>CM065816.1:49145714-50487214 GCA_033398695.1 Orobanche coerulescens | reverse complement strand
TTATCATTCATTCATAATTTATCAGTTAACAATCCTCAATCATCATTTTCATTTTGACCAGGACGGTCATTTTAACTCATTAATCACTTAATTCATTTCATTACTCGGTTGTTGATCTGGAAGATCATATAATTAATCTTGTTAACTTGTTCAAGATAATCATTTCAATAATTTCATCAGAAATCACGTCACCTCGGTTAATCGTTCATGTAATCACTGTGTTAGAGCATATGCTCATTTTCATCACCTCATGTCATAGTCATAATGTGATATTCATGCGAGAGATATAATCATCATGTAACTTTCCACTTCAGTATGGAAAGAGCTGGCAGAGGACGAGGAGGACGAGACCGTGGTGCGGGCTGAATCTCGAGAGCTCGTGTGAATACACGTGCGAATGCGAGAAACAATGCCAATTCATCGAGCAGCGACGCTGCCACTCATTCACCTGGGTGTGATCATTCACTATCGGGGAGTCGTACCCGGGACACGGCTCAGTCAGAAGGTGTTCGGGTGGACCCACTTGCTTTTATGCAGGGCATGATGGCCTAAATGACGCAGATGGCACAACTTATGGAGACGATGCACAATTCAGTCAATCAAAATCAACAGGCTCCTCCGCCGCCGCCTCAGAGGCAAGAGAGGGGTGTAAGCAATATCATTAGCGATATCTCTCGCCAGCGACCACCTACCTTTGAAGGCTCATCTGAGCCGGCGGATATTGTTCATTGGCTCGAACACTTCGAGAAGTTATTTGCTATGGTGGATTGCCCGTAAGGGCATAAAGTTTCGATTGCGGCTTACTATCTTGGTAAGAGCGCTCATTCATGGTGGTTATCGTTGAAGCCCACAGACGGATCATGTACTTGGGATCGATTCAAAACTCTCATGATGGAGAGGTACTATCCGGCCCCACTCGAGAGAGGACAAGCCGCCGAGTTACTCACTCCCGACCCTTCATCGGACGCGGATGTTCTCGCCATTGCCGAAATTTCAGAACTTCTTCCGTTCGCCTCATCTATCATTCACTCGAGGCGGACAAGATCAAGTATTTCGGCAAGAGAGGTGAAACCTCGTATGCGGCTACAACCGCTTAATCATAATTGCACCACGTTGGCGAATTCATTGAGAAAGCTCTTACTTACGAGCTTCGCTAAGGAGATTGCTAAGCAACAACCTTCATCTGTGGCAAGAAGTCTAAGAACCGTGTCGATCGGCGGAGTCGTGCCACTTTCAAGAAACCACGTGCGGGCTCTACTTTTTCGAGCGACCTCCCAGCGTCTAAACCGCGGAATCTCGATCACGAGCGGCGATTCGGCCATCACTGTTTCAGCTGGAGGAACAGGGCCATTTCAGCACCAAATGTCCGGCGATGCATTCACGTGCCACAATCAGGATTGTCGGGCACAGGGCCCGTTTTTGCCGAAGGGACTCTAAACCCACTCCGGCATCATCTCGTGCCCTGGACATTCAAAGATGCGTAATCAAAGCCACTCGGTCGGCTGCGTTTAAGACGACAGGAGCTAGCAAGGGCGGAGCCAAGAGCTATCAGACGGGAGCGTCTGGTTCGGGGGCCGGCAAGCCCCGAATTTACGAGATGAAGAAGACTGGTGATCCAGAGGCCCGAATGATCACAGGTACACTCGATATTCTATCCCAGCCTGTGTGTACCCTTTTTGATACTGGTGCATCGCATTCATTCATTTCCGAGTCATGTTTGAGTAGACTACGTCTGGGTAGTGCTACTAGTTGTGAGCCTTATGTCATTGGTCTACCTGATGGTAGACGAATTATCGGTAATCGTGAGATTCGTAATTGTCGATTGATTTCATGGTCGTGTATGGCCAGCGGACCTAATCGTAGTAGATTTGCCGAGGGACGACGTCATCTTGGGTATTGATTGGATGGATCGTCATGATGCCACCATTAGTGTCCGTAAGCGTATGATCACTATCATTGCAGACGATGGGGTTGAATGTGTGTTTGAGGGAGGTAATCCCGGCTGTTCTGGTAAGGTCATTAATTTGATGAAAGCAGTACGATTACTCAGTCAGGGATGTGTTGGTTATTGGTGTTATATGACCAAAACCGAGAAATCATCAGTATTGTTGTCGGATATTCCGGTAGTATGGGAATATGCCGACGTTTTTCCAGACGAGTTACCTGGCTTGCCTCCACAGAGAGATGTGGAATTCACGATTGAGTTGGAGCCCGGTACGTCCCCGATATCGAAGGCACCGTACCGGATGGCCCCGACCAAAATGCAAGAATTAAAGAACCAACTTGAGGAGTTGTTCGAGAAAGGTCATATCCGACCGAGTGCGGCCCCGTGGGGAGCACCAGTTCTGTTTGTCAAGAAGAAGGATGGTTCGTTCCGGTTGTGTATTGATTACCGGGAATTGAACCGGGTGACGATCAAGAATAAGTATCCTTTACCCCGCATTGATGATCTCTTAGATTAACTTCAGGGAGCTTCAGTATTTTCCAAGATCGAATTAAGATCTGGATATCATCAGTTGCGGATTCGAGAGTCGGATATCGCGAGGACGGCGTTTCGAACACGCTATGGTCATTATGAGTTCGTAGTTATGCCGTTCGGGCTAACTAATCCACCTGCGGTATTCATGGAGTTAATGAATTGGGTTTTCATCGACTTTTTGGATCAGTTTGTTGTTGTCTTCATCGATGACATTTTG
Organism: Orobanche coerulescens; assembly: GCA_033398695.1. Taxonomy (NCBI): domain Eukaryota; kingdom Viridiplantae; phylum Streptophyta; class Magnoliopsida; order Lamiales; family Orobanchaceae; genus Orobanche; species Orobanche coerulescens. The sequence continues at coordinate 50,484,518 of CM065816.1, read as the reverse complement.
ATTTATTCTCGTAACCGAGAGGAGCACAAGGTTCATCTTCATCAGGTTCTCGACGTGTTAAGACGAGAGCAACTTTATGGAAAGTTTTCCAAATGCGAGTTCTGGATGTCCGAAGTGACTTTTCTCGGACATGTAATTTCATCAGACGGAGTTCGTGTCGACCCTCAGAAGACGGAGGCTATCCGATATTGGTTACCTCCGAAGAATGTTAAGGAAATCCGAAGTTTTCTCGGATTAGCGGGTTATTATTGGCGGTTTGTGGAAGGATTTTCTAAAATCGCTCAACCCTTGACGAACCTTTTGCGAAAGGATAAGAAATACACGTGGTCCGACGCGTGTCAACGGAGTTTTGAGGAACTCAAGAGCCGGTTAATGTCAAGACTGTACTTTCCTTGCCGCGAGGGACGGAGGGATTTGTGGTTTATAGTGATGCGTCGAGACGGGGTCTCGGATGTGTGCTCATGCGAGAATGGAAAGGTTATTGCCTATGCTTCACGGCAATTGAGACCTTACGAGGTTAATTATCCGACTCACGATCCGGAGCTAGCGGCCGTGGTGTTCGCTTTGAAAATTTGGCGTCATTATCTTTATGGCGTTACATCGGATATTCACCGATCATAAGAGTTTAAAGTATATATTCACTCGAAGGAGTTAAATATGCGGCAGGCGGTGGTTAGAACTAATCAAAGATTATGATATCGAGATCCTTTACCACCGGGCAAGGCGACGTTGTCGCCACGCCTTGAGTCGTAAGTCCGTTCGGGAAGCGGATGCTTGCTCGTTTACTTGATTCGAAGGAGCTTCAAGGAATTCCTTAGACCCGAGATCGAGGTCGGCTCCGGCGAGTTCGAGACGACTTTGTATGTTGGAGATTTCATCGTCACTTGAGGAGGTAATCGGAGAGAATCGAGTTCGGACCCTTCATTGTTGCGCATCCGTAAGGATGTGGCTCGAGGAAAGCCCACAGATTCGTGGTCCACGAGGATGGACTTTTGAGATTTAAGAATCGGTTGTGCGTCTGCGGTGAATGACGAGTTGAAAAACTCGATTTTGAGAGAAGCTCATGCTACCCCTTATTCTCGTTCATCCGGGTCCAAAGAAGATGTACAAGGACTTGAAACAAAATTACCGGTGGAGTAATATGAAGCGAGAAGTCGCAGAATTTGTTTCGAGATGCTTAACTCACAACAAGTTAAGATTGAACATCAGCGACCGGCGGGTATGCTGAAACCTCTCCCTATCCCGGAGTGGAAGTGGGAAGACATTTCTATGGACTTCATCACGAGTTTGCCGACGAGTCGTCGTGGCATGAATACGATCTGGGTGATTGTGGACCGCTTAACTAAATCAGCTCATTTCCTTGAGATCAAGGATACGTGGGGTCCCGAGAGACTGGCTCAGTTGTTCATCAAGGAGATAGTGAGACTGCACGGTACTCCTAAGAGTATCGTTTCCGATCGTGACGGACGATTTGTGTCTCATTTTTGGAAATCAGTTCATCGTGCTATGGGAACTCAGCTCAATCTCAGTACCGCCTTTCATCCTCAGTCCGACGGACAATCAGAGAGGACTATTCAGACATTAGAGGACATGTTGAGGGCATGCGTCCTCGATTGGAAGGACGACTACCATTGATCGAGTTCACGTATAATAATAGTTGGCATGCTTCCATTAAGATGGCACCTTATGAGGCCTTGTACGGTCGTCGTTGTCGCTATCCTTTGTGTTGGGATGACTTGTCAGAATCAATCGGCACCGAGCCCGATATGCTTATAGCCGCCCGGGAGAAGGTAGCTTTGATCAAGAGTCGTATGTTGACAGCTCAGAGTCGACAGAAATCGTATGCGGATAATCGTCGTCGACCACTAGAGTTTGAGACGGGTGACCATGTTTTGGTCAAGGTATCCCCGAGTCGAGGTATTTTCCGTTTCGGAAAACGGGGGAAGTTGAGTCCGAGATTCATTGGACCGTTTGAAATTTTGGATCGAGTAGGCGAGTTAGCTTATCGATTGGCTTTACCTCTGGCTTTGAGTAGGATTCATAATGTGTTTCACGTCTCTCAGTTGCGGAAGTATGTTGCCGACCCGAGTCACATACTTCAGTTCGACGAAATTGAGATCGCAGATGATCATTCGTACGAGGAGCGTCCTGTACGAGTGTTAGAGCGGCGAATCAAACAGTTGAGGAACAAGACGATCCCTTTGGTCAAGATTCAGTGGTCTAGACACGGAGTCGAAGAGGCCACTTGGGAAACCGAGGAGAATATGCGGGAGAGTTATCCCGAGTTGTTTGACCCTTAGTTTCGGGGACGAAACTCTTTTTAAGGGGGGGAGTATGTAATACCCGGTTGTAATTCATTCATTTTCATTCAGTAATTATCAGTCTGTAATTGTCACTCAGTAATTCTCACTCATTAATAATCACGCATCATTTATGAATCACTCATTTGCGTTCAATGTTGGCATGTTGTAATCGTATATCAGTTACCGATCGTCATTTTATCTCCGTTTTTAGATCGAGACGGGAGTATTATCATTTTCATTGTGATTGATAGCCTTGTACTGGGAGTATCATCTTTGGCTCGTGTTAGACTTGTTCACTTCCACATTCGTATGGTATGTCGGATCATTCATCAGTCGTAACGAGGAATCGGAGTTATCGGATTAATCCACCTGCGGCATTGAGTTACGGCCGTAAGGTTACGGGATACGGCCGTAAGTTCGCCGAATACGGCCGTAAGGTGGCGATTCTGCCGTAAGTGGTCCAGCAGGCTGCCTGCATTTTGGCCGAAGGTGAGTTACGGCCGTAAGGTGGGTTGGATACGGCCGTAAGTAGTGTTCGTAAATTTCGGGTGTTGTCGACCAAGGGTGACTTACGGCCGTAAGGGTTGCGGCATACGGCCGTAAGTCGAGGCAGTACGGCCGTAAGGCTTGGCCGGATACGGCCGTATCTGCCGCGAGATGTCGGCCATTTTGTGAAGGCGGGTTACGCCGTAAGGTTGGTCGGATACGGCCGTATCATCGAGTTACGGCCGTAAGGTGTGCGATACGGCCGTAAGGATGTCGACGGGTGTTTTTGACGAGGCGGGCTACGCCGTAACTCGAGAAGCGATTCTGGCCGTAAGTGCATCGGCGAGGATTTCGGACGAAGCCGAGTTCTGGCCGTCTGAGTTGGCGATTACGGCCGTAAGGCCGTTGACTTGGAAAGTTACGGCCGTAAGAGGGCCGAGTTACTGTAACTTCGGCGATGTTAAGGACTTGGCAGTCATTTTTCCTCACTTCTTCATTTTTCCATCTTCATCCGAGAGAGAGAGTTGAGGAGAGATTTTGCAATCATCAATCACTTGAGTGTGTAATTTTCATCATCTTCATTCATTTGGGAAGCTTGGTTACTCGTTTAAACTCGTGTTCTTCGGATCGAAGTGATTGGATCTTCAAGAGGTAATTTCTTCAACACCTTGGATTTCGATTCTATGTTGAGATATGATGTTTTGGACATTATAATCATGTATATGAAGGGATATGTATATGATTATGAGTTTGTATAAGGATTCATTGGATTATTGAAGGATTATTCAAGAACACTTTGATTATCGAGTTGAAATTGGGGGTTTTCGATTAATTGTCGTTATAATCACGTTTTCGGATATTCATTTTGGATTATTGATCATTCGGAAGATGTTTGTTGGTTTGAAACACTTCTTGGGGGAATTGATAGTGGCTTATTGAGATTTGATTGTAAACAACCGGAGTTTGGCCACAACGTATTCGATATAATGCCCCAATGAACATAGTTTAATCGTATCGACGTTTTGAGTTCGTTATATTCGTGTTTGATTCGTATATTGAACGAGTTGTTGGATATTGTATAATTCAAGGTTGTTCGAGCGACCGATATCTCAATTAGGACGTTGTTCGTGGAAGGATAATTGTCACCGGTATTGTGTAAGTTGATTCTTACTCAGTTATAAGGATATTCATTTCCTTTTGTTGTTGTTCATTCATAATCGTAACTCATTCATCATTGTGTTAACCGTATTAAAACTTGTCATTGTCAATTAATCACTTGATCACAAGGAGCAGCGGTTCCAATCATTTTGTTGAGCTATCATTCATTTCACTATCATTTTATCTCGGTGAGTCATTATTCGTTTCCGATGTCACTTTTGTTATATCGTGGCATTAGGTCATCTTGGCGTGCGGTTGGTATGTGTAGGATTTTCATGTCGGGCACATTTATGTCGTGTGTTGGTTGTTGGCCTCACATTGGGTGTGCACACAGTCGATTGCTTCGTGAGGCGATTAGGTACAAGACCACGCGGGTATTCGATCGATACTCGTTGGTGGCTTGTGCACGGACACATTTCCATCCGGGCGTAGTGTGGCGCCACCCTTTGAGCCGTCTTGTTAGTTGATTCATACGGCATGTTTGATTGCGTATGTTTTCAACAAGATTGGGTTATAATCTAACCGCTTCATTTTAATCGAACTTGTGGGTTATACTACATATTTATATGATTGTGTTTATTCAACTCTGGAGGATTGTTGTTACGTATAATCGACCTGTTTGGGGATATTTGTTTCTCGTGTCATGGCAAGGCAAAGGCACAGGAGAGCATGTTGACGGCGAGGAGTCCCAATGATACTAGAAAGGGCCCCGATGCATTGATCATTTATTCATCATTTATGTTTCCTTTATTTATTCAGCTATGAGACATTCCGTTTGAATACTCATTTCATTCAGTGTTGTGTATTTTATCGTCACATAAAATACACATGTATTCTATTTTATCCTGGGTGTGTTGTATGAAACTCCTAATCGGAGTAATTGATGTTGTAATGTGGTTCGGTACTACATTTACCCTGTGTAATTCATCCGTTTTCATTCGCCTGGTGGGTACCAGTCGGGGGTCCACGGCACTGTAATATCCGCCTAGTTTGGGGTGTTACAACAAGCCCGCAACATGTCCTCCAATGTCTGAATCGTCCTCTCCGTCTGACCGTCTGACTGAGGGTGAAAGGACGTGCTCAATCTCAACTCAGTACCCAAAGCCTAATGAACGGCCTGCCAAAAATGCAATACAAAACGACCGTCTCGATCAGAAACAATGGTCTTAGGGGCGCCGTGCAATCTTACGATCTCAGCTATAAAGGTTCGAGCCAACCTCTCCGGTCCCCAAGTATCCTTAATACCCAAAAAGTGTGCAGACTTGGTCAACCGGTCGATGATTACCCAAATCATATTCATTCCGGCCCTAGTTCTCGGCATGCCAGTGATAAAATCCATAGAAATGTCTTCCCACTTCCACTCGGGAATGGGAAGCGGCTTCAACTGTAATATCCGCAATTTCGAATTTCGGTAATTTTCTTTTTTTCGGCGGAAGTCCGTTTTGACGATTCGCTCATGACCGTTTTGTCATTTCGAGAGTGATTAATTCTGCACTTTTTGTCATCCGAGTTCGTTTCGGTGTCGTTTTGTTGAGTTTCGTGCTTTTTAGCGACTTTTCCGCACTTGAGCTCGATTCTTGCGAATCTCGTCCGAAACTGTTGTTTCGAGTTTCTCGCAAGTTCATTTAATGTTATTATTCATGTTGCGAGCTTTGGTTCGGTGTTTCGATCACGTATCGTGATTTTCGGACGTTTTGGGCCATTTTTGTAATTTCCCAAAGTTTGGGGTAATTACTTCCGTTGTCGAATTCCGACACTTCGGATGGTCGGAATCGTGTGTTCTCTTAGTGCTTGGATTCGTCTTTGCGAGTACTTCGTAACCGTATCTTCGATTTTTACTCAAGTTCGGGTTTGAGTCGTCAAGCCGTCGGAGTGGCCACGGCCAGTCACGGCCGGGCGAGGCACGGCCTAGCCGAGTTCTGGCCGTAAGATGCGATTCTGGCCGTAAGGTGTGCGATTACGGCCGTAAGCGTGATCGGGTACGGCCGTCTGGCCAGGCGGATTTTGGCCGATTCTGGCCGTAAGGTGTGCGAAATTCTGGCCGTAAGTGTCATTTAGTCTTTGGCGTATTTTGACGAATGCGATTACGGCCGTAAGGCTGCCGAGTACGGCCGTAAGGGACCGAGTTACGGCCGTAAGGCTGCCGATTCTGGCCAGTAACCTGCCGGCTATATATAGCACGGCTTGGCGATTTCATTTCTACGCGATTTTCTTCCTTTTTCGCGTCTCGCGACGGAGGCTCGGAAATCGAGTTCTTGGCGATTCTAATCATTTCCAAGGCATTTTGGAAGATTCTTGTGGATTATATCATCATCCATCCGTGTTCTTCGTCAAATCAAGGTATATTCTTGATTTTCCTTCAAGTTGACTTTTTGGAGAAATTGTTCTTGATTTCGTTTCTAATCCGATTTTGATACATCGATTGGTGTAGTATGATGTTATTAATCGTGTTCTATGGGTTGTATATCCATATATCGAGTTTGTTTAACTCGATTGACGATTCGAGTGTTCTTGGGAATTATTGAACATTTAGTGTTCGATTAAATGTCCCAATGAGTTTCCCTTCGATAGTTTGTTGGGATTTCCGTTGTTTTGGACATGTTCTACGGATTGTATATCCGTATTTTGAGTTCGTTGGAACCCAATCGGGATTTTTGGTTTTCTTATGAACCTTGAACATTTAGTATCCGATCAAATGTCTCAAAGGGTTCCCTTCAATTCTTGACCGTGTTTTCCTTTGTTTTCAATTGTTAATCTCATAGTAACCGTGTTTCCGTTGGATTTCACGGAGGATTGTAGGTGTTCGGGGTTTTCCGGGTTGTGCCGTATTCGTCGGAATATTCGGGTGCCGACTATCGAGGCAAGTATCTTATTATACGACTTGTATCTTGTGAATAGTAATTACGTATGATTTGTATGACGATTTTGCTTGCCTCCGTAAATATGTTCCGTTGAGTTGGTTGTGTTTTCCGAAATTTGAAGGCTTTGTGATAATAGTGATATATTGGTATACGTGTTAGGCGTTGTGCCATTTGTGCAGGATTGCGATGTACATATGAGATGGTTGTACACGTGTTTGTTCAATGTATTGTGTACCGAATGTGTGTTGTGTTGGTTAAGAGTCGTTGTGATGATCATGATGTTTGTGTTGTTTTGGTTTACATGCTTGATTGTACATTTCGGCGTAATGTGGAATGACTTGACATTTAATGATTATGAATTGTGTCGAGTCGATGTGTGTGTGATCCGGGTAGGGTCAGACGAGGCCTCCGGAGTTCGGTACATGATGTGTACGAACAATGTGTGTGAACCAGTAGGGTCAGCGAGGCCTGCGGAGTCGGTACATGGCGTGTACGGACAAGGTGTGTGATCGGTAGGGTCCGACGAGGCCTCGGAGTTCGGTACATGATGTGTACGAACGATGTTGTAGCCGGGTAGGGTCCGTTGAGGCCTCCGGAGTTCGGTACATGATGTGTACGAGCAGTGTGTGTGGTCGGGTAAGGTCGTTGAGGCCTCGGGTCGGTACATGATGTGTACGAACAGCGTGTGTGGTCGGGTAAGGTCCGTCGAGGCCTCTGGAGTTCGGTACATGATGTGTACGAACAATGACCGTGTGATGATTGTTTGGGTAACATTTTAAATATGGGTCTCGGACTCATAAAGATATATTATCTAGTGTGCTTTGAAACGAGAATCGGGCTAAGGCCCTAATGTTTACAAAAGGTTTTGTAAATTGGGACTCAAGGTCCAAAAGAATTTACCTTTAAAATTCCCCGAGATGATGTGTTCCTTTTCAAATATCTCTTACTTGAGTTCGAAATTCTAAAACTTCTGGAATATTTTGATAATTGATTTCCGTGTTAAATTCGTAGTTGCTATTTGCTTGTTACATTTCGTATGGTTTGATAAATGCACTAGTAAAACAGTGGAGTTATAATAAACCCCGACTAATCCTGGGGTGGACGACTGTTTGCGTCCGGTACATGCAGATTCGGGGAGCATCACAGGATTGGCACAAGAGGATGACGAGTGCGATACTAATCATGAGTCGAGAGTTGTTTTGATTTTTGTTGTGTTGTCGAGTTGATTTCGTCTTCCATTGTATTGCATTTAGACCCGTGTGTGGGTAATGTTATTTAAGTCGTTTTATCGATTGGGTTGTGTGACCTCATCGGTGCTGTATTCACGTGTAAGTGACCATATCGGTCTGTATCATTTTATTGTTTGACCCTGGCTGGGCAAGCATTTGGTTGTTTATGGATGTTTAGCCTGGTAGATCCTTGTGGAAAGGGTCTACGGCGTGTAATATTCCCATATGGTTTTGGGGATGTTACATTTATGGTATCGGAGCTTAGGTTGCAGAAACCTAGGCTGTCGGGTTGAGTCAAGTCGTGGTTTGTCGAGTAATGTGTTGTCTTGTCGTTCGAGTCGTCAGGTGACAAGTTGAGTTGTGCGTAGTCACAACGTGTCAGATATGTTGTCGGATGAGACTAGTATCGTGGGCGACCGTCATCTCCGTGCGGCCTGTGGATGTAAGTCTCCTCCTTTATGCGTAATACCTGTGTATCTCGATTTTATCTTAATGAGTTAATTGCGGTGCATAATTTTATTTGTACGGTGTTGTGAATATAGTTGTATTTAATACGTGTGATATATAGTATATGTATAAAACTGGGCCTATTGTTGTTTTACCTTTGAACCACTGTGAGGGGTGGTATGGTGTAAAAATTAAGAACCTTGATGGGTTTCGAATAAGGTATCGACGATTGAGTTCGTGAGAAACTCCGATGAATGGTTTTGTTGTATGTTTAAACTAGATGCTGTGAGTTGTATTCAATTGGATTGTGCATGTTGGGTGTATTCCTTTTCCATTGCGTGAGTTCTTTTGTAATGACTTTCGGTATTTTACCGGTGAGTTTTATTTCAAAACCGATTCCCTTAACCGAGTTTTTGGCATTATGGCCTTGATCATTTTGGCGAAATTCTTATGACGGTATTTAGTATTTTGTAAATGGCCTTTGTGAGTTTTGAAATATTACCGTCATTGCCCTTTTTGGCATTTTTGTAAATGGTTTTATCTGGTGGGTTAGGCGTGGGACCCACGGCGCTATAAAGTTTTGTGTAATTACGAAATTTTTGGGCATTCTAGCCTTTTTGGCATCGTCCTTTTCTTTGGCATTGAATTATTTTGAAAACTTGAGTATCTTAGAAATAAATTTCGAGACGTACGTTTAAAATCAATTGTTTTCTCGCGGTACTTCAGTGCCACAATATGTTTCAAAATTCTTCTACCTCGAGGACCAAAATGTTTTGAGATATTTTCAATGTTTCATAAACACTTTTACTTAGACCCGAGGGTCGAATATTCTGAAAGCTTTTCACTAAAAGAAAGTGTCCTCATTTTTATCAAATGTGAAATGGTTTTCCAAAGTCTCGATAATGATGTTTCACGTTTTTACTTTTTTTTGGAAATGTGATACTCAAGATCGACCGGTGTTTTTCTAAATTATTTTCCGAATGAGGTTTTCGTTTTTAAAACCTATCCATTCCCGTTTGAGGGCTGGGTATGTATGTATGATGTTGGCTTTGTCGCTATGATGTTAACTCCCGAATATGATCGAGTTGGTGGCATGAACGTTGAGGCGTTGCCACGTATTTGTTGTACTAGCCCTCTGTGAGAGGTGTGAACTGGTACTTAATGGTTTTCGTCTCGTGGTGGATTGCGTGTCCCACACGAGTGTGAGATGTTGAAGCTTGGGTTTGTACGTTGGTGTACATATGTGATTGTTTCATGATGTTTGTATTACGTGCTGGTTATCGTTCGGGCCATTGAGATCGCCAAACGATACCGTCGTTGTTGTAGTGTTTGTGTGTGTATTACTTTACGATGGTAATCGTTGTATATGCTATGTGTTAGGATTCCTTGTTGTGCTGAGTTGGCATCTCCGGTATGTTGTTTTGCGGTGTTATGTTCCATTGTATCTAGCATTTGTATTTTCGGTATGCCGAGCCGAGGCATTTCAACCGTGATGTGTCGGGGGAATGTACGTGCAATTTGTCCTTCTCGTCAGTAACACATTTCGAGTGTGGACTCGAGGGTCACCGAATTCAGTTTTGCGAATTGGCTACTGAGACTTTCGGAGTTCGCGCTTCAGCACAGATATCAGAATCGGCTTTGAGAGGCCTTTGAAGGATGTTTCTGTCGATTGCCTGTTGTGTCGTCTCCTTGATTTCGTTATTGTGAGTATTGGGGACGACCTTTTATAAGAGGTCGAATGTAATACCCGTATTTTTTTTGGACTTCTTCATTTTCTCTTTCTCCAGTCTATCGATTCGCTCGTGTTCGTTGATACTGTCTGAACTTGTTTTGTATTTCGGGTTCATCATTCGAGCAGTGTGATCTTGTTTTGGGTCGACACAGTATCATTGTGACTTTTCCGAGTTCGGTTCGATTCTTGTGAACCTTGTTCGGAAGTAACATCTTTTGGTTCTACTAGTTCTTTTATTCAAAGTGGATCGGATTTGGAACTTCTGTATTTTCGACTCTGTCGACTCGTTTATGTTCATTGACATTTTCTGAGCTTGTCCTGCCCCTTGCTTTTGTTGATCGAACGAGGATGGTATTATTTTGGAATTACTCGTTCGTCGTTGTGACTTTTCAATTGTTATTCCCTTTCCTGTGGGTCTTATGCGAGTGTGCATCTTGTTGTTTTCACCGCATCATGTTTTGTCTCGAGTCGAGATGTGAACCTCGGAGTTGTCGGTTGAACCTTATTGTTCTTCGTGATCCGAACATGATCGTTCAATTTTTGTTGTCTCGATCTTTGTGGTTCGATCGTTTGATTGTTCAGTTTTTGTTGATCTCGTTTCGTGATTGTTGAACATTCAGACTCCTTCGAAATTCCCTTAAGTTCGGGAAATTAGTCTCGTTTTCGATCTTCCAACCCTTGAGCGGTGGAATTCCGTATTTGTTCGGCGTGTGGCTCATGTTTTGATTGATATACCGTTGGGTTGGTCAATCGTATTGATTTTCGTTGGATGTGTTTTGTGATTGTTCGGATAATCGACTTGATTGTATTATCTGTTTGATGACGCTTGTCACTTGTTGACTTTATTATGTTCCTAACGGCGACGTTGTATTGGTCGTCGTGGAGCGTGTTTTCACGTCGTATGTCTCTTTGCGTTTCTTGCAGCGTTTCGCCGTCGGGCGCGAGTTTTCGGTTTTTGCGTATCTCGTCGAGTTTTCCTGGCAGGGTATATTGCTTCCCCCTACTTGTTTTAAGTTTGGAACGAAACTTCTTTTAGGAGGGTAGAATGTAATATCCGCAATTTAATTCGGTAATTTTCTTTTTTGGCGGAAGTCCGTTTTGGCGACTTCGATCATGACCGTTTCGTCATTTCGAGAGTGATTAATTCTGCACTTTTTGTCATCGAGTTCGTTTTGATTGTCGTTTTGTTGAGTTCCGTGCTTTTTAGCGACTTTTCGCACTTGAGCTCGATTCTTGCGAATCTCGTCCAGCTGTTGTTTGAGTTTCTCGCAAGTTCATTTAATGTTATTATTCATGTTACGAGCTTTGGTTCGGTGTTTCGATCACGTATCGTGAATTTCTGACGTTTAGGGCCATTTTTGAAATTTCCCAAAGATTGGGGTAATTACTTCAATTCTCAAATTCAGACACTTCGGATGGACGGAAACGTGTGATCTCTAAGAGATTGGATTATTCTTTGCGAGTACTTCGTAACCGTATCTTCGATTTTTACTCGAGTTCGGGTTTCGGGGTCGTCAGACCGTCGGAGTAGCCACGGCCGAGTCACGGCCGGAGCGAGGGCTGGCTTTGGCGAGTTCTGGCCGTAAGGTGCGATTCTGGCCGTAAGGTGTGCGATTACGGTCGTAAGCGTGATCGGGTACGTCCGTCTGGCCGGGCGGATTTTGAAGGCGATTCTGGCCGTAAGGTGTGCGATTCTGGCCGTAAGTGTCCGGATGGTCTTTGGCGGATTTTTGACGAATGCGGTTATGGCCGTAAGGCTGCCGAAATCTGGCCGTAAGGCTGCCGATTCTGGCCGTAACCTGCCGGCTATATATAGCTGGCTCGGCGATTTCATTTCTACGCGATTTTTCTTCCTTTTCGGCGTACGCGGCGGAGGCTCGAAATCGAGTTCTTGGCCGATTCTAATCATTTCCAAGGCATTTCGGAAGATTCTTGTGGATTATATCATCATCGATCCGTGTTCTTCGTCAAATCAAGGTATATTCTTGATTTTCCTTCAAGTTGACTTTTTGGAGAAATTGTTCTTGATTTCGTTTCTAATCCGATTTTGATACATCGATTGGTGTAGTATGATGTTATTAATCGTGTTCTATGGGTTGTATATCCATATATCGAGTTTGTTTAACTCGATTGACGATTCAGTGTTCTTGGGAATTATTGAACATTTAGTGTTCGATTAAATGTCCCAATGAGTTTCCCTTCGATAGTTTGTTGGGATTTCCGTTGTTTTGGACATGTTCTACGGATTGTATATCCGTATTTTGAGTTCGTTGGAACCCAATCGGGATTTTTGGTTTTCTTAGGAACCTTGAACATTTAGTATCCGATCAAATGTCTCAAAGGGTTCCCTTCAATTCTTGACCGTGTTTTCCTTTGTTTTCAATTGTTAATCTCATAGTAACCGTGTTTCCGTTGGATTTCACGGAGGATTGTAGGTGTTCGGGGTTTTCCGGTTGTGCCGTATTCGTCGAATATTCGGGTGCCGACTATCGAGGCAAGTATCTTATTATACGACTTGTATCTTGTGAATAGTAATTACGTATGATTTGTATGACGATTTTGCTTGCCTCCGTAAATATGTTCCGTTGAGTTGGTTGTGTTTTCCGAAATTTGAAGGCTTTGTGATAATAGTGATATATTGGTATACGTGTTAGGCGTTGTGCCATTTGTGCAGGATTGCGATGTACATATGAGATGGTTGTACACGTGTTTGTTCAATGTATTGTGTACCGAATGTGTGTTGTGTTGGTTAAGAGTTGTTGTGATGATCATGATGTTTGTGTTGTTTTGGTTTACATGCTTGATTGTACATTTCGGCGTAATGTGGAATGACTTGACATTTAATGATTATGAATTGTGTCGAGTCGATGTGTGTGTGATCCAGGTAGGGTCTGACGAGGACTCTGGAGTTCGGTACATGATGTGTACGAACAAAGTGTGTGAACCAGGTAGGGTCCGACGAGGCCTCTGGAGTCCGGTACATGACGTGTACGGACAAGGTGTGTGATCCGGTAGGGTCCGACGAGGCCTGCGGAGTTCGGTACATGATGTGTACGAACGATGTTGTAGCCGGGTAGGGTCCGTTGAGGCCTCGGAGTTCGGTACATGATGTGTACGAGCAGTGTGTGTGGTCGGGTAAGGTCCGTCGAGGCCTCCGGAGTTCGGTACATGATGTGTACGAACAGCGTGTGTGGTCCGGGTAAGGTCCGTCGAGGCCTCCGGAGTTCGGTACATGATGTGTACGAACAATGACCGTGTAGCAGTGATTGTTTGGGTAACATTTTAAATATGGGTCTCGGACTCATAATGATATATTATCTAGTGTGCTTTGAAACGAGAATCGGGCTAAGGCCCTAATGTTTACAAAAAGGTTTGGTAAATTGGGACTCAAGGTCAAAAGAATTTACGCTTTAAAATTCCCGAGATGATGTGTTCCTTTTCAAATATCTCTTACTTGAGTTCGAAATTCTAAAACTTCTCGGGAATATTTTGATAATTGATTTCCGTGTTAAATTCGTAGTTGCTATTTGCTTGTTACATTTCGTATGGTTTGATACATGCACTAGTAAAACAGTGGAGTTTACTAACCCCGAGTAATCGGGGTGGATGTCTGTTTGCGTCGGTACATGCAGATTCGAGGCGATCACAGGATTGGCACAAGAGGATGACGAGCTGTGATACTAATCATGAGTCGAGAGTTGTTTTGATTTTTGTTGTGTTGTCAGAGTTGATTTCAGTCTTCCGCTGTATTGTATTTAGACCCCTGTGTGGATAATGTTATTTAAGTCAGTTTTATCGATTGGGTTGTGTGACCTCATCGGTCTGTGTATTCACGTGTAAGTGACCATATCGGTCTGTATCATTTTATTGTTTGACCCTGGCTGGGCAAGCATTTGGTTGTTTATGGATGTTTAGCCTGGTAGATCCTTGTGGAAAGGGTCTACAGCGTGTAATATTCCCATATGGTTTTGGGGATGTTACATCAACAACCCTGCTAGTCGTTGATGTTCGATCTTGACTTGCTGACACGTCAAGCACCGCAATACAAATTCCGTGACATCCTTCTTCATGTTATTCCACCAAAAATTACGCTTCAAGTCTTTGTACATCTTACTCGTTCCGGGGTGGATTGAGTAAGGTGTAGCATTAGCTTCTCGGAGAATTCTCTGCCTCAACTCTAGATCATTCGGAACATAAAGCCTGCCTTGAAATCTCAAGATAGTATCCTCGTGAACCATAAATCCATGAGCTTTTCCTTTAATTACATCTTCCTTCAGTTAAGAGATCATCGGGTCACCCCACTGTTTCCCTTTGATGTCGTCAACCAAGGACGAAGTAATTTCGAGAGTACACAACTGTCCTTGTACTCGTTGAAGCCAAACTTCTATTCCTTGCTCGATTAAATCCTGCCGAATCTTTGTCTGAGAAGTAAGAACCTCGAGCATCTGGAGAGATGCCGATTTGCGGCTCAAAGCATCCGCGACAACATTGGCTTTACCCGGGTGGTAAAGAATTTCTAAATCGTAATCCTTTATCAACTCTAACCAACGTCTCTGTCTCATGTTCAGCTCTTTCTGACTGAAAATATACTTCAGGCTCTTGTGATCGGTATAAATCCGACACGGAGAACCATACAAATAATGCCGCCAAATCTTGAGTGCGAAGACAATTGCGGCCAACTCCAAATCATGAGTAGTATAATTCATCTCGTAAGGCTTCAGTTGTCGTGACGCAAAATCTATCGTCTTATCATGCTGCATAAGCACACAACCAAGACCTTGACCCGAAGCGTCACTATAAACTGCAAAGCCCTCACTACCATGTGGTAAAGTTAAAATCGGCGCTGAAGTCAAACGTCTCTTCAGCTCATCGAAGCTCTGTTGTCTCTCATCCGTCCAAACAAACTTTTCTGTCTTCTGGAGTAATTTCGTAAGCGGTCAAGAGAGTTTCGAGAACCCCTCAACAAACCGACGATAATACCCAGCAAGGCCCAAAAAGCTACGAACTTCCTTAATATTTTTAGGCGGTGCCCAACCTAGCACTGCCTCAATCTTCTGCGGGTCTACACGAACCCCTTCGGACGAAATCACATGGCCGAGAAACATAACTTCTTCCAACCAGAATTCACATTTCGAGAATTTCGCATAGAGGTGCTCGGTTCTCAAAATATCTAGTACCAAATGCAAGTGTCGGGAATGTTCCTCTTTATCTCGAGAATAAATTAAAATGTCGTCAATAAAGACGACTACACACCTGTCGAGGTACTCGATGAATATCTTGTTCATTAACTGCATGAATACTGATGGTGCATTAGTCAAACCAAAAGGCATGACTACAAATTCATAATGCCCATATCTCGTCCGAAATGCAGTCTTCGGAACGTCGGACTCTTTCACCCTGAGTTGATAGTACCCTGATCTCAAATCAATTTTCGAGAAAACTGCAGCCCCCTGCAACTGATCAAATAAATCGTCTATACGAGGCAAAGGATACTTGTTCTTGATGGTCACTTTTTTCAGCTCACGGTAGTTGATGCACAAACGTAGTGAACCATCCTTCTTTCTCACAAAAAGGACAAGCGCGCCCCAAGGCGAAGCGCTCGGTCTGATGTACCCTTTCTCCAGAAGCTCTCCCAACTGATTCTTTAATTCTTGCATCTCGGAAGGTGCCATCCGATAAGGTGCCTTAGAAATCGGGGCCGCATCAGGCTCTAAATCCACAAAAAATTCTATTTTTCGATCTGGTGGTAATACCGGGAGGTCGTCCGGAAAAACATCAGGACACTCATTAACAACCGGAATCGAAGAGAATTCGACTTTGTTCCCTTCCGTCTTCAAGACATAACACCAATAGCCTGTACAACCTTTATTCAAATGTTTTACGGCCTTCATGGCACTGATAAGTAACTTGGATTAGCCCAACTTATGTCCCAAAAATGAGTACTCGAATCCGTCTTTAGTCATCATGGTGATAACCTTAGTACGGTAATTCATAATCGTTTGGTGGCTATCAAGCCAATCCTCGCCGAGGATCACGTCCTCGCCTTCCATATCAACTACGATCAGATTTGATACCCAATCCATACCGAATATAATCACCGGAAAATCTTTAATCTCCCGGTTCCCCACAATTCTATCCCCGCTAGGTAGTTTCACAATGAAGGGATCACAAGCAGTCATACAAGTTATATTCAAACGGCGTACACACTCCAAGGAAATGAAAGAATGGGTAGCACCCGTATCAAAAAGTACACGAACTGGATGAGATAAAATATGAATGGTACCTGTGGCCGCCGCTGCATCGGGTTCGTATGTTCGACGCATCTCGTACACTCGTGGTTGTACCGAACCGACGCTAGAGTTTCCCCCTCCAGCGTTCTGACCCCGTCCCCGGCCCCTGCCGTAATTCTGTTGAGACTGACCAAAAGATTGCCGCTGATTCACGCCTTGATCAAATGGCGCTGGGGCAGAAGCCCGTGTCCAAAGTCTGATTTGGTTCGGAACAATAAGCCACCCTATGTCCCATCTGTCCGCAAGTGTGACACTTCAATGGTGGGAAATTGCATTCCAAATTAACGTGGCCTGGACGACCACAATTATAGCAAGTCACCGTGCGAGTTGTGGTGCCCGGTGCAGAACGAAAACCCCTCTTTCATTTATCAGAACGTGACGACTTTCCGGCGGAACGGTTAGTTGTCTGTGACCTCTGGAAGTTTCCACTCTTAGAGCCAGAAAAATTTCCCGCGATCTTCTGCTTCTTCGGTTCTTCATTGGTGTCATTGTCGGGTCTCAACAAATCATGGGCCAAAGCTCTGTCCTGATATTCCTTCAACGTGGTGCAGGCAAATCCGGCCATGTACCGCCGTAAGTCCATATTCATACGCATATCAAAGTAACGGATCTTATCACGCTCGTTTCGCACTTGATCCTTCACGTGGATCAATTTTTTGTTGTACTCCACGATCGCCTGCGAAACGGAAATATTCTGCGGTTTAGCCTCGAAAAAGGCTCGAATTCGGCCTTCTCGCACTGGCCAAAGACAAAACTCGGCTTCCAAAAGTTCTTTAAACTCATCCCACATAGCAACACGATCCTGTGGCTTGATGACTTTCCACCACTTAGCAGCCTCCTTGGTGAGGAAATACTGAGCAATCGGTACTTTCCTCGCTTCGGGACAATCGACCGCTTCAAAAATTTTCTCCAACTCCGCTAGCCAATCTTCCCATCCTAACGGGTCTGTGGCACCGCTAAACTGAGGAGGGTGCATACGGATTACATTCTGAAGCAAGGCATCCGCGTTCGGGTTCGGATTATTCAGCTGAACGGTTTGGGCTAAAATGGTCATCTGGTTAGCCAATTGTTGAAGTACATTCGCAACTCCAACGTCCGCGATGTTCCCCTGGCCAGTCGACTGGTCGTGCTGACTTTCGGTGTAAGGATGCACCGAGTTAGTTAGGCTAGGGTTGGTCGATCCCGCAACGGAACTGAGGGAAGCGGTCGCGCCACGTCCTCGTCCACATCCACGGCCTCGTCCCCTACCAGCTGACATGCTGAAGAACACACAAGGCACATAAGTACAATTCAATCGCACATCACCGAAGTGACCGATTCTCAAAATACCAAAGCAGAAGCAAAACGATAAAGGAAACATCGGAAGAGTAAGAGGTCTTACAAGTACCGGTCGCACTGTGATGATGGCAAAGTAGTGATACTGTAGACAAACGATGACTCAATCGACCCAAAAGACCGACAGCCTAGGTAACCATAGACCTAAGTTCTGATACCATATTCTGTAACACTCCCAAGTTATCCAGGGTATATTACAGCGCCGTGAGCCCCTCCGTGGGACCCACAAGGCTAATCATACGCGGAACTATAAAACTTGACCGAGAAGGTCCAAATACAACGAAATGAAGGACAATACAAAGGGTATTCAACCATATCCAATGTATCCAAATACATCCCAACACAAAATCAGTACCTCGGCAACACAGGCCGGAACATCGAGAAAACTGAAAAACAATACTCGAGTATTCAATAACCATTCCAGTACAACAACACTTAATGGAGGAACACAGAACATAACCGGAGATAAGACACAGTATCACGCTTGCCCATCATCTTCATGCCGACCCGATACCTGCATGTCCGCTCTCCTGGAACCTGAAATACATAAAAAGTATTTCCCCCATAAAGGGGTTAGCCGTCGAATAGCTAGTGCAAGTATATCGAATATGAAATACAATACTCCTCGACAATAAAGTAAAGGTAACCGTCAATTCATCAATTCAAAACTAGTATTCCGGAATAACTAAATCTTATAGCATCACATCAATACATACATGATCAACCGTGGAACCGCACCAGAGGCTACGGTACCCTCATAGGACTCGTCGGTCCATCCCAGAGTGGTTAACTCATATTATCCGTGACCAGAGGCTACGAAACCCTCAGAGGACCCGTCGATCCATCCCATAGTAGATATAAATAAACATGCCATTCATATATCTTACTTTCAAAGTCGAGAACGTACAATCATAAATATATACTTGCCTTTGAGACATCGAGAAATCGAACGGAAAAGAGTATGAGTTCGGTAGATCCAAGAACGCACTTCCGGTACCTAAACGATTCGTAAGGGATATGATAATTAATAATCCATACTCATAATTCACGAAGAAACTCCCGAAACCCATCTACGATTCACGAAAATACAAGGGTAAACAACTAGAAGTTGGAAAATCACCCAAACCCTCACAAGTCCGAACACGGCACAAACCAATCTGTAAAATCGTAGGAAAAGCATGCATATGGGATAGATATATCATAATCTCAAGATTCTCAAGCTTCAAACCGGATAAATCGAACGAATCTAAGAAAAACCCCAAAATTCCCAAAAATAGGGTTCTAAGGATTTTTACCTTGATTTGGATGATAGAATGGATTAGATATTGTTAAATCCTCGTTCTCCAACCAAAGATGTTGATATCTGAAGAAGGATCGTCTTCGAACTCTCCAAATAGCCGAAACCCGCTGCTCTCGATCGGAAAAGTGAGAAAGATGAGAAAAATGACGAAATGGAAGTCAACTGTCCAATATATACTCGCCCAGTCTAGCGCACGCTACGCCTCTACTATTAGCGTGCGCTAGCAGGGTCACCGGGTAGTCCAGTGGCTTCTGTCGGCCCCGTTAGCGTGCGCTAATCGCCTTCCTTTAGCATGCGCTAGCCGAAAATGGTGTCCAGCAATCGGAGTCCAGAACCTACTGTCCTCTGCCCTGCTCAAGTCTTAGCGTGCGCTACCGCGATAGCTTAGCGTGCGCTAGCCGAAGCCTAGCGTACTACCTGATAGTCAAGACAGCCTGACAACCTCACTGCCTCTGCCGACCAGCCCGTTAGCGTGCACTACGGACGGATGTTAGCGCGCGCTACTGACCACGAATAGCGTGCGCTAACAAACTCCTACCGCGCGTTAACTGCCAGTCCAGAAAGTAGGATGAGTTACTGGTTCTGACCTGATTGGTCCCTTAGCGCGCGCTACGGCTCAAAGCTAGCATGCGCTACTCAAGGAGAATTAGCGTGCGTTAGCCTAGGCCTAGCGTGCGTTATTTCTCTGACCCAGAACACTTCCGCAAGATCTAAACAACACAATCGTGATCCAAACAAGGTACGAAACTCTATAACAATATCGACAACATCACAAAGAGTTTACAGAGCGACAAAATAGGAGGAACGGCAAGGTCAAACAGTCAATAAAAAGTACGGGTATTACACATTACGTACGTAACACTTATGTGTTAGCGTACGTAATGGTTCTTACGTACGTTACGCTTATGGGATAACGGCCGTAATGAGGTTGTCAGATTATATATCTTGGTTTCGTATTTCATTTCTTCACGAACCAAAACCATTTTTCTCTCCCTAAAATCGTCCCTCTGGACTTGTTCTTGATACTTAGACTCTTCCAACGTGATTTTGGCCATCCTATTTGGATTGAGGCTTGAGGTTGTAAGCCTTTCATACTTCTTTGGTGCTTGGAGAGTTCATCTTGTTCTTCTTGGGTAAGTTCTCTTAATCTCTTGTTCTTCAAGTGATTTCCGAGTATGATGATGTTGTTGTCATTGTTTACCTCATGTAGTTAGTGCTTGTTGGAGGGTAGCATGATTCTTGATGAGTTTTTATAACTTGTATGAAGAACATGATGATTATGTCTTGAGGAGGAGTTGTTCTTGATGTTTTAGAATACTTTGAGGTTATAATCATGTCTAAAAAGAGTTATGTTAAAATTGCTATATGATTAACATATCCTTGAGATGATTATTGTGTTGTTTGTGTTCTTGGGAGATTCTAACCATTTTTGGTATAGAATTATGATGAATTATGTAATGATTATCATAATCTTGAAATGGTTGATTTAATCTTGATTATTAATCCGAATTCATGATGAATCGGTGATTGATTATCGTTTAGACATCATCTGGGTGTGTTGATGATGTTCTTGAGGTGATAGTGATGATATTGGTGATATTATCATTTTTGGATGATTAATTTGATGTTGTTCTTGATAGCCCTTGTTGAATTGTTTTTCACAAGTGTTAAGAACATTATGATCATGTTAATTAATCATTGAGATGATTGGAGAATGTTAGAATTCATAGTTGAGAACTATGATATTCGCTTGAGTTTGTCCATTCGTGTTGGAATCGGGGTTATCTATTGTGTTCAATCGATATTGTGTTATTGAATGAATTGTATTTTATTCAAGGTTGTTCGAGTGCTTGTGATCATCGGAGGACGCCGTTCGTAGTTCGTTGGAGGATTTCATCGCCTTCGGTTTGAGGCAAGTTTTATACTTGTACTAGTCAATGAGATTAATTTTATCATATATGTGTATGAATGTGTTGTATCATTTCGAGACGTAGTTTCTTCATGAGTTTGTTTATATCAGGGAATTGTTCGATATGGTACCCTTCGGCAACTATGCCAAATGTTATTGTTATTCGTTAATGGCCATTTCAAGGCATTGAGATACTTGTTGGTTAAAGTTGTTGTTGATAGCCGGTTTGTGGTATCGATGTATCGATTGTTATTGTTGACTGATATTCCATTGAGATATCGTTGTGATCATTGTTATTGATATCGGTGAGTTTCTGTTGATGTTATTTTGGCCGATTGAAGGCGTTGACGTATTCGATTATCATCTCTGTTTTCGGTGGTCGATTAAAGTCACTGGGGCATCTATTCTAATTGTATCGATGTTATCGATTGGTCGTTCTAAGACAATCGAGGTATTTGAATTGTGCTGTCGAGGACATTTCCCATCCGTTGAGTTGTTGTTATCGATTGATCGTTCTAAGACAATCGAGGTATTTGAATTGGGACTGTCAAGGACATTTCCCATCCGTTGAGTCGTTGTTATCGATTGGTCATTCTAAGACAATCGAGATATTAAATTGGGACTTTCGAAGGCATTTCCAATCCGTTGAGTCGTTGTTATCGATTGGTTGTTCTAACACAATCGAGGTATTGAACTGAGACTGTTGAGGATAGTTCCCATCCACTGAGTTGATATCGATAGGCCATTCCAAGGCAATTGAGGTATTTAAATTGGGACCGCCGGGGACGGTGCCCATCCATGAGTTATTGTTGTCGTGTTGGCCGACTCAAGGCAGCACACTATCATTCTTGTGAATTCGGTAATCTTGTGATCGTTGCCGTTTGTGATTGATTGTGTTTTGGAGGCTAGTCTCGGCTAGTGCTCGAAGGGTAAGTTTGGGGTCCAAACCTTCGCGGTTGGTTTCCCAACACCTACAGTTCAGTAGGTCACGGTCACTCGGTGATCTCATATGGGTAACTTTGGGGCTTGAACCTTCGCGGTTGGTTTCCCAACACCTACAGTTTAGTAGGTCACGGCTATTGGATGGCCTCATTGTGATACAGCTTCGTGTCGTGGCTTCGGCCCTCATTGTGATACGGCTTCATGCCGTGGCTTCGGCCCTCATTGTGATACGGCTTCGTGCCGTGGCTTCGGCCCTCATGTGATACAGCTTCAGGCTGTTTGGCTACGGGCCATTGTGATGATTTGCAGCTTCGGCTGAGTGGCTTTTAGTCCATGTGTGATGTAGTGGTGTTTCCGTTGGAGCCTTCGGGCATTGTGATTCGTATCTATTTCAGCTTTGGTTGGGTTTACCTTCGGTTAATTCGTTGTTGTGATCTATATTGATGATTCGCCATTGGGCACTTGTGTTCTAATCTGTTGAGCAGGTATTGATCATATCCGTGGTCATAGTGTTTCACGAATGCTCGGTTCTTACCTTGGTTTGTGAGCATCTCGTATTACCATTGTTGTATCGTTATTCTGCCTTTGGATGCATATCATGTTGTACATGTATTTGATATTCATTATCTGGATGACTCACCCCATGGGGGTGGAACATGTTCTCATGTTTCAGGTGTTAGCGAGGAGAGAGTTGAGACACAGGGGCATGACGATGGCGACGAGGCATTCGAGCGATACTAGTTCCGAGTTGTTCAGTGTTCATGTTGGTCAGTGACTTGTTGGAGTATTTTTCATCTTATCGGCTGTTATTTTGTGTTATCCGAGCAAGTCTCGTGGATGTGGTTGTATTCTTATTTTGGCCATGTAGGCCCATCCTTGCCATGTAAATTCCATATCGGAATATTATGTCGGATATCATAGTAGGGACTGTGATTTCCCCTTGTGGTCAGTTTGATGTGTTTTAGTCGTGTTCGCCTAGTGGATCTCCTGGTGTGGGGTCCACGACACTATAATAACCCAATAAGTTTTGGGGGTGTTACAGAAGATGGTATCAGAGAATGGGTTGTGAGATACCCTGATATGTGAGTTATGTGGCTCTACCGACGCGGTAGTAGTGGGGCTGTCAGGTTATGACAATCTGGACAGTCGGGTTTTGTGAGTCGTAATAGTTGGACGACTGTATGAGTCATTCTTTCATCGAGTCGTCGTCAGTGAAGACTAGTATCGAAAGACCTCGAAGCTTCGTATGACCTGTGTAATGACTCTATTCTCTTTTGTTTTCATACATTCATTATGTCATTGATTATACATGTTTTGTTGAAACATGTATGTGACATTAGTGGTACGATTGACTCATGATTATTTGTTTTGGAGCGTGTGAGCTCTGTATTGGCTATGATTAGCATGATTGATGTGATTGTTTATCTGTTGAGTATGTATATTCGTGTTTGGCTATTGACTTAGCATTCTGGATTGGCCGTTGAGGCATTTCGAGCATTATTCTTTCAGTATGGAAAGAGGAATCCGAGGACGTGACAGAGGGGGTAAAGGCTGCAGAGCGGGCCGGAACCCAGAGCCTTATGTTTATACGCGTGCGAATGCCGAGATGGATCAGAGTTCGACTGGTGGTGTCACCTATGCGACCGATTCTCCTTCGGGATGTCATACTCGAGAAGTCGATCAGACTAAGAGTGGACACGTCGACCCTTTCTTGGTTATGAATGGCATGATGGCCCAAATGACTCAGTGACACAGATAGTGGAGACCATGCAGGCCTCGATGGTTCGTGGTCCACCGCAGCAGGGACCCCAGGTGCTGTTTTATGGGCAGACTGGGGGAGTGAGTCAGATTGTTGGCGATATCTCTCGTCAGAGTTCGCCTACTTTTGAGGGTTCGTCGGAACCAACTGACATTGTTCATTGGCTTGAACATTTTGATAAACTCTTCGACATGGTTCAGTGTCCGGAAGAGTATAAGGTGGCAGTAGCGGCTTACTACTTGAGTAAGGGCGCTTATTCTTAGTGGCTTTCTGTGAAACCCACCGATCATGATTGTGTTTGGTGCGAGTTCAAGACTCTCATGTTAGAGAGGTACTATTCGGCTCCACTACGTGAAGCCAAGTTGTCAGAGGTTTTGAACCCCGAATCCGTCGAGGACGAGGGTATTGTTGTCATTGCTGAGAAGTTTTATGGACTTCTTCAATTTGCTTCGTCTGTTATCCGTACTGAGGTGGATAAGATCAAGTATTTTAGCAAGAGGCTAAACCCGCAGTTGAGGATACAGTTGTTCAATCATAATTGTAACTCACTTGGTGAATTCATTGAGAAGGCTCTTGGAGCAGAGCTTTTGATCAAGGAGCTTGCTCGGAAGAACCCTTCAGTTTCTACTGGTGAGAGGACTAGGATGCCGGTTCGTTTAGAGGGACATCAGGCTCCGACGTCCAAGAGGTCGTTTTCTAGTCGTCTTCGTGCTGGGAAAGTATCTTCCTCTCAGACGGTGAGTTCGACTGTTGTTTGCTTTAACTGTGATTCAGCAGGGCACATTAGTACTCGTTGTACGGTGCCAGCTTTTGTTTGTCGTTCATGTGGGAGGCAGGGACACCTTCAAAAATATTGCAGGAGTTCTAGTGCCAATAGATCTCAAGAGAGCTCACGGGCCTCGGGAGATTTTGTTACTCCAGTCCGTACTTCATCCAAGGGGTCATATCAGGCTTCGGGTGTAACACCCCAAACTAGGCGGACATTACAGTGCCATGGACCCCCGACTGGGACCCACCAGGTGGATGAGAATTTCTGAATTACACAATACAATGTAGTACCGAACCACATTATGTTATCAATTACTCCGATGAGGAGCTTTAAGTACAACACACCCAAGAAATACAGAATACATGTATATTTCATATGAAGATAAAATATACAACACTGAAAGAAATGAAATCCAAACGGACTGCAGCGGAAATTACACAACAAGAAGACATGAATAAATAAAGAGACTGGGGCCCCCTACTAGTATCACTGTGACTCCTCGCCGTCAACGTTTTCTTCCAGTACCTTTGCCTTGCCATGACCTGAAAACAATATCCCCCAACGGGGTCAGTTACACAGAACAACAATCCTCAAGAGTTGAACAAAATACAATAATCACATGAACGAATTAAGAAACTGAGTTGAATGATGGGCATCATAGTACGCCCGAATGGAATGTGCAAGTGCACAAGTAGCCGAGTGTCCGGAGTCCCACATATACACCCGCAACTTGGCCTAATTAGTCTCACAGAGGCACGTTACCGTGTGCACAGTCCAATGTGTCCGGAGTCCTGCATATACACATGACCATCGTATGCCCGACTAAAAATTCCACACATCCACCACCCGGCAACGTAATACAATCCCGGAAGGTCACAAGAACAAAAGCGACCGAGATGAGGAATAATGAATAAAAATCCGACAAGGGTAAAGAATGACTTACCGAGATGAAATAGTGGTGCAATGAATTATAACTTCAAATGAAATGATTGGAACCGTCGTTCCTCGCGAATTAAATGATTAGCTTGATAATTACAAGTCTCAACATGATTAATATATTATGAATGAATTATATGTATGCATGAACAACAACGAAAGGATTGAGTATCCTTTTAACCGAGCAAGAATTAACTTGCCTCAAATACCGGTGAATAATATCCTTCCTCGAACAAACGTCCTTAATGGAGGTATCGGTCGCTCGAACAACCTCGAATAACACAATTACCAACAATTCTCTTAATATACGTATCAATAGCGATCATAACCAATACAAGGGGGCGATATAACAATTACCAAATTCATTGGGACATTTCGACAAACACTTTGTAAACAATCTCCCATTATTTACAACTAGTCCCAATTGTATCGAAAACCGACCTCTAATGAATGATTCAATCCAACAAAACACCATAAACACAATCGATAATCCAATAGGAATACTCAATTTGAGCTTACGATAACATTTAATCGAAAATCCCAATTCCAAGTCAACCTTCAAAGTGTTCTTGAATAAAACTTCCAACAATCCGATGATAACCCATAAAAACTCATAATCGTACGTATATCCTTCACAAAACATGATTATATCATCCAAAACATCATGGTCCAACTCAAAATCGAATCTAGGGTTGAAGAAATTACCTTGAATTAGGATGAAGAATCCACAAATATGTTGTTAATCCACATCACAACTTGAAGAAGATGAAATTCTCTGAGTTTGATGATGCTAAATCGCCCAAATTATCGCCCACAAATCGCCCAAGGAGAAGAGGAATAAGGTAGGAGATGAAATGAGCTTTTTCCTCACAAAACCCGCTGAAAAAGGGTAACCTGCATCGCGTGCCGCGGCCCGCGGTACAGCCGGCACCACCACCAAAAATGTAATGTGTGTGCCGCGGCGCACACCCCCTTGTGTCGCGGCGCACACTATTCGGGCCCAAAAAATACGAAAAATGACCCAAGAAGAGAATAAAAGCCATAGAACTCAAAACTTGGGAACAATAACACAAAATGGAAGTGCGGAAACCCCAAAACGGTGGTTCCGAACAATGATTACAAGGGTTTGCCCAACAATAGCACGATTCGAACAAGGAGTAAATTTTGAAATGGTATGAACTCCAATATCAGCATCGACTAACGAAGCAATTACAAAAATCAAGATAATATTCTCGTCTCGATTCTCAAGCAAGATTGAAACAATAAACAATATCGATACACGACTCAAAGTTACTCCGAATGGTGAACACGAATGAATGAATGTGAATGATGAATGATTATTAATAAGTGAAAAATTAGAGAGGGATGATTTACTGAATGAGAATGAATGAATTTACAATCGGGTATTACATACCCCCCCTTAAAATAGTTTCGTCCTCGAAACTAAGGGTCAAACAACTCGGGATAACTCTCCCGCATACTATCCTCGGTTTCCCAAGTAGCTTCTTCGACTCCCTGTCTCGACTACGAAATCTTAACTAAAGGAATCGCCTTGTTCCTCAACTATTTGATTCGCCGCTCTAAGATTCGTACGGGACGCTCCTCATACGTATGATCATCCGCTATCTCGATTACATCAAACTGAAGTATGTGACTAGGGTAGGCAACATACTTTCGCAACTGAGAGACATGAAACACGTTATGAATTCGGCTCAGGGCTGGAGGTAAAGCCAACCGATAGCCAGATCGCCTACTCGATCCAAAATCTCAAATGGTCCAATGAATCTCGGACTCAACTTTTCTCGCTTCCCGAAACAAAAGATACCTCGGCTCGGGGATACCTTGACCAAAACGTGGTCACCTGTCTCGAACTCTATAACTGAGGACGATTATCTGCATATGATTTTTGTCGACTCTGAGTGGTCAACAAACGACTCATGATCAAAGCTACCTTCTCGCGGGCGATTATAAGCATATCGGGCTCGGTGTCGATTGATTCTGATAAGTCATCCCAACACAAAGGAGATCGACAACGACGACCGTACAAGGCCTCGTAAGGTGCCATCTTAATCGAAGCATGTCAACTATTAGTATACGTGAACTCGATCAATGGTATTTGGGCTTCCCAATCGTCTTTCCAATCGAGAACACATGCTCTCAACATGTCCTCCAACGTCTGAATAGTTCTCTCTGATTGTCCGTCGGACTGAGGGTGAAAAGCTGGGCTAAAATTGAGCTGAGTTCCCATGGCACGATGAACTGATTTCCAAAAATGTGACACGAATCGCCCGTCACGATCAGAAACGATACTCTTAGGGGTACCGTGCAATCTCACGATCTCTTTGATGAACAACTGGGCAAGTCTCTCGGGACCCCATGTATCCTTAATCTCAAGGAAATGAGCTGACTTATTTAAGCGGTCCACAATTACCCAAATTGTATTCATGCCACGACGACTCATCGGCAACTCGTGATAAAGTCCATTGAAATATCCTCCCACTTCCACTCTGGAATAGGGGGCGGTTTCAGCATACCCGCCGGTCGCTGATGTTCTATCTTGACTTGCTGACAGGTTAAACATCTCGAAACAAATTCTGCGACTTCTCGCTTCATATTACTCCACCAGTAATTTTGTTTCAAGTCCTTGTACATCTTGCTAGACACTGGATGAATAGAATAAGGGGTAGCATGGGCCTCTCTCAAAATCGAGTTCTTCAACTCGTCATCCGCCGGAACACACAACCGATTCTTAAATCATACAAGTCCATCCTCGTGGACCACAAATCCAGGGGCTTTCCTCTGAACCACATCATCTCGAATGCGCAACAAAAATGGGTCTGAACCCTGATTCACTCTGATCGCCTCCTCAAGTGGCGATGAAATCTCTAACATACAAAGTTGCCCTTGTACACGCTGTAACCAAACATCGATCTCATGCCTTAGGAATTCCTGTTGAAGCTCTTTCTGAACGGTTAAAGGAGCAAGCATTTGCTCCTGAACGGACTTACGGCTCAAGGCATCGGCGACAACATTCGCCTTACCCGGGTGGTATTGAATCTCGATATCATAATCTTTAATCAGTTCCAACCACCATCTCTGACGCATATTTAACTCCTTCTGAGTAAATATAAACTTCAAACTCTTATGATCAGTGAAAATCTGACAGGTGACGCCATAAAGATAATGACGCCAAATCTTCAACGCGAAAACCACGGCCGCTAGCTCCAGGTCATGGGTCGGATAGTTGATCTCATAAGGTCTTAGCTGCCGTGAAGCATAGGCAATCACTTTCCCGTTCTGCATTAATACACATCCGAGACCTTGTCTGGACGCGTCACTATAAACCACGAATCCCTCTGTCCCTTGTGGTAAAGAAAGGACAGGCGCTGAAATTAAACGACTCTTGAGTTCCTCAAAACTCCGCTGACACGCATCAGACCACGTGAATTTCTTATCCTTTCGCAAAAGGTTCGTCATCGATTGAGCGATTTTAGAAAATCCTTCCACAAATCGCCGATAATAGCCAGCTAATCCGAGAAAGCTTCGGATTTCCTTAACATTCTTCGGAGGTTGCCAATCTCGGATAGCCTCTGTCTTTTGAGGGTCGACACGTACTCCGCCTGATGAAATTACATGTCCGAGAAACGTCACCTCAGACATCCAGAATTCACATTTGGAAAACTTTACATATAGCTGCTCTCGTCTCAACACGTCGAGAACCTGATGAAGGTGAAATTCGTGCTCCTCTCGGTCACAAGAATAAATCAAAATATCGTCTATGAAAACAACCACGAACTGATCCAAATAGTCGATGAAGACTCGATTCATTAATTCCATGAATACCGCAGGTGCATTAGTTAACCCAAACGGCATCACTGCAAACTTGTAGTGCCCATAGCGTGTTCGAAATGCCGTCCTTGCGATATCCGACTATCGAATTCGCAACTGATGATATCCAGATCTTAAATCGATCTTGGAAAATACTGAAGCTCCCTGAAGTTGATCCAAAATATCATCAATGCGGGGAAGGGGATATTTATTCTTGATTGTCACCCTGTTTAGCTCTCGATAATCAATGCACAAGCGAAACGAACCATCCTTCTTTTTGACAAATAATACTGGTGCCCCCCACGGAGACGCACTCGATCTGATATAACCCTTCTCGGTCAATTCCTCTAGTTGATTCTTCAATTCCTGCATTTCGGTCGGGGCCATACGATATGGTGCTTTCGATATTGGAGACGTACCAGGCTCCAACTCAATCGTGGATTCCACATCTCTTTGTGGAGGCAAACCAGGTAACTCGTCTCGGAATACATCAGCGTATTCTCTCACTACCGGGATATCCGCCAATGACACTGATGATTTCTCGGTCTTGGTCATATAGCACCAATAACCAATACAACCCTGATTGAGTAATTTCACTGCTTTCATCATATTGATAACTCTTCCGGAACAGCTGAGATTACTCCCCTGAAATACACACTCGACTCCATCATCTGAAATGATAGTGATCATACGCTTACGAACACTAAGGATGGCATCATGACGATCCATCCAATCAATACCCAAAATGACATCATCTCTAGGTAAATTTACCACGATCAGGTCTGCCAAACAAACATGGCCATGAAGCTAAATCGGACAATTCTTAATCTCACGATCTCCGATAATTCTTCTACCGTCAGGTAGTCCAATGATATAAGGTTCACAACTAGTAGCACTATCCAGATGAAGTCTACTCAAGCATGACTCGGAAATGAATGAATGCGATGCACTAGTATCAAAAAGGGTACACACAGGTTGAGATAAAATTTCGAGAGTACCTGAGATCATTCGGGCCTCCGGATGGTCGATCCTCTTCATCTCATAAATTCGGGGCTTGCCAGCCCCGGAACCGGATGCTCCTGTCTGATAGTTGTGGGCTCCGCCTTTGTTTGTTCCCGTCGTCTTAAACGATGCGGAATGGGTGGCCTGATTCTGAACCGCTGACTGCTTCGGGGCCTGAGATGTCTCCGGAGTAGGTTTGGAGTCTCTTCAGCAGAAACGGGCCTTATGCTCCGCAACCCCACAGTTATTGCACGTGACAGTCTGTCTCAGACACTTAGTGCTGAAATGACCCTGTTCACCACAATTGTAACAGGTGATGGCCGAACTGGCCGCTCGGGACTGAGATTCCGCAGGTTTGGGCGCCGTAAGAAGTCGCTCGGAAAAAGTAGGGCCCGCACGGGGTTTCTTGAAGGTTGCCTGACCGCCTTCGGACTGATTACGATTCTTTGATTTCTTACTAGCAGATGAAGGTTGATGCTTAGCAATTTCCTTCGCAGTAAGCTCATAAGCAAGAGCTTTCTCGATTAAATCGACCAGAGTGGCGCAATGATGATTAAGCAATTGCATCTGGGCCATCATGCCCTGCATAAAAGTGAGTGAATCAACCCGAACACCTTCCGATTGAGCTGTGTCCTGGGTACGACTTCCTGACAGTGAGTGATTATTTCCAGGTGAATGAGTGGCAGCGTCGCTACTCGATGAATTGACATTATTCCTCGCGTTCGCACGGGTATTCACTCGAGCTCCCAGGTTTCGGCCCGCACCGCGGCCTCTCCCCTGCGTCCTCTGACAACTCGATCCATACTTAAGGTAGGAAACACATGATAATTATAGATCTCGTATGAATATCACATGAAAGATCAACTGAGGTGACATGATTATCTGATAAAATTATTGAAATGATTATCTTGAACAAGTTAACAAGATTGATGATACGATCCGCAAGATTAACAACTGAGCAATGAAATTAACTCAGTGATGAATGAATTAACATGATCGACATGACCAAAAATAATAATGATGATTGAGGACTGTTGACTGATGAATGATGAATGAGTGATTCTTATTGCCAGAAATTATACCATGGCGTCAGAAATCTTACTGTTCTTTCAGTCTGAGGGGCTTGGCGCTTGCACAGGTCACACGTGACGCGAAAGTCCAATGATACTAGTATGATGAACGATGATTTCAAATGAGACATGACTCGGAAGGTAGTATTCAAAACCACGCTCTGATACCAACTCTGTAACACCCCAAACTAGGCAGACATTACAGTGCCGTGGACCCCCGACTGGGACCCACCAGGCAGATGAGAATTTCTAAATTACACAATACACTGTAGTACCGAACCACATTATGTTATCAATTACTCCGATGAGGAGCTTTAAGTACAACACACCCAAGAAATACAGAATACATGTATATTTCATATGAAGATAAAATATACAACACTGAATGAAACGAAATCCAAACGGACTGCAGCGGAAATTACACAACAAGAAGACATGAATAAATAAATAGACTGGGGGCCCCTACTAGTATCACTGGGAGTCCTCACTGTCAACGTTCTCTTCCCGTGCCTTTACCTTGCCATGACCTAAAAACAATATCCCCCAACGGGGTTAGTTACACAGAACAACAATCCTCAAGAGTTGAACAAAATACAATAATCACATGAACGAATTAAGAAACTGAGTTGAATGATGGGCATCATAGTACGCCCGAATGGAATGTGCAAGTACAAGTAGCCGAGTGTCCGGAGTCCCGCATATACACCCGCGACTTGGGCTAATTAGTCTCACGGAGGTACGTTACTGTGTGCACAGTCCAATGTGTCCGGAGTCCCGCATATACACATGACCATCGTATGCCCGACTAAAAATTCCACACATCCACCACCCGGCAACGTAATACGATCCCGGAAGGTCACAAGAACAAAAGCGACCGAGATGAGGAATAATGAATAAAAATCCGACAAGGGTCAAGAATGACTTACCGAGATGAAATAGTGGTGCAATGAATGATAACTTCAAATAAAATTATTGGAACCGTCGTTCCTCGCGAATTAAATGATTAGCTTGATAATTACAAGTCTCAACATAATTAATATATTATGAATGGATTATATGTATGCATGAACAACAACGAAAGGAATGAGTATCCTTTTAACCGAGCAAGAATTAACTTGCCTCAAATACCGGTGAATAATATCCTTCCTCGAACAAACGTCCTTAATGGAGGTATTGGTCGCTCGAACAACCTTGAATAACACAATTACCAACAATTCTCTTAATATACGTATCAATAGCGATCGTAACCAATACAAGGGGTCGATACAACAATTACCAAATTCATTGGGACATTTCGACAAACACTTTGTAAACAATCTCCCATTATTTACACCTAATCCCAATTGTATCGAAAACCGACCTCTAATGAATGATTCAATCCAACAAAACACCATCAACACAATCGATAATCCAATAGGAATACTCAATTCGAGCTTACGATAACATTTAATCGAAAATCCCAATTCCAAATCAACCTTCAAAGTGTTCTTGAATAAAACTTCCAACAATCCGATGATAACTCATAGAAACTCATAATCGTATGTATATCCTTCACAAAACATGATTATATCATCCAAAACATCATGCTCCAACTCAAAATCGAATCTAGGGTTGAAGAAATTACCTTGAATTAGGATGAAGAATCCACAAATATATTGTTAATCCACACCACAACTTGAAGAAGATGAAATTCTCTGAGTTTGATGATGCTAAATCGCCCAAAATATCGCCCACAAATCGCCTAAGGAGAAAAGGAAGAAGGTAGCAGATGGAATGAGCTTTTTCCTCACAAAACCCATTGAAAAAGGGTAACCTGCATCGCGTGCCGCGGCCCGTGGCCAAAAACTGCCCAGCACTTTGGCTTAGTGCCGCGGACCGTCCAGCAGGGGGCCGCGGCCCGCGGTACAGCCGGCACCACCACCAAAAATGCAATGTGTGTGCCGCGGCGCACACTATTCGGGAAGAGAATAAAAGCCATAGAACTCAAAACTTGGGAACAATAACACAAAATAGAAGTGCGGAAACCCCAAAACGGTGGTTCTGAACAATGATTACAAGTGTTTGCCCAACAATAGTAAGATTCGAACAAGGAGTAAATTTTGAAATGGTATGAACTCCAATATCAACATCGACTAACGAAGCAATTACAACAGTCAAGATAATATTCTCATCTCAATTCTCAAGCAAGGTTGAAACAATGAAAAATATCGATACATGACTCAAAGTTACTCCGAACGGTGAACACGAATGAATGAATGTGAATGATGAATGATTATTAATAAGTGAAAAAATTATAGAGGAATGATTTACTGAATGAGAATGAATGAATTTACAATCGGGTATTACATCGGGAGTCAGAGGTAAGGACAGCCGAGGAGGAGGAGCTAGCTCAGATTTGGGTCTTCCTTGAATCAATGAGATGGAGGAGATCGATGATCTGGAGGATATCGATGTTGGGTGCGCTTGTGATGTAGCCTTGATTTATGTATTCCATTCTTTGATTTTCGGATTAATGTTTAACTTAATTTGTATTGTGATATTGTGTTTGTGAACCATTTATTGTCGATCTATCTTATAATGATAGTATTTGAGAATCTTGAGATTTGAGGTCGTTTGATGCGTTTTTCTTTCCTTTTGGTGTTGTACCCGAAATTTTGTGATAATCTGGGTAATTGTTCATTGTGATTCGAGACGTCAAGTCGTGAGGGCTTGGGCATGCGATTGATATGGTCCCAAGGACTATATGTGCATTGTTGTTTCCTTGTGTGGCGTGAGTCAGTGTTTGCATGGGCGTCCGATGCCAACGAGAACGGGAATCTGTACACCGATGATTGTAGACATGTACAATGGGTGGCTTACGCGGGGTGTGTACGCCGGTGTTACAATTCATGCGGGTGGTACAACTTTCTGGCCGGCCTCTAGCGGAGGAGTCATGATTCGACTGATCTCACACTTGATTGAGTGTATTATCACTTGGTTTTCGCCTTCTTCAGGCAGAGGAGATATGGGGACCCGGTGGGTTGGCAATTTGCTCAGGCGAAGTGGTTCGCATTGAGGAGTATTCCTGGAGATGTTGTTTTCAGATTTGGATGGATAGTTCATATCCCAAGTTGTGTACCCTTAGTTTCGGGGTCGAAACTCTTTTTAAGTGGGGAGTATGTAATATCCGGGGGAAATTTTTTTTCGTCTTACTGTTGCGTTGTACGTATTCATTTGAAATTGTACAAGTGTTGTATAATGACACAATGTATATTGTATTGGGATATTTCGGGATCGAAATATTTTCACTTGTCGTCAGTATTTTTTTTACCGATTGGATGTTGCTTGGTGAGTTTGGAGTTGATTTTTGGCTAAGTATATTGGATCTAACGTACGCTACATGCATAGCATTACGTACATTAAGGATGGCAGGTTACGTACGTTAAACCATGTTGGTTACGTACGTAACACAGGGTATCTGATCTCTTCTGACTTTCGGCATGTGGCACCGAATGTGATTGGATCAGTTGGCTTTTTGATGCAGATAAGTCAACGACCATTAGATACGTTATGCATGGCTGCTAACGTACGTAATGAGTATCCCGTTTTGAGGCAGTAGCCTCTGGAGAATCATTACGTACGTAACACTTATGTGTTAGCGTACGTAATGGTTCTTACGTACGTTATGCTTATGGGACAACGGCCGTAATGAGGTTCTCAGATTATATATCTTGGTTTCGTATTTCATTTCTTCACGAACCAAAACCATTTTTCTCTCCCTAGAATCGTCCCTCTAGACTTGTTCTTGATACTTGACTCTTTCAACGTGATTTTGGCCATCTTATGTTGGATTGAGGCTTGGAAGCTTTTCATACTCCTTTGGTGCTTGGAGAGTTCATCTTGTTCTTCTTGGGTAAGTTCTCTTAATCTCTTGTTCTTCAAGTGATTTCCGAGTATGATGATGTTGTTGTCATTGTTTACCTCGTGTAGTTAGTGCTTGTTGGAGGGTAGCATGATTCTTGATGAGTTTTTATAACTTGTATTAAGAACATGATGATTATGTCTTGAGGAGGAGTTGTTCTTGATGTTTTAGAATAATTGGAGGTTATAATCATGTCTAGGAAGAGTTATGTTAAGATTGTTATATGATTAACATAGCCTTGAGATGATTGTTGTGTTGTTTGTATTCTTGGGAGATTCTAACCATTTTTGGTATAAAATTATGATGAATTATGTAATGATTATCATAATCTTGAAATGGTTGATTTAATCTTGTTTATTAATCCGAATTCATAATGAATTGGTGATTGATTATCGTTTAGACATTATGTGGGTGTGTTGACGATGTTCTTGAGGTGTTAGTGATGATATTGGTGATGTTATCATTTTTGGATGATTAATTTGATGTTGTTCTTGATAACCCTTGTTGAATTATTTTTCACAAGTGTTAAGAACATTATGATCATGTTAATTGATCATTGAGATGATTGGAGGATGTTAGAATTCATAGTTGACAACTATGATATTTGTTTGAGGAGTTTGATCGATTCGTGTTGGAATCGGGGTTATCTATTGTGTTCAATCGATATTGTGTTATTGAATGAATTATATTTTATTCAAGGTTGTTCGCGTGCTTGTGATCGTCGGAGGACGCCGTTCGTCGTTCGTTGGAGGATTTCATCGCCTTCGGTTTGAGGCAAGTTTTATACTTGTACTAGTCGATGAGATTAATGTTATCATATGTGTATGAATGTGTTGTATCATTTCGAGACGTAGTTTCTTCATGAGTTTGTTGATATCAGGGAATTGTTCGATACGATACCCTTCGGCAGCTATGCCAAATGTTATTGTTGTTCGTTAATGGCCAGTTCAAGGCATTGAGATACTTGTTGGTTAATGTTGTTATCGATAGCCGGTTTGCGGTATCGATGTATCGATTGTTATTGTTGACTGATATTCCATTGAGATGTCGTTGTGATCGTTGTTATTGATATCGGTGAGTTTCTTGTTGATGTTATTTTGGCCGATTGAAGGCGTTGACGTATTCGATTATCATCTCTGTTTTCGGTGGTCGATTAAAGGCATCGAGACATCTATTCTAATTGTATCGCTGTTTTCGATTAGTCGTTATAAGACAATCGAGGTATTTGAATTGGCTATCGAGGACACGTCCCATCCATTGAGTCGTTATCGATTGGTCGTTCTAAGACAATCGAGGTATTTGAATTGGGCTGTCGAGGACATTTCCCATCCGTTGAGTCGTTATCGCTTGGTCATTCTAAGACAATCGAGGTATTTGAATTGGGACTGTCGAGAACATTTCCCATCCGTTGAGTCGTGGTTATCGATTGGTCGTTCTAAGACAATCGAGGTATTGAATTGGGACTGTCGAGGGCATTTTCCATCCGTTGAGTCGTTGTTATCGATTGGTTGTTCTAAGACAATCGAGGTATTGAATTGAGACTGTCGAGGATAGTTCCCATCCACTGAGTTGTTATCGATAGGCCATTCCAAGGCAATTGAAGTATTTGAATTGGGACCACCGGGGGCGGTGCCCATCCATGAGCTATTGTTGTCGTGTTGGCCGACTCAAGGCAGCACACTATCATTCTTGTGAATTCGGTAATCTTATGATCGTTGCCGTTTGTGATTGATTGTGTTTTGGAGGCTAGTCTCGACTAGTGCTCGAAGGGTAAGTTTGGGGCCCGAACCTTCGCGGTTGGTTTCCCAACACCTACAGTTCAGTAGGTCACGGTCACTGGGTGATCTCATATGGGTAAGTTTGGGGCTTGAACCTTCGCGGTTGGTTTCCCAACACCTACAGTTCAGTAGGTCACGGTCATTGGATGGCCTCATTGTGATACGGCTTCGTGCCGTGGGTTCGACCCTCATTGTGATACGGCTTCGTGTCGTGGCTTCGGCCCTCATTATGATACGGCTTCGTGTCGTGGCTTCGGCCCTCATGTGATACAGCTTCGGGCTATTTGGCTTCGGGCCATTGTGATGATTTTGCAGCTTCGGCTGAGTGGCTTTTAGTCCATGTGTGATGTATTGGTGTTTCTGTTGGAGCCTTCGGGCATTGTGATTCGTATCTATTTCAGCTTTGGTTGGGTTTACCTTCAGGTAATTCGTTGTTGTGTTCTATATTGATGATTCGTCGTTGGGCACTTATGTTCTAATCTGTTGAGCAGGTATTGATCGTATGCCGTGGGCATAGTGTTTCACGAATGCTCGGTTCTTACCTTGGTTTGTGAGCATCTCGTATTACCATTGTTGTACCATTATTCTGCCTTTGGATGCATATCATGTTGTACATGTATTTGATATTCATTATCTGAATGACTGACCCCGTGGGGGGCGGAACATGTTCTCATGTTTCAGGTGTTAGCGAGGAGAGAGTTGAGATACAGGGGCATGACGATGGCGACGAGGCATTCTAGCGATACTAGTTCTGAGTTGTTCGGTGTTCACGTTGGTCAGTTAGTTGTTGGAGTATTCTTCATCTTGTCGGTTGTTATTTTGTGTTATCCGAGCAGGGCTCATGGATGTGGTTGTATTCTTATTTTGGCCATGTAAGCCCATCATTGTCATGTAAATCTCATATCGGAATATTATGTCAGATATCATAGTAGGACTGTGATTTCTCCTTTTGGTCAGTTTGATGTGTTTTAGTCGTGTTCGCCTGGTAGATCTTCTGGTGTGGGGTCCACGGCACTGTAATAACCCAATAAGTTTTGGGGGTGTTACAACTGTCTATGGCAACCCATGTTGATCCGATTCGACATCTTCTTCAACATACGAAATTATTTGGTGCAATGGAGAGTAGGTCAGCTGCAATCACTCTATGGATAAGGGTCATTTGGATTATCTAGAACGCAAGGGACAATTGTCTCTTTAATGAAGAAATACCAAACTCGACTAGGGCGACGCATGACATCAAAGCTAGAATATGGTCGTGGCTTGTGGTAAAACGGAAGGTAGTAGAAAACTCTTCAAATACGGTTTGGTTCTCTAATCCAAGAGATTGTTTCATATGATAAGGAAGCGGTGTTAGTAGCCCCAGCTTTGATTCTATGTAGTTTTTGAATTGTAATTGGGTTGGAGTACCCCTTGTACTCCGTTTTATCAATATATATTTTTTTTTGCCCCTTCAAAAGAAAAACTCTATATCATGGCACATACAGAGCTAGTGTTGACTCGATCATAAAGTCCAATAAACGATCATATAAAAGACTTCCAACAATACAAAACAGACGGAAAATTAAAGTCATGTACTCAGGATAGGAATAGGATTTGGAAGATTGTAAAATTCAGGGAAGAACATTTTTTATACCCGTCCATATATACCAACCTGATCAAAAAAATTTGATGCCTGTGCACTAAGGGTACTACAGAAAAAGGCTGGTGTGACTTGCTGAAATATCCAATTGCCGAGAGAATTTGGCAAATTCAGATGTTAAGGTAGATAGTAAATGATGTCAGTATCTCTTGGGAGCTAAGAAATGCTCGAAGTATAATTGTAATAGAGCATAGGGATTGTAATATATACTATTCAAAAAAGGGTAATTGG
The DNA here is from genome assembly GCA_033398695.1 of Orobanche coerulescens. Lineage (NCBI taxonomy): Eukaryota > Viridiplantae > Streptophyta > Magnoliopsida > Lamiales > Orobanchaceae > Orobanche > Orobanche coerulescens. The sequence continues at coordinate 50,445,613 of CM065816.1, read as the reverse complement.
AAAATAATTTCAAAGATTCATTCAGGCATTTCGTCAGACGCGTTTTAGCTATGCAGTGTGCAGAGCTGGTGTAACTCGCTGAAAAATGGCGAATAAAGTGTCACAAAAATGCATCATAACTTTTGTTCAAGATTTGTAGTTTAAAGGTAAACACCTTCTCAACATGGTGGAGTTTTTAAATGAAGTAAAAAAGCATTAGGTAAAAAAAAAAACGAGAGTAAATTTAGGAGTCAACATTGCTGCACAAGCTGGGTCACGGAGGCGACAGGTGCACGGAATTCTCGGGCATACTCACAGACCAACCAACAGTCAACGAGTCAAGGGGGGCTGGCGGTGCAACGACTTCCGATGATCGGTTCGACAAGATTCTGTCCACTAATTCAGTGTTTCCGATCAGTTCCTGAATCCTTGGAATAATACGAAATGCCTACTTTTCATTAAATATTATTTTAATTAATTTTGGAATATAACCACTCTATAAGCACTTATTAGGCATTTATAAAATTACGACAACGCGATACTTGGTAACCTCGATTAATATACATGATTATACTACTAACCTTCACCGCAGAGTACGAGCGAAAAATACAATGTTGTGCAACACCAAATTTTATCGTGGATTTTTCGATGAAAATTATAAAAAATACCATAATTTGGTCGTGTCAAACAAATAACACAAAATATGCATACGTAAAAATTATTAATCGAATGCAAGCACATAATAAATCATAACATAAATTTTATTTTTTTGTAATGGAATTATGTACAAAATAAGTATATCAGACTAAAAATCAAGATATTATATATACTCCCCAAAGAAATAAATTTCGACCAGAAACCTAAGAATCAACAGTTTCGAGTACAAACCGATCATAGACGACTCTGTTACTTATGTAGCCTCTTAGAGACCGTGATATTTATTGCTGGACTACCACAAATATACAACTTGATGATCAACTTAATGAATCTTAACCCGTATACCTATACTCATTAATTGATCTAATAGTTGTCGCAAGATAACCAAAATACGCCAATAAATATCAATAGTTGCCTAAAAATTGTGTCGCCCTGAATATATAAAATTACCGACCATTTGGAATTACTCTATCAGAAGTTAATGTCCTCGACTTAATCAATTACAACTCAACCCATACTTCTTATTTTGATTAAATAAGATTACACATGATCAAGTTTTCAGCTCATACCCATAGTATAACTTATTAACATCACACATTCAACACTATACCTTTCAAAAATCTTCATCGGTTGGTGAAAGATCATTCGACTAAATATTATCCTCGTAAACCCAAAAAATCTTATGGTTCAAACAAAGATATGGAATAGCTCAGTTTTGCTTCTTTGACGTTTGAGAGAAATATGTGGCCAGAGATTTGCCACAATAACGTACAAGTTGATGTTGGTATCTTCGTGTTGAAGAAGATAATGACATTGCCCTGTTATTCATTTTATGTATGTTGCTATTGAATTTGTGTTGTATAAATGAGTAGTTTAGGAATTTGGGAGCATATATATAATGGTATGGTTGCACAATGACGCCAGAAATGGATCCCTCCACAAAGTTTGGGACCAAAACTGCAATAAAATCTAACGGACATCGTCAATGCAAAACCAAAATTGCACAAAAATTAACCATGATTGTTAGCTCCGGCACACGACGTCTTACCTGGAGTGATGTGGTATCACTAAGATTATGACAAATCACTTATGAGATATTGGTGTGCCACATCAGTGCAGGGGCAATGAAGTCCGTCCCAGCACCAACAACCTTTTCGATAATCTAACAAGGTTTAAAACACAACAGAAATTTTAAATGCGATAAATGCGCATTTTTACGAACTTATATTTTTTTCGTGATGATGCGGCAGTTCATTCAGTATATGGAAAACATCTTAGTATACAACAGCCGTAATTTCAATCAAACAAGCTCATGTTGTCTATATCTGGAATTCATGCTGCAAGAAGCTTCTGGATATCCTTCTGTGACGGGACCAAAGACGAATCAACATTTTAATACAGCAGAACTTACAGATCATGAATGATTACGAGAATAAGAATCAAGAGTTGGAGAAATTAATGAACTATCCTTGAGAAGGTAAAAATTACAAATTTAATACTCCATCCGAGCTATTTAAAGAGTTATACTTGGTGAATGTACAATTTCACATGGACCGGAAAGTATAATACACAAAATAAATTTCGTGTTAATATTTCTCTAATTATATCATTACTTATTATTTGAGAAATATTTGGACCACACATTCATATAAGTAAAGGCCATGCAATAGAAAAGTAGCTCTTATATTATGACAAGACTATATCTTCAAGGTGAACTATTCAAATGGGATGGAGATTGGAGACTACGACTTTCTACATTTCTTTATATGAATAATCACCAAAGAGGGACAATTTACAAAAACTACATTTGAAGTTTAGTCTAATTATGAAATATCCCACTTATCTTCAAAAATAAAAGATATCCCTCAGGTTTGATTCACCTATGTCGCACTAGTACAGGGAAGCGGATACGGATACGACATGATAAAGGTCTGGAGACTCCTATTTTTGAAAAATTAAGGGTATAACTGCACAAGAATACATCTATTTATTTATATTTTATTATATATAAATCTTTTAAATATATTTCTTTCCAAATAAAAATATAAACCTAATAAACAAAATATATGCATATTGTAGAGGGTGAAATTTACAATTACGGAAATCTGGATGTCTGGGTAGGTAACCATTAGCAACCTACCAACCACAATAATACGCGTTAGAGCCCAATGAAAGAGCATCGGTAGGCCTCAGACGCTCAAGTAAGTGAACAGTAGTAATAATATTAAACAATTTAGATGAAAGCGATAAAAAATAAATCGTGAACACTCAGAAGTCTGGGACGTCCGGAGATAGCAGCAGACCACAGTGATTATATGGAGCGTTTGGAGGTGGATTATGCTGGAAGGGTAGTCTGTCTGACTAGTCCAATGGCTAGGGCTTCTAGTGATGATTTTAGGGTTCCGGAAGGTAGAGAGGGATGCAGGAGAGCAAATGCGTCTGGGAGTAAGAGCGATAGAGAGAGAATGTGAATTTGGAATGAGACTGACCGATCAGACAGTCTATCTATTTATAGGGTATATAGGGTGACCCTGAGGTCCTACGATTTTTTTCCTGAAAATCCATTATCTCTAACTACCCGCCCTATTCTCCTCGTGACCTCGTGAACCCGATTCCCATTGACCAACTCATGGCTCTCGTGGGATGGAAGTTGTGTCTGACTGATTGGCTGACTTAGTCAGCAGATTCAAAAAATCTATTGGACACGTCGGTAAATATCTCACGCAAGTCTAGATCCGAAAATGAGCATATAGGGCCTAATAATATGCTTGAGCCTTTTCGTCTACTATTGGATCGAAGCGCTTAGTCCATCTGCCTTATTTGGGTTAGGCATCTGATTTTATTTGACTTCGGGTAATTAAATAGTGTCGAGGAATCCGACTCATTTAGTAGATCCGCGAATCTGGAGTCTGGACATGGACCGGTTTGACTGTACCAACTAGTTGGTTGTCCAGACGAATTTTGTCCAATTCAGTTTGTCCCCTATTCTCCGGTTAGAGTTTCTCTAGTTACATTGTCAATGAGTTCGAGATATTTCATGTTGTGTTCGAGTCATCGTCCGTGTGTCCGGGTACCACGCTGACGCCCGAGTCCGATCCGTCCGTCTGTTGGAATCTGGATGTTCGGATCCTTGCAGCTGATCTGAAAACAACCCGACGGAGATAGCGGCAGACCAGAGTGATGATAGGGAGCGTTTGGAGGTGGATGATGTCGGAAGGGTAGTCTAACTAACTAGTCCGACGACTAGGATTTTTAATGATGAATTTAGGGTTTTGAAGAGAGATAGAGAAAGAGAGGCCTGCAGGAGAGCGGACACATCTGAGAGTAAGAGAGCTAGGGAGAGAATGTGAATTCTCAAATCAAGCTAACTGATCAGCCTGTCTATCCATTTATAAAGTGACCCTGAGGTCCTAGGGTTTTGGGAGAAGTCCCCTATCTCTAACTACCCACTTTATTCTCCTCCTAACCTCGTGGGCCCGATTCCCTATTAACTAGCTCATGGCTCTCGTGGGTTAGAAGTCGTGTCCGACTGATTGGCTGACTCATTCAGCACATTCAGAAAATCCATTGGACACGTGGGTAAATATCTCACGCAAGCCTCAAAGCAAAAATGGGCATATAAGGCCTAATATTATGCTTGGGCCTCTTCGCCTAATATTTAGTCAAAGCGCTTAATACGTCTGCCTTATTGGGTTTGCCATCTGATTTTATTTGACTTGAGGTAATTGAATAGTGCCAAGGGATCTGACTCGTTTAGTAGGTCTGCAAAAAAATCAACCCTAAACCATAAACCATAAACCGGACATGGGCCGGTTTGACAGGACCGACTAGTTCAGTTCAATAGACTGGGGGCTGAATTAGGTAGACGAATTTTGTCCAATACACATATTCACAACTAATTTATATCATTTAGCATATTGAAGAGACAATAAAATAATCTTAAAAAGACTCAAAAAGTTGATATTTCGAAAGGAACATTTTATGTTAGGCTGAAAACTACAAAACGCCCTAAAAATTTTAAAAATACACTATCAGATGTATCATATGCGTACCCCGAGCCGGATATCGTATCCTGCGCGTGTCCGCGTGTTCGTTTTTAAAAAATGCTCCGATTCGGCATTTGGCAAATTAGATACGAATCCAACGCAAATCGCACCCGCACCAGTATCCCAAACGAATTTGATTCTGCCTACCCTCAAAATCTAAAGAATCCATGCAACATAGGTATTCATCTTAAAAGCAACAAATATCAGGCGATATCAGACGAATTTGAGAATATTTAAACAAATATTCTCATCTTGAGTATGCGCTTTTGTAAGAGCAACAAATATCAGGCGATATCTCTGATTTTAAACGAAAATAACTGGCTATTTTTACCAAAAAAAAAATAAGCTGGATTGGTTGACCTATAGAAACACACCCCGTAGTAAAAAAAAAAAAAAAGTATTTGCAAGTATCCTAAGGAGGTACGAGAGCAGAAGTTTTATACCTCTATTTGCAAGGGAGAGCTTGTCGGTAGGTATCTTTCGACAACTTTACCATTTTTGTCCACCAAGAATTTCTCAAAATTCCATTTGATCAAACCACCTAGAAATCCTCCAGCGCTCGACTTCAGAAATTGATAAACTGGAGCTGTATTGGTTCCATTAACATCAACCTGCACTAGTTAAAACGTAAGCAATTTATCTGAAGTATTATTATCACTCCACTATTTAAAATGGCGAAATAGGGACAGCCAACCACAGGTACCTTATCAAAAATTGGGAATTCCACTTTGAATCGTGTACAAGCAAACTGCTTAATCTCAGGATTCGATCCTGGTTCTTGGCCCCCGAATTGATTACAAGGAAAGGCTAGAATCTCAAATCCTGCAATCACATGACGAAATTATTTTCACACACGACCATCAGAAGACATTACATATAAATGCCCAAACTTCAAGAACTGCTTCAACACAACTCATTGCCTTTACTAGTATAATTAACCAAGAACTGCCAAATCTCACCTTGAGTTTTGTACTTTTCATAGAGATGAGAAAGCTCAGTGTAATTCGATGATGTCAAACCACTAAAATCCAAAATCAGTTAAATAAATCAGTTCAAACCGCACTTATAAAACTTGCAACTTGGGAACAATAGCAAGTTCTTAAGTATTTTTTATGTTTATTTCGTAACCACGTAACTCTATAATAGATGGAAGAGAGAATACCATCTCGAAGCAACATTTACTATCAAAAGTACTCTTCCTTTGAATTTGCTAAGTGAAACATCCTTCCCGTCAATATCCTGTTGCAGTGAAGGAATTCAGGATACTCGTAAAGTAATTAATCAATTTATTCTCTCTCAACTAAGAAAAATACTGAAAAATTAATGTTCAGTATAAGAGCGATTCTTTAATGATCTAACTGGAATACATTCTGTAGCTAAGATAAGTTACCTGGACTTGAGTACATGTGTCATTTACGGGTGCATATCTAAGACTAAGTTTATCAGCAACCCCCAAACCACCCAACCATCCAACATTTTTAATATTTAATTAATTTCTGTCTTCCACATCATTAATATTCTTCCCAACCCAACCAAATCTATTTTTCATGGTCTATCAATGACTACCCCAACCACCAACCACACATATATATAATTATATTCTTATTATTTTTTTATTATAATATTTGATTTTATTAAAAATCAAATCTATTTTTTTATTATTAATATTGCATGAGTTATGGTGTTAACTAATTTTAGACAATTAAACGACACTATAATCTTCATGCCACCGACCCCAACATAGTTGGGATTAAGGTGCTGTTGATGATGATGATAATGATTTGATTTTATTAAAAATAAAATAAAATTTTGAAAAAACTCAAAAAACACTATTGGAATTCAGAAAACATTATTGTATGTATAACTATAACAATATTGGTGTCAATTCATAGAGAATAAAAAAAGAAAAAAAATTGATGTTATTTTTAAATATAAATTATTTATTTTAATATCCATATATAATATATGAAACTAATAAAATTGTGACAAATGTGAGCAGCTGGGCTCCCAAGGTCGGGCAAGCAACTCTCCCATTTTTCATTTCTTCCCTATTTTTTTACACCCTAGCGGGCGCCCAAATGGTGTAATTGGGCGCGGTAAACACAGTCTAAATGTTCGATACGGGGACACATACCCAAACTTGGACACGGTTACGTGGATTCGTCTATTTTAAAGAATATTAACCAATTTTATCACAATAATAAGTCAGAAAAAACAATAAACATGAAAAATAATTACAAATTCAAATACTGAAAATCCAAAATAAAAATGTAGAAAATTAATAGTGCAACAACGAAACTCAAAATACTAAAAAGTACTCCCTCCGTCCCATCGATCTTGGTTCATATTCCTTTTTGGGCCGTCCCAAGATACTTGGTCATTTCCTTTTTAAGACACTTTTATCTCTCACAACTTTAAACACTATATTCATACCATCATTTTATACACTACTTTTCAGCTTTTCTTAAATCCCGTGCCGAAAAGTAAATGCTCAAGATGGGTGGGACGGAGGGAGTAGTAAAATGGCATTCTGTCTTCTAAAACCAATAAGCCCATTTTATAAGCATTGTGAAACCAAAAAAAGCCCATATAATAAGAAAAATTGAACATGAAATTGGGCTCAATAACCCATTTTAATGAGACAAACAACCTACCCTAAACCTAACGTATTATGTGTGTCTTCTTCTCCTCCGTTTCTTTCCTCTCTGTGTCTCTCGATGTCCATCTCGAAGTCTCTGACAGCCTTCTTCTCCACCGATCTGTCCGTCTCCAAGTCTATGATTGTATTCTTCTCCATCGTTCATGCATCCATCTCTCGTGTCTCTCGATCTCCACCATCGATCTGTCCTTCTCCACCCGTCCTATGTTGATTGAAGCAAGTGCCGGCGCATGGTCATGGGGTCCGATATTTTCCAATCGGATCGGACCCGGATTCCACATCCGCACAGTGTCGTACCGGGTCGAGACGGGTATGACGGTCCGAAGGGGCCGAGTCCAGGTAATTTGGTAGCTAAGAATAAAGAATTAGATACAACAACATCTGAACTTTAATCCCGAAATTGGAATAAAGATTAGATAATTGGAAGGAAAAGAAAAGGGCTAGTTCGTCAAACAAAACTTTCATGGGCATTAAAAAGGTTTCAAAACGAAAGGCTTTGGTAACTAGGCTACGGTATACAGTTTAAAAAGCTGTGGTTCAAGTGCTAAGAGGTTTCAACAAAAGATTAATTCACAGTTCTAATCTTTCTATAATATGAATCAATTCCATGTGCTAAAAGCCAGTTTTACAGGAGGACAAAATTGAAAAATTGTATATGAACATTAATCTCATCGCAAAATGAAGATCAACAACTATAGGAACTTACAAAGACGATCAAGTCAATTAGTAGTAGAACCTTGTAGCAGAAGAAAGTACTCCAGCTGATGCTAATTAAGTGTCGTTTTAGAGTTTAAATCCTGTTGCAAATTAATCGACTTTTTAGACTACAAAGCTATGTTCTTCCAAGCTTACACAGGAAACTCTAACTTTCCAATACATATTCTCTCCCATTATATATTTCACAGCATATAGTTCTTCCAACTTTAACTTTTATTAACAATTTATTTATCATTTTCATGTGTTCCTTAATAACTATAAAAATTTCGAAAACGACGCTTAAATTAGGATCGAGTGAGTAGATAACTCCACTATTTCAATTGAAATAAAAAACAAATTCAACTACTAAAAAATGACAAATTCAGACACTCATTTGCACAAGTCGAATCCCATACAAAAAATAGAAACAACTTTACCCCCAAAATTCTATGGTGCCAGCGGTGGGCACGCCTTACGCCACCCTCCACCAAAGGTGTATTGGCACGTGTCATGAATGTACATTGTGGGACACGCATCACCACATCATTCACGGTGGGCACCATAAGGCGTGCTCACCGCTGGCGCGCAGAACTGTGGACGCCCGCACATGGTGTAATTTTATTACATTCTAAGATCTAACTATCCTATCTATGATCACTTTTTCTAAAATAGGGTCCTATCACTCACTCTGTCCATCACTAGACAACTTTCATCAAACGAATAACAATAATTGCAAGAGAAAGTACGGAACTGGAAAAAATCCAGCAAGAGAGCACAGCTGTTGAGGGAATAAATAAAAAAATAAATAAAAAACAAAAAATAAATAAATAAATTAAAAATAAAAGAAAAAACACAACTGTGTGTGTGTGTTGTGTGAGAGGGAAAAAGAAACAAAAAAACGTACCTTTACAGTAAATTCGTGTATGGACTTCTCAGTAGCAGCTCTGGCATAAACCGTAGCAAAAGATCGAGACAAGGGAAACCCAGAAGTAATTGGGGATAAAAACGACAACCCATCACGGAAAAACGTCGATTTTGAAGAACCGATGCTTGTTCTATTGGACAAATCAAGAAACGCCATACAACCAGAATTCGGGCTCGATTTCAGGTTGGGAAGTGCTAAATTATGCAGAGGTGCTGAGAAAACTGATGAGAAAGCCATGTAAAACATTGTTGACGATCTGCGGGATCTTGGGTTCGAAAATAAAATAACAAGTGTGTGAAAACTACACACGGGTGGTGTGGGGCAGGGCTTATAGCGTCCAAGTATAATGGAGAATCGTTCGACAATACATGTGATCAATACTCATCCGAAATATTTACCGTTCGAGTACTAGTACTGAAGTTAGAATCAAAATTAATAAGGATCGAAACCATTAATCAATAAAAACGATAATTTTCACTAATTTTATGCATATCAAATATGTCCTTAACTATTCGATACTCAACCCGATAAGCTCGTGAGATACTCAATTTTTTAAATATATAATTAGTTTTATAGTATAATATGTAAAATATAATATAAAAAAATTACTAACAAATTAAATAAATTTATTTATAATAGTTACAAAAGGACAAATTAAATTTCTATTTTAAATCAAAGAAACAATAATTTTATTTGATCAAAATCAATTACTCAGTAGTAGTAGTAATAATAATAATAATAATAATAATAATAATAATAACAACTTAACTTGAGACCTAAGTTATGTATATGTATAATAATAATAATAATAATAATAATAATAATAATAATAATAATAATAATAATAATAATAATAATAATAATAATGAAGTGATGGTCAAGTGTTGTGTAGGAGGTAAATTTGTTTGGTAGAGATTTGGACATTGGCTTCCCACATCACTTTGGTAGAGCATATGAAGCTTCGTCCTCCTTCGTATAAATGGGATTGTTCCACATCGGCTAGTTATAGAAGTTTTCCTTTTTATGGCATCTATATATCTCACACATGTAAAAGCAATCAAAGTGTAGTTGAGCTTGGTTTGAGCTTGACCGGTAACAGTGTTTAGTCTTTTTTTTTCTCGAGTTCAAGTTTGAACTTGATTCGAGCTCGAGTTTGAGCTTCAAACATGTTCGAGCTTGGTTCGAACTTGATTCGAGTTCACAAATTAGGACCCTCGGGTCTGTTTCGGGTATTTAATGAGTTCACGAATCGGGACTTATCGGTTCTTAACCGGTTTGAGTCTTACCGGTATCGGGTCTAAAATACTCGATTGGCTTATCAACCGGTTTCGGTTTTGATATTAGAACCGGTAACTTATCGATCCGGTATCGGGTATACCCAATAACCTTACCGGGTCTGGCCCGCTAAGCCAATATCCGGACCAAACCAAACCGGTAACAGGCCTAGTGTGGGGCTGGAATAATCGGAAATGAAAAAAAAATGGGTTTGAAGAGTCGGTGAATATTACACGTTATTCGTAATTAGGGCCGAAAATGAAATCGGGCTATTTGATACTCGATTCGAGTTTGATTGGCAAAATCTCGTTTGAACTCGATTCGTTAATATTATGAATCAAGGTCGAACACAATTTTTTATTTGATAAATATAAAACTTAGCTCGAGCTCGGCACGATTTGAATAAAAATTATAAAATACATATAAAAAAATGAAACTACTCGAGCTCGATTCGCGTTCGACTCGATAAAAGCTCATTCAAGCTTGGCCCGTATACTAAGCAAATCAAGTTTAAACATAATGCTTAAAGCTCGCTAAATGTTTCAAACAAGTTTAAACAAATATACATTCATTTTTTGGATTGATTTACACCCCTACTCGTAATTAGTGTTAACTTCCGGCTTTTTTTTCTGCCACAAGATTCATTTTTTTTCTTCCAAAAAAATTTATTATTCCTATTGAAATAAGGCCGAGTAAAATTCGATCAAATATTAACATTGATTATATAATATACTACCTAATATAAAAATTTACAATTTTATTATTAAGTGTTTTATTAACATAGTATATCAGTTCAAAATTATATTCCAACTAACAAACAAGAATATACATAAGTGAAAAATAAGAGAATAAAAAGTTTATTTGATGAATGGTACTTTAATTCATAGCAAATTGTATATTTAGCAAATTGTTATAAATATGTACATGTATATAGATGTTCCTTCATAAGTTCATGTATGATCTTTGCGTAGATTCATGTATGTTTTTTATTCTTTGATTATCATGTATCTTGTAAGCTTATATAAAACATTGATCCTATCTTGTAAAAACAAAAGTGAATAAAATACAAAAATTTTCTCTACTTCTCTTTTCTTCTATTCTTCTATCGTCTTCTTAATATTATTTACAATACGTTATCAGCACGAAGTCGCTCGTCCATTTAAACTTCGAGATTACGATATCAATCACAAAGACGCATCTCAACTTTTAAGTTCGAAGATCTCCTCTATCTTTTAGGTATGTTTTCACATTATTTTGATAGATATGTAGTACTTGATTCATGCCTATTGTTTTAATATACTAGATATTTGTATTGCATATGTGAGACTCTGAAACTAGTTATTTAATTTAATTCACATGACCATTTGTCCATTTGTCTTTATGCTTTCGTTCAGGCTTAGACTTATTATAATCATTTATCACCTGTGAACATGTAAGTGTAACACCCCCAGAAACTATCCGGGAATATCACACGCCGCAGACCCTCTCCGTGAGAATCTACCAGGCTAAATACAGAACAAGACATCGCGTTTCATGCCGACATGGCTAAATGACGAACCACTAGACTGATTTGATCTTTCGTCATTAACATACAACTCAAACATACATAACTTTGTCAAGACTCATACCCATTGTAATATCCGCGTTTTTCCTCTTTCCGGTATTTTCATTTTTGGTGTAATTTTCGTTCATAGTGACTCGCTTGTAACCATATGAGTATTTTGAGAATATGTAATATTAAGCTCCTCATCATCCGAGCTTGTTTCGAACTTGTTTTACTCATTTCCGTGTTGGATGTCATTTTTGTCGCTGTTGGGTTCAATTCTCGTAATCACTGTTTGGAACCGCCGATTGGGGTTCCCGTAAATCCATCTCATGTTATTATGGATGTTGTGAACTTTTATTGGTGTTTCGAGCATGTATCGTGTTGGGTCATTCCGTTATATTCCAAGGTTTTGGGTTCCCATTGCGTTTGTTCTCTTTTCAGATCATTTGATGTTACTGTCGTATTGGGACCGACCGTGCTTGACGTGAAGTCAACATATGAGGGTTCATGATAGTCCTTTTAGGCCTTTAAATGGTTGGGATTATGCGTCGATCGATTATATCATGTTTGGGGGTCGTTTTTCATCAATTTCGGGCTCAAACAGTGTGTGCCGCGGCACAGGAGACTGTGAGCCACGACACAGCCTTGGCATAGATGATGGCCAGGCCGGCTGTACTACGTGCCGCGGCATGCTACAGTCCGGGCCACGGCCCTAGTCAAAATCCTGCTCTCCATTTTTAGCCGCGGGCCGCGGTACACTCAACCCGGGTCGCGGCACGTGGGTCAGTCTACACTATTTCAGCAGGGTTTCTGGGAGAGGATTTCTTTTCCTCTCCTCTCTTCTTCTTCCTCTCGTTTTAGGCGATTTAGGGGCGACTTTTGGGCGATTTTGGCATCTTCAAACTTGGAGAGATCATCCACCTCGAGTTTTTGTTGTAGATTATCGACTTGTACTTGAATCCTTCATCCTAATCCAAGGTAATCTCTTAGAACCCTACTTTTAGGTAATTTGGGGGTTTTTCGATTCTATTGTTCGATTTGCTCCGTGTTGTTGATTAATCCATGATGAATATGATTAATCTTGTTGGTATTCTTGGTTTCCCTACGGATTCCTGGTGTATTTTGTGGTATTTGTGTAATCGAGAGGGTATGGTCGCTATCCGCCCTCGTTGTTGTTTTGTATGAATACACATGAATCGTAGGTGGGTTTTCGGATGTATTACGTTTCCGTATTCGTTTATAAATGGTTGTGATTGTATTCTTCGAATCATTAGGTTCGGTTTCGTTGGTTACTAACGGTCGCGTTGATTTCCTTCCATTCGTGTTGTCGTCAATTACTCAAGGCAAGTATTTTTGGAAACATTTATGCTTAATATAAAATGGTGATGTATATTGTGTGTGCTTTGTTCATCTCGGGAGGGTCCGACGGGGCCTCGATGGAATCTAATGGTATAGCCCTGGATTCACGAGTTTGATTCGCTAACCAGCTCGGGAGGGTCCTTAGAGGCCTCGAGCGGGATCAGTGGTATAGCCCCGTTCCCAAGGTGATGCATGTGCGTGATTTGTTTTATGATATGGCCAGCTCGGGAGGTCCTCAGAGGCCTCGAGCGGGACCAGTGGTATAGCCCCGGTTCCAAGGCAAATTGTTGATTGACTGTTTGTTTCCAGAAAAGACATGTCTGGTTTTGGTTTTCGAAATGTATTGGTGCATGTACTATGAAATGTGTGAGCGAATGGTTTGCCTTGATTACTTCTACTAGCATAATTGTTAACCCCTTTGGGGACCCATTTTGGGGAAATTCTTGTTATGGATTTCAGGTTATGTTCAGCCGAACGAGCGGGCGCTGGGACAGTACGAGGATGCTGGCCAGGGTTGTTGACGTGTGCATTGGGGTCTCCTTATTTCTGTTGTCTCTTTCGATGTGGTTGTTTTCAAATTTATAAACTTATAGAATGTACTCGCGAGTTCTTAGATTTTTTCCCTCCGGATTGTGGTTTGTATTCGTTGAAGTTGTTATATTTGTCGGTTGACGTTTATTACGCCGGTTGCACCGGGCGTGTTATTATACGTTCGTATTGTTAATATATGTTTCTTTGCTAAGAGGGACATTTAGTAGAGTGGTGTTTTTCTTATTTAGCCTGGTGGGTCCCATGTAGGGGTCCATGTCACTGTAATATACCTCGAATATCTCGGGGTGTTACAGAAAATGGTATCAGAGCACTAGGTTTATGGATACCTAGGCTTGTTGGTTATTTGGGTCTAGTTGTGTTTTATTTTGCACATCGTCACACCGCTGCCAGCATCTCGGTACTTCTAGTGCTCGTAAGTTTTCCTTACTTGATTCCTTGTTTTCTCGTACCGTATTTTCGTTTCATGAACTGTGATTGTTTTCTCTCGTACTTATCATCGAGTTGCTTTTTGATTCTCGTGTCACGCATTTGTTTATCTCTATGGGGTGTGTGCGCCGTTCAGGGCATGACTGTTTGTCATCTTGTGAGCCTTTCATCGCTAAACTTCCTAGCGGTGGTAGGATCGTTGGTGATCGGAAGATCCGAGATTTACTCTGTGGTATATGGTGAGAGGGCTTGAATCTCAAATCTTTTGTTGTGGATATTGAGGGTGAGGATTCGATTCTCGGGGATGATTGGCTCGAGCGGCATGATGTGAACTACCGCTCGAGGATCATCACCAAGTTAGCCGAGGACGACATCGAACACTCTTTCATGGGGCGAAAGAGGGGGAAATCAGAGGTTAGCAATTTACGCCTTGAAGGAGATGAGACTCCTGCAGGAGGGGTGTTTGGGTTATCGGTGTTATGCCTTGAAGGTAGAGGATGTTGGAGTCGAGCTTTCATCGATTCTAGTCGTTAGTGAGTCTCCAGATGCCTTTCCTGGCAAGTTATCGGGGTTACCACCGGACCGTGGAATTGATTTCATTATGTATACGCTGTGTGATGGAATCTGTGTTTGGGACTTGTGATTTACTACGTGTATGTCGAACCGAATGTACTGATGGTTTGGACACCGAGGGGTGCAGCATGATATGGAAGTTTTGAACATTGATGTGTTCCAGGAAATGTTTTGATGGTAGAGTTTGTTGAGAAACTCATATAGATGGTTTTGACATGTGTTCGAATCAGTGTTCATTAGTATACTATTAGGCTTGGAGAGATGGTTTGACGTATGTTTGAAATTAGTGTTCCGAGTTGCGCTTGTTGAATTGGCGATTTTTGAATGTTATATATGCATGTGTTCGAGAATTGATGGTACTTGGCTAATCGTTGTTATTTACAACCAATGTGCTCCTATCGGGGGTGTACTGAGCCCGAACTCGATACTGCACGATGGTCCGGCTGACCCCGACCCCTACCACGGCCCGAACTCTGAGGGACCTGAGTGACTGGAGTCCTCTGATCAACACTATGTTCTTTTTGAACGGCAGTGGTAGTCGGAGCTCTGGCGTCCCTGGTAGCCCTCTCGCAATGAACTGCCCGATGCCCGATCTGCCCGCAAGTAAAATAATTGACTAACGAAAATGGACAATCCTTCACCACATGCTCGTATTGATTGCACTTAAAACAAACTCTCCCGCCAGGTGTAGTGGACTGGAATGTGCGGTTACTCTGAGACCCTCCAGCCTAATAAAATGGCTTCTTCCCAGATACTGGAGCATATTGTGATCTCGAAAACCGACCACCCTTACCGACCGAGAAACTGCCAGTAGTCTTCTGTTTCTTAGCCTCGGAAACCGACTCTGACTCCGGGACTGCCATCTCAATCGCTAGAGCACAATCCTGGTAAATGTGGCACACATGAGTGGTGCCATGCTCTGCCTGATATGCGGCTTCATGCGCATATTGAAGTAGCGAATCTTATCAGCCTCGGTCCTCACGTGTTCTTTCACGTATCCCAACTGCTGATTATAAGTGATGATGGCTTGAGAGATCGGTACATCCTGAGGCGTATCAGTAAAGAACTCTACGATCCTATGCTCCCGAACTGGAAGTGGGCAGTATTCCGCTTCCATAGCGGTCTTAAACTCCTCCAAGGTGGCTAAACGATCATTGGGCATCACAGCCTCCCACCACTTTGCAACTTCCTTATCCAGGAGGTATTGAGCAATAGGTACCCTCCTGTCATCGGGAAAAGATACAGCCTCGAACATCCTTCCTAACTGAAAAATCCAATTCTCCCAACCTAGGGAGTCAGTGGAACCAGCAAAGCGAGGGGGGTGCATCTTAGTCACCTTCTGAAGCTATTTACTAGCTTCGTCCTACGGAGTCGGGGGCGGATTCTGACATCCACCCTGAGCTATTTGAGCGAGCTGAGCTACCAACTGTTGAAGTATAGCAGTAGCTCCTGTGTCGGCATTATTACCCGACGGTTGGCCTTGACTGACCGATAGGTCCGGTTGCCCATCGGAACTCAGGTGCAGAGTATTCGGCACTGAAAGCGAAGCCGAATCTACAGACGACTGAGAAAGCGGAACTTCCTCACTATTAGCACCACGACCATGGCCTCCGCCTCGTTCCCTAGCTGTTCTACCACGACCTCTCAACATACTTAAGAATAAGAGTAGAAGAAATAAGATCAGCACAACTCACAATTTCCATGTTGGTATCCCGACTCTCAATTCCAATTCACGCAAAAGAAATAATACAGAAACGTAATAATTGAGGAGACTTATAGCCACAGGTCGCATAAAGAGATGGTAGCATGATGATATTAGGCTCAACAACTGACTCTAACGACATGACTGACCGACCTAATTTAACCGACAGCCTAGGTATTCACAACCTAAGGCTCTGATACTATAAATGTAACACCCCAAATTTCCTAAGGGACATTACACGCCGTAGAACCTTCAACAAGGTCTACCAGGCTAACACATGACACATAATTCACAATCTTTATCCCATAAAGACACGTTAATAATAATAAATAAGGTCGTGGCCTCGGACAAAACATTTTAGTTCAATTATAGAAAACATAAAGTAAAATGAGTTCATTGCCCACGCATGGGACTTATCAACTTCCTCAAAATAATAGTAAGTTTACTCGACTACTCCAACAATCCACGTAGACATAAAACAACATAATCAACATAGACTCGAGCATCATCATCATACTTGACCATCCTTTGCATGCGGTTCCCGTGCTGGCTCCTCAGCTCGCTCGATACCTGAAATGCATGAAACGCATTTCCCCCATTTAAGGGGTAAGCATTCGAATAGCTAGTGCAAGTACACAATTACACTACATCATATACAGATATGATTCAACACAATAAATTCTTTGGAAAACATTTGAAATCAATATTCCGGAATATCACATTTGCATCAAAACAGTATATTAACACGTTTCAACATCAAAACTATCTACACTTGGTAACCTGCGGTCGTACCCATTAGTATCGACCCCCAGAGGCCTCGTCGGACCATCCCCGAGTGGGAAACCACTTCCGCGTCCGTAGCCATTAGTATCGGCCCCCAAAGGTCCTATCGAACCATCCCCAGGTGGAAGAACAGCAACACGCACATACGATATCACATCATTCATATCGAAACTGTAACACACATAATGGAATGTAATACATGTACTTGTCTCAATTATTACAATGCGATGAAATGGTGAACAAAAAGGACTTCAGTCCATATACTCTTCAAAATTTTGTTCCTATCACATAACAATATACAATCAACCTCAACATTGCGGAAACGTAAGAATTCGTCCTAAGTTCTACCTATTGGGACAATTCATCGGACACTATGAGATCATGATCGATCCTAATCTATTAACGCTGAAAATCTCGAAGTCTAATCTGCAAAACTACAATAAAAGCAAGGGATTATAATTACACCATCGTAATCTAACAACCATTTAAGCCAAATCGGACTAGAAAGATGAAATCACATCAAAACCCCAAAATCCCCAAAAACTAGGGTTCTAGGAATTTACCTTGATTTGAAGACGAAACCACATATGATTTGGTGCTAGGGTGATGTTATGATGCTCAAATATACTTCTCCAATGGAGTTTGGGTGAAAATCGGACAAACCCTAGCATGAAGAATCACTTCGGTCGCGTAAAAGAAGAAGAAAGGTGAAAAATGAGGAAGAATGGTCGTTGTCAGAATATATATATTGGCATACGTTACGGCCGTAACAAGACTAGCATTACGGCCGTAAGTGAGCGGCCAAACTTTCTGGACAAAATGCGAAGGTTCTTTATGTTCGTTACGCAGAAGGTATTATGGCCATAATATATCCTTCCTTACAGCCGTAATGGTTCATCCTTATGGCCGTAACTCGGCCCTGAAAACAGGTCAGACCTGTTTTGATATAATGGCTCGACAACAACCGGAATGAGAGTACAAGGGCAGTACCAATGGATATACAAAGGTCTTATACTGACGAGATAAGTATAAAATCATCACATGACTCCTCCCATTCGAAGTTCGGAAGAAACGAATATTAACATCAACTCTCGGGTTAACAAATAACCCAAACATACGGAAAAATCTATGCTCAAGTTCGAATAATCATACTCGAGTCTATAACATGCTGAAATGTATCAAACGAACTTTCAGGAATGACGAAACAACAATTTAGAGTAAAACTATACCGCTCAAGCTTAGATATGGATAAATCATCGAAATGCACGATTTAAACAGAACGGAATACTACCGATAAGTATCTTCAAAACATTAAAGGGGGTGATAAGGAGTTGTCAACATAGAACGATATGCAAGAAAATGTAATTATTAATTATAAAAGGTACGAATATTACAATATCAAAACTCGCTCGAATGACAAAAGCGAAGAACAAAACAAGTTCAGAAGTATCAGCGAACACAAACGCGTCGATAGAGTAAAAAAATACATAAGCAAAAAGAAACATGGTATTACATTCTATCACCTTAAAAAGAGGTTTCGTCCCCGAAACAATAACAACGCCAGCAAGAAGAAAGCAACAAATAGCAAGAAAACAATCGTCAAGGGTCTCTACTAGTCGATTTAGCCATCGGTGCAGAAGTTTGAGTCTAAAACGTATTAGATACCATCTCATAATACTGAACTTGATGCCCCTCTCGACCGCAATTATAGCAAATCATCGGTGGCTTCTTACAGTTCGCACGTACATGACCGGGAGCATTACAGTTGAAACATCTTGGCAAGTTACCAACAGTTGACGATACTGATCTGGATCTCTTAGATCCTCCAATTGACCTAGAAGGCTCTGCAACCGATTAGTACGAGGGTTGTGGTTGAGGAACCCTAGTTTCCTTACTTCTCGATGAATCGTCAGAAGTCTTCTGCTTATTTGTCACGGGCATAGGTTTCATCGATGATAGAGTTATCTTCAATGCTACAGTCTCGCAATGTGCCGCTCGATGTCCCATAAGTCCACACTTGAAATAGTTAATCTGTGGCGAACGACAATTCTTCCATATATGGCCAACACGATTGCAGTTGTAACAAATCTTCACACCACTCACCTTACCCGCTATAAGGGCAAGACCTTTAAGCTGCTTAAACGAACGAGAAGTCCCTCTTGAAGAATGACATGAATCAACTTGCTCCGGGAAATCACTCCTTTGTCCCACAGAAAAATTATTCAAGGTCCTCCGCCTTTTGATCTCAGGACCAACCCCGGTCATGGAACTAGTCCTTACGAGCATTGTACTAGGTTGTTCAACATTCGATAAGGGATGAGTCACCTCACCACGCTCACAGTTACAACCTCTACCACAATCTCGGCCTCAACGTCTCGGCATACTGAACAATAACCTCTCAGTACAATGAAACATAGCAATCACATAATTAATATACCAAATATCTATCCCACAGAACATAACGATATATAGCATTAAGTAATATCGCAACAAAACGTTCAAATACATCAGTAACAACAAAATATACGTCCGTAATGAAAAATTATATGGCCGAACAACAGGAAGCATACGGCCGCATCACAAGTACATACAACCGTATACTTGCTGTCGCACAACAAAAAATAGTTCAATAGTTCCAAAATGACTCCGAATGATAGCCACAACACAATAATGTAGAAAGTTGTGGAGCGCTTGCATATGCATGCACATACAGACATAGGCGCTACCGTCTTGTACGAAAATGATATCAAACAAGTCAAGAAGTAACTTCCCCTTCCAAATAACTCCGCATCCAGAAACGCATTCCAAAATTCTCCGACGAGAATGGCAACTTGATACGTTTGCTAAAATGACTCCGCTCCTCACCCAAACACATTAGTCTATACGCTATCGTCATCACATAAAATGATTTATCCACACTATGCACTCGTTTTATCCAAACTCGTTTATAAATACCTTAGTTTTAATAAAAGGGAAATCCTTTGGTAATACCAGAAATTCCCAATCTGAATTTGAAATTTTATTCAAGTGCAACAGCAAAATGTTTCTTGTTACATACTTTGGGAAATATCATCGTTCTTCCAGAATAAAACGTCATCATTTAAAATAAAAGTTCTCATCTTTCACTCCTTTTTGAAAATAAAATCACATTTTCATTTTGGAATACAAAAAAATTTAAAGTGAAAGATTTTCCGTTATTACGCTAGAATTATTCGAAAATAAAATCTCTTGGGTTACAAACCATATTCAAGGAATTTCCATCATGCCAAAAATTTCTGACGATAACATCTTTCAAAATATCCATGACATTCCAAGACACGTATCTCAAATACCGTCGTAAGGTTTCTTTGAAAAAATACACGATATTTTCGTTAGAACTCAAATTGTTTTCAAAGATTATACGCTAAGTCATTACTTACGTGTACCGACAAAATATTTTTAGAAATTAAACTTTTACAGTCATCTCTAAATTCCATAATACTTCAAAAGAACCCACTTTCAAACACGCACGCGGTAAAATATAATTATCAAGAGAGTTCGCCATGATAGAAAAATACAATCCATCAAATCAACTAGCTATCAAACATATACTCGTCCGTCATCTAAAATTACTAGTTCAACAAGCGTTAATCACGAACATCGAATCCACACAAAGGTCAAAGATGTATATTTGATTTCTCAACAAACTCTACCACTAACACCTTTAATAGAAACATACATAATATATCAATGTTCCGAGATTCATAACACATTTACCTCTCGTAAACCAATCCATCACTATATGTCGATCACTTCATACTCAATATATCAAAATTCTAAACAAAGCTATAAAACCAAAATATAATATGCTAAAGAGGAGACTTACATCCACAAGTCACACGAAGATGATGGCTGCACCTTGATACTAATCACGACCGACATCACAGATGACGCGTCGTGGCACGACTCAGTCAGACACAATCAGACGAGCCAAGATCGACAATACACGATTGGACCTGACAGATGAGGTTTCCGCAACCTAAGCTCCGATACCATAAATGTAACACTCCCAGAAACTATACGGGAATATCACACGCCGCAGACCCTCTCCGTGAGAATCTACCAGGCCAAATACAGAACAAGACATCACGTTTCATGCTGACGTGGCTAAATGACGAACCATTAGACTGATTTGATCTTTCACCATTAACATACAACTCAAACATATATAACTCTGTCAGGACTCATACCCATGCAAGGGTCAAATATACTCACAAACACAAAAATACGACAGCGGAAAAGACCATACAATGAACTCCAACTAAATACACCCAGAACTGGCCTCCATGTGATTAGTATCATTCTTCTTCCATCATCCTTCGTAAAGATCCTGTGTTTATCTCCCAGGGACCTGCATGTACCTGGACGCAATACAAACATCCACCCCCTGATTACTCAGGGGTTAGCAAAATTCCACAATTTTGCTAGTGCAAGTATAAAGTGCAAATACGATCTATACACAACACATTCCGAGAATACAATAACTTGAATAATCCACAACTCAGACACAACGAAAGACTTCACGAGATTTCTCCTTTGGATAAAATAGTTCAATCGTAAAAGTAGAAATGAAACGAGTGGTCATTTTGAAAGTCAATTCAAGATCTCGGGAGTTCTGTTTCGGACAGCATTACGAAAACTGTTTTCAAAGTCTCACAATGATGGATAAATTATACGCAACATATCGGACATCAAAATCTCACAACCAAGGACAAATTACACACAAAACTTCATTCTAATGACATTCTAGCCAAACACCAAGATGCTATATATAATGTATCTCGACCCCGAGAACAAAGAATTGTGATAATCCGGACATATCACAATTAATCATCAGCAAAAACTCTCGAAGGTAATTCTCGTGACAAGGCCACCCGGCTAAGTCCCTGTGGGCCCCGTCGAGCCAATCCCCAGGTGAGAATACTGTAACTCTCGAAGGTAACTCTCGTGCAAGGTCACCAGACCAAGTCCCTGTGGGCCCCGTCGAGCCATCCCCAGGTGAGAGTACCCCGAGTATACATCCTCACATCACACACAAAATTGCATTTCCACAATTCACAATTTCAAAACCACAAGCCTCGAAAGTCAATCACAATATATATAGTCAAGGTACCTTGCTAGAATGGCCAGTTTGTCCAACACATACTCACGACCAAGTAATGGTACAATCAACACTAGAACGCAACGATGCAACTAGTACCAATCACATAGCAATGAAAAAGAATACCTCTCCAATCACACCGAACGGCACAACCTCCTCATAAAGGAGTTACTACCTTTATCACACATCACATGATCATAAATAATCACACTTTTCCACACACACACACACACACACACACACACACCTTAAAAGGTTAGAGCTATACATTTACAAATGCCACAATCCCACAAAACGACACTACACGAAAGTAAGGCATTCCAATATACGACACTAATACACATTCTCAGAGCGACACATTCGTTCTCAAACACACGGGTAAATTTTGAAGACCTTTATCGAGAATATACCAATTCTTTTGAAAGTTCATTAAAATATTGATTTAGCACTTATCGTTGGTTACCAACTCTTATATCCACAAAACACGTAATGTATGGGCAAGATACTTGCCTCAAAACCACGAGCAACGGAACAACGAACGGATGCGGTCGAGCAGCCCCTGAACTTACAAGTACAACCAAGAATCCGATAGCCCCACAAAAACTACGAGAATAACACCACCACGAATCAACAACACTAAACGAAATCCAAATCGACACTAAGGACAATAACGATCCAAGGGTTTCTTAAGAAAATCGAAATCGTACTTTGGGTGACACGAAAGCATTGAATGAGTTTATAATCCAAGGTTCACCACCAAAACAACAAGAATACATAACCGATTGGATGAAATCGGGTGAAAATCACGAAACCAAGAAAAAACCCCCAAATTCAATGAAACTAAGTTTGTGTGAAATATACCTTTGATCCGAACAAAGAGGATGATTTAATGATGTTAGACATGCACAAACTCGCCCCAAGATGAAGCTTGGTGAAGAAAATCTCACCAGATCGCCTTAGGAACTCCTCCCGACGGATAGAAATGAAGGAAGTGAGAAATGAAGGGAAAAAGAGGCTACTGTCCAGTATTTATACTGGACAGTTATTAGCGTGCGCTAGCAACATTCATTAGTGCGCGCTATCGAAGCAACACAACAACATGATCTACTCAAACACACGGTTAGCACGCGCTAATAACTAATATTCGCATGCGCTAACGAGTCACAGGTCCAATCCAGTAGCTTCTGGACAGTTCTGCACCTTCCAAATAGTGCGTGCTAAAACCAACGATAGCGTGCGCTAATGATGCGCCAGTAGCACGCGCTATGAGGCAACATAGCGTGTGCTATGCCTACTGCACAGGCAGTATGATCTCACCAAAAATCCAACACCATGATGGTCCGAATAATAATGAACAAATAACGAAGCACATACTATCTGCACGACTTACGGAACGACAAGTCGTACATGACGAAAACCACAACACGGCACATCATACCGTACCCAACATAGGGAAAATCTCAAATAATCACCATGTATTGGTTTCAAGACCTCTTTGTATAATTCCCTTATTGATGAATATTGAACGCTATTCCCCTTGGTAACTCATGGTTTCACTCGAACAACTCGTTTCCATTTATATGATTGTGCTTTATTTTGATTTCGACTTGCATCATTAATCGAGCCGTGTTAATGCCGAGAATTTTCATGATATTAGTAGTCATTCTACATTCGTCAGAATGCTTAGAGGTTGGTCACTGAACCTTATGAAATTTCTTTAACGTTTTAAGGTACTTTCATCATTTCTAAATCCGTCTGGGACTCGATGACCGAACTGTGACCACCAATTAGACCATTGGCAAGGTGTGACTAAGGATAACGTACGTTATTAATGCACGTTATGATTTAACTGACTTAGGATTTCGAGAGTGTTCCTATTTCAATCCCAAACCCCCGTAATGTACGTTAACCCTTATGTATAACGTATGTTATGCAGTGACCTCCTTCAGATTTCGAGATTATTCTTGATTCATGTTGGAACCCCCATAACGTACGTTAGCATCTATGCATAACGTACGTTATGCTATCACCGCACTAACAACAGGCAGCAACCTATTTAAACGTTGGTGATGGACACTGTAGGCCAAACACCCTCAGCCTCGGCCCTCACCCTAGAATTACGTTCCAGTCCGGTTTCAAGCAGTTTAAACATGTAACCGATGCCCGAGAATCAAATTTGCAAGTTCTCTTCAGCCAATTTCAGCAGTTTTCGCCGGATTGGAGGTAATCTGGTCCTGAACCCTAAACTTATTGTTTTAGATTCTTGAGGAATTGTTGTTTAGAATTTGTAAATAATTATATATCGAGTATCATGGGTCTATTCTTATCTATTCTACTGGAACAAAAATTAAATCTTTTGTTCGGATCATCGTAATTGGATATCGTCCGCAAAGTATCCGATAAAAGTTCCCTAAAAGATTCGATTAAGGTTTTTGATGTTATTTCAATTAGAATAAATAGTTAGGGGATCGATTACCTCATATTATTCATTGTAGGTATGAAATTCCCGGGGTTTAGAACCATAATTACGAACCCTTTGAAACATCCTTGTCCCTAAAGTCTCCAGGCAAGTATTTGATCGTGATTTATGTATAAATTGCAATCGAAAATGTATATACCGTGATTTCCAAATGGCTTTGTTCATGCTCTGAATTCAGAAACTCTATGTTGATATTTTATAATGTTTTTGAAAATGATTTCTCAAAATAAACTATGTTTCTAAAGGATTTCGAAAATGTTTTGAAAATGATTTCTTAAAATAAATTATGTTTCAAAAGGATTTCGAAAATGTTTTTGAAAAGGATTTCGAAAGTGTTTTTGAAAATGATTTGAGAAAGATTTTCTACAAATACTGGATGACTGATCTTGATTACTGTTTTATCGAGGATGCCTCAAAAAGTTATTTTAAATGAGATTGAAAAGCAAAGTTGCTGAAAGTTTTGAATAATGATCTGAGGCTTGCGTCGTTAAAGTTATGTGACAACGTACTTTGAAATGTGGAATGATATGATTGGATTTTGATATATTTAAAGCTGTTCCAATGTCGTGAAACTGTATTTTGTGGTTGAGTAAAGCCAGGCACTGTCCTGGCGAGGGCTCTGAAGTACGATGGGGTGCGAACCACATACCACTCATCGGGTTATACAACCGGGGACTACTGTGACGAGGTCTCTAGGATACGATGGGATGCGAACCTCGTATCGGTATAGGCCATGTGGTTATTCAAATGTGATATATGTATTATTCCGGAATAATGACGTGATATGATACTACTTACGCTTTGGATTGTGATGTTATTGATGCATTTTTGTGCAACGATGTCGTTGTCACAATACTGTTGAGGCTCTGGTACTTGGTGAGAATAACCTTCTTCTTCCTGTACTAATATAATCAGTCATCATAATAATTCTTTTATTGCATGTTATACATATTCCTGTTACCAAGTACTTGCACCAGTTGTTTGCTGACCCCTTCGGGGGTGGATTCCTTTTTGTGTATTCAGGTACAGGTCTTAATGTCGATCCGGCGCAGGAAGGGCACGAGGACGACGAGCATCAGTGATATTCACTCGGGTTGCTGATTTTGTTTTCATTGTTTTGGTCTTGTTTTGTGTAGGTACTCTCAAGTATTT
Source organism: Orobanche coerulescens (assembly GCA_033398695.1). Classification (NCBI taxonomy): domain Eukaryota; kingdom Viridiplantae; phylum Streptophyta; class Magnoliopsida; order Lamiales; family Orobanchaceae; genus Orobanche; species Orobanche coerulescens. Next base: position 50,419,664 of record CM065816.1, on the reverse strand, counting down.
TTTTATTAAGGTTATGCTTGTGTGGGGCTTGGGAACTGTCCCGGAGTTTGTTATCTATATATTGGACAGGTTATGATTGTCGTTATGCTCGACCTTGCCAGTCGTTATGTTGTATTATATTGTATGTGCGACCTTGCCGGTGGTGATGTTGTGGGTGTGTATATGTGTTAAACAGGTCTTGCCTTGTGGATTTCCGAAATGGATCCACGACGCTGTAACAGTTCCGACCCGGGACGGAACCGAAGCTCACAACATGTATAATAAAGCTCAACGGACTTATAGGAAACACGAAACCATAGTTTCGAACCATCATCACACGAAATGAACTAAATAGCGGGAAAAGTCGCTCAAAATACGGATTCGGGTAAAACAGCCCCGGAACCACTCAGATGACCAAACACGCAGAACGAAATATTATCAAAATGTCAAAACGCTCGCAAGTGAGCTTCTGGAAACCATAAAGATGCCAAAAACGAAAAAGTACCGAAAGAGAATATCACGGGTATTACACTTTCGTGGCTATGCGATTACATGTACCCAAAAAGATGCGAAAGGAAGGGGTGGTGATATGGAGTATTGATCCAAGAAGGATTGTGATTCATTGTTTGTAGGATTTGTTATGCACTTAATTTCATGATTAGTCTTGGCCAAAGAGTCCTTTATTTATCCTTTTTATCCTACCCAGACCTAAAGCCCCGTTACAACCATAAAAGCCCTTTTGATTATATGCATGAGTTCATCTAAGTAGTGGAGATTTGATTTTTGAGCGAGTATATGGTAATGACACACCATGTTTTGACATGAGTGATTGCTAATAATCCCTATATCTACTTGAGCGCGAGTGACCCCTTGTGAGGCCATCGAATTTTCTCTCACTTGATACCAATGAAGATGTTGAGATTGGATGAGGTGCTTCAGTTTTCTTCATACTTGTTCATGATTATTTGTTCTCCCTTGAATATGGCCATCATCTTGGATTTTTCAATACATGTTTCTTGAATTTCGTTTACTCGAATTATGCTTGAGGACAAGCATTGTTATAAGTTTGGGGAGATTTGATAAGTCGAAAATAGTGTGCAAATATTATTATTAATTATCGGGTTTTAATAAATTTTATGTTGGCACAGTGGGTTATTTTCTACCTATTTATATTTTGGATGCAATTTACTTCACTTGGCAATTTGTTGTTTAATTTAGGTGTTTGGCGGAGTTTTTAAGGTTAAGGAATAATTTGGGTCATCAAACGGACCAAGCCAAGGTGATTTGGGCTTTAATGAAGAAACTGCCGCACACAGGGTGACCCAGTGTCGGCCCTGACCCAAAAATCCTCTTACTTGGGGCCTAAGAAACGACTCAAATCCATCCCAATTGTTCCATAAGGTAAAAATCGGTCTCCTAGGCTGGAGGAAGGAATTTTATTTGACTTGGATGGAAAGACTCCAAAAGAATAAAAACGCAAAAAGGATAAGTAGGAAGGAGATCTAATAAAAGAAGGAAACTAAGAGATGGGGGAGTATTATAAAAGAAGGGGCTGAGATTATTATTGGGGCATCATCATCATCATCATCATCATCATCTTCACGGCTGGACAGGAGAGGAAAAACAAGGAGAACCGAGCCTTTCCACCGACGCGCGAGGAAGAAGACTACATCGTTTGAATTTTTTCTTCTTATGTCTGTTATTAATTTGATGTCTTCTAAAGCCAATATGTCTGGCTAATTTTCTATTCTAGTTCTTAGGGAAGTTTGAAATCGTATTTGAATTATTCATGTTTTAATCCCGTAGCGTATTCTTAACTCGAAGTCTCGTGAATTACTTTTACGTTATTGAATTTATTACTATGCCATATAATTTCTTGATTTGGTTTGGCCAACTAGATTAGGGGTTTTATGTCTCATGCTAGAAATTGAGTTGTAATCCGTAATTGTTGCAATTTCAATCCCTTAAGTCGAGCTTATGAACTTAATATCTTGCCTATTTCATTATTTTGGTTTTTAATACATCTAGCGAGCGAGATTTGAAGAGCCTGTTTTAAATCCATCGCCTAGATAGGTTTAATTAAAGAGCTTGTTTTAATTAAATAAACTTAAGAAATAATTGGGGTCAACAGAGCTTGTTGTTGGCTTCGGAATAGGAGTTCATGAGATTAGAGAAGAGATAAGTGTTGCATTAAAACTTGAATTAATTCGAAACGGTGATAACGGAACTAAGAACTAATTGATATTTTCGAATTTTATTTCCTTTATTTATTTTGATTTAATTTATTTTACGCAAGTTAAGTGTTAGTAAAAATTAGTAAACTAAACCCCCCCCCATCATTTCTATTTATTTTAATTGATAAAAATATTTAACTCTTAAAAAGCATAATTGATTTACTGTTCTCCGTGGGATCGATCCTTACTTGTCGATACTACTAGTAGTAGAAGTAAGCCAAGGAAAAATAAAAATAACTAATTTTAACGCGTCACGACAGCGCGGCCAGTAGTGAAAACCATCATAAACTAATTAAGAAGAACAAATGATGTGTTCCAAATTTATGGAGGCATGGAAAATGAGCTAGCTGTAAATAGTTAGGCCGATGCAAGTTTTGAAACCGATAGACAATTTTAAATCATAAACTGGTTATGTGTTTGTATTGAATGGAGGTGCTGTGAGTTGGAAGAGTTCCAATCAAAGCACGGTTGCTGATTCTGTAATAGAAGCTGAGTACCTGGCAGCATCGGATGCAACTAAGGAAGTCGTGTAGATCAGGAAGTTCGTTACTGAACTAGGAGTGGTACCAACCGTCCAGGGTCCCATAAGCCTTTATTGTGACAATAATGATGCACAAGCTAAAGAGCCTAGGTCCCATCATAATTCCAAACATATACTCAGAAAATATCACCTAGTCAAAGAGATCGTCAGACGAGGATATATTAAAATATGCAAAGTAGCAACGGAAGACAATGTTGCTGATCCACATACCAGGACTCTCTCACAAGGAAACAGTGTTGAGCATGCTAGATCGCTAGGACTAAAAGTCATGAATGAATGGTCCTAGTGCAAGTGGGAGATTGTTGGGAATAGCAACCTAGGACATTCGATGTGCCTAGATTTATAATTATCACATTTAAATAAAGTTATTTGATATCATCTATTTCTCGTTGATTATTATAATATGTGCATGTTTTAATATTATAGTAATCGAATAATAGTTATTCATGAATAATAAGATTATTCAGATGTCCCTGGTCCAATCACGTAGAGTGGAGACTCAAGTGATTAATATATTAGTATAAATTTGATTGATAATCATTGGATGATTATGCGCATGGTACAGATCAAATTTATGGGTATTGGTTGGAGAACGCAATACTGGACAGAACCACATTGAGATTACTGCATGGAAATATCATAAATGAATCTCAATATATTAGTATGTAAATAAATCCTTGAACCTGAGATTATCATAGAGTCCAACATGATAACTGCTATGCCTTGACGTAATCCAACGTCATATGAAACATGGTGATCATAAAGGTTAGAGATCGGGATTAGTGGAAGTCATGTAGAGGGCAATGAATAATCAAGATGGGGATTTTTCCCTCTCTTTAGGGAGAGAGATATCTGATGGGGCCTTCGATAAGTAGGACTGAAGAAAATGCATGGCCATGCTCAAATGAAGAGTTATTTGATTCAATCAGTGTACTTAAGATCGAGAAAGCATATGAATATGATAATTTCCATGACTTAGTTCAAATATGATATCGCGCGACAAATGGATTCGACACATTAAATGTTTGGACTATAAACTTATATTATTTCGGTAGTCATAATATCTTGCTAGAGATCACTTATGATTTACCATTTAATGAGGTGTTAAATGATTGTCAATATAATATAAGCCTTTTCACACATACGACAATCAGAGACAAGCAAGAATAATTAATAGATATAATATTAGATATTTTATTAAGAAATTGAATAATGAGTAATACATAATGTATGATATTATATATTATATTATTTAACTATATCAATTGGGAATTGTAAATATAATATTGGATATTATATTTATTACAGGATTAAATAATAAGTAATATATAATTTATTGTATTATATATATTGTATTATTTGATAAGTTGAGGGACAACTAAGCAAATACTAGAGTTTTAACTCTAGGATTTACTTAGTATAAATAAAGGGTCTTGGACAAGGAGTTGGCATAAGGTTAAAATTACTCAACCCTAATTGTGTGAAAGAATTAACCCTCCACTCTCTTCATATCGGCCGAACTATTTTATGTCCAAGAAGTCTGGTTCGTTCATCTCCGTCTTCTTCCCTTAGTTGATTTTGATCAACGATACAAATCATTCTAGCAAGAAATTATTTGTTGTACTGTTTATCAATATTATTTGTAAGGATCTAACCATCCGGCTTGTACCAATTGTTCGTGTGTGGATCGCCGAAAGAGAAAGATGATTCTCACTAGCTTCCGGTGCGGATTTAGATCTGTTCTTCGAATTAATGTAATTCGACGAACTCTTAATTAAATCAATTAAATTACTGTATGAAGATCCTCATCTAGGTTTCTCGATAATTATTCCGCTGCGTTTTTGCTCAAATTTCTTGTATTAGATACACGTAAAACCCAACAAAAGTATGAATACGCTCCATCGAACATTTTTAGGTGGATAACCTCAAGTTCACGATTTGCCCCTCAAGATACGAATCCCCGTACGCCCCGTCGGGCAACTATGGTGAACAATACAATATTTCTCACTCATATGCACGATCCAACATTTTATAAATTTAAAAAAAAAACACATTACAAATCATTAAATACCTGCCTTGCTCACTAGGACATGAAGAAACAACGAAGGGAAGAGGTTCCAACTCAATCCCTTCATGGATACTCAACCTTATGATCATACCACGCTCAATCAACAATTTTACTAGGGAAAACAAACAAGGTACACCCGAATCCCCCATTTAGATATTTAATCGGATACTACAAGGGTGTGAGTTCCTTCAACTTAACAATCGGATGAATAAAGTCAATCAAACCATTAAGTCACAAGGAATACAATCTACTATAATTATATAATCATATTTCTACCATATAACACGATTCGACCGGACCTAGAGGAAGAAACTACAATTTTTTTCCAAATCCCCAAAACTAGGATTGAGAGAATTACCTTGATTCGATGATGAAAGGTGGATGATTGGATGATAGATTAATGTTATAATGCTCAACATCATCTCCGAGTTGACGTTGGAATAAATCCCACAAGAAATCTTCCTCAAGAATGCGGATATGAAGAAGAAAAAATGAGAAACGCGGTCGCTGCCAGATTTTTATACTGGTGCGTGTTACGTCTGTAATAGGCAGAAAATATGGTCGTAACTATCAGATTCTACAACCGTAACAATTAGATTCTATGGCCATAAAAAGGCAATGGCCTGACCGACCTCCAAACATCCAGGATTACAGCTGCACCAAGAGAACTTACGGTCGTATTAATGCTAACATTACGGCTGTGATAGACAGGGTCTACGGTCGTACGATTACTGAAATTATGATCGTAATAGACAGAAACTTACGACCGTAACTCTGCCGCTAATAGCAGGTCCATTCAGCAGTTAAAATGGCCCGGACAACACCCAAAACACGAAAAATATGAAAAAGAATGAGGCACTTACGTAAGTGGAGAACGTACGAACCTAAGCACTATCGTCTCACACAAATGCGACAATGCACGAGTCATTGGAGAGTTTTGTAACACCCCGAGATATTCGGAATAATTACAGCGCCGTAAACCCTTTAGGTAAGGATTTACAAGGCTAATTTTAAAAGAGTGTAAATATAAACCAATCGTACAACTGAAGTTCAAAGACATATTTGATTCAACCGATCAAAGAGTTAATTTATACAACCATATCGAAAAGACATTATTAAAACAGACGTACTCGAGTACTAAACGAAACAAGAAGACAAATCACAATAAGGATAACATCAATCACATCACTGAGCCATTTCATCGTCTCCGTTGCATCGTGGTTGTCTCCCGCTCCTCGGCTACCCGAACATCAAAACAATGTCCTACACCGAAGGGGTTAGCAAAACGATGCTAGTACAAGTATCATAATACAATAAATCATCAATGCATCATAAAACATGCAAAACGGACTTCCGCTACCGGAATCCAACGATGCGAATCCTCACGATTCCATAAACACAATACAGGGTAATCCAAATGATCCAGCGCCCTTGGTATAGATCCCCATGATGATCCCGCGGACCAACGCATGGTGGAAAACCCGGCCCAGCCGATCCAGCCCTCAAGATAGATCCCCATGATGATCCGTCGGACCAACGCATGGTGGACATTCGATCCAGCCGCCTCAAGATAGATCCTCATGATCCCCTGATCATTTATACCATAATCAATCAACTATGCATACACATATGCATTTCAATATGTTCATCAATACGAACAAATAATCAACCAATATCATGAGAATTTTCGTAAATACATCTCATATTCAACAATATGAACAAAACCACAAGCATGATCAAAGATTCAATATAAATCGAACTCGACATATGATACTTGCCTCGAAAATGGCAAGACGAAATACTTCGATGATCTCAACACACTCGAAGGCCGCCTTCTTCGATCAACGTAATGTGCTCGAACCTTAACAAAAGGAACGATATACAAATCATCTCAAGTCGAACGATGGTCTAACAATTGCCTACGGGTAAAAGCTCAAAATAAACAATCTGCTCGATCGCGAAGGCGCTACATACTCTACGTAACGCGGCGCTAAGGCAGCTCGTTAGCGACGCTTATCGGGTAAGACTAGCGTCGCTAGTTACGAATCGACGCTTGCACTGCCGATATATAACGCACGCTACGTACGTATTGTGCGTTAATCAACCTCGATAGCGCACGTTAACTAACATAAGTTAGCGTGCGCTAATCTTGCATGGCAGAAAACTGCAAACCGAAAACTGGGTTGAATGGTGAAGAACTCAAGAATTCTACCGTGATAATACAAGTTATCCTCGTGCATATCATGCTAATAAGGTTTGTGGAAGTTTTATGGTTATGAAATACGAATATACGGATAGTCAACTCAACATCATAATTCATCTACGATTTCCAAGAAATAATCTAAGTTCCATTTGTTCTACGTTCCAAAACACATGATTCCATCGTAAAACGTATCAACCGGGTAAATATCCGACATCGATCATAACTCGATTTGAACATGCTTAGGAGTCCTTATAATAAGATGGTTCAAAGGTTCATACGATATATAGTGCCGATACGTCAAAAGTATCCTTCTAACATGTGATGACCGATTATAAACGAAATACTTGCTATCAAAACATGATTCAAACTTCCTTAGGAACATTACTAACATCAGTGGAGAATCACCTACCTCAAAGTAGTGAAGAATACGGAGGAAAATGAAGTGATCCAACACCGAAGGCTTGAACACCAATCTCCAATGATATACGATCTTCAATCTCGAACTAGGAGGTTGATATGAAGTGTTTGGGACGAAGGGAGTTATGTTCTAAGTGTAAGAGTTCGGGTTATGGGAGGAGAAAGAATCAAATCACGAATAGGATGTTGTCCTATTTATAATAAATGGCTATTAGCGCGCGCTAGACCTGTCCGTAGCGTGCGCTAACGGCTCCCCGACTAAATCAGACTCAAGACTTAGCGTGCGCTACGCATATACCGTAGCGTGCGCTAAGGCGTTGACTCGCTTTTCCCGAAAGCCGTCAGTACATCCGACACGATCCGACAGGTCCCCCGCCGATCTCACCTACCGCACGTCCCAATCAATTTGACCACGCATAGCATGCGCTAATGACCTCGAGCGCGTGCGCTATGAATCTACGTTAGCGCACGCTATACATAGCTTGTAGCGTGCGCTACATGCGCAATTACAATCTTCAAATCACAATTATGAAATCATACGCTCGATAACATCGGATTATGAAATACGAAAAATAGTACTCAAACAATAGTACAATCATTACAATATCACAAGTTCCGATTACATAATGTAAATCTCGGGTATTACATCCTTCCTCCTTTAAAAAGAAGTTTCGTCCGAAACTTAAGATGAAAACAACTCGGATATTTAGCCTTCATACCGTCCTCCGTTTCCCAAGTGGCCTCTTCGACTCCATGTCGTGACTATTGTACTTTAACCAAGTGTATTGGTTTATTCCTCAATTGTTTGATCCGGTTCTCAAGTATCTTGATTGGTCTCTCTTCAAGGTGCCATCATTAGCTATCTCGATCTCATCGAAATCAATGACGGATCGGGTCCGACATACTTCCGCAGCTGGGATACGTGAAACACATTGTGAACGTGACTCAGTGATGGCGGTAAGGCCAACCTGTACGCTAAATCTCCAACTCTCTCGAGGATCTCGAATGGTCCGATATATCTCGGACTAAGCTTGCCTCTTCTCCCAAAACGGAAAATCCCTCGTGTAGGCGACACCTTCAATAGTACATGGTCACCAACGTCGAACTCTAGAGGGCGACGACGTAAGTCTCGCATAAGATTTCTGCCGACTCCGGGCAACAGCCTTTCCCAATCAAAGCTATCTTCTCTTGAGTCCGAATAATCAATTCCTTCCGTCCCGATCAAGTCCGAAGAATCATCCCAACACAGGGGTGATCGGCATCTTCTCCGTACAAAGCTTCAAATGGTGCCATCTTAATTGAAGCATGCCAACTATTATTGTAAGTGAATTCAACTAATGGTAAATGAACTTCCCAATCACTGACCAATCCAAGGCATGTGCTCTAAGCATGTCTTCTACGACGTCTGAATAGTCCTTTCTGACCGACCGTCCGTTTGGGGATGATAAGTCAGTACTAAAGTTTAGCTCGGTCCCCAAAGCCCCGTGCACCGCCCTCCGTAAGTGCGACACGAAACGACCATCTCGATCCAAACAATGGTCTTCGGCGTCCCATGCAATCGACTATCTCCGCAATAAATACTCGCGCCAATCTCTCGGGTCCCCATGTATCTTTAATCCCTAGGAAATGAGCCGACTTGGTTAGTCGATCAACTACAACCCAAATCATGTTCATTCCCGTTCTAGTCCTTGGCATACTTGGTGATGAAATCCATCGAAATGTCCTCCCACTTCCATTCGGGGATCTAAGCGGCTTTAACATCCCTGCAGTCGCCGATGCTCAATCTTAACTCGCCGACAAGTCAAACACTTCAAACGCATCTGCTACGTCCTTCTTCATATTCCCCACCAAAAGTTTTGCTTTAAATCCTTATACATCTTACCGCCGCCGGTGAATAGAATAGGGCGCTACGTGAGCTTCCTTCGTAATAGTCCTTCTCAAATCATCATCATCGGGAACGCAAAGTCGACTCAAATCTCGTAACTCCATCATCTTGTATCACGAATCCTGGGGCTTTTCCTTTCTTTACTTCGTCACATAATCGAAGGATCAGAGAATCGTTCAATTGTTTAGACTTAATCTCCTCGACTAGTGATGAAGTCAGTTCCATCACATAAAGTTGCCCTTGGATTCCTGGTGCCCATACTTCAATCCCCTCGCGGATCAGTTCTTGTTGAATACTGGTTTGGGGCGTAAGTGCCTCCAACACTCGAAGGGAAACAGGTTTACGGCTCAAAGCATCGGCTACTACATTTGCTTTCCCCGGATGATAGAGAATCTCCAAGTCGTAATCCTTAATCAATTCTAGCCACCTTCTCTGCCTCATGTTTAATTCTTTCTGACTGAAAATGTACTTGAGGCTCTTGTGGTCTGTAAAGATCTGACAATGAGTGCCGTACAAATAATGTCGCCAAATTTTCAAGGCAAAGACCACAGCTGCTAGCTCCAGATCATGAGTCGGATAATTAACTTCGTATGGTTTCAATTGCCGAGAAGCATAAGCAATCACTTTATCCCTCTGCATCAACACACAACCTGCACTCGATTTGAAGCGTCGCCAGATACCATGAATCCATCGGTTCCTCCGGGCAAGGCTAATATAGGTGTCGTCCGTCTCCTCTTAAGTTCACAAAACCACTGGCACTTCTCATTCCACGTGAACTTTTGAGTTTTCAGAATAATTGAGTGAGCGGACGAGCAATTTTGGAAAATCCTCTACAAAGCGGCGATAATATCCAGCAAGTCCTAAGAAGCTTGGACTTCTTTCACGTTGCTAGGAACTTCCCATTCCAAGATTGCTTCGACTTTCTTCTGTCCACCCGAACTCCGTCACCGATATCACATGCCCAAGGAAAGTTACTTCCTTAAGCCGTAACTCACATTTAGAAAGCTTAGCATACACTGTTCCTTTCTCAAGATGCTCAAAACCACACGTAAATGTTCAAGATGTTCCTCTGCGTCCTCGAATATATCAAGATGTCGTCAATGAAAACGACCACAAATTTATCCAAGTACTCCAAGAAAACCCGATTCATCAATTGCATGAATACCGCAGAGCATTGGTAAGTCCAAATGGCATTACTACAAATTCATAATGCCCATACCGGATCTCAAAGCGCATTTTGGTATATCCGATTCCTTAATTCTCACCGGTGGTATCCTCGATCGCAAGTCAATCTTCGAGAATATCCTTGCCCCTTGCAGTTGATCAAACAAGTCGTCGATCCGAGGTATAGGATACTTATTCTTGATTGTCATCTTGTTGAGCTCCCTGTAATCAATACACAGTCGGAGGGATCCGTCTTTCTTCCGGACAAAGAGAACGGGCGCTCCCCAAGGAGAAACGCTCGGTTGAATATAACCTTTCTGCAACAATTCCTCCAGTTGTTTCTTGAGTTCATACATCTCGGTTGGCGCCATGCGGTATGGTGCTCTGGAAATAGGAGCTGCTCCAGCTCTAATTCGATAGTGAATTCCACTTCTCTCTGCGGAGGTAATCCGGGTAGTTCGTCAGAAAACATCCGAGAACTCATTCACAATCGAAATAGATGAGAGCTCTACTCCTTCCTCTTTCTTCATGGCATAGCACCAAAGTCCCTGACATCCCTGTTTCAGTAATTTCACGGCGTTCATTGCCTTGATCAATTTTCCCGAGCTTCCTGGTCTCCATCCTCGGAATAAGTGTTCAGACCCGTCATCAGCAATGATGGAAATGACTCTCTCTCGGTAATTTAGAATAGCTCCATAACGGTTGAGCCAATCGTCTCCGAGAATTAAATCGTCACCGTAAATGTCAACCACAATAAGGTTCGATGGCCAATCTCTCCCTCCTATAGTTACTGGAAAGTCCCTAGCTTCTAGGGTTCCCACAATTTTCTCTCCGCTAGGTAATCCCACAACATAAGGTTCACAATCATACAAGCACGAGATTTTTAAACAATTAACACAGTTCAATGATACAAAAGAATGTGTAGCTCCTAATCGAATAAAACACTAACTGGTTGCAAAAGGATCTGAATTGTACCTGATGCAACAACGTGTTCGATCATCCTTCTTCATCTCGTAAATACGCGAGGAACGGACCCAAAGATCGATGCCTCTCTTCCCAACATTCTCTTTGAAATCCACTCTGTTGCGTCGGTTCACACTCGTCTCTTCGAATCGAGCCGGAGTGCGAGTACCAAAAGATCGGGTCGCATTCCCACAAAACGTTGCGCGATGTCCTTCCCTGTCTACACTCGAAACAGTCACAAGAGCGCGAAACAATCACGTCGAACATGTCCCGCTTTTCCACGCTTATAACACTTCTTCCTGCGTCAAATAGCTTGTGCCGCTTGCTCGGAACTTCTTTCCTCCTCGAGAAGGATGCGGAGGTCTCTGGATGAGTGAAAAGAGGACTGACCCGGCTGGGCCCGCTATTCTTATTCTCCGTGAAGTTGCGGACACCTTCTCGCTTTCTTTGCTTCCGCCGATTTCTCTACTGCCGCTTCCTTCATATCATGTGCCAACGCCTTGTCCTGACATCGCCTCAAGGTGGTACAATCAAATCCGACATGTATTGCTGAATTTCCGCTTCATTCGCATGTCAAAATGGAAAATCCTTTCCGCCTCGGCTCACTGTGGCGCACATAAGTCACCGGTGATTAAAAGTCTTAATCACGTCCGTCACAGTTGCTTCTGAATTTTGCGGTGAGAAAAACTCCCGAACTCGGGCCTCTCTAACTGGGCGAGGACAATACTGCGCCTCCATCATCAATTTGAATTCTGTCCATTCAACATTATGCTCCTCCGGTCGAATGGCCTCCTACCCGTCGAAAGCCTCCCCCGTCAGAAGATACTGGGCGACCGGAACCTTCCTATCGTTGGGACAATTAATCCCCGCAAAAATCTTCTCTAATTCCTTCAGCCAGTGATCCCAAGAAAGCGTCTCAGTCGAACCATCAAATTTCGGAGGATGCAATTTGATCACTTCGGTAAGCCATTTATCTCCCCGATTTCCACGTTATGTTGCTGTCCCATCGCTGTCTGCATGCGATCCACAACCTGAGCAAATTGGTTTATCTGGGCAACCACCTGTTGAAGCACTCCCGGTACGTTAGGATCTGCATTATTATTTGCTGATACCTGTTGTCCCCCGGAATGGGAATCCGTTTGACTAGCGGTTATCTCTGGGGTAGATACCGACTCTTCTTGTCTCGCATTTCCACGTCCGCGTCCAAGGCCCGCGTCCACGACCTCCTCTCAACATACCGTAAACATAAATACTCAATATCCAGGCAAACTTTCTAAAAGTACATCCATCAATGTTCACAAATCATGAATAAAATAAAACGGTAGTATTTGAGATTTAGAAACTTACAACCACGGTCCACACGACGATGTCGGCTCAGCAGTTGATGTTACGAACGACCAATAATCAAATAACGTAAATGCACCCAACTAACCCGACCGCCAAGATATCCATGAATCTTAGCTCCGATACCATATTCTGTAACACCCCGAGATATTCGGAATAATTACAGCGCCGTAAACCCTTTAGGTAAGAATTTACAAGGCTAATTTTAAAAGAGTGTAAATATAAACCAATCGTACAACTGAAGTTCAAAGACATATTTGATTCAACCGATCAAAGAGTTAATTTATACAACCATATCGAAAAGACATTATTAAAACAGACGTACTCGAGTACTAAACGAAACAAGAAGACAAATCACAATAAGGATAACATCAATCACATCACTGAGCCATTTCATCGTCCCGTTTGCATCGTGGTTGTCTCCCGCTCCTCGGCTACCCGAACATCAAAACAATGTCCACCCCGAAGGGGTTAGCAAAACGATGCTAGTACAAGTATCATAATACAATAAATCATCAATGCATCATAAAACATGCAAAACGGACTTCCGCTCAATCCAACGATGCGAATCCTCACGATTCCATCAACACAATACAGGTAATCCAATGATCCAGCGCCCTTGGTATAGATCCCCATGATGATCCCGCGGACCAACGCATGGTGGAAAACTCGTCAGCCGATCCGGCGCCTCAAAGATAGATCCCCATGATGATCCCGCTGACCAACGCATGGTGGACATTCGATCCAGCGCCTCAAGATAGATCCTCATGATCCCCTGATCATTTATACCATAATCAATCAACTATGCATACACATATGCATTTCAATATGTTCATCAATACGAACAAATAATCAACCAATATCATGAGAATTTTCGAAATACATCTCATATTCAACAATATGAACAAAACCACAAGCATGATCAAAGATTCAATATAAATCGAACTCGACATATGATACTTGCCTCGAAAATGGCAAGACGAAATACTTCGATGATCTCAACACACTCGAAGGCCGCCTCCTTCGATCAACGTAATGTGCTCGAACCTTAACAAAAGGAACGATATACAAATCATCTCAAGTCGAACGATGGTCTAACAATTCGTCTACGGCCGAAAAGCTCAAAATAAACAATCTGCTCGATCGCTTAGCGTGCGCTACATACTCTACGTAACGCGGCGCTAAGCAGTTAGCGTGACGCTTATCGGGTAAGACTAGCGTCGCTAGTTACGAATCGACAGCTTGCACCGGCCGATATATAACGCACGCTACGTCGTATTGTGCGTTAATCAACCTCGATAGCGCACGTTAACTCACATATGTTAGCGTGCGCTAACCTTGCATGGCGTAATCGCAAACCGAAATCGGGTTGAATGGTGAAGAACTCAAGAATTCTACCGTGATAATACAAGTTATCCTCGGGCATATCATGCTAATAAGGTTTGTGGAAGTTTTATGGTTATGAAATACGAATATACGGATAGTCAACTCAACATCATAATTCATCTACGATTTCCAAGAAATAATCTAAGTTCCATTTGTTCTACGTTCCAAAACACATGATTCCATCGTAAAACGTATCAACCGGGTAAATATCCGACATCGATCATAACTCGATTTGAACATGCTTAGGAGTCCTTATAATAAGATGGTTCAAAGGTTCATACGATATATAGTGCCGATACGTCAAAAGTATCCTTCTAACATGTGATGACCGATTATAAACGAAATACTTGCTATCAAAACATGATTCAAACTTCCTTAGAACATTACTAACATCGGTGGAGAATCACCTACCTCAAAGTAGTGAAGAATACGGAGGAAAATGAAGCGATCCAACACCGAAGGCTTGAACACCAATCTCCAATGATATACGATCTTCAATCTCGAACTAGGAGGTTGATATGAAGTGTTTGGGACGAAGGAGTTATGTTCTAAGTGTAAGAGTTCGGGTTATGGGAGGAGAAAGAATCAAATCACGAATAGGATGTTGTCCTATTTATAATAAATGGCTATTAGCGCGCGCTAGACCCTGTCCGTAGCGTGCGCTAACGGCTCCCTGACTAAATCAGACTCGGCACTTAGCGTGCGCTACGCATATACCAGTAGCGTGCGCTAAGGCGTTGACTCGGCTTTTCCCGAAAGCCGTCCAGTACATCCGACACGATCCGGACAGGTCCCCGCCGATCTCACCTACCGCACGTCCCAATCAATTTGACCACGCATAGCGTGCGCTAATGACCTCGATGGCGTGCGCTATGAATCCACGTTAGCGCACGCTATACATAGCTTGTAGCGTGCGCTACATGCGCAGAATTACAATCTTCAAATCACAATTATGAAATCATACGCTCGATAACATCGGATTATGAAATACGGAAAATAGTACTCAAACAATAGTACAATCATTACAATATCACAAGTTCCGATTACATAACAGAAATCTCGGGTATTACAAGTTTAAGCGATTAAACATGGCAAAGACAAGGAAAGTAATAAAATCGAAAATATTCGGGATGACAACATGCCCACGCTCCAAACGATAAAATGACATTGAGCATTTTCCCACAATATATGCAAAATAATAAATGATACAACTCAAGAAAATGAGAAAAACGAGACAATCGGCCTAGCAATACACTGCAATCAACAAATTGATTGGACACGAGTTAAGACAATAAAAAGGAGTCAAGAAATCAAAATAAACTGAAATAAAAAGTATGGATATTACATCCTCCAGCTATCCGCGCCTCCGTTTACACAAAAGATGTAACCAGATTGTAATCTGAAGTCATCCTTTTCTGTTTGGAAACTCGCATCAGTAAACCCTGTGACAATTAATTCCTTTTGTCCACCATAAACCAGATACCTTAAGAATATTTCTGGACGCACTCGCCTCACCTGGGTTCGACTGGTATTTGCTCCTCATGCTCCAAGCATACGACACATTCGGTCGAGTACATATAATGGCATACACGAAAGACTATCACATATGCATAAGGAACCATAATCATTCCCTTTTGCTCATCGGGTAATGACGGATACTGAGTCTTGCTTAAAGACATAACATGAGACATGGAAAGAAAGTGTCGCTTGTAATGTTTCATATTGAACCTGTCAAGCACTTCATCTATGTATGTGCTTTGACTAAGTCGAATCATTCCCTTGGATCTATCTGTACAAATCCGGATGCCCAATATGTATTATGCCTTTCCTAACTCCTTCATTGAGAAACACTTATTAAGCCAAGCCTTCACAGATTGTAGCATAGCATAGGAATGTCGTTTCCAATGAGAATGTCATCAACATGTAGGATCAAGATCACAACTTTGCTCCCACTGACTTTCTTATATACACAATATTCCTCTTTGTTTCTTATGAAGCCAAATTCCTGAATTGCTTCATCAAACCCGAGATGCTTGCTTCACACCATAAATGGCTATTTGAAGGTTACATACCTTCCCAGTATGTTTTGCATCCTCAAATATATATATATATATATATATATATATATATATATATATATATATATATATATATATATATATAGGGGCGCATTCTATGCAGTATCAATATTAGATGCATTACTTTACAGTACTAATTTATGCATGAGTTTTATACTAATTATGCATGAAATATATGCATTTCGTGCATCAAAATTTCAATGCATTAAAATGTGCAATATATGCATCAAAATATCGATGCATTAAAATATTAGATTATGTGCATCAATTTTTTGTGAGAATTAATGCACTGAAATTTTGATGCACGAAATGCATATATTTCATGCATAATTAGTACAAAACTCATGCATAAATTAAGATCAGAAAGATCGCATCTAATATTGATACGCATGTAACGCACCACTATATATATATATATATATATATATATATATATATATATATATCCTCTTACAAAATCCCATCTAGGAAGACAATTTTAAGATAAAAATATGTTCTGAAAATACCCTCCTGAAAAGTGGGGGTAGGGGAGTATAATAAAACTATCTGAGACCATAGCCAATATTTTTGCTCACCTTAATTTATCTGCAACTTCCAAAACCAGCAATTGGACTAGTTCAGAGAAATCATATTAAATGAAAGATGATGGTCAATAGATGTTCAATTTGAGAAATCATCCTAGTATGAGTACTTGAGGAACACAAAGCATTACTACATACTTTTGAAAAGGAAAACGAACTCCTTTTAGTGAACAAGAAGAGGAAGAGTGGTCATCTTTGTACAATGACAGTATTGTGTTTATGTTGGTAGCTCTGTTCATTTGGATTTGAATTCTGCGTTTTTATCGTTTCTTTGATATTTATCACATTACTTCATCCCACCTCATTACAAATAAATAAATCTACCAGAAGAAAAGAACATATCGCCCTACACGTAATTTTTCTTTTCTACTTCTAACACAACAAAAAAATCATTCTAGTGATTTCATAAACAAATCTAAATTTAATCGTCAGATCACTCTTCAATGAATCTTCTCTTCCAAGGCCGAAAGATCAAAAGTGCTTCATGGCAAATACCATAACTGCAAAGGGAATGAGTAGATATATAAGGCAACCAAAATATAAACTGAAGTCAAGACACACTAAATTACTATGGTTGAAAATTACAGTCAATAAAGAACACATGTGCCAAAAGTAAACAAATATAAATTCCAGTGAAGATTATATCCGGTGATGTAATTAGAGGTACGACAACAATAACTTGTCAAAGCAAAGGAATCTAAAACAATACAACAATTGAATATGACTGCAACCCTCATCAATTCAAAACACGACAACTCTAACAAGACTACATAGGTGTCAGTGTGCTAGGATGAGGGTGCCGTATTCAGTTGAACACGCATATGTCTGCTTCCCCCTAAATGAAAGAGTTCTCTAAAATATGCTCTCTTTTCTTCTAGTTGGACTAGAAATGCGAAAAGGGAACAAGAAGAAACGATGGAACTAAACGTTTCATATTGTATCTATTAAGTGTTTCTAAACCCAGACGATGCGGTTTAGGAGCAAACATACCCCTCTTCAATCCATATACAGGAACCAATGGGGAAAGTAGATGGATCTGCATCGGAGAAATACGTTACTAATAAAGTGGAATTCTGGGTGGTCCTTTCTTTTTACTGACTGATTAATGTGGTTTTCTGTTAACCAAGACTTGTAGAATTGCACCAAGAAAAAGAATGTGCAACCTAGTAAGCCTCACCAATCATTACTCGTCATCCTTCCATTTTTCACCATATCCTTCCTACACCTGCATGCATTACATGAGCCACTATTGTAAAGCACATATAACAATCTCTCACCACAAAGTTAAGGTCTTTCCCATTTTTGGTTGGAAATCAATGATAGTGTCAACATATTAGTAGGGAAATTGTGAAAGAAGAGAGAGCAATAGAGTTCACAGAAGCGCAAGGATTAGAAGAAGTAAACAAAGGAGGATGGCAAGCTAACATGGTAGATGGTAGTATCTGTACTCCCACCAAGCCATTCCACTTCTTGTAATTCTAGACTTCTAAATTGCTCCCTCTTAGTGGAATAACACTTATTCACTTATTTTAAGGATGAATAATAGAAATTGGTTCGTTAAAGACCTACAATATTTGCCGTATCGGTAACACCCATTTCTTTTTTAAATATTATTTGTTTATTAAACTAAAATAGTAATAATCTAATATAAACACACACACACGTGTGTGTAAAACATACATGACAACAAATATATACAATTATTCAGGCAAGGAAAATTGTCATATTTTCCAAGTTGTCATGAAACACATTAAATGAAAAGTATTGGGCATCTATTTTATCCAACTACTAACTATTTCATCCAGATAGTTCACAAGAGAGAGAGAGAGAGAGAGAGAGAGGGAGGGAGGGCGGGAGGGCGGGGGGGAGAGAGAGAGAGAGAGAGAGAGAGAGAGAGAGAGAGAGAGAGAGAGAGAGAGAGAGAGAGAGAGAGAGAGAGTGAGGGAGGGAGGGAGGGAGGGAGGGAGTGAGAGGGAGAGAGAGAGAGAGAGAGAGAGAGAGAGAGAGAGAGAGAGAGAGAGAGAGAGAGAGAGAGAGAGAGAGAGAGAGAGAGAGAGACGTATGCATAGGGCAAATAAAAGGAACCAAAAATGAAGGTTCAAAAATAGTTAATGAAGAATCTATTAAATATCAAACACGACTAAAGAAAATGCAACTCCCATGGAGATACAAGGTTTAAGGTGTAAATACTAGGTCTATATGTTAAAACTGGGATTAAGGCTCGGATGTTGTTGTTTAGACACTCATCCTACCATATAACATAGATACTAAAATGAATAATGTGTTAATGTGAGTAAGCATCTCTTAATTGAGAATTCTGGCTCGAACAAACGTCAAATAGAATCGCGATTATTCTTTGCCAGTGAAATCGAACATTCCTTTTGTTTTTAGCCTCAATGAGGAGAATTTAAAATCAAATTCATATGCATGCATCAAAAGCTATGGACTACTTCCTCCATTCTTTCATTATCACAACATTTTGACTATTACACTGTTCATGCTCTCTCTGTATTAACCATTTTTTGTGATTTATACATATGTAAAATTATAGTCAAATGAGACCTTGTTAGATTCGTCTCGAAATATACTTTCAAAATATCAACTTGCTATAATTATTTATGAAAATAATTAAAGATATGAATAGTCAAAGTTCAGCGGATAATATCAGATCCCACCAGAACTCAGCTGTTAAGCGTGCTTGGGCGAGAGTAGTACTAGGATAGGTGACACCTGAGAAGTCCTCGTGTTGCAACCCGTTTCGCAAATGTTCTATCATTTTAAGAGTCGTGTTAGGCGACCCAAATTATTTTGGGATTAAAGCTCAGTTGTTGTTGTATTAATAGTCAAAGTTTCGCATTGGCAAGCATGAAAGTCCAAGTGTTGCAATTATAAGCGAACATAGGTAGTATAATTCAGGCGTGCATATTAACAAAGTGCAAGTACATGTCTCATAGGCAAATACCACCAGAAGAAAAGAATACCAACTACGAAGATCATAATATTAATAGAATTTCAATTTACTCAGGAGGAGATTTGTGTAAACAAACTAGCAACCGGATTCAGCAAGTGCACTAGAGTTTTGTGTTCCAAACATTGTTGCCTAGAATCAGATGATCCACTGACATATATGGCTTTAAACTGTATTTTATAGCAACTAAAAGAGGAGAAATATCTTGCTCATGTTAAGAGCAAGAGCAACTTATTTTACATTTATCTTTTGTCCTGAAAGTTTTATTTATATGGGTTACAAATACAAGAATAACGTAAGTTCAATCTACAAATCAAACTATGACCTTCAGAACGAAGGCCGGACCAAATGACAATTTATACACTGCAGGTTGATAGAGTTTATCACTCTATCCAAGATCAAGGAAGTCTAAGATTTTGAAACGTCGATAGTTAGAAGTCTATAAGGACTTAATGAGTTGGAATATATCTATATCCATAAAATGTTTAGTCGTCTGGATGAACAAACGTTGCATGTCCACCAGATCTCGTAGATGCATTTATATGGTAGAATTATGCATGAAATAAAAACTAATTGTCCTACCTCAATAACTGCAATGTCTTGCTCTTGTAGCTGATGAACAGATGAGTCTATATCTATGAATCAGCAACTGCCGATATAACATGCCGCATATAACAGGGATCTGAAGGAGGTGGAGTTACAGAAATCAATTTTGAATTTTTTGTTTGACCATCAAAGAAGCAGATGCTGTTGCTTCAGCTATTAAAGACACAGGTTGACGAGCCTGGAGGCAAGCACCAATCTCAAAAGGCCGCAAGTCAGACCCATCAAAAAGAAGATTCACTCCAGGAAGCATTACTTCTTTGCTGTCAGCATCCTCAGATTCACCTTTAGAGAGAGAATCTTCAATAGGTCTAGTGGCAGCCTCATAAATTGGAGTCAGGGAGTATGATCTTCAAAAGAAAAATGATCACATGGTTTGTCACAAGTAATGAACATGTAAGAAAATGTATGTACAAGCAAAAATAAGTCGCTAAATATAACAAGACGAGAAGATCCCAATTGATACCTCAGAAGAAGTTTAAAGACTCAGGTGCATCAAGTTCAGAACAGTGAAATACAATATCCCCGAGATTATCCCATTAGAAATCATCTTATTTTATTCGTAATATGAGAAACTTGCAACCAGTAAAAAAAGTGGATGTCATGCACTCCATACAACAACAACATCTAAGCCTTAGTCCCAAAATGATTTGGGGTCGGCTAACATGAATCAAGCTTTAAAACCGTCAATGATCGTTACATAAATAACATAAAATGAGAAAAAGAGGGAAAAAAGTAGAGAAAAAAGCAAATAAAAAAAAGAGAATGAATGTTAAAAAAAAAAATAAAAAATCCTGAAAAATAAATTAAAAGATAACATGGAATTAAAAAAAAAAAAGAAAAAAGAATCAGATTCCATCCACCATCCGTATTCTTTCCCGCCACATTTGCCTCTTTATCGCCATACTTTCTCCAATTCCAAGAAACCGCATATCATTTTCAATCATCTTTATCCAAGTTTTCTTGGGTCTTCCTCTACCTTTCACAACATTACTTGTTCCCCAACTTTCTAGCCTCCTCACTGGGGCATCAACAGGTCTTCTTCTCACATGACCAAACCATCGTAATCGATTCTCCATCATCTTGTCTTCTATAGCCGCAACACTTACCTTCTCTCTAATCACTTCATTTCTGAGCCGATCCTTTTTTGTATGACCACACATCCATTGTAGCATACGCATCTCCGCCACATTCATCTTTTGAACGTGACACTGTTTTACAGCCCAACACTCGGTGCCATATAACAGCGCAGGCCTAATTGCCGTGCGGTAAAATTTACCCTTTAATCTATGAGGCATGTCAGGATCACATAAAACCCCTGTGGCACTCTTCCACTTCAACCACCCGGCCTTTATTCTGTGAGCCACATCGCCATCTAGCTCTCCATCCTTTTGGATAATAGATCCAAGATACCGAAAGAAAGTAGATCCATGAACAACTTTCCCATCAAATGTGATCATCTCCCGCCTCTCTATCACTGCTTTCGCTAAACCTACACTCCATATATTCAGTCTTACTTCTGCTCAGCCTAAAGCCTCGAGCTTCCAACGTATCCCTCCAAAGTTCCAATTTTTGTTGCACTCCAACCTTCGTTTCATCAATCAACACAATATCATCTGCAAACATCATACACCACGGAACGTCATTTTGAATTTCTCTTGTCAATTCGTCCATGACTATGGCAAAGAGAAAAGGACTAAGAGCAGATCCTTGACGCACCCCAATCGTAATAGGGAATTCTTCTGTCCTCCTAACATTAGTACGTACACTTGTACTAGCTCCCTCATACATGTCCTTTATAATGTCAATATATTTCCGCGATACACCCTTCTTTGCTAAGGCCCACCAAAGTACTTCTCTTGGTACTTTATCATATAACTTCTCTAAATCAATAAAAATCATATGTAGATCTTTCTTTTTATCTCGATAATGTTCCATCAACTGCCGGATAAGATAAATTGCTTCCATGGTCGATCTTCCAGGCATAAATCCAAACTGATTTTTGGTCATGCACTCCATAAGAAAGCAAAATACAAACATCAAAGTGCTAAACGCAAATCCCTAAACAAGTCAAAGGTGAACAAATGTATAAATCTTTGGTCTGTGAACCCATAATGCCACCCTAAGACTTAAGTCTATCCCAAACATCTATAATAGATTCTTCAAGATCATCTTATTTTATTTGCACAAGAAACATCACGCAGATATAATTCATCATGGAGGTAGAATTTCATGCCACCCTCCAGAATTTTTTTTTTAGTATTATTCATAAACGAGTGGATATCCAGACCAAATCGTTGATCTCCATACCAAATACGTTGACATGCAGCTATGCTACTATTAATTAATGAAAAAAAAAAACAGGCATGCATTTTTTATGCTCAAGGAGAAATCAATGATTTAATGTTTGTCCATCAATAAACATTAAAGAGTGATAAATTACTTTTTTTTCCTCAGTTACGTGCTTCTTATTTAATTTTCTGGCACAGGATAGCCAAGGGGCTGTAATGAAGGGGTGTAAAACTCATATCTGCATTCAAAGAAACCGACAACAAATAGTTTAGAGAAGTGTGCGTTTAAAAGCATATTTTGGGAACAGATAGAAGAAAATAATGAGATAAGAAAAGCCCTTCCAACCAGAACATGATTGAGGACTAAAATCAGATGTAACGAGCATCAAACTTAACCGAAATGAAACTTAGATACAAAGTTTATCCAATTTGTACATAGAAATAGGCACTAGTATATCCAATTCTTCCTCTTAGTCAAATAAAGAAAAATAGTAAAGGAAATAAATGTCCTTTAAACTGTAACCATACGGGCCAAATTGTACAAGAAAAGGCAATTTTACTATGATGATAGTAATTTGAACCCTGTGAGCGAATATGCTAGAAAAAGTAGTTTTGGTATGAGACGAAACCAAAAATCTAGAGAATATTAGTAACGATACCATTGATGCATTGTTCTTGAACTTGACAAGACTAGTAGATCAGGAAGTATAGATGAAAAATGAAGGAATCAAAGATTGTGGAAACTGAATTAAGATTCTAAAATGATCTCTCTTAGAGTAGTACACCTGCTTCCCAGAAGCCTGAGTGAATAACAGGAGATTCTGTGAAGTGGTTAGCTGTAATATTTGCATCCATCCAGAGGAGTATATGCATCAGAAATGTCTTATAAATTTGGATGCACCATTGAACCCATCCACACAGCCATCCTTCCTTATCTGGAAATATGTTACTCTTTGGTGTATCCCCTAGAGTGCTATCTTTGTGGATGATATAGACTTATAGAGTCTCCATCAGAATTTGCACAGTAAATGACTTCCTTTCATGGGTGTCAAAATGATTCTTCATTCAGAATTTACCCATAGCGATCCTGATTCCTAACAACTTTTCTTATTGTTAGGGACTTCTTCAGCAATAATTAGAATTTGGGTTCTTTAGAAGAAAAGAAAAGAGTAATTCTGGATGTTATTATGATTGTGAATGTAAAATCTACCAATTCAGAAGTAATATTTTTCAAACATTCTATCATCCCATGCCTAAATGAAACATATCAGCCTGACACGTAAAAGAAGTTGCTAGCTATCAACGACTTCTGCCTGGCCTCATTGTCTGCCTAAACTTTAAATCATTGAGATAAAGGTTCAAAACAGTTGTTGGAGAAAGAATCAGTAAGAATCTGAAAAAAAAAAAAGTGTCTTTGCAGGACTTCAATGGAATTAGTATGCAGCACAGGAGTTTTAGATGTCAAACTGAACACAAATCCTTTAATTCAAGCAGCTGTATTGCATTTGCCATTGAAGGTGACACATTCATAAATAATGTCGGTCAAATAGAAACAGAAGATACTCTCCATGAAAGTTCAATGCCATATTTCTGGTCTCTTGAAAGCTGTAAGCATGCCCTAAGACAGAAATGTATATAACACTTTAATAAATTTTAATTATATGAAAACCAAATAAACTTATAAGTGGAGAAGATTGAGAGTTCAACCAAAGAAACTGATGAAATATCAGGATTGTAAATAGAAGATATCAAAGGATAGGATAGGAATGTTAACAGAAAATCCTCATATTATAGGAATAGGGATTCGTATTTACTATATTTACCTTCTATTCTTTTTACTTTACTGATGTATAAAAGGGTGTATATGCCTAGTGTAATTAACAGTGTTTTTAATAGCGCATAATAGCGCATTTTGTAACACGCTATCACACGCATTTTGTGTCAAGAGTGTTGTTCCTCTTGTTTGTGTCTTGAGAGAAGTAGATTAAGAGAGACCGGCAATGCGATATATTTATGAACTTATGGACAAGGCAAAGGGGACAATCAAATTTAATTGTGGGGGCGTTGAAAGAAAGTATAAGTCAATTTCGAGGAAGTTCCATACACGATGGACTCCACAACTTCATCATCCTTTACATGTGTCTTGTTATTATTTGAACCCACAATTACGTTATGGGGAAAAATTTCCGGATTGTGATGAAGTGAGAGACAGGTAGGACACTCTCGAATCCGAATCAAAGAGAAGCGGTGGGAGCGAGGCGGTCAGAAGCAGAGGATCAATATGTCTGTTTTGGTCCCGGGTGGGCTTTAGGGTTTCAAGGAAGTGGAACGAAAAAGTCATAAACATTCAGGACACTTCCTGTAATGGTTACTGGGACCGAAGGAATGGCACTAAGAACTACTACGAACAAGATGATGTCTTCTGAAGATCGTCTTAAACCGGACATCCAACTGGACTTGTATAACAAAGTCCAATGAGAATTTGGAACCCCGAAAGCAAAAAAGAACAAGAACGTTACGGACTCCGGGTAAAATATTTTATTTCTTTACTTTACTCATAACTACATCTACATCCATGTCTACTATAGACTATAGTTACATTCTTTATGTTTTATGTTATTAGCCATGTGGTGGCAACGCTTTGACGCAAGACAACCGAGATTATCAGTTTTGCCATTCGAGTGCTAAATCTCAAATGTAGTGCTTCAGGGTGTGAAAGAAATTGCAGCACCTTGGAATAGGTAATTATGCTCACTCTACTTGCATACAGGGGCGGATCTAGGATTTTAGAATAGGGTGTTCCTTTTTCTTCAATGATTATACAATTGTACGATTTTACAAAATAAAACAACGATAAAGTGATGTTCCAAAAAAATCAACGATAAAGTATTATTCCAAAATAAAGTACCTTTCAATCCAAGTTTAATTGCACTATCCTCTTTCTCATAGCCTCGAAGCATTTAATGATATATAAATCATCGATTGTGCTAAAAACATCTTTCTCCACAAATGTCACCAAATAAATTAAGCCAAGGGTTGGACATCCTGCTTCTCAATTCATCCTTCAATACTTCATTCCTGAAAATACTCGCTCAACAGTTGCGGTTATCACCGGTAAAGATAAAGCTAGTTTCAGAAGCCTACACACAAATCTATAGGTCTTGTTCTTCTTTGTTTGCACAAGAGTCTTACAAAGATCCGAGAGCCCCTTCAAATTGGAAAATCTATCATCATCTTTAACACTCCTAATATAATTATCAAGTTGGCTAGACAACTCCACATCATCAACATCATCAAAGTCAGTTGGATACAATCTTGCTAACCTCACAAGCGATTTTAGAATCAAATGCTTTAAATGAATCGCAAGGACTCAAGCATGCTACACAATGGAACAACACAATATTTTCAGGAGTAAACCGTTCATTCAACTCTTTCAACACCAAATCTATGATACCCAAGAAGCAATCATGTTTGAAATTTGAAAATTTGTGAGCAATGGAGAACGGCGCTTGGACTTGTTATGTTTCACATGTCGTGAATCCATATCGGGCACATCAATTTCAAGGTTACCACAAGAAGATACGACTTTTTCATATAACTTTTCCCATCCACCATCTCTCATTTCTTGAAACTTTGCCTTGTTATTTCGGACAAGATCCATGGCATTCACAATATCTTGATCATCCTTTTGTAATGCTTGAGACAAACCATTTGTAACCGATAACACATCAACCATTAGATGCAACATAAAAATGAAACCAAAACTTTGCATTGCGAACAACAAACTTTGCGGTTCACCTTTACACGATCTATCATTTTTGAGGTCTTCAAGCATTTCAACGATGGGATTAAACAGGCCATGCAACCTACTAAGAGTCCTAAAATGAGATCCCCAATGTGTATCCCCTGCTCTTGCAATAGACATTTCTTGATTCAACCCGGTACCAGTTTCCACCAACTCATTATCTATTAACTCTGCAATATGAGCAACTTATTTTTACAAACCATAGCTTGACTTTTATTAGATGCCCGAATAAAATTAACAAGATGAGTAACTTCACTAAAACCCAATCAACATCTTCATGATGTCTAGCAATCGAAACAAGAGCCAATTGGAGTTGGTGAGCAAAACAATGAACGTAGTAGGCTTGCGGATTCTCATCCTGAATTAAAGTTTCCAAACCTCCAAGATGACCTCACATATTACTTGTTGCTCCATCATACCCTTGACCTCGAATTTTAGACATACACAACCCCAATCCAAACAACAAAGTTTGAAGAGCCTCTAAAAGTGCTTTTGCACTAGTATCTGCGACATGAACAATACCAACAAATCTTTCTACAATAAAAGCTCTTCCATCAACAAAACGTACAACCACCGCCATTTGTTCTTTTCCAGAACAATCATCAGATTCATCAACAAGGACAAAAAATATCATCTCCAATATCTTCGACGATTTTTTTAACAATTTCAGCAGCACATGCATTTGGAAGATCTTTCTTGATAAGAGGAGAAGTCATCTTATGATTTTCTCCACCACCTTTAATTGCTTTAGCTATGTGTTCACAATTCCCCACCGAAACATCTACAAATTCAAGAATATGACCCTTATATAAAGAGTTTTTCCCTTCATCATGTGCCCTAAAGGCTAACCCACCTCTAACAAGATACTTGACTGCTTCAAGTGACGCTTTCAGACGAACAAGATAATACTCTTTCTCTTGTGTATAGTATTTTTTGTAAGAAGATTCAATACTCTGTTTTTGATTCATAAGAACTTCCAATAACCTCACACAATTGTTATGATGACTAGTCGGTGTTGTTCTTTGATGCACCCTTAACGTCTTTTTTTTATTCCAAATGTTAAAACCACCCTTCACAAATGTTGTTTTTGTTGAAGACGCATTATAAAACAAATAACAAGGCAAACAATACACAACATCCTTTCCAATACTATATACTCTAACCAATTATATTCATCAAACCAACTTGCACAAAAACTATGATTTTTACCCGAAATCTTTCTAACAGGATACTTGGTCAAACGTATTTGATTAGGGCCATTTCAAAGGTAAGTTCTTCTTACTTCATCTTGCACATTTGGATGATACTCAAGAATTTGTTTTCTTTTCGAGGGATCCATCTCCAAATATGTCCATTTCCCAATAATATCATCATCTGTGAGTTCACGAATTTGCGCAATCGAGGGCGGAATTGGTTGGTCATGATCTTGTGGAACCGGCTGTGGAATTGGTTGGTCATGATCCTGTGGAAGCGGCGGTGGAATTGGTTGTGGAAATGGTGGTGGAATTGATGGTGGAACTTTGGGTTTCTTGGAAAATTACCTAAGCATACTGTAGAAACCCAATTTCAGAAACGAAAATCAATTCACAATATGACAATAACAAACAAAACTCAATTCACAAGTTGGGAGTCTTCTCGTCAACAAGTTCTTCCTCACAAATCCTATATATACATAGAGCACCTAATCGATCAGGGTTTTCACCAAACAATACATCTCATGGCAGCAACAAAACAATAAAAGGAGAGAAATCTCAATTTTTTACAATCAATACAATCCGTAAATTAAATACACATCGAAGAGAAGAAGAAGAATCAAAACAGCAAGAAGAAAAAGAAGAGAGGGAGCCGCAACAAGAAATAGAAATAGAATCGAACAAAAATGAAAATTACAGTGAAATAGAAATAGATTACCTGAAATTGAAGTAGAATCAAATAGAAACGCAAATAATCAGACAAGAATCAAACAAAAACGCAAAGAATCGAAGAAGAAACGAGGAAGAAGAGAATTGTTCACTGTTGTTGCCGCGTGCGTGTCTGTGTGAAGAAAGGAGAGATAGCGTGCTTCAGTTTAGGGCAAAACATTTTGCTTAAACAGTTTAGGGGAAAAAAGAACTCTAACTGTGGAGAAAAATTCTAACCGTGTTCCCTGGGGCTCGAACCTATGACTTGTTGTATAATATTTGGGTATATTACCACTAAGGCCAACATGTCTGGGTATTCCTGGGAATACCAGGAACACCCTTTAAATCCGCCTCTGCTTGCATATTAATTAATTGAATATGTTGCAAATTAATTTTCTTTATCTATATGTAATTATTCAAGGACATGTATGAGGGAGCTAGTACAAGTGTACGTACTAATGTTGGGAGGACAGAAGAATTCCCTATTACGATTGGGGTGCATCAAGGATCTGCTCTTAGTCCTTTTCTCTTTGCCATAGTCATGGACGAATTGACAAGAGAAATTCAAAATGACGTTCCGTGGTGTATGATGTTCGCAGATGATATTGTGTTGATTGATGAAACGAAGGTTGGAGTGCAACAGAAATTGGAACTTTGGAGGGATACTTTGGAAGCTCGAGGCTTTAGGCTGAGCAGAAGTAAGACTGAATATATGGAGTGTAGGTTTAGCGAAAACAGTGATAGAGAGGCGGGGATGATCACATTTGATGGGAAAGTTGTTCATGGATCCACTTTCTTTCGGTATCTTGGATCTATTATCCTAAAGGATGGAGAGCTAGATGGCGATGTGGCTCACAAAATAAAGGTAGGGTGGTTGAAGTGGAAGAGTGCCACAGGGGTTTTATGTGATCCTGGCATGCCTCATAGATTAAAGGGTAAATTTTACCGCACGGCAATTAGGCCTGCGCTGTTATATGGCACCGAGTGTTGGGCAGAAAAAGCGATTGTCACGTTCAAAAGATGAATGTGGCAGAGATGCGTATGCTACGATGGATGTGTGGTCATACAAAAAAGGATCGGCTCAGAAATGAGGTGATCAGAGACAAGGTAAGAGTTGCGTTTATAGAAGACAAGATGATGGAGAATCAATTACGATGGTTTGGTCATGTGAGAAGAAGACCTATTGATGCCCCAGTGAGGAGGCTAGAAAGTTGGGGAACAAGTAATGTTGTGAAAGGTAGAGGAAGACCCAAGAAAACTTGGATAAAGATGACTGAAAATGATATGCGGTTTCTTGGAATTGGAGAAAGTATGGCGATGGAGAGGCAAATGTGGCGGGAAAGAATACGGATGGTGGATGGAGTCTAATTCCTTTTTTTTTTTACATTCATTCTCTTTTTTTATTTGCTTTTTTCTCTACTTTTTCCCTATTTTTTCCTTTTATGTTATTTATGTAACGATTATTGACGGTTTCAAAGTTTGATTCATGTTAGCCGACCCCAAATCATTTTGGGACTAAGGCTTAGATGTTGTTGTTGTTGTTGTTGTTGTTGTTGTATCTATATGTAATTATTCATTATAATATTAGATTCATACCAAAAAGAGGAATAGGCTAAAACATGCCAAGTTGAATGCTCCCAGAAAAAAGCATTATGAGGAGAAACAAGGTTGATCCCTTAATAGTTCACGAAATTGAACAGGATGTTGAATCGATTACCCAAAAAAGAAGATCTCGTCCTCCCCAAAGGTACTAAACGACTTGAAAAGATGATGAGTTATTTGAGAATGATCCAACCATTCCTGTGTCCGCGGATGATTTGAAAAGTCCTTTAGACTCGGATAAACGAGTCGAAAGTGTTGAAAATGTGGTCGAGGATTGTCATCTTGTTTCAGAAAAGAGAGTGGGTGAAAGTTCGAGTAAGTATACGCAAAATTTTTATTAGTAATTACGTCTCCTGCCATTCTTTCTTAACAATTGATCGTCTTGTCCCGTAAAATTGGTTGGAGCCAAAGGCAAAGGCAAAGAGAAAATATCATGATTGAGTCTTGTTGATGAGGAAGAGGAAACTCGTGATTCGGATCAAATTGTCATTGCTCCAGCAAACTTTGATAGTGAGAAATTTTTCAACTATTGATACTCTTGAAGATGATGATAGTGATATACTGATATAATATTGGATGATAACGCCAAACTCTAGTTTATGTTCTATAACCTTTCATATTGGTGTTTTTAGATCATTGGATTGAGTTATTTTGGAATATAATGATTAATTGTTATAGTTTTATGGTTATTTATCGCAGTTTTTTGCTAATATAAAGTATATTTTTTGTTTTTCTTAATAATTAATTGGCGCGCTCCAATAGCTTACACTATGCGCTACGCTATTTACGATGCGCTAAAATGGAACAAAAACGCTGCGCATATGAAAAATGCGATTAAAAACATTGGGGGTATATTAAAGTCATATATTAAGAATGACCGGCTCATTTGGGGTTTATTAAAGTCAGTCTCAACATTTGGGGTATATTAAAGTCATCTTCGTATCTGTTTTAAGAAACAAAGACATATTTATTCACACCAAAATTCATGCCCCTAGTTTTATAGATGACAGAAAATAAGCATAACTCAACTGAGCAAACTACTAAATGGCTCACTTAATTAGGAAACCATATAGAACTCAAGTTTTACTCACAAGAATGTCTTTTAATATTAGTTGAAACTAGATTTATCACAAAATGAATCCCTTACTGCTAAAATTTTTAATTAGGAGCTTTACATAGGAAGTTACTATATTGTCTTGAGAACTTTATGTAACTTGAAAAATTGGCTAAATTAGAAGTGTATACAATTGCACCAATGTTTAATTGGTTTCAAACACACATAATTTGAATGCAACAATCTAAACCACACAACTCTCAACACCCCCCCTCCCCCCACACACACACAAAAAAAAAAACACAAAAATAAATTGCCAGAGAGAGGGTAAAACCAGTTCTCAAAGAGGAGATGGTATGTTAGAAGCATTAAACAACTTAAAACCAATTTCAATTGCTCTGACCTGTGTGTGAAATCACAAATTATGAAACGATAGAGAACTCAAATTTAATGAAAGCATTTGCGATGTGGATGTAGGATGAATGAAGACGCACCTCAGGATATTACCATCAAAGCTCAGAACTTCAGTCCGAGAACGCTGCCTATTAGCAAGTTTTAATCGTGGGTTCTCACTTGAGGCTCCTGTTATAGGAGAAGAAGGATCCACAAGCGGATTCCATCTCCCACTTGCATAAGTCATTAGTGGTCGAGATAAAACACTTTCCTTTGGTAGCTCTTTCTGGTACAGAAGTCCTGCAGTTGGGCCTGTTGCTTGGTATTCTGCACAAACATCACGTAACCTACTTGTTAAGTTTTGCATTGCTTCACGATGTTGCTCATTCAGTAAGTCTGTTTGCAGTAACTGTGAAGAAACCATTCCTTTACAAATACTGCTGCATAATTTGGGACTAAAAAGTGGAATTCCAAATTCTGCACTGAGTACCACCCATTCATACATGTCATTATGATGAAGAGAACTATTTCCCAATTCTCTTTCGTTAAACAGCCTTATTAGGCGAATATAACCAACTGTCAACAAATTTATTTTGTTTGAAATATCATGTAACATTGCGTTTAACTTTGAACTTTCCGCTCTGCACAGTCCCAGCTCCTCCCCAATACAAGCCATTGAACCATCACAGTTGTTCAAGGGCAAAGGAACATCTAGAGTCACAACTTTTCCCCCATCGTCAAGATCATATCTGCTTAGAGGTTGAACCAAGACAGCAGAGTATTTGAGAAGAGAATTCAAACAGTGTAACAGTATGCTTCCTTTGACTAAATTCCCTTCAAATTTTCCTCCCAAACCTCCAATTGTAGATCCATCCCATGACCATATCATGGCTTTCTCACAACCAGCTAATGGCGCAGGAAGCAATCTTATACATTGACCTTTCATAAGAACAACAGAAAGAGGTCCACTGGACAGAGCAGAATATAGCACCAGCTTCATCCAGGGAGTCATAGAAGCATGAGATGGCGGACCAAAATGAATGGGGCCCTTGGGTCCAGGCAAAACAGAAGAACGAGCAAGTGGAATCATCGACATGATAATGTCGTAGTCACGGTGAAATAGACGATCCAACGTAGCTGGGGCCAAAGCAGCTAAGCTTTCACACCGGAGAATGTCTACTCGGTATTTTCTTGGTTTTTTCATCTCTTTACCTGCAACAGAATCTGATTTTTCATCAATCTTAGAATCCTCAGACGAAGAATTAGTTTCTTCAGATATATTATGACTGATAGTCCTCCCAGTTGCAGGACCCTCTACCAATGTTAGTTTCTCATAGTCCTCCACATTCAACTCAGATTTACTCATACCAGAATCTCCGTCAGTTGCTAAAGAGGTTGCCTCCTCTTTGCTCATTGATATTGAACCAAGTTTTTCTCTTCCATCAGCAACAATCCCACCTGAAGTTAGACATTCAAGGATACACCTCAGGCTGAAAGCATGATTAGCAAACTCCTGTAATTCTCCTTCAAATTTCGCCCCTTCTAGTGATCTAAGGTCTCTGCAAAGATCTGCGATACTTTCATGACCTAGTTTTCCAGCTTCATAGAGAGTGACAGCATGAGATTTCAGACCTGTTGATGGACATTTGAGAGCAATGAAGTTGATTCAGCTATAATTAAGGCCATAACCGTGTAGATATTACACAGATTTTGCGGGAGTCACTAACCCTAGTGCAAACAACACTTGTCCAAATAACGCAATATACAAGAAAATGAAGAAAGCAACAACACTAGGATATTAGCTGAGATTGGCTGGAAAGAAAAAAGTGCTGACAAGACAATGTTGCATTCATGCACCTACAGGTGTATCCATAGTAGTCAATGGCGATTAGTGGCCCGTAGCGATCACGTGCGCGTTTAGCTATATAGCGATAGCGGTACAATAGCGGCCGCTAAATTCAAATATAGCGACAAGTTTGTAAAAAAGTGATATATAAAACAAGTAAGGCAATAACAAAATTCATTAAAGTGGAAACAAAGTCTAGTTCATTAGTCGTCATCAAAGATGAAACATCAAATGGAAATCGAGTACTAGAATAAACAACATTAAGAGTGAACTGGGGTCTGGACTTCGGCGATGAGACGGTGAACACAAGGAAAATACGTAGGAATGAAAAGAAAGAAAAAGAAACGGGGGAGTCGGGAGGGTTAATTAGGGCTGGCCCTTTATTATTTCGGAAAAAAAAGAAAAAAAAGAAAAAAAAGAATCGGGGGAGTCGGGAGGGTTAATTAGGGCTGGGCCCTTTATTGTTTCAAAAAAAAAGAAATAAAAGAAAGAAAAGAAACGGGGAGTCGGGAGGGTTAATTAGGGCTGGGCCCTTTATTATTTAAAAAAAAAAAAAGAAAGAAAAGAAAGAAAAGGAAACGGGGTAGTTGGGACGGTTAATTAGGGCTGGGCCCTTTATTATCTGCAAAAAAAAAAAAATAGCGGCCGCTAAGGCCGCTATCGCTAAACTGGGTTAGCGTTAATCGCGGCGGCTCGCGGCCGCTACACAAAAACCCCTAGCGTATAGCGATAGGTGGACGCTTCGCGTCGCTAATCGCTATAGCGACTATAGCGGCCGCTTTTGACTACTATGGGTGTATCTTATTCACAAGCCTAGGAGAAACGAATCTTCAATTCCAACTTCTTTACAATGATTTATACAAATAAAGGCCTACTGATTTATAATCAAAATGCAGATAGAGAAGGGTTGGTTTATGCAATAAAATGGGAACACTTGAAATTATTACCCAGTTGGTTGGATAATCTAAAGATGTCCTCTGGGGACTAAAAAGATATGGAATATATGAACTCCCCATTCATCAGCTGGAAACATCTATTGTCAAGGGTCAACCACAGTGAAAATCAGTTCACAATCTTTCAGTGCCAAGGGAAGAGCCATTCCTTCCTTGACAAAGTTTCGGGTTTTGCATGTTTGATCCTCAAAAACAAAAACTGAAGATAAGACCAGAAAAAGTGATCAATCTTAAATGAGAATTAACTCAACATAACAAGGATAATGCATCTGGGTTGCCCTACATCCATCACAAAATTGTTTGTCTTTCAATCTTTCAGAGTCGAAAAATAACTGATTATTATCTCAGAAATTCTTTTCTTTAAACATGAACAGAACTGAAATGGAAAACATGATGGAGAAATGTATATATTCATGAGAAGAAACAGAAGACACAGACCTGGTGAAACAGATCCCATCATAAGATAAGATGTTATATTAGCATCGACAACAAAGGCTACACGAGAACAATCAGCAGCTGCACTAGAATTTTCTTCTGTCCACCATACATCTGGTTGCTGAGCAACAACATCACCATGAGAACTATCATCTTCATCCCCGATTATAGTCTTAGGAGATCCAGGTGCATTTGATTCTTGTAAAATAGATGCAGGATCAATAAGCTTTACCGCCCATCCCAGTCGACAAGCAAAGGATGCAGCAGCCTGTAGTTGTGAGATATCAGCTTGTAAAGTTGTTGCCAATTCAGAAACAGTCGAATTCTCACTTGACACCACAAAGACAACATAAAGCAACCTGGATTGCAGTAACCAAATCTCAAACTTTACTCTAAGAGCAATGAAGCCGAAAATAAATGAAAAGAGGTAGATATGAGGCTTACTCTTCAATGGGATCTTCATATAACTGCTCCCTGTTTGAAACAAATCCTTCAAGCCTAGAAACTGATAAAAGACACGTAAAGGACTCTCTAAGGTTCATTGTTGGCAAGTTGATATTTTGTGTGCTACTTAGCAATTCTAGTCTTAGTTTCTGTCAGGCACCTCTTTCTGTTAATTAACAGATTTCTTCACTGTTTATTATATCAAGATTGTCCTTTGAAATAAGATTAAATGTTTGGCAGGTGATATTTTTAGAAAGTTTAAGGTCATCCGACCATTTTGGAATGCAAAAAGGAAATTTTCTGAAAATTGTTTCCCATCAGAATTAGTGCAGGATATGTTTCAGGAGGATATCCCAACAGGCAAATTTAAAAGGATTTCTTCTCTTCTGAGGATTGGAAAGTGAGGTTGGACACATTAATGCATTCCCCAAATTTTGATCCAATAGGTAAACCTGATTTTACTTTTAAGAAATAATATATCTGATCTAGATCAAAAGTGACGTGCAAAGTCCAAAGTCAACTTTATCATTGCCAGTCATATGTAATTCATAAGAAAACATCTGTCCTACTCAGCAGATAAGTGAGCTTAAAATCAAAAGACATTTTTCAATATTATGTTTCTGATTTCTCCTCTGGTTCAATTTTTTTTCTGTTTCTTTTCCTTTTGGTTGGAGTGAAAATATAATTGAAATTGCGTTCAAGTAAAATGCTCGGAGAAAGTACCCTTAAAACGATCGTCAGGATATACAGAAACATCATAGTACACAAGCCCCCTGCGATATAGACCCTTAATAATTTCAGGATCAAAAGAGATGAACGAATTTGCTTCCTCCTTGCAGATTTTATCAATGGTGGCCATTTCTTCATCTGAGAGTTTCTAGAAAAGAGGTATAAAAGAAGGAGAGAAGAGGAGTTTGTCACATAAGTAAAATTTAACTTTCCGAATATGCACTTGGATAAAGTTCCAACGACCACTGACCTTGAATTCTTCCAAAGTAAAGTTTACTAGACAAACTCCCCACCATGGTTCAATTGAAAAATCCACAGGTTCTATCGGCAAGAATTCCTTAGCTATTGACTTGTTCAGCTTCCACATAATTTTCTGGAAGGCTCCAAGAAGTTAAATTCAAGTTAGATTGGTATAATATAACCATTCACATCATATACGATAAGGAACTGAGATATATTTCTGCAAATGGTTTTAAATCCACAAGTCCTACAGGCACAAATCAGAAGAACCAGGAGTTAGCATCTCCAACCACTATTTCACCTTCAGCAGCGACAGCAGCGTGATGCGTAGACACAAAGGTCAGATACTCATGCCAGCTTCAACTTCAAGGTTAATATTGCCAGCTTAGTTTTATTTAGGTATTAACGTAATCTTTTCTTAATATGCATTAATTTTATGAAGTCCACTTCAAAATTCTTTGCAAGAAAAAACCCTTTTTGAATTGGAGGATCCTAAGCTCTTCATCCTTCCTTCCTGATACTGCCGCCTTTGCAGTTGACTGGCAGAGCAGACCAGATCCATCACTTACCCAAATCATGCACACCCATTTTCTGACCGCTTTTTGCCAGAGGACATTTGTACATGAAGTAAATAAATGAATATCGTGAAGTAAAGAGAATAAGAGATATCCCACCAATTGGTTTCCAAAGAAAAAAAGGAAAGAAAAAAAAACAGCCTTTAAACTAATTTAACTCATTTCTTCACTTAGCTTGGGCTGGTTTCCGTGTTTCAAATAGTTTATATTGGAAAAGTTCAACAAAGTAGGAAATGCTAGCTACTGAATTTCAAAACAAGTTTATCCCATGCAAAGAAGACATAATAATTATAGCTCAACTAATTTGGTGATGTATAAGTTACATTATGGTGATCATTGACATATAAAAAAATAACCATAAACAGTTCTTAAACCTTACCTTAGATCTGCATTTGTTCATGATGTCAATAAATTCATTTCTTCCTATCCCTGTGAGCCTCAGGGCATCTGCCGCGCTAAAATTAGGGATGCTGTCGTAGGGTTGTTCTGCAAATATGATGTATAAATGACAATCCCATCATGAATGACAAACCCACAACTGATGCATTTGTGGGTCAAAATATAGGAACCCACAATTGCCCTCATCTGCTCATCCATATACAAAACTATATATAATTGTGAGCATTTATGTGTGTCAAAATAGCAAGCGAAGCAACTAAAATAAATCTTGCAAAACACTGCTGACAACCAAGAACAGTATATTGGCATCTTCATACCATTTTTCATCACTTCGAATAACATATCGCAATAATATTTGAAGGGAGAAACTCTCATAACACGGCAAACATACTCCGCAAGATGGTAGGGAAACAACTGCAAATTCAATGAACCAAGTCATTTTGAAGTCTAGAATAAACCAAGTGTCAGTATAACATCAACACACTCAATCACTCATCACTTGCATACAGTAAAGTGTTTGACAGCTCCTAATATTTTCTAAACCGGAAAACCTAATAAAGAGCATCAAGGGGGCAAGGCGTCCATGTTGCTATCAAACACAAAGTAACATGAAATGCACACTTGTCCAGTATAGCAGGTTCTACAGTGGCTGCCTTAAGCAAAAACGAGAGGAGAGAAATGTTGTGACCTGAGTTTATCATTTGATTACATGGGAGGACATTTGATCTCTCCTAAGGTCACTCCTAAGGTCCATGATAGGTATTTCTTGACAAATTTATACCAATAACATTGTGCTCCTTGATTATCCTTATTACTCTTATGTTCTCCGAGTTTCAGCTGCCTCACTTAACAATTTTAGTCAATATCTCATTGTTTTTAGGATAAAACACGATCTGTTTGACATTCTATTATGGTTTCACTATTAAGAAGAGTAACTAGCTAGCACGATAAATTAGGATGGCAGAATTTTAATGAAACACACTGCTAGATTTCTCCGTAGATAACGCATCATTTCTTCATAGTATTCACCCTCTTTGCACATTTTACTAGCAAAACAAGCGTTCCAGATGAGTCTTTTCTTCATGCAGTGTTCAATTATCCTGCATGACGAGAATGACTCATATAAGTGAAATCAATGGAAACTGATTTCAATAAGTTGAAAAGCAAGTCAACCAAACAAAACAGAAATAGAAAGATCACATAATTCCACATGAGTGACATCAGATGAACAATATCAATTAACTAGTTCATAGGCGTAAGAACAGTTAAGAAATAGGGAAGTAATGTTTTTTCTCCAATCTACAAAAAAAAAAACAAAAGGGGACATGTAGGACTTGTTTGGATGTATTTCCAACTTCCAGTTCCCATTTCTAGTGTTGGAAAACATAATTTGAGAAGTTAATAGCTGTATGTGAAAAATGAGTTGCGGTATGAATTTCCATGTGTTGTTACAGCTTTTGAAGTGTATTTTCTACATAAATTTGCGCACACATCATAAAAACTTATTTGGTTACATTTTTTTAGGTGCTTTTTCATACATTTCCGTGATTAAAGTGAAAAGTTGTTTGGTTGTGTTTCCAAAATCCTATATCCATAATGAAATGAAAAGTGAAAATGATTTTATTTCCAACGAAAACTTCACAAACAAACATAAATCCAATTTCCGGAGTAGTTGAAAAATGGGACATTGCATTTGGACACAACCACCATACATAGCGCTATTCCATCAAATCTCATGATAACCATCCAACTGGAAGCCAGATCAATTGCATAACATGAATAGGACATCATGACTTTATACTGCCTTTTAAGATGCCAATATTATTAGGGATACGGAAAACAAGAAATACAACAATAAAAACTTCGGATGCACTAAATGAAAAGGCCAACACTTGCTCCAAACTGTATGTAGGTCACCGATTCCGATGATATCTAAGTGAGAAATTGGAGAAAGTGACCAATTAGTTTCGAGTAGTGCAATTCATGTTTTGTGACGACGTTTTCAATAGAAATAATAATGAACAAATGGAGGAAAGGACTAGTGTTCCAATGTAAGTGCAAAATTATCTCAATTGCATTTGCAACCTAAGTTATAGTTTCCTTGAAATCAGCCGTAGGAGCCAAAGGACAGTACTCTTTTCACGGAGGCAATCTAATATTTCTCCTAAAAGACCAGAAGATTCCAAGTCATACGAACCGTAATGTCATAGTTCTACTATTGTTTCATCTAAACAAGGATAATAACCCACAACCTATAATGTAATAATAACCATAGGACACATTTCTCCCAGAGACTATAAGCTAAACCAATTAAGGGATTATTAATGAATGAAAAACTCGTCAGCCATTACATGAGCACACCCAAATATAGGAAATCGTACCAGCCAAACATAGGAGATTGTACCAGCAAACAAAATATTCGATCAGTCAACATGAAATGCCGGAATCTAGTTTCTAACTCAAAAATAGCAAAATTATGTACGATAGTATCAAATCTATACAGGAGATCGTAATTCTAGGCCCAACCTAAGTACCACACTTGTACGTACTCAACCACCAAAAAAAACATTAGTTTGCACCAGATAAGTGTTCCACCATATCAATGACGGGAAAATGAGTAACATAGGATAAGGGAAGAAATATGAAAACCCAAACCTTCGATGCCATTCTTCCTTAGAATTGATGGTGGATTGAAGGCGCTTGGGAAGATTTTCCCACACGCATTCTTCTCTAATAGCTTTTAGTATCAATTGTTCCTCCAGAGTCGTTGGCGCTCGTTGCATTCTGTATCCTCACTTGAGATCTGCAAAATCACAACTTGCTTTGCAGTCGGGAACAAGTTTTAGACACTTCAGATGCACTAATAAGAAACACGGCGCCCGTGAGCCATTACGTCTTTATCACAACTAGATGTCCTCCCGTTTTATTATTATTAATAATATGTGATCGAATTTCAATAATATTATAAAATTATTATAAAATATACATGAGTCAGTATACACACATATACATATACTATTATTTGATTTAGTTTCATTTATAAACTCTTATCGTATGGCCTGAAGAAGCGTGATAGAAAACCGTAAACTAATTAAGACAGGATTTATTTTTCATATAGAATCATATAGTCTTATATCTAATTTTATAAATAAGAAATTAAATTATGTTTATCATTATCAACTTTCATTATAGCCACCCCAAAGTATTTTGGGGTAAGGCCGATGATGATGTTGTTGGTGTAGTATTATCAACTTTCATTAAAAGTATACAACCGATATTATTACTAATATAATTTTTTTAAATGATTTGACATTAATGTAATATATTTTACTATTTTATAATCAGAATAAAATAATTCTTAAAAATCAAATAATTGTTAAAAAGCTTTGAAAATAAACTAAAAATATATCTTTCTTCAATAGTCTTATATTTTTATATTGAAATATTTTAATCATCTAAATACATTATAATTATATTTATATTAATTTATATATACTATATGGATGTCAAATTAAAGAGCACGAAGTAAGAATTAATTTGATATATTTTTTTCAAAAATAAAATTGGTAGATAAAAGTTATAATTGTTTAAACTATTAGGTTAAAAATAAAAAAAAATAAAATGAGAGGAAATTTTTAATTGGTAGATAGTATATAATGGAATAATCCTCTAACCCGCTCCCAAATTAAACGTCCATTTTTTTAAGATTTTTAAAAAGAGGGTTAACATGGAGATGACATATGTTTCCTTAGATTTTTTTGCGACTCTCTTTTAATATTAAGTATAGATGTGTAAAAGTTCGATATAAAATATATAAACATGACAGGAATCTATATAATCATTGTATATTTGTAATATTTATATTAATATACTAATATAATTACATATCGGTATACAGGTGAAAGAACGTCATATATTTTTGATAAATATTTATATTAAAGTCACATATTTTATACTTAATAATATACCATGAGATCGACAATGATATTAATTCATTAGGCATAGGGTGATAAAGCGTATTATTGTGACGTCTTAAATAAAAATATAATCAACTTATTATAGTTGTTTATATAATTTTTCTTTTCATAAAAAGAAGAATCAATCAAAAAATTATTTTAACTAATAATATATCTTTCTACCGTGAATTGTAAGTCTAACATGTTTATAATTCTTTTCCCAAATTTTTTAATAAAATAACTCATTAATATAAAGTTATTATAAGGTGAAAACTGAAGTAAAAATATTGATCTTGTAAAAGATAGATTTACTTCAATGAAATTATTTGGAAATTATCGATTTTTGTATTTTATATACAAATAATTTAAAATTAAGATATAATATAATAATTATTTAAAAACAACTTATATTCAAAAAGTAATATTTTAATTATATATATGCCTAATGAATATTAAATCAAATATCGTAAAAAGAAGATTAATTTAAAATATAATAATAAAAAATATAGTTGAGACGATAAAACTATTAACTTTTAAACATTGAGAGAAAAATAAAAAGAAAAAAGAAAAAAAATTTGGTTCCTATTAACTCTCATTCAAATGGGTAGGAGTTAATGTATTTTAAAAAGAAAAAAAAAGATAATTAATTCAAAAATTCCATATAAAGACATGTGTTTTATACGACTCTCTTTTAATAGTTAAGTAGATAATAACTAATAGTTATTTTCTGAGAGATGTTGCATGTACGACAGAGTACAAGTGTGCTCGGCAACACCATTTTATTTAAAACATAACTAGATGTCCTCCCGTGCGATGCACGGCGTAAAATATTAAATATTTTATTATATTAATAATATGTGATCGAATTTCAATAATATTATAAAATTATTATAAAATATACATGAGTCAGTATACATACACAGGTACATATACTATTATTTGATTTAATTTCATTTATAAATTCTTATCATGTGATCTAAGGGCACATGATAGGAAACTGTAAATTAATAAAGCACCGGCACTTGTTTTTTCATATAGGACAATATGAGTCTTATATCTAATTTTATAAATAAGAAATTAAATTATATTTATTATTATCAACTTTCATTATAGCCTACCCCAAAGTATTTTGGGACTAAGGCTCTGATGTTGTTGTTGTTGTATTATCAACTTTCATGAAAAGTATACGTATATTCTTACTAATATAATTTTTTATATGATTTGACATTAATGTAATATATTTTACTATTTTATAATCAGAAAAAAATAATTCTTAAAAATCAATAATTGTTTATGAAAATAAACTAAAAATATATTTTTCTTCAATATTCTTATATTTTTATATTGAAATATTTTAATCATCTAAATATATTATAATGATATTTATATTACTTTATATATACTATATGGATGTCAAATCAAAGAACAGGAAGTAAGAATTAATTTGACATATTTTTTTCAAAAATAAAATTGATACGTAAAAGTTGTAATTGTTAAAACTATTATCTTAAAAATAAAAGGAATAAAATGAGAGAAAGTTTTTAATTGGTAGATAGTATATAATGGAATAACCCTCTAACCCCTCTTAAATTAAACGTCCATTTTTTTTAAGATTTTTAAAAAGAGGATTAACGTGGAGATGACATATATGTCCTTAGATTTTGTGGCGACTCTCTTTTAATATTAAGTATAGATAGATGTGTAAAAGTTCGATATAAAATATATAAACATGACAGTAGTCTATATGATCATTGCATATTTGTAATATTTATATTAATATACTAATATAACTACATATCAGTATACATACGAAAGAACGTCATATATTTTTAAAAAATATTTAGATTAAAGTCATACATTTTATAGTTAATAATATACCATGAGATCCACAATGATATTAATTCGGTAGGCATAGGGTGATAAAGTATATTATTGTGACGTATTTAAGTAAAAATATAATCAACTTATTATATTTATTTATATAATTTTTCTTTTCACAAAAAGAAGAATCAATCAAAAAATTATTTTAACTAATAATATATATTTCTACTGGGAATTGTAAGTCTAACATGTCTATAATTTTTTTCCCAAATATTTTTAAAATAAAATAACTCAATAATCTAATATTATTATAATAAGGTGAAAAGTGAAGTAAAAGTATTGATCTTGTAAAAAGATAGATTTATTTCAAAAAATTATTTGATTTTTGTATTTTATATACAAATAATTTAAAATCATGATATAATGTAATAATTATTCAAAAACAACTTATATTAAAAAAAAAATATTTTAATTATATATATACCTAATGAATGTTAAATCAAATATCGTAAAAAGAAAATTAATTTAAAATATTAGTAATAAAAAATAGAGTTGAGACGATAAAACTATTAACTTCTAAATATTGAGAGAAAAATAAAAAGATCCATTAACTCTCATTCAAATAGGAATTAGTGTATTTTTAAAAAAAAGTTAATTAATCCAAAAAATCTACGTAAAAACACGTATTTTGTACAACTTTATTTTAACAGTAAAGTAGATATATGATAAAACCTCCATAAAATAATACTCGACAAATTAATAATCTTCATCAAATTAATAATATATTTAGTTTCAACTTGGGACCATTATAAATTTGGACATCAATCAATTAAATAATAAGATAATATTTTTTAGAAATCCTAGTATATATAAGGTCCGGATGAAACTATAAATTAATAATTATTTAAAAACTTCCAAATATATATGTTATCAACTTGAACATTCTAAGACAATTTAGCAAAATATGAAGTTACGGTTACTTGCTTTTTATTGAACTTTAAATCTGCATTGATCTCATCTTCAGATCAACTTATTGTACCAAATCTTTCTGAGTGCACCCGGGCTGATCCCTCTTATACTCGCACAACATTTTTCTTTGTTTTTTTGGCACATAAGGTGTCAATAACCAGTTTCAAACGATTTGTAAGGGCCTTAGA
Source organism: Orobanche coerulescens (assembly GCA_033398695.1). Taxonomy (NCBI): domain Eukaryota; kingdom Viridiplantae; phylum Streptophyta; class Magnoliopsida; order Lamiales; family Orobanchaceae; genus Orobanche; species Orobanche coerulescens. Next base: position 50,375,649 of record CM065816.1, on the reverse strand, counting down.
AACAATCTTATATAAGGTGTTACATAAACTGATTGCTCGATAATCCACAAGGGATTCGGGTTTCTTCTTTTTTGGAATTAAAACAATCATTGTCTGATTGAAGGATCGGATCGAATCACTTCTATTAAGAATGTTGAGACATGCAGCTATCACATGATCTTTCACCAATTCCCAACGCTTTTGGAAGAAAATGGCGTGAAAGCCATCAATGCCTGGAGCTTTGTGAGGTCCCAAACTAGCTAAGGCCAGGCGAATCTCCTGTTCATCAAACTGGCGACTCAAGAATTCAATGTCTTCATCCGAAAGAACTGATCGAATGCCGGAAGTGCCTGTCTCTAACTCCTCTATCGTAGGATTTCCACTGGAAAAGAGACCGCTAAAGTATTGCCCAATATGTTTCACGATATCCTCAGGCTGAGAGATCCAACAATTTGTCCCATCCTTAAGTCGCTCGATTGAGTTCTGTAGTTGTCTACTATTAGCTTTAGCATGAAAAAATGGGTGTTACAATCACCACACTTGACCCACGCCACTTGAGACCTTTGCCTCCAAAAGTCCTCCTCCATGGTCTGCAAATGCCCAATCTCTCTCTCTCTCTCCAACTTCTTGATTTCTTTCATGTGCCAGCTAGTTTCATGTGTATAACAATATTCCAACCGAGCCTCCAACTGTCTAAGCTGATTTTGCGAGCCTTGGAACCTTTTTCTACTCCATTGGCTTAAGCCCCGCTACCAATTAGCTAGGCGAGATTTAACTTCTGAAATCGGATTCTGAGTCACATCATTCGTGTGTCTTGACCTCCAACACTCAGTCACAACTTCGGAATAGTCATCTTCCCGGATCCAAAATGATTCAAGTCGAAAAGCGCGTCGGGATAAGAAAGATCTACCCCAAGTCATATTATCATTTAACTTCAAAATAATCGGACGGTGATCCAATCTCATAAAGCCTGGATTGTAACACCCCCAAAACCATCCTATATTACAGGGATATTCTGCGTAGTACTCATGGCGCTAAAAACCGTTTACAAACTAATTCAAAAGCCTAAAAGTAGATGACGGTAATATTTTAAATACACAAATATTTTCAAAAGCATAATTTTGAAATACCGTCATACAATACCATTTGAAAATACAAGGCGAAGTGTCAAATCTCAACAGTTTAAAATATACGTTAAGCCACAACTTAAACGTACCGATAAAATAATTTGGGAAAAAGAGTGACGAAAATAACCCAAGTTCGTAAAATGCCCAAAAGGCCATTTTAAAATACACACACGAGTTGGTAAAAATACCAAAGAGCTATTTTGAGATATACACACGCAGCGGATAAATACAGTTCAAAATACACATTTGCAGCGGAAATGAATAACCAGAAAAGAAATACTCGGTACTCCAAAATATGCCACCGCCAGTATCACATCGGGAAGCTCATCCCTTCACGACCGCTACTAGCTCGATCTCCGAGTACCTAAAAATAAAGCCCACGACAGAATCGTACAATACTCAAATAATGATATCGATCACATCATCATAAATAATTACATACCAATGTAATAATATAGTAAGAATACTACCAAAGTAATCTTACCGTTATAACCTTACCAATCCATAATAATCTAAATCCTTACCATAATCCACATTTCGCATCCTCGAATGACGAAATGAACTTCACAACAATTATCTGTATTGAATTTCAAAAATACCAACAATCCTCAAAACATCATCATAACTCATAATCATGAAATAATTCATCCGTGCCAAATCCTGTCCATCGGATTACACAATCAAAACTCAACCTGGATAAACCAACAGTACACAACATATCTGTAGATCAGCTACCATATAATAATGATAACAAATCTCGAACATCGACGCACAGTCTGAATGCTTATACGATCAATAACCAGATCAACCAAAACATCACTGAGAATATCATCGATATGATAACTCCAATACGACCAATAAAGGCTCACGATAATTGAGAATACCATCAACAAGGTAAATCTCGAACGCAATCAATGAAGGATCAACAATAACCGAGAATACCATCAACAAGGTAAACTCCAAATGATCAACAAAGGACCAACCATAACCGAGAATACCACCAACAAGGTAAACTCCAAATGATCAATAATAATTGATCTCAAAGAAATAACTCTGACTGTCGAACATACCCCTCAGGCGTATGAACAACCAGTCACAAACCGTCGAACATACCCAACCATAAATGGAGGATGAACGACCAAACAATATGGCTCAAAGATGGAAGTCATAGTACGCCCGATCCGGAAATATATCCGTGCACAAGCCACCCCGGGTATTGATCACATACACGTGTGGTCTTGTACCTAATTAGCCTCACGAACTACGTCTCGTGTGCACGGTTCAATGTGGAAATATCAACACATAACCATCATGTGCCCGGCTAAAAATCCTACACAATAACCAATCGGCATGCAGATATGACTCCAGATATGTCACGATGCAACATGACAACGAAACTCAAAGAAACACATATCCAATAAGGATTAAAAGACTCACCGAAGTGAACAATAACAGACTGACAATGAAAAGTCGACATGACTAATCAATAACCAAAACATCAATCCTGGGATCATCATCCCCAAATGAATGACCAACATGATCTACGATCTCAATACAACAGTCCTGGGATCAACATCCCTCAACGAATAAACGATATGAGACTCATTACACGAAACCTCAACATATACAACAACTCAACATACTAATTATCCACATGACTGAACAAATACTTAGATTACCTCAAAGCCGAGGACCATATCCATCAACATCCCCCAATGAGACGATCAACACAACCATTAATACCAACAATAGTCCTGGGATCAACATCCCTCAACGAACAACCAGTACGAATCTCAATATATGAAGCCTCGACATACAACATATACAACAACTCAACATAACAATTATCTCATAACTGAACAATACATAAATTACCTCAACGCCGAAGACAACATCCTTTCCACGAACAACATCCCTGAACGAATACACAGTTATACAAATAATCTCAAATAAGGTACCATCCATTCAATACCAATAAACCTTTATCACGATACTTATGTCATCACGATAACTATCCTCGATATCCGATATTCTATATCCTTGACCAAAGATAACTCACGTCTTCCCTGAACACAATTAAATCATATACCTTATGATTTAATACAACCAGAGCACGATATACAAACCATTATCCCGACAACTTACATTTATAACAACATTGCTATACGAATTATAAATGAAATGAAAACGAAACCATTAATCAAATATTATGAACTGAACAAGTATAAACTTGCCTCGATACCGATACCACGAAGCCGTTACCAAAATTCATTGCCTTTGTCTACGAGCTCCTCAGCCCCGACCAAAAGCAATCTACGAACTCTTTAGCCTCAACTGCAACTCAACGGTCATAATCCACGATCAAAACATATCAACCTATTGCAATAACCGATTAACACACATTCGATAAAAATCAATAACCGACATACTCAACCAACAAACTCAACGGTTTAACGAAACCTCGATCATATACATAATACCAAATAATCCAACTCAACAAATACGAACCCATATCCACGATACAAGCCGTAACTCGATGATCACAAATAACAATCAATAACCGATCAACAACGGTTCTACAATATCCCGATTAAACATATATCCAAACAACCCGAACCAATCAAACACGAATTCAAAACCACAATACGATTCCAAAATCCGAAGATCATATCAATAATCAATTTAAACCAACAAGGGTCTAACATTACCGATTCCAAATTCAATCTTAAATACGGATACAAGTTTCCTCCTTGTATAATCATAATAAAATCCAATTACCGGTTATCATCATCAATCCGGACAATCCAATTAATTCAACAATATAGATAACCATATTCCAAAGGTTTCAAATAATTCCATTATCCGAATTGAACACTTATTCAATAAGTATGAATTTCCAAATTCAAACATGAATAATAATTCTCATCAAACTCGAAATCATATTCGTATTCCTATACGAATATTGTACCAAGATACATAACTTAGTTCTAAATGTGAACATTCCAAAATTATCCGAAATCCTTCCAAAATCATAACATGTAACTCAAGAGTTCTTTAAGAACACGAATTATCCAAATTCACGTTCATAATCCATAAAACAACATAACCCGATGTTTTATAACATCTAAACAACCCTTAATCATAATTCAAGGTGTATATAATCATGTCCTTCAACATATACTTCTCATAACATCATGAATCGCAACAAACCACCAAGAACATCGAGAATACTACGATTCCATAATCATAACAACATAATCGAATCATTTGATCACCAATTCATTATCTTCCTTTAACAAAATTCCCATAATTACCAAGAATCATCACAACAATATCATTTCCATCACCATTCATACGAAAACATGTAGAATTTTCCAAGTTCTACTCATTGAGACATTTCATCGAACACTTTGAAGGCATAGTCCAATTCAATCGATTATTCAAAGAAATACTCGAATTCTTTCCACAAAACTTCAAGAATAATGAATGATTACGAGTTTACAATCAAGTTCAATCAACAATCTGAATCAAAACGAAGCAAATCGCCAAAACACCAAGAAATCTCAAGAACATCCAAAACCAAAAGTTTAGGTGTTCTTACCTTCGATCCGGTGGAAGATGATGTTAATCCATGATTCCAACTTCCAAAACATGTTGTTATAAGTTGCTCATACTCAAATCCATCAATCCTTGCGAAGGAATCGCGAAGAAACGAAGAAAACGAAAAATGAGTAGGTGACTCGGTCTGTGCCTTATATAGCCGAGACTGCCGCACGCGTTACGTACGTAACCGGCGGGTCCTTACGCACGTAGCCGGCCGCGGCCGACCCTACCGCCCAATTCTGCCGGAACCCTTACGTACGTAATCGGCGGTGGCTTACGTCGTAATCGCCCTTACGGCGGCGATCCAGCCATCCTCGCGAGTCACCGCCACCGTGATCGGCCACCCCACGAGTCACCGCCGACCATGCTCGGCCATTCCAACGAGTCACGACCGGCCATGCTCGGCCATCCAGTCATCTCGCCACGACTCGCCACCGCCCGTAACGCACGTAACACTTAATCCGTTGCGCACGTAATCGACGTTGACTTGCTACAGTATAATAATCGTATTACGTACGTAATACACCCTGTATAACGTACGTAACTCCATCCGTTGACTCACCTGTCCACATCTGCGCCGAAAGCTGCCGACCACGGGCCCCACTGTCCGATTCCTCTTGTTACGTACGTTATGTACACTATATAACGTACGTAAGCTAACACATTTTACATACGTTAGCTCCAAGGCTTAACGTGCGTAATGGCTTTTATACTTAGCCAAAAATCCAACTGTTCCTGTCCAACGTCTCGGCGTACAAAATACAAACATACGGCATACTGAATACACATACTGAATCCAAAGATATTCTCATACGGTATACCTGATATCCAAATCTGTTTAACCTGATACAACATATCCTGAATATATCTGTCAATCAAAAACGATAATCACACCAGTATAGCTGTCTCGGTTCTCAATTTATTTTATCCATACTGTATAGATACCAAACTATACAGTATATCTCAGATAAAATAACGCGAAAAATTTATACTGAAAATCCGGGTATTACATACTACCCCCCTTAAAATAAGTTTCGTCCTCGAAACTTGCAACCAGTCACCAACAACAGATAAATATAAAATTTTCCAACTCATCACAAAAACAATCAGTCGTCGCCACAAGCGAACAACCAAAACGATATACTTACAGGTGCGTGAAGCCGATGATCTCCCGTGATACTAGCACACGACTCCCCCACGAAGTCTCAAAACAATCAACACACACCAATATCACACATAGCAGTTTGAAAAGAACCTCAAAAATTTTGGAAACTCCAAAAATCGATTTGACTCAAAAGTCAGAAAACTCATTTTCAAAAATCACGCTACTACCGTACCGGTAGAGCCACATAACACACGCGACTGGGTTTCACAAAACCCAAGCTCTGATACCATCTTCTGTAACACCCCCAAAACCATCCGGGATATTACAGCGCCGTGGGTCCCGCGCCGGAACCCACCAGGCTAAAAACCGTTTACAAAACCAATTCAAAAGCGCCAAAAGGCCGATGACGGTAATATTTTAAATACTCAAATATTTTCAAAAGCATAATTTTGAAATACCGTCATACAATACCATTTGAAAATACAAGGCGAAGTGCCAAATCTCAACAGTTTAAAATATACGTTAAGCCACAACTTAAACGTACCGATAAAATAATTTGGGAAAAAGAGTTTGACGAAAATAACCCAAGTTCGTAAAATGCCCAAAAGGCCATTTTAAAATACACACACGAGTTGGTAAAAATACCAAAGAGCTATTTTGAGATATACACACGCAGCGGATAAATACAGTTCAAAATACACATTTGCAGCGGAAATGAATAACCAGAAAAGAAATACTCGGTACTCCAAAATATGCCACCGCCAGTATCACATCGGGAAGCTCATCCCTTCACGACCGCTACTAGCTCGATCTCCGAGTACCTAAAAATAAAGCCCACGACGGGGTCAGCCACAATACTCAAATAATGATATCGATCACATCATCATAAATAATTACATACCAATGTAATAATATAGTAAGAATACTACCAAAGTAATCTTACCGTTATAACCTTACCAATCCATAATAATCTAAATCCTTACCATAATCCACATTTCGCATCCTCGAATGACGAAATGAACTTAACAACAATTATCTGTATTGAATTTCAAAAATACCAACAATCCTCAAAACATCATCATAACTCATAATCATGAAATAATTCATCCGTGCCAAATCCTGTCCATCGGATTACACAATCAAAACTCAACCTGGATAAACCAACAGTACACAACATATCTGTAGATCAGCTACCATATAATAATGATAACAAATCCCGAACATCGACGTACAGTCTGAATGCTTATACGATCAATAACCAGATCAACCAAAACATCACTGAGAATATCATCGATATGATAACTTCAATACGACCAATAAAGGCTCACGATAATTGAGAATACCATCAACAAGGTAAATCTCGAACGCAATCAATGAAGGATCAACAATAACCGAGAATACCATCAACAAGGTAAACTCCAAATGATCAACAAAGGACCAACCATAACCGAGAATACCACCAACAAGGTAAACTCCAAATGATCAATAATAATTGATCTCAAAGAAATAACTCTGACTGTCGAACATACCCCTCGGGCGTATGAACAACCAGTCACAAACCGTCGAACATACCCAACCATAAATGGAGGATGAACGACCAAACAATATGGCTCAAAGATGGAAGTCATAGTACGCCCGATTCGGAAATGTGTCCGTGCACAAGCCACCCCGGGTATTGATCACATACACGTGTGGTCTTGTACCTAATTAGCCTCACGAACTACGTCTCGTGTGCACGGTTCAATGTGGAAATATCAACACATAACCATCATGTGCCCGGCTAAAAATCTTACACAATAACCAATCGGCACGCAGATATGACTCCAGATATGTCACGATGCAACATGACAACGAAACTCAAAGAAACACATATCCAATAAGGATTAAAAGACTCACCGAAGTGAACAACAACAGACTGACAATGAAAAGTCGACATGACTAATCAATAACCAAAACATCAATCCTGGGATCATCATCCCCAAATGAATGACCAACATGATCTACGATCTCAATACAACAGTCCTGGGATCAACATCCCTCAACGAATAAACGATATGAGACTCATTACACGAAACCTCAACATATACAACAACTCAACATACTAATTATCCACATGACTGAACAAATACTTAGATTACCTCAAAGCCGAGGACCATATCCATCAACATCCCCCAATGAGACGATCAACACAACCATTAATACCAACAATAGTCCTGGGATCAACATCCCTCAACGAACAACCAGTACGAATCTCAATATATGAAGCCTCGACATACAACATATACAACAACTCAACATAACAATTATCTCATAACTGAACAATACATAAATTACCTCAAAGCCGAAGACAACATCCTTTCCACGAACAACATCCCTGAACGAATACACATTTATACAAATAATCTCAAATAAGGTACCATCCATTCAATACCAATAAACCTTTATCACGATACTTATGTCATCACGATAACTATCCTCGATGTCCGATATTCTATATCCTTGACCAAAGATAACTCACGTCTTCCCTGAACACAATTAAATCATATACCTTATGATTTAATACAACCAGAGCACGATATACAAACCATTATCCCGACAACTTACATTTATAACAACATTGCTATACGAATTATAAATGAAATGAAAATGAAACCATTAATCAAATATTATGAACTGAACAAGTATAAACTTGCCTCGATACCGATACCACGAAGTCGTTACCAAAATTCATTGCCTTTGTCTACGAGCTCCTCAGCCCCGACCAAAAGCAATCTACGAACTCTTTAGCCTCAACCGCAACTCAACGGTCATAATCCACGATCAAAACATATCAACCTATTGCAATAACCGATTAACACACATTCGATAAAAATCAATAACCGACATACTCAACCAACAAACTCAACGGTTCAACGAAACCTCGATCATATACATAATACCAAATAATCCAACTCAACAAATACGAACCCATATCCACGATACAAGCCGTAACTCGATGATCACAAATAACAATCAATAACCGATCAACAACGGTTCTACAATATCCCGATTAAACACATATCCAAACAACACGAACCAATCAAACACGAATTCAAAACCACAATACGATTCCAAAATCCGAAGATCATATCAATAATCAATTTAAACCAACAAGGGTCTAACATTACCGATTCCAAATTCAATCTTAAATACGGATACAAGTTTCCTCCTTGTATAATCATAATAAAATCCAATTACCGGTTATCATCATCAATCCGGACAATCCAATTAATTCAACAATATAGATAACCATATTCCAAAGGTTTCAAATAATTCCATTATCCGAATTGAACACTTATTCAATAAGTATGAATTTCCAAATTCAAACATGAATAATAATTCTCATTAAACTCGAAATCATATTTGTATTCCTATACGAATATTGTACCAAGATACATAACTTAGTTCTAAATGTGAACATTCCAAAATTATCCGAAATCCTTCCAAAATCATAACATGTAACTCAAGAGTTCTTTAAGAACACGAATTATCCAAATTCACGTTCATAATCCATAAAACAACATAACCCGATGTTTTCTAACATATAAACAACCCTTAATCATAATTCAAGGTGTATATAATCATGTCCTTCAACATATACTTCTCATAACATCATGAATCGCAACAAACCACCAAGAACATCGAGAATACTACGATTCCATAATCATAACAACATAATCGAATCATTTGATCACCAATTCATTATCTTCCTTTAACAAAATTCCCATAATTACCAAGAATCATCACAACAATATCATTTCCATCACCATTCATACGAAAACGTGTAGAATTTTCCAAGTTCTACTCATTGAGACATTTCATCGAACACTTTGAAGGCATAGTCAATTCAATCGATTATTCAAAGAAATACTCAATTCTTTCCACAAAACTTCAAGAATAATGAATGATTACGAGTTTACAATCAAGTTCAATCAACAATCAATCAAAACGAAGCAAATCGGCCAAAACACCAAGAAATCTCAAGAACATCCAAAACCAAAAGTTTAGGTGTTCTTACCTTCGATCCGGGTGGAAGATGATGTTAATCCATGATTCCAACTTCCAAAACATTTTGTTATAAGTTGCTCATACTCAAATCCATCAATCCTTGCCGAAGGACTCGCGAAGAAACGAAGAAAAACGAAAAATGAGTAGGTGACTCGGTCCGTGCCTTATATAGGCGAGACACTGCCGCACGTTATATGCGTAATCGGCGGGTCCTTACGTGCGTAGCGGCCGCGGCCGACCCTCGCCCAGTGCAGCCGGAACCCTTACGTACGCAACCGGCAGCTGGCTTACGTACGTAACTGGCCCTTACGGCCGTAACCGGCCACTGCCTTACGTACGTAATCGGCCAGTCCTAGCCATCCCTGCGAGTCACTGCCGACCGTGATCGGCCACCCCCACGAGTCACTGTCGACCATGCTCGGCCATTCCAACGAGTCACGACCGGCCATGCTCGGCCATCCAGGTCATCTCGGCCATGACTCGGCCAGCCGCCCCGTAACGTACGTAACACTTAATCCGTTGCGTACGTAATACGTACGTTGACTTGCTACAATATAATAATCGTATTACGTACGTAATACACCCTGTATAACGTACGTAACTCCATCCGTTGACTCACATGTCCACATCTGCGCCGAAAGCTGCCGACCACGGGCCCCACTGTCCGATTCCTCTTGTTACGTACGTTATGTACACTATATAACGTACATAAGCTAACACATTTTACGTACGTTAGCTCCAAGGCTTAACGTACGTAATGGCTTTTATACTTAGCCAAAAATCCAACTGTTCCTGTCCAACGTCTCGGCGTACAAAATACAAACATACGGCATACTGAATACACATACTGAATCCAAAGATATTCTCATACGGTATACCTGATATCCAAATCTGTTTAGCCTGATACAACATATCCTGAATATATCTGTCAATCAAAAACGATAATCACACCAGTATAGTTGTCTCGGTTCTCAATTTATTTTATCCATACTGTATAGATACCAAACTATACAGTATATCTCAGATAAAATAATGCGAAAAATTTATACTGAAAATCCGGGTATTACATGGATGCTCCACAGAAGCCCTTGAGAACAAGCTTCTCCAATTAGAGTTACTAAGAAAACGATCCAGCCGAGCTTGTTTAAGTGCATTCCCTTCTGTTAGGAATACTTGTTAGGTTTTGATGATGTCATTAATGTAATTCAAATATTTATTACTTGGCAAAAATGTAAGGAAGAACCAAATGAGTATCTTCCATAGGCCAAATTATGTTAAGTTTAATACTTGGCAAAATGTAAGGAAGAACCAAATGAGTATCTTCTATAGGCCAAATAAGTTAGGCTCAAATCGGCTAAGTACAAAGGTACAGATAGGTACATCAGAGAAGTACAGCCGAGTCAATTCAGAGAAGTTCTCGTCAACAAAAATTCATCAGAGATGTTTGACCAGACTGCAGTCAAGTGACTTCAGACAAGTCATCTGATCAGGCGAGTCTCAAACAGTCACCATCAGAGAAGTCCAAACTGTAGAGAAGATGACTGTACATCAGCCAACTTGACTTATAAAAAGATCAACCAAGTACTCCAAGTCCACGTCAGCATGCGTTGAATAGTCAAATATTACGGAAAATCACATGCAAGCTTGAAGAGACAAATTGGAGAGATTCCCGCAAGGATATGAATTAAATAAATCATCCAAACCTACCACTAAAGACTTTAATCTTATTGTATTCAAAAGATACGGTGCCTCACATGAAAAGTCTTCATAACGGTCGAACGATGGATTAAAATATGGGAATCCAGCCTTGCAACGTTCAGAAAAATAAACAAAGAAGTCTATTTCTCCAACGGACGGATTTGTTAAAAGATTTGCAACGGCTATGAAGAATGCTCAAGGATCAACACCTATATATATCAGAAGATTTAAAGTTGAGCAATATCAGTGCGAACAAAATCTCAAGCAATCAAAGCAATCAAAAAGCGAATTATAGCATCGTGAAAAGAGCAGTACTCAAAGTTCATATTTGAAGAAGCTCTTAGTTGGAGAAGAAAAAAACTCGTGTCTTTAATCCTGAGTTCGGGGTACTTCACTGGTTGAAGTTTAAGACTGTAAAGGCATCCAAGGATTGCGGATCAAGAGGTGCAAGGCAGTCAAGGGAGTTGCAATGGCAAGGATTTCCACTGGTTGGAAGCTGTTGTAATTGGTTGAATCACTGTAATCTTTATCACTGGTTGACAATTATAGTGAATTCATCTCCAACTGGTTTGGAGAAAAGTGGATTAGTAGAGGATTACCCCACCTCTGAGACCACTATAACTGCCTGCGTATTTTACTGTTTTATAGTATCATACTTTAACTGTTGCATTCATTATTAAGTGTTTCATTGGTTGTTTTTGTATTCGTCATCAGCTGACTTCCACACGTATTGAGTACAAACGACTCTAAGTCATTTGCATATCTATCAGCTGAGAAACTTACTCTTTGTGAAAAAGAGTTTAAGAGTTTCAATAAGTCTATTCACCCCCCCTAGACTTATTCCTGGACGACTTGTGACCTACAAGTGGTATCGGAGACATTGGTTCATTCATTTCACGAACCAGATCCATATATCGAGGATATATATATTTTTTAAACTCTCATTGTAAAATGGAACACATGCACTCTAGATTACCTATGTTTTCAGTTGACGAGTATGATCTTTGGAAGATAAGGATGCAGGCACACTTATCTTCAATCCATGATGACATGTGGTGTATCATAGAGGATGACCCGTTCATATTCGAGAAGGATAACACTCTTGAGGAGATTGCAGCTGGGAAGCCTGAAAAGATCCCAAAGAAGAGGACGGAGCTGACCCCAGAAGAAAGAAATCTGGCCAACCTAGACAACCATGCCAGAGATGTGCTATACCAAACCCTTGACAAATCAACAATGGTCAAGATTAAAAATTGCAAAAATGCCAAGAAGATTTGGGATACCCTTGCTGTGATGTGCGAAGGTACCGAGCTAATAAAAGAAAACAAGTTGTCAATCGCTACCCAGAAGTTTGACAACTTCAAGATGAAGACCGGAGAATCCATAGACCAGGTGGACACAAGGTTCACAGAGATCATCAACGAAATCAATTCTCTGGGAAAATCCTATGGCAACAGGGAGATGGCCCTGAAGGTTCTGAGATCACTCAACCCAGAGTGGAATATGAAGGCGGTAGCCATGAGGAAATCCAAAGACCTCAATAAAATCAAGATTCAAGAACTATTCTCTGACCTGAAGGCTTATGCATTCAAACTCCCAAGTTCATCATCAAACGAGCTTGCAGAAAAGGGAATAGCATTTGCAGCCGAGTCTCCCGCCAAAAGCTTATCCGAAGTTAAACCTCCAAATCCACTCGATTTTGAGGAAGAAATGACGTTCATCATGCAAAGGTTCAGCAACTTCAGGAAGAACTACTCCAAATATAAAAAGAATTATAAGGAGAATCCCAGAAGAAACCAAAAAGCCGGAAGCTAGAAAGTGGAGTGTTACAACTGCCATAAGACATGACACATTCAAATCGACTGTCCTGATCTTAAGAAGGACGAGAGCAAGAAGGATGTGAGCAGAAAAGAAGACCGAAGGAAGGCCCTCATCGGAGAAGATCAAGAGTGTGTAGAGTCAAGCAGTGGATTCTTCTCTGATGATGATGAAGAGTATGATTGCCTGATGGCCAACCTAGCTGATGAAGAGGTAACATCAAAACCCTCTGTTTCAAATAATAGTTCAGTCATGTCACAAGATATGGACTTGCACGAATCTATAAATCAGCTACTTAAGGATCTTGAGACACTAAAATCTGCACACCTATCTATATCAGCCGAGAAGACTCAGCTGCAAGATGAGAATAGGCAGCTGAAAAATGATTTTGAAAAACTCAGCCTTGAATTGAATAAAGTAAAATCTGATTTTGAAAACCAGGCTGCAGTTAACTTGAAAAACCAGGCTGATGTCACTACAGCTGAGATAAAACGATTAACTGTTTTGAATAGTGAAAAATCAGCTGCACTTGCTCATGTCAAAGCCGAATTTACTAAACTGACTCAGGTAAGTAAGATTCAGGCGCAGGAAATAACCTCCCTAAAGGCGTCTCTAACTCTGGACGAACTGTGTACTAATAAATGGCCACTATATTCTAGATCAAGCCTTGGATATGATCCTCACACTCCCTCTAGTTCTAAAACCACTTTCATCAAGGGAGAAATAATTGTCTCGTCTGCTGAGCCTATATACAAATCTGTATTTAAAAATAGGCAACATCCAAGTCACAAGTCTAGGATGCAGCCAAGGTATACAAATCAGCCACCTAGACAAGCGACTAGGCAATGGCCAAGGCAGAAGCAGCAGTCCAGACAATATGCCCATTATTATCAAAAACTCCCCAAAAACAGATTTCAAAATGGGAAGGGCAAATGGAAACCTCAAGGCTATCCTAACTTTCAAAATGAACAAGTGTGGAGACCTCAAAGATTTAATAAATAATCTCAGCCAAGGTTTAGAAATGGCCCACACTACCAATGTTATGAGGCATATCCGGTATACAATCCTAACAGAGGATATAGACCCAGACCTTACACACCTTGTAAGGGTAATAATAACAACAATTTTCACAATCCAAGGAGAAATCAATTCTCCATAAAACCATCTAACCCTAGAGGACCCATACATATTTGGGTACCTAAATCTCTGCTTGTATGATTGCAGAAAAGGTGGAAGGACTACTACCACATCTCCACAAATTCAAACTTTGGAGGTGAAGAATGGTTTGTAGATTCCGGATACTCGAGGCACATGACCGGGAACAAGAAGATGCTGGAAAAATATACCAAAGAAAGAGGTCCAGACGTAACCTTTGGAGATAGCTCTAGAGGACAAACAAAGGGCTTTGGAGAGCTGCACCGAGGAAATATCATTATATCCAAAGTTCACTATGTCAAAGGGCTCAAGTATAATCTCCTGAGCATAAGCCAGTTTTGCGATGAAAAGAATCTAGTAGTCTTCACCATTTGGAAATGTATGGTGATAGATATCCTATCTGGAGAGGTGAAGCTACAAGGATTCAGAAGGAGAGATGTCTACATGATAGATTGGAACACAGGAACCCCTAATACTTGTTTTCTATCAAAGACAATAGCTGAGAATGGATGGCTGTGGCATAAAAGATTATGTCATCTGAAAAGCCATCAACAAGATAAGTTCTCAGAAGCTGGTCAGAGGACTTCCAGAAGAAGCATTCAAGAAGGAAGCTCTTTGTGATGCGCGTCATAAAGGAAAGCAGACCAGAGCATCATTCAAGCCAGTCCAGCCTACAACTCTCACATCGAAGATCTTAGATCTACTCCATATGGATCTATTTGGCCCTATCAAGCTGAGGACTCTAAGTGGCAGAAAGCATGCTCTAGTAGTAGTAGATGACTACTCAAGGTACACATGGATTATCTTCTTGTATAAGAAGAGTGAAACCTTGACCAAGCTACCTGAGCTGCTGAGAAGGATCCAAAATGAGAAATCCCTCTCAATCATCAAGATCAGATCAGATAGAGAAGGATAATTTCTCAACAAGGCGATCACTGATTACAGCGATCAGAATGGAATCCAGCATGAGCTCTCTGCATCCAAGACCCCCAGCAGAACGGTGTTGCCGAAAGAAGAAACAGAACCTTAAAAGAAGCAGCCAGGTCCATGATTGCAGAAGCAGACCTGCCCAAGAGGTTCTGGGATGAAGCTGTCAACACAGCTTGCCATACTCAGAACAGGAGTATGATAGTAGGGAGACATGGCAAAACTCCCTATGAGGTTTGGAATAACAGAACACCTACTGTTGCTTACTTTCATATTTTTGGTTGTAAGTATTTCATCCACAACAACGGTAAAACACAACTAAATGCCTTTGATGCTAAAACTGATGATGGTCTCTTTATGGGATACTCACAAAGAAGCAAGGCATATAGAGTCATTAACAAAAGAACTTTAGTTGTGGAGGAAACACCCCATGTTGTATTTGATGAATCTACTGTTGAGTACAGGAAACAAGTAGAGCTAATTGAGAATAAGCTCAAATCCGCAACACTCGAAGAAGTCATTATACATGACACAGGGATGGTAGACTCATTTGCAGATCAGCCTGAAGACCCATCTGCAGATCAGACAGGAACACCAAACCCACCTGATCCAGTTGCCGCTGATGAAGATCAAACTGTAGCTGATAAAAACTCATCTGCAGACCAGACCAGATCCCAACTTGCAGATGGCAAGATGGTAGCTGAACCAGTTGCAGACCAAGGAGATCAGATCCAAGCTGATGCAGACAGAGAGGAAATCCACCAGAGCAAATCTACAGGGGGAACAGACCCTGAAGAAGAAGATATCCCCAAGTGGCTCAAAGACCATCCCATCCAACAAATCATTGGGAAGCTGACTGATGGAGTCAAGACAAGACAGTCTACTCTACCCACAGGAATGACAATGTTTTCTTGCTTCATGTCCCAGATAGAACCCAAAACAACAGAACAAGCCTTGGAAGACTATTCTTGGATCAATGCCATGCAAGAGGAGCTTGAACAAATGGAAAGGAACAATGTTTGGGAACTAACAGACAGACCAGACCATAAGAATGTTATTGGCACCAAATGGGTGTACAAAAACAAAAGCAACGAAGATGGAGCTGTTGTTAGGAATAAAGCCAGACTTATTGCCAAAGGATATGCACAGTGTGAAGGAATGGATTTTGATGAAACCTATGCACCTGTTGCAAGATTAGAAGCCATCAGACTATTCCTCGTATATGCTGCATTCAAGGATTTTAATGTCTATCAGATGGATGTAAAAAGTGCATTTCTTAATGGAATCCTAGAAGAAGAAGTCTATGTGGAGCAACCCCCAGGATTTGTCAAAGGAGACAAAGTCTACAAGCTATTGAAAGCTCTATATGGACTTAAGCAAGCATCAAGAGCTTGGTATGAAACCTTATCTGTATTTCTTGAAAAGAACGGTTTCTGCAAAGGGAAAGTGGACAAGACCTTATTCAGAGTGGAGCACGAAGGCCACATATTAATAGTTCAGATATATGTGGATGACATTATATTTGGCTCAACCAACCCAGAGCTGTGTGAGAAATTCTCAAATCTCATGCAAGGAGAATTTGAGATGAGTATGATGGAAAAGCTTAACTTCTTTCTTGCATTACAAGTCAAGTAGATGGAAAATGGAATTTTCATCAATCAAGTCAAGTATACCCGAGACCTCATCAAGAGATTTGGAATGGAATCAGCCAAACCAGCAAGAATTCCTATGAGCACAAGTACTCACCTAGATGCAGATGAGGGAGTCATATCAGTGGATTCAACCCACTACAGAGGACTTATTGGATCATTGTTATACCTCACTGCAAGCAAACCAGATATGTCTTATGCCGTAGGAGTATGCGCACGATTTCAATCCAAGCCAAAGCAGTCTCACCAAGATGCAGCCAAGAGAATAATTAAATACCTTAAGTCTACAGTCAATGTTGGACTATGGTATCCTAAGGACGATAACTTTAAGCTATCAGGATATTCAGATGCAGATTTCGCAGGATGAAAAATTAATAGGAAAAGCACTAGTGGAACGTGCCAATTCCTAAGAACCAGACTGATATCCTGGTTTAGCAAGAAGCAGGTTTCTAACTCTATCTCTACCACAGAGTCAGAATACCTAGCTCCAGGTAGTTGTTATGCTCAGATCTTATGGATCAGACAATAGCTAAGGGACTACAACATTATTGCCAATGAAGCTCCTATCTGGTGCGACAACAACAGTGCTATTGCAATAACCAACAACCCGGTTTTGCACTCAAGGACCAAGCACATTGATGTTAGGCATCACTTCATAAGATACCACGTGCTTAACAAAAGAGTCAGAGTTGAAAGAGTCAGCACAGACTATCAAATTGCTGATATCTTCACCAAACCTTTGCCAGAAGAAAGGTTTTTGGAGCTGAGCAGGGAACTTGGATTACTAGATTGGGAATCTAGTACAGAGGAAAAAGCTAGCTGAAGCAGATCAGACGAAGGATGGACTAATATGATCATAGGAATCAGAACCTACCTGATGCAGACAAGAAGACGAAGGACAGACGAAGGATCCTAGCTGATCAAACCACAGGCGAGAAGTCAAAGGAGTCAACTCACCTGATGCAGAGCAGTCAACAGTCAACGGTCAACCAGCTAAGTTTTCTAAATCTAACCGACTTCTGAATATTATATAATTATCTGCTATTTATATAATAATATCATATTATTTTTGGATCACAAGTGGCATAATACTATATGCTTAAAATACACGTGGCAATCACAGGTTCAATCGACCTCCACTGTGACCAATTAAAATCCAACCGTCCATTTTCAAACTCAAAACCTGGACCACCGATTACTAAATTTGAATTTTAAAAATCCTCAAAAGGTGGACCACCGATTAAAATAAATGAATATTTAAATACCAACGTCGTTTTATTTTCCTTTTAAGGACAAAAAAACCCTTTCACTTTACCTTCACCAAACTTTTGAAACCCTAATTTTCAAAGCAGAAATCCTTTCGAACTCTCAATACACTAAGAAATTGCTTATTTTGTAGAAATGGAATCCTACTTTGAAGGCGTGAATATGAAGGCAGTCAAGGACTAGATCATTTTCTCCCTGGTCATTGATTTTGAGGAACTCCTGGAAACGAATCTGGAGAACAATGAGGTGCGCAACATCATTCGCGCGATGAAGATGAATGGGATCTACCCATTTTTGGATATCAGTTCCAAGCACTTGTTTAAGGCGGATGTTATTGCATTCTTCCGAGAAGTCCGAGTGATTGAATCGGGGATTCGAAGCACAGTCGGTATAATCCAAGTGGACATCTCGCTGGAGACAATCGCAAAAACATTTGGAATGAAAAACTGCGGCGTGGCGATTGAAGCTCTTAGGCAGAGCGCAGCCGATACTTGGCTGAAGATTAAGGCAGTCGACCAACCGGAGAAGCTGAAACTAACCGCCAAGAGGAGTGAAATTAAAAGGGAGTATCGCTATGTGTTGGACATTACCAACAAGATAGTGATAGGGATGGCCGGTAGCTACGACTAACTGTCGTCAGCTAAGTTTATGGTGCTGGGTGCACTAATCCATGACAAGCCAATTGACTGGACGGATTACATATACAGGCAATTGGTGCGAGAGGTCAACAAGGCCGAGTGGCTTGTTGAGGAGAAGAAATTTAAATCCAAGCTATCGTTTGGAACGCAGCTCAGTTGGATTCTGGAGAAACTTGGTGTGGCGAAGGGAAATACTGACCCCTTCCACATCAATAAAAGACTTGGTCATCTAGACCAAGAAACTTTGAGGAGGCTAGGAAGCGGAAGAAGAGCAGCCCAGATCTTAAAAGAGCTGTCTGATCAGGGACCTACCTACAAGTACCCTGAATCATCAGACGAGTCCAACCAGGCTGCAACCCCCAATTCAACTGCAGCCCAGTCTGATACAGAATCGGACAACACTCCTATTGCTCTTCGTTTCAAGAGAAGGGGACCAGCCCCTGGTGAGCCCTCCATAATTCATTCCTCACCAGAACCATCTCCGAAGAGGCCCAGGCGTTTGCAGTGTAGTGAAGAGGAGCAAACAGAGCAATATTTCAGCCCTGCAGCTAAGTCACCTACTCATTTGGAGGACCAGCCTGCTCCTGCCAGCCTGGAGACCTAGATTGTTCCTCTTCTCACTCCCCAGTACATTTCAGAGGAAGAGGAAGCAGGCTTGATCATTAACATACCTGAGGCGAACTACAGCTTCAACCTGCTCGACAATAACATCTTCAACCTATCCATAGAGCAGCTAAAATTGGTAAAACCCCTTGCTCTAAAACATTCCTTCATTCACATTTATGAGGAATGGAAAACTTTAAAATCATATTCTTTCACTCAACTACAGTCTTTTGTTGAGGTGAGTAGCTGGGAGTATCCCCAGGCTACTGAAGAAGCGCTGATACATTTTTGTAACGAGTCAGATGCAATTTTGTTACTTTAGGAAAATTGGTTCATGTCCAATTTTAAAACTCACCTGGACCAATTTATCCATACTATTATGTATAGTATTATTGATGGTTCTGTTGATAAAGAAGAAAAAGTTGAATAGAAAGAAGTAAGAATAGAAGAAGTGATGGAAGAAGAAGAGAAAGAAGAAGTTATTATTATAGAAGATGAAGAGGAAGTAGAAAAAAAAGATGAAGAAAATATTCTAGTTGAAAAAACAGAAGAACTGGAAGATGAAGGAGAAGAAGAAGGAGAGGAGGTAGATCAAGAAGAAGCAGAAGAAGAAAAATAAAAAGATGAAGAAGATAAAGATGATAAAAATAATGATGAATAAAAAGGTGATGATGAGAATGATGATGATAATAAAGGAGAGGGAGGTGAAAAGGAGGCTGAGAGAGAAAAAGAAAATGAGGATGAAGAAGAAGGAGAAAAGGAGAAGGAAAAGGAAGAAGGAGAGGAGTTGGAAAAGGAAGAAGAAGAAAAGGAAGAAGGAGAAAAAGAGAAGGAGAAAGGAAAGGAGGCGGAAAAGAAAGCTGCATCAGACAAGGCTGGGGCACCTGCCCGCTATACCAGCCTAGATGCAGACGTGGCTGAAGATTCCAGATCGGGGACCCCAGAGCAGACCCCATCTGGTATACCAGCTGCAGACAGGAGTCTGCAGATAGGTGGGTCATCCGCACACTTACCTGCAGGCATCGAAGGCTCAGGCGAGCACTCTCCGCAGACATCACAAATTACACCTGTGATGACTGAGCTGATCCGATAGATTGTAAAAGACACTGTTGGAGAGCTGCTTGCCTCTCAAGTCACTCCTGACCTGCAGTCTATCAATGCCAAAATTGACACCTTGCTGCAGCGGAACATCCCTCAACCACCTCCTCCTACAAACAACAGAATGCCCCTTGGCATGTCTGACTGGATGCTTAGAATGGAGCAACAATTGACCACCCTGGTTGATGCTGGCAAAAAGGGAGAAGAAAGGTTACAGGGGGGAGGTAGCAAGCAGGGGGAAATAAGAGGAGTTCAAGAGATGAGAACCAAGAAAAAGCAAGATGTCCAATTGATCACAGCTGGGACATCATCGGCAAAGAGGAAGGGAGAAGCTGAGCTAGAGCAGACTGATGATCAGCCTGCGGTCAAAAGAAGGAGGATCAGAATTGGGGACGAGCCTACACTAGAATGGGAAGGCAAAGAGTTGTGGTATGATGAAGATTTCCTTCCTATCGAAGCTGCACCTATGTGGGGAACTGGAAAGAAAAAGTTCATCAGAGATTTTTATATCTGGGAGTTACTCCAAGATGCAAATTGCTCCCTGTAATATCCGCATTTTTCTTTACCTTGTAATTGTATTTCCGGTGTAATTCTCGATTGTAGTGACCCTCGTGTATCCTTCAGTGTAACTTTTCCGTCATCTTTTGATCTGATTCTCGTAATTGATGTGCGAAACCGCCGTTTCGGGGTTGCCGTGGATCTATTCTATGCTATGATGCGTTTTGAGGTGTTCCGTTTGATGTTTCGTTAATATTATCTTGGACCGTTTATGTTCTGTACCTAGCGCACGCTAATTTTTCTGCATAGCGCGCGCTAGAAGTCTCTTTGTAGCGCACGCTACGTTTACTTCGTAGCGCACGCTAGCGAGTGAACCCTGGGGGTGGCAGTTCAACTCCCAGGCCTCTGGACTATCGGATTAGCGCACGCTATCTTGTCTAGCGCACGCTAATGTCGGGAGACTAGCGCACGTTAAGTTGTTCAGTAGCGCGCGCTAACGTAACTGTCCAGTACTGGACAGTTTACTACTGAACTCAATCAGATGCTAGTTAGCGCACGCTACGCTTGTATGGTAGCGCACGCTAACGGGTCAGGTGAGTTTTGGGCATTTGGTTACTGGACTCGACTGATGTCCAGGTAGCGCACGCTATTGGTCGATAGTGCACGCTACCGAGAAGTTATTAGCGCACGCTACGTATCGAGTAGCGCACGCTAACGGCCAATTACCTGGCTACTGGACTGGGACGCTAACGGTAGGGTTTGGAATCTTATCCCGTTAGCGCACGCTAACCTTGAGGTTTTAGCGTGCGCTAACACTCCCTGGCTATATAAACCAGGGAGTTGATCGAGATAATCATAAATCCTCATTTCTTCCTCTCTCCGCGGCGAAGGCGATCCCGAAGCGATTCTCTTGGCGATTTCTTCCTCCAATCATCTCATCCAACATCCTTCTTGAGTTCTTGGAGTATTATATCAACAACAACACGAATCTTTCATCCCAATCCACGGGAAATCTCTTAGAACCCTAGTTTTGGATAATTTGGGGGTTTTCGGATTTCCTTCCGATTCGTTCCGTTTTGTTGGTGGATTCATGATGAATATGATTAATCTTGTTGGTATAATTAGTTTTCCTACGGATTCATGGTATATTTTCATGGTTTTGCGAAATCGAGAGGGTTTGGTTGTGGTCCGCCCTCGTTATTTTTGTATGAATATACATGAATCGTAGGCGGGTTTTCGGGTGTATTCCATTTCCTTAATCGTTTAGGAGTGGTTGTGATTGTGGTATTCGAATCGTTAGGTTCATTCGTCGGTTCCTCACGGTTGTGCTTGATTCTTCCGTTCTGTTCGTGTCATCGTCTATTTAATCGAGGCAAGTATCCTTATGAACTTACAATCTTGACATAGTAGTAGTGTATGAGAAATTGTGTGTGTGTGTGTGTATGCTCACTACGGGTTAGACCCGACGGGGTCTCGGTAGGGGTCCACGGAGGTGTGGATCGACGAGCTTTGCTTTTAACCACTACGGGTTAGATCCGACGGGGTCTCGGTAGGGGTCCACGGAGGTGTGGATCGACGGTTAATTGTGGTGAATTTTACAAATGTGATTTGATATTGGCATTTCCGGAAATGAGTGCTTTCGAACGGTTTTCTTTATTGCATGCATTTACTATATGTGTAAGATGTAAGTTGTTCATCTGGTTACTTGTACTAGCGTAATTGCTAACCCCTCTGGGGACCCGTTTTGGGGAAATTTGTTTTATGAATTTCAGGTCAGGTTCATCGAGACGAGCGGGCACTGGACCAGTACATGGATGATGGCCGTGCGTGACGATTGTGCACAAGTGACGTCTTAGTGTCTTTTATCTTTTCATCTTTTGTGGTCTTTGAGCTAATAGTAGTACTCGAGTACTTAAGAGTTCTCGTTTGTCCGGATTGTATTGTTGCCTATATGTTTGTGTTGATTGATGATGTTATGTTTGACCGGATTGAACCGGGTGGATTATTCTGTTTTGCGTCTTTATGACATGGTGTTGTTTTGTCGTTTATGTGAGTCGATGTGTATGATGCTTTTCAGCCTGGTGGGTCCCATATAGGGATTCACGGCGCTGTAATACACCTCGAATATCTTGAGGGTGTTACAGAAAATGGTATCGGAGCTCTAGGTTTATGGATACCTAGGCTTGTCGGTTTATTGGGTCTTGTGGTGTTTTGTTTTGCACATCATCGTCACGCTGCCATGATTCCGGTACTACCAGTGTCCGTAAGTTTTCCTTCCTTTGTTCATTAATTCCTTGTATCGTACCCTTGATTCTCGACTTGTGATTGTTCTTTTCTTGTACTGACCCTCGTATGGCTTTTGCTACTTATTTAACTCCAGTATGGATGCTGGAAGAGGTCGTGGTCGCGGTCGTGGTCGTGGACGCGGCCGGGGACGTGGGACAGCCGGTGGGGCGGCCACGTCCACGATCTTCGGAGCCGCGATCTGGCGACCGTCATAGCCATGCTTCTTCCCGAGAGCGTGCCGATCTTGGTATTGCGGCCGTTATGCGGCAAATGGTGAATCAAATGGCGGCGATAGCCCAGCGGTTCGTAACCCGGATCGAGCCCATGCTAATCGGGCGGAGCGGACCGTTGGCTCCAAGATGTCATCAAGATGCATCCTCCTCGGTTTCGGGAGCTTCGGACCCGATTGGGTAGGAAGGGTGGATCAAGGAGATATCTAAGGTCTTCGTTGCCACTAAGCTGTCCCGAGGACCGTAAAGTCCCTATTGCTCAATACTTTCTCACGGGGGCCTACGGTGGTGGGAGGCCGTTGGGCCCAAGACCATCTTTGCTTCATGGGCCGAGTTTCAAGAGTTGATGGAGATCGAATATTGCCGTGGCGATCGGACGAGCTCGGGTACATGCTTTTATGATGCTCAACCGCGGGATATCCCGTAGCTCAAGCTATTGCTGATTTTAACAAGGAGTTGGGTTATGTGAAGACCCAAGTTGTCGAGAGAGTGACAAAATTTTCCATTTCTCCAGAGACGGATGAAGTTGCCGATTCGGGACTATATGTCGGGGCTCGTATGCACTACCTTGAAAGATTACCAGAGCGGGGCCCTTGCTTATGATATGTGACGGCGAGTGAGGCGGCCCGCGAGTAAGAAGCGTAAGTCCGCCGGGAACTTTTCGGGCCACAAGAGTGGGGGTCGGCAGAGATCCCAATCTGCTAACTTCCCACCGGGTGGTCGGTCGTTCGTGGGGGGGTCGTGGAACTACCGGTGCTCCTTTTCGTGATGTGAAGTGTTTCAATTGTGGTCGTGCAGGCCACATCGATCGTACTTGTTTGAGCCCTTTCTTTGACGTGTGTCAGTGTGGCCAGGGCCACACAAGCGCTTTCTGTGCTGAGAGGGAGAAAATTCTTGGTGCCCGGGCTTCCATTCCAGCGCCTAGGGAACCAAGTGTGAATCAGGGACCGTTTGCTCCTCAATCTCCACCGAGTGCTAGTCGGGGGAGAGGTCGTGGTCAGCCCTCTAAGGGGGGAGCTTCCAGTGTCGGCTCAGCCCACCCGCGTGTCTATGAGATGCGGAAAGCCGATGACCCAACGGCTACCGTGGCGACAGGTACCGTTTATATTCTTTCTCATCCTGTCAGTGTGCTTTTCGATTCCGGTGCTACGCACTCGTTCATATCTTTGGATTGTGTGCGCCGTTTGAGTCTCGACTGTTTGATGCCTTGTGAACCCTTCATCGTTAAGCTTCCTAGCGGTGATAGGATCGTTGGTGATCAGGAGGTTCGAGACTGTTCTGTACTTATTTGTGAGAGGACTTGGCCCTCTAATCTTATTGTTGTGGATATTGAGGGTGAGGATTTGATTCTTGGGGATGATTGGCTCGAGCGGCATGGCGCAATCATGAACTACCGCACGAGGATCATCACCATGTTAGCCAAGGATGGCACCGAGCACTCCTTCGCGGGGCGAAGGAGGGGAAATCAGAAATTCGTCATTAATGCCTTGAAGGCGATGAGTCTCCTGCGAAAGGGGTGTACTGGTTATTGGTGCTATGCCTTGAAGGCGGAGGATGGTGGAGTCGAGCTTTCGTTGATTCCAGTCGTTAATGAGTTTCCGGATGTATTTCCTGACGAGTTACCGGGATTGCCACCGGATCGTGAGGTTGAGTTTGCTATAGAGTTAGAGCCGGGCGCGGCTCCGATTTCGAAGGCGCCGTATCGCATGGCACCTTCAGAGATGGCAGAGTTGAAGAAGCAGTTGAGTGAGCTTCTTGAGTCGGGGTATGTTCGACCGAGTGTCTCACCTTGGGGCGCACCGGTCCTGTTTGTGCGGAAGAAGGATGGCTCACTACGTTTGTGTATCGACTATCGCGAACTAAACAAGGTGACCATCAAGAACAAGTATCCTTTGCCGAGAATTGATGACTTGTTCGACCAGTTGCAGGGAGCTACGGTATTCTCGAAGATTGATTTGAAATTGGGGTACTATCAGCTCCGGGTGAGAGAATCCGATGTGCCGAAAACAACTTTTCGGACGAGATACGGACATTATGAGTTCGTGGTTATGCCTTTCGGGTTAACGAATGCGCCGGCGGTGTTCATTCAGTTGATGAACAAAGTTTTTATCGAGTATTTGGATAAGTGCGTCGTCGTCTTTATTGACGATATTCTTATTTATTCGATGAATGAGGAAGAGCATGCCCATCATTTGCGGGTAGTATTAGACATTTTGAGGACCGAGCAACTTTATGCAAAGTTCTCGAAATGTGAGTTCTGGCTGAAGGAAGTGATGTTTTTAGGTCACGTGATTTCATCCGAGGGGGTTCGTGTGGATCCGCAGAAGATCGAGGCAGTGTTGGATTGGGCACCGCCCAAGAATGTGAAGGAGCTTCGTAGTTTCTTGGGTTTGGCTGGCTACTACCGTAGGTTCGTTGAGGGTTTCTCGAAACTGGCTCGGCCACTTACGCAGATTGCTCAATCAGAAGTTAAATGCGGAATGACGAGAGCGATCGAGTTTTGAGGCGAAGAAGCGTTTGACTTCAGCCCGATTTTGGCGTTGCCATGTGGCAACGAGGGTTTTGCCGTTTATAGCGATGCTTCGGGTCAGGGTCTTGGGTGCGTATTGATGCAGCACGGCAAGACCATTGCTTATGCATCGAGACAGTTGAGGCCGTACGAGCTTAACTACCCTACTCATGATTTAGAGTTAGCGGCAGTTGTTTTTGCGCTCAAGATTTGGCGTCACTATCTTTTCGGCTCTGCATGTCAGATTTTTACCGATCATAAAAGTCTGAAATACATATTTACTCAGCGAGAGTTGAATATGAGGCAGAGGAGGTGGTTAGAGCTGATTAAGGATTATGACCTTGAAATCTTTTATCATCCGGGCAAGGCGAACGTCGTGGCTGACGCCTTGAGTCGGAAGCCGGTGGCGTTGCGAATGCTAGAGATCCTTACATCTCAGTCTGAGCTTCGGAGGGCTTTGATCGAGTCAGATGTTGAAGTCTTATTGCCTGGAGCCGTCGGGCAACTTTGTGCTTTAGAGATTTCGTCATCTTTGATCGATGAAATTAAGCTGAAGCAATCAGAGGATCCGATGATTACTCAAATCCGAGAGAACGTTCTTAAAGGAAAGTCTCCTGGGTTTGTGATTCACGAGGATGGTATTTTGAGATTCCATAGTCGGCTTTGTGTGCCGAACGACTCAGAGTTGAGACAGAGTATTTTACGGGAGGCCCATGCTACACCTTATTCCGTTCATCCTGGTTCAAGTAAGATGTACAAGGACCTGAGAAGAAATTTCTGGTGGAATGATATGAAGGAGGAGGTCGCACAGTTTGTAGCGAGATGTTTGACTTGTCAGCAGGTCAAAATCGAGCATCAGCGACCGGCTGGGTTATTACAGTCACTTCCCATTCCGGAATGGAAATGGGAAGATATATCGATGGACTTCGTTACGAGTTTGCCGAGATTGAGGTCGGGCATGAATATGGTATGGGTGATTGTTGATCGTCTGACCAAGTCGGCACATTTTCTGGGCATCAAGGACACTTGGGGCCCGGAGAAGTTAGCTCGTGTGTTTATCGCGCAGATTGTGAGACTTCACGGTACTCCGAAGTCTATTGTTTCGGATCGTGACGGCCGTTTTGTATCGCACTTCTGGTAGGCGGTGCATAAGGCGTTGGGTACCCGTTTACATTTAAGTACCTCTTTTCATCCCCAGTCAGATGGACAATCGGAACGCACTATCCAGACGTTCGAGGATTTGTTGCGTGCTTGTGCTCTCGATTGGAGTAGAGACTGGGAG
This sequence comes from Orobanche coerulescens, assembly GCA_033398695.1. Lineage (NCBI taxonomy): Eukaryota > Viridiplantae > Streptophyta > Magnoliopsida > Lamiales > Orobanchaceae > Orobanche > Orobanche coerulescens. Next base: position 50,348,131 of record CM065816.1, on the reverse strand, counting down.
GAGCATTTGCCATTGATCGAATTCACGTACAACAATAGTTGGCACGCGTCGATTCGGATGGCGCCGTATGAGGCACTTTATGGACGGCGATGCCGATCTCCGATTTGTTGGAATGAGGCGTTCGATTTGGTCGGGACCGAGCCGGATGTCGTTTTAGAGACGAGGCGGAAGTTAGAAGTAATTCGGGCACGGATGTTGACTGCTCAGAGTCGACAGAAGTCGTATGCCGACGTCCGTCGTCGACCTTTGGAATTCGAGGTGGGAGACCACGTTTTGCTAAAGGTGTCGCCGACGAAGGGAGTTTTTCATTTCGGTAAGAAAGGGAAGTTGAGTCCGAGATTTATCGGCCCCTTTGAGATCCTCGAGCGAGTAGGTGGGTTGGCATACCGTTTGGCGTTACCTCCGGCCTTGAGTCATGTTCATAACGTTTTTCATGTTTCCTAGTTGAGGAAATATGTCCCGGATCCTAGTCACATCATCGATTATGGTGAGATTGATGTCGCCGAGGATGTTACTTTTGAAGAGCGCCCTTTGAAGATTTTGGAGCATCGTGAGAAACGATTGAGGCATAAGACCATACCTTTGGTCAAGGTGCAGTGGTCGAGACACGGTGTCGAGGAGGCAACTTGGGAAACCGACGATAGCATGCGTGCTAGGTACCCCGAGTTGTTTGTTTCTTAAGTTTCGGGATGAAACTTATTTTTAGAGGGGTAGAATGTAATATCCGCATTTTTCTTTCCCTTGTAATTGTATTTCCGGTGTAATTCTCGATTGTAGTGACCCTCGTGTATCCTTCAGTGTAACTTTTCCGTCATCTTTTGATCTGATTCTCGTAATTGATGTGCGGAACCGCCGTTTCGGGGTTGCCGTAGATCTATTCTATGCTATGATGCGTTTTGAGGTGTTCCGTTTGATGTTTCGTTCGTATTCTGCTGTACTGGACCGTTTATGTTCTGTACCTAGCGCACGCTAATTTTTCTGCATAGCGCGCGCTAGAAGTCTCTTTGTAGCGCACGCTACGTTTACTTAAATGGCGCGCTAGCGAGTGAACCACAGGGTGGCGATTCAACTCCCGTGCCTCGGACTATCGGATTAGCGCACGCTATCTTGTCTAGCGCACGCTAATGTCGGGAGACTAGCGCACGTTAAGTTGTTCGATGGCGCGCGCTAGCGTAAGCTGTCTAATCTTGGGATGCTTTACTCGAACTCAATCGGATGCTAGTTAGCGCACGCTACGCTTGTATGGTAGCGCACGCTAACGGGTCAGTGAGTTTTGGGCATTTGGTTCTTGGACTCGATCGATGTCCGTGTAGCGCCGCTATTGGTCGATAGCGCACGCTCGAGAAGTTATTAGCGCACGCTACGTATCGAGTAGCGCACGCGCTAACGGCTTGATGCAGCTCTTTGGTGGGGCCTAACTTGGTAGGGTTTGGAATCTTATCCGTTAGCACACGCTAACCTTGAGGTTTTAGCGTGCGCTAACACTCCTGTCTATATAAACCGAGGAGTTGACCGAGATAATCATAAATCCTCATTTCTTCCTCTCTCCGCGAAGCGATCCGGCGATTCTCTTGGAGATTTTTTCCTCCAATCATCTCATCCAACATCCTTCTTGAGTTCTTGGAGTATTATATCAACAACAACACGAATCTTTCGTCCTAATCCACGGTAAATCTCTTAGAACCCTACTTTTGTATAATTTGGGGGTTTTGGGATTTCCTTCCGATTCGTTCCGTTTTGTTGGTGGATTCATGATGAATATGATTAATCTTGTTGGTATAATTAGTTTTCCTACGGATTCATGGTATATTTTCATGGTTTTGCGAAATCGAGAGGGTTTGGTTGTGGTCCGCCCTCGTTGTTATTTTTGTATGAATATACATGAATCGTAGGCGGGTTTTCGGGTGTATTCCATTTCCTTAATCGTTTAGGAGTGGTTGTGATTGTGTTATTCGAATCGTTAGGTTCATTCGTCGGTTCCTCACGGTTGTGCTTGACTCTTCCGTTCCGTTCGTGTCATCGTCTATTTAATCGAGGCAAGTATCCTTATGAACTTACAATCTTGACATAGTAGTAGTGTATGAGAAATTGTGTGTGTGTGTGTATGCTCACTACGGGTTAGACCCGACGGGGTCTCGGTAGGGGTCCACGGAGGTGTGGATCGACGAGCTTTGCTTTTAACCACTACGGGTTAGATCCGACGGGGTCTCGGTAGGGGTCCACGGAGGTGTGGATCGACGGTTAATTGTGGTGAATTTTACAAATGTGATTTGATATTGGCATTTCCGGAAATGAGTGCTTTCGAACGGTTTTCTTTATTGCATGCATTTACTATATGTGTAAGATGTAAGTTGTTCATCTGGTTACTTGTACTAGCGTAATTGCTAACCCCTCTGGGGACCCGTTTTGGGGAAATTCGTTTTATGAATTTCAGGTCAGGTTCATCGAGGCAATGACCGGACGATACATGGATGATGGCCGTGCGTGACGATTGTGCACAAGTGACGTCTTAGTGTCTTTTATCTTTTCATCTTTTGTGGTCTTTGAGCTAATAGTAGTACTCGAGTACTTAAGAGTTCTCGTTTGTCCGGATTGTATTGTTGCCTATATGTTTGTGTTGATTGATGATGTTATGTTTGACCGGATTGAACCGGGTGGATTATTCTGTTTTGCGTCTTTATGACATGGTGTTGTTTTGTCGTTTATGTGAGTCGATGTGTATGATGCTGTTTAGCCTGGTGGGTCCCATATAGGGATTCACGGCGCTGTAATACACCTCGAATATCTTGAGGGTGTTACACTCCCCACAGCAGACTTTTATTAACTTCATGGAATAAGCACATCCAAATCTCTGGGCTGTCCTACTAAAACATGCAAAGGGATGTAATGCATACCCCATGATTCCTCCCTTCAGGCCTAAAGATCCTCCCATCTTGGAAAATAATGAACTGGATGAATTAACACTACAAAGGAAAATAAAGAAGCTATGTGACGAGCATAAGTTCTCCTCACAAGAAGAACAAGACTTTGCTGCCATTGTAGTCAGAAGAAAGTACGGCCTTGCCCCAGTCAAGAGAAGGCCAATTGGAGCTAAGCCTATCAGACCTGCCAAGCAGCCTATTCGCAGAGGCAGAGGCAGATGAATTGTATTCATATTTTTTATGTAAATTTTATACTTATAATTTTCCTGTATTTTGATCATTGAAAGCCATGTACTTGTAAAACAATACAGAGAAAATTAATATAACAGTCTTTTGAATGACAATTCCAGTTGTCTCAAAAACAAGACTGATTTTAGTTTGTGTCTTGCACTCAAGTGCAAACCTGTTCATTTGAATAATTTGCTTAAGTTTTGCCATCATCAAAATAGGGGGAATTTGTTAGGAATACTTGTTAGATTTTGATGATGTCATTAATGTAATTCAAATGTTTATTACTTGGCAAAAATGTAAGGAAGAACCAAATGAGTATCTTCCATAGGCCAAATTATGTTAAGTTTAATACTTGGCAAAATATAAGGAAGAACCAAATGAGTATCTTCTATAGGCCAAATAAGTTAGGCTCAAATCGGCTAAATACAAAGGTACAGATAGGTACATCAGAGAAGTACAGCCGAGTCAAGTCAGAGAAGTTCTGGTCAACAAAAATTCATTAGAGATGTTTGACCAGACTGCAGTCAAGTGACTTCAGACAAGTCATCTGATCAGGCGAGTCTCAAACAGTCACCATCAGAGAAGTCCAAACTGCAGAGAAGATGATTGTACATCAGCCAACTTGACTTATAAAAAGATCAGCCAAGTACTCCAAGTCCACGTCAGCATGCGTTGAATAGCCAAATATTACGGAAAGTCAAATGCAAGCGTGAAGAGACAAATTGGAGAGATTCCCGCAAGGATATGAATTAAATAAATCATCCAGACCTACCACTGAAGACTTTAATCTTATTGTATTCAAAAGATACGGCGCCTCACATGTAAAGTCTTCACAACGGTCGAACGATGGATTAAAATATGGGAATCCAACCTTGCAACGTTCAGAAAAATAAACAAAGAAGTCTATTTATCTAACGGATGGATTTGTTAAAAGATTTGCAACGGCTATGAAGAATGCTCAAGGATCAACACCTATATATATCCGAAGATTTGAAGTTGAGCAATATCGGTGCGAACAAAATCTTAAGCAATCAAAGCAATCAAAAAGCGAACTATAGCATCGTGAAAAGAGCAGTACTCAAAGTTCATATTTGAAGAAGCTCTTAGTTGGAGAAGACAAAAACTCGTGTCTTTAATCCTGAGTTCGGGGTACTTCACTGGTTGAAGTTCAAGACTGTAAAGGCATCCAAGGATCGCGGATCAAGAGGTGCAAGGCGATCGAGGAGTTGCAATGACAAGGATTTCCACTGGTTGGAAGCTGTTGTAATTGGTTGAATCACTGTAATCTTTATCACTGGTTGGCAATTATAGTGAATTCATCTCCAACTGGTTTGGAGAAAAGTGGATTAGTAGAGGATTACCCTACCTCTGAGGCCACTATAACTGCCTGCGTATTTTACTGTTTTATAGCATCATACTTTAACTGCTGCATTCATTGTTAAGTATTTCATTAGTTGTTTTTGTATTCGTCATCAACTGACTTCCGCATGTATTGAGTACAAACGACTCTAAGTCATTTGCATATCTATCAGCTGAGAAACTTACTCTTCGTGAAAAAGAGTTTAAGAGTTTCAATAAGTCTATTCACCCCGCCCCCTCTAGACTTATTCCTGGACGACTTGTGACCTACACCTTCACGCTTGTTAGTCCACGTAAATTCTGGTTCCGGATAGTCGATCTCAGAAAAATCACAATCCAAAACAGCATTTTGAAAATCCAACACAATATTCTTTTGGTTGGTTGGTCGTGGATGAGAAGACATTGTTGTGTGTAATTTAAAAACAACACAAGGGATCATTATATATTGATCTACTTCTAGACAATGTTCATACATAAGTCCATGAACCATTCTTTTACTTTGGCAAAAAATAATGAATGAGACCGTTCAAACTTCCAATTAACATGATTATATGAGTATGCATTCTATGAATGGTAATTAAAAATAATGTAATGTATATACGTTGTAATTTATTTGTCATAAATAACTAATATACATTGTAAGTGGATTATACAACCCCGAAATTTTGAAGGTCAGTTATGTATATACGTTACCTCTCTAAATTAATAAATTATTAATTTATCAATTATATAATATATCTCTAAATTAATAAATTTTTCGGTTCCAATAATATTAATTTATAGAGATTTTACTATATGAGGTAATTTTCTAAAATTTAACTTTTTTACCAAAACAAGTTTGTTTAAAGAGCACTGGTTTTTTTATAAGTTGATTGGAATAATAAGTAATTCTACTATTTTATTTTACTTTCAGTCACTTCATTAGGTTTTAAATTTTAATTTTGCCTGCAAATTTTTAAAGTCAATGTATGGCCCTTCATTTCTTTCCAAGACCTTTTAATACTTATATTATTATAAATCATATGTTTATTTGATAGTTTTAATGTTTTTTAGGAAGAAATATTTATGGTATGAAGAATCTCAATTTTGCAGCATGCTATAAAAAAATAATAGTAATAATAAGTGAAAATAATAATTATTATTGTTATAAAGAAAAAGATTCATATCATTTTATGTCATTTTTCTTAGGTTTTATTTAACTTATCAAACATCTTATTAAGTTTTGGACATCATATAAGTCATCAGCAAATTTTATCAACACATGTTATAACTAAAGCGAAGTAAGTATAACATACGAGAGTTGTAACAAATAACGCATTTTAATCCTTTTGACATAATAATTCAATTTATATGTGAGCAACTCAATAATTCTATATTGTATATCATTATATATTTAAGAAAATAAGTATCTTTTAATCTCAATAGGTATATAACATATTTTAAAAATATAAAAGATAAGTAAGCAACATCAAAATAAACTCATAAAAAGCCAAAGTGACATTTACCGTAAATAGGCCGTTTTTTGGCATAAGTAATTATAGTTTTTCGATCATTTCCTTATAAATAAATTTGTGTTGTAAATATATTATTTTATGGACATTACTTGCAGGATAAGACACTTAATGGGCTAAGATGTCTAGTGGGTTTTTAGGGTTACATCCCTATTTATTAGTATAAATATATCTCTTTTGATTGTATTCTTGTACCTAGAAACACACAAATGATAGTGAATACTCTTCTGGCTTAGTATGCCCCAGATGTAGTCATTATTGACGAACTGGGTCAACAAATATGTTCTTTTTATTTTTATATTTTATAACACGTTATCAACACGATGCTCTAACAGTAGATTTTTTTTTCTTTCATATGATTTCCGAAATTCGCAAAAAAAAATCCGCGAGCAGATTTTCTACACTGTAAGGCCGCGCGAAAATTGTGTTTTCCGCTTTGTTAACCGCCGGATCAGTATGAAATTTTGACAGCAACTTTCCAACATTGTTGGTATCTTATCGGATATTTGCGCCGTTTTGTGCGGAAGCGAAAATAAATTGCGGAAAATAAACGACACAGCGATTTATAGAGGTTCGGCCAAACGTGTCTACGTTCTCTCTCTCAAGATCTTTTTCTATAGGTTTAAGATCAAAACCTCTACGCCTCTCTTCAATCGGTCGAGGGATTACCGTTACAAACTCGTCTTCTATCGGTCCGAGTAAAACCTATTGTGCGACGATTAATACGCCTCGATAGGCGATCGGCATCACGATCAGAGAAGCCAACCTTGGGAGACATACTCTGGACAAACGCCTAGAGTTCGGCATATTACGGCGACCGTATTTTGGTACCCAGCGATCGTCTTTTTGATATCTGACGATCGTCTTTAATGAGCGAACCAGAGGCGATCGTCTCGTGCCACGTATGGATCCAGCATCCGTCAAAGTCGTCGAAGACCGAATCTTGGACGGTGGCCCACGTGCGGATCTTCAAAGGATACCGACAGATAGGACCTTTGACCCCAGCCTGTCACCTACCACACCTACCGACAAGGCCGCCGAAAGGTACAAAGTGGGTCCTCCCCGGACAGCGACTCAAGACGCGTGCTGGCTTCCCATTGGTTCGCCCGGTGGCCACGGCGGCGACCTCAGACCTCAAGGGAACAGGCCCACGTGATGGGACGATCGGCCATCTTATTTTAATATAGAAAACGGCGGTCGCCCGCGATCGCCTGAGGAGTCCCAACTACCTTGTCCCCTATAAATAGAGAACTCACTGCAATGGCCAAGGAGAGGCGAATTTACTACGAATTCAGTGCAAACAAAAGAGAGAATCAAAGACTCTTTTGGCAACCACTTACACATTCATAGTGATATTCATACACATTCATCATATATCCCAAGCAAGAACTCACAGATTTATCTATCTGGTTCTTCCGGCAATCTACGCGCTCTAAAGCCTAGATAACTAGAAGTCTTTACACTCCTTGTAATAGATTCTAACATTAATATTTGTACTCGACAGTATATTTATTAATAACATCTCGCGAGAGCATTCAAGCCCGGGATTAACAACCCCGGCAAATCTTGTGTTATCTATTTTCTCACGGAAGTGTTCTCGCATTTCTTTGTTACTCGATCATTCCAGCAATACTATCTCCGGATAATATTTTGGGTAACAACAATTGGCGCTAGAGGAAGGGGATCTAAACCTTCATTTTTATTCCTACCGTCTTGAAGAAAACTCACTGTTCTCCAGACATATACTTGAAGAAACACTCATTGTTCTTCAATAGAAAAGCCTTCAGAAAAATGACATCTGCAACAACATCCAAGAGAGCCACCCTAAGATCTGCCGGAAACCTCATTCCGGCCCGGACCGAATCCCAGCCCACGGCGGAAGGCGACCGTGGCGACGCTAGGCTCTCACTCCCGCCCCCGAGGGACGGTTCTAGCCTCTCACTCGATTAGTTCCAGACCGCAGAACAGATTGAGGAGGCTATAACCATCCTCAGGGAGCGACGGAAGGCCTACGACTCGCCCACCATCACTCCATCGACCATCCGCCGGGCAGGCAAGTGGAAGCTTAAGGGGATCTATGTTGAGAAATCGACGGAAAGCCCCGAGCCGCAGGAGAAGGCTCTCGTGAGGCGGGACGATTCCGTCTTCAGCCGCCTGGGGAGCGATCCCTCATGACGACCCGGGCACTCAGGCCCCAGCCGGGAGACATCGGTATCCGAATCCTTTACCAGAAGTTCGGCATATCCGACTCCCAGGAGACGGGTCGGTCAGCGAACCCCTGCTCGCCCGAGGAAGGAACCCACTGGTAGGGAGCTCGTCATTCACCACGGAGCTAGGGGATCAGTACACGATCGCCTTGGTTCGCGTTACGAGCAATCGGCGGCGGTCGAGCGGCAGCGATGGCCGCCATGCAATGCCGGCTCGGCGAGATGAAGGCGCTCCTAGAAATCAGGCGAGTGCCGGGAGATCGATCGGCCAGGCTAAATGAACCACTCGCGGTCCAGATCGAGATCGCCCCAATTCAAACAAAGATCGCTCCCCCACAAACGCCTCTATATGAGGGGAGGTCGGATCCAGAGACCCACTTGGGCAAATTCCGGATCTATATGACTGGATGCGGAGCCTCAGATGCGACGAAATGTCGAATGTTCCCGTTAACTCTGGGCGATCTCGCCCACAGGTGGTACATCTCACTACCATCTCTCTCAATTAATTGCTTTGAGAAGCTGGCGAACGACTTCACGTCGTACTTCTCCGCCAAAGTCGCTCGCCCGGAAGGTCCCCACCGCATGATGAAAATCAGGCAGGGGAAGGACGAATCAGATGAGGATTACATCGACCGGGTAGATGAGATAGTCCTCACCGGTGAGCCCATCAGCAACGAGCTCGCTCTCCACGCAGTCCTGAGCGGATTCCACGGACGCTCGCCCATGTTCAGGCACCTCACAAAGGATATTACCCCGACCTATACGGTCTTCCGCGTCAGAGCCGCCGATTTTCTGGCCAGGCAGAGGATGCTCTCCCTCCGTTTAGGCGAGGAACCCTCCGGAGAAGGGAAAACACCTTCCCATGTCCAGAAGAAGGCGGTCGCCAAGCCCATAAAGGCGGTCGCAAAGCCGCCTGGTGAGTTCAAAGCCTTCGAGGATGTGGAGGTCCACCTTCTCCACAACCTTAACTTATCTCCGGCCCACATCTTCAACGCAATCAAGGGTCGCGAGTGGCTTTCCAAACCAAAGCCGATAAGGGACCACGTTCATCTAGACCGTAGAAAATTCTGTGCCTACCATAAGAGTCCCGGCCACAACACCAGCCAATGTCGCGACCTCCTCAGACAGCTCTGGCGACTATTTGAGGAAGTTAAACTGGACAGCTTGGTCACCAAGCCAGAACCTAGGACGGAGAGAACCGGAGGGCGCGATCGCCGACAAAATGAAAGAGCTTCTCCCAATCCGGTCGCCAGAATCGAGCATGAGCCGGAATACTCTGATGAGTCGGTCCCTTCGATCAACCCGGGCGGTCGGATCAACATGCTTCAAGCAGGAGATGGAAACCTCGGGGGTCTTTCCCCGGTTTCCACCATGTCAAACAGGAAGCGAAAGGCCGAGCCGAGGGCGTTCACCGGGGTCCATACCGTGGTTCCTCCGGAGCCGACCATTTCTAAAGACGCACTCATCACCTTTTCCAATAAGGACAGGGAGAGAGTGCAGTGCCCCAAAGAGGATGCACTGGTGATCTCCGTCTGCATCCTTGGGAAGACGGTCGATCGGGTGCTGGTCGACAATGGGAGTTTCTGCAACATCATATTCAAATCCGCCCTAGACCAACTCGGCAACTTAATCAAATTCATCAAGCCTTTCGACACCGTGCTCCAAGGGTTCGGCGACAACACAGTCCAAGCCTACGGGAGGATCAAGCTCTCCGTCGAGCTAGTATGCTTTTATGATCCCAAGGTCAGGATTACTAGGAACCTAAGTTTTGTAATCATAGATAGGCCCAGCATCTATAATGGGTTCCTAGGTCGCCCCTTTTTAGAAACCTTTGAGGCGGTCGCCTCATCTTTCTTTTACTGTATCAAATTCCCCACTGCCGATGGGACGGTCAGTACTGTAAAAGGAGATCAGCTAATGGCAAAAAGATGTTTGAATTACTCCTATGTTGTTCTTCTTTCAACACTTCCCATACTATATGTAACATTGAAGCGATCGACGATCAACCCGTGGAGATCGACGAGCCGAGCAAATCGTACCAACCCGACTCAGGGGACGCCATCTCTCATCAATTGACGGACGACATCGAGCCAAGGATCAGTTTCGAGCCAAGTCTCGACATCGATCGCACCAAACGAGAGGCGACCGTCCCTGTCGAAGAGTTGGAAAGCATTACGATGGATCCAGTTCATCCATAACGGGAAGTACAGATCGGCGCAAGCATCGACCACGAATTAAAGGGAGATCTGATCAACTTGATACGTAGGAACATCGGAGTCTTTGCCTGGTCGCATCAAGATATGGTTGACATAAGTCCCGAACACGCTTGCCATTATCTAAAGATCGGTCGAGCAATGAAGCCTGTTCACCAGAAGCGTAGGAAGTTCGGTCCCGAGAAATACGCGGCGCTCGACATAGAAGTCCAGAAGTTACTCAACAACAAATTGATCGGAGTAGCCACAGACGAACCACAGTGGGTCGCCAACGCGGTGCTCGTCAAAAAGCCAACTGGCTCCTGGAGGTTATGCATTGACTTCACCGACCTCAACGCGGCATGTCCAAAAGATCACTTCCCGATGCCTCATATTGATCACTTGGTCGATAGTACGGCAGGTTGCGAAATGATGTCATTTATGGATGCCTTCGCCGGGTATCATCAAATCCCAATGGCGGAGGAAGACATAAAACACACATCTTTCCACACGGAAAAAGACATATACTTTTGGGTCCGAATGCCGTTCGGCTTGAAAAATGCAGGGGCGACCTACCAGAGATTAGTCAACAGAATGTTCGCTAATCAGATCGGCAAGACCATGGAGGTCTACATTGACGATATCGTAGTCAAAAGCCTCAAGAAGGAAGATCACCTCAACGATCTCGCCGAGACATTCGCCATCCTTGAGAAGTTTAACATGAAGCTGAACCCTAAGAAATGCAACTTCGGGGTGGGCTCCGGGAAGTTCCTGGGGCACATAGTAAGCCAAAGGGGGATCAAGGCGAACCCCACCAAGATACAGGCGATCCTTGACATGCAGGAACCGCGAAGCATCAAGCAGGTGCAACACCTCACAGGTTGTCTAGCCGCCCTCAACCGTTTCATATCACGGCTCGGCGATAAAAGCAAGCCTTTCTTCGCAGCCATCAAGAACAAGAAGTTCGCATGGACGAAGGAAAGCCAGATAGCGTTCGCCAAGATAAAGGAATATCTATCTAACCCCCAGATCCTGGCAAAGCCGATCCCCGGTGAAAAATTATTCCTTTACCTAGCAGCCTCGGAGGTCGCGCTGAGTGCCGTTCTGGTGCGAGCAGAGGGACAAGCCCACTTGCCGATCTACTATGTTATCCAGGCGCTCCACAACGCTGAGACACGCTATACACCATTGGAGAAGATCGCCTATGCCCTTGTCATGAGTGTTCGTAAGCTGAGGGCTTACTTCTTCGATCACCAAGTGGAAGTCCTAACAACTCTACCTCTAAGGCAAGTCCTACACCGACCGGACACTAACGGGCAACTCCTCAAGTGGTCGCTGGAGATCGCTCAATACGGTATCACATACGCTCCTCGCACGGCAATCACGGTCCAAGCTCTGGCGGACTTCATGGTGGAATTAACTTTCCCTCAGAGTCCGACCCAGATCGGCCGACCCACCTGGAAATTATATGTGCATGGATCGGCGACCAATTCGCGAGCAGGGGCAGGGATTGTCCTCATTAGCCCCGACGGACAAAGTTTCACAAATGCTGTGCGTTTCGGTTTTTGTGCGACCAACAATGAAGCCGAATACGAAGCTTTGGTAGGCGGGCTCGATCTAGCCCTCGCCCTAGATGTTCGTCGCCTCCATATCTTCATGGACTCCCTTTTGGTCGTGAACCAAGTCAAGGGAGAATATGAGGCGCGCGACGAACAGATGGTTAAATACCAAGAGCTGGTCGCCGAAATGTGCACAAAATTTGAAGAAGTGCTAATCGAACAAGTCCCAAGAGAACACAACTCCCAGGCCGATGCCCTTTCCAAACTAGCATCGTCGGATGGGGCAGCCGACTTCTCCAATATCCAAATCACAAAGTCAACAAGGCCGGCGATCGACAAAAGCCTGGTTACCATGGTCGCCATCGCCGAGGAGAACCGGATGACTCCGTTCATCAAATACCTAAAGGACGGAACGGTCCCTGACGACCGTGTTAAAGCTCGCCAACTCCAGCTCCGTGCGACCAGATATACCCTATTGGACGACCGGCTTTACAAGCGAGCCTTCAGCCTTCCCCTCCTCATGTGTATTACACCAGAGGAAGGTCGGCTCGTTTTAGCTGAGATCCATGACGGGATTTGTGGAAACCATGCGGGCGGGCGAGCTCTCATCCATAAGACAACCAGGCAAGGGTTTTTCTGGCCATCACTTCAGAAGGATGCAATCGCATATGCCAGATCGTGTCATAGATGTCAGATATGTAACACCCCCAAGATATTCGAGGTGTATTACAGCGCCGTGGACCCCTACATGGGACCCACCAGGCTAACACAAGAAAACACCACTCGACTAACCATTTCGGTTAGCAAGGAAACAATTATTAACAACAAGAACATAAAACAACACGTCCGGCACAACCGGCATAATAAACATCAACCGACAAATACAGTAACTCCAACAAAGACCAATCACAATCTGAGAGGAAAAGCCTAAGTACTCGCGAGTACAATCTATAAGTTTACAATTTGGAAAACATCCACATCAAAAGAGACAGTAGGAAATAACAAAACTCAATTGCACATGTCAACAACCTTGGCCGACATCCTCGTACCATCCAGTAGCCGCTAAATGCATTGAACATAACGAAATCCATAACAAGAATTTCCCCGACAACGGGTCCCCAAAGGGGTTAGCAATTACGCTAGTACAAGTATTCAAGGCAAACCAATCGCTTACACATTTCATAGTACATGCACCAATATCATTTCGAAAATCAAAACAAGACATGTCTTTATCCGGAAAATAAACAGTCAAACAATTAGCCTTGAGAACAGGGCGGCAGCATACATTCTCACTCGGGGCCTCACAGGGACCCTAACGAGTTGGCTACAATTACAGAAAAACAAAACCACGCACACGCTAAGCCGTGAGAACAGGGCGGCAGCATACATTCTCACTCGAGGCCTTGCAAGGACCCTAACGAGTTGGCTAGCGGTACGAAACTCGTGAAATCCAGGGCGGCAGCATAGATTTCCCTCCTTGACCCCGTCGAATCAACCTGGTGAGTTACAAACAAGTAATATACATAACCATTTCATGTTAAGCTTAAAGGTTTCCAAAAATACTTGCCTTGAATTATTGACGACGCAACGAACGGAAAGGAAGGTCACCGACGAACGCTAGGAACCAATGAAACCGAACCTCAAAATCGGCACGCAAGTATCCCGACGAACACGGCTCAACCGGAAAGCTTCGGAACGCCCGATGCTAACGAAAAGGAAGATGACAACGAACGGAAGGGTTCAACACGGTTTCTTCGCAAGAAACTCGACCCTAGCAACATATAATCCATAAATCAACAATCATACGAGGAAGGATAATCGTAGAACGCCCGAAAACCCCTCTATGACATTCTACCGGACACCTTCAAGGCGTCGACCAAGAACTCGACCAAAACAACGAATCGATACGATCCAACCATGGAATAATAAAGGAAATGATATAAAACATCTAAATAATCATTAATCCATCATAATCCTAAGTTAAATCGGATTAATCGGACGAAAACAACCAAAATACCCAAATTCCCCAAAACTAGATTTCAAGAAATCTAACCTTGATTCGGTAGATCGGAGGAGGTTACCGGATGATTGATTGATGTTATAAACTCAATAACTTCATGGATTGGATGTATGACAACATGCCTCCATGATCCATAAGTCTCCAACCGCGGAAGAGGAGGAAGGAAGTGGGAAAAACGAGAAGAAAATGAAGTCTGGCCGAGCCCAGGCTATATATAGCCGGCAGGGTTACGGCCGTAACCGGCAGGCCTTACGGCCGTAACTCGGACACCTTACGGCCGTACTCGGCAGGCCTTACGGCCGTAACCGCATTCGTCAAAATACGCGGCCTGGCCGGACACTTACGCCGTAACTCGCACACCTTACGGCCGTAATCGCCTTCGTCGAAGGCGCTGGCGCCATACGGCCGTGCCGATCACGCCTTACGGCCGTGACTGGACACCTTACGGCCGTAATCGGCACCTTACGGCCGTAACTCGGCGAGCCAGGCCTGCCGCCGTGACTCGGCCAGTGGCCACTCCGACGGCCAGACGACCGAAACCCGAACTGAGTAAAAATTGAAGATACGGTTCTGAAGTACTCGCAAAACGAATCCAAGCACTAAGTGAGCACACGATTCCGACCATCGAAGTGTCGGAATTCGACAACGGAAATAATTACCCCAAACTTTGGGAAATTACAAAAATGGCCCAAAGCGTCGAAAATCACGATACGTGATCGAAACACCGAACCAAAGCTCGCAACATGAATAATAACATTAAATGAACTTGCAAGAAACTCGAAACAACGGTTTGGACGAGATTCGCAAGAATCGAGCTCAAGTGCGGAAAAGTCGCTAAAAGCACGGAACTCAACAAAAGCGACACCAAACGAACTCGGATGACAAAAAGTGCAGAATTAATTATTCTCGAAATGACGAAACGGTCATGAGTGAGTCGTCAAAACGGACTTCCGCCGAAAAAAAAGAAAATTACCGAAATTCGAAATTGCGGATATTACATTCTACCCTCCTTAAAAGAAGTTTCGTCCCGAAACTTAAAACAAGTAGGGAGAAGCAATATCCCTTCCAGGAAAACTCAACGAGATACACAAGAGTGCGTAACTAACGCCCAACGGCGAAATGTTACAAACAACGCAAAGGAATATACGGCGTGAAAACACGCTCCACGGCGACCGACACAACGTCGCCGTTAGGGATATAATAAAACCAACAAATGACCAACGTCATAAAACGGATAATATAGCCAAGTCAATTATCCGACAATCACAAAACACAACGAACGAAAATCAATAAGATTAACCGACCCAACGATACATCAATCAAAACGCGAACCGATCGCTGAACAATTACGGAATTCCACCGCCCAAGGGTTGGAAGATCGAAAACCAGACTAATTTCCCGAACTGAAGGGAATTACAAAGGAGCCTGAACGTTCACCAATCACGGAACGAAATCAACAAAACCCGAACAATCAAACGATCGAACCACAACGATCGAGACAACAAAAATCGAACACTCGTGTTCGATCACGAAGAACAATAAAATTCGAACAACAACTCCAAGGTTCACATCTCAACTCGAGACAAAATATGATCCGGTGAAAACAACAAGATGCACACTCGCATAAGATCCACAGGAAAGGGAATAACAATTGAAAAGTCACAACGACGAACGAGTAATTCAAATAATACCACCCTCGTTCGATCAACAAAAGCAAGCGGGACAAGCTCGGAAAATGTCAACGAACATAAGCGAGTCGACCAGTCGAAAATACGAAGTTCCAAATCCGATCCACTTCAAATAAAAGAACTAGTAGAACTAAAAGATGTTACTTCGAGCGGGGTTCACAAGAATCGAACCGAACTCGGAAAGTCACGGCGATAACGATCGACCCAAAACAAGATCACGGCTCGTTCGAGCGATGAAACCGAAATACGAACAAGCTCGAGACGGTATCAACGAACACGGGCGAATCGATAGATCAAGAAAGAGAAAATAAAGAAGTCCAAAACAATACGGGTATTACATTCGACCTCTTATAAAGAAGGTCGTCACGATACTCACAATAATGAAATCAAGGAGACGACACAACAGGAAATCGACAGAAACATCCTTCAAAGGCCTCTCAAAGCCGATTCTAATATCTGTGCTGAAGCGCAAACTCCGAAAGTCTCGGTAGCCAATTCGCAAAACTGAATTCGGTGTCTCTCGAGTCTGCACTCGAAATGTGTTACCGACGAGAAGGACAATTACACGTGCATGCCCCAGCACATCGCGGTTGAAACGTCTCGGCTCGGCATACCGAAAATACAAAATGCTAGATATAATGGGGCATAACGTCGCAAAACAACATAGCAGAGATGCCAACTCAGCACAACAAACAATCATAACACATATCATATACAACGATTTCCATCGTAAAGTAATACACACACAAACAATACAGCAACGACGGTATCGTTCGGCAACCTTAACGGCCCGAACAATAACTAGCACATAATTACAAACATCGTGAAACAATCACACATGTACACAAACGTACAAACTCAAGCTTCAACAGCTCACACCCGTGCGACAACACGCAAATCACCACGAGGTGACAAACAGTAAATACCAGTTCACATCTCCCACAGAGGGCTAGTACAACAAATGCGTGGCAACGCCTCGACGTTCATGCCACCAATTCGATCATACTCGGGAGCAAACACCATAACGACAATACAAACATCATACATACATTCCCAAACGCAAACGGGAATTGATAAGTTTTTAAAAAAATGAAAACCACCTCTTGAAAATAATTTAGAAAAACACCGGTTGATCTCGAGTATCATCTTTCAAAAAAGTAAAACGTGAAACATCGTTATCGAGACTTTTGAAAACCATTTCGCATTTGTTAAAAATGAGGACACTTTCTGATAGTGAAAAACTTTCAGAATATTCGACCCTCGGGTCTAAGTAAAAGTGTTTATAAAACATTGAAAATATCTCAAAACATTTTGGACCTCGAGGTAGAAGAATTTTGAAACATATTGTGGCACCACAAGTACCGTGAGAAAACAATTCGTTTTAAACGTCGTCTCGAAATTTATTTTCTAAGATACTCAAGTTTTCAAAATAATTCAATGCCAAAAAGGACGATGCCAAAAAAAAGCTAGAATGCCCAAAAATTTCAGGTAATCACACGGAACATCATAGCGCTGTGGGTCCCGCATCGGAACCCCAGGCTAAAAACCATTTACAAAAATGCCAAAAAGGCCGATGACGGTAATATTTCAAAAACTCACAGAAGCCATTTACAAAATGCTAAATACCGTCATAAGAATTTCGCCAAAATGATCAAGGCCATAATGCCAAAAACTCGGTTAATGGAATCGGTTTTCGAAATAAAACTCGGTCGGTAAAATACCGAAAGTCATCACAAAAGAACTCACGCAGCGGATAAAAGAAATACAGTTCAACATGCACAATCCAGCAACACTACTCCTCATAAGAACAAAATATGAGAGTCAAATAACCACATATCACGAAATCAAAATCCATAAGAGGATTCCATCACTTAACAATTAATCATAAAAATAGCTCGTGTCACACGAGGCACAACACAAAGAAGGGAGACTTACAGCCACAAGTCGCACGTAAGTGACGACCGCCCCTCGATACTAATCACAACCAATGATCCCAAACAACGCGTCGCGATGCGACTAAGTCAGACAAAATCCGACGAGACAAAACTCAACAAACACAACTTGACTCGGCGGCTAGGTTTCCCAGGCTAATCGATTTTAAAAATCGTATACTCTAGTTATTCGAAAATAAAACCGATAAGTTAAAAATCATTTTCAAGACCCCTTTTTAAACACGACAAGGGCTTAACGGTGGTAGCATTTTATAAAATGTCCTAAACACTTTTAAACACGACCTTTAAATACGACACAAGGTTTTATTTGAAAATACGAGTGGCTCGCCCAAATTCATGTCACTTTTCAAAAACCCAATACGATCAAGTCTAAGAAATTTTCAAGCATGCACGCCGCATGTATTATTATTAATAGAAACACATTGGTTGTAAATAACAATAATTAGCCAAGTACCAACAATTTAGGACACACTCATATACGACATTCAAAATCACCGGTTCAAAAGCGCAACTCGGAAATACCAATTCCAAGCATATGTCAAACTATCTCTTCAAGTTTAACAACGTAACCAAAGATCACCGATTTGGGACGTATGTCGAAACCAACTATGTGAGTTTCTCAACAAACTCGCCATCAATACCTATCTGGAACATATCAATGTTCAAAACTTCTACATTATACTGCACCCTTCGGTGTCCAACTCATCGGTACATTCGGCTCAACATACACTTGGTATATCGCAATTACCAAACACAGATTCCATCATACAACAAAAGACTAGAGAGTCAAGACCTCTCACAATATACCACGGAGCAAAACTCGGATCTTTCGATCACCAACGATCCCACCAATGCTAGGAAGTTTAGCGATGGAAGGCTCGCAAACGACAAGCGGTCAAGCCGGAGCAGCGCACCTACTCCCGAGAGAGACAAAGGACGGCGCAATACTAGAATCAAAAGTACACAAACCGGATGGATCGAGAAACAACTCGACGATAAGTACGAGAGAGGCAATCACGGTTCAAGAAGTGGAATTTCAATACGAAAACAAGAGAATCGAGTAAGGAGAACTTACGAGCCTTGGATGTCTTGAGATGCCGGCGGTGTGACAATGTGCAAAACAAAACACAACTAGACCCAAATAACCAACAAGCCTAGGTATCCATAAACCTAGAGCTCGATACCATTTTACTTAACACCCCAAGATATTCGAGGTGTATTACGGCGCCGTGGACCCCTACATGGGACCCACCAGCTAACACAAGAAAACACCACTCGACTAACCATTTCGGTTAGCAAGGAAACAATTATTAACAACAAGAACATAAAACAACACGTCAAGCAACCGGCATAATAAACATCAACCGACAAATACAAGAATCTCCAACAAAGACCAATCACAATCTGAGAGGAAAAGCCTAAGTACTCGCGAGTACAATCTATAAGTTTACAATTTGGAAAACATCCACATCAAAAGAGACAGTAGGAAATAACAAAACTCAATTGCACATGTCAACAACCTTGGCCGACATCCTCGTACCATCCCAGCGCCCGCTCGTCTGACTGAACATAACCTGAAATCCATAACAAGAATTTCCCCGACAACGGGTCCCCAAAGGGGTTAGCAATTACGCTAGTACAAGTATTCAAGGCAAACCAATCGCTTACACATTTCATAGTACATGCACCAATATCATTTCGAAAATCAAAACAAGACATGTCTTTATCCGGAAAATAAACAGTCAAACAATTAGCCTTGAGAACAGGGCGGCAACATACATTCTCACTCGGGGCCTCACAGGGACCCTAACGAGTTGGCTACAATTACAGAAAAACAAAACCACGCACACGCTAAGCCGTGAGAACAGGGCGGCAGCATACATTCTCACTCGAGGCCTTGCAAGGACCCTAACGAGTTGGCTAGCGATGCGAAACTCGTGAAATCCGGGCGCGGCATAGATTTCCCTCCTTGACCCGTCAGGCCAACACAAGGTGAGTTACAAACAAGTAATATACATAACCATTTCATGTTAAGATTAAAGGTTTCCAAAAATACTTGCCTTGAATTATTGTGGCCTTGACGACGGAAAGGAAGGTCAAGCGAACGCTAGGAACCAATGAAACCGAACCTCAAAATCGGCACGCAAGTATCCCGACGAACACGGCTCAACCGAAAGCTTGGGCGCCCGATGCTAACGAAAAGGAAGATGACAACGAGCGGAAGGGTTCAACACGGTTTCTTCGCAAGAAACTCGACCACTAGCAACATATAATCCATAAATCAACAATCATACGAGGAAGGATAATCGTAGAACGCCCGAAAACCCCTCTATGACATTCTCTAGGACACCTTCAAGGCGTCGACCAAGAACTCGACCAAAACAACGAATCGATACGATCCAACCATGGAATAATAAAGGAAATGATATAAAACATCTAAATAATCATTAATCCATCATAATCCTAAGTTAAATCGGATTAATCGGACGAAAACAACCAAAATACCCAAATTCCCCAAAACTAGATTTCAAGAAATCTAACCTTGATTCGGTAGATCGGAGGAGGTTACCGGATGATTGATTGATGTTATAAACTCAAGAACTTCATGGATTGGATGTATGACAACATGCCTCCATGATCCATAAGTCTCCAACCGCGGAAGAGGAGGAAGGAAGTGGGAAAAACGAGAAGAAAATGAAGTCTGGCCGAGCCCAGGCTATATATAGCCGGCAGGGTTACGGCCGTAATCGGCGAGCCTTACGGCCGTAACTCGGACACCTTACGGCCGTACTCGGCAGGCCTTACGGCCGTAACCGGCATTCGTCAAAAATCGCCCGGCTACCAAATGGACACTTACGGCCGTAACTCGCACACCTTACGGCCGTAACGCCCTTCGTCGAGAAGTCGCTGGCGCCATACGGCCGTGCCGATCACGCCTTCGACCGTGACTCGGACACCTTACGGCCGGCCGTAATCGCACCTTACGGCCGTAACTCGGCCGAGGCCTGCCCCGGCCGTGACTTACTGGCCACTCACCCGACGGGACGACCCCGAAACCCGAACCTGAGTAAAAATCGAAGATACGGTTACAAAGTACTCGCAAAGACGAATCCAAGCACTAAGTGAACACACGATTCCGACCATCCGAAGTGTCGGAATTCGACAACGGAAATAATTACCCCAAACTTTGGGAAATTACAAAAATGGCCCAAAACGTCCGAAAATCACGATACGTGATCGAAACACCGAACCAAAGCTCGCAACATGAATAATAACATTAAATGAACTTGCGAGAAACTCAAACAACTTGATTTGACGAGATTCGCAAGAATCGAGCTCAAGTCTTGGAAAAGTCGCTAAAAGCACGGAACTCAACAAAAGCGACACGAAAGCGAACTCGGATGACAAAAAGTGCAGAATTAATTATTCTCGAAATGACGAAACGGTCATGAGTGAGTCGTCAAAACGGACTTCCGCCGAAAAAAAAGAAAATTACCGAAATTCGAAATTGCGGATATTACAAGATAATGGGCCCCAACATTAAACTATCCCCCGAACAGCTCACCTCCATGTATAGCCCTTGGCCATTTGCGCAATGGGGCATCGACCTTATAGGTCCCTTGCCGACGGCTCCAGGGGGCTGTAAGTTCGCCATCATAGGGGTCGACTATTTCACCAAATGGGCTGAGGCCGAACCGCTCAACAAGATCGGCCAAGAGCAAGTGATCAAGTTTATATGGAGAAACGTCATATGCCCGGTCAGTGCCCTGTGCCATCATCTCCGACAACGGAAAACAGTTCGACGGCTTAGAAGTCATGCAATTCTGTGAAAAGTGGGGAATCAAAAGGTTATTCTCAGCGCCCTATCACCCTCAGACGAATGGGCAGGTCGAGGCAGTGAATAAGATCCTCAAACACACGATTAAAGCGCGACTCGAATCCAGGCAAGGACGATGGGTGAGCGAGCTCCCAGACGTTTTGTGGTCCTACCGAACGACGACCCGCAATTCAACCGGCGAAACCCCATTCGCCCTTGCCTTTGGAACAGAAGCGGTGATTCCTTCAGAGATCGCCGTCCTCAGCCATCGAACCGAACAGGAGATGACGACCGACAACGATGTGGCCCGACGAATCGACCTAGACATGCTCGAAGAACGATGACGGACCTCAGAAATGAAGAACACAATCCACAAAAGGAGAGCCGAGAAGTTCTTCAATTCAAAGGTCAAAGAAAGAAGGTTTCGAGTGGGCGATCTCGTCCTCAAGAAGATCCAAACCCACACAGGCGTTTTCGGTACGAACTGGGAGGGACCATTCAGAGTATCCAGATGGCTAACTAAAGGAGCCTACGAACTGGAACATCCTGACGGTACTCCGGATCAATACCCCTGGAATGCCGTACATCTGAAAAAATACTACCAGTGATAATTTTGTATTCAATTTCAATGATGTACAAGGAATATAATGAGATTTTTTCCTATCCCATCTATTCTGGCGAACGCCCCACCAGGCATATCGTATACCGCCGACGATCGTTGATCACGGCGATCCTAGGAAAAATCAATGCAGCCATGGTCCTGGAGGTCGATGGAACCGACAACTTCGCCCATGCAAGGTTCCTTTGGGCTGAGATCGCCCGCCCTTCGTTTAAATACGAGGCCGGCATAGCCGAAGGACCCTCCAAAATAATCAGTAGACACGATCGCACGTCCTCAAGGTACATCATCTAACATGGTGAACCCGGATAATGCGACGTGCCACTACCCCCGTCTCAACGTACACCGTCGAGGGTCGCCATGTTCATGGCGGGCCGAGGTGGAAGCAGAGCTGACAAGCCGCGGACGTGGAGTCGAATAAGCCGACGACACTCCGTGCAAGGACTCCTCCAGACCAAGATCGCCCGCCTTTCGTTTTAACACAAGACAGGCGTAGCCTAACGGAGGACCCTCACAAAAAGTGAGTCGCGGGATACACAATATCCCTCGCACACAAAGACACGAATGGGGAGGTCGGTCCATCGAACACCCCAACCGTACATGATTCTTCAGAATCGGCAAAACTGAAGATAGCTCGCCAGACAAACTAGTTTTTGTTTCCTTACTTACAATATGTAAACAAAAACAAGGGGGCAGAGATGGGTCGAGCTAATCCCAAATACGATCGAACAAAAAGGAACCACGCACGATCGGCTTCGCTCAAACACACGCAGGACGATCGGAGTCCTTCGACGAAAATTACAAGTAAGAATTCCGATTCAAAACATATCAATGCTTTCAACACTCAGACGATCGGTCGGATGAACAAAATGTCGAAAGCAATCATACACGTACTTGTAAAAATTGCACGCAAACATTCAAAGGCGATCGTATATAAAGAGACAGTATGAAAAGAGGAACATTTTATTCATAACGCAAGTTTCATACATTACGGGGCCCGAAGGCATTATAAAAGGAAAACAAAAAAGTACAAGTTACATAGGAAAACAAAAATGTCTCTAAAAGCCCCGCCGGCTGGTCATCGCCCTCAGGTTGCGGATCGGCTTGGGCCCCCCCATCGGCCTCGGGATGAATGAGTTTACCAGTATACCAACTCAAGTCGATCCCGAAGTCGACAAAGTCAAGGATCGGCAAGGAGAACTCCGGGTGCAGAGGATGCTCGAGGGCATAGGATTTGAAGCTCTCCATCAAGGGACCGATCTCGATCCCTGCCTTTTTGGCGGCTCGAACAGCGTCAGCATAGGCCAAGTAATAAGCGAACTCGCCTACGAGCGCAATGTTGAGGTAGGGATCGGCCTCGATCGCCTTCAGCTGCCCCTTCAAATCCACGGCCGTTTTCTCAGCCTCTGCCAGCTCGACCACCTTGGCGGCATTCTCACCCTTGGCCTTCTCCAGCTCCTTCTTCGCCGCCTCCATCTCACCGCTGAGCCGATCCACCATCACCTTCAGCCCGGCCGCCTCCTCCTGCGAAGCCGCGAACTTCTGGCGGGTTTCCTTCTCCTTATCACGGGACCGGTCGGCAGCCTCCTTAGAGCGGCTCAGCTCCTGCTTCAATCGGTCAACATCCTGTTTAGCCCTTTTGGCCGTCTCCTCATACTCCTTCTCCATAGACTGGATCCGGTTGGCAAACTCAATATTTTTGTTCCGGGCGGCCTCGAGGTCGCTATGGAGACGAGCAGTGGAGGGTCGCCCCTCAAAATCCCTAGCGGCTTGGACGGCCATCGTCGCCGTCTGGAGAGCCAGGGCAAGGGTCGCCTGCATGGCATCTCCAGATCAACGACGAGCAATCGCATCAAGATCGGTCGTCCAGGCCTTGGGCAGAGAGAAGATAGCCTGCTGGATGTAAGTGGGGACGTCGAGAGATGTTTGCAGAGCCTTGCTCGACAAAAAGTCCAGCACCATAGGAGCAACGTCCGGGTCGGCAAGACGAACCCTGCAGCACAAACCAAAGAAACCAAAGAGTTGGCCTATACCTTGCCCAGAATGCCTAACTCAGAAAATTTTGATCCTTTCTTACCTGTTGACCAGCTCGGGATCGCGTCCAAAATAAGGCTTGCCCCGAGAGGTTTTCGCCTCGGCGATCGCCACCTTCTTCATCGAGCCGCCAGATGACCGGGAGCCGAGGACCGAAGGCCTAGGGCCTGATCGCTCCATCATCGGGATGGCAGAGATAGGTGCCGCAGCAACCGGAGGCTCAAGAATGGATACATCCGCCTCAGAAATCGACGGGGACTCCTCCGACCTCCGCCTCTTGCGGCACTGAAGCTGTTCCTCTCCCTGAACCACCAGCTCGGCGACTGGAACCTCGGCAGGCCTCGTCACCGGAGCAGGGCGAGACGTCGTCGCAGGAACGCGACCAGTCTGCTTACCCAAGTGAAGGCGACCGATGAGTCCCGGGTTTGACATGGCGATCTCTGGCGGTGGCTCGGCAAATCGGGGAAAATGAACCTTTGTCAAACAAGAGATACAAACAAGTTAGACAACAACTTAAACGATACGACCTCCTGGAGACGATCGTCAATCAAGGAAGCACCACTTAAGCTCATACTTGGAACTTTCAAGTGACAGGGGAAGCAGAACAATCGAGCCCCTAACCGATGAGCTTCGGTACCAAGCGAGCGAACATCAATAAAGGAGTTCGGCAAGGCACAGATCCGCTCCCAAACGATCAAGAAATCGAATGGAAGGTCTCCGATCACTGGAACGAGAGGTCCTGCAAAAAGAAAACAAAATTAGATCAGTCCAAGACAAGATCAATCAAGGGGAGAGTTAAAATCCTTACTCGGATTCCTCTCCCGGAAAGTGGTGGGGATCTCCAACTCCTCATTCGGCCTGTCACTCGATGCCGATCGCCACGCCCCGCCAACCCAGCACCATTTATCCAAGTCACCCCTGGTCTTATTCGGCACACCGAGGACCACTCTCCCGATTCGGCCTTGGATATGATTGCCGCCGATCGACCCTTTCTACGCGGACAGTTTAAACAGATAATTCATCTCCAGCGCAGTGAGGAGGCGGAACAACCGGTGACCGCCAAACAGTGTCAACGTGCAGATGATCTGTAGCCAAGCGTTCGGCGTCAGTTGAAGAGGCACCAAATTCCAGGCGATCAGCAAGTAGGAGACGACGAATGGCAGAGGAAATCGTAGACCAGCCTCCATAATCATCTCGCTGACGGCAACCATATCCTCGGGCGGTTGGTCGGCACGTTCATTCTCCGAGGGCACGTGCAAGGAAACGTCAGAGGGGATGTGATATTTGGCCCTCCAACGGCTCAGGTCTTTCTTGGTCGCCGTACTCCGGATCTTTCCGAGAGTCCACGGAGACGGGACAGCAGCCTAAAAAACCGTCCGCTTCACATGTTCGTAAGGGTGAGCGGCGGAGTAGGCTTCGAAGTCGAATTCCGGACAGGGTCCGGCGATCGCTTCCATCATCTAAGAAAAAGCCACATAGGAAGGGCCGAATCTACTCTCTCGTTCCCAGGCCGCCCGCACCAAATCATCCTCATCCACCGGCGAGCCCCCCTGCTCCGCCGTCGCCGCCGTCCTCGCCACTTCGGCCTCGTTGAAAAGTTCTTCGAGTTCTGCGGGTGCAATCCCTGCAAGAATAGCTTCAACGACCGTCTCCATATCCACTCCAACGGGAATCTCCTCCCGTTCAGGCGACGCTGCGGCAGCGGAAGAACTTCCGGTCTCGAAGGTTCTGGATCCTCCCGACATATTAGAAAGTAAAGGGGGAGAGAAGATTAATTTTTCTTACCTAGAGAAAAGAAGGAGATCGGCACAAGAAGCTCCAGAAATTTTTGCAGAATTTCGGCTATGGATGCAAGGACGCGTAAAAAGTGAAGGAGAAGAAGCCCTGGCCCTTTTATAGATGGAGACGAGGGTCTAAATGCAAATAGGAGAAATCTCGAGGGCTGGATCGCAACCGTCACGTGGGGACGCATTAAATGCTGCCCTCGAATCCCGCGTATGCGTCTTTTCGAGGGCATGCCAGCCGATAAGTCCGACAAACCGTCGTACTCCCCCAACAGCGGCGTGACGCGTGTCCCTGCCACTTTTAGAAAGCCCGCCTTCATTTCCCGCTGCTCCCGGCGCGAAAGGAGATCGTCCAGATTTGAATTCAGATCGGCAGATCGGCTAAACATTGGCGATCGCCAATAGTGCCACCTCACCCCGTGTTTTCAACATCGAGGCGGGCTGGGGGGCAATTGTTGTGCGACGATTAATACGCCTCGATAGGCGATCGACATCACGATCAGAGAAGCCAACCTTGGGAGACATACTCTGGACAAACGCCTAGAGTTCGGCATATTACGGCGACCGTCTTTTGGTACCCAACGATCGTCTTTTGATACCTGACGATCGTCTTTAATGAGCGAGCCAGAGGCGATCGTCTCGTGCCACATATGGATCCAGCATCCGTCAAAGTCGTCGAAGACCGAATCTTGGACGGTGGCCCACGTGCGGATCTTCAAAGGATACCGACAGATAGGACCTTTGACCCCAGCCTGTCACCTACCACACCTACCGACAAGGCCGCCGAAAGGTACAAAGTGGGTCCTCCCCGGACAGCGACTCAAGACGCGTGCTGGCTTCCCATTGGTTCGCCCAGCTGGCCACCAGCAGCGACCTCGGACTTCAAGGGAACAGGCCCACGTGACGGGACGATCGGCCATCTTATTTTAATATAGAAAACGGCGGTCGCCCGCGATCGCCTGAGGAGTCCCAACTACCTTGTCCCCTATGAATAGAGAACTCACTGCAATGGCCAAGGAGAGGCGAATTTACTACGAATTCAGTGCAAAATACACACAAAAGAGAGAATCAAAGACTCTTTTGGCAACCACTTACACATTCATAGTGATATTCATACACATTCATCATATATCCCAAGCAAGAACTCACAGATTTATCTATCTGGTTCTTCCGGCAATCTACGCGCTCTAAAGCCTAGATAACTAGAAGTCTTTACACTCCTTGTAATAGATTCTAACATTAATATTTGTACTCGACAGTATATTTATTAATAACATCTCGTGAGAGCATTCAAGCCCGGGATTAACAACCCCGGCAAATCTTGTGTTATCTATTTTCTCACGGAAGTGTTCTCGCATTTGTTTGTTACTCGATCATTCCAGCAATACAATCTCCGGATAATATTTTGGGTAACAACAAAACCATTTTTCCTTTTCTATTGGATAAGGAATCAACCACTCTAGCTTTCTATCGGTACTATATAAACCTCACTAAGATAGCGATTGTGATTCTAACAATGCCGGATCCTTGATCCTAATAACACCGAATCAAATCGTATCTTTTCTTTTTCTCGCTCGTGTATGATCTTGTGTATAACACTCAATCACTCTTAATTAAGCTCAAGAACAACAACTATAATATTTACAATGATATAATACGTATGTATGCTTTGCTCAATGTTGTTGTGTGGAATAATACCAACTCCTTGGTATTTATAGCCTTCTTCCCCCTTATTAGCCGTTGCTGCCAGTTGACTAGCTAGCGTATGCTAGCTCTTCCTTCTTAGCGTGCGCTATCGCACATTTTTGCTTTAGCATGCGTAATGTCTTTCATGTAGCGTGCGTTAGACTGTTCCCAGTTTCAGTCCAGTAGCTTTGTTTCTTCTTTAGCGTACGTTATGAATTCTTCCTTACGTACGTAATCATCTTGTATTAGCGTGCGTTAATATTACAATGTAGCGTGCGCTAATACAATATATCCGTTGCATGACTTGTCAAAGTATCCGTTTGATATGCTGACTTTGACCTACTTTTCCCAACGTTCTGATTGACTTGATTCAAACTGCTTAGCGTGCGCTATTCCTTCATTGTAGCGTGCGCTAATGCTGATTTCATTGCATACGACATTCTGTGTTTGAATTCCTTCACAACGGTAACAAGACTTCGATAGCGTGCGTTAATGATAACGTGTAGCGTGCGCTATCCCATCAGCTGACTTCACTTCAGCTTACTTCGAAACTTGGCTGGAATGCAGATTACTCCTCGTTAGCGTGCGCTAACGTATGATAACTTGCGTGCGCTAAATCAGTCCAGATTGCAACTTTTTGGGTCTTCGTATGCATCGTCATTTTGCTTCGCCTTAATGTTGTTTTGTTGTTTAGCAACTTTAATCATCAAAACACAAATTAAATAATGTGCGAAATAAATATTCCAACAATCTCCCCCTTTTTGATGATTACAAAACAACTCTTGAATCGGATAAAATCTGTAAAGAATAATATATGTATTCTATGAATCAAAGTTTTTGACTTTGATCGTTTCGTTAGTTTCTCCAATTCTCTTTTCTTTTCGACATCTCCTTTATTTTTCGACTCCGTCGTTTTTCATTTTTCAATTTTTCAACTCCCCCTATTTGTATGCTTTTCTTTTCTTTTCGACTTCTTCGATTTTTCTCATTTTATCTCAATTCATCTCCTTCTCATTTTTATCTCAATTCATCTACTTCTCCCCCTTTTTGTCTTCATCAAAAAGTATAAAAATATAGAGTATATCAAATGAAATATAAATATGCATGATACAAATGAATATGCATTAATAAGCAAAAATACTCCCCCTGAAAGTATTATCTCTTCCTCAAAAATATTCCTTCTCCCCCTTTGTAAAATATTATTTGTTAAAATTTATTTTTGGGGATCCAACCTATAGTTGGTTTTTCTTTTGAAACGTAGACGATATTTGAAATGTTTGTTCCTTTAGGAACCCAAATCTTTTTAATTTTTATCGTCCGTCTTGGGCTTTTGCAATTTGAAATGTGATGCCCGATTTTCAAACATTTTTCGCAACGGGGTATTTTGAAATTGACGGATTCGTCTTTCGAATGCGGTTTGAATCCTAACCCCTCTTTATTTAGAGTATATTTTTGAACACATGACATTTGTTCAAATTTATCGTTGCCGCACGAGAATTTCTTTGTCAAAATTTTTAGTTCATTTTGAACTTTTAAAAGATCATTTTTTAAAATATTCTCGTTTTCAATGCATTTTGAATGATCGATTTCAACAAATTTCCCTTTTTCAAGTATTTTGGAATTTTCAATTTCCAAAGTTTTATATTTAGACTTGAGGGATTTAATTTCATTTAAAGCATTTTGATAGTCCGTATGTAATAACTCGAATGCTTCAAAGAGTTCGCCGTAGGAGTTACTTACTTGGCTTTCGACGTCGCTATCGTCGAATGAACTCCGGGCCATGAGAGCGAGATTATTTTGGTCAAGAAAATCTTCATCGGGATCTTCGTCGCTCCATGTTGCGATTAAAACCTCCTTTTGCTTTACTCGACAGTTCTTGGCAAAGTGGCCTGGTTTACCACATAATCGACAAGTGTTGTTGGGTTTCTTCGATTCGCCTGCTTGAATGTCCTTTTTTCTCCGGTTTAATAAGTGTTGGAACTTATTAATGTTCTTGGCATAATATGCCATTTCTTCGTCGCTATCATCCACCGGAATTTCTTCTTTCTTTTTAGACATCTTAGCCTTGAAGGCTATCGACCTCTCCTTCGGTTTCGGTTTGGCATTCCGAGATTTTAGAACAATCTCGTAGTTGATAAGAGAACCAACGAGAGCACTAAAATCGAGAGTATTTAAATCTTTTGATTCCATTATTGGCGTAACCGTACCGTCCCATTCTCGAGGTAGAGATCGGAGAATTTTCTTTACTTTCTCACTACTCGAAAGTGGTTTTCCGAAACATGCTAATCCATTGGTGATGACCGAGAATCGGTCGAGCATAATCGAGATGGATTCGTCGTCCTTCATTTGGAATAATTCATAATCGTGAAGGAGCATGTTTATCTTCGTCTCTTTGACTTGAGACGTACCTTCGTGTGTTACCTCAAGCATTTTCCAGATTTCTTTGGCACTATCACACGATGATATCCGGTTGTGTTCTTCCGGATTTGAGGCACAATAAAGAAGTTGAGTTGCCTTACAATTGAAATGGTCGCTTTTCCAATCGGAGTCGTCATATTCTTCAAAAGTTTTAAGCGTATCGTTGGAATTCGTTGGAATTTTTGGACCAAGACAAATCACCTTCCAAAGCTCGATGTCGTAAGCTCGAATAAATATCGACATCTTCTTCTTCCAAGTCATGAAGTTCGCGCCATCAAAAAATGGTGGCCAGTTGAGAGCAAGGCCTTCGGCTGGAGAGATTTGAAACGCCATTTTGGATCTTCTCCTCGGATGTTAAGCCACGTATTGGAGTACCGCTCCGATACCAATTGTTGGTATCTTATCGGATATTTGCGCCGTTTTGTGCGGAAGCAAAAATAAATTGCGGAAAATAAACGACACAGCGATTTATAGAGGTTCGGCCAAACATGCCTACGTCCTCTCTCTCAAGATCTTTTTCTATAGGTTTAAGATCAAAACCTCTACGCCTCTCTTCAATCGGTCGAGGTATTACCGTTACAAACTCGTCTTCTATCTGTCCGAGTAAAATCATTTTTCCTTTTCTATTGGATAAGGAATCAACCACTCTAGCTTTCTATCGGTACTAGATAAACCTCACTAAGATAGAGATTGTGATTCTAACAATGCCGGATCCTTGATCCTAATAACACTGAATCAAATCGTATCTTTTCTTTTTCTCGCTCGTGTATGATCTTGTGTATAACACTCAATCACTCTTAATTAAGCTCAAGAACAACAACTATAATGTTTACAATGATATAATACGTATGTATGCTTTGCTCAATGTTGTTGTGTGGAATAATACCAACTCCTTGGTATTTATAGCCTTCTTCCCCCTTACTAGCCGTTGCTGCCAGTTGACTAGCTAGCGTGCGCTAGCTCTTCCTTCTTAGCGTGCGCTATCGCACATTTTTGCTTTAGCGTGCGTAATGTCTTTCATGTAGCGTGCATTAGACTGTTCCCAGTTTCAGTCCAGTAGCTTCGTTTCTTCTTTAGCGTACGTTATAACTTCTTCCTTACGTACGTAATCATCTTGTATTATCGTGCGTTAATATTACAATGTAGCGTGCGCTAATACAATATATCCGTTGCATGACTTGTCAAAGTATCCGTTTGATATGCTGACTTTGACCTACTTTTCCCAACGTTCTGATTGACTTGATTCAAACTGCTTAGCGTGCGCTATTCCTTCTTTGTAGCGTGCGCTAATGCTGACTTCATTGCATACGACATTCTGTGTTTGAATTCCTTCACAACAGTAATAAGACTTCGATAGCGTGCGTTAATGATAACGTGTAGCGTGCGCTATCCCATCAGCTGACTTCACTTCAGCTTACTTCGAAACTTGGCTGGAATACAGATTACTCCTCGTTAGCGTGCACTAACGTATGATAACTTGCGTGCGCTAAATCAGTCCAGATTGCAACTTTTTGCGTCGTCGTCTACATCATCGTTTTGCTTCGCCTTAATGTTGTTTTGTTGTTTAGCAACTTTAATCATCAAAACACAAATTAAATAATGTGTGGAATAAATATTCCAACAAACATAAATATCTATATATTCAACGGTGGAGATCGGATTTTGTGTAATATTGCTTACTGAATCTGTCGCCGAACAGAAGCATATTTTTACGAGAAAATTTGAAGATCCGACCTCATCCAATACCGAGCTACTGCACCGCCGCGCCCGAGTCTTTTTTCGGACAATTATTGAGCCCAGTATCCCCTTTTCCGGGCATTTCTTAACTCTCCATCTTTTTCTAATTAATGATTCATTTATCTATTGATTTGTACACTTATGAATCTAACCATGTTTATGTTTTACGTGCATATAGGAAAAATATGTTACCCATGATAATGTACATGCTATTTTCATGACCCGATATATCGTGTCTGTGTTGACTGTCCAAATGAGGCGTGCCTTCTGGTTAGCTTACCACAAGAGGGGTAAAGGGGGCGACATTAGCGTTAAGGCGTTGTTTGCCCGGATGCATCGGTCTGGCCGAGTAAGGCATGCCGACCCGGTTTAGTCCGGAGAGCTTGTCGCTGGTCGAGGACTTGACTATGAAGGGGATCGTTGCGGGTAGGGCACAACTGGTCACTGCCGTCTCCCTGATGAGCCCATGGCAAAGCGAAACCAGTTGGCATGCATATTTGGGATAGGCTAATCTCGGGGTATGAGGGCCCCTGGGACGGCGCACGGGCTTCGGAACTCCCGTCCCGTGACAAATGGTATCGGAGCCGAAACCTCTCTCAGTACGGCATGGTTTGGGTGTGGTCAAGTTCTGCCGAAACCGATGAGGGCGGGGAGTGAACACTGGTGCAAAGAGGGCACGGTCAAAGTGCAGCTCCTGACAAGGCTTCTAGACGGAGAACATGAACCGATTCTATGCCGAAATGAGAGGTGGTCCTAGGCTTGTGAGATCGGACGGTCCGGAATGTGGACATACTTGTATTGCGTACTTTTGGTAGCTCCACCTTTCGGTGACCGAGGTGTAAACGCGTGGATAATCGTGGGCTACTGTGGGAACCTCGACATGCGGGAAAAATGTAGCGGCTGAGGGAATGTCGTTCAACCGAGGTACTAACGCCAGGAAGCACGTAGGGTGAAAGTTGATGTCGATTGGTGATGCGGTATGTGCGTGGCGCACTGCGGGCTAGCGCGAGGCGTGCGGGTGAAGAGCCTGTCCATCAAGGGTATGGTACTGTATGTGAATGGCCACGATCGTTTTGTGTGCGTGGGACAATACAGTATGCATAAAGAAACATTCTTCCCCAGCACGAGGGCGTAATGTGATTTGAGTGTGGGAGGATGTCACGACCCGATATGTCGTGTCTGTGTTGACCGTCCAAATGAGGCGTGCCTTCTGGTTAGCTTACCACAAGAGGGGTAAAGGGGGCGACATTAGCGTTAAGGCATTGTTTGCCCGGATGCATCGGTCTGGACGAGTCAGGCATGCCGACCCAGTTTAGTCCAAAGAGCTTGTCGCTGGTCGAAGACTTGACTATGAAGGGGATCATTGCGGGTAGGGCACAACTGGTCGGGGGCTACTGCCGTCTCCCTAATGAGCCCATTGCAGGGTGAAACGAGTTGGCATGCTATGTGGGATAGTCTGGTCCCGGGGTGTGAGGGCCCCTGGGATGCCGCACGGGCTTCGGATCTCCCGTCCCGTGACAAATGGTATCGGAGCCCGGATTCTTGGTAAAGTGAGAGAATGAGCGGAAACAGCAGCATGGTCGAAGGGAACAATGCTGGCGACGATGGGCGCAAGACCAAGAAAAGTGGAAGGGACAAGTCCAGGGACCCTGTATCTTCGATGGAAGCTAGGGTGACTAAGATCGAGGTGGCTGTTGAAGAAACCATCGAACGGATGGACGTACTATAAGAAAATGCCAGTGAAATCGAGGACAAGGTGTTGCTTGCTCTCAACGAGTTGAAGTCTACACTTCTTGGCGAAGTCGCCAAATTACGGGAGGAGGTGACCGCACGGATGGAAAATACCGAGGAGGATTATACATTATGCAAGGCAGTTGTGGCGGGTGGTACCATGGCAAGGGAGACGCCGCGCATTCGGTCACCAGAACTTCCGAAATACTCGGGTAAGCGTAGTGCTAAAGAACTTGATAATTTCTTTTGGTCTATCGAAACCTATATGGATGCAGTACGTATAAAGGATGATGAGGACAAGATCAAGTCGGCGATCTTGTACCTAAGTGATGACGCCGTCTTATGGTGGAGACGGCACCATCAAGATATTGCACGAGGGACATGTCGGATAGACACTTGGGAAGAATTCAAGTCGGACTTGAAAAAGCAGTTCTATCCGGAGAACGCCGAGAGTCTGGCCATGAAGAAGCTGCATGGCCTGAAGCAATCAGGGAGTGTGATGGATTATGTCAATGAGTTCTCCTCACTCATCTTGGAACTTCCCGAAATGTCGGACAAGGATCGATTGTTCTATTTCTTGGACGGGTTGCAGTCGTGGGCGGCCCTTGAACTGAGAAGATAGAAGGTCCAAGACTTATCAGAAGCAATTGCTGCGGCCGAGGAAATTGTAGAATTCCGAAAGGACTTCACGCCACGGAAGGACAAGAATGGAGGCAAGGAAAAAGGTGGGGGAGGCAGGCCTCACAAGACGGGATACAAGCCAACCTTCAAAGGGAAAGAAAAGACCAATGAAGCCAAGAGAAGGGAGTGCTTCTTATGCGGGGGTCCACACTTCATCCAAGAGTGCCCGAAAAAGAAAGCACTAAATGCCATAATAATCTAACAGGAGGAACGGGCCGAAGAAATGCAAATGGGGTCGATGCAACTCCTCAATGCAATGAGACGAAGGAAGAAATAGTGATGGTACCCGAGGCGCAAAAGGTCAGTAATGGTCTCATGTACGTTGAGGCAAAGATAAACAAGGGTGTCACAAAGGCCTTAGTGGAAACGGGAGCCACACATAACCTCTTAGCTGAGGACGAGGTGGTCCGACTTGGAGTAAAAGTTGCTAAAGAAATGGGATGGATAAAAACAGTGAACTCCACATCAAGACCCATCATTGGCGTGGCAAAGCAAGTCCCAGTCCAACTGGCAGATTGGCAGGGCAAGATTGACTTGACGGTAGTCCGGATGGATGATTACCGAATGGTTCTAGGCATGGAATTCATGGAGTTGATGAAGACGGTAACCATCCAGAATGCCCAAATTCTGAGCGTCACTCCAAACAAGGTAACTTTCGATATTCCCTTACTTCGTGGGAAACTCGAGTCTCGTATGTTATCGGGTATGCAGGCATCGAAAGGTTTAAGAAGGGGCAAGAGACATACATTGCCGTCTTAAAGATGAACAGCCCAATTGTAGGCAAAGATGTCCCGGCAGAAATTGAAGAAATGCTAGCCGAGTTTAAGGATGTGATGCCTCCCGAGTTTCCTATGAAGTTACCACCAAGACGGGAGATGGATCACGAGATTGAGCTAGAACAGAGCGCCAAGCCTCCTGCGATGGGGCCGTACCGGACGGCTCCGCCCGAGTTAGAAGAGCTTCGAAGGCAGCTGAAAGATTTACTTGATGCTAGCTATATTCATCCTTCCAAAGCTCTATATGGCGCTCCGGTGTTGTTCCAGAAGAAACAAGATGGTAGTTTGAGGATGTGCATTGACTACTGGGCACTCAACAAGGTCACTATAAAGAACAAGTACCCAATACCGTTGGTGGCGGATCTATTCAATCGCTTGAGGAAGGAAAAATGGTTCTCTAAGTTGGACTTGCGGTCGGGGTATTGTCAAGTTCGCATTGCAGAAGGAGACGAACCAAAGACTACCTGCGTAACAAGTTATGGTTCATTTGAGTTCTTGGTTATGCCCTTTGGCTTAACAAATGCACCTGCAACTTTCTGTACTCTTATGAACAAGATATTTCACTCATTCTTGGACAAGTTTGTTGTGGTGTATCTGGATGATATAGTAATATACACTGAGTCCTTGAATGAACATGCTGAACATCTGCGGAAAGTGTTCCAAGCTCTACGGGAGAACGAGTTATACATAAAGCTGGAGAAATGCGCGTTCGCCCAAACGGAGGTGATGTTCTTGGGGCATAAAGTGAAAGAGGGGAATATCTTGACGGACTCAAAGAAGGTGCAGGCCATTGCCGAGTGGGAACCTTCTCAGAACGTCTCCGAACTTCAGTCGTTATTGGGGTTGGTGAACCATTATCGGCGATTCATTGAGGGATATTTGGCAAGGTCAACACCATTGACTAACTTACTGAAGAAGAAGAAGGTTGCGTGGGAATGGACGGACGAGTCCCAAGCATCCTTTGAGGATCTAAGGCTGCCAAAAGAATGAAGAATTGGGCGGACGACAAGCGCCGTCCGAGAGAATTTCAAGCGGGGGACCAAGTGTTGGTCCGAATGATCAAAAGGAATGTGAAGGCGATCCGTCAAGTGCACAAAGGCTTGACATGGCGATATGAAGGACTTTTCGAGGTAGTGAATAAAGTCGGCATGCGATCCTATCGACTCAATCTTCCTGATGACTTCAAGATTCATCCGATCTTCCATGTGAGCCTCTTGAAACCATATTACAAGGACGAGGAAGACCCATCCCGAAATGAGTTAGATCAAGCCCCGCCTGCCAACACAGTGTCCTTTGACAAAGAAATTGAAGAGATCTTG
Source organism: Orobanche coerulescens (assembly GCA_033398695.1). Classification (NCBI taxonomy): domain Eukaryota; kingdom Viridiplantae; phylum Streptophyta; class Magnoliopsida; order Lamiales; family Orobanchaceae; genus Orobanche; species Orobanche coerulescens. The sequence continues at coordinate 50,311,889 of CM065816.1, read as the reverse complement.
GCGGATCGACAAGTTGGAAAACGGGGAACGCCCCGCTGGACTGAATATCTGGTGCGCTGGAGAAGTTTACCAGACAATGAAGCTTCGTGGGAATAAGAACAAGACTTATGGCAATTCAAGACCAAAATTGAGGCATACAAGGCAAAGACTTGACGAAGACGTCAAGACCCAGGTGGGGAAGAGTTGTCACGCTATGGTTTTGGAAGCTTCTAGAAGGATCGAGATTGCTCTCCAGACTTCTTGTATTTACTTGATAGAGATTGTAACATTCCGGAAGCCCTCTGGAATTATCATAGAAAGTGATAGAAATATGTAGCTTGTCTTGTATGTTTAAGATACATGTAGAATCTTGTATATTCTAGAAGTTGTAGATGGAATCCTATAAAAGGATCTCCATGTCCCTCATTTGTACACATCCAAGTTTGAGCAAGTGAATAAAAGTTCCTTTCAAAAGAGCACTTTCTCTCTCTAAAATACTTCAATCTTCCGCACTTAACCGGGACGGTTGGGAAAGCCTGCCTTAGTGGCTGAAGGACTGAGTTGCTAAGGGGCGCACGGCATAACTCGACGGACTGAAGTTTGCCCGTGACACTATGGAGAGAAGCCATATTTAGTATCCTATTCAAGGATCAAAAATCTATAATTATTTATGGAATAAATAAGCATACCAAAGTATTTAGTTTTATATATATTGAAATCGATTCATAGCATATTTTAATTAGTGAATATTCTTTGATTTTGTGAATTATAAAAAAAAAATTTTATTGCAAGATGTATTTCATGTGTCATGTTGTATCGATGTAATAATCTTATTTGTTACGCTTTATGATATAATATTTATGATTATATATCGTTGCTCCTGAAGTAGCGCGATTGATATATAGTTGCGATTCATGATAATCATAAAGATTACATATCGTTGCTCCTGGAGTAGCACGATTGATATTCCTTAGGAATATAACATGCTCTTAAGAGCAAATTAAGTCTATGGAAAATATATTGATATTTATCCATGATCTTTTTTTGCAAAATGGCGCAAATGATAGATAAGAGTGAAAATTGAATTCATTATGTGATACTTCTCACGAGAACTATATTATTATCATCATGATATGATAAACGTAGTTTCAAGTTGAAACTCTCAAATAATCTTAAGAATTATTTCACATAGTTGCTCTTGAATGAGCAATTGATATTCTTGATGAATATTAAAGATTATTGTTTATCGTTGCCCATGAGTAGCACATTTAATGTTTATGAAGAATATATTAAATGTTCTTTATAAATTTAAAAAATATTATTGCTCCTGATGTAGCACAATTTGATATTCTTGATGGATATTACATGCTCTGGAAAGAGCGATTCATATTTTGAATAATATATGAAATAATGTCGAAAGTTATCGACTATTCACGCAGATGAACTTAAAGTTCAAGAAATATTACTGCTAAACGAGTGATTGTATTTCATATACCTGTTGTATATGCACCACAAGAGAATTATAGTTCTCTGTGAACTAAATGAATTAAGTGTTGGTCCTTTACGCTAAAGCGAGAGAGACATGTTGGTGATAAAGATCCAAATCCGCAGAATATAAATAAATGGATCACATCACTCTGAGAATCGTCCTGAAGACGAGAATCTCAATATACTTGTATGTGCACAAATGATTATAATATTGGAATTACGGAACAATCAAATTACTGCTGAATTGAAATTGCCATAAATTCTGTAAACACAGAAGAAAAATGCAAAAGAAAATATCATGAATGTCAATAATATTTTCTTACCTCAAGAATTGTTTGATTAATATTATCAATAATCTGGATCCAAAACCAATGCCAGAAGCACTAGGTAAATAGAAAAAGCAATTTAGGTAGAGCTTCTTGCATTGCTCTGTAATACACATGTCAAAGGTGTTGTCCCTATTGAATGCACGATGAATGTTTGTATTAAGAGAAATAAAATTTTGAGACATAATGCGAGATTAATAGCTTAAAGATTTATGATAAACCTTAGATTAATTCTTCTGTTATGGCATTACCTTCCGTTATTTAATATATTAGGCGGTAATAGATATAATGACTACAAATTTGTTGGGTTAGTAAGCGTGAATATCTATATGAAAGCCTATAATATAGTCAAAACATCTAATGAAGGTAAATAGATTCACATGAATATATCCTCAAGTAAGGAGTGTTGTGCGGCGATTGATACGCCTCGACGGCGATCGGCATAAGGGCCGAGCGACCAAGCCATCATCAAATAATCCAAGGCAGACTTGCCAAGCGAAGAGTCCAGACCGAGATCAGGTACCGAGCGATCGACGTCCAGGGTGATCGCCTCTTGGCACCTAGCGATCGACTCTAGTGCCCGACCAAGGACGACCGTCCTATGCCACGTGTAAGGACATCATCCGTCGTATCTACGAAGAACGGATCTCGGGGTGGTGACCCACGTGAAGATCCGCGAATGGCGCCGCAGAATAAGGATCTTTGACCCCAGCCCATCAACAGCTGTCAACGACAAGGACTGCCTCACCTACCGACAGACCCGCCGAAAGGTCCTAGGTGGGACCTCCCGAGACAGCGACGTAGGACGCATGTTCCCTTCTCATTGGTTCGCACGTCCGACTGCCAGTAGCTGCTGCGGACTTTAAGGAGATCAACCCATATGCTAAAGACGATCGCCCGCTTATTATAATATAGTAATTCGATCGCCCAGCTACCTCCACTCCTATAAATAGGAAACCTTCAGCAACTGGAAAAAGGTTCACAAACTGTTGTTCTCATGCAAAGGTTCAGAAATTGTTGTTTTCATACGAGAGTTCAGAAACCATCAGTCTTCCAAGAGTTGGATCAGAAACACAGAAATCTACACAGCATTTCATCTTTGTTACAAGAATTCACAGAGCATCAACTCTGGTTCTTCTGGCAATCATCAGCACTCAAGAGCTAAATAACTAGGGCCATTACACTCATTGTAATTGTACTCTAACATTAATATTTGTACTCTTAAGTATTCATAATAATAATATCTCGCGAGAGCATCCAAGCCCGGGCTAACAACCCCGGCAAATCTTGTGTTATTTACATTCCCTCGGACGTGCTCTCGCATTTTGTTTGTTACTCATCCATTCCAGCAATATCTTCCGAATAATATTTTGGGTAACAACAATTGGCGCTAGAAGGAGGGAATTTACCTTTATTTTCATTCCGACCGTTTCGAAGAACACTCACTGTTCTCCAGAGCATATACTTGAAGAAACACTCACTGTTCTTCAAAAAAAAAACCTTCAGAATAATGACGTCTGCCACCACTTCGAAGAGAGCCACTCTCCAATCCTCCAGACATCTTATTACAGCTCAATCCGAGTCCCAACCTATGGCAGAGGGTAGCCGCGACGACGCGAGACTCTCGATCCCGCCCCCGAGGGACGGCCCCAGCATCTCACTCGGCCAGTTCCAAACCGCAGAACAGATCGAGGAGGCTATGGCCATCCTAAGGGAGCGATGGAGAGCATGCGACGCGCCCGATATAACCCCCTCGGCCATCCACCGCGCGGGTAAACGGAAGCTCAAGGGGTTACTAGTCGAGCGATCGTCAGAAAGCCCCGATTCACGAGAAAAGGCGCTCGCGAGGTGGGACGGTTCCATCTTCATCCGCCTAGGAAGCAATCCATCGTGGCGACCGGGGCATTCTGGCCCCAACCAGGAGACGACGGAGTCCGAATCTGTCACCAGGAGTTCGGCATACCCAACTCCCAATCAAAAATATGTCAGCCGTTTGGCTCCCATTCGCGAAGAATCGAGCCCCGTGGCAAACACATCATCTACAGCGGAGCCAGGGTATCGGTACTTGATCGCCTCGGCTCCCGTTCCGAGCGCCTAGCCGCGAACAGCTAGGCCACAGCGATGGCCGCTATGCAACTCCAATTCGACGAGATGAAAGCGCTCATGGAAACTAGGGCAGACGCCAAGAGAAAGGTCACCGGACCGAGTGAGCCACTCGCAGTCCAGATCGAGCTTGCCCCCGTGCAGCCAAAGATCGCTCTGGGAGATCGGACCCCGAGACTCACCTAAGCAAGTTCTGGATTTACATGACCGGATGCGGGGCGTCAGACGCGACGAGATGCCGAATGTTCCCATTGACATTGGGCAATCTTGCCCATAGGTGGTACATCTCTTTGCCACCACGCTCTATTAACTCTTTTGAGAAGCTGGCGAACGACTTCACGTCATACTTCGCCACCAAGGTCGCTAGACCAGAAGGTCCTCACCGCATGATGAAAATCAGGCAGGGGGAAGACGAGTCCGATGCGGATTATATCGACCGGGTGGATGAAATAGTCCTCACCGGCGAGCCCATAAGCGACGAGCTCGCACTCTACTCGGTCCTTGGGGGATTCTATGGTCATTCACCCATGTTTAGGCACCTCACGAAGGACATCCCCCCGACTTACGCGATCTTCCGCGCTAAGGCTGCTGATTTTCTGGCCAGGCAGAGGCTGCTCACCCTTCGCCTAGGCGAGGGGACGCCGCCTCCCGTCCAAAAGGCGGTGATCACCAAGTCCAACAAGGCAGTCGCCAAGCCATACGGTGATTTCAAGGCCTTCGAGGAGGTGGAAGCCCATCTCCTCCACAAGTTCAACCGAACTCCGGCCTATATTTTTTACGCCATCAAGGGGCGCGAACCACTAAGAAAGCCAAAGGCGATAAGGGACACCGGTCATCTGGACCACAATAAATTTTGTGCTTACCACAAGAGTCCCGGTCACAGCACCAACCAATGCCGCGACCTCCTCAGACAACTCTGGAGATTGTTCGAGGAGGGCAAGCTAGACAGTTTATTGGCTTAGCCGGAGCCCCGTCAATCTCCCAAACTGGTCGCCAGAGTCGAACGCGACAGGCCGGAAGACTCATACGAGTCGACCCCCCGATCAACCTCGGCGGACGGATCTATATGCTTCAATCAAGAGGGGGGAACTTCGGAAGTCTTTCCCCGATTCCCACCACGTCAAACCAAAGGCTACTGCCTGAGCAACGCCTCGAAAAAGAGGATGACTCGCTCGCCCTCTAAAGTTCGTCATCTAACATGATGGACCTAGGCAAGTGATCGCCTCCCTCAGCACAACGTATACCGTCGAGGATCACCATCTAACATGACGGTCCGAGGTAAAAGAGTGCCGCCATGGTCGCGAAGGCCGATGAAACCGACGATCCATCCATGCAAGGTTCCTTTGGGCAGAGGTCACTCGCCCTTCGTTTAAATACGAGGCGGGCGTAGCCGAAGGACCCTCCAAAATAAATCATAGGATGAATCGCTCGCCCTCTAAAGTTCGTCATCAACATGAAGGACCTAGGCAAGCGATCACCTACCCTTACACAACGTATATCGTCGAGGATCGCCATCTAACATGACGGTCCGAGGTAGAAAAGTTCCGACATGGTTGTGGAGGTCGATGGAACCGTTCTCTGTGACTATGCAAGGTTCCTTTGGGCAGCGATCGCTCGCCCTTCATTTAAATACGAGGCGGGCGTAGCCAAAGGACCCTCCAAAACAGATCTGTGGACATATTCGCCCACCCTCAAAGGTCCATCATCTAACATGGTGGATCCGGACAATCCGACGCGTCCCTCCCCCTGTCACAACGTATACCGTCGAGGATCGCCACCTAACATGACGATATGAGGTAGAAAAGTGCTAGCAAGCCGCGGTTGTGGAGTCGATTAATCCGACGACGCCCTGTGCAAGGACTCCTACAGACCGAGACCGCTCGCCCTTCGTTTAAATACGAGGCGAGCGCAGCCTACGGAGGACCCTAACAATTAAGTGAGTCGCGAGAACTTAGCCATCAGACGGAATGTCGCTCGCGCACAAGACATGGTCACGGAGGTCGGTTCCATCGAACTCCACAATTGTGCATGGTTCCTCTAGGCCAGGATGGTCGGCCTTCCTCGAGGAATCTGCAAAATTGAAGACCGCTCACTAAGCGATTTATTTTCGTTCCCTTACTTTCACTAAGTAAACAAAAACAAGGGGGAAGAGCGGAGTTACAACATACGACTATCGTCTCACGTTCAAATGCACGTACGACGATCGACATTGTTCAGATATATGTGCAACGATCGACTTTGTTCTAAAGTTACCAGTATGAGTTTATCAATTCACTCGGAGCTGTACGCACGACGATCGTTTCTCAAACACTTGTATAAAATCATGCAAGCAAGAAATCAGAGAAGCAAATATTTATTTCATCACTTGAAATACAAATACAAACACGGTCGCTCGAAGGCAAAAGTATAACGAAAGCTATAAAATTACAAGTCAAAAAGCAGAAAATCTCAAAGATCGGCGCCCGTTCCACCGCCAGCAGCGGGCTCTGAATCCCCATCCTCCGGGGCACCCGGATGAACAAGGTTGTCCGGCAACGGGTACCAGCTCAAATCGATCCCATGGTCTGCGGAAAGGTCGAGGATCGGCACGGTGAAGTCAGGCTGCAAAGGGTGCTCAAGCGCATAAGCTTTAAAATTTTCAGCCAAAGGGCCGACCTCGAGTCCTCCCTTCTTAGCGGCGCGGATCACGTCAGCATAAGCCATGTAGTAGGCGAATTCTCTGACGTACTCCACGTTAAGGAAGGGATCGGCCTCCGTAACCTTCAACTTTTCCTTCAGCTCCGCAACCGTTTGGCTCACGCCCTCGAGCTCGGCAGTTTTGGCAGCCACCTCTTCCTTCGAGGACGCCAGCTCGCTAGTCAGTCGGGCGATGGTCACCTTCAGCCGCTCGGCCTCCTTCTGCGCGGCCACGTGCGACCTGCGGGCTTCCGTCATTTGGTCTCGCATCCGGTCAGTCGCCGCCCGCGCCCGGTCAACATCTTACCTCGCCTGCTTAGCCGCCTCCACGGAGCTCTTCTCCATGGTCGCGATCCTGTCGGCAAACTCAATGTTTTGTTTCCGTGCGGCTTCGAGGTCCGCATGGAGACGAGCGGTGGACGGTCGCCCCTCACAGTCCCGCACGGCCTGAGCAGCCATCGTCGCCGTCAGAAGGGCCAGCGCGAAAGTAGCCTGCATCGTGTCAGCCAATCGCCGGCGCGCGATTACATCCAGATCGGTCGTCCAGACCTTCGGGAGGGAGGCGGTAGCCCGAGCAACATAGGAAGGGATATCGCTGACCTCCCGAGGAGCTTTGATTGTCAGGAAGTCCAACACCATCGGCGAGCAGTTCGGGTCGGATAGGCGGATCCTGCACAAATGGCAAAAGAGTTAGTTTGTTTCCGACACAAGTTTCATAACTCGGCAAAATGACCAGGCTTACCTTTCGACCTTCTCTGGGTCGCGGCCGAAGAACGGCCTGCCACGCGAAGTCTCGGCCTCAGCGGTCACCATGGACTGAAGGAAAGCCGAAGATGGCGTGGACCCCTCCACCAGAGGAACCGTGGAAAGCAGAGGCACAGAGATCGGCGGCTCGTCAACAGTGCCAGGGACCGAGGGCTCCACAACCCTCCATTTCTTGTGGATGATCTGAAGTTGCTCCTCCTCCCGAGGCTCCCGCTCTTCGACGACATGATCCTGGAGATGTGTTGCCTCCGGGGTCGGTCGCGGCGGAGCAGCAGGAGCTCAGCTCACCTTCTTCCCTTGACGAAGGCGGTTCATGACCCCCGGATTAGACATGGCAATCGTAGCAGGGGGGCTCTGGGAAACAAGGGAAGCGAATTTCTGCAAAAGAAAACACTCGACAATGTTAGTAATATTCCTCAATCAAGACGATCGACATGGCAAAGAAGATCGCGAAAGTTCGTACCTGGAACCTTTAGATGGCGAGGGTAGCGAAATAGCCGAGCAGCCAACCAACAGGCTTCGTTGTTGATTCGGCGTGCATCTATACGGTCGTCAGGAAGACTCCGTATCTTCTCCCAGACGATCGCGAAATCAAAAGCGAGGTCGCCGGCCGCCGGAACAATAACACCTGCAAAAAGAAGGCCAAAATCAGATCAGTTCAGAAAATGTCCGAACAAAGGGAGAGTCTAAATCCTTACTCGGACTCCTCTCCCGAAAGCCGGTGGGAATATCCAATTCGTCGGTCAGGTTGTCGCTCGCTGCCGACTTCCACGCGCCGCCGACCCAGAACCACTTCGACAGATCGCCCCTCACTTTGTTCGGGACCCCAAGAACCACCCGACCTGAGCGACCTTGGATGTGGTAGCCGCCGACAGAGCCTTTTTGAACCGTCAGTTTGAAGAGATGGTTCATCTCCAACAGCGAGGGAAGACGATACAGCCGATAGCCACCAAAAAAAGTGAGGGCGCAGACGATCTGCAGCCAGGTATTCGGCGTCAATTGAAGCGGCGCCACGTTCCAGGCAGTCAGCAGATCGGAGACGACGAACGGCAAAGGGAATCGCAGTCCAGCCTCCATTATCACCTCGTTGACGGCAATCATGCCCTCGGGAGGTTGATCGGCTCGCTCGTTCTCGGCGGGCACGTGGAGGCAAACATCAGAAGGAACATGTAACCTCGCCCTCCAACGCTCCAGATCCTTCCTGGTCGCCGATCTCCCGATCTGGCCAAGGGTCCAAGGAGAGGGGCGAGCAACCTGGAACAACGTCCGCCTTACGGGTTCATAAGGATGGGCAATCGAGTATTCCCTGAAGTTAAATTTAGGGAGTGGACTGGCCAATATCTCCATGAGTTCGGAAAATTCTGTGAAGGCTTGGCCGAACGCGCTGGTCCGCTCCCAGTGCGCAGTCGCATCCATCTCCTCCTGTTTCAGTGAATGAATCCGCTTAGCCTCCACCGTCTTGGCCGCGTCAGCCTCATTAAAAAGTTCTTCGATCTCCGCAGCCTCAATCCCGGCACGGATGGCCTCGACGGCAGTGTCCACATGGAACTCCGTAGAAAGTTCATCCCGGGCGGTCAAAGCCCCGACGGCGGAAGTACTGCCCGCCTCATACGCATCTGGTCTTCCTCCGGACATATTCAAAGAGAAAGGAGGGAGAAGAAGTTTTTTGTTCTTACCTAAAGAATCTGAGCCGAACGACGATCATCACACGAAGCTTCAAAGGAATTCGGCAATGTCTTCTTCTCAGACAAAAATGCATAAGGTTTTTTACCTTGTAACCCAAGTCCTTTTTATAGGCAAGAGCGAGGGCTTCTGGGCAAATAAGCGAAGTCCCGAGGATCGAAGTACAACCGTTAGATAAGGCCGCATTTAATGCTGCCCTCGAATCCCGCGGCGCGTCGTTTCGAGGGCACACTAAAGGACAAAACCATCGGACTCCCCCAACAGGAGCGCGACACGTACCCCGGTGACGTTTTCAAAACCGTTGTCATTTTCCGCTCATTGTAGTGATCGAATAGGTCGTCCAAATTCAAAATCAGTCCATTCGAGAGACGATTGTCTGTTCCATAATTAGCTGAGTCGCTCGTCTAAGTCAAGCGATCGCCAGTAGAACCACCTCACCCCACATCTTCAACATCGGAGCGAGCTGGGGGGCAATTGTTGTGCGGCGATTTATACGCCTCGATAGCGATCGGCATAAGGGCCGAGCGACCAAGCCATCATCAAATAATCCAAGGAAGACTTGCCAAGCGAAGAGTCCAGACCGAGATTAGGTACCAAGCGATCGACGTCCAGGGCAATCGCCTCTTGGCACCTAGCGATCGACTCTGGTGCCCGACTAAGGACGACCGTCCTATGCCACGTGTAAGGCCATCATCCGTCGTATCTACGAAGAACGGATCTCGGGGTGGTGAACCACGTGCAGATCCGCGAATGGCTCCGCAGAATAAGGATCTTTGACCCCAGCCCATCAACAGCTGTCAACGACAAGGACTGCCTCACCTACCGACAGACCCGCCGAAAGGTCCTAGGTGGGACCTCCCGAGACAGCGATGTAGGACGCGTGTTTCCTTCTCATTGGTTCGCACGTCCGGCTGCCAGTAGCTGCTGCGGACTTTAAGGAGACCAACTCACGTGCTAAAGACGATCGCCCTCTTATTATAATACAGTAAAGGCGATCGCCCAGCTACCTCCATTCCTATAAATAGGAAACCTCCAGCAACTGGAAAAAGGTTCACAAACTTTTGTTCTCATGCAAAGGTTCAGAAACTGTTGTTTTCATACGAGAGTTCAGAAACCATCAGTCTTCCAAGCGTTGGAACAGAAACACAGAAATCTACACAACATTTCATCTTTGTTACAAGAACTCACAGAGCCTCAACTCTGGTTCTTTCGGCAATCATCAGCACTCAAGAGCTAAATAACTAGGGCCATTACACTCACTATAATTGTACTCTAACATTAATATTTGTACTCCCAAGTATTTGTATTAATAATATCTCGCGAGAGCATTCAAGCCCGGGACTAACAACCCCAGTAAATTTTGTGTTATTTATATTCTCTCGGACGTGCTCTCGCATTTTGTTTGTTACTCATCCATTCGAGCAATCCCTCCCAAATAATATTTTGGGTAACAACAATGTGATAATGACATATGTACGTCATTAAAAAGAGTATTTGAATGACTTTTATTGATATTGGCGCAAAAGTCAACTCATGCATAAATTCAGAGTTAAAATGAAATGCTTAAGTATCTCGACTTGAAAGATTGAGTATCGCCTTGATGGAGCATATTATTTTTACACCAGTCAACCTACTTGAGAATAGGTTGTAGATGGATTTGTTTTGAATAAACTACATCCAGTTAGACCCAATAATTGTCTCTTCACATAATGTGAATATAGACTAAACTTAAAAAGATAACGATTAAATTTAAGGATCCAGAGTTCCTTATTTGAGTGTTTAAGAGCATTATGCTCTATCAGACCTGATATTGCATTCAAAGTTAACTTGCTAGCAAGAATTAATGTTCTCGTGATGAAGACATTGAAATGATATTGAGCATATCATACGTTATCATAAAGGATAATAATTAGTCTACTCAAAATAAATTGAGATTGACTTTGGTGGTCACTGGAATATTGATTGTCTCACCCATTATATAAGATCCAAAACTGGTATTGTGATATGTGATATACCATAGATTGTTCTCTATGAGAATAGTATAAATTGTGTTGCATAAACAAGTTCCCGAACACTACAAAAAAAAACAGTTTTTACCGACGCCAAACGCCGTTGGTAAAACAGAAAATGGCGTCGGTAAAAAAATTACCGACGCCATTACCGACGGCAATCCGCCGTTGGAAAAACGCTCGACGGTAATTTTTTACCGACGCCATTATCGACGGCGCCATTTACCAACGCCATTTTTGGCGGCGTTAAATTAAAAAAAAAATCTAAAAAAGTCAGGTTAGGGCTCAGGCGGGTCACGTCCGGGCTCAGGCGGCGCTCAGACGGGTTAGGTCCGGGCTCAGGCGGGTCAGGTTCGGTCTGGGCCAGGTCCGGGCGGGTCGGGTCCGGGTCCGGACGGGTCAGGTTCGGGCTCCATTCAATTTCAAATGATTGAGAAGGATTTTGGTTTATAAACCAGAAAAAACACAACTGTTTTTTCGATGTGGGATAGAGTAAAAAATTTACCGACGCCGAAATGGCGTCGGTAATGGTGTAAACGGCGTCGGTAAATTAAAAAAAAAAAATTACCAACGCCAAAATGGCGTCGGTAAAGGCGTCGGTAAATGGCGTCGGTAAACGGCGTCGTTATTTGTGAAAAAAGAAAAAAAAGATAATAATAAAATTTTACCAACGCCAAAATGGCGTCGGTAATGGCGTCGGTAAATGACGTCGGTAATTGTGAAAAAAAAGAAAAAAAAAATAAGTCTGCGAACCGGTCGTCGGCAATGGCGTTGGTAAATCAATTAAATAATGGGCGTCGGTAATGGCATCGGTAAATTATAAGTTTAACAACGGCGGGTACGGGCGTCGGTAAAAACTGTTTTTTTTGTAGTGGAAGAACTATGACATAAAATTGTGATAGTGTTAAATTTGCATATTTCTCCTCATAAACTATAGATGGAATATAGATTTATAGTATTTGAAGGTGGTTGTCTTCAGGGGGAGTGTCAACATCGAAAGAATCTTGTAAGTTTATGTCAATGATGGTACTCCTTTTTCCTTTGACTAAGTTTATCCCGCTAGATTTTTTTATCGAGGTTTTTGTTCAGCTTGAACATTAAAGCGTAATGTCCAAGGGGGAGTGTTGTAAATATATTATTTTATGGACATTACTTGCAGGATAAGACACTTAACGGACTAAGATGCCTAGTGGACTTTTAGGGTTACATCCCTATTTATTAGTATAAATATATCTCTTTTGATTGTATTCTTGTACCTAGAAACACACAAATGATAGTGAATACTCTTCTGCCTTGGTATGCCCCCAGATGTAGTCATTATTGACGAACTGGGTCAACAAATATATTCTTTTTATTTTTATATTTTATAACAATTTGTTTTTTGTTGTATGTTTGTCCATTTTTATCTGCATATGAAATCTTTAGGTTTTGCATTCAATATATCATCATCGTCTATAATGGAGTTATATTTTGTGACAGATAAATAACTATTATATATATTTGACGGTTTTTATCTATCATAAAGTAAGTCATACATGACAACTCCTATGTATGTATAATGTTTTGACATGCATTTTTTACGTCACAAAAAACAAATGGTTGAGGCAATTTCATATGAATTTTGAAACCTACTAGCCAGGTAATGTCGATATTTTGATTTTGGAATAACAGTAATAATAAAAATATTATATACGGTTAATGTACATTCATTGTCAAAACATCTCACCTACGTTAATTTATAATACCAACCAAAATTAATCCATCACCAAACCAGTAAGTTATCAATTCGACGTCAAATAAATTTCTACTTCACCAAACCAGTGAGTTATATATTTGTACAACAAATTAATAGGTATAGAAAATGATACAGTTAAATCTCGATAAATGAATGTTTGATAAACGAATAACTTCGCCAAATAAATAATTTTCTCCGGTCCCAACTCTTTATAACATGTTCAAAATTTCTTTCGATAAATGAATAATTCCGCTAAATGAATATTTTTCTCCGGTCCCGATCATATTCATTTATCGAGGTTTTACTGTATGATGCAAGTCATCGACTCGAGAACCGATCAAGGTCTCTTTTTTCCACCATAACAAATCTGCAAAGATATTGACATTAAATTAAATTAATATAATGCAACATACGAAAAGCATAACAAAAAAACTTTTGTTATTATTGAGATGTAAATTTGATATATTTTATTTTGTATAAATATATAATTGAGTTGGAGAAGACAAAACACGAAGAAATTTCGAAAAAAAAAATCGGGACTGGCGGACATGAACGAAGCGGACAACGCGACTGCCAGTAGTGCCAGACCGCCGAGCAGCACATGACTGCCTACCACTCGGTCCAACCGACTGCCTGTTGGTCACGAATCGGGATGATCTGGGCCGGGTTTTCAGTTCGACCTGGTCACTCGCTGTATGATCCCATTTGTTTTACGTCGTTCGTTGCTTTCGCCGATAAATTAGGATTTTAAATTTGGAAACTTTAATGTAATATATTTTTCATAAACGAGAATTATCTAAATTTGGAAATCCATAGCCCAACGGGAAAAAGTGACGAGATGCTTGATCCAGTGGGAGATATCGAGCGGAGGATTTCCTCGAGTTCAAATCACGATGAAGACCATGATAATTGGATAAAATCACTTTATGCATTTTTTAATTATGTTTTCCTCCATATCAGATGTGCTAATAATAGATTCACTAGTTTTACACTTCAAATGATGACAAAAATTAAATATTATTTTTTTAACAGGACATCTCCATCCGTAGGACTATTAACTTAAAAATAATATCCTAAAGTTGTAATTATGGTATTCACTTAGCTGTATTAGTTAATAAGCTCCCCATATAAGTATATGTTAATAAATACATGGCCAAGAGGAACCAACTATTAATTTTACTTGTCATAACGCGAGTTAATTGGATGGTAAAAATTAAAATATTAAAATCTACTTGAAAAAGTATATGTGTAAACGTTCATATGATTGTGGCTTGTATATACAATATTTTTGAGGTGTTGGTTGCTAGCTAATATATTGTGTCTTGAGGTTTTTAAATATATTTTGCTACAAATTACGTGACGAATATTTTTAATTTTATCTTAGATGTTTTCGATCCTCTTGCTGTTTCAAAGAGAATAAACTTGATGGTAATAACTTTGCTGATTGGGCACGGCCGCAAATTGAGGTAAAATCTCGGCGAGATGTTTGGGCGCTAGAACTGAGCGATCAGGCAAAACGCTATGAGGGTCTTGATGATGACCCAATGACTGAAGGGACATCGGTAGGAGATCATGTTCTAAAGATGATTTCTCGTCTAAACGAAGTTAATATATTGGGGACTACTGTCAATGCGGAAACACAGACCGGTATAATTATATGCAGCTTGCCTAAAAGCTTTGAGCAACTCCGCGTGAACTACAACATGAATATAAGGAGTATACCTTGGCAGAATTACTAACAGAGCTTCAGGAGGCTGAAGTACTCTTCAGACATGGTTATCAAGTTCTTGTGGCTACTGGTTCTTCAACTTCTAAACCCAAATGACGAAAGAAGAAAAATAAGAGAAGCAAGTGGCACACCTCAAAATGAAGGCTAAGGTCCTCAGCCTGAGGCAAATAAAAACCAAAAATGAAAGTGCTACAAGTGCGGTCAGGAAGTGTAACAACCCCATCCCGGGACAGAACTGTTACAGCGCCGTGGATCCATTTCGGGAATCCACAAGGCAAGACCTGTTAACAAACTTACACACACCCAATGATCAATCAGGTCGAGCATAAAACCAAACCAATAGATGTCAACCGGCACAGCCGACAATACAACATATCCACAACAAGACCGACAAGGTCGATCATGACCATAGTTACAACCAGCTTAACATACAGATAACAAACTCTAAAACAGTTCCCAAGCCCATACACGGGCATAACATCAACAATAACAGTACTCGCGAGTACATATACAAACCAAGACCAAAACACGCAAATAAAATGGCAATGACTACCCGAGGTAATATCACTGCTGCTCATCGTCCTCGTGCCCCTCCTGCGCCTGCTCGCCATGAATATCTGTACCTGAATACAAAAAATGAGTATTCACCCCCGAAGGGGTCAGCAAACGGCCGATGCAAGTACTTGATAATGGGAATATGTATAACGTGTAATAAAAGAAATATTGCGATGACTGATTATATTAGTGTATCAAGAAGAAGGATATTCTCACCCAGTACCAGCGCCTCAACAACATTGTGATAACGACATTGTTGTGCAAAAATCCGTCAACAACATCACAATCCAAAAGAATAAGCAGTACCATGTCACGCCATTATTCCGGAATAATACGTATATCACATTTCAATAACCATATGGGCTATACTGATACACGGTTTGCACCTCATCATATCCCATAGGCCTCGTCAGACCATCCCCCGTTGTATAACTCGTCGAATGATGTGAGGTTCGCACCCCAGTGCCCTCGTCAGGGCAGTCCCCGACTTTACTCGACCACAAACCACAATTTCACAATATTGGTACAACTTCAAAAATATCATATTTCTATCATATCATACCACATTTCACAGTACGTTGTCATATAACTTTGACGACGCAAGTCTCAAAACATTAGTCAAAACTTTCAGTAATTTTGCTTTTCAATATCATTTGAAATAACTTTTCGAGGCATCCTCGATAAATTATTTATAAAATGATATCATTCCATAAAGCAGTAACCATGACCAGTCATCAAGTATTTATAGAAAATATTTCTCAAATCATCTTCAAAAATGCAATACCTCGAGATATTCAGGATTACTACAGCGCCATAGATCCTTGATATAAGGATTTACTAGGCTAAGAATTTAAAAACAACATTCTTAAATACCAACCATAAAATTTATTATTACATCACAATTCTGAAAAGTACAAATCGGCCAACACCCGAAAGTAACCCTCAAAAGACAAACAAAACAACAACGTACTCGAGTACTTTATTAAAACAAAACACAACTGACAAACCTTCCCGGCCATAACATCACTCTGCACCCTCATCATGATGCAGCTCTAGTTATTGTTTTCCCGTCCTCCTGTATCCTGAACATAAAATAAATGTCCACCCCCGAAGGGTTAGCACAACGATGCCAGTACAAGTACGATAATTATACAACAACAGATTATTCAACATCTCACGAAGAATAAAGACAACATCATTAACGACAAGAAGAAGAATGAATCTCTACTACGAGAAGACTCACAATACCATACACAACATGACATCACAACATACACATGGTAATTTCGATGATCCAACGTTCACTGCATAGATCCCAAGATGATCCCATCGGACCAACACGAGGTGGAAAAACATATCCAATGATCCAGCGCATGCTAGCATAGATCCCAAGATTATCCCGTCGGACCAACACGAGGTGGACATACAACAACGACACATATGCACGACAACATGTATAACAGAAATACATAAAACATAATTAAAGTACTTGCCTTTGAAAGATGGCAAGAAATAAATACTTCAACAACTTCAACAAACTCGAAGGCCGCTCCTTCGAGCAACCGTTCGCAAACCTCGAACCTTACAAAAAGAAATAACGACAACTCAACTTATGTAACAAGACTATCACATGAACATTCTAAACATTCCAATAGTGACCGAGTACAATCATCATTGTCCGACCGATTCCCAGTTAACTACTCAAGAACACTATATCGAACGAATACCATCCTACATGAGAAACGAAAGGTCATAATGGGGATAACGCACTGACATCTACGGATTTCCAGCATATTCAAATCGTCACAATTCACTTTCAAATCTGTCCAACTATTTCTAATGCATATGTCGGTTATCTAAACGAATTCATAATCATGAAAGTACGTTCAACCGAATTCTAAGTTAATCCCACTTATGATTATCGTTCTCCCGCAAGTAAATTCATCTAATCCAAGTTCTACGTTCACCACAATTTTTACAACATGATTATATCATTCTAACCATTCATATGATGATTATCAATCCAAACCATCTTTACAAACCCTGGATCATACTTGAAGAACAATCCCTACGTTCATCATCTCGGATTCACCTAGTCTAGGTGATAACATAATCGATTCCTTCCTCATATAATCATCACGAAATCATCCTCAAGGCAGGTTATAATCTTCGAAATTCACATCCTTATGATAGGCATAATCAAGGTTAAACTATTACCAACGAAAATATACGTTCATCCAGTCTAATCTTCCTAAACTTGTTGTTTGCTTCATAATGTTCATAAAAAACTCCATAATCTAAGTAGCATGTTCATAATCGACACTAAGGATATGAATTTCATGTGGTTAAAGCATCACATACCGTACTACGGAAGGAAACAACGAAACACTTGATGAAACTCAACATCGGATGCTTGAACACTAATTCCCAATGCTCCACGTCTTCAACAATCACATTTAGAGGCTGATATGTGGGGTTAATGTCGTGAGGGTAACTCTCCAAGTCGAAGAAGTCGGATAATGGACGAAGGGTAATGTGAGAAATGAAATGAAGGTAATGTCCTATTTATAAGGAATGACCCTTAGCGTGCGCTAACGGGGTCACAACCCACTGTCTCTTTCTGACATCATCCTTACGTACATTATACAGCCATTACGTACGTTAAATTCCATGATTACCGTACACTAACCCTCCTTGTCGCGCACGTTAACAGCCTCACCAAACTTACTGCCTCTACTGTCCCTGGATTTAGCGTGCGTTAACTATAATCTCTAGCGCACGCTAAAGACCATTGACTTAATTTTTTCCAAAAGCCATCCAGATTCATTCCGACACATCCTTATCTAAATTCGTGATCCGATCTCACCTACCACTTTTGTCTCAATCATGTTGACTGCACATAGCGCACGCTACCATAACTACATAAAATGCTCAAAGTATAGCGTACGCTAAGCCTGTATATTAGCGTGCGCTAATTCATGCAAATACATGCATGAATTAACATCCTTTACAACACACATTTATGAACAATGGATTACTGCTATGGAAAATCATACTTTGATTAATTGTACAACAAAATCAAATACCACCAGATTCAAATACGGGTGAAAATACATGACAAATATCCGAGTATTACATACTCCCTCTCTAAAAAGAAGTTCCATCCCGAAACTTAAGACGAAAATAATTTCGGGCATCTCGAATTCATACTATCTTCAGTCTCCCAAGTTGCTTCTTCGACTCCATGTCATGACCATTGAACTTTAACCAAGGAGATGGGTTTATTCCTCAATTGCTTGACTCGACTCTCGAGTATCTTAATTGGCTTCTCCTCGAACGTGCCATCATTAGCTACTTCGATCTCGCCGAAATCGATGACATGATTGGGATCCGGTACATACTTCCGTAACTGGGATACGTGAAACACATTATGAGCATGACTCGGCGATGGTGGCAAGGCCAACCTATACGCCAACTCCCCAACTCACTCAAGAATCTCGAATGGCCCAATATATCTCGGACTCAGCTTTCCTTTCCTCCTAAAACGAAAAATTCCTCGGGCATGAGAAATTTCAGAAGTACATGATCCCCAATTTCAAATTCTAATAGGCAACGGCGCATGTCGGCATAACACTTCTGTCGACTCTGGGCAGTCAACAACCTTTCACGAATCAGAGCTACCTTCTCTTGAGTCTGCACTATCAATTCTGGTTCGGTCCCGCTTAAGTCAGACAAATCGTCCCAACATAAGGGTGATCTACATCTTTTTCCGTACAATGCTTCGAAAGGTGCCATATTGTTAGAATCATGCCAACTATTATTGCAGGTGAATTCAATCAACGGTAGATGAATTTCCCAATCAGTCGACCAATCTAAGGCAAAAGCCCTCAACATGTCTTTTACTGTCTGAATAGTCCTCTCAGACTGTCTATCAGTCTGAGGATGATAAGTTGTGCTAAAGTTCAGCTTGGTTCCCAAGGCTCGATGAACTGCTTTCACAAAATGTGACATGAAGCGACCATCTCGATCTGAAATAATGGTCTTCGGTGTACCATGCAATCAGACTATCTCCACAATAAACACTCATGCCAACCTCTCTGGTCCCCAAGTATCCTTAATGCCCAGAAAATGAGCTGGCTTGGTTAGACGATCAACTATCACCCAAATCATATTCATCCCTATTCTGGTCTTCAACATATTGGTTATAAAGTCCATCGATATATCTTCCCACTTCCATTCAGGAATCGAAAGTGGCTTCAACATTCCGGCAGGTCGTTGATGTTCAATCTTAACCTGCTGACAAGTTAAACACTTCGAGACATATTCTGCCATATCTTTATTCATGTTGCCCCACCAAAAATTCTACTTCAGATCTTTATACATCTTAATGTTACCTGGGTGAATAGAATAGGGCGTACTGTGAGCTTCCTACATGATTGTATGCTTCAGAACATCAATATCAGGAACACAAAGTCGACTTTGAAATTTCAAAACTCCATCTTCATGGATTACAAAGCCTGGGGCCTTTCCCTTGCCCACTTCATCATGTAACCGAATCATCAGAGGATTATCCAATTGCTTAGATTTGATTTCTTCGGTCAACGATGAAGTTAATTCCATCACACATAATTATCCTTGAATGCCTTGTAACCATACTTCAATTCCTTCAAGAATCAACTCTCGTTGAATGCTGTACTGGAATGTGAGCGTCTCTTACATTTGAATAGAAACGGATTTGCAGCTCAGTGCATCAGCCACTACTTCGCTTTACCTGAATGATAAAGTATTTCCAAATCATAGTCCTTAATCAATTCTAGCCATCTCCTCTGCCGCATGTTTAACTCTTTCTGACTGAAAATGTATTTAAGACTCTTATGATCTGTGAAGATCTGACAGTGAGTGCCGTACAAATAGTGTCTCCATATCTTCAAGGCGAAAACAATAGCTGCCAATTCCAAATCATGAGTTGGATAATTTACTTCATATAGTTTCAACTGTCGTGAAGTGTAGGTGATCACCTTCTCATTCTGCATCAGTACACAACTAAGACCTTGATTTGAAGCGTCACTATAAACTATGAATCCTTCAGTTCCTTGTGGTAGTGTTAGAATTGGAGCCGTCGTGACCAAGGAACATCACTTCCTTTAGCCAGAATTCACATTTAGAAAGTTTGGCATATAACTGCTCGCTCCTCAAGGGGTTCAAAACGATCCGTAAGTGCTGCACATGCTCTTCCGGACTCTTAGAGTAGACCAAGATATCATCGATAAACACAACTACGAATTTGTCCAAGTACTCTATGAAAACTCGATTCATTAACTGCATAAACACCACATGCGCATTAGCGAGCCCAAACGACATCACTACAAACTCATAGTGCCCATAACGAGTTCTGAATGCTGACTTCAGGACATCAAATTCTTTAATCCTCAACTGATGGTATCCCGATCTCAAATCGATCTTCGAAAACACTGTCACTCCTTGAAATTGGTCGAATAAATCATCAATCCGTGGCAACGGGTACTTACTTGATCGCCATCCTGTTTATCTCTCGGTAATCAATGCACAATCGAAGCGATCCATCTTTCCTTCGAACAAATAGAACTGGTGCACCCCAGGGCGAAACACTTGGCTGAATATAACATTTGTCCAGCATTTCTTCCAATTACTTCTTCAATTCATACATCTCGGTAGGTGCCATACGATACGGCGCCTTAGAAATCAGCGTAGCTCCTGGTTCTAGCTCGATGGTAAACTCTACATATCGTCATGGGGGTAGTCCAGGTAATTCATCAGGTAACACGTCCGGAAATTCGTTTATAATAGGAATGGACGAAAGCTCTACTTTTCCTTCTTTTTTCTTCATCGCATAACACCAGTATCCGGTAGAGCCCTGTTTCAGTATTTTGATAGCCTTCATAGCTTTAATCACTTTCTCTGAGCTTCTTGGCCTCCATCATTCGAATAATAATTCGGAACCACCTTCGGATATCATCGAGATATTCCTCTTCCGGTAGTTCATAATAGCTCCATAGCGGCTAAGCCAATCGTCTCCAAGAATCAGGTCATCTCCTTGAATCTCAACCACAATCAGGTTTGAGGGCCAATCTCTGCCTCCAATTGACACAGGAAAATTTCTAACTTCTAAATTCCCCACAATATAAGGCTCACATTCATGAACAAGAAATGCTCAAACGATTAACACAAGACAATGATATAAACGAATGTGTAGCTCCTATATCGAACAAAACAATAACTGGTTGTGAAAGGATCTGAACAGTACCTGATGCGACAGCTGGATGCTGATCGTCTGCCTTTCTCATCTCATAAAGGCATGAAGGAGCGGACCCATCACTCGATGCTTCTTTTCGGTCGTACTATCCTCTGCCTCTACCTCGGCCAAAATTCTAGGGTGGATGAACACTCTGTTGCGTCTGAGGGACACTCGCCTCTTTCTGAACTGGCTGCGAAGTACGAGCTCCAAAAGATTTTGCATCCTCTTCACAGAACACCACACGATGTCCCTCTCGTCCACAATCATAACACGTCACAGAGGGAAGTGAGCAATCACATCGATAATGTCCTATCCGACAACATTTAAAACATTTTATGGCTGCATCTGCCATTGCTGATACTGATCTGGAGTTCTTTCCACCTTTCTAAGGATGCAGAGGCCTCTTGAATGAATGAAAGGATGACTGGTCTTTGCGGAGCCCACTACTCTCGTGCTCCGCAAAACCACCAGAGACTTTTTGTTTCTTGGACTCAGAGAACTTTTCTATAGCTGCTTCTTTCATTTCATACGCCAGAGCTTTATCTTGAAACTAGCGGAGAGTGGTGCATTCAAAACCTGACATGTACCTCTATATCTCCGGCTTCATTCTCATATCAAAGTGAATCATCATTTCTGCATCGGTTTTGACCAGGTGTCGAATAAACGCCAGCTGCTGATTAAATGTCTTAATCGTTTGGACCACAGATACGTCCGACGGTTGCACGGAGAAGAACTCACGAACCTTAACTTCCTTCACCGGACGAGGGCAATATTGGGCTTCCATCATCAGTTTGAACTCTCCCCAGTCGGCATCATGATCAATAGGTCGGATGGCTTCCCACCACTCGGACGCTTCTCTCATCAGGAAATATTGAGAATTGGGGGCTCTCTGGTCGTCCGGGCACTTAATCCCTGCAAATACCTTTTTCAGCTCTCTCAGCCAGTGATCCCATGTCGATGTCTCAGAAAAACCATCGAACTTCGGTGGGTACATCTTCGCCACTTCCTGTAGCCATATGTCTCCTCGATTTCCCAAGTCTGGGATGCCTTGCTGTCTCTCTCCTGTAACACCCCCAGACCATATGGGAATATTACACGCCGTAGACCCTCCCCACGAGGACCTACCAGGCTAAACAACACAAAACTACCACAGCCTTGACCGACCGGAGTCAATCATTACAATCATAAAGACCATTAAGGTCAATTACAATACAACCACACAGACCGATGAGGTCACACGACTAATGCAAAAGAGACAAAATATAACTCTTTATAATAAGTACCCGCGCAGGGGTAAAGATACACAACAGCGGAAGTCTGACTGTAACTCGGTCGACACAACATAACCCAATCAAACTCTCAAATCTTGATTAGTATCGTAGCTCGTCACTTCCTGTGCCGATCCTATGACTGCTCCTCCGAACCAGCATGTACCTGGATGCAAAACAGACGTCCACCCCCGATTACTCAGGGGTTATAAAAACTCCATTGTTTTACTGGTGCAAGTATAATAGTATACAAAATGTATCAAGCAGAAAGCAATCACGAATCAGGTAACACAATCAATTGTCAAAATATTCCCGAGAGGTTTATTAATCAGAAAACAAGTGATGAAGTTTTTAAAATAAAATTTGGTATCCCGGGAGTTTTTAAAGCATAATTTCTTTTGGACCGTGAGTCCCAAATTACCAAACCTCTTTCTCAAATCGTCAGGGCCTCAGCCCGGTTCTTGTTTGAAAACACATTAGCGAAAATATCATCATGTGTCCGAGATTTACATCAAAACATTATCCACACTATCACTGTTCTCGTCAAGTAACGAACCCCGGAGGTCACGACGGACCGTACCCAGTTCCATACATTCACTGTTCGTAT
The DNA here is from genome assembly GCA_033398695.1 of Orobanche coerulescens. NCBI lineage: Eukaryota > Viridiplantae > Streptophyta > Magnoliopsida > Lamiales > Orobanchaceae > Orobanche > Orobanche coerulescens. Next base: position 50,288,692 of record CM065816.1, on the reverse strand, counting down.
ACATCATGTACCGAACTCTAGAGGCCACACTGACCATACCCGGACCACATACCCTACTCGTACACATCATGTACCGAACTCCAGAGGCCACACGGACCATACCCGGACCACATACCCTACTCGTACACAACCGTTTGGATATTCAATTCGCACAAAACATATCTACAAAGATAAACCAAATCATCATAAATCTAATACGTAAGCTCTATTCACAAGACACAAATTTTATAAGTAGAATACTTGCCTCAATAACCGATACCGAACACTCCGAAGAACACGGTTCAACCGGGAAACCTCGGACCCCGAAGGAGAGAACGAACGGAAGGGTTCCGGCTCGAGTTCTTCACAAAGATTTCGTTCCTAAGACATACCATCAATAAATCAACGATCGTAAGAGGAATAATAATTGCATAACGCCCGAATCCCCCTCTAAGACCTTTTATTAGGCACCTTCAAGGCACCGATTAGGAATTCAACAAAACGACGAATCCTATACAATCCAACCATGGAACAACAAGAGAAATGATAGAATACATCTTAATACTCATCGATCCGCCACAAATCTAAGTTATTACGGGTTAATCGGACAGAACCAAGCAAAACCCCTAATTTCCCAAAACTAAAATTTTAGGAAATATAACCTTGATTCGCTCTATCAAAGGAGGTTATGGAATCATTAATCGATGATAGGAACTCCAAAACTTCATGTATTAATTGCTTGACAACATGTCTCCATGCTCACCAAGACTCCAGCCGCGGAAGGGAAAGGAATGAAATGAAAAACGGGTGAAAATATGACTGCCCAGTCATATTTATTGAGGTGGCCACGTAGCGTGCGCTAGGCCTTCCGAGTAGCGTACGCTAGCGGGCACTCTCGGCCTAGAACCTTCGGCCGGGGCCCGCACGACCCAGTCCTGCTGACCTATCCTGCCGTCCAGAACTTCTTTGTCCGATCGCGGTAGCGCGCGCTGCGCGGGCACTTGCGTGCGCTAGCCGACCCGTCCAGAACCCCTGGACTAAACTGCTCGTCCAGGTAGCATGTGCTGGTCGGCCGATAGTGTGCGCTACACCTGCCGATTAGCGCGCGCAACGACCGATAGTAGCGTGCGCTACCTGCCGATCCTTCCCGAGTCCAGAACCTCAGAAACCTCTCTGCCCAGCCAGGTAGCGTGCGCTGGGCGGCCGATAGCATGCGCTATGCCTGGCGATTAGTGCGCGCTTATGTCGGTCTCTACCCGTTCCTGCCGCAACTGTTCGGCCAGTGCCCAGCCACCCTGTCAGTTTCTACCGCAACTGTCCGGCCGGTGTCCAACCGCTATGACCCGACAACTCAATTTCTGAAAATGCACGAAACAAACTCGACAAAATGCTCACGGACAACACCAACGATCCGAAATGAAAACATCATGCAACAAATAATCACACGAGACCATATAACCACAAAATCAATCATAGAGAAAATAATACCGACACTCGGTAACCGAGAAATATCCGTAAAAAAAATCCAAAATAACCTGAACGAAAATCTCGGGTATTACATTCTTTCCCCCTAAAAACAAGTTTCGTCCTGAAACTTAAAATAAAGACATCACAGTGCTAGCAAAACACCGCGCCCAAACATAAAAATATCAACTCATGATCCCATGATCTACAGTCACGTGTCTCCGTAAGTTTAAAAACCCACACAGATTGATATACATAGGAATATCGATCACCATGCACCATAAAAAGACATTACATAATAAGTATACACATGGGAGACCATCCTCACTACAAACACAGAATTTTATCACTGGGCATTACTGAGCCCTCCAGAAGTATGAACGGAACTCCGGTTCCCTACCATCTTAGCAACGGTATCGTAGTACTGGTCTCGATGCCCTTTGTGTCCACAACTATAATAAGTTACCGGCGGTTTCTTACAACTCGCACGCTCGTGGCCCACAACATTACAGTTGAAACATCTTGGAGCACTGCCTGAACTCAAAGACACCGACCTGGGTCCTTTAGATTCTCTAGCTGACCGAGAAGGTCCCATACTCATCTGATACGAGGCTTGGGATTTTAAAATCTCAATTTCCTTACTTCCCGAGGCATCATCATAATCCTCTATTTCTTTGCTATAGATATCGACTTGGTAGACAATACAACCATTTCAAATGCTAGGGCTCGATCTTGATAATCCTTCAACGTAGTACACATAAAAGGAGCCATGCATTGCCGAACGTGAGGTTTCATATGCATATCAAAATAACGAACCTTACCTGCCTCACTTCTCACTTGATCTCGAACATAACATAACTGACGATTATAGTCGACTATTTCCAGAGATATCGATACATCTTGGGGCGTAGCCGAGAAGAACTCGACAATACTATGCTCTTTAACAGGTGGCGGACAGTACTCAGCCTCCATGGCAGTCTTGAATTCAGCCCAAGTAGCTGCACGATCACTAGGCGCTACGGCTTCCCACCAGTCTGCAACTTCCTTATCGGGCAGGTATTGAGCAATAGGTACTCTCCTTTCGTCCGAACAAGCTACATCATCAAATGTTCTGTCCAACTGGAAGAGCCAGTTCTCCCAACCTAACGAGTCCGAAGATCCTACAAAACGGGGCGGGTGAATTCTTATCACATCCCGTAACCATTTACTAGCTCCATTATCCCCATCTGGGTTCTCATCCCGGTGCATGATCTGATTCATCTGTGCCAACTGATCAACCACCTGACGAAGGACGGTGGCGGAACCAACGTCAATATTACCTCTTGCTGATTGCCCCTGATCACACGACTGGTCATCTCGGCCATCTGTACTGAGCTGATTGGCACTCGACGACGAGCGAGTTGCCCTCTCATGCTCCTGATTACGACTACTACCACGACCACGTCCTCGGCCTCGACCTCTCGGCATACTGAATGGACAACCATTCATAATAACACAACAAAACAAACATCATAGAATCAACATAGGACAACAAACAACAGCCTAATAAATTATTCACTCCGAGTCATTACACGAATATACGAACCAACACTGCAACAATAGGACTTAATTCCATAAATAATCCACATGGCCACATAAACAGAAATGTATGATCTTTATCAAAACAAACACTATCAAAACCATATACATATCATTGGGGTCAAACATTTGTAGCATTCTTTAAAATAAAATTTTCCGAGGTATTCGTTCAAAAAATTCTTGAGGTTGAAAGATTTTACCAAGATTAATTTATTGAAAAAATACTTTTAACACCTCGGTCGTTTAATCAAAACCATGATTCCAATATCATAATTGTTTCGTTTGAAGTCATTTGCAGAACAATGTTTCGAAATATCATAGAATAATACAATTAAAACAAACCTTGTAGTCACAACACCTAATTATACAACCAAATTCGCTAAAAAGAAAGGTAACAATTAATAACACGTCAATAATATCCATAGAATCAAACGATTGACAAAGAGCACAGATATCACTGTAATAACAAAGTTACTGTCATAACAGTCACAAGCTGGCGGTCGTAATAACATGCAGTCTACGGTCGTAACATCTAAGAGCTTACGACCGTAATGTTAAACTTCTTACGGCTATAATCACCAGCTGCAGGACAACAGAATTATCCCAGCAGCCCCGAACGGCTCCGAAGGTTAAGGTTCGACTCCTAACAATATATCCCGGCATTTAGAAACACTGCAAAATTCTCCGACGAGCATAACAACATAACAAACTTGTCGCAACGACTTAGTCCCAACACACAAACACATAACATTTTAAATTTCGAAAAAAAACCAAAGTCGTTTTGCAAAATAAAATAATTTTTCCAAAATCCTTTCGATCGTATCCAAAATGACGGTAACGGTTTGCAATATCCGAAGTATTTTAAAACACATTTTTCAGCTACCGTCTGAAGGTGTCATTTGAAAATATATGACTTATTCGTCAAAGTTCAACCAATTACAAAATTCATACAAAATCATTGTTTATTCGCGCCAGCGAAATATTTTCAAAAATTGATTCTTTTACATACATACTCAAGCTCATAAAATCTTTTAGAAAACCGTTTTAAACCTACACGCATCGGACATAATTAAAAATAATCGAACTTGAAACCACATGCTTAATCGGCAATCCAGATTACAATTTTAATCAAATACGATTCGTGAACACCAAGTTAAAACATACGTCAAAACCATCTGTCTGAGTTCCTCATGAACTCTGCCGTCAATACAATCTCTGGATCACATTAAGGTTTACAACTTTCACATCAAACCACTCCACGCGGTGGTTCAAAATCAAACCATCAATACTTCCGATTCTATGCACACACAGTGTATCACAAGTATGGAATATAACTCGATTACACAACACCGAGCAAACAAAGTTATGCACCACAAATATCGCACATAAATTAAATCATGAAACACAGATACTACGCATAAAAGAGGAGACTTACGTCCACAGACCGCACGGAGATGACGGTCGCCCACGATAATAATCTCATCTGACAACACATCCGACACGTCGTGACTACACAAAACTCAACTTGTCACCCAACAACTTGAATGACACGACAACACACTACTCAACAAATCACGACTCGACTCAACCCGATAGCCTAGGTTTCCACAACCTAAGCTCCGGTACCATAAATGTAACACCTCCAGACCATATGGGAATATTACACGCCGTAGACCCTCCCCACAAGGACCTACCAGGCTAAACAACACAGAACTACCACAACCTTGACCGACCGGAGTCAATCATTACAATAATAAAGACCATTAAGGTCAATTACAATACAAACACACGGACCGATGAGGTCACACGACTAATGCAAAAGAGACAAAATACAACTCTTTATAATAAATACCCACACAGGGGCAAAGATACACAACAACAGAAGTCTGACTATAACTCGGTCGACACAACATAACCCGACCAAACTCTCAACTCTTGATTAGTATCGTAGCTCGTCACTTCCTATGCCGATCCTATGACTGCTCCTCTTAACCAACATGTACCTGGACGTAAAACAGACATCCACCCCTCGATTACTCAGGGGTTAGTACAACTCAATTGTTTTACTAGTGCAAGTATAATAGTATACAAAATGTATCAAGCATAAAGCAATCACGAATCAGGAAACACAATCAATTGTCAAAATATTCCCGAGAGGTTTATTAATCAGAAAACAAGTGATGAAGTTTTTAAAATAAAATTTGGTATCCCGGGAGTTTTTAAAGCATAATTTCTTTTGGACCGCGACTCCCAAATTACAAAACCTCTTTCTCAAATCGTCAGGGCCTCAGCCCGGTTCTTGTTTGAAAACATATTAGCGAAAATATCATCACGTGTCCGAGATTTACATCAAAACATTATCCACACAATCACTGTTCTTACTCGTCATGTAACGAGACCCGTAGGTCAAGACGGACCGTACCCGGTTCCACACATTCACTGTTCGTACACATCATGTGCCGAACTCCAGAGGCCACACGGACCGTACCTAGACCACATACCCTGCTCGTACACATCATGTACCGAACTCCAGAGGCCACACGGACCCTACCTGGACCTTATACACTGTTCGTACACATCATGTACCAAACTCCAGAGGCCACACAGACCGTACCTGGACCACACATACTGTTCGTACACATCATGTACCAAACTCCAGAGGCCACACAGACCGTACCTGGACCACACACACACACACTTCCCAACACATATCAAACAACGTAAAACACATCACCACGAATAGCACACCTTAATACAAATACGTTTGAACATCCAACCGTACACCAAAATACATGGCCAAGTGTATAGTCAATTCAACACAATCATCATAATCAACACAAGACATCAAACCCGAGCAATCACGTCCAACACGAATCACGCAACTATCATTACCAACACAACTTCACAACATTAAACAAGCAAGAATATCATTAATACCCACAACCGTTCGGATATTCAATTTGCACAAAACATATCTACGAAGATAAACCAAATAATCATAAATCCAATACGTAAGCTCTATTCACAAGACGCAAATCATTAAAGTAGAATACTTGCCTCAATAACCGATACCGAACACTCCGAAGAACACGGTTCAACCAGAAAACCTCGGACCCCGAAGAAGACAACAAACAGAAGGGTTCCGGCTCGAGTTCTTCACAAAAATTTCATTCCTAAGACATACCATTAATAAATCAACGATCGTACGAGGAATAATAATTGCATAACGCCCGAATCCCCCTCTATGACCTTTTATCGGGCACCTTCAAGGCGCCGATTAGGAATTCAACAAAACGACAAATTCTAGACAATCCAACCATGGAACAACAAGGGAAATGATAGAATACAACTTAATAGTCATCGATCCGTCACAAATCTAAGTCATTACGGGCTAATCGGACAAAACCAAGCAAAACCCCCAATTTTCCCAAAACTAAGATTTTAGGAAATCTAACCTTGATTCCCTCGATCAAAGGAGGTTATGGAATGATTAATCGATGATAGGAACTCCAGAACTTCATGGATTAATTGCTTGACAACATGTCTCCATGCTCACCAAGACTCCAGCCGCGGAAGGGAAAGGAACGAAATGAAAAACGGGTGAAAATATGACTGCCCAGTCATATTTATTGTGGTGGCCAGGTAGCGTGCGCTAGGCCTTCCGAGTAGCGTACGCTAGCGGGCAGACTCGGCCTAGAACCTTCGGTCGGGGCCCGCACGACCCAGTCCTGCTGACCTATCCTGCCGTCCAGAACTTCTTTGTCCGACCGCGGTAGTGCGCGCTGCGCGGGCACTTGCGTGCGCTAGCCGACCCGTCCAGAACCCCCTAGACCAAACTGCTCGGCCAGGTAGCGTGCGCTACACCTGCCGATTAGCGCGCACAATGACCGACAGTAGCGTGTGTTACCTGCTGATCCTTCCCGAGACCAGAACCTCAGAAACCTCTCTGCCCAGCCAGGTAGCGTGCGCTGGGCGGCCGATAGCGTGCCCTATTCCTGCCGATTAGCACGTGCTGCCATCCGACAGTAGCGTACGCTATGCCGGTCCCTGCCGGTTCCTACCGCAACTGTCCGGCCAGTGCCCAGCTGCCCTGCCAGTTCCTGCCGCAACTGTCCGGCCGATGTCCAACCGCTATGACCCGGCAACACGATTTCCGAAAACGCACGGAACGAACTCGATAAAACGCTCACGGACAACACCAACGATCCGAAATGAAAACATCATGTAACAAATAATCACATAAGACCATATAACCACAAAATCAATCATAGAGAAAATAATACCAACACTCGGTAACCGAGAAATATCCGGAAAAAACCCCAAAATAACCGGAATGAAAATCTCGGGTATTACATCTCCTGGCTGCAGTCCTACCGCCACTTGCATTCTGTCAACAACTTGAGCAAATTGGGTCATCTGGTTGACCACTTGGCATAGTATGTCGGGAACGGCAGGATTGTCATTTTTCTCTATAGTTTGCTCTCGTTCATTGTTGACAGACTCTTGTTGTTCGCCCGAGCTGTAGCTAGCCTGATTTGACAGCGAATCAGGGATAAAGGGTGAAACATCCCTCACAGCATTTGTACGTCCGCGTCCACGACAGCGACCGCATCCACATCCTCCTTTCAACATACTGTAAGCATACATATTCAATATACAGGAAACAGTATTGTTCTAACGTTCAATTATCAAAAAGGACATAACATGTAAAAGACAAGATAGAGTTTAGGAAACTTACAACCACCGCTCACATGAAGACGTAGGCAGTACAGTGATGTCATTCGCGGCTGGCTAACTAAAAAAGACATATATTAACCCTAATTTAACCCAACAGCCAAGATATCCATAATCTTAGCTCTGATACCATATTCTGTAACACCCCGAGATATTCAGGATTATTGCAGCACCATAAATCCTTGATATAAGGATTTACTAGGCTAAGAATTTTAAAACAACATTATTAAATACCAACCGTAAAATTTATTATTACATCACAAGTCTGAAAAGTACAAATCGGCCAACACCCGAAAATAACCCTCAAAACACAAACAAAACGACAGCGTACTCGAGTACTTTATTAAAACAAAACACAACTAACAAACCATCCCAGCCGTAACATCACTCTGCACCCTCATCATCATGCAACTCTAGTGGTTGTTTCCCCATCCTCCTGTATCCTGAACATAAAACAAATGTCCACCCCCAAAGGGGTTAGCACAACGATGCTAGTACAAGTAGGATAATTATATAACAATAGATTATTCAACATCTCACGAAGAATAAAGACAACATCATCAACAACAATAAGAACAACGATACTCTACTACGCGGAGACTCACAATACCATACACAACATGATAACCACAACATGACATCACAACATACACGTGGTAATTCCGATGATCCAGCGTTCACAGCATAGATCCCAAGATGATCCCGTCGGACCAATACGAGGTGGAAAACCTGCCCAATGATCCATCACACACTAGCATAGATCCCAAGATGATTCCGTCGGACCAACACGAGGTGGACATACAACAACGACACATATGCATGACAACATGTATAATATCAATACATAAAAACATAATTAAAGTACTTGCCTTTGAAAGATGGCAAGAAATAAATACTTCAACGACTTCAAAAAACTCGAAGGCCACTCCTTCGATCAACCGTTTGCAAACCTCAAACCTTACAAAAGGAAATAACGACAACTCAACTTACGTAACAAGACTATCACATGAACATTCTAAATATTCCAATAGTGACCGAGTACAATCATCATTGTCCGGCCGATTTCCAGTTAACTACTCAGAGAACACTACGTCGAACGAATACCATACTACATGCGAAGCGAAAGGTCCTAACGGGGATAACGCGCTGACATCTACGGATTTCCAGCAAATTTAAATCGTTACAATTCACTTTCAAATCTGTCCAACTATTTCTATTGCATGTGTCGGTTATCTAAACGAATTCATAATCATGAAAGTACGTTCAACCGAATTCTAAGTTTATTCCACTTATGATTCTCGTTCTTCCGCAAGTAAATTCATCTAATCCAAGTTCTACATTCACCACAATTGTTGCAACATGATTATATCGTTCTAACCATTCATATGGAGATTATTAATACAAACAATCTTTACAAACCCTGGATCATACTTGAAGAACAATCCCTACGTTCATCATCTCGGATTCACCTAGTCTAGGTGATAACATAATCGATTCGTTCTGTAATACCCGGTTGTAAATTCATTCATTATCATTCAGTATATTGTCACTCAGTAATTTTTCACTCATTAATAATCATATTCATTCATTGTATTCACCGTTCGGAGGACAGTAGGTTCTGGACTCCGGTTTTCTGGACATCAGCCATCAGGTAGCGCGCGCTAACATAAGGTTAACACACGCTAATAAGAGGCGTTAGTGCATGCTACCAGTGGATGTAGCGTACGCTAACGATACAGACAATGGGTACTGGACTACCCGGTGCACCCGTTAGCGCACGCTAAGCACAGGAGCTAGCGCATGCTAAACTGGGTTTACTATATATAGGACAGTTCAGTCCGGGTTTCGTCATTTTCACATCTCACATTGTTTTTGGTCGGATTTGGGCAATTTCAGACGTTTTGGAGAGATCTCTTCGAGATGCATCCACTTATCAACATCTTCAAGCTTATTATTCAGATTAATCATCATTTCATCCTCTCTGATACATCAAATCAAGGTAAATAATTCTTGAATCTAGAATTTTGGATTTTGAATGTTTTCCTCCCGATCTCTTCGTGTAAGCTTACTATGTTGGAATATGTTAGATATGTATTATCTATCTTGGATACGTATATTCTTGTGGATTTATTGGTGTATATTTTGGATTTGATGAATATTTGGGGAATTATTCTAGAACCCTTGATGTTTGACTTTGGTTATATTGGGGGTTTCCGATTGATGTTGTCGTAACCTTGATTTGTGGTTTCCTATTGGATTATTGACATCATTTGTAACACCCGGTTGTAATTCAGTCATTATCATTCAGTATTTATCATTCAGTAATTGTCACTCAATATTTTTCACTCATTAAGGATCATTTGTCACTCATATTCAATCATTGTATTCATCGTTCAGAGTAATTGTATCGACATTCATCATCAATCTAGTTGGAAAATCGTGCAGTGTTTACCATCGTTGTCATTTCATAGTGTGCTGTGTGTGAGGAGTAGCGCACGCTACGTACTCTCTTTAGCGTGCGCTAATGGAGTACGGGTAGCGCACGCCTCCTCTCAACACTAGCGCACGCTAGTGTAGTTGAGCAGGCAGTCCAGAAGGCACTGGACTGCAGTTGGGATTGTGAGTAGCGGATGCTACTATTGGTAAGTAGCGTGCGCTAGTGAACCGGAGTAGCGCACGCTTTGTAGTCGGTGTAGCGCATGCTAAGGTCGGATCAGGTTGAGTCCAGTGGCTACTGGACTGAATTGAATTAATTCATAGCGCACGCTACGAGTGGTTTTAGCGTACGCAAACGGTGTAGTAGCGCACGCTAATTGTTGGATGTAGCACACGCTACCGAGATCAGATCAGAGGACAGAAGGTTTCTGGACTCCAGTACTGGGCATCAGATAATTCATTAGCGTACGCTAACCATTGGTGTTAACGCACGCTACTTAAAGGGGGTAGCGCACGCTACAAGTGGTACGTAGCGCACGCTACTATTGCGATCAGTGGGTACTGGACTACCCAAAACACCCGTTAGCGCACGCTAAGCATAGGGGCTAGCGCGCGCTAAACTGGGATTCCTATAAATTGGACAGTGTAGCCCAGATTTCGTCATTTGTCATTTCTTCTCATTCTCTCATCGGTTTTGGGCGATTTCGGGCGATTTGGAGAGTATTCTTCGAGGTGTAATCATCAATCATCATCTTCAGGCTCATCATTCGGATTAATCATCATTTCATCATCTTCATCACATCAAATCAAAGGTATTAATCTCTTGGATCTAGAATTTCGGATTTTTGGGTTTTTCCTTCCGATTTCTTCGTGTAAGCTTGGATTGTTGTTGGAATATGTTAGATATGGATTATCTATCTTGGATAAATATATTCCTACGGATTTAATGGCTATTTTGGGGATTTATATCAAGAACCCTTGGGGTTGACTTCGGTTAATTTGGGGATTTTCGATTGACGTTGTTGTAATCTTGAATTGTGAATTCCTGTGGGATTATCGATATCATTGAAAGTGTTTTGATGGTTTGAAATACTCATCTTGGAGTTGGTTTCGATATATTCGAGTTTGGATATTGTTGTATCGACGTTTGAGTCGGTTATGATCGTATTTGATTCGCGTAATGATCGAATTATTGGTAATTGTGTTATTCAAGGTTGTTCGAGCGACCGACATTTCATTTAGGACGTTGTTCGTGGACGGACATTCTTCATCGGTGTTGTGTAAGTTAATTCTTACTCAGTTAAAAGGATATTCGTTCCTTTCGTTGTTGTTCATTCATAATCATAATTCATTCATAAAGTACTAACCGTATTGAAGCTGGTAATTGTCACTTCATTACTTCATTCACGAGGAACGACGGTTCCAATTATTTCATTGAGCTATCATTCATTTCACTGTCATTTCATCTCGGTGAGTCATTATTGATTTTGATGTCACTTTTGTTATATCGTGGCATTCCGGGTCGCACTTGCGTGCCGGTTGGTATGTGTAGGATTTTCATGTCGGGCACATTTAAGTCGTGTGTTGGTTGGTGGCCTCACATTAGACTGTGCACACGAGTTGATGGCTTCGTGAGACTGATTAGGTACAAGACCACACGTGTATTCGATCGATACTCGTTGGTGGCTTGTACACGGACACATTTCCATCCCGGACGTAGTGTGGTGCCATTCCTTTGAGCCATACCGTTAGTTGATTCATATAGCATGTTTGATTGCGTATGTTTCGACAGGATATTTCATAACTTCAGATATATCATTATTGTGTATTTTCAACCCTTGAGGAATGTTGTTCTGTGTAACTGACCCCGTTGGGGGATATTGTTTTTCAGGTCATGGCAAGGCAAAAGCACGGGGAGAGCACGTCGACGGCGAGGAGTTCCAATGATACTAGTAGGGGACCCAGTCTTTTCAGTCATTTATGTTTCCTTTATTTTATTCCGCTGCAGACATTCCGTTTGAATACTCATTTCACTCAGTGTTGTATATTTTATCTCCATATAAAATATACATGTATTCTGTATTATCCTGGATGTGTTGTATGAAACTCCTCATCGGAGTAATTAATGTTATAATGTGGTTCGGTACTACATTTACCCTGTGTAATTCATTCATTTTCATTCACCTGGTGGGTCCCAGTCGGGGGTCCACGGCAATGTAATATCCGCCTAGTTTGGGGTGTTACAGAGTTGGTATCGGAGCGTGGTTTTGAATACTACCTTTCGAGTCATGTCTCATTTGAAATCATCGTTCATCAGACTAGTATCATTGGACTTTCGCGTCACGTGTGACCTGTGCAAATGCCGAGCCAATCAGACCGAAAGAACTGTAAGACTTCTAACGCCATGGTATAGTTTCTGGCATTAATCACTCATTCATCATTCAACAGTCAACAATCCTCGTTCATCATTTTCATTTGTGATCAAGTCGATCATGTTAATTCATTAATTACTCAGTTCATTTCATTGTTCAGTTATTGATCTTAAGGATCATATCATTAATCTTGTTAACTTGTTCAAGATATTCATTTCAAGAATTTCATCAGATAATCACGTCATTTCAGTTGATCATTCATGTAATTATTGTATTTGAGCATGTATGCTCATTTTCATCATCTCATAACGTAATCATAATGTGATATTCATGCGAGATATATAATTATCATACGACTTTCCACTTCAGTATGGAAAGGGCTGGCAGAGGACGCGGGGGAAGAGGTCGTGGTGCAGGCCGGAACCCGAGAGCTCGTGTGAATACACGCGCGAATGCTAGAAACAATACTAACTCGTCGAGCAGTGATGCTGCCACTCATTCACCTGGGCGTAATCATTCATTATCAGGGAGTCGTACCCGAGACACAGCTCAGTCGGAGGGTGTTCGGGTTGACCCACTCGCTTTTATGCAGGGCATGATGGCCCAAATGACTCAGATGGCACAGCTAATGGAGACGCTGCATAACTCCACTACTCAAAATCAACAGGCTCCTCCGCCGCCACCTCAGAGGCAAGAGAGGGGTGTAAGCAGTATCATTAGCGATATCTCTCGCCAGCGACCACCTACCTTCGAGGGCTCGTCTGAGCCAGCGGATATTGTTAATTGGCTGGAGCATTTCGAGAAGTTATTTGCTATGGTGGATTGTCCTGAAGGGCATAAAGTTTCAGTTGCGGCTTACTATCTTGGTAAGAGCGCTCATTCATGGTGGTTATCGTTGAAGCCCACCGACGGATCATGTACTTGGGATCAGTTCAAAACTCTCATGATGGAGAGGTATTATCCAGCCCCACTCAGGGAAGTTGTCGGAATTACTCACTCCCGACCTCTCAGCGGACGATGATGTTCTTGCCATCGCCGAAAAATTTCAGGAACTTCTTCCGTTCGCCTCATCTATCATTCATTCTGAGGCGGACAAGATCAAGTATTTCAGCAAGAGGCTGAAACCTCGTATGCGGCTACAGTTGCTTAATCATAATTGTACCACTCTGGCCGAGTTCATTGAGAAAGCTCTTACTTACGAGCTTACTACTAAGGAAATTTCTAAGCAACAACCCTCATCAGCTGGCAAGAAGTCTAAGAACCGTAATCAGTCTGACGGCAGTCAGGCCACCTTCAAGAAACCACGTGCGGGCTCTACTTTTTCTGAGCGACCTCCTATGGCGCCTAGACCCGCGGAATCTCAGTCACGAGCGGCCAGTTCGGCCATCATCTGTTTCAACTGTGAAGAACAGGGTCATTTCAGTACCAAGTGCCCGAAGCAGACTGTCACGTGCCACAACTGTGGGATTGCTGGGCATAGGGCCCGTTTTTGCCGTAGGGACTCTAAACCAACTCCGACGTCATCTCAGGCCCCAGGACATTCAGCGGTGCAGAATCAGGCCACTCAGTCAGCGTCGTTCAAGACGACAGGAGCTAATAAAGGTGGAGCCAAGAGCTACCAGACGGGAGCATCCGGTTCGGGGGCCGGCAAGCCCCAAATTTATGAAATGAAGAAGATCGACGATCCAGAGGCCCGAATGATATCAGGTACACTCGATATTCTATCTCAACCTGTGTGTACCCTTTTTGATACTGGTGCATCGCATTCATTCATTTCCGTGTCATGTTTGAGTAGACTACGTCTGGGTAGTGCTACTAGTTGTGAGCCTTATGTCATTGGTCTACCTGACGGTAGAAGAATTATCGGAAATCGTGAGATTCAGAATTGTCCGATTCAGCTTCATGGCCGTGTATGGCTAGCAGACCTAATCGTGGTAGAGTTACCGAGAGACGACGTCATTCTGGGTATTGACTGGATGGATCGTCATGATGCCATCATTAGTGTCCGTAAGCGTATGGTCACTATCATTTCGCATTTATGGGGTTGAATGTGTTTTTCAGGGAGGTAATCCCGGCTGTTCTGGTAAAGTCATTAATTTGATGAAAGCAGTGAGATTACTCAGTCAGGGGTGTGTTGGTTATTGGTGCTATATGACCAAAACCGAGAAATCATCAGTAATGTTGAAGGATATTCCGGTAGTGAGGGAATATGCCGATGTTTTTCCAGACGAGTTACCTGGTTTGCCTCCACAAAGGGATGTGGAATTCACGATTGAGTTGGAGCCCAGTACATCCCCGATATCGAAGGCACCGTACCTGATGGCCCCGACCGAAATGCAGGAATTAAAGAACTAACTTGAGGAGTTGTTCGAGAAGGGTTATATTCGACCGAGTGCGTCCCCGTGGGGAGCACCGGTGTTATTTGTCAAGAAGAAGGATGGTTCGTTCCGCTTGTGTATTGATTACCGGGAATTGAACCGGGTGACGATCAAGAATAAATATCCTCTACCCTGTATCGATGATCTTTTGGATCAACTTCAGGGAGCTTCAGTATTTTCCAAGATCGACTTAAGATCTGGATATCATCAGTTGCGGATTCGAGAGTCGGATATCGCGAGGACGGCGTTTCGAACACGCTATGGTCATTATGAGTTTTTGGTTATGCCGTTTGGGTTGACTAATACACCTGCGGTGTTCATGGAGTTAATGAATCGGGTTTTCATCGACTATCTGGATCAGTTCATGGTTGTCTTTATTGATGACATTTTGATTTATTCTCGTGACCGGGAGGAACACGAGTTTCACCTTCATCAAGTGCTCGACGTGTTGAGACGAGAACAACTTTATGGGAAGTTTTCCAAATGTGAGTTCTGGATGTCCGAAGTGACGTTTCTCGGACATGTAATTTCATCAGACGGAGCGCGTGTCGACCCTCAAAAGACAAAGGCTATTCGAGATTGGCTACCTCCGAAGAATGTTAAAAAGATCCGAAGCTTTCTCGGATTAGCCGGTTATTATCGGTGATTTGTGGAGGGATTTTCTAAAATCGCTCAACCCATGACGAACCTTTTACGGAAAGATAAGAAATACACATGGTCCGATGCGTGTCAACAGAGTTTTGAGGAACTCAAGAGCCGGTTAATTTCATCACCTGTCCTTTCCTTACCGCAAGGGACAGAAGGATTTGAGGTCTATAGTGATGCGTCCGGACAGGGTCTCGGATGTGTACTAATGCAGAATGGGAAAGTCATTGCTTACGCTTCACGGCAATTGAGACCTTATGAGGTTAATTATCCGACCCACGACCTGGAATTAGCAGCCGTGGTGTTTGCATTGAAGATTTGGCGTCATTATCGTTATGGCATTACCTGTCAGATATTCACCGATCATAAGAGTTTAAAGTATATATTTACTCAGAAGGAGTTAAATATGCGACATAGACGGTGGTTGGAACTAATCAAATATTATGATATCGAGATCCTTTACCACCCGGGCAAGGCGAACGTTGTCGCCGACGCCTTGAGTCGTAAGTCCGTTCAGGAGCAGATGCTTTGCTCGATTAACAGTTCAGAAGGAACTTCAGCAGGAATTTCTGAGACCCGAGATCGAGTTCTGGTTACAACGAGTACAAGGGCAACTTTGTACGTTAGAGATTTCATCGCCACTTGAAGAGGCGATCAGGGAGAATCAGGGTTCAGACCCATTTTTGTCACGCATTCGTGAGGACGTAATTCAGGGGAAAGCCCCCGGATTTGTGGTCCACGAGGATGGACTTCTGCATTTTAAGAATCGGTTGTGCGTACCGGCGAATGACGAAAACTCGATTTTGAGAGAAGCTCATGCTACCCCTTATTCCGTTCATCCGGGGTCTAGCAAGATGTATAAAGACTTGAAATAAAATTACTGGTGGAGTAACATGAAGCGAGAAGTCGCGGAATTTGTTTCGAGTTGTTTGACCTGTCAGCAAGTCAAGATTGAACATCAGCGACCGGCGGGTATGCTGAAACCGCTCCCTATTCTAGAATGGAAGTGGGAAGATATTTCTATGGACTTCATCACGAGTTTGCCGACGAGTCGTCGTGGCATGAATACAATCTGGGTAATTGTGGATCGATTAACTAAATCAGCTCATTTTCTTGAGATCAAGGATAAGTGGGGTCCCGAGAGACTTGCCTAGTTATTTATCAAAGAGATAGTGAGATTGCACGGTACTCCTAAAAGTATCGTTTCCGATCGTGACGGACGATTCGTGTCTCATTTTTGGAAATCAGTTCATCGTGCTATGGGAACTCAGCTTAATCTCAGTACAACTTTTCATCCTCAGTCCGATGGAAAATCAGAGAGGACTATTCAGACTTTGGAGGACATGTTGAGGGCATGTGTCCTCGATTGGAAAGATGATTGGGAAGCCCAACTACCGTTGATCGAGTTCACGTACAATAATAGTTGGCATTCTTCGATTAAGATGGCACCTTACGAGGCCTTGTACGGTCGTCGTTGTCGATCTCCTTTGTGTTGGGATGACTTATCAGAATCAATCGGCACCGAGCCCGATATGCTTATAGCCGCCCGTGAGAAGGTAGCTTTGATCAAGAGTCGTTTGTTGACCGCTCAGAGTCGACAGAAATCATATGCAGATAATCGTCGTCGACCATTAGAGTTCGAGACGGGTGACCATGTTTTGGTCAAGGTATCCCCGAGTCGTGGTATCTTCCGTTTTGGGAAGAGGGGAAAGTTGAGTCCGAGATTCATTGGACCGTTTGAGATTTTGGATCGAGTAGGCGAGCTAGCTTATTGATTGGCCCTACCTCCGGTGTTGAGCCGAATTCATAATGTGTTTCACGTCTCTCAGTTGCGGAAGTATGTTGCCGACCCGAGTCACATACTTCAGTTCGACGAAATCGAGATCGCCGATGATCATTCATATGAGGAGCGTCCTATACGAGTTTTAGAGCGACGAATCAAACAGTTGAGGAATAAGACGATTCCTTTGGTTAAAATTCAGTGGTCTAGACACGGGGTCGAAGAGGCTACTTGGGAAACCGAGGATAGTATGCGAGAGAGTTATCCCGAGTTGTTTGACCCTTAGTTTCGGGGACGAAACTCTTTTAAGGGGGGGTGTATGTAATACCCGGTTGTAATTCAGTCATTATCATTTAGTATTTATCATTCAGTAATTGTCACTCAGTATTTTTCACTCATTAAGGATCATTTGTCACTCATATTCAATCATTGTATTCATCGTTTAGAGTAATTGTATCGTCATTCATCATCAATCTAGTTGGAAAATCGTGCGGTGTTTACCATCATTGTCATTTCATTGTGTGCTATGTTTGAGGAGTAGCGCATGCTACTTACTCTCTTTAGCGTGCGCTAATGGAGTACGGGTAGCGCACGCCACCTCTCAACACTAGCGCACGCTAGTGTAGTTGAGTAGGCAGTCCAGAAGGCACTGGACTGCAGTTGGGATTATAAGTAGCGCACGCTATGATTGGTAAGTAGCGCGCGCTAGTGAACCAGAGTAGCGCACGCTATGCAGTCGGTGTAGCGCGCGCTAAGTTCGGATCAGGTTGAGTCCAGTGGCTACTGGACTGAATTGAATTAATTCATAGCGCACGCTACAAGTGGTTTTAGCATACGCAAATGGTGTAGTAGCGCACGCTAATTGTTGGATGTAGCGCACGCTACCGAGATCAGATCAGAGGACAGAAGGTTTCTGGACTCAAGTACTGGGCATCAGATAATTCGTTAGCGTATGCTAACCATTGGTGTTAACGCACACTAATTAAAGGGGGTAGCGTACGCTACAAGAGGTACGTAGCGCACACTACCGTTGCGATCAGTGGGTACTGGACTACCCAGAACATCCGTTAGCGCACGCTAAG
Organism: Orobanche coerulescens; assembly: GCA_033398695.1. Taxonomy (NCBI): domain Eukaryota; kingdom Viridiplantae; phylum Streptophyta; class Magnoliopsida; order Lamiales; family Orobanchaceae; genus Orobanche; species Orobanche coerulescens. Next base: position 50,270,244 of record CM065816.1, on the reverse strand, counting down.
CATAGGGGCTAGCGCGCGCTAAACTGGGATTCCTATAAATTGGACAGTGTAGCCCAGATTTCGTCATTTGTCATTTCTTCTCATTCTCTCATCGGTTTTGGGCTATTTCGGGCGATTTGGAGAGTATTCTTCGAGGTGTAATCATCAATCAGCATCTTCAGGCTCATCATTCGGATTAATCATCATTTCATCATCTTCATCACATCAAATGAAAGGTATTAATCTCTTGGATCTAGAATTTCGGATTTTTGGGTTTTTCCTTCCGATTTCTTCGTGTAAGCTTGGATTGTTGTTGGAATATGTTAGATATGGATTATCTATCTTGGATAAATATATTCCTACGGATTTAATGGCTATTTTGGGGATTTATATCAAGAACCCTTGGGGTTGACTTCGGTTAATTTGGGGATTTCCGATTGACGTTGTTGTAATCTTGAATTGTGAATTCCTATGGGATTATCGATATCACTGAAAGTGTTTTGATGGTTTGAAATACTCATCTTGGAGTTGGTTTCGATATATTCGAGTTTGGATATTGTTGTATCGACGTTTGAGTCGGTTATGATCGTATTTGATTCGCGTAATGATCGAATTATTGGTAATTGTGTTATTCAAGGTTGTTCGAGCGACCGACATTTCATTTAGGACGTTGTTCGTGGACGGACATTCTTCATCGGTGTTGTGTAAGTTAATTCTTACTCAGTTAAAAGGATATTCATTCCTTTCGTTGTTGATCATTCATAATCATAATTCATTCATAAAGTACTAACCGTATTGAAACTGGTAATTGTCACTTCATTACTTCATTCACGAGGAACGACGGTTCCAATTATTTCATTGAGCTATCATTTATTTCACTGTCATTTCATCTCGGTGAGTCATTATTGATTTTGATGTCACTTTTGTTATATCGTGGCATTCCGGGTCGCACTGGCGTGCCGGTTGGTATGTGTAGGATTTTCATGTCGGACACATTTAAGTCGTGTGTTGGTTGGTGGCCTCACATTGGACTGTGCACACGAGTTGATGGCTTCGTGAGACTGATTAGGTGCAAGACCACACATGTATTCGATCAATACTCGTTGGTGGCTTGTACACGGACACATTTCCATCCCGGATGTAGTGTGGTGCCATTCCTTTGAGCCATACCGTTAGTTGATTCATATAGCATGTTTGATTGCGTATGTTTCGACAGGATATTTCATAACTTCAGATATATCATGATTGTGTATTTTCAACCCTTGAGGATTGTTGTTCTGTGTAACTGACCCCGTTGGGGGATATTGTTTTTCAGGTCATGGCAAGGCAAAAGCACGGGGAGAGCACGTCGACGGCGAGGAGTCCCAATGATACTAGTAGGGGCCCCCAGTCTTTTCAGTCATTTATGTTTCCTTCATTTTATTCCGCTGCAGACATTCCGTTTGAATACTCATTTCACTCAGTGTTGTATATTTTATCTCCATATAAAATATACATGTATTCTTTATTATCCTGGATGTGTTGTATGAAACTCCTCATCGGAGTAATTAATGTTGTAATGTGGTTCAGTACTACATTTACCCTGTGTAATTCATTCATTTTCATTCACCTGGTGGGTCCCAGTCGGGGGTCCACAGCACTGTAATATCCGCCTAGTTTGGGGTGTTACATCATTAATGAAGTTTTGTTGGGTTGAATCATCCCTTGGAGGTTTGGTATCGATATTATTGGGGTTGGTTGTAACCAGGGGGAAGAATGTTTACAACGTATTCGTTAGAATGCCCCAATGAGTTTGATTATTGTTGTATCGACTTTTGAGTTGGCTATAATCGTACTTGATACGTATATTGAGCGTTTGTTGGTAATCATGTTATTCAAGGTTGTTCGAGTGACCGATATTCCATTAAGGACGCTTGTTCGTGAGAGGACAGTTCACCACCGGTATTGTGTAAGTTAATTCTTGGTTAAAAGGATATTCATTCCTTTCGTTGTTGTTCATTCATATTCATAATTCATTCATAACGTATTAATCATATTGAGACTTGTAATTGTCAACTAATCATTCAATTCACGAGGAACGACAGTTCCAATCATTTCAATGAGCTATCATTCATTTCATTATTATTTCATCTCGGTGAGTCACTCTTGACCCTTGTTGGATTGTTATTCATTAATACTCATCATGGTCATTTTTATTCATGTGACCTTCTGGGTTCATATTGCGTGGCCGGGTGGTTATGTGTGGAATTTTTAGTTGGGTACACGATAGTCATGTGAAGGGTTCACCGACACAATGGACTGTGCACACGGTAACGTGTCTCCGTGCGACTAATTAGGTACAAGTTCGGGAATCAGGCTACTTAGTCAACATTGTTTAAAACGACGGGAACGAATAAAGACGGAGCCCACAGCTATCAGATAGGAGCATCCGGTTCCGGGGCTGGCAAACCCCAAATTTACGAGAAGAAGAGAGCCGATGATCCAGAGGCCCGAATGATCTCAGGTACACTCGAAATTCTATCTCAACTTGTGTGTACCCTTTTTGATACTGGTGCATCGCATTCATTCATTTTCGAGTCATGTTTGAGTAGACTACGTCTGGATAGTGCTACTAGTTGCGAGCCTTATGTCATTGGTCTACCAGACGGTAGAAGAATTATTGGAGATCGTGAGATTAAGAATTGTCCGATTCAGCTTAATGGTCGTGATTGGTTAGCGGACCTAATTGTGGTAGACTTACCTAGAGATGATGTTATATTGGGTATTGATTGGATGGATCGTCATGATGCTGTCCTTAGTGTCCGTAAGCGTATGGTCACAATCATTTCAGACGATGGAGTCGAATGTTTATTTCAGGGAGGTAATCCCATCTGTTCCGGTAGAGTCATTAATATGATAAAAGCGGTGAAATTACTCAATAAGGGGTGTGTTGGTTATTGGTGCTATATGACCAAGACCGAGAAATCATCAGTGATGCTGGTGGATATTCCTGTAGTGAGAGAATATGCCGATGTATTTCTAGACGAGTTACCTGGTTTGCCTCTACAGAGAGATGTGGAATTCACAATTGAGTTGGAGCCTGGTACGTCTCCAATATCGAAGGCACCGTATCGGATGGCCCCGACTGAAATGCCGGAATTGAAGAATCAACTGGTAGATTTGACCGAGAAAGGTTATATCCGACCGAGTGCGTCCCCGTGGGGGGCACCTGTGTTATTTGTCAAGAAGAAGGATGGTTCTTTTCACTTGTGTATTGATTATCGAGAGTTGAACAGGGTGACGATCAAGAATAAATATCCCCTTCCCCGTATTGATGATCTCTTGGATCAACTTCAGGGAGCTTCAGTATTTTCCAAGATCAATTTAAGATCTGGGTATCATCAGTTGCGAATTCGAGAGTCGGATATCACTAGAACGGCGTTTCGAACATGCTATGGTCATTATGAGTTTGTGGTAATGCCATTTGGGCTGACTAATGCACCTGCGGTATTCATGGAATTAATGAACGAGTCTTCATCGACTATTTGGATCAGTTCGTGGTTGTCTTCATTGATGACATTTTAATTTATTCCCATGACCGAGAGGAGCACGAATTTCACCTTCATTAGGTTTTCGACGTGTTGAGACGAGAGCAGCTCTATAGAAAGTTTTCCAAATGTGAGGTCTGGATGTCCGAAGTGATGTTTATCGGACATGTGATTTCATCAGACGGAGTACGTGTCGACCCTCAGAAGACGGAGGCTATCCGAGATTGGCAACCTTCGAAGAATGTTAAGGAAATCTGAAGCTTTCTTGGATTAGCTGGTTATTATCGGCGATTTGTGGAAGGATTTTCTAAAATCGCTCAACCTATGACAAACCTTTTGCGGAAGGATAAGAAATACACGTGGTCCGATGCATGTCAGCAGAGTTTTGAGGAACTCAAGAGTCGTTTAATTTCAGCACCTGTCCTTTCCTTGCCACAAGGGACGGAGGGATTCGTGGTTTATAGTGACGCGTCTGGACACAGTCTTGGATGTGTATTAATTCATAACAGGAAGGTAATTGCTTATGCCTCGCGGCAATTGAGGTCTTATGAGATCAACTATCCGACCCACGACCTGGAATTAGCGGCCGTGGTTTTTGCGTTGAAGATTTGGCGTCATTATCTGTATGGCATCACCTGTCAGATTTTCAACGACCATAAGAGTTTGAAGTATATATTTACTCAGAAGGAGTTGAATATGCGACAGAGACGGTGGTTAGAACTGATCAACGATTATGATATTGAGATTCAATACCACCCGGGTAAGGCGAACGTTGTTGCCGATGCCTTGAGTCGTAAATCCGTTCAAGAGCAAATGCTTGCTCGTTTAACAGTTCAGAAGGAACTTCAACAGGAATTTCTGAGACCCGAGATCGAGGTCTGGTTACAGCGAGTGCAAGGGCAACTTTGCATGTTAGAGATTTCATCGCCACTCGAGGAGGCGATCAGAGTAAATCAGGGTTCAGACCCATTTTTATTGCGCATTTGAGATGATGTGGCTCAGGGGAAAGCCCCTGGATTTGTGGTCCACGAGGATGGACTTTTGTGATTTAAGAACCGGTTATGTGTCCCGGCGGATGACGAGTTGAAAAACTCGATTTTGAGAGAGGCCCATGCTACCCCTTATTCAATTCATCCGGGGTCTAGCAAGATGTACAAGGACTTGAAACAAAATTACTGGTGGAGTAATATGAAGCTAGAAGTCTCAGAATTTGTTTCGAGATGTTTAACCTGCCAGCAAGTCAAGATAGAACATCAGCGACCGGCGAGTATGCTGAAACCGCTCCCTATTCCAGAGTGGAAGTGGTAGGATATTTCAATGGACTTCATCACGAGTTTGCCAATGAGTCATCGTGGCATGAATATAATTTGGGTAATTGTGGACCACTTAACTAAGTTAGCTCATTTCCTTGAGATTAAGGATACATGGGGTCCCGAGAGACTTGCCCAGTTATTTATCAAAGAGATAGTGAGATTGCACGGTACTTCTAAGAGTATCGTTTCTGATCGCGACGGGCGATTCGTGTCACATTTTTGGAAATCAGTTCATCGTGCCATGGGAACTCAGCTTAATCTCAGCATAGCTTTTTATCCTCAGTCCGACGGACAATCAGAGAGGACTATTCAAACGTTGGAGGACATATTGAGGGCATGTGTTCTCGATTGGAAGGACAATTGGGAAGCCCAACTACCGTTGATCGAGTTCACGTACAATAATAGTTGGCATGCTTCGATTAAGATGGCACCTTACGAGGCCTTGTACGGTCGTCGTTGTCAATCTCCTTTGCATTGGGATGACTTATCAGAATCAATCGATATCGAGCCCGATATGCTTATATCCAATTGTGAGAAGGTAGCTTTGATCAGGAGTCGTTTCTTGACCGCTCAGAGTCGATAAAAATCATATGCAGATAATTATCGTCGATCATTAAAGTTCGAGGCAGGTGACCACGTTTTGGTCAAGGTATCCCCGAGTCGAGGTATCCTCCGTTTCTGGAAACGGGGAAAGTTGAGTCTGAGATTCATTGGACCGTTCGAGATTTTAGATCGAGTAGGCAGTCTGGCCTATCGATTGTCCTTACCTCCGGCGTTGATCCGAATTCATAATGTCTTTCACGTCTCTCAGCTGAGGAAGTATGTTGCCGACCCGAGTCACATACTTCAGTTCGATGAAATCGAGATCGTGGATGATCATTCATATGAGGAGCGTCCTGTACGACTCTTAGAGCAGCGTATCAAACAGTTGAGGAACAAGACGATTCCTTTGGTTAAGATTCAGTGGTCTAGACACGGAGTTGAAGAGGCTACTTGGGAGACCGAGTATAGTATGCGGGAGAGTTATCGCGAATTGTTTGACCCTTAGTTTCGGGGACGAAACTCTTTTTAAGGGGGGGAGTATGTAATACCCGGTTGTAAATTCATTCATTATCATTCAGTATATTGTCACTCAGTAATTTTTCACTCATTAATAATCATCATCATCATTCATATTCATTTATTGTATTCACCGTTCGGAGTAATTTTGTATCGTGTATCAGTTATTATTCGTCATTCAACCCGGTGGGAGAATTAGGCCGTGCATATCATCATTGTCATCATTATAGTGGACTGCGTGTGAGGAGTAGCGCACGCTACGTACTCTCTTTAGCGCGCGCTAATTGAGTACTGGTAGCGCACGCTACCTCTCAGCGTTAGCGCACGCTAACGTGTTGGAGACAGACAGTCCAGTAGGTACTGGACTGATTTTGGTGTTATTCATAGAGCACTCTAAGAGTGGATATAGCGTACTCTAGAGGTATTGATAGCGCACGCTGAACATCAGTGTAGCGCACGCTAAGGTCGAACAGGCAGAGTCCAGTGGTTACTGGACTGAAATGGAATAATTCATAGCGTACGCTACGAGTGGTTCATAACGTACACTAATGGTGTAGTAGCGCACGCTAAGTAACTGGTGTAGCGCATGCTATCGCGAGCAAGGCAGGAGGACAGTAGGTTCTAGACTCCGGTTTTCTGGACATCAGCCATCAGGTAGCGGGCGCTAACACAAGGTTAACACACGCTAATAAGAGGCGTTAGCGCACGCTACCAGTGGATGTAGCACACGCTAACGATACAGACAGTGGGTACTGGACTAACCGGTTCACCCGTTAGCGCATGCTAAGCACAAGAGCTAGCGCACGTTAAACTGGGTTTACTATATATAGGACAGTTCAGTCCGGGTTTCGTCATTTTCACATCTCACTTTGTTTTTGGTCGGATTTGGGCGATTTCAGACATTTTGGAGAGATGTCTTCGAGATGCATCCACCTATCAACATCTTCAAGCTTATTATTCAGATTAATCATCATTTCATCCTCTCTGACACATCAAATCAAGGTAAATAATTCTTGAATCTAGAATTTCGGATTTTGAATGTTTTCCCCCCGATCTCTTCGTGTAAGCTTGCTATTATGTTGGAATATATTAGATATGGATTATCTACCTTGGATACGTGTATTCCTACAGATTTATTGGTGTATATTTTGGATTTGATGAATATTTGGGGAATTATTCTAGAACCTTTGATGTTTGACTGTGGTTATTTTGGAGGTTTCCGATTGATGTTGTCGTAACCTTGAGTTGTGGTTTCCTATTGGATTATTGACATCATTAATAAAGTTTTGTTGGGTTGAATCATCCCTTGGAGGTTTGGTATTGATATTATTGGGATTGGTTGTAACCAAAGGGAAGAATGTTTACAACGTATTCATTAGAATGCACCAATGAGTTTGATTATTGTTGTATCGACTTTTGAGTTGGCTATAATCGTGCTTGATACGTATATTGAGCGTTTGTTGGTAATCATGTTATTCAAGGTTGTTCGAGCGACTGATATTCCATTAAGGACGCTTGTTCGTGAGAGGACATTTCACCACCGGTATTGTGTAAGTTAATTCTTACTCGTTTAAAAGGATATTCATTCCTTTCGCTGTTGTTCATTCATATTCATAATTCATTCATAACGTATTAATCATATTGAGACTTGTAATTGTCAACTAATCATTCAATTCACGAGGAACGACGCTTCCAATCATTTCAATGAGCTATCATTCATTTCATTATTATTTCATCTCGGTTAGTCACTCTTGACCCTTGTTGGATTGTTATTCATTAATACTCATCATGGACATTTTTTTTCATTTGACCTTCTGGGTTCATATTGCGTGGCCGGGTGGTTATGTGTGGAATTTTTAGTCGAGCACACGATAGTCATGTGAAGGGTTCACCGACACAATGGACTGTGCACACGGTAACGTGCCTCCGTGAGACTAATTAGGTACAAGTTCGGGTGTATCCGGACACTCGTCTTGTGCACTTGCACGTCCAATTACGGGCGTACTATGATGCCCCTCTTCATCTTAATTTCATAACTAAGAGATATATCATGATTGTGCTTGTTCAACTCTTGAGGATTGTTGTTCTGTGTAACTGACCCCATTGGGGGATATTGTTTTCAGGTCATGGCAAGGCAAAAGGAACGGGAAGAGAACGTTGACAGAGAGGAGTCCCAGTGATACTAGTAGGGGGCCCTAGTCCTTTTCAGTCATTCATGTTTTCTTCATTTTTATTTCCGCTACAGAATTCCGTTTGGATATTCATTTTTATTCAGTGTTGTATATTTTATCTTCATATAAAATATACATGTATTCTGTACTTCCTGGGTGTGTTGTACTTGAAACTCCTCATCGGAGTAATTAATGATATAATGTGGTTCGGTACTATAATTATATTATTTAATTCATTAATTTTCATTCGCCTGGTGGGTCCCAGTTGGGCTCCACAGCACTGTAATATCCACCTAGTTTGGGGTGTTACACGTTCCTCATATAATCATCATGAAATCATCCTCAAGGCAGGTTATAAGCTTCGAAATTCAAATCCTTATGATAGGCATAGTCAAGGTTCAACTATTACCAATGAAAAGCCTATGTTCATCCAGTCCAATCTTCCTAAACTTATTGTTTGTTTCAAAATGTTCATAACAAACTTCATAATCTCAGTATCATGTTCATAATCGACACTAAGGATATGAATTTCAGGTGATTAAAGCATCACATACCTTACTACGGAAGGAAACAACGAAACACTTGATTAAACTCAACGTCGGATGCTTGAACACTAATCCCCAATGCTCCACGTCTTCAAAAATCACATTCAGAGGCTGTTATGAGGGGTTAATGTCGTGAGGGTAACTCTCTAAGTCGAAGAAGTCGGATAATGGACGAATGGTAAAATGAGAAATGAAATAAAGGTAATGTCCCATTTATAGGAAATGACCCTTAGCGTGCGCTATTGCTACTTAGCATGCGCTAACAGGCTCACAACCCACTATCTCTTTCTGACATCGGTCTTACGTATGTTATACAGCCATTACGTATGTTAAATACCATTATTAGCATACGCTAACCCTCCTCGTTGTGCATGTTAACGGCCTCGCGGAGCTTACTGCCTCTACTGTCCGTGGCTTTAGCGTGCATTAACTATAATCTCTAGCGCACGCTAAAGACCGTTGACTTAACTTTTTCCAAAAACCGTCCAGGTTCATTCCTACACATCCTTATCTAAATCCGTGATACGATATCACCTACCAACTTTTGTCTCAATCATGTTTACTGCACATAGCGCGCGCTACCATAACTGCATAACGTACGCTAATGCTCAAAGTATAGCGTACGCTAAGCCTGTATATTAGCGTGCGGTAATTCATGCAAACACATGCATGAATTAACATCCTTTACACCACACATTGATGAACAATGGATTATTGATACGAGAAATCATACTTTGATTAATTGTACGACAAAATCAAATACCATCAGATTCAAATACGGGCGAAAATACATGACAAATATCCGAGTATTACAAAAAACACTTTAAAAACCCTTTCGAAAAATAGTTTATTTTCATAAATCATTTTTAAACACTAGACGTCGTTAACTTGATTGAAAGATCATTTTGGAATCATTTCAAAATATCAACATAGAATTGCTGAATTCATAACATGAACAAAACCATACGAAAATCACGGTTTATACATATTCCATTGCAATTTATACATAAAGCACGATCAAATACTTGTCTGGAAACTTTATGGACAAGGATGTTTCAAATGGTTTGTAATTAGGGTTCGAAACCCTGGACTTTTCAGACCTACAACGAATAATATGAGGTAATCGACATTAGGGTTACTTATTCTAATCGAAATAACATCGAAAACCTTAATTGAATCCCTTAGGAAACTTTTATCGGACACTTCATGGATGGCATCCGATTACGATGATTCGATCGAAAGATTTAATTTCGCTCCAGTAGAATCGATAAGTACAACCCCTAGATACTCCATATATAATCATATTTCAAATCCGAACAACAAAAACTTAAAGATTTTGAAGAATAAGTTTAGTGTTTAAGATTAAATTACCTCCAATACAGTGGAAACTGCTGAAATTGATTGAAACGAACTTGATAATTTGATTCCCAAATGTTGAAAATGCATTTAAATCACTCAAAACAAGATCAAACCTCACTTTCTGTCTCAAGGTTGAAGGAAACTTTCATTTCTGAAGTTTTTTGGCAAATGGGGACCTTATGTTCGGATTTTATACCCAACAGCTCGACTTTAAGTCGTCTGTAACCTGTGCCGTGGTAGATCCCTAAGTGGGCCACGACACACTGTTGTCTCTCGACACTTCCAACCTTCTATAATGTGTATGGCGGCACACTCCTCCTTGGGCCGCGACACACTGACACCTCTGTCTTTTTTTATCATAACTACTTCGTTCAGACTTGGAATGGCTCGCTGTTTGTTCCGTTCGAAACTTAACTCAATAATCTAAAATACTATATAATGTTAGGATTTTTAGATTTTTCCTGAATTTATGGTGACAGATAAAAGTCGGTCCTGGCGCACAGCACCTTCCAGAAAGGTCCACGTTTGTTTTTATTGACTCCCTTGTGGTACCCCATTTATATTATGAACTGTCCAATAATATAATACTCGAGACAAGAATTGTGAATCTTGAGGCTGATCAAACAATCCAGTCACAGTTTGATTGACAAGTCTAGAACGTTCCTCGAAACATCGAGAAACTACAAAAAGGTCATTGAGACATTGAAGTGAATTCTTAAGGTCTCATAATCAACTTCAAAGTATTCTAACATATACTATTGAACCTGACTTTGTTAAAATAACCCTTAATGATATCGCAGGTCGGGTTCTCATCACCAGTCAGAATTATAGAGCAAAATATACAGTTAAGAAAAGTAATACCTATGGGATCATGAGTTTTGCAATGAGAATAGTGCCAATAAATCACTAATCTCAAGATAACACGAAGGACGTCATATAATCGATACGTGTCGATATTCAGAATCCAACGATAAGTTAAGAATAAAGAATGACAATAGTTACCAGTTCAACAAAATGACAAAAAGAATTCATAAAACAGGTCGAAAATTAGAAGTTATTTAGGGGTAAAAATCTGGGGTCTCACACTCTTTCCTCCTAAAAAAAAGTTTCGTCCCGAAACTTAGGATGCAATGGGAAGAATGTTACAAGTATTTCGTACTGATTGGTAACAAAATTTCAAACTCAATTCAAAGTAAAATTACATGGAAATAATTAAAGGAGGTTTTTGAGGTTGAAAATCAACATAGAAAATAAGTTTGAATATTACATCATGTATGGGTCGACTCCTCAGGCTGGGTACATGATATGACCATATCCCATAGGCAGCCTCATCGATAATCCTGTCTCTGGCAGTTCATGGTTTGATTCTCGAGTTCAAATAATCAACGTCTTGGTTATTGCTAGGTGCACTTACTTCTAAAGGCTCACGAACAGATCTATCACTGAGGTTTACTCGACATCCACACAAAATATGAATAAAAGAGGACGAATAATATCACGATAAGAGTCAACTTAAAATTAAAAGTTTCGCTTGGTATAAGAATTGGTTGACTTTATATGTGAAACGAGAAGGGCATTATATGCACAAAAGGGAATATCGGGTGAAATGGGTCTAAATAGTAGTATATCATATTTCCACTCGAACAATCAGACAACAAAATCCCCAGTACGAATTTCCTCCTTAGGTTTATATTCACATGTCCCTTTTTAAAAAAGTTTTCAACACAAGTATCAATTTCCCAAAAGAAAAGGTCCAACTAAAAATGCTTTATTTATCATCATCTATTCTGTAATAACCCCATCCCGGGTCGGAACTGTTACAATACTGTGGATCCATTTTTGGAATCCACAAGGCAAGACCTTTTAACACACTACACACACCCAACGACCAATTAGGTCTGAAAGGATGTTGAAAGTGTTTTTGAAAACCAAGATCACTCATCAAGTATTTACAGAAATCTTTCTCAAATAATTCTCAAAAACACTTTCAAAATCTTTTAGAAAAACAGTTTATTTTCAAAAATCATTTTCAAACAATAGACGTCGTTAACTTTATTGAAAAGATCATTTTTGAATCATTTCAAAATATCAACGTAGAATTGCTGAATTCAGAATATGAACAAAACCATACGAAAATCATGGTTTATACATATTCAATTGCAATTTATACATAAAGCACGATAAAATACTTGCCTGGATGTTTCAAATGGTTTGTAATTAGGGTTCAAAACCCTGGACTTTGCAGACCTACAACGAATAACATGAGGTAATCGACATTAGGGTTACTTAATCTAATCGAAATAACATCTAAAACCTTAATTGAGTCCCTTAGGGAACTTTAATTGGACACTTCACGGACGGTATCCAATTATGATGATTTAAACGAAATATTTAGTTTCTGTTCCGCTAGAATTGATAAGGACAATTCCTAGATACTCCGGATATAATCATATTTCAAATTTGAACAACAAACACTTAAAGATCTTGAAGAATAAGTTTAGAGTTTAGGATTAAATTACCTCGAATCCAGTGGAAACTGCTGAAATTGATTGAAACGAACTTGATAATTCAATTCCCAAATGTTGAAAATGAATTTGAATCACTCAAAACAAGATCAAACCTCCTTTTCTGTCTCAAGGTTGAAGGAAACTTTCATTTCTGAAGTTTTTTGGCAAATGGGGACCTTACGTCCAGATTTTATACCCCAAACCTCGACTTTAATTTAGCTATAACCTATGCCGCAACACAGTCCTAAGTGGGCTGCGGCACACTGGTGTCTCTCGACACTTCCAACCTTTTGTAATGTGTATCGCGGCACACTCTTCCTTGGGTCGTGGCACACTGACACCTCTGTCTTATTTTTATCGTAACTATTTTGTTCGGACTCGGAATGGCTCGCTGTTTATTCCATTGGAAAGCTAACTCAGTAATATAAAACTTTGTAAAATTTTAAATTTTTTGAATTTTTCCTGTATTTATGGTGACTGATCAAATTCGGTCATGGCGCATAGGGCCTTCCAGAAAGGTCCACGTTTGTTTTTATTGACTCCCTTGTGGTACCCCATTTATATTATGGATTGTCCAATAATATAATAATCGAAACAAAAATTGTGAATCTCTAAGATGGTCAAACAATTCAGTCATAGTTCGATCGACGAGTCTAGAACGTTCCTCAAAACATCGAGAAACAATAAAACGGTCATTGAGACATTGAAGTGAATTCTTAAGGTCTCATAATCAACTTTAAAGTATTCTAACGTGTACGATTGAACCTGACATTATTAAGATGACCTTTAATGGTATCGCAGGTCGGGTTCTCATCACTAGTCAGAATTATAGGGCAAAATATACTGTTAAGAAAAGTAATACATATGGGATCATGAGTTTTGCAACGAGAAGAGTGTCAATCAATCACTAATCTCAAGATAACACGGAGGACGTCGTATAATTGATACGTGTCAATATTCAAAATCCCAAAAGTTGAACGATAAGTTAAGAATGAAGAATGGAAACAGTTACAAGTTCAACAAAACGACAAAAAGAATTCATAAAACGAGTCAAAAACTAGAAATTATTTAGGGGTAAAAATCTAGGGTCTTACAGAAAGGACATTTTAAAGCAGACTATCCTGCTATTAAGAAAGGTATGTCTCATGTACTAGTAGGCAACACATGTTTGGCAGGTTGTTTAACCACTTCATGGATAATAGATTCAGGCTCCACTGATCATATTTGTTTCAACTCACATGTTTGTTAGTTAACCAGATGGCTTAGTACGGGCAAGATCACTACCAATTGGGATGATTACTCTAGGCTTATGGATGTAGCAGTGGGAGTCGTGTGTTTGAAGATTAGTGATATAATTTTAATTGCTAACAATGTATCACTAGTACCCGGTTTTAGAATGAATTAAGTTTCATTTTTTGTATTATGTTCTGATGGATATTCAATATCTATTGATGATGATGTTGTTATTAGAAGAAACAGTGAATGTATCTGCAAAGATACTTATACAAATGGATTATGTATCATTAATACTGCACAAACTTCCACGTATAAAATAAATTTGCTCAACTCTTCGACTAATCCTAAAAAAGAAAAGAACATTCGAGCATAAACCAAATATATTTGTGGCATTTACGATTAGGTCATATAAACCTTAAAAGGATTCAAATATTAGTATATGATGGCACATTGGATGAACCCAATTGAGTCATATGTGAATCTTGACTGGAAGGTAAGACGACTTAAAGAATTTTTTAAACCAAGGGAAATCGGGCACATGATGTGTGGTAATTGGTTCATACTGATGTATATGGTCCAGTGAACATTAGGCTAGGGATAGTTTCGAATATTTCATCACGTTTATAGATTATTATTTGAGTATGGATACTATCTGATACGGCATAGGTCTGAAGCATTTGACAAGTTCAGAGACTTCAGGGCTGAAACGGAGAAGCATCATTGGAAGAGTATCAAGTCACTACGATCTGATTATGGTGGCAAATGCCTTAGTGGAGAGTTTTTGGATTTCTTAGCAAATGAGGGGATTACACCACAACTCACAACGCCCTGAACTCTACTACAAAATGGTATTATTGAGTGAAGGAACCGAACCCTCTTAGAGTTGGTTAGATCCAAAACGAGTTACTCATATTTACCTATTTTGTTTTGGGTATATGTCTTGGACACATCAGCATATATTCTAAACTTAGTGATTTCGAAAGCAGTTCCAGTTCCAAAAAAAACAAAATAACTATGGAGTGGGTGACAGCCCAGTCTAAGATATGTCAGATTTGAGATTCTCAATACGCATGCTAAATAAGAACGCTGATAAGTTGACAACTCGTACAGAAGACGAGTATTTGTAGGATACTGACACGCAGGTGTAGCTTATCGAAAGTGCACAATATTGTATCAAGTAGTAAAGTGGACTTTTGAGTCCGATTTTTCAATTCCCACGAGGAAATAAGGTTATAAAGAGATTTATACACTGAGTAAAAACACACAATTATAGTGAAAAAATTAAGATAGTAAATGATTGCATAAATAAAGGAACTAAAAGATGTAAAAATGAATAGTTGGGATTACAAATTCAATTTGATCTCTTTTTTGGTAATGTTCAATTTGATCATTATTTATAGAAGATGTATATGAGATCACAAGATGCATCACTTTTTATACTGTGAAGATTCGATTTTTCTTAAAAGGACGTTTCCTCTTTCGAATGTTAACTCCCCTTATATATTAATTCAATCTACTATATTTCTATGTCGATTTGATCCAATACATAGCATTAGGTTTTATGAAAATAATTCAAAGAATCATCTAAGATTTGGAGGTATATTTTCATCCTCTAAAAACTTATTTTCAAAACTATATATAATTGTGAACATTTATGTGTATCAAAATAGCAAGCGAAGCAACTAAAATAAATCTTGCGAAACACTGTTGACAACCAAGAACAGTATATTGGCATCTTCACACCATTTTTCATCACTTCGAATAACATATCGCAATAATATTTGAAGGGAGAAACTCTCATAACACGGCAAACATACTCCGCAAGATGGTAGGGAAACAACTACAAATTCAATGAACCAAGTCATTTTGAAGTCTAGAGTAAGTGTCAGTATAACATCAACACACTCAATCACTCATCACTTGCATAGAGTAAAGTGGTTGACAGCTCCTAATATTTTCTAGAAAAACCTACTAAAGAACATCAAGGGGCAAGGCGTCCATGTTGCTATCAAACATAAAGTAACACGAAATGCACACTTGTCCTGTATAGCAGGTTCTACAGTGCCTGCCTTAAGCAAAAACAAGAGGAGAAAAATGTTGTTACCTGAGTTCATCATTTGATTACATGGGAGGACATTTGATCACTCCTAAGGTCTATGATAGGTATTTCTTGACAAATTTATACCGATAAAATTGTGCTCCTTGATTATCCTTATTACTCTTTATGTTCTCCGAGTTTCAGCTGCCTCACTTAACAATTTTATGCTCTTAGTCAATATCTCATTGGTTTTAGGATGAAACACGATCTGTTTTGACATTCTATTATGGTTTCACTATTAAGAAGAGTAACTAGCTAGCACGATAAATTAGGATGGCAGGTTTTATGAAACACACTGCTAGATTTCTCGGTAGATAACGCATCATTTCTTCATAGTATTCACCCTTTTTGCACATTTTACTAGCAAAACAAGCGTTCCAGATGAGTCTTTTCTTGATGCAGTGTTCAATTATCCTGCATGACGAGAATGACTCATATAAGTGAAATCAGTGATTTTTTTTTAAAAGAAAAAACGTCCATTGAGGACGGGGGTTGAGGCGGGACCCACCAACCTGTAAGATAAAGAAAATATCGAGAAATACAAGCAATCAGTGCCGACTTATGACCAAAAATGGCCATAAGCCGGATCCTAAATCTAAAAAATGAAATACCTACGGCCCGCTAAAGAAATACAAGGTGCATCACTAAAGCCGTGGGCTATTGTGCGGCCCAATAGGTGAACCTCCGAATTATGACAAAAAATGGGCCCTAATCCGGATCCTAGAAACTAAAATGCCAGCGGCCCGTTAGAGAAATACAAGGTGCACTACTAAAATCGTGGGCTAATGTGCGGACCCATAGCAATAAATCCATCAATAATAAAATACTACCTAAATCTAAAAGAAGGGTAACCAAGCTGATCCATCCGTATAAGAGAGAGAAGAAACGGATGAGCAGTATCATAAGTATAAGTCTGAATACCGAGGGATGACATGCCGAGCTCAGAGAGATAATCAGCCGGCTTGTTGTCCTCCCGAAAAATGTGAGTGACTCTGTACTGAATGTCACGGAGAATGTGTCGGATACGCATAAGGGTGTGACGAACCTTCCAAGAGCCTCGATGGCCAAATGAAAGCAGGGTCACCACAGCAGCAACATCAAGCTCAATCCAAACATGTCTCGATCTCTGAGGAGCCAAAATCAGTCCTATAGCAAGCGTCTGGATCTATGCATCAAAGCTCGAAGAGGCCTGAAAAGAGGAGTGGAAAGCAAGAAGGAGCTCTCCGTGATGATCTCTAATCAGACCCCCACCACCAGCAATCTGAGTATCTCTATCAAAGGAGCCATCCGTGTTCAGCTTGATCCAAGGGGTCTCAGGTCGAAGCCAAACCACCGGAACGGGGCGATGTGTCTGAGCGGGGCAAGGAGGAGCTCGCTAAAAACGGTCAGGAGGCGAGCACCCCACCCAGAACTCTGAAGAAATAAGCCCCGCAGCAGCAAATAAAGAAACATGGCGCTCCATCTGCACAATAACATGGGAAGCAAGAAAAGTAACCGCCCTATGCTTTACACTATTCCTCTCCGTCCAGATGAACCAAAGGATCAGACAAGGAATAATGAAAGCTGCGTGCCTAAAGTGTGTGCCATGTGAGAAAAAACTCAGGAGCTCAAAGATATTATCTGTATGGGGTAGGGATAAATGTGTCCATGCGCCAAAATACTCCCACACGTCACGAGCCACGTCACTCTATAAGAAAAGGTGGGATAGGGTCTCGGTATGGTAGGTATGGGTAGGGGTATGGGAACAGCATAAGCATCTGGAAGCCAAGGAAACGCCCCTCCTCTGTAAAACATCATCAGTCGGAATCCATCACAGAAGAAGTCGCCAAATGAATACCGATATCGTAGGTGTAAGTAAAGCAGTCCAGATAGCCCTGAAAATGAGATTAGCCTGATCCCTCACCCTGATGTGAGACCAAGCCGACGACAATGAGAAAGCACCCGAAGATGGAAGCGTCCAGCACATGCTATCCGAATCCTCCTCGGCAATGGGAGTCGCGAAAATCTCCTGTATGAACTGAGAGGTAAATCCAACCTCCTGACCCACAATGGACTCAAGCCTACCACTGTCCCAACCCCCATCAACCCAGAGCTCATTAATCCTAAGATGGGATCTTCCAGTAATATGACAATAAGAACAAATAGGCCTATCCCCAATCTAATTGTCATCCCAAAAACTAACCTCCCCGCTGCCACTACAAAGAGTCCAATAAATGAACTCCTGAGCCTGAATACCCACGAGGAGGAGACGGCACTAAGGGTGGCTGGCACGAGCTTTAAGAGCAGTACGTGTAGGCATAAAAAGGCCAGCAAAGCAGTATTTGCGGAGCATAAACTGCGCCCACAAAGACGTGCCTGCGCGATGGCGCCACCAGAGCTTATAACTAAAAGCTCTCGCCATATCCGAAAGGCTCCGGATCCCGAGGCCTCCCTCAGAGACTGGGCAGTAGATCTGCCGCCAACGGACCCAATGCGTCTTCCTCTTAGGACCTACAGCACCCCAGAAGTATCTCGCCATGATCTGCTCGAGCTCCTGGATAACATACTGGGGTGGGTCCAACACCTGAAGAAGGTGCAGGGGAATCGTGCAGAGAGTGCTCTTAATAAGAGCCAAGCGTCCCCCAAAAGCAAGGTGATGATGGGACCAACCATAGATCCTATCCAACATCCATTGCTTCACCCCAGCAAAGACCTCTCATCTCATAAAGCCTTTATAAAGGGGTGCACCAAGATAGGTGATGAGGAGATCACCTTGGCGGAAACCAGTAAGATCATGAACTCTCTGATGCCAACGAGGCGTGTGCTTCGGAGCGAGGATAAAAGTGCTCTTATGGATGCTAACCATCTTCCCAGAGGCCATGGAATAGTGATCCAGGAGCCGCATAAGGTCAACGAGACCATCATCCACAGCCCGTGTGAATATAATGATGTCATCGGCATAGGAGAGGTGCGAGATGGGGAAAGGCCGTCCGGCGGTCCTATACCTCATCAGAGGATGGTCATGAATGAATCGATCCAAGCAGCGCGATAAATAATCAGCGGCAAGCACGAAGAGCAACAGAGAAATGGGGTCGCCCTGACACAAACCTCGACTAGAGGCAAAATATACGGCCGGGCTACCGTTCACCAGAATGGAGAATGTGCAACTCTCGACACAGTGACGGATGAGCAGGATCCATCTAGCTGGGAATCCCATCCTCACCACGTAAAAAGTGCCAATGAACCCTATCATACGCCTTAGCCATATCTAGCTTCAGCGCAAAGTTCGGGATGCCATGAATGTCCGAGAGGTGGAGGTCGTGAATCAGTTCCTGGACCAAAAGAATATTATCCGTAATAACCCGCCCCTAAACGAATCCACTCTGGTTCGGAGAGATAACAAGAGGGAGGACAGAACCGAGCCGAGCATTAAGGATTTTCGTAATAATCTTATTGGTCACATTACACAGACTAATAGGTCGGTAATCTGACCAACCGCTCGGAACAGGCTTCTTCTTGATCAAGACGACCGTGGTCGCCGTGTAGGCCGGAGGCATGGGATGACCATCGAAGAACTCGAGCACATCCCCCTCCATATCAGAAGATACAATCTCCCAACAATGCTGAAAAAACAAAGACAAAAACCCGTCGGGACCAGAAGTGCTGTGAGGATCAATATCAAAAACTGCAGCACGAATCTCCTGGGGGAGATGGGGGGACACATAAACTATCAGAATCAAAAGAAGGGGGGATAGAAGGGAAACAAGTGTCATCTGGGGGGGCGAGAACATCACCAGCGGATGTAAGCAGAGTCCTGAAGTAATTCACAGTGGATGAACGGATGTCTGACTCAACAGCAAGTGTCGTACCATCATCCTCGATGCTGTGAATATAAGACTGGCAACACTTCTGCTTTGCAAAACCCTGGGTGTTGCGCTCTCCCTTAGCAACCCAGCGAACTACAGCCTTCTGTTTCCAGAAATCTTCCTCCATGGAGAGACGAAGTTGGTACTCAGCATGAAAACGGTGCATAGCGGTTCTATTCTCTGGAGTAGGATTCGAATCATATCGCCGCTCGGCCTCGTCCGCAGCCCGCAAGGCCTCATCCAACTTCGCATGAAGATTTCCAAAAACAGACCAGTTCCACTGTTTCAGTCTGTGCTTAACCCTAAAGAGTTTGGCCTGTAGATTACACATGCAACCGGTCCAGTTGGTGTAAGCCAGACCTCCCTAACAGTGTCCAGAAATGTGTGATGACGGATCCACATACTCTGGAAACGGAATGACGACTTGTGACGAGTCGAGGAAAATTGACACTGGATAAGAAGGGGCGCATGGTCCGAATGAAGTCGAGCCAAGTGAGTAACAGTAGAAATTGCAAACACGTTCGACCATGCTTCATTAAATAAAGCACGGTCTAGCCTTTCCTTTAAACCATTACGCTCCCAAGTGAAAATATCGCCCTGACAGCCCGCGTCAATCAACTCACAATCAACAATAGCCTGTGCGAAGTCGAGGATCTCAGGTGTGCCATCTGTGGAACTACCCTCGCGCTCATGCAAATGTAGGAAGATGTTGAAGTCACCACTAACTAACCATGGAAACACCTCTACTTCCAAAGCAATCTCACGGAGGGTGTCCCATTGGGCATAACGGCCAGCACGGACGGTGCTGGCGTAGACATAAGTGATAAAAATAGAATGGGGGAGAAGGGGAGAAGAAATAGAAAGATGAAGGACTTGATCGTATCCAACAAAACCTAGTGCTGAAAACCAGAAGAGGAGAAGAACCAGATCTTATTGGACCGATTAAAAAGTCCCGACGCGAAACCTAAAGAACGAGTATAAATATCAAAGTTAGCATTGGAACCCATAGGTTCCAAAATGCCAATAAAAGAAAATCTATGAGTACGGTGGAGATATCGAATACGCTTCTGTGCTCCAGTGTTCGCCAGACCACGAACGTTCCATGTCAAAATGGGGATCGACATAACTAACCAACCGACTCAGACAGAGGTCTAGAACACTGATTGGAGCATCCCCGTCTACGGGGTGTGCCCTGCCGAGCGGATGTGTCCCCATTCGAGGGCGATGCAGATCACACCTTGATAGGGGGAGAGGATCCACGAGAAGTTGCCCTTCCTCGTGTGGAAGTCGAGGAGTCAGAGGCAGCTTTACCCCTGGTCGTGACTCCAGGGGCAGCAGAAAAAGGCAACAACCGTCTCTTAACATGGGGCTTTGGTGCCTTCGGGAGGGGCACCATAGCCGAAGAAGAGAGGCTGGACTCAGATCTCTAGCTGAGTGCGGGTAAGAGCGCAGTCAGTTTGAGAAAGGGAGGGATGAGAGGGGAAGGAAGAAATGGGGGTAGGGGGAGGCTCGTAGACCACCATGGCCAAGGAATCAGGCTCCACGATTATCAGCTCATCGAGGCGACCCTCACTGGCGTGGCGGGGAGAAGACTCATGGAGTTTAGACGGTAAAGGGATAGTGGACGACTCCGTGTCGTCCTCAATAACAAGCTCCTCATCAGAACCTTGACCACTATCATCGCTACCCAGAACATTCTCCTTATCACCTACACTAATAATGTCATCGGTCCTTACTAAATCTTCCTCCTCTTTAGAAGAGGAGGCCAAAGATGCAAAGTATGAATGCTGGCCAGTGGCAACCGTACCCTTGGGGATAAACCCCGTCTCTTTGGGCCCTTTTTTAGCCACTACTTGCCAAATAACGGTCTCCTTGCCTTTAGAGGCCTTAGGAGCTGTCAGTAAAGTAGAAGCCTTAAGGTCTTTAGGAGGGCCGGCTGCGCCTTCTGCTGCTTGGGGGGGGGCAGCAGAAAGCTTCTTACGCTGGGGCGGCGGGGGCCGATCTTTGTTGCCATCTATGTAGCAACTAGGGGTCTCGTGCCCCACATGCGAGCAGAGAGAGCAATAGAAAGGGGCTCTCTCGTAAATCACGCGTTGCGTGAGAACATGGTCATCTAATTCGATCTTTATCTCTAGCAATCTGGGCGCAAGGATATCAATCTCGATGCACACACGCGCGACAGAGAGTCGTGAGTGTGTAGCCGTCGGCGCATCCACTAAAATGAGATTGCCAATAGCCTTGGCAATCGTTTATAGAGCATGTAGATGGAATAAATGAATCGGGAGGCCCGAGAGCCTAATCCACACCGGGCAAATCGAAGTCTCCGTCTTAACAGAAAATTTAGGGGTCCACTTAAATACACGAGATGGTCATCCTGAAATGTTCCAACTAGAGCCTAGCCACACTCATCTATAATCTTCGTCATTTTCAAATTTAATAGCAATATGACAATAATTGATCCAACTCCAACTGCATTTACCCCTTGGTTTTATATCAGTCAATCCAACGGACACATATCCAGGGGTGGGAATAGCATGTAAAAATTTCAGAATTAAGTACGTTCCCACGATGCAGCTAAAGTATTCATATCAGAAGTAGAAAAGGAAACACGTAATTTCTCATTAACGGAGGAGAGAGATCCAAAAGGACATACATTCGCTCCGTCGAAATTAAATGATTTGCTCGAATTTCCGGGTTTTTTGATTCCACTGTATTGACCCGTTCCGTGTTGATTGTTGATTATTTGGGCATACGAAACCGGTTGGCTGGTCGGGTTTAATGGTGGAGCATTTGTACCTGAGTCTTGATTTGCACAGGCGGTGTTGCTGGAGATTAAATTCTGGCTGCCGGAGGTTTGAGTCGGGTTGCTGGAGTTGGTGTGATTTAAGTCGGTCTGATTTTTGGGTTCGGTAATTTTTTTCTGGGTTTGGGCCGGAATTGCAGGCGGAATGGCTGGGCTTATAAGGGTGGTGGGTTGGTCTGGGATTTGGACTGGGGCGATGGGGTTGGGTGGTTTAAGGATAATGGGTTCAAGAAGGTTAAAATCTGTGGGCTCAGGTTGGGTGCTAGGTTTAGAAGTGGATGACCTAGAGGAGTTGGCCTGCAGAGAATTATTGTCATTAATAGGCTTGGGCAGAGTATTAAGAGTGGGCCAAAATGGCGGGGCCCGGGTAATGGGTGAAGGTTTGGGAGGGTGGGGTGTATGGGTATGGGAGAATTGGGCTTGAAGATATGGGTGGGCCAGACCAAAGCAGGCCCGCGATGGTTAGTAATAGGTTTAAGTGGGCGGCTTGTTGAATTAATTCTGGTTGGGCTTCGTCAAAGGGGCCACTCATCAGGCCCGGGTGATCACAGCCGTCGGGCGGAATTGGACCTAGGATGGATGACTCTCCTGCCATCCAATTTTGATATATAGTGTGGTAGTTGTCCGTCGCCAGGTCTGCAGATTCAGGGAGTAACCCTGCAACTAGGGTTTCGAGCGCCGCTAGATGAGAAGTTGACCTAGGTGCTTCAGCAGCGATGACAGAAGCTGACCGGAAGTTCGAAGCGGCATTTCCGGTAAGACTAGACGTAGGTAATCTTTTGCTTGTCGGAGTTCCGATGGAGAGATCGTCAGCAGGAGGTGGAAGCGACTTTTTTGGAGGAGGCGATGGTGATGGCGATGGCGACCGCGATGCTTTATGGCTACGACGGACGGCATCAGATTTTGCACGAGGTACAGGTGATGTCTTTTCGGGCATCTGAGACGCCCATTTTTTCCTTGTCATGAGCGTTCGTGTAAGTCGCCGGAGGGAGAGAAGAGTGAAATCAGTGAAATTGACTTCAATATGTTAAGCAAGTCAACCAAACAAAACAGGAATAGGAAGATCACATAATTCCACATGAGTGTTATGAGATGAACAATATCAATTAACTACTTCATATGCGCAAGAACAGTTGAGAAATATGGAAGTAATGTTTTTTCTCCAATCTACACGAAAACAACAAAAGAGGACATGTAGGACTTGTAATATCCGAAATTTCTACTATTGTTGTTTGATATTATTTTATCCGAGTTATATTATACAGTGTGGAATCTGTACAGTATGGATAAAATAAATAAAGGACTGAGATGTCAGTATCGGTATAATTGTCGAATCTGGTCGACAGTTGCATTTGAGGATATCGTGTATCAGGTTATCGTACTTTTGATATAGACTATATCGTATAAGAATGTTATTGGATTCTGTATATGTATTTAGTAAGTGTATATGTGTTTTCGGTATGTCGAGACAGGCGGTAACAGTTGAAATTGGCTAAGTATAGAATACTTAGCGTACGCTAATGTTGAAGACTTACGTACTCTAAATCACAAGAGTTACGTACGTTATGACCGAGACATTACGTACGTAACAAGAGGAATCGGACAGTTGGGCCCGGTGTCGGCAGCTTTCGGCGCGGATGTGGACAGGTGAGTCAACGGATGGAGTTACGTACGTTATACAGGGTGTATTATGTACGTAATATGAGTATAATACTGTAGCAAGTCAACGTACGTGTTACATACGTAATGGAATAAGTGTTACGTACGTTACGGGGCGGCTGGCCGAGTCGTGGCCGAGAGGACCTGTAGTGGCCGAGCATGGTCGGCAGTGACTCGCATGGATGGCCGATCATGGTCGGCAGTGACTCGCAGGGATGGCTAGGACTGGCCGATTACGTACGTAAGGCAGTGGTCGGTTACGCCGTAAGGGCCAGTTACGTACGTAATCCAGGTGCCGGTTACGTACGTAAGGGTGCCGAACAGACTGGGCAGTGAGCAGGCCATGGCCGGTTACGTACGTAAGGCAGTGGCCGGTTACGTACGTAAGGTACCGGCAGGTCTCGGCCTATATAAGGCCTGGACCGAGTCATCCTTATCATTTTTCATTTTTCTTCGTTTCTTTCACGATTTCTTCAGCAAAGTTGATGGATTTGAGTAAGAACATCATGTAGCAACATGTTTTGGAAGTTGGAATCATGGATTAACATCATCTTCCACCCGGATCGAAGGTAAGAACACCTAAACACTTGTTTTTGGATATTCTTGGAGTTTCTTGGTGTTTTGGCCGATTTGATTCGTTTTGGTTCAGATTATTGATGGAACTTTGTTGTAATCTCGTAATCATTCAATACTCTTGAAGTTTTGTGGAACAAATTCGAGTATTTCTTCGTTAACATGATTGAATTGGATTATGCCTTCATAGTGTTCGATGAAATGCCTCAATGAGTAGAACTTGGGAAATTCTACACGTTTTCGTATGAATGGTGATGGAATTGATTGTGTTATGATTATTCTTGGTAATTATGGGAATTTTGTTAAGGGAAGATAATGAATTGATGATCAAATACCTTGATTATGTCGTTATGATTATGGAATCGTAGTAATCTCGATGTTCTTGATAGTTTATTGTAATCCATGATGTTATGAGAAGTGTATATGTTGAAGAACATGATTACATACACCTTGAATTGTGAATAAGGATTGTTTAGATGTTAGAACACATCGGATTATGCCGTTTGGGGACTTTGAATGTGATTTCGGAATAAGTTGTGGAAATCTTGGAATATGATTATCTATAATTAATCGGATTGTCCGGATTGATGATGATAATGGGTAATTGGTTTCATTATGAATATACAAGGAGGAAACTTGTAAGCGTATTTAAGATGGAATGTGGAATCGTATTGTTGTTTTGAATTCGTGTTTGATTGGTTTGAGTTGTATGGTTCGGTTTTGTGTATGATCGAGGTATCGTTGAATCGTTGAGATGATTTGGTTGGTCATGTCGGTTGTTAATTGTTATCGGATATGTGTTATTTGATTACTTCAATAGGTTGAGATTATTGATCGGTGATTAGAACCATATGTTGCGGTCATGTTCGAGTACGTTCGTGAATTGCGTTGGTCGGGGCCGAGGAGCTCGTAGACGAAGGCATTGCGACTGGTAGCGGCTTCATCATCATCGTATCGGTATCGAGGCAAGTTATTACTTGCTCAGTTATAATATTTAATGAATGGTTTCAGTTTCATTCGTTTATAATTCGTATAGCAATGTTTATAAATTGTAATCACAGGAGATTTGGGATTATAGGTTGTATTTGAGTTTTGGGAATTTAAATCATAATGTATATGATTTACAATTGTCGTTGGTATACTTGTTATCGAGGATACATCATGGTATTGATGAAAACGTGAATTATCTACCGTCCGTGATGTTTTGGATCGGTGAATATTCATAATAATGGTTGGTGATGGTTTAGATATCGAGATTGCTCTCGAAGGACTCGGAGCAAGTATTTTAATCATTTCTGTCATTTGTGTCGATCATGTCGTGATACATTCGTGTATCGTTGTTGTCATGCATTTGTGCATTATTGTTGTCGTGTATTGTGCACGGTTGTTTTGTGCAGTTGTGCATTGTTGTCATATGTCCACCATGTGTTGGTCCGACGGGATCATCATGGGAATCTATAGCTGTGTGCGCTGGATCGCTGGACAGGTAATGCCACCATGCGTTGGTCCGACGGGATCATCATGGGAATCTATAGCTGTGTGCGCTGGATCGTTGGATTACCATATATATTGTTGTTATGCATATGTATATTATGGGTTTGCCATAAGTATACATTGTCGTTATTGTTGTGATCATATTGACGTTGTCATATGAGTATGCATTTGTAGGTCTTGTGTTAGGACCATGTCCGTATGTTGTGTTGATCTGATCTCGGATTAGACTGACGTGATGGTAATGGTATTTCGTATCTCGAGGTATGTTCTGTGTTTCCTCTGGTAATTGTCTTTTGATGGACAATCGATTATCGTGTTGAGATGTGATGATGTTATCTGACGGATTTGGGTTGGACAGAGTTAGTAGATTTCGTAATAGTGAGTTATGATGATGTTTTGAGAACCTTGGGTACTGGTGAGATACAGTACGAAATGTGAACTTTGGTAAAGTTATGACGGTAAGATTACATTGGTTGTATTCTGACTTAGTAATTTCATTGGTATGTAATTATTAATGTGATGTGACGGTTATCATTATTGGATATTATGGCTGACCCCGTCGTGGGCTTTCTTTTTAGGTTCTTGGATTATCAAGCTTGTAGCGGTCGTGGAGAGATGAACTTCCCGGAGGATACTGGCTAGGACATGTATTTTTGTATTGAGTTTCTGATCAGTCGCTGTATTCCGCTGCTAGAGTATTTTAAGTTGTTTGTCTTTTCCGCTGCGTGAGTATTTTTAAATGACCTTTCGTTTCTGGTAATTTGAGTTACTTTGGAAATCATTTTCTAAACTGTTGAGTTTTGGCATTTCAGGCCTTGTCCTTTTCAAAACGAGATTTCACGACGGTTTTGATAAATAGATTTTATAAAGTTTTCGAATATTTTAAAGATAATACCGTCGTTAGCCTCTTGGGCATTTGTAAATGTTTGCGAAAATTTCTTTTAGCCTTGTGGGTTCTGTTGTTACCCAAAATATTTTCCGGAGACAGTATTGCTGGAATGATCGAGTAACAAACAAATGCGAGAACACTTCCGTGAGAAAATAGATAACACAAGATTTGCCGGGGTTGTTAATCCCGGGCTTGAATGCTCTCGCGAAATGTTATTAATAAATATACTGTCGAGTACAAATATTAATGTTAGAATCTAATACACGGAGTGTAAAGACTTCTAGTTATCTAGGCTTTAGAGCGAGTAGATTGCCGGAAGAACCAGATAGATGAATCTGTGAGTTCTTGCTTGGGATATATGATGAATGTGTATGAATATCACTATGAACGTGTTAGTGTTTGCCAAAAGAGCCTTTGATTCTCTCTTTGGTGTGTATTTTGCACTTAATTCTTAGTAGAATTCGCCTCTCCCTTGGCCGCAACAGTGAGTCCTCTATTTATAGGGGACAAGGTAGTTGGGATCCCTCAGGCGATCGCGGGCGATCGCCGTTTTCTATATTAAAATAAACGGCCGATCGTCCCGTCACGTGGGCCTGTTCCCTTGAGGTCCGAGGTTGCAGTTGGAGGCCACCGGTGGGTGAACGATGGGAAGCGGCCACGTGTTGCGAGTCGGCTCGAGGAGGGCCCACTTCGTACCTTTCGGTGGCCTTGTCGGTATGTGTGGTAGGTGACAGGCTGGGGTCAATGATCCTATCTGTCGGTATCCTATGAAGATCCGCGGGTGGGCCATCGTCCAAGATTCGGTCTTCGACGACTTTGACGGATGCTGGATCCCCACGTGGCGTGAGACGATCGCCTCTGGTCCGTTCTTCAAAGACGATCGCCAGGTATCAAAAGACGATCGCTGGTTACCAAAAGGCGATCGCTGGTTACCAAAAGACGATCGCTACATTATGCCGAACTCTAGGCGTTTGTCCGGAACATGTCTTTCATGGTTGGCTTCTCTGGAAGGTCGCCGATCGCCTATCGTGGCGAATTAATCGCCGCATAACAATTGCCTCCCAGCTCGCCTCGATGTTGAAAACACGGGGTGAGGTGGCTCTGTTGGCGATCGCCAATGTTTTAGACGACCAGCCGATCTGAATTCAAATATGGACGACCTTCTTTCGCGTCGGGAGCAGCGGGAAAAGAAGGCGGGCTTTCCAGAAATGGCAGGGACACGCGTCGTGTCATTGGGGAATCGACGGTTTTCGGACTGTCGGTGGCATGCCCTCGAAAAGACGCGTATGCGGGATTCGAGGGCCGCATTTAATGCGTCCCCACGTGACGGTTGCGATCCAGCCCCCGAGGTTTCTCCTATTTGCATTTAGGCCCTCGTCTCCATCTATAAAAAGGGTAGGGCTTCTTCTCCTTCATTTTTTTACGCGTCCTTCGTATCCATAGCCGAATTTCTGCAGAAATTTCTGGAGCTTTTTTGTTTTTGTGCCGATCTTCTTCTTTTTTCTAGGTAAGAAAAAATTAACCTTCTCCCTCTCTTTATTTTCTAATATGTCGGGAGGATCAAAAACCTTCGAGACCGGAAGCTCTTCCGCTGCCGCCGCGTTGCCTGAACGGGAGGAGGTTCCCGTTAGAGTGGATATGGAGACGGCCGCTGAAGCTATTCGAGCGGGGATTGCACCCGAAGAACTCGAAAAACTTTTCAACGAGGCCGAGGTGGCGAGGACGGCGGCGACGGCGGAGCAGGGGGGCTCGCCGGTGGATGAGGACGATTTGGTGCGGGAGGCCTGGGAACGAGAGAGTAGGTTCGGCCCCGCCTACGTGGCTTTTGCTCAGATGATGGAAGCGATCACCGGACCCTGTCCGGAATTCGATTTCGATGACTACACCGCCGCTCACCCTTACGAACATGTGAATCGGACGGTCTTTCAGGCCGCCGTCCCGTCTCCGTGGACTCTTGGACAGATCCGGAGTACGGCGACCAAGAAAGACCTGAGCCAATGGAGGGACAAATACCACATCCCCTCTGACGTTTCCCTTCACGTGCCTTTGGAGAATGAGCGCGCCGACCAACCGCCCAAGGATATGGTCGCCGTCAATGAGATGATTATGGAGGCGGGTCTGCGATTCCCGTTGCCATTGGCCGTCTCCTACTTGCTGATCGCCTGGAATTTGGCGTCTCTTCAACTGACGCCGAATGCTTGGCTGCAGATCATCTGCACGTTGACCTTGTTTGGCGGTCACCGGTTGTTCCGCCTCCTTACTGCGCTGGAGATGAATTATTTGTTTAAATTGGCTGCGCAGAAAGGGTCGATCGGCGGTCATCATATCCAGGGCCGACTCGGGAGAGTGGTCCTCGGCGTGCCGAATAAGACCAAGGGCGACCTGGCTAAATGGTGTTGGGTCGGCGGGGCATGGCGATCGGCGTCGAGTGACATGCCGAATGAGGAGTTGGAGATTCCCACCATTTTCCGGGAGAGGAATCCGAGTAAGGATTTAAACTCTCCCCTTGATTGAGCTTGTCTTGGACTGATCTAATTTTGTTTTCTTTTTGCAGGACCTCTCGTTCCAGCGATCGGCGATCTTCCATTCGATTTCTTGATCGTTTGGGAGCGGATCCGTGCTTTGCCGAACTCCTTTATTGACGTTCGATCGCTTGGTACCGAAGCTCATCGGTTGGGGGCTCGTTTGTTTTGCTACCCCCGTCACTTGAAAGTTCAAGGTATGAGTTTAAGTGTGCTTCCTTTCTTTGACGATCGTCTCCACGAGGTCGTTTTGTTTTGTCTAACTTGTTTGTACCTTTCCTTTGACAGAGACTTATTTTCCCCGAATCGCCGAACCACCGCCAGAGATAGCCATGTCGAACCCGGGAGTTCTTGGTCGCCTTAAGTTGGGCAAGAATACTGGTCGCGTTCCTGCGACGACGTCTCAATCTGCCCCGGTGACGAGACCCGCTGAGGCGCCGGTCGCCAAGCCGGTGGTCGAGGGAGAGGAACAGCTCAAGCGCCGCAAGAGGCGGAGGTCGGAGGAGTCCCCGTCGATCTCAGAGGTGGACGTATAGATTCTTGAGCCTCCGGTCGCTGCGGCTCCTATCTCTGCCATCCCGATGATGGAGCGATCTGGCCCCAAGCCTACGGTCTCCAGCCCCCGGTCATCTGGCAGCTTGGTGAAGAAGGTGGCGATCGCCGATGCGGAAACATCCCGGGGCAAGCCTTTTTTGGATGCGATCCCGAGCTGGTCAATAGGTAAGAGTGGGTCAAAAAATTTCTGAGTTAGGCATTCTGAGCATGGTATGGGCTAACTCCTTGATTTCCTTGGTTTACGCTGCAGGGTTCGTCTCGCCGACCCGGACGTTGCCCCCATGGTGCTGGACTTTCTGTCGAGCAAGGCTCCGCAAAATTCTCTCGAAGTCCCTGCTTATGTTCGCCAGGCTATCACTTCTCTGCCCAAGGCTTGGACGACCGATCTTGATGCGATCGCTCGTCGACGATCTGGAGACGCCATGCAGGCGACCGTTGCCCTGGCTCTTCAGACGGCGACGATGGCCGTCCAAGCTGCTCGGGATTTTGAGGGGCGACCCTGCACTGCTCATCTCCACCGCGAACTCGAGACCGCCCGGAACAGAAATATCGAGGATGCCAACTGGATCCGGTCTATGGAAAAAGAGTATGAGGAGACGGCCAAAAGGGCTAAGCAGGACGTGGATCGATTGAAGCAGGAGCTGAGCCGCTCCAAGGAGGCTGCCGATCGGTCCCGTGATAAGGAGAAGGAAACTCGCCAGAAGCTCGAGGCTTCGCAGGAGGAGGCGACCGGGCTGAAGGCGGCGGTGGATCGGCTCAGTGGTGAGCTGGAGGCGGCGAAGAGAGAGCTGGAGAAGGCCAGGGCGAGAATGTTGCTAAGGCGGTCGAGCTGGCGGAGGTCGAGAAGACGGCGGCGGATCTGAAGGGGCAGTTGAAGGCGATCGAAGTCGATCCCTACCTTAACGTCGAGCACGTCGGCGAGTTCGCTTACTACTTGGCCTATGCCGACGCTGTTCGAGCCGCTAAAAAGGCAGGGGTCAACATCGGTCCCCTGATGGAAAGCTTCAAATCCTACGTCCTCGAGCATCCTCTGCATCCAGAATTCTCCCTGCCGATCCTTGACCTTGTCGAATTCGGGATCGACTTGAGTTGGTATACCGGCAAACTCATTCATCCCGAGGCCGATGGGGGAGCCCAAGCCGATCCGCAACCCGAGGGCGAAGACCAGCAGGCGGGGCCTTGAGAGGCATTTTTGTTTTTCCTCCGGAACTTGTACTTTTTGTAATGCCTTCGGGCCTCGTAATGTATGAAGCTTGTGTTATGAATAAAATACTCCTTTTATCATACTGCGTAATATATTACATGCGATCGCCTTTGATTGTTTGCGTGCAATTTTTACGAGTACGTGTATATTTGCTTTCGACTTTTTGTTCGTCCGGCCGATCGTCTGAGTGTTGAAAGTGTTGACATGTTTTGAATCGGAATTCTTACTTGTAATTTTTGTCGGACGACCCCGATCGCCCTGCATGTTTCCTCTTTGTTCGATCGTATTTGAGATTAGCTCGACCTATCCCTGCCCCCTTGTTTTTGTTCATTTATCGTAAGTAAGGAAACAAAGACTAGTCTGTCTGGCGAGCTATCTTCATTTTGCCGATTCTGAAGAGTCATGTGTGGTTGGGGTGTTCGATGGACCGATCTCCCCAATCGTGTCTTCGTGTGCGAGGGATATTGTGTATCCCGCGACTCACTTTTTGTGAGGGTCCTCCGTTAGCTACGCCGCCTTGTGTTAAACGAAGGCGGGCGATCTCGGTCTGGAGGAGTCCTTGCGCGGAGTGTTGTCGGCTTTATTCGACACCACGTCCGCGGCTTGTCAGCTCTGCTTCCACCTCGGCCCGCCATGAAGATGGCGATCCTCGACAGTGTACGTTGAGACGGGGGTAACGGCACGTCGCATTGTTCGGGTTCACCATGTTAGATGATGTACCTTGAGGACGTGCGATCGTGCCTACTGATTATTTTGGAGGGTCCTTCGGCTACGTCGGCCTTGTATTTAAATGAAGGGCGGGCGATCTCAGCCCAAAGGAACCTTGCATGGGCGAAGCTGTCGGTTCCATCGACCTCCAGGACCATGGCGGCATTAATTTCACCTAGGATCGTCGTGATCAGCGATCGTCGGCGATATGCGATATGCCTGGTGGGGCGATCGCCATAATAGATGGGATAGGAAAAAATCTCATTATATTCCTTGTACATCATTGAAATCGAATACAAATTTATCACTGATAGTATTTTTTTAGATGCACGGCGTTCCAGGGGTATTGGTCCGGAGTACCGTCAGGATGTTCCAGTTCGTAGGCTCCTTTAGTTAGCCATCTGGATACTCTGAAAGGTCCCTCCCAGTTCGGACCAAAAACGCCTGTGTGGGTTTGGATCTTCTTAAGGACGAGATCGCCCACTTGAAATCTTCTTTCTCTGACCTTTGAATTGAAGAACTTCTCGGCTCTCCTTTTGTGGATTGTGTTCTTCATTTCTGAGGTCAGCCGTCTTTCTTCGAGCATGTCTAGGTCGATTCGTCGGGCTACATCGTTGTCGGTCGTCATCTCCTGCTCGGTTCGATGGCTGAGGACGGCGATCTCTGAAGGAATCACCGCTTCTGTTCCGAAGGTAAGGGCGAACGGGGTTTCGCCGGTTGAATTGCGGGTCGTCGTTCGGTAGGACCACAAAACGTCTGGGAGCTCGCTCGCCCATCGTCCTTGCCTGGATTCGAGTCGTGCTTTGATCGTGTGTTTGAGGATCTTATTCACCGCCTCTACCTGCCCGTTCGTCTGAGGGTGATAGGGCGCTGAGAATAACCTTTTGATTCCCCACTTCTCACAGAATTGCATGACTTCTAAACCGTCGAACTGTTTTCCGTTGTCAGAGATGATGGCACAGGGCGGCAGAATCGGCATACGATGTTTTTCCATATATACTTGATCACTTGCTCTTGGCGATCTTGTTGAGCGGTTCGGCCTCGGCCCATTTGGTGAAATAGTCGACCTCAACGATGGCGAACTTACGACCTCACAGGCTCGGCAAGGGACCTATTAGGTCGATGCCCCATTGCGCAAATGGCCAAGGGCTATACATGGAGGTGAGTGTTCGGGTGATAGTTTAATGTTGGGGCCCATTATTTGACACCTATGACACGATCGCATAGGCGATCGCATCTTTCCGAAGTGATGGACGAAAAACCCTTGTCTGGTTGTCTTATGGATGAGGGCTCGCCCGCCCGCGTGGTTTCCACAAATCCGTCATGGATCTCGGCTAAAGCAGGCCGACCTTCCTCCTGTAATACACTTGAGGAGGGGAAGGTGAAGGCTCGCTTGTAAAGACGATCGTCCAATAGGGTATACCAGTCGCACGGCCGAGTTGGCGAGCTTTAACACGGTCTTGAGGGACCGTTCCGTTCTTTAAATATTTGATGAACGGAGTCATCCAATTCTCCTCGGCGATGGCGGCCGTGGTAACCAGATTTCTGCCGATCGCCGGCCTAGCCGACTTTGTGATTTGGATATTGGAGAAGTCGGTGCCCCGTCCGATGATGCTAGTTTGGAAAGAGCATCGGCACGGGAATTGTGCTCTCTCGGGACTTGTTCGATTAGCACTTCTTCAAATTTTGTGCACATTTCGCGACCGGCTCTTGGTATTTGACCATCTGTTCGCCGCACGCCTCATATTCTCCCTTGACTTGGTTCACGACCAAAAGGGAGTCCATGAAGATATGGAGGCGACGAACATCGGGCGAGGGCTAGATCAAGCCCGCCTACCAAAGCTTCGTATTGACTTCATTATTGGTCGCACGAAACCGAAACGCACGACATTTGTGAAACTCGACCGTCGGGGCTAATGAGGACAATCCACCTTTGCTCTTGCATTGGTGCCGAGCCATCCACGTATAATTTCAGGCGGAGTCGGCCGACTGGCCTGACCGTGAGGAACGTTAATTCCACCACGAAGTCCGCGAGCTTGGCCTTTGATCGCCGTGCGAGGAGCGTACGTGATACCGTATTGGGCGATCTCCGGACCACTTGAGGAGTCGCCGTTGGTGTCCGGTAGGTGCTGGACTTGTACTAGAGTTAGAGTTGTTAGGACTTCCTCTTGTTGATCGAAGTAGTAAGACCTCAGTTTTAGTACACTCATGACAAGGGCGTATGCGTTCTTCTCCATTGGTGTATAACGTTTCTCAGCGTCGTGGAGCGCCTGGCTAACATAGTAGATCGGCAAGTGGGCTTGCCCCTCTGCTCGCACCAGAACGGCGCTTAGTGCGACCTCCGAGGCCGCTAAGTAAAGGAATAATTTTTCACCGGGATCGGCTTTGCCGAGGATGCGGGGTTAGATAGATATTCCTTTATCTTGGCGAATGCTATCTGGCTTTCTTTCGTCCATGCGAACTTCTTGTTCTTGATGGTCGCGAAGAAAGGCTTGCTTTTATCGCCGAGCCGTGATATGAAACGGTTGAGGGCGGCTAGACAACCCGTGAGGCGTTGCACCTGCTTGATGTTACGCGGTTCCTGCATGTCAAGGATCGCCTGTATCTTGGTGGGGTTCGCCTCGATCCCCCTTTGGCTCACTATGTGCCCCAGGAACTTCCCGGAGCCCACCCCGAAGTTGCATTTCTTGGGGTTCACCTTCATGTTAAACTTCTCAAGGATGGCGAACGTCTCGGCGAGATCGTTGAGGTGATCTTCCTTCTTGAGGCTTTTGACTACGATATCGTCAATGTAGACCTCCATGGTCTTGCCGATCTGATTGGCGAACATCCTGTTGACTAGTCGCTGGTAGGTCGCCCCTGCATTTTTCAAGCCGAACGGCATTCTGACCCAAAAGTATATGTCTTTTTCTGTGTGGAAAGATGTGTGTTTTATGTCTTCCTCCGCCATTGGGATTTGATGATATCCGGCGAAGGCATCCATAAACGACATCATTTCGCAACCTGCCGTGCTATCGACCGTGTGATCAATATGAGGCATCGGGAAGTGGTCTTTTGGACATGCCGCGTTGAGGTCGGTGAAGTCAATGCATAATCTCCGAGAGCCATTGGCTTTTGACGAGCACCGCATTGGCGACCCACCGTGGTTCGTGTGGCTACTCCGATCAATTTGTTGTTGAGTAACCACGGACTTCTATGTCGAGCGCGCGTATTTCTCGGGCCGAACTTCCTACGCTTCGTGAACAGGCTTCATCGCCCGGTCGATCTTCAGATAATGGCAAGCGTGTTCGGGACTTATGCCAACCATATCTTGATGCGACCAGGCAAAGACTCCGATGTTCCTACGTAGCAAGTTGATCAGATCCCCCTTTAATTCGTGGTCGATGCTTGCGCCGATCTGTACTTCCCGTTCTGGATGATCTGGATCCATCGTAATACTTTCCAACTCTTCGACAGGAACGGTCGCCTCTCGTTTGGTACGATCTCCGGACTCGGTCCTAGGATCGATGTCGAGGCTTGGCTCGAAACCGATCCTTGGCTCGATGTCGTCCGTCAATTGATGAGAGATGGCGTCCCCTGAGTCGGGTTGGTACGAAGTGTTGGGCTCGTCGATCTCCATGGGTTGATCGTCGGTCGCTTCAATGTTACATATAGTATGGGAAGTATTGAAAGAAGTAACAACATAGGAGTAATTCAAACATCTCTTTGCCATTAGCTGATCTCCTTTTACAAGACTGACGGTCCCATCGGCGGTGGGAATTTGATACGATAAAAGAAAGATGAGGCGACCGCCTCAAAGGTTTCTAAAAAGGGGCGACCTAGGAACCCATTATAGATCTTTGGGCCTATCTATGATTACAAAGCTTAGGTTCCTAGTAATCCTAACCTTGGGATCATAAAAGCATACTAGTTCAACGGAGAGCTTGATCCTCCCGTAGGCTTGGACTGTGTTGTCGCCGAACCCTTGGAGCACGGTGTCGAAAGGCTTGATGAATTTGATTAAGTTGCCGAGTTGGTCTAGGGCGGATTTGAATATGATGTTGCAGAAACTCCCATTGTCGACCAACACGCGATCGACCGTCTTCCCAAGGATGCAAGCGGAGATCACTAGTGCATCCTCTTTGGGACATTACACTCCTTCCCTGTCCTTGTTGGAAAAGGTGATGAGCGCGTCTCTAGAAATGGTCGGCACCGGAGGTACTACAACATGAATTCCGGCGAATGCCCTCAGTTCGGCCTTTCGCTTCCTGTTCGACATGGTGGAAACCGGGGAAAGACCCCCGAGGTTTCCACCTCCTGCTTGAAGCATGTTGAGCCGACCGCCAGAGTTGATCGGTGGGACCGATTCATCACAGTATTCCGGCTCATGCTCGATTCTGGCGACCGGATTGGGAGGAGTTCTCTCGTGTTGTCGGCGTTCGCGCCCTCCGGTCCTTTCCGTCCTTGGCTCCGGCTTGGTGACCAAGTTGTCCAGTTTTCCTTTCTCAAACAGTCGCGAGTCATGCGAGAAGGTCGCGGCATTGGCTAGTGTTGTGGCCGGGACTCTTATGATAGGCACAGAATTTGCTACGGTCTAGGTGACCGTGGTCCCTTATTGGCTTTGGCTTGGATAGCCACTCGCGACCCTTGATCGCGTTGAAGATGTGGGCCGGAGATAAGTTGAGGTTGTGAAGAAGGTGGACCTCTACATCCTCGAAGGCTTTGAACTCGCCAGGCGTCTTGGCGATCGCCTTTCTGGGCTTGGCGACCGCCTTCTTCTGGACATGGGAAGGTGCTTTTCCTTCTTCGGATGGTCCCTCTTCTAAGCGGAGTGAGAGCATCCTTTGTCTGGCCAGGAAGCCTGCGGCTTTGTTGCGGAAGATCGAGTAGGTCGGGGGGATATCTTTTGTGAGGTGTCTGAACATGGGCGAACGTCCGTGGAATCCGCTCATAACTGAGTTGAGAGCGATCTCGTCGCTGACGGGCTCACCGGTGAGGACTATTTCGTCTACCCGGTCGACGTAATCCTCATCCGATTCATCCTTCCCTTGCCTGATTTTCATCATGCGGTGGGGACCTTCCGGGCGAGCGACTTTGGCGGCGAAGTACGACGTGAAGTCGTTCGCTAGCTTCTCAAAGCAATTGATTGAGCGAGATGGTAGTGAGGTGTACCATCTGTGGGCGAGATCGCCCAGAGTTAACGGGAACATACGACATTTCGTCGCATCTGAAGCTCCGCATCCGGTCATGTAGATCCGGAATTTGCTTAAGTGGTTTTCCGGATCCGATCTCCCCTCGTATAGAGGTGTTTGTGGGGGATTGATCGTTGGTTGGACTGGGGCGAGCTCGATCTGAGTCGCGAGAGGTTCGCTTAACCCAACGATTGGTCTCCTGGCGCCTGCCCCATTTTCCAGGAGCGCCTTCATCTCGTCGAGCTGGCATTGCATGGCGGCCATCGCCGTTGCCTGACTGCTCGCCGAGTGGCTCTCAGAGCGTGAACCAAGGCGATCTTGTACCGATCCCCTAGCCTCGTGGTGAATGACGAGCTCCCTGCCAGTGGGTTCCTTCCTTGGGCGAGCAGGGGCTCGCTGACCGACCTGCCTCTTGGGAGTCGGATATGCCGAACTCCTGGTAAAGGATTCAGATACCGATGTCTCCCGGCTGGGTTCTGAGTGCCCAGGTCGCCATGAGGGGTCGCTCCCCAGGCGGCTGAAGACGGAATCGTCCCGCCTTACGAGAGCCTTCCCCTGCGGCTCGGGGCTTTCCGTCGATTTCTCAACATAGATCCCCTTGAGCTTCTGTTTGCTTGCCGGCGATTAGGCGACGGGGTGATGGTGGGCGTATCGCGGGCCCTCTGCCGTTCCACGAGGATGGCTATGGCCTCCTCAACTGCTCCGATGTCTGGGCGATCGAGTGAGAGGCTAGAACCGTCCCTCGGGGGCGGGAGTGAGAGCCTAGCGTCGCCACGGTCGCCTTCCGCCGTGGGCTGGGATTCAGTCCTCGCCGGAATAAGATTTCCGGCAGATCTCAGGGTGGCCCTCTTGGAGGTTGTTGCTGATGTCATTTTCCGAAGGTTTTTCTATTGAAGAACAGTGAGTGTTTCTTCAAGTATATGCCCGGAGAACAGTGAGTGTTCTTCGAGACGATAGGAGTAAAAATGAAGGTTTAGATTGCCCTCCTTCTAGCGCCAATTGTTGTTACCCAAAATATTATCCGGAGACAGTATTGCTGGAATGATCGAGTAACAAACAAATGCGAGAACACTTCCGTGAGAAAATAGATAACACAAGATTTGCCGGGGTTGTTAATCCCGGGCTTGAATGCTCTCGCGAGATGTTATTAATAAATATACTGTCGAGTACAAATATTAATGTTAGAATCTAATACACGGAGTGTAAAGACTTCTAGTTATCTAGGCTTTAGAGCGAGTAGATTGCCGGAAGAACCAGATAGATGAATCTGTGAGTTCTTGCTTGGGATATATGATGAATGTGTATGAATATCACTATGAACGTGTTAGTGTTTGGCAAAAGAGCCTTTGATCCTCTCTTTGGTGTGTATTTTGCACTTAATTCGTAGTAGAATTCGCCTCTCCCTTGGCCGCAATAGTGAGTCCTCTATTTATAGGGGACAAGGTAGTTGGGATCCCTCAGGCGATCGCGGGCGATCGCCGTTTTCTATATTAAAATAAACGGCCGATCGTCCCGTCACGTGGGCCTGTTCCCTTGAGGTCCGAGGTTGCAGTTGGAGGCCAGCTGGGTGAACCAATGGGAAGCCAGCACGTGTTGCGAGTCGCTGTCTGAGGAGGGCCCACTTCGTACCTTTCGGCGGCCTTGTCGGTAGGTGTGGTAGGTGACAGGCTGGGGTCAATGATCCTATCTGTCGGTATCCTATGAAGATCCGCGGGTGGGCCATCGTCCAAGATTCGGTCTTCGACGACTTTGACGGATGCTGGATCCCCACGTGGCGTGAGACGATCGCCTTTGGTCCGTTCTTCAAAGACGATCGCCAGGTATCAAAAGACGATCGCTGGTTACCAAAAGGCGATCGCTGGTTACCAAAAGACGATCGCTACATTATGCCGAACTCTAGGCGTTTGTCCGGAACATGTCTTTCATGGTTGGCTTCTCTGGAAGGTCGCCGATCGCATATCGTGGCGAATTAATCGCCGCATAACAGGTTCCATCTTGGGGCCCACGACGCTATAATATTCCCGGTCGGCTCTGGGGGTGTTACAGAATATGGTATCAGAGCTTAGGTTGAGAAAACCTAGGCATTTGGGTCGAGTTGGGTCATGTTTTTATCGCGTCATTCGAGTTGTCGATTGACAAATATTAGAGCCGTGAGTTTTTGTTGTTCACTCGGGCTTATGCGTGATGTGATTTACCAGTGTAGTACTGGGGTTGTTGTAAACTTTTTCAAATGGTGTTAACGTGTTTCTTCAGATAGAGCTGTGTTGTGTTCTCGAGTTAAACTGAGTTTGCAAAATGTGTGTTTTGTAAATATCTGTGTCGAGTATTTTCTTGAGTCGAGACATGTGCCAGTATCACGGGGAATCGTCGGCTTCACGATCTGTAAGTATTTGGATTCTTGAATTGCATTGAGATTTATTGCCATTCTAAGTTGACATGCTTTGAGATTCAGCAGAATATTATGTGTTACAGTAAAAGGTGACAGAGTTGGGACAGGATTGATGATCTTGAGAAGCTATGATTTTGGAAATCAATATGTCAGTTAATTTTTGGAATGGAATTGTGCATTTGGGAGAATGTCGTGGATTGTTGAGGAGAACATGTAGTCATGTTAGTTCATTTTGTGATATATGAACTGCTTTTGAGCATTTGAGAATGATACTTTTCAAAATGAATATTTCACGGATGTTTTGTGAAAAATAATTTTTGGGTCGTGACCCAATCGATTTTGAAATAGTTTTATAACTGATGACTTGAGGTCCAGAAGGATTTTCTACTTTTTAAACTTCTGGTAATGTGGAATGAGATACAGGCTGAGACCCTAATATTTCAAAAGGCTTTTCTGTTTTCTAAAACACCCGAGATTTGTAAAACACTTTACCGATCGTTTATGCATTTTATTTCTACCTTTCGGGGTTCTGATTTATTTGTTCAAATGAAACTTCTCGGGAAGTTTTTCGCTGTGTTGATTTGTTTCAAGGTTTTGTCATAGCATATTTGAAGTGATCCAGGATGGGTTAATGGTTGACGTTGCGAGTCATATGTGGAAAAGGAGTTTTTAGTCGGAGTTTATATTGAGATTTTGGAACTCTATTGTGTGGTTTTCCGATGGAATATCAGGGGATATTGGTGACAAACCGGGTTGGCATACAGGAGTACGGATGTGGTTAATCATTTGCATGGTTTTCATTTTAAAACTTCGAAATCGTGTGGATTCGAAGGAAACTGTTACCGAATACTTGGCACCAGCGAGCCAATTTAATTTTTGAAAATTTATTTTGTGGTCTTACCAAAATTTATGTTTTTAGTTTTGGAATTTTTGAAAACAACTTTCGAAAATTGTCTTCGTGACAAGAGTATATGATTTCAAACTGGTTATGAAAATGTGATTGATATACATACGCATTTTGCATATCATGGTGAAGTCTAAGTGTGACTCACGAACTGAATAAGACGTCAGTATGGAACGATGAATAAAGATTCGAACTTCAGTATGGTAGTTGGTTATCCACGGATGATCGGTTGATTGATCGGATAAGAAGAATATGCTACGTGATGTAGAACTCATGCACAGGATGTAATTTTGGAACTTCGGGTTTTGTGAAACTGGGACGTATGTGCTACCATAATGTTTTTGAATGGTTTCTTTGTAAGTGTAGATTTGGGGATGGTGCCCCCATGCTAGTTGTTTTGGATATTGATTGGTCGTTCCCACTCCATGTATGATTGGATATGTTCGTCGATTGTGTTGTTCATATGCCGATGGGTACGTTCGCCAGCCAGGTGTGTTTCTTTGAGATCTACTATATGTGATTTGTTTAGCGTTTTGAGAATTTTGCTTTTTCGTATATCTGTCTCTGTGGTTCGGTGTTCATCGTGTTAGAGCTTACCGTTTAAAGGTATTCTCGATTATCGTTGACCGTTCGTTGGTCGTATTGGAGTTTATCATGTTGGTGATATTCTCGATTGTGTTTTGACCTCTGGTTGGTCATATGGGAATTTATCATGTTGATGATAAATTCGGTTGATTTATTAGTTGATCATTTTTGGTGATCATCGGAGCGTTCGGATTTTGTGTTGATGTTTCGGGATTCGTGTCGTTTTGGGCAGTTGTTTCACAGGTATATCGGATATTATTCGTTTTATCGGAATTGGAACTTGATCATGTAATCAGGCAGACAGAATTTGATTCGGGCAGATTGTTTCATCCGAAGATGATATATTTTGTTGAGACTCAAGGAATTGTGATTGTAAGCGTATTGGGACTATACAGTGAGATCGCTTGCTAGTATCTCAGGAGATCGTCGACCTGCGTATTTGTAAGTGTACTCTTTTGGTTATTCAGTAATGACGATAATTGATCGTTGTCGTGATGGATTTGGGATATTTTGGTTGGACGGTATGTTTGTTTATTTTTATGACGGATTTCAAGTTTCGAGGACGAAACTTATTTTAAGTGGTGTAGTATGTAATATCCGGAATTTCTACTACTGTTGTTTGATATTATTTTATCCGAGTTATATTATACAGTGTGGAATCTGTACAGTATGGATAAAATAAATAAAGGACTGAGATGTCAGTATCGGTATAATTGTCGTATCTGGTCGACAGATGCATTTGAGGATATCGTGTATCAGGTTATCGTACTTTTGATATAGAGTATATCGTATAAGAATGTTATTGGATTCTGTATATGTATTTAGTAAGTGTATATGTGTTTTCGGTATGTCGAGACAGGCGGTAACAGTTGAAATTGGCTAAGTATAGAATACTTAGCGTACGCTAATGTTGAAGACTTACGTATGCTAAATCACAAGAGTTACGTACGTTATGACCGAGACATTACGTACGTAACAAGAGGAATCGGACAGTTGGGCCCGGTGTCGGCAGCTTTCGGCGCGGATGTGGACAGGTGAGTCAACGGATGGAGTTACGTACGTTATACAGGGTGTATTACGTACGTAATATGAGTATAATACTGTAGCAAGTCAACGTACGTGTTACGTACGCAACGGAATAAGTGTTACGTACGTTACGGGGCGGCTGGCCGAGTCGTGGCCGAGAGGACCTGTAGTGGCCGAGCATGCTCGGCAGTGACTCGCATGGATGGCCGATCATGGTCGGCAGTGACTCG
The DNA here is from genome assembly GCA_033398695.1 of Orobanche coerulescens. Lineage (NCBI taxonomy): Eukaryota > Viridiplantae > Streptophyta > Magnoliopsida > Lamiales > Orobanchaceae > Orobanche > Orobanche coerulescens. The sequence goes on along the minus strand of CM065816.1, from coordinate 50,227,893 downwards.
CAGGGATGGCTAGGACTGGCCGATTACGTACGTAAGGCAGTGGCCGGTTACGGCCGTAGGAGCGATTACGTCGTAATCCAGTGCGATTACGTACGTAAGTGCCGAGCAGAGGCGATGGCGAGGCCATGGCGATTACGTACATAAGCGATGTCCGATTACGTACGTAAGGTACCGGCGGTCTCGGCCTATATAAGGCTGACCGAGTCATCCTTATCATTTTTCATTTTTCTTCGTTTCTTTCACGATTTCTTCAGCAAAGTTGATGGATTTGAGTAATAACATCATGTAGCAACATGTTTTGGAAGTTGGAATCATGGATTAACATCATCTTCCACCCGGATCGAAGGTAAGAACACCTAAACACTTGTTTTTGGATATTCTTGGAGTTTCTTGGTGTTTTGGCCGATTTGATTCGTTTTGGTTCAGATTATTGATGGAACTTTGTTGTAATCTCGTAATCATTCAATAATCTTGAAGTTTTGTGGAACAAATTCGAGTATTTCTTCGTTAAAATGATTGAATTGGATTATGCCTTCATAGTGTTCGATGAAATGCCTCAATGAGTAGAACTTGGGAAATTCTACACGTTTTCGTATGAAAGGTGATGGAATTGATTGTATTATGATTATTCTTGGTAATTATGGGAATTTTGTTAAGGGAAGATAATGAATTGATGATCAAATACCTTGATTATGTCGTTATGATTATGGAATTGTAGTAATCTCGATGTTCTTGATAGTTTATTGTAATCCATGATGTTATGAGAAGTGTATATGTTGAAGAACATGATTACATACACCTTGAATTGTGAATAAGGATTGTTTAGATGTTAGAACACATCGGATTATGCCGTTTGGGGACTTTGAATGTGATTTCGGAATAAGTTGTGGAAATCTTGGAATATGATTATCTATAATTAATCGGATTGTCCGGATTGATGATGATAATGGGTAATTGGTTTCATTATGAATATACAAGGAGGAAACTTGTAAGCGTATTTAAGATGGAATTTGGAATCGTATTGTTGTTTTGAATTCGTGTTTGATTGGTTTGAGTTGTATGGTTCGGTTTTGTGTATGATCGAGGTATCGTTGAATCGTTGAGATGATTTGGTTGGTCATGTCGGTTGTTAATTGTTATCGGATATGTGTTATTTGATTACTTCGATAGGTTGAGATTATTGATCGGTGATTAGAACCATATGTTGCGGTCATGTTCGAGTACGTTCGTGAATTGCGTTGGTCGGGGCCGAGGAGCTCGTAGATGAAGGCATTGCGACTGGTAGCGGCTTCATCATCATCGTATCGGTATCGAGGCAAGTTATTACTTGCTCAGTTATAATATTTAATGAATGGTTTCAGTTTCATTCGTTTATAATTCGTATAGCAATGTTTATAAATTGTAATCACAGGAGATTTGGGATTATAGGTTGTATTCGAGTTTTGGGAATTTAAATCATAATGTATATGATTTACAATTGTCGTTGGTATACTTGTTATCGAGGATACATCATGGTATTGATGAAAACGTGAATTATCTACCGTCCGTGATGTTTTGGATCGGTGAATACTCATAATAATGGTTGGTGATGGTTTAGATATCGAGATTGCTCTCGAAGGACTCGGAGCAAGTATTTTAATCATTTCTGTCATTTGTGTCGATCATGTCGTGATACATTCGTGTATCGTTGTTGTCATGCATTTGTGCATTATTGTTGTCGTGTATTGTGCACGGTTGTTTTGTGCAGTTGTGCATTGTTGTCATATGTCCACCATGTGTTGGTCCGACGGGATCATCATGGGAATCTATAGCTGTGTGCGCTGGATCATTTGGACGAGTAATGCCACCATGCATTGGTCACGGGATCATCATGGGAATCTATAGTTGTGTCTACTGGATCGTTGGATTACCATATGTATTGTTGTTGTGCATATGTATATTATGGGTTTGCCATAAGTATACATTGTCGTTATTGTTGTGATCATATTGACGTTGTCATATGAGTATGCATTTGTAGGTCTTGTGTTAGGACCATGTCCGTATGTTGTGTTGATCGATCTCGGATTAGGCGCGTGATGGTAATGGTATTTCGTATCTCGAGGTATGTTCTGTGTTTCCTCCGTAATTGTCTTTTGATGGACAATCGATTATCGTGTTGAGATGTGATGATGTTATCGACGGATTTGGGTTGGACAGAGTTAGTAGATTTCGTAACAGTGAGTTATGATGATGTTTTGAGAACCTTGGGTGCGGTGAGATACGATGCGAAATGTGAACTTTGGTAAAGTTATGACGGTAAGATTACATTGGTTGTATTCGACTTAGTAATTTCATTGGTATGTAATTATTAATGTGATGTGACGGTTATCATTATTGGATATTATGGTGACCGTCGTGGGCTTTCTTTTTAGGTTCTTGGATTATCAAGCTTGTAGCGGTCGTGGAGAGATGAACTTCCTGAGGATCTTGGCTAGGACATGTATTTGTGTATTGAGTTTCGATCGGTCGTTGTATTCCACGCTAGAGTATTTTAAGTTGTTTGTCTTTTCCATTGCGTGAGTATTTTTAAATGACCTTTCGTTTCGTAATTTGAGTTACTTTGGAAATCATTTTCTAAACTGTTGAGTTCGCATTTCGTGCCTTGTCCTTTTCAAAAGCGAGATTTCACGGTTTTGATAAATAGATTTTATAAAGTTTTCGAATATTTTAAAGATAATACCGTCGTTAGCCTCTTGGGCGTTTGTAAATGTTTGCGAAAATTTCTTTTAGCCTTGTGGGTTCCATCTCGGGGCCCACGGTGCTGTAATATTCCCGGTCGGCTCTGGGGGTGTTACAGGACTTGTTTAGATGTATTTCCAACTTCCAATTCCCATTTCTAGTGTTGGAAAACATAATTCTGGATTACTAAACACCGCCCAGAATTACTAGACACCACCCTAGAATATTACCGTTTTGCCCTTAATTCATATTAATTAGATTTTGGATCCTAATTTAACAATACTTTTCTCTCTAAACAACCCACCCGACACAGCCGAACCGCCGCCGCACAGCCGCCGTCCGCCGCCATATTGCCGCCGCTTAGCCGCCGTCTGCTGCCGCACCGCCGTAGTCCGCTGCCATGACCGGAAAAGGAAAAGCGCCGGTAATTTCTTTTTTTCGTTTTACTGTTTCATTGGCCGCGGCCGCCGTGCCGGAGTGCACGGCCGAGGCCGCGGCCGTTATTTTGTGACAGGCGTCCGACGATGACGCCTGGCCATGGCACAGGCGTCCGCCGATTCCGCCTGTCCATGGCGCAGGCGTTCACGGCGGACGCTCAGCCTGTGGTACAGACATCCACAGCGGACGTCCATACCATGCCCAGGCGTCCAGATCGGACGCCTAGCCGCTGGATAAGCGTCTGTCTCGGACGCTTGGGCCATGGAAGTAGCATCGGACAGACGCACATGCCATGGTTCAAGCGTCTGCTCGGGCCTTGATCATATTTTTGGAAAAAAATAAAATTTTCAATTTATAATTAATAACGTGTATTGTTTGTATGATTATTACTTATTAGTTGTATTGTTTTCTAAATGCAGATGAGAGGAGGAGCGGGCAAATCTATGCCGCTAGTCACAGAGTTGATGGGTTCTGGAGCGCGTCACACCAGAGCTCGTGGTGTTGATGCTTCCGTTCGTAGACAGCGGGAGGCAGAGCGTAGGGGATTCGAGGACGTACCTTATACTGATTTTGATACTGAGGATTCGAGCGAGTATTATTCGCACGATGAGGCCGACGATCAGGAGGGCGGTGATGATTCTTCTTCATTTTCGTGCCGGGTTCGGAAGGGGAGAGGGGGGAGGTTTGTGACTTCTGGGTCTACCAGTATTAAACAGCGTAGGGCAGAGGATGAGACATCTTGGATGGTTTCTGAGGAGATGCCTGGTGGCCCTATCGACGATAACGTTATCCCGAGTTTCAGTGGGCATGTCGCCGCGCGTATCTGGACTGGAGATATGAGAGGTTTGCTGAAATGTCACACCAGGACTGCTGCTTGTCAGAGCTTGAGTCAGTGGCGCTCAGTTATGTCACCCTCTTTAGTGAGTCGGATTAGTGGGACTGGGTTATCCCACCTGACGGACGCCATGTTCAGAAATATTGACTCCCCGTTGATTTCTGTGTTCGTTGAGCGGTGGCAGCCCGATACGCGCTCTTTTCACATGCCATTCGGAGAGATGACCATCATGTTACATGATGTGTGGCAGATCCTTCGCATTCCTGTCGAGGGGCGATTGGTTGATGCCGATAGCACATCTACACAGTTGCAGGTGGATGTGATGGAGGTTCTTGGAGTATCGCGGTTGGAGCTACTGAGTACTAACTGGGGGGGGTGGCGGCGTACTTATGGACTCGATTTTCAGGTCATGTCGCGATGGAGGTCGAGTGGAGGGCACCCAAGCCGTAGCTTGGATGTGGTTGTTATTTGGATCCACCTTGTTTGTTGACAAGAGTGGCAACCGGATTAGGCCTTCCTGCATATTGGAGGTGAGGGACGGTATGGATACTACCGGTCAGTATTCATGGGGTTCGGCCACATTGGCTTTCATGTACCGTCAGCTCGGTATCGCTAGTCGCGGCGACTCCATGGGGATTTGTGGATGCCTTACCCTCGTTCATGCTTGGATTTATGAGTATTTTCCCTGCTTTCGACCTCATCGAGAGCGTATGATTGTTGACTCCACGCAACCTCGAGCTTCTACATGGAGTGTCCGGCCCGAGGGTAGGGACGATCACCGCCTCCAGTCTTTGCGTCGCCGCATTGATCAGTTGACATCCGCAGAGGTGTAACGATTCCTTCTAACAATCTCACAATTCATTTAAAAATAACTTGTATAACTTGTTGATTACATGTACGCAGAATCTGATGTTGCCTTATGGCCCCGATGCAGTGAGGATGTCCCGAGGACCACATTCATTGGATGGCTACGATATCGGGATATTATCGAGCCATACATGCCTGGTCGGGCATTACGGCAGCTCGGTTATGTGCAGACCATCCCTTTCCCGATCACCAGACCGGAGAAAGTGGTTCGGGCGTGGTCGAGCAGATTGTACCGAGTTGACTATCCCATTCAGATGTCATCTGATGCTTGGATGATGTTTCCGGGTGCATACAGGCTTCCTCTCGCTGACTATCAGGCGGCTAGTCATGATCAGGCTGCTTGCGCCGATGATTACATTGAGTGGTATTATCGGTATTCGCACCCTCAGCTACTGAACGACGGTGCAGCACCTGGATCAGTGATCCCTTCTCGTTCCAGCACCAATTACGTATGTTCTTTAACTTTGTACTTTGTTTGATTTCATCATACATTACTCATTGTATTATATTGTCTCTATTTTTTACAGTGGGTGAGTCGATCCGTCGGTATTACCCAGCACTGTATCAGACACCTTCCCCCAGACCAGGCGGAAGAAGCGACGACGATGCTCGAGGAGTTCATGAGGGATTGACATTTGGCCAACTGATTTTGTATTTTATATTTTGTTTGTGACGGTATTTTGTTTGGCGTTTTCGTTTTTTTTTTTTGTATTTCGTAAATTGATTGACACTTTCGTTTTGCATTTGGCACTTTACTTTTGTTTGTTTTTACATTACGCTTACAAAAACGAAAATTTTTCTGTCAACTATCAAGATCAACATAAAAGAAAATCAACTATCAACTATAAAGATCAACAAAAACGAAAATTTTATTAATTAAGGAACATACAACAAATAAAGTTTTACATCATACCGACTAATCTATTCCATTTTTCTCTCCTGCTCGTATATAAATTCTCCCAGCCACCAACACTACTATCATGGAATCTAAACCAGTTACTCGTTATGGGCGGTACAGGAAAATTAGGCATTAAATCTAGACGAATAAAATGTTTGTACGTATCTCCTAAATGACAAATGACAATCTCTTGGCTAGGCCGTGTTGCCGTTGAGGGTGCTTTCAACGGCAGCACAGTGAGACATGCAAATAAAGATCCGATCCACACGCACCACCATCCCATGTAATACGTCGAACCTCAGGTTCAATCCCATCATAGTAGATCGATCGGTAGAGTGTACAGTTAGCCATAATTTCATTTACAATGCATACACGTACAATACACCATTTATCTTGGTCGCCAAATATGTAGTCGGCGATAACACGAAATCCGCAATTACCGTCTCCGGGGACATCGAGATAACCTTCAACAAACGGCAAAATAATTCCCGGTATCTTGTCGATATGGTGATAGTTACCAATCTCCACTCGGTGGTGTCCATCTGCAAACACATATTCAATATATTACATATTATCAAACTTAAAAAGATACAACTCATTGAAAAACTTCAAAAAATAATACATCTACAAAAAAAATTCTTATAAATTGACGGAATTATTATATGTCGGCAATATATTAAAAGAAATATAAAAATTCAAAAGTCAATTTACATACTGGATTTTTATTTTTATTCCTAACATTTTTTATTTAACTTGTAACATATAAATATAAAAAATTAGTCAAGAAGACTATTTTTATTTTTATTCCTAACGTTTTTTATTTAACATGTAATACATAAGTATCCTAGTCCAATATAAAAAAGACACGGTATTAATAAATTTGTTCATACCGATGAAGAGGCATTGTGGGTGATGCGTAAGAGGCTGCGGCCATGACCCTTTGGATGAGCGGGAACGACCACGACCCCTTTGGCTATACTCCCAACCACTAGGATCGCGTCTAGTCGATGAACTTCCTCTTGGTCGACCCTTAACTGCCGTATTCACTTGTGGTTCAACGTAACGCGTTTGATCAGGGTGAAGATGATCGTGGATCATAAGTGATACGTTACGGACAACTGCAGGATCGCTCTGTCTGACCTCATCGACAAGGGCCCGAAAGTACCGCTGGTCCTCCGATTCAGCACCGGTAGAAGGATCGACAAATTCGGTCGTGTCCCCACCATCACTAATAATAAGTGTTTGCCAAAATATGTGAAGACGACTAACACTGCATGGGGTCCGCGATTCCATACGTCTCTTGAGCTCACACGCACAAGGAATCTGATGGGTGGTTTGGAGTGAACAACCGCAACGATCGTACACTTGATCACTTAATTCTCTCATACGTGTAAATTCATTCGACAGTAATCGTAGACAATGATGGGAAACACGACAGCGCAAGTAGTTGAACGGAAAACCAGAATACACCACGCCTGTACGACACCTAGACTGTTCAAGTCTGTATCTGATCTGCGTAAGTTGTGATTCAATCTCCTGGTTCACTTTGGTCCAGACGATATCGACGGCTCCGGTGGAAGAATTAAGCCATTATTTTAACTCGGCATGTGCACTCTCAACTCTACAAGTGGTTTTGTTTCCAAAATGAAGCACTTTATTCGTCCACGCAACAACGAACATCTCCTTGTATTTTAGCCATGTGCCCTCAACGTATGATATCACCTTAGGATTCCATCTTCATGTATCCTTCATGAGTTGCACCGCTTGATAATATTCCTCTTCGGTCGCCGCTTCCATGATTTTCTTCCATTTCCATTTTTAAACCTTTGGCCCATTTCTTTATCTTTTCCACAAATTCTGTAGACCTTGTCTTCAACATCCTTATTAATATGCCATGTGCAAAGCAAGTGGGCACTCTGTGGAAATATCTCTTCAATAGGACGCATCAATCCCAACTCGCGATCCGTAACAATAGCCGTTGGATGAACATCAAACCCAAGCAAAATTTTCAACTTCTGTAACACCCACGCATAGCTCGATTCGGTCTCATCTTTCATAATTGCATAGGCGATTAGGAAGTTCTTGTTACATGGAGTCATCCCAACTATCTTGAGAAATGACATCTTGTACTTATTCGTTTTGTAGGTGGAATCCATGCCAATGAACCATCTGTAGGTCCGGATTAAGTTGATTGATGTTGGATGTGCCATGAACATGTGGGTAACAACATTTGTATTCGGGTCGGCCTGCGTCTAATGTACGTAGTTATTCGTCACAGCCAAATGGTGAAACTGACCGACGACATCTCTTTCTTCAAAATCATGCTTCCTCAAGTGGTCTCTATAATTATAGATATGTCGTCTAGTCGGTTTGTCCTTGGGAAATTTATTCTGAATGGCCGCCAAGATGGCACATGGCTTGGCTTGAGCAGCACTCATCTCACGAACAACTTTTTTGGCCGATTTACTTAGTCCACTCATTTGACGATGGCCCTCCGGATAAACAATAAATGAGTGATTGTGCATACCCTTACTCCCAGAGATCGGTCTGATTATCCAACCACTCAAGTCATGCAATTGTTCGGCCTTTATCTGAAATGTACACTTGCATGCTTTCGTCTTTGTGTCCTTTCGAACAGCGACATCCAAATCTCTTAATACCCCTCTGTACCGTTCACCACGGTTACATCTCAATAGCTGTCTTTCCTTTATTCTTGTACGATGAAATGATCAACTCGAAACCAATTTGAAGAGCAATTTTTTTCGCCCAACCAATAGCATCACAATCACTAGCGAATATTTCGTCATTAACGAAATAACCACTATAATCAATGCCGTCGCCTTCAAATTCTTCCAATATAACCTGAAATTTTTAATTGACAGAATGTTAATAATAATACCAATAATATTATTATTTAATATTTAAAATCAGGCAAAAAAAAAAGGGTCCAGGCGTCCAAAAATTGCGCCTGGACCATGGCCGAGGCGTCGGCTGACGCCGGCCACGGCTGAGGGTGCAGATCGGACGCCTAGCCATGGCACAGGCGTCTGAATCGGACGTCCCGACCATGGTTCAGGCGTCTGGTTTAGACGCCTAGACCTAGGACGGAGCGTTCGCACCAGACGCCTGTACCATGGTCCGGGCGGAATCTGGGGATGCCTGTACCATGGAACAGGCGGAATAATCAGACGCCTGCGTCATTTTCTCCGAAAAATTACCTCCAGATGCGAATTCTCGTCCATTTTCGTAGTTGTCGATAATATTGATGATATATATTTGATTGTGTGTTATATTCGAAAAACTTGAGCTTGAAAGATTTTGGTGTGGTGTGGTGTGGTGTTTAGAAATAATGAAAAACTTGAAATGGATAAAAAGATAATCTTATAGGGCAGTGACTAGTAATTTTAGGCAGTGTTTAGTAATTGACAAGTTAATAGTTGTATATGAAAAATGACTTGCGGCAGGAATTTCCATGTTTTGTTACAGCTTTTGAAGTGGATTTTCTACATAAATTTGCGCACACATCATAAAATATTAATTGGTTACATTTTTTGAGGTGCCTTTTCATACATTTTCGTGATTAAAGTGAAAAATTGTTTGGTTGTGTTTCCAAAATCTTATATCCATAATGAAATGAAAAGTGAAAATGATTTTATTTCCAACGAAAACTTCACAAATAAACATAAATCCAATTTCCCGAGTTGATGAAAAATGGGACATTGCATTTGGACACAACCACCATACATAGCGCCATTAATTCCATCAAAACCATCTAATTGGAAGCGAGATCGATTGCAAACATGAATATGACATCATGACTTTATATTGCCTTTTAAGATGCCAATATTATTAGGATACGGAAAACCCTTGAAATCAACAAAGATAATATACTTGAAACAACAAAGATAATATACTCCAATAACATCAAAGTTGGCAACTATACATATCCAAATCAAAGAAACCAACTATAATTTCGAAATCTAGAACAAATTAAAACTGAGAAGAACTCAAACAAAAAACGAAATTAATAAAAGAAAAACCTGATAAATTGTGTTTGGATTGAAAGATGCCGGTTATATGGTGATGAATTTAAGAAATTTTGAGATAAGATTGTAGGTCACATATACGTAAGGTAAAATTTGCGGGGAATAGACTTTTAAAATCACTTTGTTGAAATTAACTGGTTTAAGAAACTCAGCTGTAATGTATACAGCTAGGTAATCTGGTCGTTAGACTTAGCTGAAATCTCAGCTAGGTACAGCTCAGAAGTCAGCTGAAAAATAATATGCGAACACTAGTACAAAAATGAGCAATGGTCACACAAAAAAAATGTGACCATATGCCTTTAGTCACATATTTTTTTTCATTGAAAGTGTGACCAAAGGTCGTGTCATTTTAGGCAACATACGGCTACATTAAAATTAAGTGGTTGTATCAACTGAAAAACTGTAGCCATAGCATAAAATCGTATTGGGTAAGAAATTTTGTTGTTGTAATCGTGCATTTTATCTTATTTTGTGGCCGTAAATCCTTTCTAGACACAATTTTATTTTTTTAGTGACCATTGTTCACCTAATAGCCACATGAATTTATTTTCAAAGTGGCGCTTGCTATTATTTAGTCACAATAATATGTATTTATTATGATTATTTCCTATCTTTTAAAGACATGGACTTATTCAAACAATGGCCAAAAGTATTTTAAAGACACAATTTTTTTTAACTATGATTATCATATAACTTACAGCCACATACATGTTATTTACCATGACCGTTGCTATCTTTCAGACATACAAATACTTGTAAGTGTGACTATTTTATATTTTTTTTTTGAAATAGAAAATCTAATAAACAATGACTATATTTGATTTATAGACACAAAAGTATTTGTAACTGTGGCCAATATTAACTTTAAGACTACAATAATTTGTTTTCAGTATGACCTATTTTATCATTTAGACACTTAAAAATTGTTGTGTGTGACTATTGTTTGTATTATAGACACTGAGAATTACTTAAACCATAGTTGTAAATGTGCTATGGTCACATAATGTATTTATACATGTGACTGTTGTAGAACTTATTGTCACATGCATGTTTGAATCCGTGACGATTGTTATCAATTTGACACACTATTATCCATTATCAATACTATTATTTAGTTTTTAGTCATGTATATTAAAAAAAACATGATAATAAATTCATTGTAAACACAAATACTTTTTTAACATGGCTATTGTTCACAATTTAGCCACATGAACTTATGTTAACCATCACATTTGTTATCCTTCAGACACATCAATATTTGTCAACGTGGCTATTGATTATAATTTCTACGTCAGAAAGCAAATAAATTGTAGCCGTAATGGTTCTTTCGACACATAATTTTATTCACCATGACTATCATTTACCATATTGCCACATTAATTTATATTATCATGTCCTTTTATTAGATTATGACACACAATTCTTTTTAAACTGTGACAATAGGGTACATTTTAGTCACATGATTATGTAATAAAGTGACATGTGCTATCATTTTGACACATTAACAATTTAATAAAATATGACCATATATATGTTTTAGCCACGTTTAGTTTATATTATATCAGGTCCTCTGTTTAGATTTTGACACAATTGTTTTATTAGGTGTAACTATTTAGTACACTTTAGTCACATGAAATTGTAATAAAATGACATATGCCATCATTTTGACACACTAAAAACGAAATATATTGTGACCATACGTATTTTGTGGACACACAATTTAATTTACTGTAAATAATGTATATACAATAGCCACATCAAAATATTATTAAGATGACGTTATTTTTCATTTTAAGACAAAAACATTTGTAAAGTGACCATTGTGTATGTTTTAGTGACAAATAACAAATTTAAACGTGGCATCAGTTGTTTATTGTAGATACACAGATTATTTTGAGCGTGGATTTTGTCTACCCTTTAGCCACATTAATTAATTTTTACTATTACATTTGCTATGTATTAGACATGTTAAAAATCAATGTGAAGTGATTGTAAACAAAGCCGACAATGTGAAATAATAAATGAATACCAATATTAACAATAAAAGAGAATCCATACATAAGTTCTGAAGATAAATAGCAAAGCAAAAACTTCTAATCCAAACAAATCTACGAAATATCCAAAGGGAATTGCAAAAAAAAAAAAAACATAAACAAAGAACTAGATGTTTTTACTCTTGATCTTGTTCATATTGCTCCTTGTCTTGACAATGCCTTGTAATGTTGTAAACTGTTTCCGCTTCTTGGGATTTTGAACTTCGTTCTTTTGATTTGATTTTGTATGTGGTTCGTGTAGTAACATTGAATCAAATATGAAAAACACGTTGGTAAGAAACATTGAACCAAATATGAAAAACTAGGTAATTTATAGAATAGTTTATGAAAAAAAATGTAATGCATTATGAAATTAATTCAAGGAACAAACCTTTAAGTCACATTTGATAAGGAATTTTGGCCAACCAACAAAATTTTATGTGCATCCCCAAATGTCTTGTGCACACTAGTTTCTATTGGTAAAAATGATGCTGCCTTTATCACTTCATCAACGGACACTTTATAGCAGTCATCTTGAAGTGGAACTCCATGAATGCTCTGTTTTTCTGATGACAAGTAAATGGTACCACGAGCTACGATATTTCTGATATCCGGATACGACAAAGTACACTTCATTGACTGTAATGACTTATGGCATATTAGCATCATAAAAGCTAAATGAAAATATACATATATATGAGCATGGCGAAATAAATACATGTGCGACATTTGTTGATTGTGTGTTGTGTATATTTGGTTGTGAATCATTATTCAATGGCATCGCAGGATTTGTAGTCGAATTCTTAAGTCCAATGGCTTTTTTGCTGGTTTTCGCAAATTCCTAAAAAGAAAAATAAAAGCCATATGCTTTCTGTTATGCACCCGTAAGACTATGATTAATGCAAAACTAAACTGAAAATAACACGACTATCAGGGCACCTACTGAACTAGATGCAACTCAAAAGAAAGCTTGGGCAGTAGGTCGCTAAGAAGCTGTTGTTGAAGCCAGACGATAAGCAATGAAACATGTAGAGTGTGGATTTCAACCTAAATCCTCTCGATTTCTCATAATTCAAGAATTTAATCATCAATTTGTAGGAGAATAACATCTACACATAATAGAATATTCATATGCAACATGATTGTACAGACAAAACGGATTAAAACAGACAATTTATCAAAAAACCCAAAGTACCAAAATCAGTTTCTGTTTGCTAACAGCAGTACTGCTGTTCAGCCCAAAACGACGAGAAAAATGCAACTAGAAAGGAGATGAAGCACTTACGATGACAATCCATAAACGAGTCTAAGCGCTAATCAGAAACGCGAGTATGACAAGCTGAAGGTGCGGAAAAAAAAATACTAAACTAAAAGTCCAGAATATCAAAATTACGAAATAGTCCCAAATATTCGAAAATCATAATCGCGACATTTGTTGACCGTGTGTTGTGTACCTTTGGTTGTGAATCATTATTCAATGGCATCGCAGGATTTGCAGTCGAATTCTCAAGTCCAACGACTTTTTTGCTGGTTTTCACAAATTCCTAAAAATAAAAATAAAAGACATGCTTTCTGTTATGCGCCCGTAAGACTATGATTAATGCAAAACTAAACTGAAAAGAACACCTGAAGCTCCGGCTACCAAACGATATGCAATGAAACTTGTAGAGTGTGGATTTCAACCTAAATCCTCTCGATTTCTCATAATTCAAGAATTTAATCATAGGGGAATAACATATACACAGAATAGAATAATCATATGCAACATGATTGTACAGACAAAACGGATTGAAACAGACGATTTATCAAAAAAAACCAAAGTACCAAAATCAGGTTCTGTAGAATTTACCAAAATCGGTTTGTTTGCTAGCAGATCTTGTTGTTCAGCCCAAAATGAGAAAAATGCAACTAGAAAGGAGATGAAGCACTTACGATGACAATCCATAAACGAGTCTAAGGGCTAATCGAAGCGAGTATGACAAGCTGAAGGTGCGGAAAAACGAATACTAAACTAAAAGTCCAGAATATCAAAATTACGAAATAGTCCCAAATACTCGAAAATCATAATCGCGACATTTGTTGACTGTGTGTTGTGTACCTTTGGTTGTGAATCATTCTTTAATGGCATCGCAGGATTTGCAGTCGAATTCTTAAGTCCAACGGCTTTTTTGCTGGTTTTCACAATTTCCTAAAAATAAAAATAAAAGCCACATGCTTTCTGTTATGCGCCCGTAAGACTATGATTAATGCAAAACTAAACTGAAAAGAACACCTGAAGCTCCGGCTACCAGACGATATGCAATGAAACATGTAGAGTGTGGATTTCAACCTAAATCTTCTCGATTTCTCATAATTCAAGAATTTAATCATCAATTTGTAGGGGAATAACATCTACACATAATAGAATAATCATATGCAACATGATTGTACAGACAAAACGGATTGAAACAGACGATTTATCAAAAAAACCAAAGTACCAAAATCAGATTTTGTAGAATTTACCAAAATCAGAGTTTGCTAACAATGATCTTCTTTCACCATTAAAAAACGAGAAAAATGCAACTAGAAAGGAGATGAAGCACTTACGATGACAATCCATAAATGAGTCTAAGGGCTAATCAGAAACGCGAGTATGACAAGCTGAAGGTGCGAAAAAACGAATACTAAACTAAAAGTCCAGAATATCAAAATTACGAAATAGTCCCAAATATTCGAAAATCACAATCGCGGCCAAGCGCCAACATACAAGTCCACAATATGACTGGAAACATCAAGCGATTTTGCAGAAACTATGATCCAATTAATATAGACATTATTAACGAGAATCAAGCACAAAAGAGAAAAATCGTATTAATCCATGTACCACTCCAAACAGTTTTAAAACTAGCTCGAATGACAAAAAAGTGAAAAATAAAATAAGTTCAAAACATGATAACAGATACAAGTGAGTCGTCAAAATCGAAAAAGTACGAAAAAAGTACAAATATTACACAAGGCACAACCACGGATACTTCAACGCAAATTATATATATAAATTGATACTAAATTAAAAGTATGGATGCAAATTGTAGGTAATTAAAAATTAGTGGATGTATTTTTGTAAGTTCACCTTTTGTCAGAGGAGCAACTCTAACCGCTCTGTACTGCTACCTATTAACAAACAAGCCTGAAAATTTCCATAGTTTAAAATGCACGCTGGCTGAATTTGTTTCAGCAGGATGTATAATGCTACACATTTTCAAGCCAGCTATATGTGTCAGGGGGACCCCTTCCAACATGGTATTTTGTCGTATTGCTCCCATTTTGGAGCGGTCGGGCCCCTCCAAACCCATAAAATATTAAAAGCAAATATATTGTCAACTACATGACTTACCGGCATTACGTCTTCCTTTTGCAGTACTTTAGATGTGTTAACATTAGGAGTGTCCTTAGATCCAACATTACTATCCACTAAAATTACTTGCAAAATGTAAGGAAAAAAGGGTAATTGATGCAATAATTGCATTTTGCTGAAATTGGGACAATTTCTGTAATTTTCCAAATATTTTGTTGTGTTGTTCACACTCATCAATCTATGGCACATAATATCGAGTGTACATCAGTTTATGTTGTGCTGTGAGGAGTTGTTTCTTTATTAACATAATATCTTACTTGTTTATCATTTTAAATAACATATTATCTTTTATTTTCCTATTATAAATAAATATTAAAATAAAACAACTACAAAATAACTTACTTGTTTTGGAGACATTTCATTTGTAGGGGATGTGAGCTCTGGTAACGCCATTCCTTGAGAATCAAGATGAGCTAATACCATATTTAGTGTGTTATTTTGTTTCGTCACCTGGGTGGACAACTCCTTAAGTTGTTCATCTTTCTTCGCATTCTCATGTCTCTCATTCTGTAGTTGAAAGTTTAGGTCTGCAATTACTTCTTTTGATGATCCTTTTGTTCGAGGAAGATGCCAATATCTTGTGGAAGTGCCTCCCGTGCCAACCCCTTTTAAAAATCCGCCATGTTCCTTTCCAAAGACTAATGTG
Source organism: Orobanche coerulescens (assembly GCA_033398695.1). Classification (NCBI taxonomy): domain Eukaryota; kingdom Viridiplantae; phylum Streptophyta; class Magnoliopsida; order Lamiales; family Orobanchaceae; genus Orobanche; species Orobanche coerulescens. The sequence goes on along the minus strand of CM065816.1, from coordinate 50,212,018 downwards.
AGGGCATCCGTGCCCAGATCAAGCTTCAGGCCTCCATCATTGATTTGTTTTTCATGATCGATCTGTATACATAAGATGTCAAATAGATGTACTCAATGGTTATTTAACAAGTTTCACAATTATTATAGTAAAACAACATACAAGAAAGTTTCTTTAAACTTACTATTTTATCTGCAATGACCTTAAAAGCATCATCTACCAATCCGCCATTTTTGTTTTCACGTCCTTTCCTCCACATGAATGACCGGTCGGGAAGTTTACCTTTCTCAATCACTTTATCTTTAATCTTGTAATCATTAAATATACATATTAGTTCACAATTAAAAATGGAGAAAACCATGGATGTTGTACTGTACATACATACGTACGCCATATTTAGCACGGGACAAAAAAAGTAGCATACAATAATTTAATTTGCACAAACGTAAGGGATTGATGTAACCTTGGGAACTATTAAATTATTATTTGACTCTTGAATAGTGAACATGAATCAAAGACGGATAATGTATAAATTAAAAAGAACGGTACATTATATGAGCTTGTTTACTACTCTCATTTACATTGTCACTAACCTTTGAAAAATTCATATAGCGTATCTAGATGTCTTGAAAAAGTTACAGTTTTGGTCGTTGTTCTACATGAAAAAGACTGTTATACCCTTTATAATATATCTTTTTTTTTTATAAAGGGCAACAGCGTGCTAATTTTTGGTGTAAAATATACATAAAAATTTCAGATTTTACATTAAAGTATATCAATGTTGATATTTATCAGTAGAGAATAAAAAGCTCAGAATTGTAACATATTTTTTTGCTTATATTGAAATAAATGTAAGAAAAAGTAAATTTCAGACATAAGTTAAATAACACATAATCAAGATTAAGCAACCTTTGATTTAGTTTGTTGTATTGTGTGGCAACATAATCAAGAAGCGGATATATGTCAATAATTGTAAAATAAGATTTGATTATACTACAGAATCAAGAAGCATATTACAGGTTTCAAGAAGAGGATACTCCTTACCAGTTTCTCTGTTAGCCCTGCATATCCACTGTAATATCCGCATTTTTCTTTCCCTTGTAATTGTATTTCCGGTGTAATTCTCGATTGTAGTGACCCTCGTGTATCCTTCAGTGTAACTTTTCCGTCATCTTTTGATCCGATTCTCGTAATTGTTGTGCGGAACCGCCGTTTCGGGGTTGCCGTGGATCCATTTCGTGTTATTAGTCCCCAAATATTGATTCCTATCGTTTTATCCTCTTTCGGGATCATTTTTATCATTTTGGGACCCAATAGGTGGTGTGGGCCGCGGCCTGGTGTGCGTGCGCGGCACACAAATTCCTTCGATTGGTGGTCGAACCAATCATGCGTGTGCCGCGGCACACCCATACGGTGCCGCGGCACACCTGTCGGTGCCGCGGCACACTCGTGTGTCTTCTGCGACCCAAACCCAATCAGCGGGTGCCGGCACACGCAGCCGTGCCGCGGCACAACGCCGAAACACAGGCGTAATTTGTTGGCACGTGCGCGGCACACTTGCCGTGCCGCGGCACACAAAGCGTAGCGTGCAAACTCGTCTTTATTAGACGAAATCGCCGTCTTCTTCCTCATTTCACGCATCGCGAGAGAGTGTAAGAGAGGGGAAGAGTTCTTCACCTTTATCCATTGGGGGTCGATTTTCACCATTTTTCTTCGGTAGTGAAGCCCGGCAATCAATCTAACGCGTGTTCTACGGATCTTGGTGCTTGAATCTCCTAAGGTAATATTCTAAAACCCTATTTTCGATTAATTTGGGGGTGTTGGGTTTATCTTCCGATTCGTTCCGTTTTGTTGGTGGATTCATGATGTATACGATTAATATTGTTAGTATCTTTAGTTTTCCTACGGATTCATGGATATTTTGTGGATTTTTACGGAATCGGGAGGGTTTGGTTGTGGTCCGCCCTCGTTGTTATTTTGATACGAATATACATGAATCGTAGGCGGGTTTCCGGGTGTATTCCATTTCCATAATCGTTTAGAAGTGGTTGTGATTGTGCTATTCGAATCGTTAGGTTCATTTTCGTCGGTTCCTCGTGGTTGTGCTTGATCCTTCCGTTCCGTTCGTGTCATCGTCTATTTAATCGAGGTAAGTATCCTTATGAACTTACGATCTTGACATAGTAGTTTTGTATGAGAAATTGTATGCGTGTGTATGCTCACTGCGGGTTAGACTCGATGGGGTCTCGGTAGGGTTCCACGAAGCTGTGGGACCGCGAGCTTGCTTTTAACCACTGTGGGTTAGATCCGACGGGGTCTCGGCAGGGATCCACGAAGCTGTGGGTCCGCGGTTAATTGTGGTGCATTTTTACAAATGTGGTTTGATCATTGGCATTTCCGGAAATGAGTATTTTGGAACTATGTTTTCTTGAATTGCATGCATTACTATATGTGTAAGATGTAAGTCGTTCATCTGGTTACTTGTACTAGCGTAATTGCTAACCCCTCTGGGGACCCGTTTTGGAGAAATTCGTTTTATGAATTTCAGTCGTTCATCGGGACGAGCGGGCTGACCAAGATTACGGATGATGGCCATGCGTGATGATTGTGCATAAGTGACGTCTTAATGTCTTTTTGTCTTTTCATCTTTTGTGGTTTTTGAACTAATAGTTGTATTCGAGTACCTAAGAGTTCTTGTTCGTCCGGATTGTATTGTTGCCTATATGTTGGTGTTGATTGATGATGTTATGTTTGACCGGTTGAACCGGGTGGATTTTTCTGTTTTGCGTCTTTATGACATGGTGTTGGTTTGTCGTTTATGTGAGTCGATGAGTATGATGCTGTTCAGCCTGGTGGGTCCCACATAGGGATTCACGGCGCTGTAATATACCTCGAATATCTTGAGGGTGTTACAGAAAATGGTATCAGAGCTCTAGGTTTATGGATACCTAGGCTTGTCGGTTTATTGGGTCTTGTGGTGTTTTGTCTTGCACATCATCGTCACGCTGCCATGATTCTGGTACTACCAGTGTCCGTAAGTTTTCCTTCCTCTGTTCATTAATTCCTTGTATCGTACCCTTGATTCTCGACTTGTAATTGTTCTTTTCTTATACTGATCCTCGTATGGCTTTTGCTACTTATTTAACTCCAGTATGGATGATGGAAGAGGTCGTGGTCGCGGTCGTGGTCGTGGTCGTGGACGCGGCCGGGGACGTGGGGCAGCCGGTGGGGCGGCCACGTCACAGTCTTCGGGAGCCGGCAGTACCGACGACCGTCATAGCCATGCTTCTTCTCAGGAGCGTGCCGATCTTGGTATTGCGGCCGTTATGCAACAAATGGTGAACCAAATGGCGGCAATAGCTCAGGCGGTTCAGAACCCGGATCAGGCCCATGCTAATCGGGGCGGAGCGGACCGTTGGCTCCAAGATGTTATCAAGATGCATCCTCCTCAGTTTTCGGGAGCTTCAGACCCGATTGGCTGGGAAGGGTGGATCAAGGAGATATCTAAGGTCTTCATTGCCACTAACTGTCCCGAGGAACGTAAAGTCCCTATTGCCCAATACTTTCTCACAGGGGACGCTACGGACTGGTGGGAGGCCGTTGGGCCCAAAGATCATGCTGCTTCGTGGGCTGAGTTTCAAGAATTGATGGAGATCGAATATTGCCGTGGCCGTCAGACGAGGCTCGGGTACATGCTTTTATGATGCTCAACCGTAGGATATCCCGTATCTCAAGCCATTGCTGATTTTAACAAGGAGTTGGGTTATGTGAAGACCCAAGTTGTCGAGAGAGCGACAAAATTTTCCATTTCTCCAGACGGATGAAGTTGCGATTCGGGACTATATGTCGGGGCTTGTATGCACTACCTTGAAAGATTACCGAGCGGGGCCCTTGCTTACGATATATGCATGGCGAGTGAGGCGGCCCGCGAGAGTAAGCGTAAGTCCGCCGGGAATTTTCGGGCCACAAAGGTGGGGGTCGGCGAAATTTGATCTGCTAACTTTTCATTGGTGGTGGCCCGGCTCGATCTACTGGGTTTCCCGTAGGGCTGCCGGTGCCCCTTCTCGAGAGGTGAAATGCTTTAAGCGTGGCGGCAGGCCACATCGGTCGTGTTTGTCCGAACCCTTTCGACGTGTAATCAATGTGGCGGTCGGGTCACAAAGCTTTCTGTCTTTGAGAGGGAGAAAATCCTTGGTGCCCGGGCTTCCATTCCAGCGCCTAGGGAACCAAGTGTGAACCAGGGATCGTTTGCTCCTCAATCCCCGCCGAGTGCTAGTCGGGGAAGAGGTCGGGGTCAGCCCTCTAAAGGGGGAGCTTCCAGTGTCGGCTCAGCCCACCCGCGTGTATATGAGATGCGGAAAGCCGATGATCCAGCGGCTACCGTGGCGACAGGTACCGTTTATATTCTTTCTCATCCTGTCAGTGTGCTTTTCGATTCCGGTGCTACGCATTCGTTCATATCTTTGGATTGTGTACGCCGTTTGAGTCTCGACTGTTTGATGCCTTGTGAACCCTTCATCGTTAAGCTTCCTAGCGGTGATAGGATCGTTGGTGATCAATAGGTTCGAGACTGTTCTGTACTTATTTGTGAGAGGACTTGGCCCTCTAATCTTATTGTTGTGAGTATCGAGGGTGAGGATTTGATTCTTGGTGATGATTGGCTCGAGCGGCATGGTGCGATCATGAACTACCGCACGAGAATCATCACTATGTTAGCCGAGGACGGCACCGAGCACTCTTTCGCGGGGCGAAAGAGGGGAAACCAGAAATTCGTCATTAATGCCTTGAAGGCGATGAGTCTCATGCGAAAGGGATGTACTGGTTATTGGTGTTATGCCTTGAAGGCGGAGGATGGTGGAGTCGAGCTTTCGTCGATTCCAGTCGTTAATGAGTTTCCTGATGTATTTCCTGACGAGTTACCGGGATTGCCACCGGATCGTGAGGTTGAGTTTGCTATAGAGTTAGAACCGGGCGCGGCTCCTATTTCGAAGGCACCCTATCGCATGGCACCCTCAGAGATGGCAGAGTTGAAGAAACAGTTGAGTGAGCTTCTTGAGTCGGGGTATGTTCGACCGAGCGCCTCGCCTTGGGGTGCACCGGTCCTGTTTGTACGGAAGAAGGATGGTTCACTACGTTTGTGTATCGACTATCGCGAACTAAACAAGGTGACCATCAAGAACAAGTATCCCTTGCCGAGAATTGATGACTTGTTCGATCAGTTGCAGGGAGCTGCGGTATTCTCGAAAATTGATTTGAAATCGGGGTACTATCAGCTCCGGGTGAGAGAGTCCGATGTGCCGAAAACAGCCTTTCGGACGAGGTACGGGCACTATGAGTTCGTAGTCATGCCTTTCGGGTTAACTAATGCGCCGGCGGTGCTCATGCAGTTGATGAACAAAGTCTTTATCGAGTATTTGGATAAGTGTGTCGTCGTCTTCATTGACGATATTCTTATTTATTCGAGGAACGAGGAAGAGCATGCCCATCATTTGCGGATAGTGTTAGACATTTTGAGGGCCGAGCAACTCTATGCGAAGTTCTCGAAATGTGAGTTAAGTGAAGGAAGTGATGTTTTGGGTCACGTGATTTCAGGTAGGGGGTTCGTGTAGATCCGAGAAGATCGAGGCGGTATTGGATTGGGCACCGCCCAAAACGTGAGAGAGCTCCGTAGTTTCTTGGGTTTGGTGGCTACTCGTAGGTTCGTCGAGGTTTCTCAACGGCTCGACCACTTACCAGATTACTCCGAAATCCGAGAAGTTAAATGCGGAATGACGAGGCGATTCGATTTTGAGGAGTCAAGAAGCGTTTGACTTCAGCTCCGGTTTTGGCGTTGCCATGTGGCAACGAGGGATTCGCCGTTTATAGCGATGCTTCGGGTCAGGGTCTTGGGTGCGTATTAATGCAGCATGGCAAGACCATTGCCTTTGCGTCGAGACAGTTGAGGTCGTATGAGCTTAACTACCCTACTCATGATTTGGAGTTAGCGGCAGTCGTATTTGCGCTCAAGATTTGGCGTCACTACCTTTTCGGCTCTACATGTCAGATTTTTACCGATCATAAAAGTCTGAAATACATATTTACTCAGCGGGAGTTGAATATGAGGCAGAGGAGGTGGTTAGAGTTGATTAAGGATTATGACCTCGAAATCCTTTATCATCCGGGTAAGGCGAACGTCGTGGCCGATGCCTTGAGTCGGAAACCAGTTGCGTTGCGAACGCTTGAGATCCTTGCATCTCAGTCTGAGCTTCGGAGGGCTTTGATCGAGTTAGATGTTGAGGTCTCGTTGCCAGGAGCTGTCGGGCAACTTTGTGCTTTAGAGATTTCATCATCTTTGATCGATGAAATTAAGCTGAAGCAATCAGAGGATCCGATGATTACTCAAATCCGAGAGAACGTTCTTAAGGGAAAGTGTCTTGGGTTTGTGATTCACGAGGATGGTATTTTGAGATTGCAGAGTCGGCTTTGTGTGCCGAACGACTCAGAGTTGAGGCAGAGTATTTTACGGGAGGCCCATGCTACACCCTATTCCGTTCATCCTGGTTCGAGTAAGATGTACAAGGACCTGAGAATAAATTTCTGGTGGAATGATATGAAGGATGAGGTCGCACAGTTTGTAGCGAGATGTTTGACTTGCCAGCAAGTCAAAATCGAGCATCAGCGACCGGCTGGGTTATTGCAGTCACTTCCTGTTCCGGAATGGAAATGGGAAGATATATCGATGGATTTCGTTACGAGTTTGCCGAGATCGAGGTCGGGCATGAATATGGTATGGGTGATTGTCGATCGTCTGACTAAGTCGGCACATTTTCTGGGCATCAAGGACACTTGGGGCCCGGAGAAGTTAGCCCGTGTGTTTATCGCGCAGATCGTGAGACTTCATGGTACCCCGAAGTCTATTGTTTCGGATCGTGATGGCCGTTTTGTATCGCACTTCTGGCAGGCGGTGCATAAGGCGTTGGGTACCCGTTTACATTTGAGTACCTCTTTTCATCCCCAGTCAGATGGACAATCGGAACGCACCATCCAGACGTTCGAGGACTTGTTGCGTGCCTGTGCTCTCGATTGGAGTAGTGACTGGGAGGAGCATTTGCCGCTGATCGAATTCACGTACAACAACAGTTGGCACGCGTCGATTCGGATGGCACCGTATGAAGCACTTTATGGGCGGCGATGTCGATCACCGATTTGTTGGAATGAAACGTCCGATTTGGTCGGGACCGAGCCGGATGTCGTTTTAGAGACGAGGCGGAAGATAGAAGTAATTCGGGAACGGATGTTGACTGCCCAGTCGGCCAGTCGTATACCGACGTCCGTCGTCGACCTTTGGAATTCGAGGTAGGAGACCACGTTTTGCTAAAGGTGTCGCCGACGAAAGGAGTTTTTCGTTTTGGGAAGAAAGGGAAGCTGAGTCCGAGATTTATTGGACCCTTTGAGATTCTCGAGCGAGTCGGTGAGTTGGCATACCGTTTGGCGTTACCTCCAGCCTTGAGTCATGTTCATAACGTTTTTCATGTATCCCAGTTGAGGAAATATGTCCCGGATCCTAGTCACGTCATCGATTATGGTGAGATTGATGTCGCCAAGGATGTTACTTTTGAAGAGCGTCCTTTGAAGATTTTGGAGCATCGTGAGAAGCGATTGAGGCATAAGACCATACCTTTGGTCAAGGTGCAGTGGTCGAGACACGGTGTCGAGGAGGCAACTTGGGAAACCGAGGATAGCATGCGTGCTAGGTACCCCGAGTTGTTTGTTTCTTAAGTTTCGGGACGAAACTTATTTTTAGAGGGGTAGAATGTAATATCCGCATTTTTCTTTCCCTTATAATTGTATTTCCGGTGTAATTCTCGATTGTAGTGACCCTCGTGTATCCTTCAGTGTAACTTTTCCGTCATCTTTTGATCCGATTCTCGTAATTGTTGTGCGGAACCGCCGTTTCGGGGTTGTCGTGGATCCATTTCGTGTTATTAGTCCCCAAATATTGATTCCTATCGTTTTATCCTCTTTCGGGATCATTTTTATCATTTTGGGACCCAATAGGTGGTGTGGGCCGCGGCACAAGCTGTGCGTGCCGCGGCACACAAATTCCTTCGATTGGTGGTCGAACCAATCATGCATGCGTGCCGCGGCACACCCATCGATGCCGCGGCACGGTGCCGAGCAGTGCCGCGGCACACTGTTGATGCCGCGGCACACTCGTGTGTCTTCTGCGACCCAAACCCAACTGTATCGGGTGCCGCGGCACACGCAGGCTATGCCGCGGCACAACGCCGAAACCTGGGCGTAATTTGTTGGCCTGTGCCGCGGCACACTTCGGCTGTGCCGCGGCACACAAAGCGGTAACTGTGCAAACTCGTCTTTATTAGACGAAATCGCCCGTCTTCTTCCTCATTTCACTGCATCGCGAGAGAGAGTGTAAGAGAGGGGAAGAGTTCTTCACCTTTATCCATTGGGGGGTCGATTTTCACCATTTTTCTTCGGTAGTGAAGCCCGGGCAATCAATCTAACACGTGTTCTACGGATCTTGGTGCTTGAATCTCCTAAGGTAATATTCTAAAACCCTATTTTCGATTAATTTGGGGGTTTTGGGTTTTTCTTCCGATTCGTTCCGTTTTGTTGGTGGATTCATGATGTATACGATTAATATTGTTAGTATCTTTAGTTTTCCTACGGATTCATGGATATTTTGTGGATTTTTACGGAATCGGGAGGGTTTGGTTGTGGTCCGCCCTCGTTGTTATTTTGATACGAATATACATGAATCGTAGGCGGGTTTCTGGGTGTATTCCATTTCCATAATCGTTTAGAAGTGGTTGTGATTGTGCTATTCGAATCGTTAGGTTCATTTTCGTCGGTTCCTCGTGGTTGTGCTTGATCCTTCCGTTCCGTTCGTGTCATCGTCTATTTAATCGAGGCAAGTATCCTTATGAACTTACGATCTTGACATAGTAGTTTTGTATGAGAAATTGTATGCGTGTGTATGCTCACTGCGGGTTAGACTCGATGGGGTCTCGGTAGGGTTCCACGAAGCTGTGGGACCGCGAGCTTGCTTTTAACCACTGTGGGTTAGATCCGACGGGGTCTCGGCAGGGATCCACGAAGCTGTGGGTCCGCGGTTAATTGTGGTGCATTTTTACAAATGTGGTTTGATCATTGGCATTTCCGGAAATGAGTATTTTGGAACTATGTTTTCTTGAATTGCATGCATTACTATATGTGTAAGATGTAAGTCGTTCATCTGGTTACTTGTACTAGCGTAATTGCTAACCCCTCTGGGGACCCGTTTTGGGGAAATTCGTTTTATGAATTTCAGGTCAGGTTCATCGGGACGAGCGGGCGCTGGTACACGGATGATGGCCATGCGTGATGATTGTGCATAAGTGACGTCTTAATGTCTTTTTGTCTTTTCATCTTTTGTGGTTTTTGAACTAATAGTTGTATTCGAGTACCTAAGAGTTCTTGTTCGTCCGGATTGTATTGTTGCCTATATGTTGGTGTTGATTGATGATGTTATGTTTGACCGGTTGAACCGGGTGGATTTTTCTGTTTTGCGTCTTTATGACATGGTGTTGGTTTGTCGTTTATGTGAGTCGATGAGTATGATGCTGTTCAGCCTGGTGGGTCCCACATAGGGATTCACGACGCTGTAATATACCTCGAATATCTTGAGGGTGTTACATCCACCTCGTCCCATCCAATGCTGATAATGGGAATTCGAACGCGCTATTTTCGTATTATTTAACATATCCTGCCAAAAGAAAATATAAGGATGTGATAAGTATTTTTTAACGTAAAACCATGAAAACAAAATGATGATGAAGATAACAAAAATGAATAAAACCTTAAATTTGTCCGATTGTGTATGTTGTACAAATTTATCCCAGTGTTCTCGATTAAGTATAATTGTACGATACTGTCTGGGAATTTTTGCAAGCTTGGTGGGTTTGCCTATGTCCGGAACTATGTGATTGCATACAGTTTTCTTTTAAAGTTCCGTAGAAGATTACCTAGCCGGTTCATTACAAGCTTTCTTCTACATTCCTCAATATCATAATAACACTGCAATAATAATTACTAATATGTTATGAATGGAATGAAATTGTAATGTAGCATCAATGCAAGTACTTAAAAAAAAAAGATGTTTACCGTTATCTCTTTCCAAAGTTTTTCCTTAACTTCATTTGTCACCTTCTTCCAGGAAAGTTCACTAACTCCTACATTCTCCCGTACTAGATCTCCCAAAAAACTAGGAAACTCTGACCTATACTTACCCGAAAACCGACCCAATTCATCAAAGGTTACTTTGCATTTTTTTCCACCAGAAGAAGTATATGCAGTCCGCAACTTTGGCAATCGAGTCAAGCCCCTCTTAGTCTTTTTATTTCTAGTACCCGTATTTTCCATTTCTTGTTCTGCATCAGTCATGCTATTGGACTCATTTGAACTGTTATCAGATTCATCTTCGTGGTCTGAATCTCCTTCGTTGGGTTCAACATCATCTTCCATTTCATATTCGGGCAAATCCTCAATGAATGTCATTTTTCAAATGATGCTTCATTTCACATGAAACATTAACATACAAGTTTGATATGTGTTACAATAAAGAATAAGGAACCAGAAAATAATATTTGATGAAAAAGGATATTAGATCAGTACATATTGTTGTCTAAAGTATAATGTGCACCCGCGATTGGAAATTTAATGAAAAAGGTAGTTGCATTTACTTATTAGAGCATGCTGTTATGACTACATAAATTAGACCGACTTATGCAATTTTTATTACAGTTGTTCCAGATTTAACTTGGGAAGATCTAACAGAAGGTATTATGAACATTGCTCTTAGTGAGGATGTTCCTCCTAATCCACAAGGTAACGCTTGATTAGATCATGCTTGGCAGCAGGAGTACAAGTTAATCTGCAATTTTTTGTACTTGTACAAGATAGATGTTATTTTTCAATTTATGTCTAATCTGCAATTTATTTTTCTGTCTACAATTCTACAGGTCCAGTGATTAATAAAACTACAAGGACTGGGTGATTATGTCCAACTTATTTCAGTCTTAAGAGGGTATTCTGAATTTCTAATATTCTCAAAATTTTCACAAAAATGACACAACAGGGTGTTATTTGTAAATCTTCGTGGCCTGAATCTCCTTCGTTGGGTTCAACGTCATCATCCATTTCATATTCAGGTATATCCTCAGTGAATGTTATTTCTCCATTCACGATGAACATTAACATACAAGTTTGATATGTAGTACAATAAAGAATAAATAACCAGCAAATAATATTTGACATAAACTTTTTCATGTAAGCATCTCATCGAACAGTTGGTGTGCAACAAGCACACCCCCAACTGTTAACAAAAATATCAGTTTTCTAAGGCATAATTCACCTCGTTATACAATCAGTAACATGATCAATCATAATGAAAGATCATACTAATGTTAACATTCATTGATATACTTACATATTAATGTCAGATTGTTGTGGAGCACCTATAGCAGCCGACTTGGTGTGACAATGGAGATAACGATACAACTGGTGGGATATTTTCATCTGGTTTATAGGGATGATAAGAATCCGTTCCTAATTTCATGGCACTTACCTAATATCTTGTATTACCTTTCTGGAATGGATTTGGTAAAATTTTTGGCGGTGGTGAAGGATGATGTATTCCCGCCTTATTTTGCAGCGGAAAAAACTTCTGGAAATAGATGAAATTACTGTCCATTTTTTTTTTGAGATCGCATCCAGTTGTGGTGTGATTCGGTGAGGATGAGAAAAGGAATGTCTCCATAGACGAGTCCAGAAACCTAGCAAGTTAAAAAACCCAAACACCCAAATTATATAGATATATTATTACAGTATATTATACATAAAGATTATATTATATTATATATTATGTATATTATTATATAAAATATAATATTTTAAATATTTATTATACTAAATTGAATTTATTAATTATATTAAATGTATATATGATATATATTAAAAAATATTTATATTTTTAAATATAGGTTATACGGGTACCCGAATACCCATTGGGTACCCGATTACCCGATGAGCAATATCCAAACCGATCTGAATCAAATAGGGTAGGGTATGGAGGAGGCATACCCGTACCATATCTGACCCATTGACATCCTTATTTATAATTTTTAAAATTAAAAAGAAATGATCAGTCACATCTATCTTTAGATTCTATATGAAATATCGGTTAGTAAATAAAACTAATTTTGCAGTCTAATTAGAAATCAAAGTACTCTTCAATAAAAGAGATAAATGAATATTTTTGTAACACAACAACAAATCGTAGTTTGAGGTATAATGAAAAATCTCTAAGTTAAATATCAAACATAATTATTTGGTGTATAATTTGCCTCACATTCACAAATATGTAAAATCAATCGAACACCTTTTATAATATAAAGTCATAGAAATTACTCTAGAAAGTACAAAATAGAGTTCTCCGAAAAATAAATACCTAACCGATAATTTGTAAAGCTTAATATATTTACTTACACTCGGCCTCGGTATAGCGCTTCCTCAATAACCTTAAAAATATTGACCAAAGATCAATAACATGTATATTTAATGTAGATTTTACAAGATTAATATCATTTCAGTATAATTTTTACTTATAAAGAGATACATATCGTGTCCTTGTATGGAGCGCGAGTTGTTTTTCATTATGGATTAAAATGGATGATTTGGTTGTTCCGTGCCATCCATCATGACTCCTACATGCATATACGAGAAAAATTACCATAAAAGGTGATTCAAACTGTCGTGAACCGCCGGTTCTGGGCCCGAACCAGTGGTTCCTATTCACCAGAAAAGGTGAACCGTAACCGGCCCTGGTATTCTGCAGAAGGGCCGGTTTCTAGGTCCGAAACCGGAAGTTCAGGGCCGGGCCGAACCGGCAGTTCATCATTTTTTTATTATTTTTTATGTTTGAATGAAATTATATGAATTGTGTAGCTGTGTTGAAATTTCGAATGTTGAAACTATTTATGTTGTGTTTTTATGTAATTTATAATTAATTTTAATATTTTTTATATCTTTTTTTTTGAAATTAAATGATTAGTGATTTTAGTGTTAAAATTTCTAAATTTTATAATTTACAAGTGTTGAAATTTTAAAATTACTTAAGTTAATTTAATAACATGACTTTGATGATGAATTTGAAACACTCTTTTGAGGAATGATTTATTAAGGTTATCACATGTGTTGGATGAATTCAAGAAGATAAATGTAGAGGGTGTTCTTCGAGTATAGTTCATGATTTGTAGAGGTTTCTTGATGTGATAATCTTCATATTGATGGTTAGAACGAAGTGATTAGTTTGGTGATAATCGTAGAGATGAACTAATCTAGAACTCGGTTGGAATGTGTTAAAATAACCGAACCAAGTACTGGAATTGATAATCAGAATTGTAGTATGGATTTGTGAGGATTTGAATGAAATTACGAGTGTTTTTTATTTTTTTTTTATGTAATGACTGCAGAAGGGCTGGTTCCGGGCCGAACCACCGGTTCGGACCGCAGATTAATGGCCCCAGAAAGTTCGGCCCGTAACCGGACCGTGCTTAATACCAATTCCGGTTACGGATCCGACCCGCGGTCAACGGTTCGGATCGGAATCGTTGACTAGGGGTCGTGTAATACCCGAGATTTTTGTTCCGGAATCGTTGAGTTTTCTGGGTTTTATCGGATTATCATTGTCCTCATCGTTGGAATTTCGTGCCATGTTTGGGTGTGTCTTGTTGGGACACGTGTTTGGAGGCGTTTCGGATCACTATGTGAGTTTTTGAGTTTTTGTGCTGTAGCGCACGCTAATGCTTGAGGCATAGCGCACGCTGCTGCGTGGTGTTTAGCGCACGCTACTGAATGTGTAGCGCACGCTAGCGGCGATCCGAGAGCTCTTTGGATCGGGATCGAGCTTTGTTAGCGCACGCTAAGGCCGATAGCTAGCGCACGCTTATCGATTGCTTAGCGCACGCTCTCTCTTCTTTCTAGCGCACGCTACCGGTAGGTGCGCTTGTCCAGGCCGCTTTGGTGATTTTGTGACCCGTTAGCGCACGCTACGGCTTTTAGCTAGCGCACGCTAACTTTGTTATAGGCAGTTTCTCTGGAGCGTTGACCCCGTTAGCGCACGCTAATGCAGGGTGTTTAGCGCGCGCTAATAACTGTCCAGTATAAATACTGGACAGCAACATTAAGTCGTCATTTTCCCACTTTTCTTCATCCCTTCCGACGGGAGTGAGATCTAGAGGCGAGTAGGACCGATCTTTTTCTTCTAGCTTCATCTTTGAGCGGATTTGTAGATGTTTAACAACATCTAATCGTCTTCTTGGTCCAAATCAAGGTAATCTCTTTTTAGAACCCTATTTTCTTAAATTTGGGGTTTTTGCTTGGATTTGTGATTCTTAACCGATCTCATCCGATCGGTTATTTGTTCTTGTTTGTCTTGACCGTAATCTTCAGATTTTGTTAACCGTTCATCGATTTTTATATCCCAGATCAACGATTCTTGATTTCTTTGAGAACACTTAGATCCTTGTCATTTTTAGGATCGTTTCGGATTTCGATTAGTGTTATTGATTCGTGGTGATGCTATTTTCGTAGTATTCGTGGGCTGTCGAAGTCTTGATCGTTTTTTAGAAGTTCGAAGGTTGCCCGATCGTGCCCGTTCGTCGTTTCGTCGCTCGTGATATCGAGGCAAGTATCTTGTCCATACGTTTCATGTTTCGTAGGCGTAATTATTGATAAATGATTATATACGATACCCAATGTTTAATGAACGTAAAAAGGGATCGGTATGTTCTCGATAAATATTGCCTTTCAACGATAATTCGTGTACTTCGTGAATATATGTGTTCTCGGGATATGTGTGTTGGTTTTGTATGTTGAAAAGATGCTATGACCACTTTGAGTGAGTTTAATAGACCGTAATCCTTTGCCGGGGATTACGTATTGTTATGTGTACTTGTTCGGTAAGAACGTATTGGGTGTGATATTAGTTGATACACCTTTGAAAGGAGGTTGTGATGTTTAAGTGTTACTTGGCTTGATATTCTGCTCATTGTTATGTGATCGTTGATAGTGATGTGCCTCCGGGTAGGATTGTTGAATCTCCGGGATCCATACTTGCTAGTATGGGTCGGGCGTGACCGTAGGGTTATCCAATCCGGGTATGTCTTGCGGGGACTCCGAGGTTCGGAGCTTGCTAGCCCGATGCCGAGATAACTTGTGGAGCTATCATTGGGTATGTCTTGCGGGGACTCCGAGGTTCGTGGCTTGTTATCCCGATGCCGGGATAACTTATGGTTGTGGTATGGAGTGGTTCCGTGACTGTTGTCACGAGGACATGTGATTTGGTATGGTTTCCTATTGGGTTATTCACTCGGGTATGTTCTACGGGAGCATCTGAGGTTCATGGCTTGTTAGCACGGGACGCGAATAATCCTTAGGAACATGTGTTATGTGATTCGGGTCGTGGACCCTGTGGCTTATGATTTGGGTCTTGGACCCCGTGTGTTGTGAATTGGGTTGTGAAACCGCGTTTTATTATTGGAATCGTATTTTGGAAAGACGATTTTGGGCCTTGCCCCCAAGTGTTTTCGAAAGACTTGAGAATTCCTTATCTCCAAATGTTTTCAAACTCCCGAGATTATAAAATGTTTTGTAAGAGATACATGGTATTATTTCCTACCCTTTTTATAAATCAAACTATTTTGATTAAGTGAATTATCTCGGGAAATATATTCAAGATTATTATATTCTTGAAGCACGTTGTGTATGGCTTGTATTTCTGTTTTATACTTGCACTAGCAAAACAGTGGAGTTTTGCTAACCCCCGAGTATTCGGGGGTGGATGTCTGTATTGCGTCCAGGTACTTGCAGGTAGCTGGGGAGTGAATCACAGGATCGATACGAAGGATGATGGGAGACGAAGATACTAATCATGTGAAGACCAATTGTAGAGTCGTGTTGGTTATCCCTCCGATGTGTTGTTACCCCGATTTATGGGATGTGTATTTGTATTTCAGCCCCTGCGTGGGAATGAGTTTTGGGAAAGAATCTTGTACGTAATGTTGTGTATTGTGTTATGGTAAAAGACCAAATCGGTCTAATGGTCCTTTACGTAGCCATGTCGGCATGTGAAGTGATGCATTGTCTTGTATTTAGCCTGGTAGATCCTCGCGGAGAGGGTCTGCGGCGCTGTAATATTCCCGAGTGGTTTGGGGGTGTTACAGGTCGGTCCGTGCCGGAACCATCAGTTCCGTTACAATGTGGCAACACTAATTCAAACGTATTTTAAAATGGTGGTCAAATAGATAGACATGATTGATAATCAACTATTCAATGTAGAAGTTATGTAAATTGAAATTGAGAACTTAATAATTGATTGACCATCATTGATTGATCGTTTTAAAATGGTGGTCAAATCGTTTATATTGTGTTTGTGTTTGTTATTTTGTAAGTTTACATTGAAATTATATTCATTCTTGATTCCAATACGAAGTAAAGCTAGCGTGAAAATCGACTAGGTTGACCCGATTAACTGATATAATCATTATTTTTTGTTGTCGAAGAACATTTATATAAGATTATGCTATACATATGACAAAATATTAGTAGTTTCCTTTTTCTTTAATTTTTTTAAAAGCAATTTATTATTATATTAAATTATCACATAAATTTAAAGGTTGCGTCGCGGAGGACTCGAACCCGAGACTTTCAAATTATATTAGTAGTTTATTTGTTATTTTGTAATTTTACATTGAAATTATATTCATTCTTGATTCCAATACGAAGTAAAGCTAGCGTGAAAATCGACTAAGTTGATCCGATTAACTGATATAATAATTATTTTTTATTGTCGAATAACATTTTTTCTTGTGCATGGTTTACCGCGGATGCCACTACCGGACAAGGTGGCAGGGACTCTATCACATTTCCCCTAGGTGCCTGGTTCGATTCTCACCAGGCGCGTTGCAATATTTTTTTTTTGTTTTTCTCTATTGGTACATATAAAAGAATTTCGTGTGCATGATTTAATGCAGATGCCACTACCGGACAAGGTGGCAGGGGCACTATCACATTTCCCCTAGGTCCCTGGTTCGATTCTCACCGGGCGTGTTGCAATATTTTTTTTTTAGTTTTTCTCTATTGGTACATATAGAACAATTTCTTATGCATGATTTGTCGCGGATGCCACTACCGGACAAGGTGGCAGGGGCACTGTCACATTTCCCCTAGGTGCCTGGTTCGATTCTCACCAGCGCGTTGCAATATTTTTTTTTTCGTTTTTCTCTATTGGTACATATAAAATAATTTCTTGTGCATAATTTATCGCGGATGCCACTACCGGACAAGGTGGCAGGGGCACTATCACATTTCCCCTCGGTCCCTGGTTCGATTCTCACCAGGCGCGTTGCAATATTTTTTTTCGTTTTTCTCTATTTTTCTCACCAGGTAACTTTTTTTATTATTATTTAGAACTATTTCGTTTTTCTCTATTTTTCTCACCAGACAACTTTTTGTATCTTCCCCCTTTTTCGAACAACCATCCACCACCACCAGCATAAAAAAATAATCGGCTGTAAGAATCAAAATTTCTTCTCCGGCGCTCGCGCAACCATTCTTTGACTCGGTCGCTGCCTACCGCCGTCTAACCTCGCCTTTCCCCGGCTCTCGCAGTATAGTCTAACTCTAACAATTGGATTAGAGACTGAGTCAGGTATGTAACTTAAAGTTTCAATTTTTATTTGTTGAATATGGTTTAATTTGAATTTAATTATGTTAGAGGTGTGTTGTTGAATTTATATTGTATTTAAAAAATCCATTATGTTTGATGTCACGGACTACCTTCGGTAATGTTGTAGTACTGGTTGCATCCTATTATATTGCTATTAATATGATAGATTAAGTTACTGACTATTTCTACTTCACATATTTTGTGTTGAATAAATTAACTTTTTAGTTGGAATACATTACAATGCTTAATGCCTGGTTTTTGATTATATTTTGTTAAAATCATTATGTGATGGGGTAATCTTCTCTTATAGCTTTCCTTGTGTCTATGATTTAATCGTTTATATTGTGTTTGTGTTTTATCTGTATAGTGTTTTTGAGCTGATCGAGTGAATAAATTATCTTCAACTTCTGCAAGTTTGTATTCGTGTTTAGTTTATCAGTTTGCTACCAACCAATTGTCAGTGCAATATGCTTATTTTTGTTAAAGATTTTCTTGGCCCTGTTGTTCAGATTGAAGTTCAGTTTTTTTTGGTTGAAATTACTCCATTGTGAAGCTTTGGGCTTGAATGTATAGATAATCATATACATGTATATGTTATATATACATACATAACATATGTAACACCCCGAGATATTCGGAATAATTACAGCGCCGTAAACCCTTTAAGTAAGGATTTACAAGGCTAATTAAAAGAAATGTGAATAATCCAACAGTACTGCAGAAATTCAAATTACAAAACCGGTTCCAACGAGTTAATTAATACAACCATATCGAAATGATATTAATAAGACACGCATACTCGAGTACTGAAAATGAACCAAGAAGACAATCAAAAGAAACAACAAACATCACTGAACCCCTTCGTCGTCACATCGGTACTGTGGCTGTTTCCCCGCTCCTCGGCTACCTGAACATCAAAACAAATGTCCACCCCCGAAGGGGTTAGCAAAACGATGCTAGTACAAATATCATATTAAACAAATCGAATATGCATCAACAATACATAACGAGATACACCACACGGACTTCCGCTACCAGAATCCGACAATGCGAATCCACAAGATTCCATTAACACAGCAAGGGTATTCCAATGATCCAGCGCCCTCAGCATAGATCCCAAGATGATCCCGTCGGACCAACACGAGGTGGAAATACCCATCCAATGATCCAGCGCCCTCAGCCTAGATCCCAAGATGATCCCGTCGGACCAACACGAGGTGGACATCCGATCCAGCGCCCTCAGCATAGATCGTACAACATACACAAACACAACTCATGCATACATATATGCAAAATCGCTATGTCCATCAACATGAACATACAAACACTAAATAACGAATATCATGACAATTCAACGAAATAAATCCCATGTTAAACAACATGAATAAACCACATGTATACTCAAAATACGAATATTAACAAATTACGATACTTGCCTCGAATATGGCAAGAACTAAACACGCCAATGATCTCAACACACTCGAAGGCCGCCTCCTTCGATCAACGTAGCAAGCTCGAACCTTAACAAAAGAATAATAGAGAATTCATCTCAAGTCGTACGAATGTCTAACAATCCGGTCTACGGCCGAAAGATCTAAAATGTGATCTGCCTGAACTACTTAGCGTGCGCTACGTACTCTATGTAACATACGCTAAGCCTGCCCGTTAGCGTACGTAAACAACGAAGTCTAGCGTACGCTAACTATGTACTGACAATCCTCTCTGATCATCCGACTGACCCGTCTGATGACATAACGTACGTTACGTACCAAACGTAGCGTACGTTACTCATTCCCGATAGCGCACATTAATATGCCTATCTTAGCGTGCGCTAACCGTGCATGGCAGTCTACTACTGGGCAGTAGACTTAATCTAATGGTGATGAAACTCATGAAATCTTCAGTGTTGATACATGTCATCCCCTTGCATATCCTGCTCATATGGTTTGTGAAAGATCTTTACGGATTAAATGACTACGAGATACAAGGTTACGCATAATCATCACAACACCACAATTTATCTTGATTTTCAAGGAATATCCTAAGTTCAATCCATTACATGTCCTAAAACGTATGATTCCATTATGTAAAGACATAAGAACTTAGATAATCTCCATATACTGGTCATAATCGGTTTGAAGCTTCATGAATATGCTAGGAGTTAAAGCACTAAAAGGTTCAATGGTTTATACGATGAAGAAGTACCGAAACATCGAAAGTATCCTTATAACACATGATGTTCGACTACTTACGAATTTAACTGACTAGATAATCCCAAATCATGATCAAAACATCCTTCAGAATACTACTAATATTGGTGAAGAATCACCTACCTCAAAGTAGCGAAGAACACGAAGGAACTTGAAGAAATCCAACACTGAGGGCTTGAACACCAATCTCCAATGATCTACAATCTTCAAACTCGTGTTAGGAGGATCATATGAGAGGTTGAGGATGGAGGAAATAACTCTCTAAGCTCAAAAATTCGGATTTGGGAAGTGAAAAGATCTGAAACAATGAAAGAGTGTGCTGTCCTATATATAGAAAAGGGTTATTAGCGCGCGCTAGTCCATATACATAGCGTGCGCTAACGGTCATACGAAGCTTACTGACTTCACTGTACTCAGCAATTAGCGTGCGCTACCCTCATATCATTAGCGTGCGCTACCGCGTTGACTTGGCTTTTCCCGAAAGCCGTCCAGGTTCATCCCGACATGATCCGACCGAAATCCGCATCCGATCTCACCTACCACCCTGTCTCAATCATGCTGAGTACGTATAGCGTGTGCTAAGGTTCATGCACAACGTGCGCTACGGATCCAAATTAGCATTTGCTACACTTAGTCGATAGCGTGCACTACTAGCGCAGAATCACAATTTAGATCACATACATGAAATCATGCGTTCAACAACACCGGATCAAATAATACTCAGATCAAAATGCAATAATTACAATATCACAAGGTTTAAATACATATTAGAAATCTCGGGTATTACATCCTTTCTCCCTAAAAAGAAGTTTCGTACCGAAACTTAAGATGAAAACAACTCTGGATATCTAGTCTTCATACTGTCCTCCGTTTCCTAAGTGGCCTCTTCAGCTCCATGTCATGACCATTGTACTTTAACCAAGTGTATTGGTTTATTCCTCAATTGTTTGATCCGACTCTCAAGTATCTTGATTGGTCTCTCTTCGAAGGTGCCATCATTAGCTATCTCGATCTCATCGAACTCAATGATATGACTGGGATCTGGTACATACTTCCGCAATTGGGATACGTGAAACACATTGTGAACGTGACTCAGCGATGGCGGTAAGGCCAACTGGTTTGCTTAATCCCCAACTCTCTCGAGGATCTTAAATGGTCCGATATATCTCGGACTTAGCTTACCTTTCCTCCCAAAACGGAAAATTCCTCGTGTAGGAGACACCTTCAGTAGTACGTGGTCCCCAATGTCGAACTCTAGAGGGCGACGACGCACATCTGCATAAGACTTCTGTCGACTCTGGGCAGTCAACAGTCTTTCCCGAATCAAAGCTATCTTCTCTTGAGTCTGAACTATCAATTCCGGTTCCGTCCCGATCAAGTCCGAAGAATCATCCCAGCATAGGGGTGGTCGGCATCTTCTCCCGTACAAAGCTTCAAATGGTGCCACCTTAATAGAAGCATGCCAACTATTGTTGTAGGTGAATTCAATCAACGGCAAATGAACTTCCCAATTAGTTGACCAATACAAAGCACAAGCTCTAAGCATGTCTTCTACTGTTTGTATAGTCCTTTCGGACCGACTGTCCGTTTGAGGATGATAAACCGTGCTAAAGTTCAACTTGGTCCCCAGAGACCTATGAACTGCCTTCTAGAAGTGCGACACGAAGCGACCATCTCAATCTGAAATAATGGTCTTCGGCGTCCCATGCAATCTGACTATCTCTGCATTAAATACTCGTGCCAATTTCTCGGGTCCCCACGTGTCTTTAATTCCTAGGAAATGAGCCGACTTGGTTAGTCGATCAACTATAACCCAAATTATGTTCATTACCATTTTGGTCCTTGGCATATTGGTGATGAAATCCATCGAGATATCCTCCCACTTCCACTCAGGGATCGAAAGCGGCTTTAACATTCCGGCAGGTCGCTGATGTTCAATCTTAACCTGCTAACAAGTCAAACACTTCGAAACGTACTCTGCTACGTCCTTCTTCATATTTCCCCACCAGAAGTTTTGTTTTAGATCTTTATACATCTTACTACTGCCCGGGTGAATAGAATAGGGCGCGCTGTGAGCTTCTTTCAGGATTGTCCATCTCAAATCATCATCATCGGGAATGCAAAGTCGACTCTGAAATCTCAGAACTCCTCCATCTTGTATCACGAATCCTGGGTCCTTTCGTTTCTTTACTTCGTCACATAACCAAAGGATCAGAGAATCATTCAACTGCTTAGATTTGATTTCTCGACTAGTGACGAAGTTAGTTCCATCACATATAGTTGCCCTTGGATTCCTGGTGACCATACTTCAATCCCTTCGTGGATCAGTTCTTTTTGAATGCTGGTTTGGGACGTAAGTACTTCCAACACTCGAAGAGAAACAGGTTTACGGCTCAATGCATCGGCTACTTCGTTTGCTTTACCCGGATGATAGAAAACTTCCAAGTCGTAATCCTTGATCAATTCCAGCCACCTTCTCTGCCTCATGTTTAATTCTTTCTGACTGAAAATGTACTTGAGGCTTTTATGATCTGTAAAGATCTGACAATGAGTACCGTATAAATAATGTCGCCAAATTTTCAAGGCAAAGACCACAGCTGCTAACTCCAGATCATGAGTCGGGTAATTAACTTCATACGATTTCAACTGTCGAGAAGCATAGGCGATCACCTTATCCCCTTGCATCAATACACATCCCAGACCCTGATTTGAAGCGTCGCTGTATACCATAAATCCATCAGTTCCATCTGGTAATGCTAATATAGGTACTATCGTCAGTCTCTTCTTAAGTTCATCAAAACTAGCCTGGCATTTCTCATCCCACGTGAACTTTTGAGTTTTCTGTAACAGCTGAGTGAGTGGACGAGCAATTTTGGAAAATCCCCCTACAAAACGGCGATAATATCGAGCAAGTCCTAAGAAGCTTAGGACTTCTTTCACGTTTTTAGGAACTTCCCATTCCAAAATTACTTCGACTTTTTTCGGGTCCACCTGAACTCCGTCAGCTGATATCACATGCCCAAGGAAAGTTACTTCCCTAAGCCAGAACTCATATTTAGAAAGCTTCGCATAGAGTTGTTCCTTCCTCAAGGTGCTCAAAACCACACGCAAATGCTTGGCATGCTCCTCTGTGTCTTTCGAATAGATCAAGATGTCATCAATGAAAACGACCACAAACTTATCTAGGTATTCTAAGAATACCCGATTCATCAGTTTCATAAATACCGCAGGAGCATTGGTAAGTCCGAATGGCATCACCACGAATTCATAGTGCCCGTACCGGGATCTGAAAGCAGATTTCGGTATATCCAATTCCTTAATTCTCAACTGATGATATCCTGATCGCAAGTCAATCTTCGAGAATACCCTTGCTCCTTGCAGTTGATCAAATAAGTCATCAATCTGACGTATAGGATACTTGTTCTTGATCGTCACCTTGTTAAGCTCCCTGTAATCAATACATAATCGGAGGGATCCATCTTTCTTCCGGACAAATAGAACGGGTGCTCCCCAAGGATAAACGCTAGGTTGAATGTAACCCCTCTGCAATAATTCCTCCAGTTGCTTCTTTAGTTCATACATCTCGGTTGGCGCCATGCGGTATAGTGCTCTGGAAAGAGGAGCAGCTCCAGGCTCTAATTCGATAGTGAACTCAACTTCTCTCTGCGGAGGTAACCCAGGTAGTTCGTCAGGGAATACATCTGAGAATTCATTCACAACTGGAATAGACGAGAGCTCTACTCCTTCTTTCCTCATGGCATAGCACCAAAGTCCATGACATCCCTGCTTCAGTAATTTCACAGCTTTCATCGCTTTGATCAATTTTCCCGATCTTCCCGGTCTCCACCCTCTGAATAAGTGTTCAGATCCGTCATTAGCAATGATAGAAATGACTCTCTTTCGGTAATTCAGAATAGCTCCATAACGGTTGAGCCAATCGTCTCCGAGAATTAAGTCGTCACCATAGATGTCAACTACAATAAGATTCGATGGCCATTCTATCCCTCCTATAGACACTGGAAAATCTCTAGTTTTTAGGGTTCCCACAATTCTCTCTCTGCTCGGCAAACCCACAACATATGGTTCACAATCAAATAAACACGAGATTTTCAAACGATTTACACAGTTCAATGATATGAAAGAATGTGTAGCTTCAGAATCGAATAAGACACTAACTGGTTGCAAAAGGATCTGAATCGTACCTAATGCAACAGCAGTGTTCTGATCGTCAGATTTCCTCATCTCGTACAGGCGCGGAGGAACGGACCCAGCACTGGATGTCTCTCTTCCCAACATTCTGCTGCTGAAATCCACTCTGCTGCATCTGGTTCACACTTTTTTCCTTCGAAACTGGCGCCGGAGTGCGAGTACCAAACGATCTAGTCGCCACTCCACAGAAAGCTGCACGGTGCCCTTCTTGCCTACAATCGAAACAAGTCACAGAAGATGCGGGGCAATCACGTCTAATATGCCCTGCTCGACCACAATTATAGCACTTCTTTGATGCGTCCGAAACTACTGATGTTGTCCGGAACTTCTTTCCACCTCTAGAAGGATGTGGAGGTTTCCTAGATAAGTAAAAGGAAGACTGGCCCTTACGGGGCCCACCACTCTTGTTTTCCGAGAAGTTGCCGGTCACTTTCTGTTTCTTTGCCTCCATTGATTTCTCCACCGCCGCCTCTTTCATGTCGTAGGCCAGCGCTTTGTCTTGATACTGTCGCAACGTAGTACACTCGAATCTGGACATGTACTGCTGAATCTCCGGCTTCATTCGCATATCGAAATGAAAAATCTTTTCTGCCTCCGTTCTGACCAAGTGTCGCACACAAGTCAGCTGATGATTAAAAGTTTTGATTATGTCTGTCACAGTTGCTTCCGAACTCTGTGGTGAGAAAAACTCTCGGATTTTTGCCTCTCTAACTGGACGAGGACAATACTGTGCTTCCATCATTAGTTTGAATTCCTTCCAATCCGCATTATGATTCTCGGGTCGAATAGCTTCCCACCAGTCGAAGGCCTCCCCAGTCAGAAAATACTGGGCAATGGGAACCTTCCAGTCCTCGGGACAGTTAATACCCGCGAATATCTTCTCTAACTCCTTTAGCCAATGATCCCAAGTAAGTGCCTCAGCAGATCCATCAAATTTTGGCGGGTGCAATTTGACCACCTCAGCAAGCCATCTGTCTCCCCGGTTATCCTCGTGGTGCTGCTGTCCCATCGCCGTCTGCATGCGGTCAACTACCTGAGCGAACTGGTTTATCTGAGCCACCACCTGTTGAAGCACTCCCGGCATGTTAGGATTCGCGTCGTCATTCGCTGATCCCTACTTCCCTCCAAAATGGGAATCGGTTCGACTAGCCGATAATTCTGGGGTAGTTGTGGAATCATCCTGTCTCATGTTACCACGTCCGCGTCCACGACCGCGTTCGCGTCCACGCCCGCCTCTCAACATACTGTAAACACAATTTCTCAATATCCAGGACGAAATTTTCAAAATAAAGCCCGTCAAATACTCACAAAACAGAAATCAAGTAAAACGGTAGTATAAGAGATTAGGAACTTACAACCACGGTCCACATGACGACTTTGGCTGAACAGTGATGTTACAAACGACCCGTAAATCAAATAACGCAAACAGACCCAACTAGAACCCAACTTCCAAGATATCCATGAATCTTAGCTCTGATACCATATTCTGTTACACCCCGAGATATTCGGAATAATTACAGCGCCGTAAACCCTTTAAGATTTACAAGGCTAATTAAAAGAAATGTGAATAATCCAACAGTACTGCAGAAATTCAAATTATAAAACCGGTTCCAACTGATCCAACGAGTTAATTAATACAACCATATCGAAATGATATTAATAAGACACGCGTACTCGAGTACTGAAAATGAACCAAGAAGACAATCAAAAGAAACAACAAACATCACTGAACCCCTTCGTCGTCACATCGGTACTGTGGCTGTTTCCCCGCTCCTCGGCTACCTGAACATCAAAACAAATGTCCACCCCCGAAGGGGTTAGCAAAACGATGCTAGTACAAATATCATATTAAACAAATCGAATATGCATCAACAATACATAACGAGATACACCACACGGACTTCCGCTACCAGAATCCGACAATGCGAATCCATAAGATTCCATTAACACAGCAAGGGTATTCCAATGATCCAGCGCCCTCAGCATAGATCCCAAGATGATCCCGTCGGACCAACACGAGGTGGAAATACCCATCCAATGATCCAGCGCCCTCAGCCTAGATCCCAAGATGATCCCGTCGGACCAACACGTGGTGGACATCCGATCCAGCGCCCTCAGCATAGATCGTATAACATACACAAACACAACTCATGGATACATATATGCAAAAATCGCTATGTCCATCAACATGTACATACAAACACTAAATAACGAATATCATGACAATTTAACGAAATAAATCCCATGTTCAACAACATGAATAAACCACATGTATACTCAAAATACGAATATTAACAAATTACGATACTTGACTCGAAGATGGCAAGAACTAAACACGCCAATGATCTCAACACACTCGAAGGCCGCCTTCTTTGATCAACGTAGCAAGCTCGAACCTTAACAAAAGAATAATAGAGAATTCATCTCAAGTCGTACGAATGTCTAACAATCCGGTCTACGGCCGAAAGCTCTAAAATGTGATCTGCCTGAACTACTTAGCGTGCACTACGTACTCTATGTAACATACGCTAAGCCTACCCGTTAGCGTACGTAAACGACGAAGTCTAGCGTACTCTAACTATGTACTGACAATCCCCTCTGATCAGCCGACTGACCCGTCTGATGACATAACGTACGTTACGTACCAAACGTAGCGTACGTTAATCATTCCCGATAGCGCACGTTAATATGCCTATCTTAGCGTGCGCTAACCGTGAATGGCAGTCTACTACTGGGCAGTAGACTTAATCTAATGGTGATGAAACTCATGAAATCTTCAGTGTTAATACATGTCATCCCCTTGCATATCATTCTCATATGGTTTGTGAAAGATCTTTACGGATTAAACGACTACGAGATACAAGGTTACGCATAATCATCACAACACCACAATTCATCTTGATTTTCAAGGAATATCCTAAGTTCAATCCATTACATGTCCCAAAACGTATGATTCCATTATGTAAAGACATAAGAACTTAGATAATCTCCATATACTGGTCACAATCGGTTTGAAGCTTCATGAATATGCTAGGAGTTCAAGCACTAAAAGGTTCAATGGTTTATACGATACAGAAGTACCGAAACATCGAAAGTATCCTTCTAACACATGATGTTCGACTACTTACGAATTTAACTGACTAGATAATCCCAAATCATGATCAAAACATCCTTCAGAATACTACTAATATTGGTGAAGAATCACCTACCTCAAAGTAGCGAAGAACACGAAGGAACTTGAAGAAATCCAACACCGAGGGCTTGAACACCAATCTCCAATGATCTACAATCTTCAAACTCGTGCTAGGAGGATGATATGAGAGGTTGAGGATGGAGGAAATAACTCTCTAAGCTCAAAAATTCGGATTTGGGAAGTGAAAAGATCTGAAACAATGAAAGAGTGTGCTGTCCTATATATAGAAAAGGGTATTAGCGCGCGCTAGTCCATAAACATAGCGTGCGCTAACGGTCATACGAAGCTTACTAACTTCACTGTACTCAGCAATTAGCGTGCGCTACCCTCATATCATTAGCGTGCGCTACTGCGTTGACTTGGCTTTTCCCGAAAGCCGTCCAGGTTCATCCCGACATGATCCGACCGAAATCCGCAGCCGATCTCACCTACCACCCTGTCTTAATCATGCTGACTATGTATAGCGTGCGCTAAGGTTCATGCACAGCGTGCGCTACATATCCAAATTAGCATACGCTACACTTAGTCGATAGCGTGCGCTACTTGCGCAGAATCACAATTTAGATCACATACATGAAATCATGCGTTCAACAACACCGGATCAAATAATACTCAGATCAAAATGCAACAATTACAATATCACAAGGTTCAAATACATATCAGAAATCTCGGGTATTACAACATAAGAGTGGATAGACATTCTTGTGCCGTTCTTTTTTACTGTGTAATATGTGGCTTGGTTTTGCAGACTATGGTGTGGCATTGCCATTTCAAATGCTGATCAGTTCATATTTTGTACATACATAAGCAATGTGACTTCACGAGAAGGTAGGAGACACATTTATTCTGTTCATAAATAACCTGAATAGTAATTGATAAACACTATGGAAATAACACATTTGAAGCTTCAATAAACTATTATATAAAGCATTCTGATAACCAAACAATAACATAGTTTTATCTATAAACATTAGTTATACATATGTATATGTGTCCCACTTGTATTGAACGATGTGACAAGTTATTTTTATCTCTAAAAGTACTTATAGATACATGTCTGAATTTTCACTATTGTGACAAGCAGATGGACAAGTCTTGGATGGTAACTGATAGACACAAAAAGCCTTATGTAGATGGAGTTGCAGCATTTATAGATTATGCGGTCCTTAATTTGAAAATCTTAAGGAATATGGACCCTCTAAAAACTAGAGAAAAAATAAAAATTCCATGTCCGTGTACCAGATGTCTAAACCACATTTCTCTTCATGTGGAGGAGGTAGATCATCACTTATTCAGATATGGAATAGATCAAAACTATACCAATTGGATTGAGCATGGAGAAAAAGAGGACCCACCGAAACGTGTGCTTTTTGAAGACAACTATGCAATGCACACAACAGACCTTGTTGCATCTACGAATTTCACAATAGGAATTCCAACGAGATCTTTCTTTGAAAGCAGTAGAGATGGTTGAAGCTACGAAGAAAATTTCACCGAGGACCTTGACAAATTTCAAAAACTAATTGAGGATCTTTGAGAAGCCACTTTATGAAGGGTGTCGACTTCACAAAGTTATGCGCAATTGTACAACTCCTCAATTTGAAGAGTAAGTTTGGAGTTTCAGATAAGTGTTTTACTGAAACACTAGTTTTGTTAAAGAAGATGCTGCCTAAAGGTAACGAAATGTTAAGTAGTACATATGAGGCCAAGAAAGCAATGAAAGCAATGGGTTCAGGGTATACAAAGATACATGCATGTATCAACAACTGCATTCTTTACAGAAATGAGTATAAAGACGCGAAACAATGTCCCACTTGCGGAAAATCAAGATGGAAGATGGATGAGACAAAAAATAAAATTTACGAAAATATTCCTGCAAAAGTATTGTGGTATTTTCCCATTATTCCGCGTATGAAACGACTGTTTCAATCAAAGACCATAGCACAAGATTTAACATGGCATGTGACCGGTAGAATAAATGACGGTGTTTTACGTCACCCAGCAGATTCACCCACATGGGCTGCCATAGATGACAGATATCCAGAAATTGCTAACGATCCAAGAAATCTACGGCTAGGCATTTCGGTTGACGGAGTCGACGTGAATAGTGGAAATAGGCATCACAGTGTATGGCCACTTTTAACTGTCATTTACAACCTGCCACCATGGTTGTGTATGAAAAGAAAGTTTATCATTCTTTCATTATTGATATCAGGAACGCCAGGAAATGATATTGATGTTTTCTTAGCACATTTGATTGATGACCTGCAGCTTTTATTCGAAGTTGGAGTCGAAACATATGATGCATTTGCACAAGAGAAGTATACTCTACGTGCAGTTGTGTTATGGACGATAAATGATTACCCGACACTTGGTACACTATGTGGATGTCCTTACAGTGGATACAAAGGTTGTGTAGTGTGTGGTAAACAGACACACTGTATTAGACTTCCTAAATCGAAGAAACAGAGTTATGCTGGCCACAGACGATATCTACCATATAACCATCCATTTAGAAGTCAAAAGAAGGGTTTCAATGGAGAACAAGAGTTCGGACATGCTCCTGAACCTATGAATGGGGAAGAAATATATAACGAGGTCAAGTATATTATAAATAAATGGGGAAAGGGAGATGAGAATAAGGAAGCAGACATCCAACAAACTTCGACTGGAAGAGGTGGGAAGATGAAAAGAAAGAGGAGAACATCAAAAGAAGTGGGCTGTTTAGACGTTGGAAACAAAGAAACCACATATTGGAAGAAATATAATGTATGGTATCGACGTCTTAGGTATTGACGATATAATTGTGTCCAACATTGTATAGATTTTATGCATATCGAGAATAATGTGGCTGAGAGTATAGTCGGAACATTACTAAACGTCACCGGAAATACGAAAGGTGGATTAGAGGCTCGATCAGATTTGGCACATTTTGGGTTGAGACCAGAGTTACAAGCTAAGATAGAAGGGAACATAACCACACTTCCGGCAGCAAGTTACACATTAACAACAGAGGAAAAAGACAAGCTTTGTGAATCATTATACAATTTAAGGGTTCCACAAGGGTATTGTTCTAATTTTTCTAATTTGGTGAGTCTGAAGGATAGGAAGCTTATCGGACTAAAATCACATGACTATCACATGCTCATGCAACAGTTTTTGCCCATTGCCATACGATCTATCATGCCGAAACCCACTAGAAATGCAATTATTAGGTTTTGTTTCTTTTTGAAATCAATATGTAGCAAAGAAATCGAAGTGGAGGAGATCGATAAGTTACAAGAAGAACTCTATGTGACATTGTGCCTGCTCGAGAAATACTTTCCTCCATCATTTTTGATGTTATGGTGCATTTAACTGTTCACCATACTAGGGAAGTAAAATTATGTGGTCCAGTATGCTTTCGGTGGATGTATCCATTCGAAAGGCGTATGAAGATTATTAAGGGGCACGTGCGAAATAAAAATAAACCAGAAGGATGTATTGCTGTTGGGAAAACAAGAACCCTGCATCGAAACAGCCGGGATATTCAATCCCTGTATCGAATGATATTTGATAAAGAGGTTTTGACATATATGCCAATCCGCTTACAGTAAAGGAAACTGTATCGAAGTATTGAGGCATCATCCTGTATCGAAGACCTGTCTCAAAATCAGCATATAGTAGAATCCTTCAGTACAGCAAAGAAGTCTTATAAAGACCAAGTATGGAAACTGTATCGAAACACCAAAACAGTTATCTTCCATACAGCTCGCAACAGGACAAAGAAGGAATCTTCAGAAGTCAAGTCCCGTTGAATAAAGAAGTATTTAAATACTCAAGGATAAAGTATTTAAATACTGTCAGTCTTCAGATCTTCAAATCCCGCTAAATCCGGATCATGTTATAATCCCGTTGGAACAGAATCTCACTCAAACGGATACATCTCAACGTATATATATTTCAGAGACTATATATATCACATCAAGATGCTGAAGATCAGTTACCAAAGCTATCGAAATTATTATCAGAGCAAAACATATCTCCAAAGCTTACTGCAACTCACATCAAAAGAGATATACAGTGCTCATCATTCTGAACAACACTTCATCAGCTGAAAGCTCTTAAAGTCAAAGTTGTTGTTCACCATCCGTTCTATACTTTGAACAAACCCAGATCAGCCCTGTGTGGACTGAGTAATCCGTTCTTCTCCGGAACTGTGTGTGAAGGATTTGCATTGAAGAAGACGAAGCTTCAGAACTGTGTGTGAAGAAGCAAGTCAAAGCATTAACTCATAATCAATCTGTGTGAACGGTTCAAGCTAAGATCTTCATATCAATCTGTGTGAACGATATATTGATTGTGTGTTCTTATAATTATGTAGTTGGGTACGTAGTAATTATAATAAACTTTTTACTCCTGTGTGGAGGACCAGTGGACGTAGAGGGGTTTACCTTGAACCACTTTAATTACTGTGTTATTTACCTTCAGTTTTTACTGTTTTAATTACTGTGATTAATTAAGTATACACTATACATTTAGTTGCTGCATCCACAGCGACCTACTGTATCTAAGACTTCCGCTATGCACTCAGATTTAAAATCAGTACAGTTTGTTGTTTAAACTATTTCCCAAACTGTATCCAGTATACTTAGTGGCCAACAAGTGGTATCGGAGCGGTTGATTCTAAAAAGAATCAGTCGTATTTTTTTTTTAACCGAATTAGATCCAAAATCACCTATTTTCAAAAACAGTCTCTTTCATTTCTGTATTATCACATGGATACCTCTATGATCAACAAAGTGCCTATGTTCTCTATTAACGAATTTGATG
The DNA here is from genome assembly GCA_033398695.1 of Orobanche coerulescens. Classification (NCBI taxonomy): domain Eukaryota; kingdom Viridiplantae; phylum Streptophyta; class Magnoliopsida; order Lamiales; family Orobanchaceae; genus Orobanche; species Orobanche coerulescens. Next base: position 50,179,848 of record CM065816.1, on the reverse strand, counting down.
ATTGGAGAATTAGGATGGAGGCTCATCTTGCAGCAATGCACGAAGAGATGATTTTTGTTATACAGGATGGTCCTATCAAGATCATGAAGGTAAACACGGCCGCAAGGATTGAAGGCCAAGCCCATTCTGAGATGCTCGAAAAGGATCGCGAGCAATGGAACACAGATGAAAGAAAGCGAGCCAACCTTGACAATGTGGCTAAGAACACGTTATTTGTCACTCTTGACAAAGGCACGTTCTCAAAGGTAAAGAGCTGCAAAACAGCCAAAGAAATCTGGGATAAACTCAAGTTGATTTGTGAGGCCCAGGCTCTCAAAAGAAAACAAGATTTCAAAACTGACTCAGCAATTTGAATCTTTCGAAATGAAGCCAACTGAGACACTTGAGGAACTTGACCTCAGATTCACTGGTATTGTTGGTGAACTTGAAGCGTTGGGCAAAATTTATACCCAAAAGGAGAAGAATTTAAAAATTTTCAGATCTCTCCCAGCCCGATGGGACATTAAGACCACAGCTATGTGTGTATCTTGCAATCTTAGTGAAATATCTACTTTTGATCTATTCTCTGACCTCAAAGCTTTTGAGTATGATATTGACAGAAGAGAGAAAGCTGAAGAATCTCATTCAAAGGTCACAACACTAGTCAGATGTCGAATCGTCGACACAAAGATGCCCACTCGTCAAGCATAGTCACAAGAATGCTTGTGATGGCAGCGACATCACAGTATCAAGATGAAATGGCACTTCTCATGCACAAATTCAAAAGTTCATCAAACAGTCTGAAAGACTCCTACGAGCCCAAACACATCCACAAGGTAAATCTTGAAACATCATCGGTGATTCTAACTTTGCTATAATTGCAGGAAACCAGACATTATGCAAATAAATGTCCTCATCCTAAAGTCCAAAGGTTGCACGAGGCCGAACAACAAGAGAGAGATGAAAGAAGACGTGCTTGGAAAGACAAGCTAAAGGCCCCGATTGGAGAATCGAAGCCTCCCCACACCATCCAAATCAGCAGAATGTCTTCAGTGGTCATGAAAGTGATTCATCGACGATGAGTTCGATGATAAAGCATATATGTGCTTTATGGCCAAAGACATTCCGAAGGTGAAGACAATGACGATGAGGTAAGCTCAACCTCGGCTATTCCACAAATGCATCTCATACTTTTGAAAACATGATGAATAAATTTAAAAACATTCAAAAGGCCCATGAGACATTGAAAACTGAGAATATACAGCTTCAATTAACTAATTTAGAGCTGAAAGATGAAAATGACTTGCTGAAGATAAATTATGAAAATATGTCTCTTGACTGTGAAACCTAGGGGTGGGCACAAAAAATCAAAATCCCGATCCCGTCTCGGTCCCGTCCCAAAATTACCCGGGATGGGACGGGATCCAAAATTAAAAACACTAGGCTCGTCCCGTCCCGTCCCATTAGAGTAACTACGGGACGGGACACGGGACAAAAAATATGAGGCCCGTAAGGCCTGTCCCGTCCCGCTAAGTTTTTAACCCTTTTTAAAACCATATATTTTTATTACTTGTAACCCTTTTTTAATTAATTTTTAATAATCAATTATTTTAATTTTTTACTATCTATATTTTATAATTATACACAAACCTAATCAACCGATATAAAGTTAGTAACTGATATTTTTTTCAAAAAAAATGGATATGTTGTATTCAATGTTAATGATTGTTATTTTAAAAATTTAATTTAGGCTATTAAATTAGTTTGTTGGATATTTTTCCCGAATTTAGATGTATAAAATTATAGATTTTCTTACTTTTTTCTAATTTATGTTTTAAACTTTTTTATGCGGGACTAAACCCGTCCCATCCCGTTCCGTCCCGTCCCAACCGGGATTAGGCCCGCGTGGGATGAATTTTTGAAATCACCAATCCCGTCCCGTCCCGTCCCGCTTGTTATAACACGGGACGGGACGTGGGATGACCCCAGGCCCGTCCCATCCCGTCCCATGCCCACCTCTAGTGAAACCAGCAAAGTCGATTTTGAAAAACTCATGGAGAGCAATCATCAACTTGCTCATGAACTAAGTGTTGTGTCAAGATTTAACACCTTCCGACCGGCGATCGCCTCCGAGGCCGAGCGACCGACTTACTGCCGAGCGGCCAAGGTAGATCTGCCAAGCAGCGACCAGGCGACCAAGCCTCAACCCAGCGGACCAGCTAAATCGGCCAAAGGAAGGTCCCAGGACAAGTCCCGGTACCGAGCGATCGACCTCAGATACGATCATCACTCGGCACTCGGCGACCGACTCCTGGCGATCGACTAGCGGACGATCCTCTCTGGGCATCTGCCGATCGACCTTTGGTGACCGACCTCTGTGGGCGTCTGCCGATCGACCTTTGGTGACCGACCTCTCTGGGCATCTGCCGATCGACCCATCATGACGATCTCCACCGACGACCATCCAGTCGGCAAAGACCAAGTCTCAAAGCTGGCCCCACGTGCAGATCCACAAAAGGCGCTGACAAAACCTGTCTCCTACCTCACCTACCAGCATGGCCCAGACCTGCGAAAGGAGTTGGCGGACAAGACATGTGACTACACTGTCACCCATCGACAAAGTCCGCCGAAAGTAGCTCAGTGGGACCTCCTGTGACAGTGCTTCCGGACGCGTGCTGGCTCCTCATTGGACCGCACGGCTGGCCACCAGCTGTAGCTTTGGACTTTTGGCAGGCAGCCCACGTAACCTTTAAGGCGATCGCCCCATTGCATTAAATGCCGAAAGACGATCGCCCACTAGGGGACAGGGCCTCTCAGCCTCTATAAATACAAGGCAGCCTTCACTTGTAAAAGACACGGAACTTCTACCACCGAAACTCTTCTGCACAAATCAAGATTCTGACTCTCTAAACACTCAGCAATATCACGATACAGAAGCAAATCATTAAGCACTTGGCTAACATCCAACCCTTGGCAACAGCTTTCTTTCGGTCCTGCTTCTCCCGGCCTTTTCTCCTCGAGCAGATTACCGTGGGACGAAGAACACCTAGCTTCGCTCAAGAGCCGGATCAACGAGTCTTTTACACTCATTGTATTTAGATTTCTCTAATTAATACTTGTATCCACGAATATTTGTATTAATAACATCTCGCGAGAGCATTCAAGCCGGGCCTAACAAACCGGCAAATCTTGTATTATTTATCTTCTCTCGGAAGTGCTCCGCATTTGTTTGTTGTCCGTCTTCCAAGTATTAATCTTCGGATAAATATTTTGGGCAACAACAATTGGCGCTAGAAGGAGGGCATCCACCTCGATTTTTACACCTACCGTCGAAGAACACTCACTGTTCTCGGGCGGATATTTGAAGTGACACTCACCGCACTTCAAAAGAAATCCTTCGAAATCATGTCTTCGCATCGCGTCGAAGAAAGCCGCGGCCGGCGGCCAGACCCCTGTTCCGTCCCGGTCAGAGACGCGGCCGATGGTGGAAGGTAGCCGCGATCGAGAGGCGCTCGATCCGTCCACGGACGGCGGCCGCCTCTCGCTCGATCGGTTCGAACCAAGGAACAGATCGAAGGGCCACTGGCCGTCCTTGAGCGACGGAGTGCTCTCGACGCGCCTCCGGCTACCGCCCCCGGTCTCTCGCCGGAGATCAAGCGGAAGCTCAAGGCTCTGCGGCCGAGCAATCGCCGGGAGGCTCCGTCCGCGAAGAGGCGCTCGCCCGGGCACCTCTGTCTTCGATCGCACAGGCGGTGACCCGACACAGCTCACGGGCGATCGGCCCCATCTACGAGGCAGCGGAGTTTGAGTCCGTCACCGGGAGCTCGGCCTGCCGACTCCCGGAAGCGGCTAGCCGTCTGGCTCCCCCTCGCCAAATTGCCGAGGTCGGCGGTAGCGGAGCCCGGAGATCGGTACACGATCGCCTAGGCTCCCGCTCCCAAAGCCGATCGGCAAGCGACCAAGCCACGGCGATGGCTGCGATGCAGCGTCAACTCAGTGACATGAAGGCGCTCCTGGAATCCAGGGCAGGCGCCAAGAAGACGATCGCCGGGCCAAGCGAGCCGCTCGCGATCGACATCGAGCTCGCCCCCGTGCAGCACAGGATCGCTCCCCCGCAAACACCCGTGTACGTGGGGCGATCGGACCCCCAAGTGCACCTGAGGAAGTTCAACATCTACATGACTGGATGTGGGGCATCTGACGCGACCAGATGCCGAATGTTCCCCCTGACGCTGGACGACCTCGCCCACCGGTGGTACACCTCATTGCCACCTCGGTCCATTGGCTCCTTTAACGAGCTGGCGCACGGCTTCACTGAGTACTTCGCCACCAGGGTCGTCCGGCCCGAAGGTCCCCTTCGCATGATGCAAATCAAGCAGGGAGAAGAAGAGTCCGACTCGGACTACATCGACCGGGTAGACGTAATCATCCTCAATGGCGAGCCCATAAGCGATGAGACCGCCCTCTGCGGTCTAGGAGGTTTCGGGGCTTCTCGCCTATGTTCGGGCATCTCACGAAGACCCAACCGACGACCTCGCAGCCTTCCGGCTAGAGCCACAGATTTTACGGCGAGGCAAAGGTTTCTTCTTAGCACAGTGGCGTGCGATCGGCACCGGGACGACGATCTCCCGCCCGATCGCCAATATCGACCTACGAATAAGCGATCGGCGGCCCGGCGGCGATCGCCGATCTTGACCCGATCGCCGATCATCACGCTACATCATCCGCGATTCGGAGGACACGATCGCCATCTACATCCAAAGATATAACATGACGGACTAAGGCATAAGATCGCCTCCACCGCACATCATAAAGCCATGGTCCTGGCAGTCGATGGAACCGGCTGCTTCGGCCATGCAAGGTCCCTTTCGGCCAAGATCGCCCGCCCTTCGTTTAAATACGAGGCCGGCGTAGTCGGAGGGCCCTCCAACATTAATCAGTGGACTCATTCCACAACCCCGTCTCAACGTACACCGTCGAGGTCGGCCATCTCCATGGCTGGCCGAGGTGGAAGCAGAGCTAACAAGCCGCGGGCGTGGAGTTGATTCATCCGACGCTGCCCTGCGCAAGGACTCCTCTAGACCGAGACCGCACGCCTTTCGTTTAAAAACAAGGCGAGGCGCGGCTAACAGAGGACCCTCACAATAAAGTGAGTCACGAGACACTCATTGTCTTCGCGCACCAAGACACGGTCATGGGGTCGGTCCATCGATCTCCGCGACGTGCACGATTCCTCAAGCAAGCGAAACCACCAAGTTTCCATGGGGGATCGGCCAATGTTGTTTTGCGGTACAAGACCGAAAGATAGCTAAGCCGATCGACTATGTTAGCCCAGTCGAGTCCTAAGTCGGCTCGGCAAGGTCGCCGTCCTCATCCGGACGCGATCACCGGCAAGAGCCACCTCGCCCCATGTCTTCAACATAGGAGCAAGTAGGGGCAATTGTTGTGTCAAGATTTAACACCTTCCGACCGGCGATCGCCTCGAGGCCGAGCGACCGACTTCTTGCCGGCGGCCAAGGTAGATCTCGCGGCGGACTGTGCGACCAAGCCTCAACCCGGCGGACCGGCTAAATCGGCGAAGGAAGGTCCCAGACAAGTCCGGTGCAGCGATCGACCTCGAGATACGATCATCACTCGGCACTCGGCGGCCAGACTCCTGGCGATCGACTAGCGGACGATCCTCTCTGGGCATCTGCCGATCGACCTTTGGTGACCGACCTCTGTGGGCATCTGCCGATCGACCTTTGGTGACCGACCTCTCTGGGCATCTGCCGATCGACCCATCATGACGATCTCCACCGACGACCATCCAGTCGGCAAAGACCAAGTCTCAAAGCTGGCCCCACGTGCAGATCCACAAAAGGCGCTGACAAACCTGTCTCCTACCTCACCTACCAGCATGGCCCAGACCTGCGAAAGGAGTTGGCGGACAAGACATGTGACTACAGTCTGTCACCTACTGACAAAGTCCGCCGAAAGTAGCTCAGTGGGACCTCCTGTGACAGTGCTTCCGGACGCGTGCTGGCTCCTCATTGGACCGCACGGCTGGCCACCAGCTGTAGCTTTGGACTTTTGGCAGGCAGCCCACGTAACCTTTAAGGCGATCGCCCCATTGCATTAAATGCCGAAAGACGATCGCCCACTAGGGGACAGGGCCTCTCAGCCTCTATAAATACAAGGCAGCCTTCACTTGTAAAAGACACGGAACTTCTACCACCGAAACTCTTCTGCACAAATCAAGATTCTGACTCTCTAAACACTCAGCAATATCACGATACAGAAGCAAATCATTAAGCACTTGGCTAACATCCAACCCTTGGCAACAGCTTTCTTTCGGTCCTGCTTCTCCCGGCCTTTTCTCCTCGAGCAGATTACCGGCGGGACGAAGAACACCTAGCTTCGCTCAAGAGCCGGATCAACAGAGTCTTTTTACACTCATTGTATTTAGATTTCTCTAATTAATACTTGTATCCACGAATATTTGTATTAATAACATCTCGCGAGAGCATTCAAGCCCGGGCCTAACAAACCCGGCAAATCTTGTATTATTTATCTTCTCTCGGAAGTGCTCCCGCATTTGTTTGTTGTCCGTCTTCCAGCAGTATTAATCTTCGGATAAATATTTTGGGCAACAACACTAAGTGAGGTTAAAACTCACAACGAGAGCAAGACAAATGATTTAGTTCTACTTCAAGCCAAAATCACAACTCTCGAAAAGCGAGAAATTGAACTTGAGACCACTCTGAAATCGTTCGAGAAATCGTCCAAAAGAATGGAAGAAATTCGAAACCTTGGGCAAAATGCTCATGATAAAAGTGGCTTAGGATACAGTTCATGTTCAAACAAAGGGAAAACTAGTACAGTGTTCGTCAAGAGTGTGGAACACATTCCAGAATCGGAAAATACCCCTAGTCCTGTGAAGGAACCTGATGTACCGAGAAAACCAAAGGCTGCTATTCCGCCCCCGCAATCCTATTCCAGACAGCGGAATCATAAGCCGCTCCAACCTGTGAGGAGCACTCAACAGCATGCTCCCATAGCGTATCAACAGCGCCAACAGCCGTTCAGAAGGAAGGCTGTATCCAACTATCAAAGGCCCGCACGACAGTACTATCAGTACAACACGCCGAGGTATTGGATACAGGAGCCCTGTTATCCCTCGAGACAGCAGATGCCTGTTCAGTATCAACAACAGCATTGGGAATCCAACTGGAGACCCAGAAGGCAAGTTGTTAGGGCTAAGAAAATGGCTCCACCTCCAAGACGGCACTCGTACTGGATTAATAATAATAACCCTGAATTTCTCATGCATAATAATTATCATGGTTATAACAACTACGGATATTCCCCCCGTAGATATCGGAACACTGTACCGAGTATGACCTACAGTAAACCAATTGCTGCTAGGAAAACTTGGGTACCTAGAGGAACTAACAATCATGGACCCAAAAATCAAAGGGGACCTAAATCTACTTAATTTCGTTGTTACAGGACATTCTAGAGGAGGATACCTGGTAATTTGATAGTGGATGCTCTCGGCACATGACCGGAGATAGGAGCAAGCTATCAGATTTTGTAGAAGGTCGCGGTCCAAAAGTTCGTTTCGGTGATAAATCTAAAGTAAGAACAAGAGGGAAAGGAAACCTACTTGTCGGAAAATTCAAAGTCACCGATGTTGCATATGTTGAAGGCTTACAGTACAATCTACTTAGTATTAGCCAGTTCTGTGATAAACAGTTCTCGGTGAAATTCTATATAGATCGCTGTAGAGTCAAGAACATCCAAACCAAGGAAGTTGTGCTTACAGGAAGCAGATCAGGTAACATGTATGTTGCTGACTGGAAGCCTATGAGCTCCTCAATTTCATGCTTTGTTGCCAAAGGCACTGCAGATCTTAGCTGGTTATGGCACAAGAGAATGTCTCACGTCAACTTCAAGACGATCAACAAGCTCTCAAGACAGGGAATGGTTAGAGGTTTGCCAAATGTATCATTTAAGAAGGATAGCGTCTGCGGACCATGTCAGAAAGGCAAGCAAATCAAGTCAACCCTGAAGAGTAAATCCTACCTTTCAACCCAAAGAGTGTTGGAAATGTTACACATGGATCTCTACGGTCCTGTAGACCCAGTAAGTTTGGGAGGTAAGAAATACTGCATGGTTGTTGTTGATGATTATTCCAGGTATGCTTAGACGATCTTTCTTAGCAAGAAGAAGGAAACAACATCAAAGCTGCCCGAGCTCCTGAGAAAGTTGCAAAATGAAAAGGCATTGAGTATCGTGTGCATTTGTTCTAACAGAGGTACAGAATTTACTAACCACTTTATTGAGCAATACTGTTCGGAGAATGGAATACAGCACAAATACTCAGCTGCCCGTACACCTCAACAAAATGGTGTTGCCGAGCGAAAGAATAGGACGTTGAAAGAAGCAACAAGGACAATGATTGCCGCAAGCAAATTGCCACAGCGTTTCTAGGGTGAAGCAACCAATACAGCATGCTACACTCAAAATCGCTGTATCGTCAACAAGCACCACAACAAAACGGCATATGAGGTATGGAACAACAAAACTCCGTTAGTTTCATATTTTCACATTTTTGGATGCAGGTGTTATGTATTGAATAATGGGAAGGACCAACTTAGAACCTTTGATGAGAAATCAGATGAAGGAATATTCGTAGGATACTTCTCCATCAGCAAAGCCTTCAGAATCTTTAATAAAACGAAGCTGAGGATCGAGGAATCAGTTCATGTAGTGTTCGACGAACCCCACCATGACCCTACAGGAGTAGATGATATTACCCAGAACATTCAACATCTATCTATCTTGGATCCTCCAACTCCTATAGAACCTGTCGTTGATTTAGAAATCAATCCCGCAGCTGTAAGAATCGACGTGGATGAAGGCGTGTTGTACAAGGCTGTATCTGAGAATCTCTCGTCTGATGCGGGACCCTGAATTAGAACCCGACCGAAGATGGTTGAGAGACCATCCGCAAGAGCTGATCATTGGAAATATAAATGCTGGTGTTTCTACTCGTAGGAGAATACAGAGTACACAAGGAAATGTACTTTGTGCATAAGAAGAATCTGATGCTGAGATATCACAGTTTCCTGAATGGAAATCTCAATCCGAGCTTAGAAGACTCAATATGTGCACTATCGCTGTATTCTTAGCCCAGGTCGAACCTGTTTCGACCATAGACGCTCTTAATAATTCTCATTGGATAACATCTATAGAAGAAGAGCTTAATGGTTTCGAAAGAAACAATGTATGGTATCTTGTACCCAGACCTACACATCAATCGGTTATAGGAACCAAATGGGTATTTCGAAACAAAAAGGATCGAAATGGACTTATTATAAGGAATAAATCCAGACTAGTCGCACAAGGCTATAGTCAGGAAGAAGGCATAGACTATGATGAAACCTTCGCCCCTGTAGCGAGACTAGAAGCCATCAGGATATTTTTAGCCTTTGCCGCCCATAAGAGCTTTATTGTATACCAAATGGACGTCAAGAGTGCATTCCTGAATGGAGACCTTGCAGAAGAAGTTTATGTTGAACAACCACCAGGGTTTGCCAACACAGATGGTATCGATCTAGTTTACAGGCTAAGGAAAGCACTGTATGGACTTAAACAAGCCCCTAGAGCCTGGTACGAAACCTTGTCCCAGTATCTAACTAACAACGGATTTGAGAAAGGTGTTGTGGATAAGACCTTGTTCAAAATACAGGAAGGTGATGACCTTCTTATGGTGCAAATCTATGTGGATGACATAATATTTGGTTCAACTAACCTCGCTTTGTGTCAAAGGTTCTCTCATCTCATGCAAAGTAAATTTGAAATGAGTATGATGGGGGAACTTAGTTATTTTCTAGGTTTGCAGGTAAAGTAGTTGCCTACAGGTATTTTCATCAACCAAGAAAAATACAGCAAGGAGCTTCTCAACAAATTTGGAATGAACACTTCCAAATCTTCGCCAACCCCCATGAGCACTTCCGTGCAAATTAGCGCAGATGAAGCCGGAAAGTTGTTTGACCAATCACTCTACAGGAAGCTCATTGGTTCGCTCCTGTACCTAACGACTAGCAGGCCCGATATCCAGTTTGCTGTTGGAGTGTGTGCGAGGTATCAAGTAGCACCAAAGGAATCACACTTCAATACAGCTAAATGAATCCTGAAGTACATTAAAGGAACAGTCGATGCAGGACTATGGTATCCTAAGGAAGGCGGATTCGATTTAGTTGGATACAGCGACTCGGATCTCGGAGGCTGCAATCTAGATAGGAAGAGCACAAGTGGAACTTGTCACTTTCTTGGACCTAGACTCGTTTCTTGGTTCAGTAAGAAGCAATTGGCTAACTCTCTTTCCACGGCTGAATCTGAATACTATGCTGCTGGTAGCTGCTGTATGCAGATCCTTTGGATGCAGCAACAATTGTCAGATTATGGAATCGATGCCAGAGAGACTCCAATCATGTGTGATAGCACGAGTGCAATTGCAATCACGCACAATCCTGTCCTGCACTCGCGCACTAAGCATATCAACATGAAGCATCACTTTATAAGGAATCACGTCGAGAACAAGGATGTTCGCCTTGAAAAGGTTCATACAGACATTCAACTGGCCGACATCTTCACCAAGCCTCTCGACACAGCCAGATTCAACATGCTCAGACAAGAATTGGGAATGCTACAGCCAGACTCCCTGTAAGTGATTTACTGTTTTTACTCAACAAATTGAGGGGGAACGCTGTAAGACCCAAGAATACAGTATCCAACGTTAATTATTTGTACACTCAGAACCGTCAATACAGCACTGTAGTGAGCGAAGACATATGAATCCTACAGCTGACGTGTGCAATAATTAAGGGGGAATACTATAGGACCCATGAATACAGCATTAATCCTCAAGTTGCTGTATGGAATTTAAAACCTATATGTACCTTTTTAAGGGGGAACGTTGTATCGACGCGGAAACAGCACATACTATAGGATTTCGATTCAGTATATATATAATATAATATTATTTCTTTTCAAACTGATTTTTGTCCACGTGCCCTGTTTTTATGTCAAACGTCATGTACATTAAATGCCTTACACGACATCTGGACAACTGAATCTCAAAAGCCGCGATGTTTTAAATTGTTTATTGTTTTAAAACCGCCGTTTAGGCATTTAGGGTGACACAAATGTCAGAAGTGGGACCCGCTCATTTTTAATTATTTTAATGGATTAGCGTACCAGTTACACTCAGTCCATCTTAACCGTTGATTTCAAAAACCGGTTCCCATCCCTTAAAATCTGACCATTCATACTCTGCAAAACCCTATTTCGCCGCCCAAATATAAAAGGACTGAATCTGCCATTAGAGACTCTTTACGCTTTCTGCAAATTCAAGAGTTCTCAAGCAAAAGCATTTACATACTTTTACGCATTTCCGCATATTTCGGTTATTTTCTTGCACTTTTTCTTGAAAAATCATCAAATGGTGGACAAACTTCTTCTCCGCTCTCAAGAAACCGCTAACATCATCGATGACGGATATTTTCAAGATCTGTTGTCATTGAACGTGCATGCGAAACCAACGGCCTTGAGAACCCATGGAGTACATCATAACTCGTCTTCGTCAACAAGGCCTCTATCGCCTTGGAAGTCGATCGCCGATAAGTACGATGCTCATCTGGTTGAGGAATTTTACCTCAACGCCGCCGTACGCTTTTTGTCATTGGCCCAAGGAGGTCATGTTGCGACATTACCGCTACAATCCAAGGAGTTGAGATCTGTGTTGATAACGATCTGCTCGAATATCTACGAGCTACCGATGGCACGACAATGGATCAACTTGAGACATTTGGGTCTCAAGAGCTAATAACTAAATTTTATGGATTGTTCACAGGCTCTAAAGTTGTTGACATGGTTCAGACCACATGTCACAAGAAAAATTTTTGTCTCCCTTATGTGTATCTTCATAATTTTTGCTGCAGGATCATTGAGAATCGAACCGGTGCATTCGAAATGTGTACCAATCTGAGGCTCAGGATGATGGTGGCTATTCTGACCTGTGAAAAGGTCAACTGGTGCCAGATAATCCTGAAGCGCCTGCAAGAGGAGGTGTGCAAGCCTGCCACCCAGAAGAAATCTTTTGGTTTGATGTTAAACCATATCCTGACGAAATGCGGACTGTTGCAATCCGCTGATGCTAAGAAGAATAACACCGGGATATACCTAGGAGGAGTCAAGCCTACTGCATATAATCAAACCACTATGGTCTGCAACCACCCAAAAACTGGAAGTATGCCAGTTTCCACAAATCCTCGAGATGAGTCTTTGAAGTCCCAGGACGTGGAATCTTCAAAGAAGAGAAAAAGATCTCACAGCAAGAAACCCATTGCTGGTGAGAAGCCCAAGAAGAAACTTAGGAGGCTTTCTAAAGTCAAATATGCCAAGCCCTCCGAAGAAGTTTCCCCCGTGGCTCAACCCACTGAAGAACAACCCCAGGGCCCAACCCCTGTGGAAGAGGTGTCCACTACTGTATCGATAGTAGATCCTGAGCCTTTGGCGGCTAGGACGGATGATGAGACATCTGCCAACGAGAAAGACTCTAGCGAGTCGACTGCCTATTTGGAGCCAAAAGCTACTTCTCCTCTGCGGGATCCCTCACCCGTACAGGATCCATCTTCCTTCAGGGCACCATCCCCTGTAAGGAATCCCACTTCCATACAGGATCCCATACCTGTACATGAATCCCTCGCTACAGCGTCTCCAGACGTTGTACGTAGTCCCTCCCCTGACACCATTATTCATAAGACCCTTCTCTCTGTTCAAATTCAACATGCTTACGAAAGATTTCTAACATGGAAAGGCTACAGGCTAGCTCCGTATGAAACATTGTACAACTGGAGCGATTGGAGCCAAGAAGAAAGATTCGTATCAGAAGTGACGGACTCAATGGAGTTTGAAGCCCTGATCCGATGGGACAATCCCTTCTGGAAGGAGCTGATTGAAAGCCATCTTTTGCAGAAATCTGACACAAGAAGGAAAGGAAAGGATAAGTCAGAGGACTCTCCCACAAATCCAAAAGACGATGACAATGACTCAGACGACGATGACGATGCTTTTCAAGCTGGTCTGAGGATGAGTCATGAAGAAGATCAAGCTAGAGACGCCTCTCCACCAAAAGGTGACGAAGGGCCATCGACTCGAAGCAATCCCCCTTCGCCACAGCAAGAGATAATTCCCGACGAGGAGGAATCAGTCCCTCAAGTCGAGGAAGTTGAAGCAGTTTTGGAACAGGCACCTGAGCCTGTTACCACCGAAGAAATTATCACTGAGAGACAACAGGAGGATTCAGTCCCTCCTGTATCCATGTCTACTGAGGAAACTTCGCAACAGGAAGCCACTCAACCCCCTGCCGCCGAACCAGAACAAGCTGCTCCCGCCCCTTCAACCGTGGAATTCAAGGACGGTATCGTACCTGAGGATGTCCAACTTACTTCACGCCCAACCGTGAACGTAAGGAGGTTGAACAGCTCTGAAGACTTTGCTCAACCAGATTCTCCGATTTTTGCCGCTAGGAAAGAGCGCCTGCGTGCACTTGGTCTGCAAACTGTATTCATTCAGGATGCAGTAAATGCTCTGTCTTCTGTTGAGAAAGCATTGAATTGGATGCATACTTCTGCCGTGGAAGAGATGACCACTCTACAACATGAAGTATCTCGTGTTGTCGAGGCATTCGTTATTCTGCCAGAAGTTTTCAAACAAGCTCTGAAAATCATGGAAGAGAAGTAGGAGCAACTCCTGAAGAAAGAAGCAACTAAAACGCGAATAGCTGAAGCCAAGACCGCATGTGCCATGATTGAAAACAGCTCTCAATTGCGTGCCCACGACAAATGTATCCAGGACATGTCGCAGACGCTTTCCGCCCTTGTAGAGAGAATGACTAACATCGAGACGAAACAGGATGCTGCATTAGAAATCCTAGAACGTCTTGATGAAGCCAAAAAGGGGGAAGAGGCACGAGTAGCTGCTAGGAGAATCAGGATACAGCAAGAAAGGGAATTTGAGGCCGCTCAAGACAGCATCACTGCCGAATTAAACAAGCTAGCCCCTCACTCCCAAAGTTTTAAGATTTAAGGCTCCCAACCTAAATTTCATGATCCAAATGTTCCGTGGCAAAATCTAATCCAAAGACCTTCTGAGATTCGTCTGCCGACCAACCGCCATCCTACTGCCGATGAAGTGAAGCAATGGAGGAAGAACGAACTGATGAGATACTTTGTTAAACTCATCAGGGAATCCGCCATCTTCAAGAGCTATAAAACATTAGCGGAGGCCGCAAATAAATTTACGAAGATGTTAGAAGAAGGAAAACTCCCTCTCTAGCTAGATATGAAGAGCAAACACAAAAGAGGAGATCGGATCAGCCATCCAGAAGACTGGATTCTTGCCTTTGATCGATCCTATGAAGGAAGAGCTATATACCAGGATCGAGGCAACGATTCCCTATAGAACTGGTGGCGTGGTACCGAGAATGATCCAGGGAGAAAGCCATGGAGGCATGCGGACTACAGATATGAGGTGAAAATCTTTGTATATTATTTTTGTTTTGTAATTTCTCTTCGAAACAGCAAACTATGTACTCAATTTACTTTGAATATCAATAAAAGTGGTTTTTTGTCTTGAAAGATTACAACTCGTAATCTACTGTGTTGATGTATGATTACTTAATTTGTTTGATAAAAATCTCAAGTATAAAATCTTGATTGAAAATAAAGGTGTACGAACTAGTCTACGAACAGTTCATGATTTCAGTTGTAAGCTTAGAAAACATTGTAAGATTGTGCCTGCGCGCCAATCATAAGCTTAAGTTGTAAAATCCTTAGTCAGATCGAACTTCATTGCGAGCAGTTCATTAGATAGACTAAGTTGCTGAAAGATATAACTTTTGACAAAAGACCGAGAAATCTGCCAGAAGCCATCAAGGAAGACTATTTCATGAAGAAGGTTTTGGCATCATCAAGAAGATCTGAAAGCTAGAAAGTGAAAGTCTTGGCAAATTGTCAAAAAGGGGGAAATTGTTGGGAAAACAAGAACCCTGTATCGAAACAGCCGGGATATTCAATCCCTGTATCGAATGATATTTGATAAAGAGGTTTTGACATATATGCCAATCCGTTTACAGTGACGGAAACTGTATTGAAGTATTGAGGCATCATCCTGTATCGAAGACCTGTCTCGAAATCAGCATATAGTAGAATCCTTCAGTACAGCAAAGAAGTCTTATAAAGACCAAGTATGGAAACTGTATCGAAACACCAAAACAGTTATCTTCCATACAGCTCGCAACAGGACAAAGAAGGAATCTTCAGAAGTCAAGTCCCGTTGAATAAAGAAGTATTTAAATACTCAAGGATAAAGTATTTAAATAATGTCAGTCTTCAGATCTTCAAATCCCGCTAAATCCGGATAGTGTTATAATCCCGTTGGAACGGAATCTCACTCAAACGGATACATCTCAACGGATATATATTTCAGAGACTATATATATCACATCAAGATGCTGAAGATCAATTACCAAAGCTATTGAAATTATTATCAGAGCAAAACATATCTCCAAAGCTTACTGCAGCTCAGATCAAAAGAGATATACAGTGCTCATCATTCTGAACAACACTTCATCAGCTGAAAGCTCTTACAGTCAAAGTTGTTGTTCACCATCTGTTCTATACTTTGAACAAACCCAGATCAGCCCTGTGTGGACTGAGTAATCCGTGCTTCTCCGGAACTGTGTGTGAAGGATTTGCATTGAAGAAGACGAAGCTTCAGAACTGTGTGTGAAGAAGCAAGTCAAAGCATTAGCTCATAACCAATCTGTGTGAACGGTTCAAGATAAGATCTTTATATCAATCTGTGTGAACGATATATTGATTGTGTGTTGTTATAATTACGTAGTTGTGTACGTAGTAATTATAATAAACTTTTTACTCCTGTGTGGAGGACCAGTGGACGTAGAGGGGTTTACCTCGAACCACTTTAATTACTGTGTTATTTAGCTTCAGTTTCTTGTTTTAATTCTGTGATTAATTAAGTATACACTATACATTTAGTTCTTTGTATCCACAATGACCTCATATCTAAGACTTCCCTTACGCACTCAGATTTAAAATCAGTACAGTTTGTTGTTTAAACTATTTCCCAAACTGTATCCAGTATACTTAGTGGCCAACAATTGCTGAAGAGAATGTTCCAGAAGAGACGATTGAGTTCTTCAGTGAATTCCTAAAATGCTTGAAGACTGTTGGTATTCCACCTGACAAGCAAAATAAATTTGGAAGAGAGAATGCTGAAGATAATATTTCTCTTAGGGATGGAACTCCACTGTCAGCGGGTAAATCAGTTCACGTTTCTACAGAGCTCTTCATTAAAGCACATTTCTATGTCTTGAAAAATACACCTGAAGTTGTACCCTATATCGAGTAAGTATTATTTACATGCATGTTTTTGTTCTATATTTTACAATATGGTGTATCAAGTATAATACTAGTCGCACATGAATATTTAAAAGGCAGGTAATCAATATCAACTGGACATGAATATATTGAAATAAGGACTAGGAACCAATTATATGCTTAGCTTTATTGAGCTGCAGCTTCACTATTGGTAAATATGGCAGAAACGTTATAGTACTCTTGCTCCCTCTGACTTTGTTTGACTGGAGTTATCATTTTCATGGACCTTTTCTTTCAATTGGGAGCTGCATTTTTTTTCTTTGTACTACATTATGATTCAAGAATTGTCTTTGCACTCCTTTTCGAGTGATAACTCAAAGCACCCATTTTTCCTAGTGAGAATATTAACAGATTCAGCAGCTGTTTATTCTAGTGTGTTGCCTTCAAGACCGTCTAGCATCTTGCTACTTTAAGCTGCACCATTGGTTACTGTACTTCATATGCTGGGTGTGGTGCGGAATAATTGATCATGCATGTTTCCCTTGCACGTATACTTACCATCGTGCATTAGTTTCTAGTGTAAACTACTCTCTATAATGTATTACATCAGCTACACATTTAATAGCACCCCACAATTTGGAACGACAAATTAAATTTGTAGGTTATACAAATCTTCATTAATGTGCTGGTAGTTATCTCGTGTCTGTTTTGCCTAAGAATCACAGCATATGTTGTAGCAAAGGATATACAGAAAGGTCCTTATATGATAAAGTCACTAATTCATGTCCAATTGACATTATATTAAGTATTATATAATCCATATATTCATGTCCATGTTGGTTCCTAGTCCTTATTTCAATATATTCATGTCCAGTTGACATTGTATCAAGTATTATATTTACATGCATGTTGTTGTTTTTACAGTCGTCACATGGTGTTTTTGAAAAACCAACATCCTTTTAAAGGAATAACATAGCTAGAGAAAGAGCACAGTAAAACATTTGGTCAGTGGTTACGAGAGGAGGTACACTATTTTCATATTGGCGTTAAGTACTCTTTGTTGTATTTATCTTGAGTTGAAGCTCATCCTTGTAATAAATGCCAGGTTGAGAGAGAGTTAGCATTCTCCAGAGAAAGTATTTCAGAGACTGTTAGGTGGATTTCACATGGACCAAACAGCAACGTACTGGAATACGATGTGTATGACATCAATGGATATACATTTCGTACAAAATGCCGTGAAGGTGAAGTTCACCAGAACAGTGGGGTTAGTGTAGTGGCAACTGACATGCACATTTCTAAGGAAGTTTTAACGTATGGCCAAAAAGCTTATTATGGGGTTTTGCAAGAGATATGGGTATTAGATTATCATTTTAGAAATATTCCTCTTTTCATGTGTGACTGGGTAGACAATAAATATGGGGTCAAGAAGGATAGTCTTGGTTACACATTGGTTGAACTTAATAGATTAGGCCATAAGGATGATCCCTTCATATTGGCCTCATAAGCACGACAAGTCTTTTACGTGACAGACCAACTGGATAAAAAAATATCTATTGTCTTCATGACACCTCCCAAAAATTACAGAGATGCATATGACGATGTCGATGAGGAATTTAGTACTGTAGTTCTTCCTAACAATGATAATAAGTTGCCACGTGTGGACCCACTTGACTTGGGTAGAGAATCTCGAAATGATTATTTTCGGACCGACTGTCGGGGTATAGTTATACATAAGGTATGACTTTATTATTCATACATTTGTTTAATTTATTTCAATAGTGAACATGCCATGATTTAAATTTGGACAAATAATCTTTTTGCTTTATTTACAATAGTCTAATGATTACATTTGTTTGTATCAGACACATGGGAACCCTTGCTCCCAGCATTATTTCAAGAGGGGATTATCAGCAGTATCTAATTTTAAGGTAATTTTAAAACACCCCCTAGACCCTTCTGGTCATTTTGAATTGGGCAGTTTGTTCTATTTAAACAGGTACAAAGGAACGCATTAGGACCGTTTGGGTACTTTTGATCATTTAAACCTTATCTTGTATTTTTTGTTAGAATGATCATTTGGGTCATTTTGGTGATTTCATCCGGTATAACAGGAGAAAAAGATTATTTTTATGATCTGAACCTTGGCATTACAGATTCAAAATTAAGCATTTTGACCGTTTTTGTCATTTTTACCATTTAGGTCCATACTTGGCATGTTGCTCAAAATGACCATTCTGGTCATTTTGCTCATTTTCACCACCTAAATCAGAAAAATATAATTAGTATTTTGCTTATTTGAAACTACGCATTTCAAGTTTTCACTCAAAATGACCATTCTGGTTTTGGTTTAGCAGCAGGTCTTTTTTTTTTTGCTTTATTTTGCTTTTCCCGTATTTGCTTTATTTGATTCATAGGCAGCATTTTTTTTTGGTGAAATCTGAGGCAACCATTTTTTTTCCTTTCTACGATTCCGAACCTTATTGGTCCGGTTTGATAGATATAAATAAGGCGACACCCTTGTGGGGTTCCTCCTTAACAGTCAAAGCGGAAGAGCTTTGGGGTTGATTTGCTTTTACAAATGGTGTATTATTCACATTTAAAGATTCACCCATTGACATTATATATTAAGCTTGGATAGCTGCGAATCCTAATACGATGTTGAGGAGTATTACTCATATTGATAATGTACCAGTTAAAGAATGGCTTGCTAAAAATCATGTACCTGTTTTCAATGACGATCAATATCGATTAGTTGTCTTTGATAGCATGAATCGTACTGGCAATATAGGTAATGGGCTTCCTACTATGGTTAAAAGAATAATACCCAACTGGAAGTTCACAAAATTGAGTTTATTTTGGAAACTTGATCACATTTTAATCCATCATACAGTTCTACGTTACTTTGTGATCATAATAAACTGATTAACTAAATACTTTTGTAAGCACATTGCTTTATATTCCTACAGTTCTTAGCTAAATACGTCTTATTGTAGCCAGCCTACATAGAATGAGTATAGAATGAATCATATTTAAACACTGCCTTAAGCTTCGACAGGGCTCCTTTTATCGCTGTCTTCATGCTTCTGTAGTCGAAATTTTAATAGTGGCCTCAACTGTAACACCCCCAAAACCAACCGGGAGTATTACACGCCGTGGGCCCCGTACCGGAACCCACCAGGCTAAAAACCAATTACAAAAACGACAAGAAGGCCGATGACGGTAGTATTTTCCAAAACTCACAAAATCATTTGAAAACACCAACTACCTTCAAGACAATCAAGGCCAAAAACTCGGTTAAGGGAATCAGTTTTCGAAATCAAACTCAATTGGCATAAAGCCGAAAGCCATTTGAAAGAACTCACGCAGCGGATAAAAATACAGTCCAAGATACATATACATCAATAATGATATACATAACAAAATACACGATTCCCCAATAATATGCCATAGCCAGTATCGTCCGGAATCCTCGCCTCACGACCGCTACCATCAAAGTCCTCAATACTTGAAAAATAAGTCCCACAACGGGGTCAGCAATAATGCCCGACAAATAACCGCAAGTACATAAACATAAATGTTCACATGCCATGCATCATGAGAATAATAACCTCAACGATAACCTTACCACTTTCGGTAATCCAACGATTCTCATCAAAATCCCAATATCACGATAATACCACATAATACCTCAATACCGAATACTTTCCCGTACATAATCTTCTATGTACGATTGCCATAAAACATACCTCTATCCGGACATCCTTCCGAAATGCATACCACAGACCAAGAATATTCAAAATGACATCAACAATATCCGGATACTACAATCTTCCCAAGATTGTCCAAGTATCTCAACAATCATCAACTGAGCATTCTAATCCTTTTAGAACATCACTGAACATTCGTCAATATGCAATATAACATAAAATATTTATGAAATGTAAATGGAATTACTCATCAAAACCTTACAACCGAACAAGTAAACACTTGCCTGGATACCAACACGACAAAACCAACACCGAACTCATCGCCCTCGTCTACGAGCTCTTGACCATTTGGAGCAGATATGTACGGTCTTCCAACGAAGCACAACGGTTATACCTATTGATTAATCACCCTAGAACAATAATCATGTCAATAATCAAACCAACTTGGTAACAAGGATCATAACATGCACAATCTGGAATTCAACCTCGTATTTTGATCCAAAAATCCATCTCAAAACGGTTTAAACGAATCATTAGGGGTGAGCTCGGTTCGGTTTGGTACGGTTTCTAGCTAAAACCGATACCGAACCGTATCTTATCGGTATCTAGCATTTGAGTACCGAAATGATTCGGTTTTAAATCGTCTCGGTGTGATCGGTTTCGGTGTCGGTTCGGTAGCGGTTCGGTGTCAATAGGCTGATTAAATGGGCCACTTAAGTTGGGCTTGCACCAGGCACAAATTGAACTACTTGGGCTAAATCAGACACATGTAAGTTCAAATAGAAGGATTTATACATAATTAATCCACTTCAAAGCTAATAAAAATAAAATCTACTTCAATAACATGATAATAACTAAGTATTCAAAAAGTCCAATATCAGATTAAACAAAAGTCTTGAATTTCCTCCTCAGCACAGGTCCATCAATTCATAACAACCTGCACAAAGAAAAAACAAAGTCTGCAGAATAGTCATCTGTTTTATCGGTTCGGTTCGGTTTTTAAAGTCGGGATCCATATCTAAAACCGAAACCGAACTGCATAATTCGGTTTTCAAAATTTTAAGAACCGTTCCATACCAATATCTTATTGGTTCGGTTTTTCGGTTTCGGTTTTTTCGGTATTTTCGGTATTATCGGTTTTTGTCGGTTTTTCTGCTCACCCCTACGAATCATCATCTTTAATAATATGAAGAAACATTCGAAGTTCTTATCAAAATCCATAAAATCCCATATAACATTGTTATATGATTATCCAACATGTTCCTCACATGTAATCATCCAAGAAAAACGAACCATTAACAAAGGAATACGAAGATTACCTGGTTTAGACAAACCAAAAAGAAGAACACCTGAACTCCATTCCAAGAATCATGAATAACTTAAAGAACAAGGCTTGAATTCATGCTCTTAATATAATGTTGTTAAAGATTATCATTATACAGTGTTTGGGAACCTCAAATACATCCCAACTCTCTCTCTCCCGACTGAAGGAAGAAAAATGGATGAAATGCCTCTCAGCACCCGTCTGTCCCCTTTTATAATATTCATTATTAGCGTGTGCTAACATCTCATGTTTAGCGTGCGCTACAGCCTTAGCATGCGCTAACTGACTTTGTTAGCGTGCGCTATCACAGCCCAAAGGCTACTGCCTTGCTTCGTAAACTAGCTTACGTACGTAATGCCCATGCATTAATGTACGTAAAACATCATGCCTAGCGTACGCAAGTCATTGCTCTTAGCGTGCGCTATCCTAAGTTGACTTACTACAGTGTTCACCTACCACTCGTGCCCCCACATGCCGACAACATCTGACAAGGACAAGATTCCCTCTGCCCGATCTGGAATTAGCATGCGCTAATCATAGGGTTTAGCGTGCGCTAGCCCTACATGACAAACACCCGCTGACCTTATCTGGACACGCATCGAAAATGGCCGGGTCCACCCGCCGAAAGCTAAGATTCCATTAATGGCGGTCTGATGTTAGTGTGCGCTAACCATCCTTAGTAGCATGCGCTAAATGCCGATAAACATCAACCCGGGCCTACATATTGGCCGCCTTCCGAATCTTTCCCAGAAAGTCTTACGTACGTTAAGGACCCTCCTCAGCGTACATAATGCGAACCTATTAGCGTACGCTAACTACACAACGTAGCGTGCGCTAAGCATATCTCATAGCGTGCGCTATCGTGGCTGTGCTTAGCCATATTCAGCTATCCTCGACCAACATCTCGACATACCAAACGATCATACGGCACAATGAATACTTATACGCACTTCAATAACATTATCATATGTTCACGACATCCTAAAGCACAATTATCCATCAACGATATCCAACATATAAACAAAAAATATATCCGAAAAATTGGGGTATTACACTCTACCCCCCTTAAAAATAAGTTTCGTCCTCGAAACTTGCAATCACTCGCACAAACAACATTTCAACGGAAAATCCAAAATCACCAAGACAACCAAGAATTATCGAATAATCCGAACAACATACTTATAGGTCTGTGAAGTCGAAGATCTCCCGTGATACTAGCATATGGCACCATTTCAAAAATCTCGACACAACAAGAATGCCAAAACAGGAATAATCACAATTTGAAAACGATTGGTCTCCGCCAAGACCACAACAAGTTTAGAGCACTGTCGAGTTTTGTGGGATCTGTGACGCTGTGTCTCCTCACCTAAAGCGCATGAGCCGCTCCTTGTCACATACACGTATCACCGGCATTCCACTCCACATCGAAAGCCGCACATTGCACGTGCCTCGCACCGGCGTTCACTTCCCGATTGGAGCTGCACATTGCACATGACCACGGCACCGGCATTCACTCCCTGCCTCATCGGTCTCGGGAACACCAACAATCCTCAAACCCACACATCACCATGACAATACTCAAAAAAATCACACAGAACCAAAACAATACAGTTCAAAATAGCCCGAAATCCAGCTACACAAAAATCACGCAACTACCACACTGGTAGAGCCACATAACACACATGCCCGGTTATCACAAAACCATGGGCTCCGATACCATAATTGTAACACCCCCAAAACCAACCGGGAGTATTACACGCCGTGGGCCCTGCACCGGAACCCACCAGGCTAAAAACCAATTACAAAAACGACAAGAAGGCCGATCACGGTAGTATTTTCCAAAACTCACAAAATCATTTGAAAACACCAACTACCGTCAAGACAATCAAGGCCAAAAACTCGGTTAAGGGAATCGGTTTTCGAAATCAAACTCAGTTGGCATAAAGCCGAAAGCCATTTGAAAGAACTCACGCAGCGGATAAAAATACAGTCCAAGATACATATACATCAATAATTATATACACAACAAAATACACGATTCCCCAACAATATGCCATAGCCAGTATCGTCCGGAATCCTCGCTGTAATATCCGCAATTTTCGATTTCCGGTAATTCTTTTTTTTCGGTCGGAGTCCGTTTTGACGACTCTCTCATGACCGTTTCGTCATTCTGAGAATGATTAATTCTACACTTTTTGACATCCGAGTTCGTTTCGGTGTCGTTTCGTTGAGTTCTGTGCTTTTTAGCGACTTTTCCGCACTTGAGTTCGATTCTTGCGAATCTCGACCGGCTAACTGTTTGAGTTTCCGCAAGTCCGTTTAACTTTGTTAGGCGTGTTGTGAACTTCGGTTTGGTTATTCGATCACGTATGGTGATTTTCGGGCATTTGGGCCATTTTCGTAATTTCCCAAAGTTTGGGGTAATTACCTTCCGTTGTCGAATCTCGAGCCTTCGGGTGGTCGGAATTGTGTGTTCTACTAGCTCTTAGATTCGTCTTTGTGAGTACTTCGTAACCGTATCTTCGGTTCGTATTCGAGTTCGGGTTTCGGTGTCGTTTTGTTGAATTCGGGATTACTAAGCGACTTTTCTAAGTATGAGTTCGTCTTTGTTAGATCATCATTAATTTTTGGTAACTCCAAAATTATAAATCTTTGCAATATTATAGAACATCGAGTTAGCTTTCCAATGGTTCAAGCGGTGAGTCAATCGAGTCCGGACGAGAGAGTTATGGTCGTTTTAGTGGAAGGCTATCGGTGTCGGGCACCGTCCGAGAGCCTTTCGGCCGATAGGGGGCCGATAGACTCTCTTGCCGGCATTTTGTATAGGGTATCGGTTGGGCCTATCGGCCGATAGGCCGGCCGATAGGGTCTATGTGTTACACTATAAATGTCTTTGTTTTGAGCGTGAAGCTCATTTCCTTCCCCATTTTCCATTTGCGCGAGAGAGAAAGTATAGAGGGGAGAGTTCTTCATCCGGGAGTCGATTTTCATCATTTCTTTTCGGTTGTGAGGCTCGGATAATCAATCTAACGCGTGTTCTACGGATCTTAACACTTGAATCTTCCAAGGTAATGCTCTAAAACCTATTTCGATCAATTTGGGGTTTTGGGTTTTCTTCATTCGTTCCGTTTCGTTGGTGGATTCATGGTGTATACGATTGATATTGTTAGTATCTTTAGTTTTCCTACGGATTCATGGATATTTTGTGGATTTTTATGGAATCGAGAGGGTTTGGTTGTGGTCCGCCCTCGTTGTTATTTTTGTATGAATATACATGAATCGTAGGCGGGTTTAGGGTGTATTCCTTTTCCGTAATCGTTTAGAAGTGGTTGTGATTGTGCTATTCGAATCGTTAGGTTCATTTCCGCCGGTTCCTTGCGGTCGTGCTTGATTCTTCCGTTCCGTTCGTTGTCGTATTCCTTTTCGTTAGCATCGGGCGTTCCGAAGCTTCCCGGTTGAGCCGTATCCGTTCGTGGTTCCGTGCTCGCGGTATCGAGGCAAGTACCTTGCCCATACTTTTCTCGTTTTATGTATATGATGATCGGTGGTCGTTTTGATGTGTTTGTTTGGTTATTTGAAATGACGTTTCTAAAGGATTTCGGTTTGGCCTCGTTAAAGGCTTTCTTTCAAAACGCGTGAGTTTTGTGAACGGTGTTTTGAGAATTGATTATGATTTGATTATTTTGACCGTTGAAGGATTTTATGAGGATACTCCTCTTGTTTAAAGTTATGGAATCGTGTATTCCGTATTTAAGCTTGTTATTGTATTTTTGAAGAGTTTGGTAATGGTGTCGAGTTAATGGCCATCTCTAGTGGGTATTCTTAATGAACTTACATTCTTAGCATGTTAGTATTGCATGAGTAACGTGTTTTGTGTGTAACTCACCTCGTGTTGGCCCGACGGGGTCAAGGAGGAAATCTATCTTTGCCGCCTGGATTTCACGAGTTTCGTACCGCTAGCCAACTCGTTAGGGTCCTTGCAAGGCCTCGAGTGAGAATGTATCTTTGCCGCCTGTTCTCACGGCTTAGCGTGTGCGTGGTTTGTTTTTCGTAATTGTAGCCAACTCGGTAGGGTCCCTATGAGGCCTCGGCGAGAATGTATCTTGCCGCCCTGTTCTCGAGGCTAATTGTGGACTGTTCATTTCCGGAAATGAGTGCTTTCGAACGGTTTTCATGATTGCATGCATTGACTAAGTGTGTAAGAGGTAAGTGTTCGTTTGGCTTACTTGGCTAGGATGGCACTGGAGTATTTTGTTGTTTGTTTTAAATCCTTTATTTGTGGACTTTGATGTTGGGATACGAACCTCCCAGTCGTTCTTTTGTACCGTGAGTTGATGATATTTGGGGCTAAAATCCCAATGGTTTTGTAAAAGTCGTTTTACTGATTTGGGGCTAAAATCCCAACGGTTGGTTAATGTCATTTTTCGAAAGTAAACCTTTGGGCGGTGACCCCTTTTGTCTTTTGGTTTTGAAAAGTAGGATTTGATAATCCTAAATTGTTTTCTATTAAAACTCTCGATGGCATTCTAAACGTGTTATAAATTAGTTCCATTGATTTATGATATTTCGATTTTGAAATGTTTACTCAAACCCTTGCCTCGGGAAGTACTTTTCGTTTCGTTTGGATCTTTGAGGATCCTCGGTTATTGTTACTCGTGGAATGTGAATTGTATGGCTCGTATTTGCACTTTGTATTTGCACTAGCAAAACAGTGGAGTTTTGCTAACCCCCGAGTATTCGGGGGGTGGATGTCTGTTTTTGCATTCAGGTTTTGGAGCATAACACAGGGTCGGCACGAAGGATGATGAAAGATGATCGATACTAATCACATGAGGAACCGTACATCGTGTGTTGGTTCAGTTGTACTTTATTTTCCGCTGTTGTATTGTTCCCGTTGTACGGGTGTAGTTGTATTTTGTCCCCTGCGTGGGCATGAGTTGTATTTGGGTTGTATGTATTTGTGGAAAGACCAAATCGGTCTACTGAGTCATTGTAGCCTCGAAGGCAGTGTCGAGATGTTAAATGTCGTTACCAGCCTGGTAGATCCTTGAGGAAAGGTTCTACGGCGTGTAATATCCCTGAGCGGATTGGGGGTGTTACATAAATGGTATCGGAGCTTTGGTTGAGGGAACCTAGGCTGTCGGGTCAAGTCGTGTTGTTTGATTCTTGTTTCGTTGGATTTTTATCTGACTGAGTCGTGTCGCGACGCGTCGTTTGAGTTTGTTGGTCGTGATTAGTATCGTGGGGCGATCATCATCTTCGTGCGACCTGTGGAAGTAAGTCTCCCTTCTTTGTGTTGTGCCTCGTGTGACACGAGCTATTTTTATGATTATTTGTTAAGTGGTGGAATCCTTATGTGAATTCTGATTTCACGATATGTATTTAGTCGACTCTCGTATTTGATTTATACGAGGAGTGTAAATCGTTGTGATGTCTTTTTATTGTTGTTTTTCTCCGTTGTTGATGATTTTCGAATCGATTTGCACGTTTTACAAGTCTCTTGTGGAAGCTTTGTGCTTATACACGTTCGACTTGTTCACTAGCCAGTGCGGGAGGGTATTTTATCAGCGGTTTTGTTCTGAATGTGGTATTTTATCGTTTATTTTCGTTTAAAGACATGTATTGTCTTGATTTTAAACGTTTTGATGCGTGTGCTAGGAGTTGTTTCATTGAACGTCGGTATGTGTGAGTTTTGGGCATTCTGGCCTATTGGATTTTTGAAAACCTTGAGTATCTTAGAAAAATAAATTTCGAGACATACTTTTCAAATGAGTTATTTCCTTGTGGTACATCCTAGATGCCACAATGTATTTCAAAAATTTTCTACCTCGAGGACCAAAAGGTTTTGAAATATTTTCAACACTTTTATTTAGACCCGAGGGTCGAATAATTTGAAAAGTTTTCACTAAGAGAAAGTGTCTTCATTTTTATCAAATGCGAAATGGTTCTCCAAAGTCTCGATAATGATGTTTCACGTTTGTACTTTTTGAAAGGTGATACTCAAGATCAACCAGTATTCTTCAAATTATTTTCAAAATGAGGTTTTCGTTTTTAAAACCTATCCATTCCCGTTTGAGGGCTGGGTATGTATGTGTGATGTTCGCGTTGTCCTTTTGATACTTTCTCCCGAGTATGACCGAATTGGCGGTGTGAGCGTTGAGACGCTTTCCACACATTGGTTGTGCTAGCCCCTGTGAGAGGCGGAGTGTTGGTATTGAATGTTGTCGCCTCATGGCAATTTCTGCGTTGTCGCGCATGTGCGAGCTGTTAGAGCTTGATTTGGTATGACCGTGTGCATCGGTGATGGTTCCGTTATGCGTCGATTGTTTAATGTCTTGTTACCTTGCTCCCGTTTTTGTGAATTTCGTGGACGAGGTCGGAGGTAATGCCCGTACTATTTTGACTTCTGTGTTTTCTCTTCCCGATCTATCGATTCGCTCATGTTCGTTGGTACTTTATGAACTTGTTCGGTATTTGATTTCATCGTCCGAACGAGCCGTGATCTTCTTGTGGGCGATCTGGTTATCGGTGTGATTTTTTTCGAGTTCGGTTCGATTCTTGTGAACTTTGTTCGGGAGTAACATCATTTGGTTCTACTAGTCCTTTTATTCGAAGGGATCGGATTTTGAACTTCTGTATTTTCTACTTTGTCGACTCATTTATGTTTGTTGACATTTCGAGATTGTCCGCCCCTTGTTTTTGTTTATCGAGCGAGTGTGGTATCGTTTCGGAATAACTCGTTCGTCGTTGTGACTTTTCAATTGCTATTCACTTTACTGTGGATCTTATGTGAATGCACATCCTGTTGTTTTCACCGGATCATATATTGTCTCGAGTCGAGATGTGAACCTTGGAGTTGTTGTTTGAATTTTATTATCCTTCGTGTTTCGGACATGATTGTTCGATTTTTGTTGTCTCGATCGTTTGTTTGTTCGGTTTTGTTCTCGTTTCGTGATTATTGAGCATTCAGACTCCTTCGTAATTCCCTTCAGTTCGGGAAATTAGTTTCGTTTTCGATCTTCCATCCCTTAGGCGATGGGATTCCGTGTTTGTTCAGCGGTTGACTCGCGTTTTGATTGATGTACCGTTGGGTTGGTCAATCATATTGATTTTCGTTCGTTGTGTTTTGTGATTATCAGATAATTGACTTGACTATAGTATCCGTTTGATGACGCTTGTCACTTGTCGGTTTTATTATATCCCTAACGGCGACGTTGTGTTGGTCACCGTGGAGCGTGTTTACACGCCGTATATTCCTTTGCGTTGTTTGTAACATTTCGCCGTTGGGCATTAGTTACGCATTCTTGTGTGCCTCGTTGAGTTTTTCCTGGCGGAATATTTCTTCTCCCTACTTGTTTTAAGTTTCGGGACGAAACTTCTTTTAAGGAGGGTAGAATGTAATATCCGCAATTTTCGATTTCCGGTAATTCTTTTTTTTTCGGTCGGAGTCCGTTTTGACGACTCTCTCATGACCGTTTCGTCATTCTGAGAATGATTAATTCTACACTTTTTGACATCCGAGTTCGTTTCGGTGTCGTTTCGTTGAGTTCTGTGCTTTTTAGCGACTTTTCCGCACTTGAGTTCGATTCTTGCGAATCTCGACCGAAACTGCTGTTTCGAGTTTCCCGCAAGTCCGTTTAACTTTGTTAGACGTGTTGTGAACTTCGGTTTGGTTATTCGATCACGTATGGTGATTTTCGGGCATTTGGGCCATTTTCGTAATTTCCCAAAGTTTGGGGTAATTACCTTCCGTTGTCGAATCTCGAGCCTTCGGGTGGTCGGAATTGTGTGTTCTACTAGCTCTTAGATTCGTCTTTGTGAGTACTTCGTAACCGTATCTTGGTTCGTATTCAGTTCGGGTTTCGGTGTCGTTTTGTTGAATTCGGGATTACTAAAGCGACTTTTCTAAGTATGAGTTCGTCTTTGTTAGATCATCATTAATTTTTGGTAACTCCAAAAATTATAAATCTTTGCAATATTATAGAACATCGAGTTAGCTTTCCAATGGTTCAAGCGGTGAGTCAATCGGAGTCCGGACGAGAGAGTTATGGTCGTTTTAGTGGAAGACTGTCACCGTCGGCACCGTCCAGAGCCTTTCGGCCGATAGGGGGGCCGATAGACTCTCTGCCGGCATTTTGTATAGGGTATCGGTTGGGCCTATCGGCCGATAGGCCGGCCGATAGGGTCTCGTGTTACACTATAAATGTCTTTGTTTTGAGCGTGAAGCTCATTTCCTTCCCCATTTTCCATCGCGCCGCGAGAGAGAAAGTATAGAGGGGAGAGTTCTTCATCCGGGGTCGATTTTCATCATTTCTTTTCGGTTGTGAGGCTCGGATAATCAATCTAACGTGTTCTACGGATCTTAACACTTGAATCTTCCAAGGTAATGCTCTAAAACCCTATTTCGATCAAGTGGGGGGTTTTGGGTGTTTCTTCCGATTCGTTCCGTTTCGTTGGTGGATTCATGGTGTATACGATTGATATTGTTAGTATCTTTAGTTTTCCTACGGATTCATGGATATTTTGTGGATTTTTATGGAATCGAGAGGGTTTGGTTGTGGTCCGCCCTCGTTGTTATTTTTGTATGAATATACATGAATCGTAGGCGGGTTTCCGGGTGTATTCCTTTTCCGTAATCGTTTAGAAGTGGTTGTGATTGTGCTATTCGAATCGTTAGGTTCATTTCCGCCGGTTCCTTGCGGTCGTGCTTGATTCTTCCGTTCCGTTCGTTGTCGTATTCCTTTTCGTTAGCATCGGGCGTTCCGAAGCTTCCCGGTTGAGCCGTATCCGTTCGTGGTTCCGTGCTCGCGGTATCGAGGCAAGTACCTTGCCCATACTTTTCTCGTTTTATGTATATGATGATCGGTGGTCGTTTTGATGTGTTTGTTTGGTTATTTGAAATGACGTTTCTAAAGGATTTCGGTTTGGCCTCGTTAAAGGCTTTCTTTCAAAACGCGTGAGTTTTGTGAACGGTGTTTTGAGAATTGATTATGATTTGATTATTTTGAACGTTGAAGGATTTTATGAGGATACTCCTCTTGTTTAAAGTTATGGAATCGTGTATTCCGTATTTAAGCTTGTTATTGTATTTTTGAAGAGTTTGGTAATGGTGTCGAGTTAATGGCCATCTCTAGTGGGTATTCTTAATGAACTTACATTCTTAGCATGTTAGTATTGCATGAGTAACGTGTTTTGTGTGTAACTCACCTCGTGTTGGCCCGACGGGGTCAAGGAGGGAAATCTATGCTGCCGACCTGTATTTCACGAGTTTCGTACCGCTTGCCAACTCGTTAGGGTCCTTGCAAGGCCTCGTGTGAGAATGTATCTTGCCGCCTGTTCTCACGGCTTAGCGTGTGCGTGGTTTGTTTTTCTCGTAATTGTAGCCAACTCGGTAGGGTCCCTATGAGGCCTCGAGCGAGAATGTTTTCTGCCGCCCTGTTCTCGAGGCTATTTGTGGACTGTTCATGTCCGGAAAGGAGTGTTTTCGTACGGTTTTCATGATTGCATGCATTGACTAAGTGTGTAAGAGGTAAGTGTTCGTTTGGCTTACTTGGCTAGGATGGCACTGGAGTATTTTGTTGTTTGTTTTAAATCCTTTATTTGTGGACTTTGATGTTGGGATACGAACCTCCTGGTCGTTCTTGTGTACCGTGAGTTGATGAGATTTGGGGCTAAAATCCCAATGGTTTTGTAAAAGTCGTTTTACGGATTTGGGGCTAAAATCCCAACGGTTGGTTAATGTCATTTTTCAGAAAGTAAACCTTTGGGGCGGTGACCCCTTTTGTCTTTTGGTTTTCGAAAAGTAGGATTTGATAATCCTAAATTGTTTTCTATTAAAACTCTCGATGGCATTCTAAACTGTGTTATAAATTACTTCCATTGATTTATGATATTTCGTTTTTGAAATGTTTTCTCAAACCCTTGCCTCGGGAAGTACTTTTCGTTTCGTTTGGATCTTTGAGGATCCTCGGTTATTGTTACTCGTGGAATGTGAATTGTATGGCTCGTATTTGCACTTTGTATTTGCACTAGCAAAACAGTGGAGTTTTGCTAACCCCCGAGTATTCGGGGGGTGGATGTCTGTTTTGCATTCGGGTTTTGGAGCATAACACGGGGTCGGCACGAAGGATGATGAAAGATGATCGATACTAATCACATGAGGAACCGTACATCGTGTGTTGGTTCGGTTGTACTTTATTTTCCGCTGCTGTATTGTTCCCGTTGTACGGGTGTAGTTGTATTTTGTCCCCTGCGTGGGCATGAGTTGTATTTGGGTTGTATGTATTTGTGGAAAGACCAAATCGGTCTACTGAGTCATTGTAGCCTCGAAGGCAGTGTCGAGATGTTAAATGTCGTTACCAGCCTGGTAGATCCTTGAGGAAAGGTTCTACGGCGTGTAATATCCCTGAGCGGATTGGGGGTGTTACACTCGCCTCACGACCGCTACCATCAAAGTCCTCAATACTTGAAAAACAAGTCCCACAACAGGGTCAGCAATAATGCCCAACAAATAACCGCAAGTACATAAACATAAATGTTCACATGCCATGTATCATGAGAATAATAACCTCAACGATAACCTTACCACTTTCGGTAATCCAACGATTCTCATCAAAATCCCAATATCACGATAATACCACATAATACCTCAATACCGAATACTTTTCCGTACATAATCTTCTATGTACGATTGCCATAAAACATACCTCGATCCGTACATCCTTCCGAAATGCATACCACAGACCAAGAATATTCAAAATGACATCAACAATATCCGGATACTACAATCTTCCCAAGATTGTCCAAGTATCTCAACAATCATCAACTGAGCATTCTAATCCTTTTAGAACATCACTGAACATTCGTCAATATGCAATACAACATAAAATACTTATGAAATGTAAATGGAATTACTCATCAAAACATTACAACCGAACAAGTAAACACTTGCCTGGATACCAACATGACAAAACCAACACCGAACTCATCGCCCTCGTCTACGAGCTCTTCAGCCCCGACTGGTACGAATCTACGGTCTTCCAACGAAGCACAACGGTTATACCTATTGATTAATCACCCTAGAACAATAATCATGTCAATAATCAAACCAACTTGGTAACAAGGATCATAACATGCACAATCTGGAATTCAACCTCGTATTTTGATCCAGAAATCCATCTCAAAACGGTTTAAACGAATCATCATCTTTAGTAATATGAAGAAACATTCGAAGTTCTTATCAAAATCCATAAAATCCCATATAACATCGTTATATGATTATCCAACATGTTCCTCACATGTAATCATCCAAGAAAAACGAACCATTAACAAAGGAATACGAAGATTACCTGGTTTAGATGAACCAAAAATAAGAACACTTGAACTCCATTCCAAGAATCATGAATAACTTGAAGAACAAGGCTTGAACTCATGCTCTTAATATAATGTTGTTAAAGATTATCATTATACAGTGTTTGGGAATCTCAACTACATCCCAACTCTCTCTCTCCCGACTGAAGGAAGAAAAATGGATGAAATGCCTCTCAGCACCCGTCTGTCCCCTTTTATAATATTCATTATTAGCGTGCGCTACAACCTTAGCGTGCGCTAACTGACTTTGTTAGCGTGCGCTATCGCAGCCCAAAGGGTACTGCCTTGCTTCGTAAACTAGCTTACGTACGTAATGCCCATGTATTAACGTACATAAAACATCATGCCTAGCGTACGCAAGTCATTGCTCTTAGCGTGCGCTATCCGAAGTTGACTTACTACAGTGTTCACCTACCACTCGTGCCCCCACATGCCGACAGCATCTGACAAGGACAAGATTCCCTCTGCCCGATCTGGAATTAGCGTGCGCTAATCATAGGGTTTAGCGTGCGCTAGCCCTACCTGACAAACACCCGCTGACCTTATCTGGACACGCGTCGAAAATGGCCGGGTCCACCCACCGAAAGCTAAGATTCCATTAATGGCGGTCTGATGTTAGCGTGCGCTAACCATCCTTAGTAGCGTGCGCTAAATGCCGATAAACATCAACACGGGCCTACATGTTAGCCGCCTTCCGAATCTTTCCCAAAAAGTCTTACGTACGTTAAGGACCCTCCTCAGCGTACGTAATGCGAACCTATTAGCATAAGCTAACTACACAACGTAGCGTGCGCTACTCATGCCTCGTAGCGTGCGCTAAGCATATCTCATAGCGTGCGCTATCGTGGCTGTGCTTAGCCATATTCAGCTATCCTCGACCAACATCTCGACATACCAAACGATCATACGGCACAATGAATACATATACGCACTTCAATAACATTATCATACGTTCACGACATCCTCAAGCACAATTATCCATCAACGATATCCAACATATAAACGAAAAATATATTTGAAAAATTGGGGTATTACACTCTACCCCCCTTAAAAATAAGTTTCGTCCTCGAAACTTGCAATTACTCGCACAAACAACATTTCAACGGAAAATCCAAAATCACCAAGATAACCAAGAATTATCGAATAATCTGAACAACATACTTACAGGTCTATGAAGTCGAAGATCTCCCGTGATACTAGCATATGGCACCATTTCAAAAATCTCGACACAACAAGAATGCCAAAACAGGAATAATCACAATTTGAAAACGATTGGTCTCCGCCAAGACCACAACAAGTTTAGAGCACTGTCGAATTTTGTGGGATCTGTGACGCTGTGTCTCCTCACCTAAAGCGCATGAGCCGCTCCTTGTCACATGCACGTATCACCGGCGTTCCACTCCACATCGAAAGCCGCACATTGCACGTGCCTCGCACCGGCGTTCACTTCCCGATTGGAGCCGCACATTGCACATGACCACGGCACCAGCGTTCACTCCCTGCCTCGTCGGTCTCGGTAACACCAACAATCCCCAAACCCACACATCACCACGACAGTACTCAAAAAAATCACACAGAACCAAAACAATACAGTTCAAAATAGCCCGAAATCCAGCTACACAAAAATCACGCAACTACCACACCGGTAGAGCCACATAACACACATGCCCGGTTATCACAAAACCATGGGCTCCGATACCATAATTGTAACACCCCCAAAACCAACCGGGAGTATTACACGCCGTGGGGCCCGTACCGGAACCCACCAGGCTAAAAACCAATTACAAAAATGACAAGAAGGCCGATGACGATAGTATTTTCCAAAACTCACAAAATCATTTGAAAACACCAACTACCGTCAAGACAATCAAGGCCAAAAACTCGGTTAGGGGAATCGGTTTTCGAAATCAAACTCAGTTGGCATAAAGCCGAAAGCCATTTGAAAGAACTCATGCAGCGGATAAAAATACAGTCCAAGATACATATACATCAATAATGATATACACAACAAAATACACGATTCCCCAATAATATGCCATAGCCAGTATCGTCCGGAATCCTCGCCTCACGACCGCTACCATCAAAGTCCTCAATACTTGAAAAATAAGTCCCACAACGGGGTCAGCAATAATGCCCGACAAATAACCGCAAGTACATAAACATAAATGTTCACATGCCATGCATCATGAGAATAATAACCTCAACGATAACCTTACCACTTTCGGTAATCCAACGATTCTCATCAAAATCCCAATATCACGATAATACCACATAATACCTCAATACCGAATACTTTCCCGTACATAATCTTCTATGTACGATTGCCATAAAACATACCTCTATCCGGACATCCTTCCGAAATGCATACCACAGACCAAGAATATTCAAAATGACATCAACAATATCCGGATACTACAATCTTCCCAAGATTGTCCAAGTATCTCAACAATCATCAACTGAGCATTCTAATCCTTTTAGAACATCACTGAACATTCGTCAATATGCAATATAACATAAAATATTTATGAAATGTAAATGGAATTACTCATCAAAACATTACAACCGAACAAGTAAACACTTGCCTGGATACCAACACGACAAAACCAACACCGAACTCATCGCCCTCGTCTACGAGCTCTTCAAATTTGATCGAACGAATCTACGGTCTTCCAACGAAGCACAACGGTTATACCTATTGATTAATCACCCTAGAACAATAATCATGTCAATAATCAAACCAACTTGGTAACAAGGATCATAACATGCACAATCTGGAATTCAACCTCGTATTTTGATCCAGAAATCCATCTCAAAACGGTTTAAACGAATCATAATCTTTAATAATATGAAGAAACACTCGAAGTTCTTATCAAAATCCATAAAATCCCATATAACATCGTTATATGATTATCCAACATGTTCCTCACATGTAATCATCCCAGAAAAACGAACCATTAACAAAGGAATACGAAGATTACCTGGTTTAGACGAACCAAAAAGAAGAACACTTGAACTCCATTCCAAGAATCATGAATAACTTAAAGAGCAAGGCTTGAATTCATGCTCTTAATATAATGTTGTTAAATATTATCATTATACAGTGTTTGGGAACCTCAAATACATCCCAACTCTCTCTCTCCCGACTGAAGGAAGAAAAATGGATGAAATGCCTCTCAGCACCCGTCTGTCCCCTTTTATAATATTCATTATTAGCGTGCGCTAACATCTCATGTTTAGCGTGCGCTAAAGCCTTAGCGTGCCCTAACTGACTTTGTTAGCATGCGCTATCGCAGTCCAAAGGCTACTGCCTTGCTTCGTAAACTAGCTTACGTACGTAATGCCCATGCATTAACGTACGTAAAACATCATGCCTAGTGTACGCAAGTCATTGCTCTTAGCGTGCGCTATCCGAAGTTGACTTACTACAGTGTTCACCTACCACTCGTGCCCCCACATGCCGACAGCATCTGACAAGGACAAGATTCCATCTGCCAGATCTGGAATTAGTGTGCGCTAATCATAGGGTTTAGCGTGCGCTAGCCCTACATGACAAACACCCGCTGACCTTATCTGGACACGCATCGAAAATGGCTGGGTCCACCCGCCGAAAGCTAAGATTCCATTAATGGCGGTCTGATGTTAGCGTGCGCTAACCATCCTTAGTAGCGTGCGCTAAATGCCGATAAACATCAACCCGGGCCTACATGTTGGCCGCCTTCCGAATCTTTCCCATAAATTCTTACGTACGTTAAGGACCCTCCTCAGCATACATAATGCGAACCTATTAGCGTACGCTAACTACACAACGTAGCGTGCGCTACTCGTGCCTCGTAGCGTGCGCTAAGCATATCTCATAGCGTGCGCTATCGTGGCTGTGCTTAGCCATTTTCAACTATCCTCGACCAACATCTCGACATACCAAACGATCATACGGCACAATGAATACATATACGCACTTCAATAACATTATCATACGTTCACGAAATCCTCAAGCACAATTATCCATCAACGATATCCAACATATAAACGAAAAATATATCCGAAAAATCGGGGTATTACATCAACAGCTGTAGTCGTCATCGCCTTTTTAACTGATCTATCAACGTGTATATATGTAGGTGTTTCTAAATGCAATAAATTTCTGCTTTGTTATCTGTATGACCACCGTAGTGCCTTTGATTGCTTTTGCACAGGCATCCTTATTTGGGCACAGGTTTCCTTCTGCCATGGGGGAATATCTGTAAGGTTATCTACTTGTAAGGTTAGTCTGTAATGTATTACAATTGAATAGCATGCAATTTTTTTATTGAGAATCCATTTTCTATGTGCCAATAAAAGAAAATTGTTCTTTTCTCTCTCTCTCTCTCTCTCATTTTTTTTTGAATTTGTGTGTCTGTATTTGTGTCCATCTGTGTGCACATGTGTCTTTAATTTTGTTTTATGAACTATGCTATCTTGGTTGCATTAGAAACAAGACTACCCACACTTATATAGAAATTTAAAAATATTCATCTTTGAACAAAAGAGGATGAAACATTGTTTAACCTTTCTAAACCAGCGGTCGGTGATTTGTCTGACTAGCTTAAGTTACTCATCCTTTTCGACCAGAAAATGATCCACATTGGAGATTGACAACTTTTCACTGATATTGTGTTATTGACTGCCTATGTAATTCAAAGTGTAATATCTTTAGTTGTCGAGGTTGTGGGTAGTTGCGCCGAGCCCAATTGGGTGGAGTCGAAGGATACGGACAGGGAGGAATGGCCCATGGCCAGTTCCAACTTGGATTCCACTGTGGGTTAAGGTTCCATTCTGGTGAAGCATTTCCGCCCCATGGTTGCTGCCAAGACGAGGATTGTCCAGATGAAGGCTGTGCACCATTACCTCGTCCACCAGATGTCCGTCCATGCTGGTTAATGACCCTACAAATACTTAAAAATACAACTAATTAGAATCATCCAAGCGTAATCGAATCCAATAAATCATAAGCATACCAATATACTTTACTACACATACAAGAACACTAGTTAATACATATGGACATAGTTCCTAAGTAAAACAAGCTCTCTCTATATATTCTCAATTGTTGCTTGTTTCTTTTCCTCAGCAGTTGCTCACCAAGTTCTCATGGGCTCACCATCGTCTCCTCTACTACACTATTGAGCTCAACCCAAAAAAATGAAAAAGAAAAGGAATCTTACTAGTTTTGGTCTCAAATGCATTTTAAATTACTAGATACCGTTGCTCCCATTTTAAATTCACTGTGACATTATAATCTTATTTTTTTTGTTTGAGATGATATACTCTATTTTATGCATTTTTATATTCGTTACATTGGTGTAATTGCTGAGTAATTCAAAACGTTACGATTTTGGCTATGTTCTTTTGTTAATGATGAAGCTTCTATTATATATAAATATATATTTTTATAAAAACTGAGGCTTACGCCTTGGTACGCCTCGAGACTTATGCCTCGCCTCATTTTTTGAGAACGCCTCAAACACGTCTCACGCCTTTTAAAACATTGCTTGTATGTTTAAAGAGAAAAAATTATTTCTTGGAAGTTTGATTGGAAGTGCAGGCTAGTAGCCAATGTTTCTCCCCCCGAATAAATTGAAATTACTTTGTCTCATTGGTGGTTTGGCCCCAAATTGACAATATTACCCTTATTGCTAAATTTTTTTAACAAAATTGTGTGGAACTATAATTATACGATAATGGTCAAAGTTTCTCTCCTTGTAATTGTACTACTCCAAGCTGCCATTCGTATTTAATAAAATTGGTTTGCCATTTAAATAGTATGAATTTGTATTATTTTCTTTCATGCTAACGCATGGGCATTTTATGTAAATTTAAATTTACACACATGGTCATACACTAATAACTAGGGGTGTTCAAAACCGGATATCCGGACTTTCGAATATCTGTAAGTTCGGATAGTAGATTTTGATATCCGGAAAAAATATGAATTTTATTTGGATATCCTTATATTCGAAAAAAATATTAGGATTTGGATATCGGATATCCGAATATCCGAAAAAAACTTCGGATATGGATATCGGATATCCGAATATCCGAATACTGTCTATTATTTAAAATATAAAAAAAATAAAAAAATTAGGATTTTTCAGATATTTTGGATATCCGAATATCCGATTTTTCTGAAAAGTACTATCCGATATCCGAATCCGAAGTTCCGGATATCCGAACTTCGGATTTTCGGATATTTCGGATCGGATATCGGATATTTCTGAACACCCCTACTAATAGCATACTCTTACCTTCAATGTGAGTAATTATTATCTTGTTGACACATGTAATCAATTAAACTATTGCTATAACTACTTTTGCAATTTTACAAAATATAGATTTCAACTATTACCAAATAAGTATCACTGACCAGAATATATTATAGTAACATATTTTTTCTGTTCTCATAACGATTATTTACGTTTAGACACACACTATAAACTACAATGTTACTATAAAATACTTATATACACGAGTTTTAATTTATTTTATCATGAAAATTCTTCAAGTTTAGATACACATAAGAATCAAACTATAGATAATTAAATACTAATAGTAATACTTTTGTTATTTTGTCATGCCCATTGTGTACTTTTAGTCACACATAATAGTAAAGATGTTATCATAAACCACTTAGTCCAACGTTTTTTCATTAAACTGTGACTATAGAAAGCTTATATACCTATGTTTTTTTTAAGCCAAGAAACCAGAAATAATAACATGTTTTTTCTTTTATCATAACGATTATTTACATGTAGACACACAATAAACTACAACAAGACTATAAATACTTATGTACAAATATTTTAATATATTTTATCATGATAATTCTTCACTTTTAGACACACATAAGAATTTAACTGTGTCCATCAAATACCAATAGGCATATGCTTATTCTTTTATCATGACCATTGTGCACGTTTAGTCACACAAATAGTTAAATTATTACCATAAATCACTTGTAGTCCAGAGGATTTTTTTCATTATATCGTGACCATAGAATGCTTATAGTCCTAGTTTTTTTCCTGAACCGTGACTATAGAAGACTTAAATTCACACATTTTTTCTTTTATCATTAATATTTTTTAATTTTAGTACCGTGACCATAAAACAATAAAAGTCATATGTTGTTTATTTTATCATGACTATTATTTACTATTATACACACATAAAAAATTACATCGTGACTATAAAACACTTATATTCACATACGATGCTCAAATATGGCAATATAATACATATAGTCACATTTCTATTTATTTAATCATAAATATTTTTGAATTTTAGGCACCCATAATTAATTAATAAGTCACCACTAAATACTAACAGTTACATATTTTTCTTCTTATTGTGACTATTGTTTAAATTTAAACATACATCAGTAAAGAGAGACCATAATATAATTATAGTCACACGTTTTTCCATTTACCAGGAACATAATTTGCCTTTAGACACACATCAGACATCAAACCGTGACTATAATATTCCTACACACACTATTTTTTTCTTTTATCATGACAAGTATTCATTTCTAGACACACATAATAAAATAAAACATGACCATAAAATAGATATAGAAACTTGTTTTGTTGCTTTTACTAAGTGGCTAATAGCGCTACCATATAGACACACAAATAATTATTGTGGCCATATATATATATATATTAGCTTTTATCTACATTAGATTAATGTGTCTAAATCATCTCTGTGATACAGACACATAAATAATTGCTTCATGTGACCATATATTTATTTATCGTCTCTTATACAAACCATCACAAATTTTTTCCATTTGTCAAACAAAACACGTGGCAGATGGTGACATTTGGCCACACTGTTCGACTGTGGCTCGTAATGGTCACATTTGTTATATTTAAGTGTGTCTAGATTTTTCGATTATCTATCCAATGGTCACGAAATTCAACTTAAAATGTGGCTACAACAATGACAGAATTTTATAAATAACCTTTAGCCACAATTTTAATAAAAAATATGACTGGGATATTTTGGCAAAAGTGTGACCATAAGTCATTTTTGTACTAGTGGGAAGACTTAGTTGACTTTTAATGAAACAGTTAAGATGGATGCATGAGTTAAGTATGATGCTTAAAACAGTAAATAAGATAACACTTATAGTGGTTTCAGAGGTCGGGTAATCCTCTAGTAGTCCACTTTTCTCCAATCTACTCGGAGATAAATTCACTATAATATTTGATGGTTACAATGAATTTAGTTACTACAACTTTCAACTAGTGAAAACCCGTGGCCGCGGTAACTCCTTCCCTTGGTTGCTTATCACCTCCTGATCGAAAATCCGTGGATGCCTTACAACTCTCAAGTTGCTTACTACTTTTCAATCAAGAACCCGTGGATGTCGCACAACCTCAACTTTCAAGAACCCTGTTCAAGAAAATACCCCTACTCAAATCTTTAAGACAAGAGTGTTTGTTTTCTC
The DNA here is from genome assembly GCA_033398695.1 of Orobanche coerulescens. NCBI lineage: Eukaryota > Viridiplantae > Streptophyta > Magnoliopsida > Lamiales > Orobanchaceae > Orobanche > Orobanche coerulescens. The sequence goes on along the minus strand of CM065816.1, from coordinate 50,138,526 downwards.
CAACTTCTAAGTGAATAAAAACCCAATGAATTGTGTTTGGATTGAAATACGTCGGTTATGTAGTGATGAATTTAAGAAATTTTGAGATAAGATTGAGGTCACAAGTACGTAAGGTAAAAGTCTAGACGGGGGATGGGGGAGGGGATGAATAGACTTTTAAAATCACTTTGCTGAAATTAGTTAGTTTAAGGAACTCAGCTGTAATTTATGCAGCTAGGTAAACTTAGCTAATCTTCACACTTAGCTAAAATTTGAGCTAGGTGCAGCTCAGAAGTCAGCTGAAAAAAAATATGCGGAATACTTAGCTGACTTTTAATGAAACAGTTGAGATGGATGCAGTAGTTAAGTATGATGCTTGAAACAGTAAATAACACAGCACTTATAGTGGTTTTAGAGGTGGGGTAATCCTCTAATAGTCCACTTTTCTCCAATCCACTTGGAGATAAATTTCACTATAACATTTGATGGTTACAATGAATTTTGTTACTGCAGTTTTCAACTAGTGAAAACCCGTGGTCGCGGTAACCCCTTCCCTTGGTTGCTTGTCACCTGCTGATCGAAAATCTGTGAATGCCTTACTACTCTCAAGTTGCTTATCACCTTCCAATCAAGAACACGTGGATGTCGCACAACCTCAACTTTCAAGAATGTTGTTCAAGAAAGTACCCCTACTCAAATCTTTAAGACAAGAGTGTTTGTTTTCTCCAACTTCTAAGAGCTTCTTAGGATTTGAATCTTATGATCTTATCTCTTCATGATGCTTCTCGAGTATTTACTTTTCGTTAGCTTTGGTCGTTTTTATGTGTTAATCGCATCGTACTTCTGCTCAAGAGTTCTTTAGATATTTGTAGTACTTCGTTTGAGCTTTTCATAGCCGTTGCATCATTTGAATTAAACTGGTCCGTTAGAGAGTGGACTTCTTTGTTTTTCTTCTCACCTCTTTTGCATGACTTGATTCTTTCTTCAAATCCGACCTTTGAAGATATACAGTTGTATGCGCTGTTTTCTTAGAATTCTATAATAAGAAGTCCTTAGGGTGCGAATCTCGAGGAATATTTTATTCCTAAACTTGCGGAATCATTATGAATGTCTCATTGGCTTTATTTACGTATGCTTGTGGTTTTCTGTCTTTGTTGACTTTTCAACATTTGCTGACGTGGACATAGCTCATTAATACCTGCTGAATTTTGTCCAATTATTTTGACGTCCATACTTAGCTGACTAAATTTTCTTGGTCATACTCGACTGAAGATTTTCAACACCTGGCTGATATTTTGACTTGATGATACTCAACTGATATTTTGTCTTGGCGAAACTCAGCTGACATTTTGTCGTGGCTATACTCAGCTGATATCTTGTCTTTTTCAAACTCAGCTGATATTTTGACTTGGCGATACTCAGTTGATATTCTGTCCTAGCTATACTTACCCGATATTCTATCTTGCTATACTCAGTTGACATTTTGTCTTAGCTATACTTAGCTGAACGAACTTAACTGCAAAGCCTATTTGATCAATACTTAGCCTAACTCTAAAAGCCTACGAAGTTACTCATTTGGTTCTTCTTTAGAACGTCAAGTACTTAGAACATTATATTTGAATTAAACTTATAATATATGGATGACATCATCAAAATCTTTAAATGTATTCTAAACAAATTCCCTCTATTTTGATGATGACAAAACTGAATGATTGTTCAAATGTAAATGAGTCATCATACATAAAAAATAAAACTCGGTCTATTTTAGACATCTAAGAATTTTCATTCAGGTCGACTGTATATATGTTTCACTTTAGTTTATTTCATTATAGTCGTTGAATGAATTTTGTCAAACAAACGTAGAAACAAATTACAAGTAAATGACAAAACAAACAAAAATTAAACATTTAGATCCTTCTTCTATGATTTTGGCAGGAGACAGTGATTTTAAAGGTTTTGCTCCAATGGGTTTTTCCACTACAGGAATCAGCCCATATTTTTTTTATCACAAAAGGCAAACTCTTGGTCTTCAGGAGAAGTGTATTTATTTTTAATGCACACTTCCCTTATCTCCTCCTGAAGTGCATTGTCATCCAGCTTTCCATTGACATCTAAAGGAGCTTCTTGTGGTCTGAAAGAAGGGATCATTGGATATGCATCGAATTCCTCTTCAGCATACTTCTTTAGAATTTCCGACAAGTTCGGCCAGTTTAACTCCATATAATCAATGCAGATTTGTTGTGTGGCATAGTCGGGGTCTTGAAGTATTTTCCAAATGTAGTACTTCTCAATGAACTACTTCTTGGCTGTTCCCCATATTGGTACATCTTCCTCAAGTATGAATTCCTCCACATAGTACAACTCATTTCCCTCCCAATTGAGTGGTTGGACAATGTCTCTCTTGGTTCTTTTCTTCTTTGCAGGAGGGTCCTGATCCTCAGTTGAGTTTTTCCTTTTTAGTTTTTGAGAGCTTGTTCCTGCTTGTGGAAAATGAATAACTGGTGGAGGGGCACTTCTGGGAATAACAGATAACGATTCTTTCTATTTGCTCCTCAATTCTTCTCCCTTTTTGCCAGCATCAATAAGATGTGCCAGTTATTCTTCCACCTTGGTCATAAAGTCTTGCATGCCAAGGGGTAGTCTAACTGAGGTAGGTGCCCGGGAAGATCCATTTCAATTGATTAAGGAATCCATTTTGCTGTTAACTCCAGCAGATGTGGTTCAACTCTAGTGTCCAGAAGTCAATCAACTGTTTCTTCAATCATCTTTCTGATTAGTTCAGCTAGGTTCTAAGGTAGCTGATCAGTAGGTGGCTGATTGGACAGTTCAGCTAAGTTATTGTCTGAGGTAGCTGATTTTTTAGCAGGGGAAGACTTAGTTGAATAATGTTCCCCCTGTTTATCTGACTCCTTGCAGCACTTGATCTATCAGCTAATCTCCCTCCATTTTGATCAGGTCCAACCTGATCCTCATCATGATCAGATTCATCCTGATTATCTTTCTCCTCCTCCATTTCTTTTGCTTCTTCTTTTTCTTTTTCTTCTTTTTCTTGATTTTCAACTCCTACTTTTTCTTTACTTTCTTTTTCAACTTCTCCTTTTTCAGCCTATCTATTTTTAACTCCAACTTGTTCACTTTTTTCTCATCCAAATCCAGAGTTTTCCCTTGGGCTATCTCTTCCATAATATATAGAATAAATTGGTCCATATTTGTTTTGAATGTTTTATGAACCAATTTTTATCCAATAGCAAATTCATCTCAGTTTCATTGCAGAACACTTTGATGAGTTGGTCAGTGGTTAGGGGGTAGTCCCATCCACTCCTTTCAACTAACTCCTTGAGAGCAGTGAAGCTAAGGGACCTCAACTTCTTCCAGTCTTTATATGCATGAATAATGGAAAGCTTGAGGATGTGCTTCCTTACCATTTTGAATTGCTCTTTGTTGAGGTGGAATGGGTTGTTGTCCTTGAGATTGAATCCATAATGCATGTTAGCTTCCTCAATGACTTCTTCTTATGCAACTTCAACTTCTTCAGGAATGCTGGGGAGCTCCAGAACTGGTACAAGTGGGATGAGATTATCTTCTTCCTTTTATTTATCAGGACCAGCTTGGTTGACTGAGCTGCTGGTTCTTAAATGGGAGTTTCAGCTGGGATAGAGGTCATATCAGGTATCTCAACTGTTGGAATCTCTTCTATGTCTTCCTCTGAGGACTCAGTTGAGTAATCAAATAGTCCTTTAAATATTTTTTCTATAGATTCTGGTGATGAATCTACAGTGATAACTTCCTCCTTTTCAGGAGAATTTCTTTTCCTGAAATAAGCAGACAATGGTAGATTGTCACTTTCTTCATCATCCTAAACTTGGGCAAGTGCAGTCATTGGTTGTTCCTCAGCAATAACTAACTTTTCAGTTAGGATTTTAGCTACGGTGATTTCAGCTGGCGTCAGTGTAGTTGGTGGAATCTAAGCTGAGTCTGTTAAGGTAGTTGCTGCTGATTCCACCTCTGCCTCATCCTCGGATTCAGACGCCAATTTTTATGAGGATGTGTTTGTCTTCATCTTCACTAACATTTTTTCAGCTCGAGGTTGGTGAGTTGAGAAATCCTCCAGTCCAGCTGGGTCCTAATGCCCAAGGCGTTTGTGTTGGGGTTCGGTGATTAAAATCGAGATACGCAGCGGAACATTTATGGTCCAACCGGATAAAATCAAAACCCAAAAATGGATCGATCAAGCATCGTATAAACGAATATAAATAACAAGGATGATAATCAAGGAATACTTACCCTCGTAGTCCTTTGATAATATAATCTTCGGAGAAAAACCCGAACAAGCTTTTTCCGGACTTGATAATATAATCTTCGTTGTAGCTTGTTGAAAGATCCAACACTGAAAATGCCGAATATCTCTACTTTATCACGCATCAGATATTGATCGGAAAAATAAAATATCAATTCATTCTCAAAGAACACGGCTAGGAATTGATACGGTATTTTTCTTCTCTTCTCTTCTTCCTTTTCTTTCTCTCAAAGATGAACAAATTTTTTTTTCTCCTCCCCTCTTGTGAACTTACGGCTGGAGTCTCTTTGTTAGGTGTGTGTGTTTGTTTTTTTAACTCATGAAATGGTGTGATAAACCATATAATTTATATTACAAAGTGAGATCAAATGATGAGATTCTAAATCTCATACATTTGTTTTCATCCTTCATAAAATAAATCTATCGCACCCCACACACATGCAAAACACCTTCCATGCTTGGGGGGCCACTAGAGTATGGTGAGAAAATGATCCGAGCCACTCCGTTCGGGCACCGAACGTTCGCGTGTCTAGTCCGTTAAGTACACTTTGTTTTATCTCAAATGTATTTATACTTAATTGATTAATCTAATTAATTAATTTTATCAAATACAAAATTATAATAATATATTTCCAAGAAATAATTATTTATGAATGAAATTAATGTTAGGAGTATGCCCTCGAATGCCACTCAGAGGTTGTTGAGTGAGGGCATTGCACTTGTAATTATGTAAACCATTAATATAAGGCAAATGAATGTTTCTTTATTTACTGGTAGTTACTGGCATTCCTAACTCGTAAATAAACATATAGAAACTAGTCCGTGTATTTGAGAGCAAAACGTTCCACTCCTTATTGGATAAGGGGGTCGGCACTGGAAAGGTTTATAGCTCAAATACTTAATCGTTCGCAAGTCGATGAAACTTGACTAGGCGTTAAGTTTATGTAAAGACTTGTATGACGTGTTCTTTGACATGGAGAGTGCCTGTCGAACACTAATGGTTAGTGGGAGCACACATTATAGGTATGCTAATTAGATTAGTATACTCGAACCGACTCACCCTCGATTCGTCATACGGATTTCACTCCGGGACAGTCAATGACGGAATCGAAAGGTTGTGATAGGTATTCGTGAACCTTCGACTTGAGGATTTAGTAGGGATGTGCTTGTGACGTCAAGATTTTCATTAGAGTAGTTCGACCTCGTAAACCTAAGGCGGGGTCAACCTCGGCGTGCATCTTGACGGCAAGTAGCGAGTCCTACCGAATACGAAGATAGAATTCTTTCTCCCATTAGTGAGCGGGTTATATGTCCTATGCGGTTATTGCGATGATATCATAAGTCTTTGGCCAAAGCATTGGAGCTAGTTGTATTAGATACACGGCATTTCGATGATCTCGATTTGCATTAACGCATGCATAGCGTCAAGTACAGATAGGGTTTGACTGACCGTGACCCTATAACTTGATCGGGACATTTGAAAGAAGGGTTTATACGTATACTGGTATTCACGACAGAATGGTTCTTGAATGATCCCAATCATTCGTTCTCAGTTGGGGTACGGTGTAGGCCACCAGGCTGGCTAGGTGGTGCTACTACTCTTTGGTTCCTCCCATTGCTGACTGAGACGGACCTACCGAGTCGAGCATTAGGATTGACGACGGAATGAATTAAGCTAATTCTCTCATTATGAATATTAGATATTGGATATCTAATTTGGGACATTGGATGTTTAAATCGATTTATCGGATAAATTGATTTACGGCTTAATGGATTAAATATATCACTGGGTGATTAATTTAATTCATGAATATAATTATTTCTTGGAGAAATTAATTATGTTATTTTGTATTTGATATGTTTAATTAATTGGATTAATTAATCGATACAAATACATCGGAATGTAATCGTAGTTTATCAGTTTGGACTCACGGGAGTCCGAAACGAACCGAACTCATCCGTTTCTGCATGGTAGCCGCCCCCTTAATTTCCACCTTGCTTCCTTTTGTTTCTTGTTCCATTATTTAATGGATGATTAAGACTAGTGGGGCAAGTGTTGTAGTGGGATGAGTTGTTATCTTGGGTGGGAATAGAATAAAAGTAGAAGACATTATCTCTCAAATCATTCATTGATTTTTCTCACGGTTTATGAAGAGAGAGAGAGAGAAAAGAATTTTTGAGTTCATTTCTTAAGTCTTCTTCTTGTTCTTCATTTCTTCTTGGTTTTCTTTGAGAAATTTCAAGAGATTAATTGAGAGTTGTGAGTTATACACTTAGAGTGTGATAATCTCATATTGCAAGCTTCATCACCTAGCTCTAGCCGTATCCTCGGAGGATAGCAAGGTGTTGTCATTCCGTTCGTTTTTCCGGCGCGTGGCAAGTAGAGACGCGGTGCTTTCGGCGTTGGATCGTTCAAGAGCTTGGGGAATAGCTCAAGAGAAGGTTACCATTTAATCAACGGACTTCGAGGGTTAGTTTCTTATGACTCTTGCTTTTCGTTTATATATTCGTATATACGTAGCTCGATCGATCCTCGTAGGGATTCGGATCGAATTAATTTTCGTTTTACCGCTTCCGCTGGGCCTTCGTTTTAGGCACCGAATCCCAACAGTGGTATCGGAGCGTAGGTCTTGCGATCGTATATACGATATTGGCATTTGGAATGCTTGATTAGATGGTGAATGATTTGGAATCATTTTAGTCATAATCGTGGTATATGTTTTTCGTTTGTAATAATTTTTCGTAAGTTTATGTCTAAATATAAATCTTAAATTTCTGGGAAATATGACTTATATTGAAGATATGAAAGTCGGAAAATATTGATATTGGATATCCGGTCGAATATCTAGCCCCGAATCGTCGTCGGACGATTTTTTGGTCAAAAAGGGTAATCTAGCCGAGAGTGACTCGACCGTGTCCTGGGTGATACGGTCGTGTCCGGTAGTCTACCAAGTCACTGCCAGGCGACCCGACCGTGTCCTGGGACTCGGTCGTGTCCTGGCCGGCATCTTCCGAGCGTGACTCGGCCAAGCGTGCGTGATCGCCGGTAGAGTCGCCGAGGTGACTCGGTCATGCTGGCCCGTTTTCACCCCGGCTCGATTTTTCCGTGTATTCTTAAAAATTAATCTCCCGCACATTAAATTGGATTTAATATGATTAAAATGATTTATTGTATTTCATTTTATAAGGGAAATTTGATTAATTGGAATATTTATAGTCGACCGAATTATTTTGAACGTTATCAAATTACCGATTGTGTGAATCGATTGGATCGGTTCGTATTGTTGATTGGATCAATGTATCTCTACGCTTTCCATTTATATAGTATTTATTGGATGAATGCTTTTGAATGGGGATGTGGTTCGTGGACTTAGTTTTGAATCGTTCGTTTTATTCGATTGGGTTGTAAAGGCCTTTTTGAGCCTATTTATTTTACTAGAAATGTTTGTATCTAGGATGCAATTTTCGATGTAAAATTTATATGTAATGACGAAGACCGGAGGAAGATCCATTTCGAGAAGACGAAGATTCAAGACGAAGACTTGTAATTAGATTACGGAGTTTTTGTTTTCTAGGAACGGTCCATGAACCACATGTTGGTAGCAACTAGGTTGTGAATGGTTGTTTCATATTGTATGAATGCCACAAACGCGCTTAAACGATTAATGTGCAAAGTGCAACGTAAATCGCGAAAATTCTCCCACAATAAATAATTAAGTTTATAAGGTTTCAAGGTTTTCCTTCCCTCCATCGAGTTTTCGGGAAATTGAAATCCAAACCGGATGTGCTATGCTTCCGAGTTATCGGGGTAGTCGTTCGGGGAGGACGGATAAATTACCGGGAGCGCATTGGATGCCTTCGGTTGGAGCAAATTTTATCCCTAGAAACCTGATAGGTTGCCGGATAAGATTCAATTGTGAAACTGATTTGCGTCGATGGTATAAACTTAACTTGTTCACGAACCATAGAAACCGTATAGGTTGAGGGGAATGATCAAGGGGAAAAAGAAGATCGAATCATCCATTAGATGGGTTGGTGTTGGACACCACTTTATGAAAATTAATAGACTAGAAACCTGTTCGGTTGCCCTCTATTAAGATTTATAAAGAACTCGATCACCACTATGAAGTAGAGCGACGATACTTCCGGATATCACATGGGAGTGTGTTATTCCGATAAAAATAGTGGGAGCTGGGTAACTAGAATAGAAAAGACCTTAATTCTATACTCAGAACATAATATAACAAGTCACTAATTAATCTGTTATACTTAATGCAGACATAACTCAATATGACAATGAATCCTCTCGCAATTCTACTCGAAAAGAACACCTTAATGGGACCTAACTTTGTGGATTGGCTCCGCAATCTGATGATTGTCCTCAGTATAGAGGCACTGGGATACGTCTTGGAGACGGACATTCCAGCGCCTCCTGTGCGGACCCGAGCCAATCAGGAAGAGATTGAAAACCACGAAAAGTGGGTTAAGGATGACATGAAAGTCCGTGCTTATATGATGGCTTCCATGTCTAATGAGCTTCAGAGATCTCATGAGAAAATGACTTCTGCTAGGCAGATTCTATCTCACTTAACCGAACTTTATGGTGAGCACAGTAGAACTGCTAGATATGAGATATCCAAGCAACTATTCGGTGCAAGGATGAAGGAAGGTGAGAAGGTTGGGGAACACGTCCTCAAAATGATATCCATGATCGAGAGATTGGAGGCTCTTGATTTTAAAATGGATACTTCTCTCCAAACCGACCTTATCCTACAGTCTCTCCCTGATTCCTTCTCACAGTTTGTTATGAACTTCAACTGCAATGAGATTGCATGTAACTTAGCTGGGCTAATGAACAAACTGGTGACCGCTCAGTCTCAGATGAAGACCCCGCGGATGAAGGAGTCTGCACTTGTGATTCTTCTGGACTTTGGATGTCTAAGAATAAGAAGAAAAAGACCAAGAAGCGGACTGGACCACAAGCTAAGGACCTTAAGGGAAAGGGCAAGGCCCCGATGGTTCCAAAGAACAAGAAGAAAAAGGATGCTTGTCTCAAGTGCGGTGAGCTGGGCCACTGGGCTAGAGACTGTCCGATTCTTCATGGCACTTGGTCTGTAACTTTTAGTTTTGGAAACAAATTGTTCGCTCTGTATTTTCTACTTCCTGAATCTTTGGATTCTGGTGCTAGTTCTCATATTTGTACCGTGAATTAGGATCTGGAACAAAGTAGGAAGCTTGGAGCTGGAGAAGTTATGATCAAAGTCGGAAGCGGGCATAGTGTCGAGGCGACCGACATAGGATCACTTCTTTTGGGTTTAGAATCCGGCTTTGTTTTGACTTTAGAAGATGTACTTGTTTTGCCCAAGGGGCACAAAAACATTGTATCCATTCCGGTCATGGACCGAAAAGGCTTTTCATTTTTCATTGGTGATGGTTCCTGCAAAATTTATTTTAGAAATAAACTAGTGGGTACTGCTACATTGTTGAATGGATTGTATCATCTAAATCTCAAGAACAAAGTAGTTGTGAATACTATAACTAGAAAACGCGGTAGGGATGAAACCAATCAAGTTTTGAAATGGCATCTTAGACTTGGTCATGTTGGTCGGACCAAGGTTTACAAGATGGAAATAGATGGACTTATGGGTCCATTGGGATCGGATCCATTTCCTACTTGTGAATCTTGCCTTAAAGGCAAAATGACTAAGTCCCCTTCACAGGACATTTCAAAGAGCCGATAAATCGGGATTAATCCATACCGATGTATGTGGTGCTTTGGAAGCAGCACGTGACGGATATCAATATTTCATTACGTTTACAGATGATCATACTAGGTATGGTTATGTATACTTAATGAAACATAAATCCGAGGCCTTTGAGAAATTCCAGGAATTCAAGGCCCTAGTCGAGAAACAAACTGGTAATCATATCAAAGCACTTCGGTCGGACCGAGGTGGCGAGTATATGAGTACGGAGTTTGACGAGTTCCTTAAGGAACATGGAATAGTTTCACAACTAACACCTCCAGGTACTCCTCAGTTAAATGGTGTGTCAGAAAGAAGGAACCGGACCCTGTTGAACATGGTCCGTTCCATGCTAGGCTATACTGACTTGCCGATTTACCTGTGGGGGTATGCACTCCTGACTGCCTCGTATATCTTGAACAGATGTCCTTCCAAATCCGTTCCTAAAACTCCACATGATATGTGGGAAGGAAGGAAACCAAGTCTTAATCATATTAGGATTTGGGGATGTCCCGCTTATGTCAAGAAGACTAAGGTGGAAAAGTTGGAAGCTAGGTCTGCGAAGGGACGTTTCATTGGATTCCCGTCTGGGACGATGGGATATCTATTCTACATGCCCGAAGATCGAAGGATCATTGTTGCTTTACAAGCACACTTCCTGGAAGATGAGTTCATTCAGGAAGGCGGAGCAGTAGAAGTATTTCTTTAGAAGAATACAATGAAACTCCTCGAGAGACACTGCAAGAAACGGAACCGAACTTTCAAACACAAGTACAACCACCTCGTAGGTCTAGTAGGGTGTCTCATTTACTCGAGAGGTATGGGCTTGTGCACTTAGAGGAGCCGGGTCTCCATGAGGTTCCAAGTGATAGCCAAGAGACCGACCCAACAACCTATGACCAAGCGATGGTGGATGTAGACTCGCGAAATGGCGTGAAGCTATGAAAGCCGAGATAGACTCGATGCATGTCAATCAGTCTGGACTCTAGTAGACCGCCCCAAGGGCATAGTGCCCATTGGGAATAAGTGGATCTACAAGAGAAAGACCGATGGTGATGGCAAGGTTGACGCCTATAAGGCCGGGCTTGTGGCAAAGGGTTATACCCGAAAGGAAGGGATCGACACCACGATACCTTCTCGCCCGTAGCCATGATCAAGTCTATTCGCATGATGCTTGCTATAGCTGCCTACCACGATTATGAGATATGGCAAATGGACGTAAAGACGGCTTTCCTTAATGGATTCCTCGAGGAGGAAATCTATATGGAGCAGCCTAAAGGTTTTGTGTCCGAAGTCGATATTCAGAAAGTGTGCAAGCTTCAGCGTTCCATTTATGGACTGAAGCAAGCGTCGCGTAGTTGGAACCTTCGTTTTGACGAGGCGGTCAAAGAGTTTGACTTCGTGAAAAATGAAGAGGAACCTTGTGTATATAAGAAAGTTAGTGGGAGCAAGATCGCATTCTTAGTACTATATGTAGATGACATTCTACTAATAGGAAATGATGTGGGAATGCTTAGTTCTGTGAAAGCTTGGCTTTCGAGTAATTTCTCTATGAAAGACTTGGGAGAAGCAACCTATATTCTTGGTATTCGGCTCTACCGGGATAGAGCGAAGAGAACAATAGGCCTTTCCCAAGCCCTCTATATAGATAAGATCTTAAAGCGATTTAAGATGGATGATTCTAAAAGAGGGTTCCTACCGATGCAACATGGAATAAAACTCACCTTGAAAATGTGTCCTCAAAGTGAGGAACAACGCAAGGAAATTAGTAATATACCATATGCTTCGGCCGTGGGTAGCCTTATGTATGCTATGTTGTGTACAAGACCTGACATCGCACATGCTGTAAGCGTGGTGAGTAGGTTTCAGGCAAACCCAGGTAGGGAACATTGGACTGCTGTAAAGAACGTTCTCAAGTACTTGAGAAGAACGAGAGATATGGTTCTTATGTATGGCGGTGGAGATTTGGATGTGGTGGGATTCACTGATTCGGACTTCCAAGGACTGAAGGACGACTCGATGTCCACTTCTGGCTACATATTTACTCTTAATGGAGGAGCAGTATCTTGGCGTAGTGCCAAGCAAAGCGCGACTGCTGATTCCACCTGTCAGGCTGAGTATCAAGCAGCCTCGGAGGCTTCCAAGGAAGGGTTCTGGATTAAGAAGTTTCTGGGAGAACTTCAAATGATACCATGTGTTGAGCTGCCTGTTCCCATGTCTGCGACAACGACGGAGTCAGAAGCGCAGCCAAGGAGCCGAGGTTTCACAACAGACCAAACATATTGAGAGGAAGTATCATCTCGTAAGAGAATTTGTTCGCAAGGGATACATTGTCTTTGCCTGAGTAGACTCGGCCGACAACGTCGCCGATCCACTGACCAAGCCACTTTCTCAGACTAGCTTGGAGCGTCATCTGGAGAACATGGGTATTAGATACCATAGTGTGTGGCATTGAGTGCAAGTGGGAGATTGTTAGGAGTATGCCCTCGAATGCCACTCAGAGGTTGTTGAGTGAGGGCATTGTACTTGTAATTATGTAAACCATTAATATAAGGCAAATGAATGTTTCTTTATTTACTGGTAGTTACTGGCATTCCTAACTCGTAAATAAACATATAGAAACTAGTCCGTGTATTTGAGAGCAAAACGTTCCACTCTTTATTGGATAAGGGGGTCGGCACTGGAAAGGTTTATAGCTCAAATACTTAATCGTTCGCAAGTCGATGAAACTTGACTAGGCGTTAAGTTTATGTAAAGACTTGTATGACGTGTTCTTTGACATGGAGAGTGCCTGTCGAACACTAATGGTTAGTGGGAGCACAAGTTATAGGTATGCTAATTAGATTAGTATACTCGAACCGACTCACCCTCGATTCGTCACACGGATTTCACTCCGGGACAGTCAATGACGGAATCGAAAGGTTGTGATAGGTATTCGTGAACCTTAGACTTGAGGATTTAGTAGGGATGTGCTTGTGACGTCAAGATTTTCATTAGAGTAGTTCGACCCTGTAAACCGGAAGGCGGGGGTCAACCTCGACGTGCATCTTGACGGGCAAGTAGCAGGTCCTACTGAATACCAAGATAGAATTCTTTCTCCCATTAGTGAGCGGGTTATATGTCCTATGCGGTTATTGGAAGATGAGATCATAAGTCTTTGGCCAAAGCATTGGAGCTAGTTGTATTAGATACACGACAGCTCGATGATCTCGATTTGCATTAACGCATGCATAGCGTCAAGTACAGATAGGGTTTGACTGACCGTGACCCTATAACTTGATCGGGACATTGGAAAGAAGGGTTTATACGTATACTGGTATTCACGACAGAATGGTTCTTGAATGATCCCAATCTTTCGTTCTCAGTTGGGGTGCGGTGTAGTCCACCAGGCTGGCTAGGTGGTGCTACTACTCTTTGGTTCCTCCCATTGCTGACTGAGACGGACCTACCGAGTCGCGCATTAGGATTGACGACGGAATGAATTAAGCTAATTCTCTCATTATGAATATTAGATATTGGATATCTAATTTGGGACATTGGATGTTTAAATCGATTTATCGGATAAATTGATTTTCGGATTAATGGATTAAATATATCACTGGGTGATTAATTTAATTCATGAATATAATTATTTCTTGGAGAAATTAATTATGTTATTTTGTATTTGATATGTTTAATTAATTGGATTAATTAATCGATACAAATACATCGGAACAGAATCGTAGTTTATCAGTTTGGACTCACGGGAGTCCGAAACGAACCGAACTCATCCGTTTCTGCATGGTAGTCGCCCCCTTAATTTCCACCTTGCTTCCTTTTGTTTCTTGTTCCATTATTTAATGGATGATTAAGACTAGTGGGGCAAGTGTTGTAGTGGGATGAGTTGTTATCTTGGGTGGGAATAGAATAAAAGTAGAAGACATTATCTCTCAAATCATTCATTGATTTTTCTCACGGTTTATGAAGAGAGAGAGAGAGAGAAAAGAATTTTTGAGTTCATTTCTTAAGTCTTCTTCTTGTTCTTCATTTCTTCTTGGTTTTCTTTGAGAAATTTCAAGAGATTAATTGAGAGTTGTGAGTTATACACTTAGAGTGTGATAATCTCATATTGCAAGCTTCATCACCTAGCTCTAGCCGTATCCTCGGAGGATAGCAAGGTGTTGTCATTCCGTTCATTTTTCCGGCGCGTGGCAAGTAGAGACGTGGTGCTTTCGGTGTTGGATCGTTCAAGAGCTTGGGGAATAGCTCAAGAGAAGGTTACCATTTAATCAACGGACTTTGAGGGTTAGTTTCTTATGACTCTTGCTTTTCGTTTATATATTCGTATATACGTAGCTCGATCGATCCTCGTATGGATTCGGATCGAATTAATTTTCGTTTTACCGCTTCCGCTGGGCCTTCGTTTTAGGCACCGAATCCCAACAATTAATCACCTGGTAATTAATTTCAATTCACTAGACCGCATGATTTATCAAATAAATCAAATTAGATATCTAATATCCAATATTAATGAAGAGATAATAAATACATATTTATCCATCAAATATCCTTGTGCGCGACTCCATAGGTCCGTCTTAGTCGGCAATGGGACGAACCAAAGAGTATGGGTAATACTTAGCCAGTCTAGTGCTCCGTATCGTAACCCAACTAAGAACGAATGATTGGATCATTCAAAACTATCGTGAATACGTATACGTATAAACCGTTCAATCATATGTCCCGGTCAAGTATTCGGGTCACGGTAAAGTCAAATCCTATTGTAACTTGACTCTATGCACTTGATTAATGCAAACCGAGATCATCGAGCTCTCGTGCATCAAATACAACTAGCTCTAAATGCTTTAGCCAAAGACTTATGATCTCATTTGCCATTAACCGTATAAGACATTTACCTGCTCACTTACAGGAGAAAGAATTCTATCTTTGTATTCAGTAGAGACTGCTACTTGCCCACTAAGTTGCATTTCGAGGTTGACCCCACCTAGCGGCGATTGGATCGAACTACTCTAATGACTAACTTAATGTCACAAGCACATCTCCTACTGAAACCTCACGTCAAAGGTCCACGTTGTAATATCCGGAATTTCTACTACCGCTGTTTAATATTATTTTATCCGAGTTATATTGTACAGCGTGGAATCTATACAGTATAGATAAAATAAATGAAGGACCGAGATGCCAGTATCGGTATAATTGTCGTACTTGGTCGACAATTGTGTTAGAGGATATAGTGCGTCGTGTATACGTATCCGATATGTCGAGACGTTGGACAAGAATAGCTGAAAATGGCTAAGTATAGCCTTATTAGCGCACGTTAATAGTTAAGCTTAGCGCACGCTACCATGCAGGGTTAGCGCATGCTAAAGGTAAAATCATAGCGCACGCTAATGCAGTAAGATCGGAAGGAATCTGCGTGTGGACCAGGCCACTTTCGGCGCACGTTCTGATAAGTCAACGGATGTTTGTAACGTAGTACTAGCGCACGCTAAACCCTAAAGGTTAGCGCACGCTAATGGTATATTGGACAAAAAGGAATCTTATCCTCATCAGCACTTTCGGCGTGTGGACCAATCTTCGGAGCATACAGACAAACGAGTCAACTGATATTAGCGCATGCTAAACGCAAGGACTTGCGTACGCTAGAGAGTGTAAGTTACGTACGCTAATGCATGGACGTTACGTACATAAGGTTTAGCGCACGCTAGTAATGCGGTCTATATAAGGGACAGACGGGTATTATGAAGCATTTCGTCCATTCTTTCACCTTCAGTCGATAGAGAGAGCTTTGGGAGGTTCTTTAGGTTCCCAAACACGGTGAGGTGGTGATATTTAACAAGATTAAGATAGAAACCATGGATTAAAGCTTTGTTCTTGAAATCATTGGTGATTCATGGAAATGGATTCAACCTTGGAAATCAATCCATAAAGGTAATCACTCTTCATCTTTGGATTTCGTTTTGGATTGATTGTTGATGTTCTTGAGTTGATGATTATCATATAAACAAGTTGATAAGCATGATTATGATATGGATTACCGGATTATGATGATGTTATTGTTGATATGAGGATATTGATATGATTCTTGTGGTTTGAATAGTGTTGTTCGTTTTCTTGAGATAAGTTGGTGAATCCTTCTCCTCAGTTTTGGATGTTGATGTTATTGTCATTGATTACTCTCTGTAATGGAAGATTAAGGAAGTGTTGTTACGTTCTTGATGTTTCATGTATTGATATTAAGGGAGATGATATATGGATATAGAACTTGGATTATAAGTTGGATGATTGTTTATATGTTAAAGGATATCGGATTCCGTTGTTTTGAGCATGATTTAGAATCACTTAGTGTTCTTTATAATCGCCATATGTTGATCGGTATCTGTAATATCCGACTGTAATTTTTCACTTTTACCTGTCATTGTATTATTCAGATAATCTGATTATCATGAATCGTTGCATTTAGATTATGTTGAGGTATTATAGATTTGAATTTCGTATCATTGTTATTTCATTTCATATGTGATGATTCGATGTTAATTAGAGAGTTGCATTTTCAAATTTTTCTGTTGATGTAGCGTACGCTACATAGTATGATTAACGTACACTAATCCTGTGCCTTAACGTGCGTAATGTTTCCTCTGTTGCGTACGTTAAGAGGGAATCTGGCATCAGTTGACTTCAGCACGTGAACTCCTTAGCCATTGGCATGCATGTGAGTAAGGTCTGAGCTATCATGTCGGCCAGAGTCAACTTTTATTAGCGTGCGTAACCCCTTTTTCATTAGCGTGCTCTAACGACCTGCGAATTCAAGACAGTAGCCACTGTAAGCCGCTTACGTACGTAATATTAACCAGTTAGCGCACGTAAGTGTGTTAGCGTACGCTAAAACTTCCCGTTAGCGTGCGCTAAGTCTGTACAGTCTATTTATAGGACCAGCCTGTTTTTCATTTCTTCACAACTCCAAACCGATTCTCTCTCCATATATCGTCCCTCTGCACTCCCAAACCGATATCAACCTCCCCCAACTTGCTTCTAAGCCTTAAATCTTGGAGTGGAGCTCATTTCCTTGGAGACTAGGAGGTGTTCTTGAGCTTGGAGTATATTTTCTCATAGCTTTGAGGTTGTTCTTCATTTCTGGAGGTAGTTGTACTTTCCTCTCTGTATTATTTTCATATGTTGACGTTAATAACGAATTATACTTGACCTAGAGTAGATTAATCAAGTAAAACATAGTTTTAATCCAACCTTTTAACACTTTTGATGAATATGATAAATGAGGGTTTGAGATGGATGTGTTCTTGATGATATAGTGATTCTAACCACGTTGTAACTATCATGCTCATCTTGTTGGACGAATTTAGCTCAGTAGAATACCCTTGAATCAGTTAACTTCACCGTAGTTGGATTTAACTAATAGAGTTGTTATCATAAAGTGATTAAACACCATTTTATGTTTTCACTTACCTTGGGAAGAACTTGGCCATGTTAGAAGTAGAAGGATGTCTTCTTACTCAGATTTCTTAAGAATCATATTCTCCTTATGTTTAGCTCAGCAAGATTTTGAATGGTTAAGGATATTTGTGGAACCAACACAACAACTTTTCACTAATCTAATGTGTTGAGAACTTAGTTTGTTTTGATCATCATACTAGATAGATGGTGAATTCATCATGATGTTAATGGATCTTCCAGCCTTGTAAAGAAAGATTTTGATAACCTTCATGTATATGGTGTAATCTCATAACTAATAACCTTGTTGTAAGCTTAATATTCAATTTAGATGAGAGGAGAATGATCATAAATGTGCAGATTCTGTTCTTTCAACATTTTAATGTTTTGGAAAGTTTAATCATCATAAGATGATCTTAACATCATAATTGGTTATTCAACATACCCTTGATAGAACTCTTGTTTATTATGAACCATGTGAACATTCGGTAAAAGTATTGTAAACCGATTTTTATGGTTGTAATGATGTTAAAGGAACTCCTGACATAAGGCTTCGATAATTGGAAATAGCAAACTATTCTAAAGGATTGTAGGATGACGTCTTACTAATCCTATATTGATAATTATACGAATATGTTATTGAGTAAAATGTATTTCGTTTAAGGTTGATTGTTCGAGTAAACAATATTAGTCGAGGACCGTTCGTTCGTTCCGACAAGAAGAGGACTATTCTCGTCTCCGTATTGAGGCAAGTTATCTTGCTTGGTTATAATGATGATTAGATTCTTGTGATGGTTATATATTTCATGTGTATGAATTGTTCATGTAATGTTTGTCGTGATTTAACATCGTCCTTGACGTTGTTCCGTTTTCTTCATGGGGTTGCATACCCAAGTGCGTCGCTTTGAATCGTTGATCTCTTTGGTCTTATTTTCACTTCGGTGAGTTTTTCTTGATCCTTAATCGGATATGTGATTTATTGAATTCGTTGTCATGTTATATCGTGACATATCCGGAATCATATCTGCGTTCCGATTGGTCATTATGTAGGATTTTTAGCCAGGCACATATATAGTCATGCGTGGATATTATTCCGCATTGGACTGTGCACACGAGACGTAGTTTCGTGAGGCTAATTAGGTACATTGTCCCACGTATATTCTGGATTCGGTATACGGGGCGGACATGTACACGGACACATTTCCGGATCGGGCGTACTGTGATGTCCATCTTGAGCCATATTGTTAATCATCCATAGTATTGGATGTGCTCGACGGTTTGTGACTGATTGTTTCATACGCCCGAGGGGTATGATTAATAGTCAAAATGATTTCCTTGAGATCTATATACGTGAATTGTATAATGTCGGAAGAATTAATTATCATTTATATCTGACCCTGTGTTTTGGGCGAAATACTTGTATTGTATTTTAGGTCGAGGCAAAGGCAAGGCACGGGAAGAGCATGTTGACGGCGAAGGTTTCGAAGGATACTAGTTTGGGGGCCCCACATCATTTGTTGTCCGGTTATGTTAAACCGTGTTATGTTATTTTATTTTCTGTTTCATTTAAATTACTATCTGGTTGTATTGACATTTGAAGTATTTTCCATCTCCATATGGTTTATACTTGTTTCTTTTCGGATCATGTGTATTATAAGGCCGTTGGCCATAATTTTGATAAACTCCTAATCGGAGTAATGACTATTCATTGTGGTTCGGTATCACAAATAATATTTATTTAATCTGTTTTGGATATCGCCTGGTGGGTCCCAGTGTGGGGTCCACGGCACTGTAATAGCCGCATTTTGGGGTGTTACAGAAGATGGTATCAGAGAGTTGTTTCCTTTTAATGAGTCATTGTGAAATGAACTAGTATCAAGAGACCTTCGTGTCACGTGTGACCTGTGCAAGCGCCTGACCCTACGAGCCAAATACGTTATGTACTTTATGAGCCATGATTTAATTACTGGCATAATATTGATATCAGTATGGGTCTTCTTGTTGATCATGTTATTTCGAGGAATTGTGACAGGATTTATCTGATTGATAATCCGAGGTAAATGTTGAATTGATTATATGATTGAAATTGTTCGACTTGACGCCAACATAATATTCGGTGCGACATTCGTGATATCGATAACCGTTTCCTTGAATATGTGATTCCTTGTTGCTATTAACTTAGCATGAATTTTAGTATCTTGAACTGTACTTATGGTTATCATTATGATTGATTCTTTCAGTATGGAAAGAAACATGAGAGGTCGTGGCAGAGGGGGACGAGGCCGCGGAAGGGGCCGAATCCCGATACCTCGAGCCAACAGACGCGCGAATGCGGATCAGAGTTCCGTAGACAGTGGTTCACCGTCTAGGGAACAATCGCACCACAGTGGGCGCGGGGATGCGCGTGTCGATCCTTACGTCGTGATGCAGGGCATGATGACACAGATGACCCAGATGGGTCAACTAATGGAAGCTATGCAGAGAGACGCTACTGGCCAACAACAGGGGCCTCATCCTCCTCCTGTGATTGGCGGACCCGTGAGTCGGATTATCAGCGACATCTCTCGCCAGCGACCACCGACCTTTGAAGGCTCCTCTGAGCCTGCTGACATTGTGCATTGGATCGAGCATTTTGAGAAACTTTTCCAGATGGTGGACTGCCCGGAAGAGAACCGCGTCTCGGTAGCCGCGTATTATCTTAGCAACGGCGCTCACACCTGGTGGCTTTCAGTAAGGCCAGCTGATGGTGTTTACACTTGGGAGGAATTTAAAAACCTCATGCTAGACCGTTAGTATCCAGGGCCACTCCGTGAGGCCAAACTGTCGGAACTACTGAACCCCGACCCGTCTGAAGACGATGATGTATTATCTATTGCTGAGAAATTCCAGGCACTCCTTCCTTTCGCCACGACAATTATCCAAACAGAGGCCGATAAGATCAAATACTTTCTCAAGAGGCTTAAACTCCGAATGAGAATGCAGCTGTTGAATCACCATTTTACTACCTTACCAGAGTTCATCGAGAAAGCTCTGGAGTACGAACTCACCGCGAAGGAGATTTCCAAGAAACAACCACAGTCCAACAACAAAAGATCCAGAAACCAGAACCAGACTGAGAGTAATCGGGGGACATTCAGGAAGCCCCAGTCATTGCCAAACCCTTCTGATCAACCACCCATGGCGTCAAAGCCCGCCGAATCGCACTCTCGAACGGTTCCCTCATCCGTGGTGTGTCATAACTGTGGGGGCCAGGGGCATATCAACTTCAAATGCCCAAAGCCTGCCATCACATGCCATACTTGTGGTAAGAATGGTCACCGTGCTCGTTTTTGCAGGAGTGGGCCCGGACATGAATCAGTAGCATCTCATGCTCCAGTTCAGTCCTTTGTCCAGAACCAGACGCCTCCGTCCGCTTCCTATCAGACCACCGGGGCGAATAGGGGAATGGGCTGTGAGAATCAAAGTGGTACACCTGGTGCCGGAACTGCGAAACCCAGGATTTACGAGATGAAGAAAGCTGACGATCAGCATGATTTCAGGTATACTCGAGATCCACTCCCAGCTTGTGTGTGTTCTTTTTTATACCGGTGCTTCACACTCCTTTATATCTTCTTCTTGTTTAAGTCGTTTGCCTCTAGACCATGTTATCAATTGTGAGCCCTATGTGATTGGTCTACCTGATGGTAGAAGAATTATTGGAAATCGTGAAGTCCAGGACTGTCCGATTCGTTTGAACGATCGTGAGTGGTTTTCAAATCTGATTGTAGTCGATTTACCTAAGGATGCTATAATCTTGGGTATCGATTGGATGAATCGTCATGATGCAATACTCAGTGTCCGCAAGCGGATGGTAACCGTCACTTCTGATGATGGTTTCGAGTGTATCTTTCGAGGGGATAATCCCAGTCGTTCTGGGAGAGTCATCAGTGCTATGAAAGCAGTGAAACTGCTTAATCAAGGGTGTATTGGTTATTGGTGCTACATGGCCAAAACAGCAGATCGACCAGTTGAATTGGCCGACATTCCGGTAGTCCGAAACTACCTAGATGTATTTCCAGACGAGTTGCCAGGCTTACCTCCTCATCGTGACGTGGAGTTTATTATTGAGTTAGAACCAGGGAGATCCCCGCTTTCAAAAGCACCGTATCGTATGGCTCCGACTGAGATGTAAGAATTGAAGAACCAGCTTGAGGAGTTGACTGACAAGGGCTATATTCGACCTAGTGCGTCCCCTTGGGGAGCACCAGTGTTATTTGTACGGAAGAAAGATGGATCTCTGCGCTTATGTATTGATTACCGTGAGCTGAACAGGGTAACCATCAAGAACAAGTATCCTTTGCCTCGTATTAATGATTTATTGGACCAACTTCAGGGAGCTGCCGTGTTTTCTAAGATCGAATTGAGATCTGGTTATCATCAGTTGAGGATTCGAGAGTCTGACATTTCGAAGACAGCATTCCGTACTCGCTATGGGCATTATGAGTTTGTGGTGATGCCATTTGGACTGACTAATGCACCGGCGATATTCATGGAGCTGATGAATCGAGTTTTTATTAACTATCTGGATCGCTTTGTAGCCGTTTTTATTGACGACATTCTTATTTACTCTCGTGACCACGAAGAGCACGAGCGTCACCTCCACCAAGTTCTCGATACATTGAGGCGAGAACAGCTTTATGGGAAATTTTCTAAGTGTGAATTCTGGATGCCTGAGGTTGTCTTTCTCGGGCATGTGATATCAGCCGAAGGGGTGAGAGTGGACCCACAAAAGACGGAATCCATTCGAGATTGGCTACCACCGAAGAACGTGAAGGAAGTTCGTAGTTTCCTCGGCCTAGCAGGTTACTACCGACAGTTCGTAGAAGGATTTTCTAAAATTGCACAACCGATGACTAACTTACTGCGAAAGGACAAGAAGTATTTGTGGTCAGAAGCATGTCAGCAAAGTTTTGATGAGCTCAAGATTCGATTGATTTCGGCACCTGTTTTGGTCTTACCAAAAGGAACGGAAGGATTTGTGGTGTATAGTGACGCGTCGAGACAGGGTCTGGGATGTGTACTAATGCAGGAAGGGAAGTGGTTGCCTATGCGTCGAGACAATTGTGACCCTATGAAATTAACTATCCGACCCATGACTTGGAGTTAGCAGCCGTGGTGTTTGCTTTGAAAATATGGCGTCACTATCTTTATGGAGTTACCTGCCAGATCTTTACAGACCACAAGAGCCTAAAGTATATTTTTACTCAGAAGGAATTGAACATGAGACAGAGAAGGTGGCTAGAATTAATCAAGGACTATGATATCGAGATCCTTTATCATCCGTGTAAAGCAAATGTGGTTGCCGACGCTTTGAGCCGTAAGACAGTGCAGGAGCAGATGCTGAGCCGTTTGACAGCACTGAGAGAGTTGCAGTTGGACCTTATGAGGCCAGAAATTGAAGTTTGGTTACAGCATGTTCAGGGACAACTTTGCACCCTTGAGATTTCTTCGTCTCTTGATGATAGGATCAAATCGAAGCAAATTATGGACCCATTCTTATCTCGAGTTCGGGATGAGGTAAAACAAGGGAAAGCCCCTGGATTCGTGATCCACGAGGATGGATTGATACGTTTTAGAAATCGAGTTTGTGTACCCGCTGACGAAGAGTTGAGGAACTCTATCATGAGAGAAGCCCATGCTACCCCGTACTCTATTCACCCGGGATCTAGCAAGATGTATAAGGATTTGAAGCAGAATTATTGGTGGGGGAGTATGAAACGTGAGGTTGCCGAATTCGTTTCGAGATGTTTAACCTGTCAGCAGGTTAAGATTGAGCACCAGCGACCCGCAGGAATGCTGAAACCGCGCCCGATTCCCGAGTGGAAATGGGAGGACATATCTATGGATTTTATCACTAGCTTGCTGACGAGTCGTCGAGGAATGAATACGATTTGGGTGATTGTGGATCGTCTGACCAAATCAGCCCACTTCTTGGAGATTAAGGACACGTGGGGTCCCGAGAGATTGGCCCAGCTATTTATTAAGGAAATCGTGAGATTACATGGTACCCCCAAGAGTATTGTATCAGACCGTGATGGGCGATTCGTGTCGCACTTCTGGAAGGCAGTTCATCGTGCGATGGGCACGCAGTTGAATTTCAGTACGGCTTTTCATCCACAGACCGATGGTCAGTCTGAGAGAACCATTCAGACTCTAGAGGATATGTTGAGAGCATGTGCTCTTGATTGGAAGGACGATTGGGAAGCCCAGCTGCCTTTGGTGGAATTCACTTATAATAATAGTTGGCACGCTTCGATTCAGATGGCACCGTATGAGGCATTATATGGCCGTCGTTGTAGGTCCCCTTTGTGTTGGGACGAACTGTCAGAATCTCTGGGTACGGAACCCGATATGTTATTAGCAGCCTGGGAGAAGATCACTTTGATTAGGATTCGGTTGTTAACGGGTCAAAGTCGACAAAAGTCTTATGCTGACCACCGTCGACGACCGCTTGAGTTCGAGGTTGGTGACCATGTGTTAATGAAGGTGTCTCCTACCCGAGGTGTTTTTCGTTTCGGGAAGAGGGGCAAGCTGAGCCCGAGGTACATTGGGTCGTTTGAGGTTTTGGAGCGTGTAGGTGATCTGGCCTATCGACTAGCTTTGCCACCGACTTTGAGTAAGATTCACAACGTGTTTCATGTCTCCCAGTTGAGGAAATATATTGCTGATCCGAGCCATGTACTTCAGTTCGACGAGAATGAATTAGCAGAGGATCATTCGTACGAGGAGCGTCCTGTGCGGATACTCGAGAGGAGGGTCAAATAGTTGAGGAACAAGACGATTCCCCTACTGAAAGTTCAGTGGTCACGACACGGAGTCGAGGAGGCTACGTGGGAAACCGGGGATAGTATGCGAGCGAGATACCCCGAGTTATTAACCCCTTAGTTTCTAGGATGAAACTCTTTTAAGGGGGAGAGTATGTAATATCCGACTGTAATTTTTCACTTTTACCTGTCATTGTATTATTCGGATAATATGATTATCATGAATCGTTGCATTTAGTATTATGTTGAGGTATTATAGATTTGAATTTCATATCGTTGTTATTTCATTTCATATGTGATGATTCGATGTTAATTAGAGAGTTGCATTTTCAAATTTTTCTATTGATGTAGCGTATGCTACATAGTATGATTAACGTACGCTAATCCTGTGCCTTAACGTGCGTAATGTTTCCTCTGTTGCGTACGTAAGAGGGAATCTGGCATCAGTTGACTTCAGCACGTGAACTCCTTAGCCGTTGGCATGCATATGAGTAAGGTCTGAGCTGTCATGTCGGCCAGAGTCAACTTTTATTAGCGTGCATAACCCCTTTTTCATTAGCGTGTGCTAACGACCTGCGAATTCAAGACAGTAGCCACTGTAAGCCGCTTACGTACGTAATGTTAACCAGTTAGCGCACGTAAGTGTGTTAGTGTACGCTAAATCTTCCCGTTAGCGTGCGCTAAGTCTGTACATTCTATTTATAGGACCAGCCTGTTTTTCATTTCTTCACAACTCCAAACCAATTCTCTCTCCATATATCATCCCTCTGCACTCCCAAACCGATATCAACCTCCCCCAACTTGCTTCTAAGACTTAAATCTTGGAGTGATCTCATTTCCTTGGAGACTAGGAGGTGTTCTTGAGCTTGGAGTATATTTTCTCATAGCTTTGAGGTTGTTCTTCATTTCTGGAGGTAGGGGTACTTTCCTCTCTGTATTATTTTCATATGTTGATGTTAATAACGAATTATACTTCACCTATAGTAGATTAATCAAGTAAAATATAGTTTTAATCCAACCTTTTAACACTTTTGATGAATATGATAAATGAGGGTTTGAGATGGATGTGTTCTTGATGATATAGTGATTCTAACCACGTTGTAACTATCATGCTCATCTTGTTGGACGAATTTAGCTCAGTAGAATACCCTTGAATCAGTTAACTTCACCGTAGTTGGATTTAACTAATAGAGTTGTTATCATAAAGTGATTAAACACCATTTTAAGTTTTCACTTACCTTGGGAAGAACTTGGCCATGTTAGAAGTAGAAGGATGTCTTCTTACTCAGATTTCTTAAGAATCATATTCTCCTTATGTTTAGCTCAGCAAGATTTTGAATGGTTAAGGATATTTGTGGAACCAACACAACAACTTTTCACTAATCTAATGTGTTGAGAACTTAGTTTGTTTTGATCATCATACTAGATAGATGGTGAATTCATCATGATGTTAATGGATCTTCCAGCCTTGTAAAGAAAGATTTTGATAACCTTCATGGATCTGGTGTAATCTCATAACTAATAACCTTGTTGTAAGCTTAATATTCAATTTAGATGAGTGGAGAATGATCATAAATGTGCAGATTTTGTTCTTTCAACATTTTAATGTTTTGGAAAGTTTAATCATCATAAGATGATCTTAACATCATAATTGGTTATTCAACATACCCTTGATAGAACTCTTGTTTATGATGAACCATGTGAACATTCGGTAAAAGTATTGTAAACCGATTTTTATGGTTGTAATGATGTTAAAGGAACTCCTGACATAAGGCTTCAATAATTAGAAATAGCAAACTATTCTAAAGGATTGTAGGATGACGTCTTACTAATCCTATATTGATAATTATATGAATATGTTATTGAGTAAAATGTATTTCGTTTAAGGTTGATTGTTCGAGTAAACAATATTAGTCGAGGACCGTTCGTTCGTTCCGACAAGAAGAGGACTATTCTCGTCTCCGTATTGAGGCAAGTTATCTTGCTTGGTTATAATGATGATTAGATTCTTGTGATGGTTATATATTTCATGTGTATGAATTGTTCATGTAATGTTTGTCGTGATTTGACATCGTCCTTGACGTTGTTCCGTTTTCTTCATGGGGTTGCATTCCCAAGTACGTCGCTTTGAATCGTTGATCTCGTTGGTCTTATTTTCACTTCGGTGAGTTTTTCTTGATCCTTAATCGGATATGTGATTTATTGAATTCGTTGTCATGTTGTATCGTGACATATCTGGAATCATATCTGCGTTCCGATTGGTCATTGTGTAGGATTTTTAGCCAGGCACATATATAGTCATGCGTGGATATTATTCCGCATTGGACTGTGCACACGAGACGTAGTTTCGTGAGGCTAATTAGGTACATTGTCCCACGTATATTCTGGATTCCGTATACGGAGCGGACATGTACACGGACACATTTCCGGATCGGGCGTACTGTGATGTCCATCTTGAGCCATACTGTTAATCATCCATAGTATTGGATGTGCTCGACGGTTTGTGACTGGTTGTTTCATACGCCCGAGGGGTATGATTAATAGTCGGAATGATTTCCTTGAGATCTATATACGTGAATTGTATAATGTCGGAAGAATTAATTATCATGTATATCTGACCCTGTGTTTTGGGCGAAATACTTGTATTGTATTTTAGGTCGAGGCAAAGGCAAGACACGGGAAGAGCATGTTGACGGCGAAGGTTTGGAAGGATACTAGTTCGGGGGCCCCACATCATTTGTTGTTCGGTTATCTTATACCGTGTTATGTTATTTTATTTTCTGTTTCATTTAAATTACTATCTGGTTGTATTGACATTTGAAGTATTTTCCATCTCTATATGGTTTATACTTGTTTCTTTTCGGATCCTGTGTATTATAAGGCCGTTGGCCGTAATTTTGATAAACTCCTAATCGGAGTAATGACTATTCATTGTGGTTCGGTATCACAAATAATATTTATTTAATCTGTTTTGGATATCGCCTGGTGGGTCCCAGTGTGGGGTCCACGGCACTGTAATAGCCGCCTTTTGGGGTGTTATAGTATCTGAAAAACATGCATCTATATAGCATTAGTGCACGCTAAGCTTACTGGGTAGCGCGCGCTAACGGGAGCAACTTAGCGCATGCTACGTTAAGTTATTAACGTGCGCTAAGAAGGCCGAAAGTGCAGTATTTTCGTGTTGTGGTTATGAATTCGTGCTGGTTTGAGTTGGATTGATCCGACTAGTGTTTAATCGAGATATTGTCATGCCGTTAGGTTTGTGATTTGGTTTTATCGATTGTTGATTGTTATCGAACTTGTTGTCTATCGATTACTGTAATAGGTTGAGAATATTGATCGGTGATTACAATCGTGTGTTGTGGTCGAGCTCGAGTATGTTCATGAATTGCTTTGGTCGGGACCGAGGGACTTATAGATGACGGCAATGGAATTGGTAACAGCTTCATCGGTATCGAGGCAAGTTATTACTTGCTCAGTTTATAATATTTAATGAATGGTTTCAGTTTCATTGGTTTACAATTCGTATAACAATGTTTATAATCGTAATCACAGTGGATTTGGGATTATAGGTTGTATTCGAGTTTTGGGAATTAAATCATAAGGTATATGATTTACATTTATTGTTGGTATACTTGGTATCGAGGATACATTGTGGTATAGACGAAGACGTGAATTATTTACCGTCCGTGGTAATTTGTACCATCGAGTATTGAGGATAATTGTCCGTTATGGTTTGGACATCGAGATTGCTCTCGAAGGACTCGGGACAAGTACTCTAATCATTTTTGTCATTTTGTGTCGATCATGTTATGATACATTCGTGTATCGTTGTTGTCATGCATTTGTGCACGGTTGTTGTCGTGCATTGTGTACTATTGTCTTGTGCAGTCGTGCATTGTTGTCGTATGTCCACCATGCGTTGGTCCGACGGGATCATCATGGGAATCTATAGCTATGTGCGCTAGATCGCTGTACAGGTAATACCACCATGCGTTGGTCCAACGGGATCATCATGGGAATCTATAGTTGTGTGCGCTGGATCGTTGGATTACCATATGTATTGCTGTTGTGCATATGCCATAAGTATACATTGTCGTTATTGTTGTGATCATATTGACGTTGTCATATGAGTATGCATTTGTAGGTCTTGTGTTAGGACCATGTCCGTATGTTGTGTTGATCTGATCTCGGATTAGACTGACGTGATGGTAATGGTATTTCGTATCTTTAGGTATGTTCCGTATTTCCTTGGTACTTGTCTTTGATGGACAATCGATTATCGTATTGGAATTGTCGACGTTATCCGATGGATTGAATTGGCCAGAGTTGGTATAATTTCCGTATCGCGAGTTATGATAATGATTTGAGAACCTTGGGTATTGTTGAGATACCGTACAGATATTTCGGTATTATCTTATTATGTTGTTAAGGATACGAATCGTGGATTTTCATAAAATTACGACGGTAAGATTAGATTGGTCGTATTCTTACTTAGTATTTCCATTGATATGTAATTATTGACGTGATGTGATGGATATCATTGTTGGATATTATGGCTGACCCTGTCGTGGGCTTTCTTTTTAGGTTCTTGGATTATCAAGCTTGTAGCGGTCGTGAAGAGATGAGCTTCCCGGAGGATACTGGCTAGGACATGTATTTGTGTATTGAGCTTCTGATCTGTTGTTGTATTCCACTGCTAGAGTATTTTAATTGTTTGTCTTTATCCGCTGCGTGAGTATTTTTAAATGTCCTTTTGGTATCTGGTAACTTTGGTTACTTTGGCAATCATTTTTCTAAACTTGTTCTGTCGGTACGTGTAAGCGATAGCTTAACGTATGTTTTTAAACTGTTGATTCTTGGCATTTCGGGCCTTGTGGTTTCAAATGAGATTTTACGACGGTTTGATTAATGAGTTTTATAAAGTCTTTGAATGTTTTTAAAAGACAGTACCGTCGTTAGCCTCTTTGGCGTTTATTAATGTTTGCAAAAATTTCCTTCAGCCTTGTGGGTTCCATCTCGGGGCCCACGGCGCTGTAATATTCCTGGATGGCTCTGGGGGTTTTACACACGTATACCTATCACAACCTTTCGATTCAGTCATTGACAAACCCTGAGTGATATCCATGTGACCGAATCGAGGTGAGTCATGTTCGAGTATACTAATCTCATTAGCATACCTATAACGTGTGATCCCACCAACATTTAGTGAAGATAGGCACTCTACATGTCAAAGTACACGTTATACAAATCTTGGCTAAACTTAATGCCCAATTAAGTTTTATCGACTTGCGAACTAGTTAAGCATTCGAGCTCTAAACACTTCCAGTGCCTATCTTCTTATCTCCATAAGGAGTAGAATGTTTGCTCTCAAATGCAAGTACTATTAGTCTATATACCAAATCACAATGCCAGTGATATACAATAATATAGAAATAATAATTGCCTTATTAAATATTCAAAATTACAATACAAATGCTCTCACTCTCTCATCATCTGAGTGGGCTTCGAGGGCATATTCCTAACAATCTCCCACTTGCACTCAATGCCACAAACTATGGTATCTAATACCCATACTCTCCAGATGTCTCTCTAAGACCTTTTGAGAAGTGTCTTGGTAAGCGGATCAACAACATAATTTGCTGTGTCTACTCTCTGCAGTATAACATTTCCTTCCTAAACCATTTCTCTCACAAAATGATATTTTATCACAAAACAGCATCACGGGCTTCTCCGCATTAGGAACCACTTGAAGTTCCTAAGTGAACTTCTTAATTCAAAACGCTTCTTTAGCAGCCTCCGTGGCTGCATGATATTCGGCTTTGACATGTAGAGATAGCAGTCAAACTTTTCTTGGTACTTCTTCAAGAAACTGCCCCACCATTCAGAGTGAAGATATACCCTGATGTGGACATCTGAGCATCCATGTCCCCCAAAAAATCTGAATATGTATAACCCATAACTCTAAGTTCTCCACCACCGTATGTAAGAACCAAGTCTTTAGTACTCCAAAGGTACTTAAGAATGTTCTTTACAACAGTCCAATGTTCCTGCCCTAGATTTGACTGGAACCGACTTACTATGATCACAACATAAGCAATGTTCGGTCTAGTGCAAATCATAGCGTACATGAGGCTACCTACTGCCGAAGCATAGGGCACCTTGCTCATTTCCTTTTTGTCTTCCTCACTTTAAGGACATATCTCTAAGGAAAATTTTGCACCATGTTGCATAGGAAGGAACCCTCTTTTAGAATCTTCCATCCTAAATCGCATCAGGATCTTTTCTATATAGAGGGATTGGGAAAGACCTAACATTCTTTTCGATCTATCCCGGTAGAGGCGAATACCCAGAATATAGGTAGCTTCTCCTAAGTCTTTCATTTAGAACTCTTTAGAAAGCCAAGCTTTCACATAACTGAGCATTCCTACATTGTTTCCTATAAGTAGAATGTCATCTATATATCGTATTAATAACGCAATTTTGCTCCCACTAACCTTTTTGTAAATACAGGGCTCCTCTTCGTTTTGCACAAAATCAAACTCTTTAACTGTCTTGTTAGAACGAAGATTCTAACTCCACGAAGCTTGCTTCAGTCCATAAATGGCAAGCTGAAGTTTGCATACTTTATGAATATTGGTTTGAGATATGAATCCCTTAGGCTATTCCATGTAAATCTCCTCCTCTAGGAATCCATTTAGGAATGCCGTTTCATATCCATTTGCCATATTTCATAATCTAAGTGGGCTGCTATGGCAAGAATCATGCGAATAGACTTAATCATAGCTACAAGCGAGAAGGTCTCTAAGTAATCGATTCCTTCTCTTTGGGAATAACCCTTTGCCACAAGGCTGGCCTTATAGGTATCAACCTTGCCATCTGCATTAGTCTTTCTTTTATAGTTCCATTTGTTTCCAATAGGCACTATACCTTTAGGACTATCTACTAAAGTCCAGACCTGATTAGCATGCATTGAGTCTATGTCAGATTCCATAGCTTCTTGCCACTTGGTAGAGTCAACATCTACCATCGCTTGGTCGTATGTAGAAGGATCATTCTCTTGACTACTTTCTGTCATCTCATGGACACCCAGTTCCTTGTGATGTAGATAGCCGTACCTCTCAGGTAATTGAGAAATTCTACTATACTTGTGAAGTTGTGTTTGTATTTTAGAAGGTTCAGTTCTAATATTATGCACATGTGTCTCAGTTGGTGTTTCTTTTATTTCTTCCAAAGAAATATTTCTCCCTACCCCGCCTTCCTGAATAAACTGATCTTCCAGGAAGTGTGCTTGTATAGCAATGATGATCCTATGATCTTCATGCATGTAGAATAGATATCCCATGGAGTCCCCTGGATATCCTATAAAATGACCTTTCACAGACCTAGCTTCCAATTTCTCTACTTAAGTCTTCTTGACATAAGCAGGGCATCCCAAATCCTAATATGATTAAGACTTGGTTTCCTACCCCTCCACATCTCATGTGGAGTCTTAGGAATGGATTTGAAAGGACATATGTTCAAGATATGCGCAGCAGTAAGGAGCGCGTAACTCCACAGATAAATCGGTAGATCAGTATAGTTAAGCATGGAGCGAACCATGTCCAACAAGGTTCGGTTCCTTCTTTCTGATACACCATTTAATTGTGGAGTAGCTGGTGAAGTGAATTGTGACACTATTCCAAGTTCTTTTAAGAACTCATCAAATTCGGTACTCATGTACTCACCACCTCAGTCTGACCGAAGAGTCTTAACAAAGTTACCTGTTTGATTTTCAACTAGGGCTTTAAATTCCTTGAATTTATCAAAAGCTTCAGACTTATGTTTCATTAAGTACACGAACCCGTATCTAGTATGGTCATCAGTGAATGTAATGAAATACTAAAAGCCATCCCGTGCCACTTCAAAAGGGCCACAGACGTCAGTATGGATCAATCCAAGTTTTGCACCAGCTCTTTCAAAAGTCCCTGCAAAGGGTAACTTAGTCATTGTGCCTTGAAGGCAAGATTCACAAGTTGGATAGGGATCTGATCCCAATAGACCCGTTAAGCCCATCTTTCTCCATTTTATGAACCTTGGGTTGACCAATATGACCAAGTCTAAGATGCCACTTAAGTGCTTGGTTCGTTTTATCCCTACCACGCTTCCTAGTTATAGTGTTCACAGTTGTTTTATTCTTAGATTCAAATGGTATAAACCATTTAATAATGTAGCAGTACCAACTAATTTATTTCTGAAATAAATAGGACCCATATCAATAAATAAGTGAAATCTCTTTCGGTCCATGACCGGAATTGATACAATATTCTTGTGCCCCTTGGGAAAAACAGGTACATCTTCTAAAGTAAGAATAAAACCAGATTCTAAATCCAACATAAGGGATCCTATATCAGAAGCCTCGACACTATGCCCACTTCCGGCGGTGACCATCACCTCCCCTGAATCCATCTTCCTACTTCGTTCCAGATCCTGATTCATTGTACAAATGTGAGAACTCGCACCGGAATCAAGTATCCAAGAAGTAGACTATACAGTTATAGAACAATTTGTTTCTAAAACCAGTAGTTCCGTACCTGAAGGCGCATTATGGTCAAGCTTTGTACAGTACCTCTTCCAGTGGCCTAGCTCACCATAGTTGAGGCATACATCCATTTTCTTGGCCTCCTTGCTCTTTGAACTATTGGGGCTTGCTGTAATACCCGGTTGTAATTCATTCATTTTCATTCAGTAATTATCAGTCTGTAATTGTCACTCAGTAATTCTCACTCATTAATAATCACTCATCATTCATGAATCACTCATTTGCGTTCAATGTTGGCATGTTGTAATCGTATATCAGTTACCGATCGTCATTTTATCTCCGTTTTTAGATCGAGACGGGAGTATTATCATTTTCATTGTGATTGATAGCCTTGTACTGATAATATCATCTTTGGCTCATGTTAGACTTGTTCACTTTCACATTCGTATGATATGTCGGATCATTCATCAGTCGTAGCGAGGAATCGGAATTATCGGATTGATTCACCTTGGCCAGCATCGAGTTACGGCCGTAAGGTTCTGGGATACGGCCGTAAGTTAGCAGGTACGGCCGTAAGGCTGGCCGGTTACGGCCGTAAGTGGTCCAGCAGGCTGCCCGGGCATTTTGGCCGAAGGTGAGTTACGGCCGTAAGGAAGGTGAGATACGGCCGTAAGTGGCGTTCGTAAATTTCGGGTGTTGCCGACCAAGGGTGACTTACGGCCGTAAGGGTTGCGGCATACGGCCGTAAGTCGAGGCAGGTACGGCCGTAAGGCTTGGCCGGATACGGCCGTCGCTGCAGAAGGATGTCCGCCATTTTTGACGAAGGCGGGTTACGCCCGTAAGGTTGGCGGATACGGCCGTATCCGAAAGTTACGGCCGTAAGGTGTGCGATACGGCCGTAAGGTCAGCCGGCGGGTGTTTTTGACGAAGGCGAGTTACGCCAGAATTAAGGAACGATTACGCCGTAAGTCTGCCGGCAGCTTTGACGCCAGTTACGGCCGCATTTGAGTTGGCCGATTACGGCCGTACGGCCGCTGACTTGTAAAGTTACCGCCGAAAGAGCGCCGCGTTACGGCCGAAACTTCCGGCAGATTTAATGACTTGGCCGGTCATTTCTCCTCATTTCTTCTTTTTCCTTCTTCATCCGAGAGAAAGGGTTGAGAGAGAGATTTTATCATCATCAATCACTTGAGTGTGTAATCTTCATCATCTTCATTCCTTTGAGAAGCTTGGATACTCGTTTTAACTCGTGTTCTTCGGATCGTAGTGGTTGGATCTTCAAGAGGTAATTTCTTCAACACCTTGGATTTTGATTTTGTGTTGAGTTATGATGTTTTGGACGTTATAATCATGTTATATGAAGGGATATGTATATGATTATGAGTTTGTATAAGGATTCATTGGATTATTGAGAGATTTATTCAAGAACACTTTGAATATCGAGTTGGATTTGGGGATTTCCGATTAATTGTTGTTATAATCACGTTTTGGATATTCATAACGGATTATTGATCGTATTGGAGATGTTTTGTTGTTTTGAAACACTTCTTGGGGATTTGAAGTTGGTATTATTGAGGTTTAGTGGTAATCAATCAAAGTTGGCCTCAAAGTGTTCGATATAATGCCCCAATGAACTTGGTTTAATCGTATCGACGTCTTGAGTTCGTTATATTCGTGTTTAATTCGTTATTGATCGGGTTGTTGGCAATTGTATTGAATTAAGGTTGTTCGAGCGACCGGTATCTTGGTTAGGACGTTGTTCGTGGACGGACATTCTTCATCGTTGTTGTGTAAGTTAATTCTTACTCGGTTAAAAGGATATTCATACCTTTTGTTGTTGATTATTCATAATCATAACTCATTCATCATTGTATTAATCATATTAAAACTTGTTATTATCAATTAATCACTTCAGTCATAAGGAACGACGGTTCCAATCTTTTCGTTGAGCTATCATTCATTTCATTATTACTCTCATCTCGGTGAGTCATTCTTGACTTTGTCAGATTATTACTTATTCATTGATATTCATTACGGTCATTCTCGTTCATATGACCTTCTGGGTTCATATTGCGTGGCCGGGTGTGGCTGTGTGGAATTTTTAGTCGGGCACACGATGGTTATTGTATTGGGTTCACCGATACATTAGACCGTGCACACGGGAAAGCGTTACACCGTGAGACTAATTAGGTACACGGACGGGTGTTGTACACTCACACAGAACATTACGGGCGTACTATGGTACTCCTCTTCAGCGTAATTCATAATTAAGGATATTTCATAACTCAGTTAATTCATGATTGTGTAATTTCAACCCCTGAGGATTGTTGTTCAGATAATCGACCCGCTTGGGGATATTGTTTTTCGTGTCATGGCAAGGCAAAGGCGCAGGAGAGCACGATGACGGCGGGAGTCCCAAAGTGATACTAGAAGGGGCCTCACTTTTCGATCATTTATTCGGTCACTTATGTTTTCTTTATTTATTCCATTAGTCATTCCTTTCGAATACTCATTTCATTCGTGTCGTGTATTTTATCGTCACATGAGATACACATGTATTCTATTATCCCGGTGTGTTGTATGAAACTCCTACTCGGAGTAATTGATGTTATAATGTGGTTCGGTACTACATTTACCCCGTGTAATTCATCCTTTTTCATTCGCCCGGTGGGTCCCGGTCGGGGTCCACAGACCGTAATATCCGCCTAGTTTGGGGTGTTACGAGTTGGTATCGGAGCGTGGTTTTGAATACTACCCTCCAAGTCATGTCTCGTTTGAAATCATCGTCGTCGGACTAGTATCATTGGACTTTCGCGTCACGTGTGACCTGTGCAAATGCCGAGCTAATCAGACCAAGAACTGTAAGATTTCTAATGCCATGGTATAATTTCTGGCATTAATCATCCATTCATAATTCATCAGTTAACACTACTCAATCATCATTGTAACTTTGAAAAGGACGGTCAGGTTAACTCATTAATCACTCAAATCATTTCATTATTCATTGTTGATTAGAAAGATCAAATCATTAATCTTGTTAACTCATTCAAGATAATCATTTCAGTAACTTCATCAGATAATCATGTCACGTCAATTAATCATTCATGTAATCGCTGTATTAGAGCGTGTATGCTCATTTTCATCATTTCATAATATAATCATAACGTGATATTCATGCGGGAAATATAATCATCATGTGACTTTCCTACTTCAGTATGGAAAGAGCTGGCAGAGGACGAGGAGGACGAGGCCGTGGAGCGGGCCGAATCCCGAGAACTCGTGCGAACACACGTGCAAATGCCAGGAATAATGCTAACTCATCGAGCAGTGACGCTGCCACTCATTCACCTGGACGCGATCATTCACTATCGGGGAGTCGTACCCGGGACACGGCTCAGTCAGAGGGTGTCCGGGTTGACCCACTCGCATTTATGCAGGGCATGATGGCCCAAATGACCCAGATGGCTCAGTTGATGGAGACGATGCATAACTCCACTACTCAGAATCAACAGGCCCCTCCGCCGCCACCTCAGAGGCAAGAGAGGAATGTGAGCAATATCATCGGCGACATCTCTCGCCAGAGGCCACCGACTTTCGAGGGCTCGTCTGAGCCGGCAGATATTATTCATTGGCTCGAACATTTCGAGAAGTTGTTTGCTATGGTGGAGTGTCCGGAAGGACACAAAGTTTCTGTTGCGGCTTACTACCTGGGTAAGAGCGCTCATTCTTGGTCGTTGTCGTTGAAGCCCACCGAAGGATCTTGTACTTGGGATCGATTCAAAACTCTCATGATGGAGAGGTATTATCCGGCCCCATTCGGAGAGGACAAGCCGTCGAGTTACTCACTCCCGACCCCTCATCGACGAGGATGTTCTCGCCATTGCCGAGAAATTTCAGAACTTCTTCCGTTCGCCTCATCTATCATTCATTCCGAGGCGGATAAGATTAAGTATTTCAGAAGAGGCTGAAACCCCGTATGAGACTTCAGTTGCTCAATCATAATTGCACCACGTTGGTGAATTCATTGAGAAAGCTCTCACCTATGAGCTTATCGCTAAAGAGATTGCTAAGCGGCAACCTTCGTCTCGCTAGCAAGAAATCGAAGAATCGTAACTTGACCAAGGCGGTCGACAACCTTCAAGAAACCTCGGGCGGGCTCTGCTTT
Organism: Orobanche coerulescens; assembly: GCA_033398695.1. Lineage (NCBI taxonomy): Eukaryota > Viridiplantae > Streptophyta > Magnoliopsida > Lamiales > Orobanchaceae > Orobanche > Orobanche coerulescens. The sequence goes on along the minus strand of CM065816.1, from coordinate 50,101,571 downwards.
TTCGAGCGACCTCCTGTGTCGCCTAGACCCGCGGAATCTCGGCCTCGAGCGCGCCTCGGCCATCACTGCTTTAATCGTGGGGAGCTTGGTCACCTCACCAAGTGTCCTCGATGACTATCACCTGTCATAATTGTGGGATTGCCGGGCATAAGGCCCGTTTTGCCGTAGGGACTCCAAACCTACTCGAGATGTCATCTCAAGCCCCGGCAAGCATTGCTCGTTGAGTCGCCGCGCTCAATCAGGCTGCTTAAAACGACAGAGCGACTAAGGGTGGAGCCTATAGCCAGCAGACGGGAGCGTCCGGTGCCGGGACTAGCAAGCCCCGGATTTATGAGATGAAGAATACTGATGATCCCGAGGCCCGAATGATCTCAGGTACACTCGATATTCTATCTCAACCTGTGTGTACCCTTTTTGATACTGGTGCATCGCATTCATTCATTTCCGAGTCATGTTTGAGTAGACTACGCCGGGTAGTGCTACTAGTTGTGAGCCTTATGTCATCGGCCTACCTGATGGTAGACGAATTATCGGTAATCGTGAGATTCAGAATTGTCCGATTCAATTTCATGGTCGTGTATGGCCAGCAGACCTAATCGTGGTAGATTTGCCGAGGGACGACGTCATCTTGGGTATTGATTGGATGGATCGTCATGATGCCATCATTAGTGTCCGTAGCGTATGGTCACTATCATTTCGCACGATGGGGTTGAATGTGTGTTTCGTGAGGTAATCCTACTGCTCGTAAGGTCATTAATTTGATGAAAGCAGTAAGGTTACTCAATCAGGGATGTGTCGGTTATTGGTGCTATATGGCCAAAACCGAGAAGTCATCAGTAATGTTAACGGATATTCCGGTGGTGAGGGAATATGCCGATGTTTTTCCAGACGAGTTACCTGGTTTGCCTCCACAGAGGGATGTGGAATTCACGATTGAGTTGGAGCCTGGTACGTCCCCGATATCGAAGGCACCGTACCGGATGGCCCCGACCGAAATGCAGGAATTAAAGAACCAACTTGAGGAATTGTTCGAGAAGGGTTATATCCGACCGAGTGCGTCTCCGTGGGGAGCACCCGTGTTGTTTGTCAAGAAGAAGGATGGCTCATTTCGTTTGTGCATCGATTATCGGGAGTTGAACAGAGTGACAATCAAGAATAAGTATCCCTTACCCCGTATTGATGATCTTTTAGATCAACTTCAGGGAGCTTCAGTATTTTCCAAGATCGACTTAAGGTCTGGATATCATCGCCATGGATTCGAGAGTCGGACATCGCGAGGACGGCGTTTCAACACGCTATGGCCATTATGAGTTTGTGGTTATGCCGCTCGGATTGACTAATGCACTGCGGTGTTCATGGAGTTAATGAATCGGGTTTTCATCGACTTTTGGATCGGTTTGTTGTTGTCTTCATCGATGACATTTTGATTTATTCTCGTGACCGGGAGGAACACGAGTTTCATCTTCATCAAGTGCTCGACGTGTTGAGACGCGAACAACTTTATGGGAAGTTCTCCAAATGTGAGTTACGGATGTCCGAAGTGACTTTTCTCGGACATGTAATTTCATCGACGGAGTTCGTGTCGACCCTCGAAGACGGAGGCTATTCGATAAAGGTTAACTCATAAGAATGTAAAGGAAATCCTGATTATCCTCGGAATAGCGGGTTAAAATCGGCGATTAGTTTAAGGATTTTCCAAAATTGCTCAACCATTGACGAACCTTTTGCGAAAGGATAAGAAATACACGTGGTCCGACGCGTGTCGCAGAGTTTTGAGGAACTCAAGAGCCGGTTAATGACAAGACTGTACTTTCCTTGCCGCAGGGGACGGAGGGATTTGTGGTTTATAGTGATGCGTCCGGGCAGGGTCTCGGATGTGTGCTCATGCAGAGCGGAAAGGTTATTGCTTATGCTTCACGGCAATTGAGACCTTACGAGGTTAATTATCCGACCCACGACCTGGAGCTAGCAGCCGTGGTGTTCGCTTTGAAAATTTGGCGTCATTATCTTTATGGCGTTACCTGTCAGATATTCACCGATCATAAGAGTTTAAAGTATATATTTACTCAGAAGGAGTTAAATATGCAACAGAGACGGTGGTTAGAATTAATCAAAGATTACGATATCGAGATCTTTTACCACCCGGGCAAGGCGAACGTTGTCGCCGACGCCTTGAGTCGCAAGTCCGTTCAGGAGCAGATGCTTGCTCGTCTAACAGCTGTAAGGAACTTCAAGGAATTCCTTAGACCCGAGATCGAGGTCCAGCTTCAGCGAGTTCGGGGACACTTTGTATGTTAGATATTTCATCGTCACTCGAGGAGGTAATCGGAGAGAACCAGAGTTCGACTTCATTGTTGCGCATCCGTGGGGATGTGGCTCAGGGAAAGCCCTCGGATTCGTGGTCCACGAGGATGGACTTTTGAGATTTAAGAATCGGTTGTGCGTATGCGAATGACGAGTTGAAAAACTCGATTTTGAGAGAAGCTCATGCTACCCCTTATTCTCGTTCATCCGGTCCAGAAGATGTACAAGGACTTGAAACATTCTTACGGTGGAGTAATATGAAGCGAGAAGTCGCAGAATTTGTTTCGAGATGCTTAACTCACAACAAGTTAAGATTGAACATCGGCGACCGGCGGTATGTCAAACCTCTCCTATTCCGGAGTGGAAGTGGGAAGACATTTCTATGGACTTCATCACGAGTTTGCCGACGAGTCGTCGTGGCATGAATACGATCCGGTGATTGTGGACCGCTTAACTAAATCACCATTTCCTTGAGATCAAGGATACGTGGGGTCCCGAGAGACTGCCTCGATTGTTCATCAAAGAGATAGTCGACTTCATGGTACTCCTAAGAGTATCGTTTCCGATCGTGACGGACGATTTGTGTCTCATTTTTGGAAATCACCATCGTGCTATGGGAACTCACCAATCTCGCATCGCTTTTCATCCTCACCGACGGGCAATCGAGAGGACTATTCGACATTAGAGGACATGTTGAGGGCATGCGTCCTCGATTGGAAGGACGATTGGGAAGCCCAACTACCATTGATCGAGTTCACGTATAATAATAGCTGGCATGCTTCCATTAAGATGGCACCTTACGAGGCCTTGTACGGTCGTCGTTGTCGGTCCCCTTTGTGTTGGGATGACTTGTCGAATCAATCGGCACCGAGCCCGATATGCTTATAGTCGCCCGAGAGAAGGTAGCTTTAATCGAGTCGTATGTTGACATTTCGTAGTCGGCGTAAATCCTATGCGTATAATCGTCGTCGACCACTAGAGTTCGAGACGGGTGACCACGTTTTGGTCAAGGTATCCCCGAGTCGAGGTATTTTCCATTTTGGGAAGAGGGGAAAGTTGAGTCCGAGATTCATTGGACCGTTTGAGATTTTGGATCGAGTGGGCGAGTTAGCTTATCGATTGGCTTTACCTCCGGCGTTGAGCCGAATTCATAATGTATTTCATGTCTCTCAGTTGCGGAAGTATGTTGCCGACCCGAGTCACATACTCCAGTTCGACGAAATCGAGATCGCCGACGATCATTCATATGAGGAACGTCCTATTCGAGTTTTAGAGCGGCGAATCAAACAGTTGAGGAATAAGACGATTCCTTTGGTTAAAATTCAGTGGTCTAGACACGGAGTCGAAGAGGCCACTTGGGAAACCGAAGAGAGTATGCGGGAGAGTCATCCCGAGTTGTTTGACCCTTAGTTTCGGGGACGAAACTATTTTAAGGGGGGGAGTATGTAATACCCGGTTGTAATTCATTCATTTTCATTCAGTAATTATCAGTCTGTAATTGTCACTCAGTAATTCTCACTCATTAATAATCACTCATCATTCATGAATCACTCATTTGCGTTCAATGTTGGCATGTTGTAATCGTATATCAGTTACCGATCGTCATTTTATCTCCGTTTTTAGATCGAGACGGGAGTATTATCATTTTCATTGTGATTGATAGCCTTGTACTGAGAGTATCATCTTTGGCTCGTGTTAGACTTGTTCACTTTCACATTCGTATGATATGTCGGATCATTCATCAGTCGTAGCGAGGAATCGGAATTATCGGATTGATTCACCTTGGCCAGCATCGAGTTACGGCCGTAAGGTTCTGGGATACGGCCGTAAGTTAGCGGGTACGGCCGTAAGGCTGGCCGGTTACGGCCGTAAGTGGTCCAGCAGGCTGCCCGGGCATTTTGGCCGAAGGTGAGTTACGGCCGTAAGGAAGGTGAGATACGGCCGTAAGTGGCGTTCGTAAATTTCGGGTGTTGCCGACCAAGGGTGACTTACGGCCGTAAGGGTTGCGGCATACGGCCGTAAGTCGAGGCAGGTACGGCCGTAAGGCTTGGCCGGATACGTCCGTACGCTGCAGGAAGGATGTCCGGCCATTTTTGACGAAGGCGGGTTACGCCCGTAAGGTTGGCCGGATACGGCCGTATCATCCGAGTTACGGCCGTAAGGTGTGCGGTACGGCCGTAAGGCTGTCGGCGGGTGTTTTTGACGAAGGCGAGTTACGCCCGTAACTAAGGAACGGTTACGGCCGTAAGTCCTGCCGGCGAGCTTGGACGAAGCGAGTTACGGCCGCACGAGTTGGCGATTCTACGCCGTAAGGCCGTTGACTTGTAAAGTTACGGCCGTAAGAGGGCCGAGTTACGGCCGTAACTTCCGGCAGTATTTAATGACTTGGCCGGGTCATTTCTCCTCATTTCTTCTTTTTTTCCTTCTTCATCCGAGAGAAAGGGTTGAGAGAGAGATTTTATCATCATCAATCACTTGAGTGTGTAATCTTCATCATCTTCATTCCTTTGAGAAGCTTGGATACTCGTTTTAACTCGTGTTCTTCGGATCATAGTGGTTGGATCTTCAAGAGGTAATTTCTTCAACACCTTGGATTTCGATTTTGTGTTGAGTTATGATGTTTTGGACGTTATAATCATGTTATATGAAGGGATATGTATATGATTATGAGTTTGTATAAGGATTCATTGGATTATTGAGAGATTTATTCAAGAACACTTTGAATATCGAGTTGGATTTGGGGATTTCCGATTAATTGTTGTTATAATCACGTTTTTGGATATTCATAACGGATTATTGATCGTATTGGAGATGTTTTGTTGTGTTGAAACACTTCTTGGGGATTTGAAGTTGGTATTATTGAGGTTTAGTGGTAATCAATCAAAGTTGGCCTCAAAGTGTTCGATATAATGCCCCAATGAACTTGGTTTAATCGTATCGACGTCTTGAGTTCGTTATATTCGTTTTTAATTCGTTATTGATCGGGTTGTTGGCAATTGTATTGAATTAAGGTTGTTCGAGCGACCGGTATCTTGGTTAGGACGTTGTTCGTGGACGGACATTCTTCATCGTTGTTGTGTAAGTTAATTCTTACTCGGTTAAAAGGATATTCATACCTTTTGTTGTTGATTATTCATAATCATAACTCATTCATCATTGTATTAATCATATTAAAACTTGTTATTGTCAATTAATCACTTCAGTCATAAGGAACGACGGTTCCAATCTTTTCGTTGAGCTATCATTCATTTCATTATTACTCTCATCTCGGTGAGTCATTCTTGACTTTGTCAGATTATTACTTATTCATTGATATTCATTACGGTCATTCTCGCTCATATGACCTTCGGGTTCATATTGCGTGGCGGGTGTGTGGCCGTGTGGAATTTTTAGTCGGGCACACGATGGTTATTGTATTGGGTTCACCGATACATTAGACCGTGCACACGGGAAAGCGTTACACCGTGAGACTAATTAGGTACACGGACGGGTGTTGTACACTCACACAGAACATTACGGGCGTACTATGGTACTCCTCTTCAGCGTAATTCATAATTAAGGATATTTCATAACTCAGTTAATGCATGATTGTGTAATTTCAACCCCTGAGGATTGTTGTTCTGTATAACTGACCCTGTTTGGGGATATTGTTTTTCAGGTCATGGCAAGGCAAAGGCGCAGGGAGAGCACGATGACGGCGGGGAGTCCCAGTGATACTAGAAGGGGCCCCAGTCTTTTCAGTCATTTATTCGGTCAATTATGTTTTCTTTATTTATTCCGCTGCAGTCATTCCTTTCGAATACTCATTTCATTCAGTGTCGTGTATTTTATCGTCACATGAGATACACATGTATTCTATTATCCTGGGTGTGTTGTATGAAACTCCTACTCGGAGTAATTGATGTTATAATGTGGTTCGGTACTACATTTACCCTGTGTAATTCATCCTTTTTCATTCGCCTGGTGGGTCCCAGTCGGGGGTCCACGGCACTGTAATATCCGCCTAGTTTGGGGTGTTACACTTGCCCTTTCCCTTATCGATCTTGGCTATTGGACCTAACTGTTTTTTGTTCTTTTTCTTCTTATTCTTGGACTTCCAAGTCCCAGAAGAAATCAGAAGTGCAACTTCCTTTTCTTTTGTCTTCATCTGAGACAGGGCAGTCGTTAGTTTTTTCATTAGCCCAGCTAAGTTATATGCAATCTCATTGCAGTTGAAGTTCATGACAAATTGGGAAAAGGAGTCAGTAAGTGACTGCAAGATAAGGTCAGTTTGAAGAGATGCATGCATCTGAAAATCAAGAGCTTCTAATCTCTCAATCATCGAGATCATCTTGAGGACATGGTCCCCAACCGTCTCTCTTTCCTTCATCTTGGTGCCGAATAATTTCTTCGATATCTCATATCGAGCAGTTCGACTATGCTCTCCATAGAGCTCAAACAGGTGCGCTAAGATGGCTCTCGAAGACGTAATATTTTCCATAGAGCCTAACATGTACACGCGTACTCTTACGTCATCTTATACCCATTTCTCATGGGCATCGACATCTTCCTGATTGGCTCTGGTTCTTGCAGGATCCGCTGGGATGTACGCCTCCAAGACGTATCCCAGCATTTCCATAGTTAGGACAATCCTCAAGTTCCGAAGCTAGTCCACATAGTTTGAACCAGTTACGTTCTTTTCAAGTAGTATAGCGAGTGGGCTCATTGTCATACTGAGAGTTTTGTTAACTACAGAGAATAATTTAAGATTCGTTAGTGATTGTTTAATTATGATCCGAGTGAAGAATTTAAGGACTTTCTTTTTCCATAACTCGGCTCCCACTATTTTATCGGCATTTGCACACTCCCATGTGAAATCCGGAAGTCACGGTTGACTTCATAGTGGTGATCGAGTTCTTTACAAAGTTTAATAGAGGGCAAACATACGGTTTATATTCTATCATTCTTTATAAAGTGATGTCTAACACCAACCCATCTAATGAATGATTCGTTCTTCTTTTGCCCCTAGTTCACTTGCCCTCAACCCATTCGGTTTCTATGGCTCGCTGAACTACCTAAGTTTAAACCGTCAACTCCTATTAGTCTGACAATTGAATCTTACCCGGCAACCCATACGGTTTCTAGGGGTTTGATTTGTCACAACCAAAGGCATCTAATGTACTCTAGGAATTTATCAACCTTCCCCAAAAATATTACCCCGACATACTCGGAAGTATAATATTTCGGTTTAGATTTCAATTTTCCATGAGTTTAACGGAGGATAGGAAACCTCGTAACCTTTATAAGTTAGTATTTATAAGTGGGAGTATTAGCGCGATTATATGTTACACTTTACACATTAATCCGTTTATTAAGCGTGGTTTGTCGGTTTGTATCTTTGTCATACAATATGAAAACATACACAACCTAAAACTAACAATATGCAGTTCACGGACCGTTCCTAGAACAAAAATATCGTAATCTAATTACATGTCTTCGGCCTTGAATCTTCGTCTTCTCGAGCGGATCTTCCTACGGTCTTCGTCATTACATATAAATTTTACATTTGAAAAATTGCATCCTATACAAATTTTCTAGTAAAATAAATAGGCTCAAAACGGCCCTTACAACCCAATCGAACAAAAAAAATGATTCAAAACTAGGTCCATGAACTTCATCCCTATTCAAAATTAATGCAACAATTACATTAAAATAAATGGCAATAATGATTAATCTAAAAACCGATCTTAATCAACAAAAATTAATCCAACAATTAGAATTAATCCAATCAATTCACGTAATCGTTAATTTTAATTTGTTCCGGACAAAATAAATATTTCATTAAATTAATTCCCTTAAAAATAAAATTATCATAATTATATTTTAGTCAAATTAAATCTAATTTAATTTGCGAGAAATTAATTTACCGAACGAAATATAAAAACGGAGTCGGAAAACACAAAGCCCGGGCCAAGCCCGCGGCCAGCAGTCTTGCCAAGACAGCAGCCCAACCCAAGGCCGGGCGCCGTCGCCTCTCGTGAGACAGCTTTGTCCGGGCAGCCTGGCAACCCCGTGACCATTAGTCACGGTCCGGCTATTTTTCCAGCTCGTCTTTTCGTCCCGAATCCAAAAATAATAGTTTTCTAATTTTTATATTACACATTTAAATTAGTTTTTTAAAAGAAAAATAGATTTATATTGTAACATAAAATCATGAAAAATAATTTTTAGATGAACAATTAAACATCAACAATTAAAACAATTATGATTCCAAATCATAAAAAAATATAATCAGGCATTCCAAATGCTAATATCGAATATACGATCGCATAGACCTCGCTCCGATACCACTGTTGGGTTCGGTGATTAAAATCGAGATACGCAGCGGAAAGTAAACCGGTCCAACCGGATAAAACCAAAACCCAAAAATGGATCGATCGAGCATCGTATAAACGAATATAAATAACGAGGATGATAATCAAGGAATACTTACCCTCGTAGTCCTTTGATAATATAATCTTCGAAGAAAAACCCGAACAAGCTTTTTCCAATTACCGACACGAACACGAATCCAATTCATTGTAGCTTGTTGAAAGATCCAACACCGAAAATGCCGAATGTCTCTACTTTATTACGCGTTGGATATTGATCGGAAAAATAAAATATCAATTCGTTCTCAAAGAACACGGCTAGGAATTGATACGGTATTTTTCTTCTCTTCGCTTCTTCCTTTTGTTTCTCTCAAAGACGAACAAAAAAAAATTCTCCTCCCCTCTTGTGAACTCACGGCTGGAGTCTCTTTGTTAGGTGTGTGTGTTTGTTTTTTCAACTCATGAAATGGTTTGATAAACCATATATTTATATTACAAAGTGAGATCAAATGATGAGATTCTAAATGATGAGATCCTTCATAAAATAAATCTATCACACCCCACACACATGCAAGACACCTTCCATACTTGAGGGGGGCCCGACTAGAGTATGGTGAGAAAATGAGGTGAGCCACTAAGTTCGTGCACCGGACGTTGGCGTGTCTAGTCCGTTAAGTACACTTTGTTTTATCTCAAATGTATTTATATATCCAATTAATTAATTTTATCAAATACAAAATTATAGTAATATATTTCCAAGAAATAATTATTTATGAATCAAATTAATCACCTGGTAATTAATTTCAATTCACTAGACCGCATGATTTATCAAATAAATCAAATTAGATATCTAATATCCAATATTAATGAAGAGATAACAAATATATATTTATCCATCAAATATCCTTGTGCGCGACTCCATAGGTCCGTCTTAGTCGGCAATGAGGAACCAAAGAGTACAGGTAACACTTAGCCAGTCTAGTGCTCCGTACCGTAACCCAACTAAGAACGAATGATTGGATCATTCAAAAATATTATGTCGTGAATACCGTATACGTATAAACCCTTCAATCATATGTCCCGGTCAAGTATTAGGGTCACGGTAAAGTCAAACCCTATTGTAACTTGACTCTATACACTTGATTAATGCAAACCGAGATCATCGAGCTCTCGTGTATCAAATACAACTAGGTCTAAATGCTTTGGCCAAAGACTTATGATCTCATTTGCCATTAACCGCATATGACATTTACCTGCTCACTTACAGGAGAAAGAATTCTATCTTGGTATTCAGTAGAGACAGCTACTTGCCCACTAAGTTATATTTCGAGATTGACCCCACCTATCGGCGATTGGATCGAACTACTCCAATGACTAACTTAATGTCACAAGCACATCTCCTACTGAAACCTCATGTCAAAGGTCCACGTATACCTATCACAACCTTTCGATTCAGTCATTGACAAACCCTGAGTGATATCCATGTGACCGAATCGAGGTGAGTCGTGTTCGAGTATACTAATCTTATTAGCATACCTATAACGTGTGCTCCCACTAACTCTTAGTGAAGCCAGGCACCCTACATGTCAAAGTATACGTTATACAAATCTTGGCTAAACTTAATGCCCAATTGAGTTTTATCGACTTGCGAACTAGTTAAGCATTCGAGCTCTAAACACTTCCAGTGCCTATCTCCTTATCTCCATAAGGAGTAGAATGTTTGCTCTCAAATGCAAGGACTATTAGTCTATATACCAAATCACAATGCCAGTGATATACAATAATATAGAAATAATAATTGCCTTATTAAATATTCATAATTACAATACAAATACTCTCACTCTCTCATCCTCTGAGTAGCATTCGAGGGCATATTCCTAACAGTTTGTTGATATGGAACTTTTCTAATAGCCGTTAGCCATTCCCAGATGCTCGATAATCCAGCTAATTTGTGTAACATAAGTCACCTTATGGCTGAATTTCTTCTTGGCACTGTCCCAACTGACTTTGTTCACCTCCTTTACTAACTGGTTGAAGATATTGCCAGGCTAGTCAATTATCTGACATTGCATCATTGCCCCCAACACTGTATTTTGATGTGGACATCTGATCAAAGCTTCCAGACATGCCCATTACCATCTTATTGGTCATGTCCATTAAGAATGGGAATTCCTTCTGGATGGGTGCTTTCTTTGCGGTGTTTTTCAACTTGCTCGACTGTTATGGCAGTTTGATCCATTTCCAGATATCTAAATAATTCTGTTTGAGGGCCTCCACCGCTATTTCATGGTTCTTTAATCCTAATGCATCAACAACAGTCTGTTGGTTGACGATGATGTGTTCGCCAAATATTGAGCTTTTTATGCCTCATTCAATCACTTTAGCTTCCTCGAAGATACAAATAACCGCTTCCTTGTAGAGTTCGGAACGGTTAATGTGCAGGTAATGGTAGATACCATTTTTCTTCATCTTCAAGATCTGGTCCGCCATTAGGAGAGCGTTGTTGGACTCCAGAAGTCCAATGAAGTCCACAAAGATGCTGAAAGTAATTTGTTCCTTCACGACCTCCAGATTGATATTCTTAAAATAGGTTGCGGAGTCTATTTCCGCAGTTAGAAAATGTTTTTAGTGTAGAGAAGAGATCAAATTTTTGCTATCGGAACTTTAGGGTTCTTGCTCAGAAATTGAAGGCGATAAATTTTTATCAATAATTTCAGTTGTTTAAATAATGAATGTTTTGAAGTGATTTTAATGAGTATTTAATTTTGAAGTGGCGGTTCGACTTTTCAAAAAACGTGCGGTAGTGTTTTGACAACATGGGGTAGACGTGGTGTATCGTGGATATTAACCCACATGTTTTTAAATAGAATAAAATAATATTACTAGAATTAGGAACTTAGCTGGTTGACTGTTTGACTTATGATGCAACTAAGTTTTGATCCTGGATGAGTTTCTAATGAGATAGGTTCTTTCATCCTGGCCGAGTTCTTGTATCAATTATGTTCTTGAATCCTGGATGAGTTTATGATCAGCTAGGTTCTTCAATCCTGGCTGAGTTTATGATCAACTAGGTTCTTCAATCCTGGCTGACTTTTCTACATCAGCTAGGTTCTTCAATAATGGCTGACTTTTCTGCATCATCTAGGTTCTTCATTCCCAGTCTAAAAGTCCAAGATCTCTTCTTAGTTCAGGAAATCTTTCTTCTGGCAAAGGCTTGGTGAATATATCAGCTATCTGTTATTCAGTGCAGACTCTTTCCACTCAAACTCCTTTGTTGATCACATGGTCTCGGATAAAGTGATGCTTGACATATTTGTGCTTTGTTCTTAAGTGTAGTACTTGTAATACCCCAAACTAGGCGGCTATTACAGTGCCGTGGACCCCCGACTGGGACCCACCAGGCGAATGAAAATTAATGAATTAAATAATATAACTATAGTACCGAACCACATTATATTACCAATTACTCCGATGAGGAGTTTTAAGTACAATACATCCAGGAAATACAGAATACCTGTATATTTTATATGAAGATAAAATATACAACACTGAATAAAATGAATATCCAAACGGAAATTTGCAGCGGAAATCAAAATGAAGAAACATGAATGACTGAAAAGGACTGGGCCCCGCTACTAGTATCACTGAGACTCCTCGCCGTCAACGTTCTCTTCTCGTGCTTTTGCCTTGCCATGACCTAAAAACAACATCCCCAACGGGGTCAGTTACACAGAACAACAATCCTCAAGAGTTGAATAAACACAATCATTATATATCTTAGTTATGAAATTAAGCTGAAGTGGGGCATCATAGTACGCCCGTAATGGGACGTGCAAGTGCACAAGATGAGTTTCCGGACACACCCGCACTTGTACCTAATTAGTCTCACGGAGGCACGTTACCGCGTGCACAGTCTAATGTGTCGGTGAACCCGCACCACATGACTATTGTGTGCCCGACTAAAAATTCCACACATAACCACCCGGCCACGCAATATGAACCCAAAAGGTCACAAGAAAAAAAGTGACCATGATGAATATTGATGAATAACAATCCGACAAGGGTCAAGAATGACTCACCAAGATGAAATAATAATGAAATGAATGATAGCTCACTGAAATGATTGGAACCGTTGTTCCTCGTGAATTGAATGATTAGTTTGATAATTACAAGTCTCAACATGACTAATACACTATGAATGAATTATGAATATGAATGAACAACAACGAAAGGAATGAGTATCCTTTTAACCGAGTAAGAATTAACTTACACAATACCGGTGAAGAAGGTCCTTCCTCGAACAAACGTCCTAAATAGAAATGTCGGTCGCTCGAACAACCTTGAATAACACAATTACCAACAATCCGCTTAATATACGAATCAAGCATGATCACAACCAACTTAAAACGCCGATACAACAAATCCAAATTCATTGGGGCATTATGATAATGAACGCACTGACCGAGTTACGGCCGTACCATAAATACTTTACGGCCGTAACAACAACACTTACGGCCATATCCTGCCGAACTTACGGCCGTAAGTTGTCTTCGTTGACAACACCTTCCTGCACAAATGAATGCATGCTACGACCGTAGTCTCCAAATCATACGGCCGTACCTTCCTGCTTATGGCCGTAACTAGTATGACTTACGGCCGTACGACATCTTTGTCCAGAAAGACACCAATTCCATGAATGCATATTACGGTCGTAATGCATGATCAGTTACGGCCGTAACTCACTGTTGGAAATGACAAAATCTGACAACTCCGTCTTCTCGTTACAAATGATGAATGATCCGACATACAATACTTGTATGAATGTAATTAAGTCCAATAACAAGCAATAGGTGATACTTCCAACACAAGACTACCAATCACAATGATTATGATAATACTCTCATCTCGATTCTCAAACGGAGTTGAATGACGATCGATAACTGATACACGGCTCCAAGTACGACAACGATGAATATAAATGAATGAACGTGAATGATGAATGATTATTGATGAGTGACAATTACTGAACGATAATGAATGAATTTACAACCGGGTATTACATACTCCCCCCTTAAGAAGAGTTTCGTCCTCAAAACTAAGGGTCGAACAATTCGGGATAACTCTCCCGCATACTATCCTCGATTTCCCAAGTAGCCTCTTCGACTCCATGTCTAGACCACTGAATCTTAACCAAAGGAATCGTCTTGTTCCTCAGCTATTTGATACGTCGCTCTAGGACTCGTACAGGACACTCCTCATACGAATGATCATCCGTGATCTCAATTTCATCGAACTGAAGTACGTGACTCGAATCAGCAATATACTTCCGCAACTGAGAGATGTGAAACATATTATGCGTTTATCTCAATGCCGGAGGTAAAACCAATCGATAAGCCAGACTGCCTACTCGATCTAAAATCTCAAACGGTCCAATGAGTCTCGGACTCAACTTTCCTCTCTTCCTGAAACGGGAAATACCTCGGCTCGGGGATACCTTAACCAAAACGTGGTCACCTGCCTCAAACTCTAATGGTTGACGATGATTATCTGCATATGATTTTTGTCGACTCTGAGCGGTCAACAAACGACTCCTGATTAAAGCTACCTTCTCGTGGGCAGCTATAAGCATATCGCGCTCGGTGCCGATTAGTTCTGATAAGTCATCCCAACACAAGGGAGATCGACAACGACGACCATATAAGGCCTCGTAAGGTGCCATCTTAATCGAAGCATGCCAACTGTTATTTTATGTGAACTCGATCAATGGTAGTTGGGCTTCCCAATCATCTTTCCAATCGAGAACACAAGCTCTCAACATGTCCTCTAACGTCTGAATAGTTCGCTCAGATTGTCCGTCGGACTGAGGATGAAAAGCTTTGCTGAAATTAAGCTGAGTTCCCATGGAACGATGAACGGATTTCCAAAAATGTGACACGAATCACCCGTCACGATCAGAAATGATACTCTTAGGAGTACCGTGCAATCTGACTATCTCTTTGATGAACAACTGGGCAAGTCTCTCGGGACCCCACGTATCCTTAATCTCAAGGAAATGAGCTGACTTAGTTAAGCGGTCCACAATTACCCAAATTGTATTCATGCCACGATGACTCGTCGGCAAACTCGTGATGAAGTCCATTGAAATATCCTCCCACTTCCACTCTGGAATATGGAGCAGTTTCAGCATACCCGTCGGTCTCTAATGTTCTATCTTGACTTTCTGACAGGTTAAACATCTAGAAACAAATTCTGCGACTTCTCGCTTCATATTACTCCACCAGTAATGGTGTTTCAAGTCTTTGAACATCTTGCTAGAGCCCGGATGGATAGAATAAAGGGTAGCATGGGCCTCTCTCAAAATCGAGTTTTTCAACTCATCCGCCGGAACGCATAACCGGTTCTTAAATCGCAAAAGTCCATCCTCGTGGACTACGAATCCAGGGGCTTTCCCCTGAGCCACATCGTCTTGGATGCACAACAAAAAGGGGTCTGAACCCTGATTCACTCAAATCGCCTCCTCAAGTGGCGATGAAATCTCTAACATGTAAAGTTGCCCTTGCACTCGCTGTAACCAGGCCTTGGGACTTAGGAATTCCTATTGAAGCTCCTTCTGAACTATTAAACGAGCAAGCATTTTCTCCTGAACGGACTTACGACTCAAGACGTCGGCGACAACGTTCGCCTTGCCCGGGTGGTACAGTATCTCAATATCATAATCCTTGATTAGTTCCAACCACCGTCTCTGTCGCATATTTAACTCCTTCTGAGTAAATATATAATTCAAACTCTTATGATCGGTGAAAATCTGACAGGTGACGCCAAATCTTCAACGCGAAAACCACGACTGCTAGCTCCAGTTCGTGGGTCAGATAATTGACCTCGTAAGGTCTCAGTTGCCATGAAGCATAGGCAATAAATTTCCCGTTCTACATTAGTACACATCCGAGACCGTGTCCGGATGCATCACTATAAACCACGAATCCTTCCGTCCCTTGTGGTAAAGAAAGGACAGGTGCTGAAATTAAACGGCTCTTGAGCTCTTCAAAACTCTGTTGACACGCATCAGACCACGTGTATTTCTTATCCTTCCACAAAAGGTTCGTCATAGGTTGAGAGATTTTAGAAAATCCTTTCACAAATCGCCGGTAATAGCCTGCTAATCCGAGAAAGCTTCGGATTTCCTTAACATTCTTCGGAGGTTGCCAATCTCGGATAGCCTCCGTCTTCTGAGGGACGATACACACCCCGTCTGATGAAATCACATGTCCGAGAAACGTCACCTCGGACATCCAGAACTCATATTTGGAAAACTTTCCATAGAGTTGCTCTCGTCACAACACGTCGAGAACCTGATGAATGTGAATTTCGTGCTCCTCTCGGTCACGAGAATAAATCAAAATGTCATCTATGAAAACAACCATGAACTGATCCAAATAGTCGATGAAGACCCGATTCATTAACTCCATGAATACCGCAGGTGCATTAGTTAACCCAAATGGCGTTACTACAAACTCGTAGTGCCCATAGCGTGTTCGAAACGCCGTCCTTGCAATATTCGATTCTCAAATTCGCAACTGATGATACCCAGATCTTAAATCAATCTTGAAAAATACTAAAGCTCCCTGAAGTTGATCTAAGAGATCATCAATACGGGGTAGGGGATATTTATTCTTGATCGTCACCCTGTTCAACTCTCGATAATCAATACACAAGCAAAATGAACCGTCCTTCTTCTTGACAAATAACACTGGTGTTCCCCATGGAGACACACTTCATCGGATGCCCTTCTCGGTCAAGTCCTCCAATTGATTCTTCAGTTCTTGCATTTCGGTCGGGACCATCCGATACGATGCCTTCGATAATGGGGATGTACCGGGATCCAACTCTATCGTGAATTCCACATCTCTCTGTGGAGCCAAACTAGGTAACTCGCCTGTAAATACATCGGCATATTCTGTCACTACAGGAATATCCGCCAACATCACTGATGATTTCTCGGTCTTGGTCATATAGCACCAATAACCAACACACCCCTGATTGAGTAATTTCACCACTTTTATCATATTAATGACTCTTCCGGAACAGCTGGGATTACCCCCTGAAATACACACTCAACTCCATCATTTGAAACAATAGTGACCATACGCTTACGGACACTAAGGATGGCATCGTGACGATCCATCCAATCAATACCCAAAATAATGTTGTCTCTAGTTAAGTCTACCACAATTAGGTCTGCCAGCCATACACGGCCATTAAGCTGAATCAGACAATTCTTAACTTCACAATTCCCGGTAATTCTTCTACCGTCTAGTAGGCCGATGACATAAGGTTCACAACTAGTAGCACTATCCAGATGAAGTCTACTCAAGCATGACTCGGAAATGAATGAATGTGATGCACCGGTATCAAAAAGGGTACACACAGGTTGAGATAAAATTTCGAGTGTACCTGAGATCATTCGGGCCTCCGGATCGTCGGTCCTCTTCATCTCATAAATTCGGAGTTTGCCGGCCCCTGAACCAGATGCTCCCGTCTGATAGTTGTGGGCTCTACCTTTCTTTGCTCCCGTCGTCTTAAACGACATGGACTGAGTGGCCTGATTCCGAACCACTGACTGCTTTGGGGCCTAAAATGACATTGGAGTAGGTTTCGGGTCTCTTCGGCAGAAACAGTCCTTATGCCCGGCAATTCCACAATTATTGCACGTGATAGTCTGCCTCAGACACTTAGTGCTAAAATGACACTGCTCTCCACAGTTGAAACAGGTGATGGCTGAACTGGCCACTCGTGACTGAGACTCCGCAGGTTTAGGCGCCATAGGCGGTCCCTCAGAAAAAGTAGGGCCCGTACGAGGCTTCTTGAAGGTTGCCTGACTGCCTTCAGACTGATTACGATTCTTTGATTTCTTACTAGCAGATGAGGGTTGTTGCTTAGCGATTTTCTTAGCAGTAAGCTCATAAGTAAGAGCTTTCTCGATGAATTCGGCCAGAGTGGTGCAATGATGGTTAAGCAGCTGCATCCGCATACGAGGTTTCAACCTCTTACTGAAATACTTGATCTTATCCGCCTCAGAGTGGATAATGGATGAGGCGAAATGAAGTAGCTCCTGAAATTTCTCGGCGATGGTGAGAACATCATCTTCCGCTAAGGGGTCGGGAATGAGTAATTCTGATAACTTGGCCTCCCTGAGTGGAGCCGGATAATATCTTTCCATAATGAGGGCCTTGAACTGGTCCCAAGTGCAAGATCCGTCGGTGGGATTTAACGATAGCCACCATGAGTGAGCGCTCTTACCCATATAGTAAGCCGCAACTGAAACTTTGTGCCCTTCGGGACACTCTACCATAGCAAATAGTTTCTCAAAGTGTTCAAGCCAATGAACAATATCTGTCGGCTCATATGAGCCCTCAAAAGTAGGTGGTCTCTGGCGAGAGATGTCACCAATAATACTGCTCACACCCCTCTCTTGCCCCTGAGGTGGCGGCGGAGGAGCCTGTGGATTCTGAGCGGTTGAGTTCTGCATCGTCTCCATCAGATGTGCCATCTGAGTCATCTGGGCCATCATGCCCAGCATAAAAGTGAGTGGATCAACCCGAACACCTTCTGATTGAGCTGTATCTCGTGTACGACTTCCTGACAATGAGTGATTATTTCCAGGTGAATGAGTGGCAGCATCGCTGCTTGTTGAATTAGCATTATTCCTTGCATTCGCGCGTATATTCACACGAGCTCCAGGGTTTCGGACCGCACCCGGCCTCTTCCCCTGCGTCCTCTGACGACTCTCTACATACTGAAGTAGGAAAGTCACATGATAATTATAGATCTCGCATGAGTACCGCATTATGATTACGTTATGAAATGATGATAATGAGCATACGCGCTCTAACACAATGATTACATGAAGGATCAACTGAGGTGACATGATTATCTGATGAAATTCTTGAAATGATTATCTTGAACAAGTTATCAAGATTCATGATACGATCCTCAAGGTCAACAACTGAGCAATGAAATGAACTGAGTGATTAATGAGTTAACATGATCGACATGATCAAAATTAAAATGATGATTGAGGATTTTTGACTGATGGATGATGAATGAGTGATTCTTATGCCATAAATTATACCATGGCGTCAGAAATCTTACAATTCTTTTGGTCTGACGGGCTTGGCGCTTGCACAGGTCACACGTGACGCGAAAGTCCAATGATACTAGTCTGGTGAACGATGATTTCAAATGAGATATGACTCGGGAGGTAGTATTCAAAACCACGCTCTGATACCAACTCTGTAACACCCCAAACTAGGTGGCTATTACAGTGCCGTGGACCCCTGACTGGGACCCACCAGGCGAATAAAAATTAATGAATTAAATAATATAACTGTAGTACCGAACCATCCAATTACTCCGATGAGGAGTTTTAAGTACAATACATACAGGAAATATAGAATACCTGTATGTTTTATATGAAGATAAAATAATCAACACTGAATAAAATGAATATCCAAACGGAAATTTGCAGCGGAAATAAAAATGAAGAAACATGAATGACTAAAAAGGACTGGGGCCCCTACTAGTATCACTGGGACTCCTCGCCGTCAACGTTCTCTACATGTGCTTTTGCCTTGCCATGACCTAAAAACAACATCCCCAACGGGGTCAGTTACACAGAACAACAATCCTCAAGAGTTAAATAAACACAATTATTATATATCTTATTTATGAAATTAAGCTGAAGAGGGGCATCATAGTACGCCCGTAATGGGACGTGCAAGTACACAACACGAGTGTCCGAACACATCCGCACTTGTACCTAATTAGTCTCACGAAGGCACATTACCGTGTGCACAATCTAATGTGTCAGTGAACCCGCACCACATGACTATCGTGTGCCTGACTAAAAATTCCACACATAACCACCCGGCCACGCAATATGAACCCAAAAGGTCATAAGAACAAAAGTGACCATGATGAATATTAATGAATAACAATCCGACAAGGGTCAAGAATGACTCACCGAGATGAAATAATAATGAAATGAATGATAGCTCACTGAAATGATTGGAACCCTCGTTCCTCGTGAATTGAATGATTAGTTTGATAATTACAAGTCTCAACATGATTAATACACTATGAATGAATTATGAATATGAATGAACAACAACGAAAGGAATGAGTATCCTTTTAACTGAGTAAGAATTAACTTACACAATACCGGTGAAGAAGGTCCTTCCTCGAACAAACGTACCAAATAGAAATGTCGGTCGCTCGAACAACCTTGAATAATATAATTACCAACAATCCGCTTAATATACGAATCAAGCATGATCACAACCAACTCAAAACGTCGATACGACAAATCCAAATTCATTGGGGCATTATAATAAACATGTTGTAACCAATCTTCAACTGTTCACAACCAATCTCAATTATATCGATACCAAACCTCCAAGGAGTGATTCAATCCAACAAAATATCTTCAACACAATCAAATAAATCAATATGAATACACAATTCGAGATTTCAACAACATCTAATCGAAACCCCCAAATCCAAAATCAACCTTAAAAGTGTTCTTGAAATAATCCTTCAATAATCCAATGAATATTCATACAAACTCATAATCATATGTATATGTCTTCATATATCATGATTATCACATCCAAAACATCATATTCCATCTTAAAATCAAAATCTAAGGTTTGGAGAAAATTACCTTTGAAGATCCAACCTCTTCGATCCATCGAAACTCGTGTTAATTGACTTCCCAAGCTCCATAAACGAATAAAGATGATTAAACCCGAACACACAAGTGTTTGATGATGAAAATATCTCCCACAATATCTCTCTCTTGGAACCAAAATGAAGAAGTGATGTAATGAGCATAAAAATCCCGTTCATGTCTTTAAATACTGCGCAGAGTTACGGCAGTAACTCTGCCACCTTATGGCTGTAACTTCCCAAGTCAACGGCCTTACGTCCGTAATATCCATTACATACGGCCGTAACAACACTTCGTCAAAAATTGACAATGAATGCACTGAACGAGTTACGGCCGTCCAGAAATACTTTACGGCCATAACAACAACACTTACGGCCGTATCCTGCCGAACTTACGGCCATAAGCTGTCTTTGTTGACAACACCTTCATGCACAAATGAATGCATGCTACGGCCGTAGTTTCCAAATCATACGGCCTTACCTTTCTGCTTACGGCCGTAACTAGTATGACTTACGGCCGTACAACGTCTTTGTCTAGAATGACACCAATTCCACGTATGCATGTTACGGCCGTAACTGACTGCTGGAAATGAAAAAATCGACAACTCCGTCTTCTCTTTACAAATGATGAATGATCCGAAATACAATACTTGTATGAATGTAATTAAGTCCAATAACAAGCAATAGGTGATACTTCCAACACAAGACTACCAATCACAATGATTATGATAATACTCTTGCCTCCATTCTCAAATGGAGTTGAATGACGATCGGTAACTGATACACGGCTCCAAGTACGCCAATGATGAATATAAATGAATGAACGTGAATGATGAATGATTATTGATGAGTGAAAAATTACTAAGTGACAATTACTGAATGATAATGAATGAATTTATAACCAGGTATTACAGTACTGGGTTGTTATTGCCCTATTTTTGTCACACCATATTGGGAGTTCATTTTATATTATGTTGTATTCTCTTAGATGTTGTCTGATCCATAGTATGTGAATTGGAGGATGCTTCATTTGCGGGATAGACTTTTAAAATCACTTTGCTGAAATTAGCTGGTTTGGAAACTCAGTTGTAATGTATGCAGCTAGGTAAACTTAGCTGATCTTTAGACTTAGCTGAAATCTCAGCTAGGTACAGCTCAGAAGTCAGTTGAAAAATAATATGTAGAAGACTTAGCTGACTTTTAATGCAACTGTTAAGATGGATGCAGCAGTTAAGTATGATGCTTAAAACAGTAAATAACACAGTGCTTATATTGGTTTCAGCTGATATTCCGTCTTGGCTATACTTAGCTAATATTATGTTTTGTTGTACTCAGCTGGCATTTTGTCTTAGCTATACTTAGCTGAACGAACTTAACTGTAAAGCCTATTTGATCAACACTTAGCCTAACTTTAAAGGCCTATAGAAGATACTCATTTGGTTCTTCTTTACAATACCAAGTACTTAGAACATTACATTTGAATTAAACTTAGAATACAGGGATGACATCATCAAAATATTTAAATGTATTCCTAACAAAGGTTTGAAGTGGTGAAAAATCGCCTCTTATGTGTCTGCCCGTTGGTTTTGTGAAAGAGGGGAGTTGCTGCCTTTTTTTATAACAGTCCCTTGGTTACGGCCTTAACATGTAGAAATTACGGCCGTAAGTGGGTTTCGTAAATTTGACAACATAAGATGTTACGATCGTAAGGTATGTGACATACGGCTTTGTAAATTTTGCAACACAAGGTGTTACTGCCGTAAGTACTGTGCCATACGGCCGTATGGTTACTTCGTCAAAATTCCCCTTAAATGTTCTCCACATTTTGTATGGACGTAAGGGTAGAGGATATGACTGTAAGTGCAGTACGTCAATTGACATGTCAGAAGCATAAAGGTTACGGATGTAACAGTATAGTAGTATAGTCGTATGTAGATGAAATGTACGGCCATATGTGGGAACTATATGCCGTAGGGTGAATAAAATATATATATATTTGAGAATAATGCAAGAAAAACTACTTGGATTTGTGAATCAGATGATTCCTTGTTTCGGCTGTTGAATCTTTCTGTTATACCCTTAAACTTATTTTGCAAAAATAAAAGAAATTGGGTTGCCTCCCAACAAGCGCTTTGTTTAATGTCCTTAGATTGACTTCTTGTTTGACCAATTAGGCATTTGAAGTGTAACAATTGAATTTTATGTTGAACTTTTACCTCCCAAATCTGGCTTTAACCTTTGCCCATTTACTGTAGGTCACAAGTCGTCAGAAATAAGTCTAGAGGGGGGGAGTGAATAGACTTATTAAACTCTTTTCCTGAATCTCAGGTGAGTTTACTCACCTGATAAAATATGCAGCTTAACTGCAGATGATAATGTGGAAGCACAGCTAATAACAATGCAGGTGACTACTATCGACTGCATGTGACTTATGTCAACTGTAAACTAAGTTATGCGGAAGATAATTGACTACTAAATGAAATAGTAAAAATGAATGCAGCAAATAAGTATGATTAATGCAGTAAAACACACAAACAATTATAGTGGTTTCAGAGATGGGGTAATCCTCCACTTTTCTCCAAACCAGTTGGAGATAAATTCACTATAACTTTCAAGCAGTGATAAACGTTACAATGATTCAACCAGTTACAACAGCTTCTAACTAGTGGAAACCCATGGCCGTTGAAACTCCCTTGACTGCCTAGCACCTCCTGATTGAAAACCCGTGGATGCCTCAATAACTCGCAAGCTGTCTATCACCTTCCAATCAAGAACCCATGGATGCGTTTATAGTCTCTCTACTTTCAGGAACCTCGTTCAAGAAAGCAACCACATACTCAAACTTTTAAGACAAGAGTTTTTGTCTTCTCCAACTTAAGAGCTTCTCAGAATAAGACTGTTAAGCTTTGCTCTTCACGATGTTATTGTTTGCTTTGATAGCTTTGATTGCTTTGAATACTTTGATTGCTTGTAAGTATTGTTCGCATCGTACTTTGCTCAGTTCTGTCTTCAGATATTTATAGTACGAATCTTGAGCTTCTTTCATAGCCATTGCATCACTGTAACAAATCCGTCCGTTGGAGAGTAGACTACTTTGTTTATTCGTTCATCTCTTTGCACGGCTTGATTCCCTTTCTTCAAATCTGTTCGTTTGAAGAATCTTTTCGTTGCACCGCTTTTCTTGTTTTGTATATTCATAAGTCTTCCTGGCGTGGATCTTAAGGAATATTTTATTCCTAACTTCCCCAGAATCATTCACTTTGTCTCCTTGAATTAAGTCTGCACATGTCTTTCCGTAATTGTTGACTTTTAAGGCTTTGCTGACGTGGACTTAGTTCAGAGTGCGTCTGATATTTCTGTTGAAAGAACTTCTCTGAAAACTTTGCTCATCTGTCTTGACAAGGTTCTCTGCTCTGTCAAGGTTCTCTGATATGCTCTGATAAAGTTCTCTGATCTGCTCTATTAAACTTCAGCTGTTTGAAAACGCGTCTGATATTAAACCCGCCTGTGGTCAAACATCTCAGATATGCTCTGTTGACCAGAACTCCTCTGATAAGTTGCCTAATTATTTTTCGTTTGTGGTCAACCTCCTCTGATTTGTTGAGTTGACCAAAACTCGGCTGAAATTA
Source organism: Orobanche coerulescens (assembly GCA_033398695.1). Lineage (NCBI taxonomy): Eukaryota > Viridiplantae > Streptophyta > Magnoliopsida > Lamiales > Orobanchaceae > Orobanche > Orobanche coerulescens. The sequence goes on along the minus strand of CM065816.1, from coordinate 50,077,564 downwards.
TCTCGCCTGATGATAACTTGTCTGCACCTCGGCTGCTAGAGTGTTTTGTTCAAACCTCTCTGATGTTCCTGTTGACCAAAACTCGCCTGATGAATTCTCTGATATATTGGCAGTTCTATACTTAGCCGATTTTCTACTAATTAACTCTGATCAAACTAGCATATTCAATGGCTTATAAAAGATACTCATTTGGTTCTTCTTTACAATGCCAAGTACTTAGTGCGTACATTTGAATTAATTATGAATACAGGGATGACATCATCAAAATCTAAAATAGTATTCCTAACAATCCCCCCTTTTTTGATGATGGCAAAACTCAAGCATTTCAAATGTAAACAAGTCTGCACAAAAGTAAAGTGCAATACAAAAATCAAACTCAGTCTTTTTGAGACAACTAGTGGTTGTCATTCAAGTTGACTGTTATAAAACTTTCATAGTTTGTTACATTACAGTGTAGTTCTTAAATGAAACAAAATACAAGTAAAAATTACTAGTAAATTATAAAATTACAAGTAACTACAATTGTTTGAAAAAAATAACAAAAATAACAATTTTAGCTTCTTCCTCTTCCTCTAATCTGCCTTGCTGGAGGAAGTGATCTCAGTGGCTTTGCTACAATGGGCCTCTTTGAAACTGGAGCTAACCCATATTTCCTTTTAACTATCAAGGAGGCATACTGTTGTCCTTTTGGAGATGTCAATTTGTTTTCAATGCATAGTTTTTTGATTTCTTCCTGAAGGGAAATCTCATCCAGTTCTCCATTCATGAGAGTGGGAGCTTCTTCAGGTCTAAAGTCAGGCATCCTTGGATATGCATTGAATTCTTTCCTTGCATACTTCTTCAAGATTTCCCATAAGTTGGGCAAGTTGAGCTCCATAAAGTCAATAAAAATTTGTTGTGGGGAGCTCTCAGGATCTTGAATGATCTCCCATTGATAGTATTTTTCAATACTGTTTTCTGGTAGATCCCCACATGTGTTCAGCTTATGTAGGAAGGAATTCTTCCACATAGTATAGCTCTTTTCCTTCCCATTGTAATGGTACAATAGAATCTTGCCTAGTTCTTTTCCTTTTGGCTGCAGGTGGGTCTGATGGTGCAACTGACTCTTTCTTTTTCAGATTTGAGCTTCCTGCCTGAATTAGAGGGAGGTCTTGTTGTCTTTTTGTTCTTGCTTCTTTCTCTCCTTCCCCCTTTTTCCTATCTTCCCCCTTTTTGCCAGCATCAATAATAAGTGCTAGTTGTTCCTCCACCTTATGCATGAAATCAGACATGCCAAGAGGCATTCTTGAACTTGAAGGTGGTGGAGAGGGTTCCTTCCGGTTGAGCAGAGTGTCCACTTTGGTATGAAGGGACTGTAGGTCAAGTTTAACCTCGGTTGCCAGAAGCTTTGCAACCGTTTCTTCCACAAGTCTTCTGATCAGGTTAGTGACTTCAGGTGGCAGTTGGACTTCAGTTGACAGATGGGGAGTATTGTTTTCACCTGAGCCTTCTTGTGCGGCTGATTTTCTGGCTATAAACTTCTCTGGGGGTAGACTTCTATCAGCTACTTCTTATTCAGAAGGTGTTTTATCAGGGGTACCTGATTTGTCATCTTCTGTGGGATGGTGAGAGCTGGGTGCTTGATCAGGTGCATCGGCCTCATCATCTATCCTTTCCTCATCTTTTCGTTCTCCTTCTTCTTCTTTTTCATCTTCTTTTTCTTCTCTTTTTTCATCTTCTTTCTTTTCTTCTTCTCTGATATCCTTCTCTTCTCCTTCTTTTTGTTCCTCCTTTTCCTCATTCTTCTTTTCAACTTCATCTTTTTGTTCAACTTCTACTCTTTCTTTTTCAACTTCTTCAGTTTCAGTTTTCTCAACTTCAACAATGATAATTTTATTCTCTCCTTTTTCTCCTTCTTCTTTTCTTACTCCATCCTCCTCAGCAAAGATTTTACCATGAAATACATCTTTCATAACCTGGAGGATGAAATAGTCCATGTTTTGTTTAAAGTGAGAGATGAACCAGTTTTCCTCCAGTAATATCTGCACATCTGTCTGTTGACAGAAATACATAATAAGCTGTTCTACAGCAATAAGGTGATCCCAGGTACTTCACTAAACAAATTTTATTAGTTGAGAGATTCGAGTAAGGTAATTAAAACAATCCAATTATTGGCCAGACAATTGAAAGTATTAAACTCAATTGGGAAAAAAATACAAGTAAAGATTACAATTGATGGACAAACAAAAAAATAGGTTCTCCCTATTTTTCTTCATCTTCCTCTGATCCTTGCTGGAGAGAGAAACTTCAGTGGCTTCTCTCCAATTGCCTTTTGTACCACTAGGATTAGCCCATACTTCTTCTTGACTATAGTGGATAAAAATCTCTGATCTTCAGGGAAGGTATACTTGTTCTTTATGCATAGATCATTTATCTCCTCCTGAAGTGCTTCATCATTCAACTTTCCATATATGTTAGTTGGAGGGTCTTGTGGTCTGAAGTCAGGGATTCTTGGATGAGCATTGAAAACTTTTTCAGCAACCCTCTTCAGAATTTCCCATGTAGTCAATGAAGATTTGTTGAGGAGTGCAGTCAGGGTCTTGGAGGATTTATCAAAGATAATATTTTTCAATGAATTCTTTCTTTGCAACACCCATTTATTTCCATCTTCCTCTGGAATAAACTCTTCAACATAGCACAACTATTTGTCTTCCCAGCACAGTGGTACATTACAATCCTGCCTAGTTCTCCTTTTCTTAGCTGCATGGCCTTCAGGTGGTGCAACTGTGCTTTTCCACTTCTGGGGACCATAGTTAGTGCCTTATGCCTCCAGTTGGATCTCATTTCTTCCCCCTTTTTACCAGCATCAATATTTGTGCCAGTTGCTCCTCCACCTTGTGCATGAAATCTTGCATGCCAAGTGGCATCCTGATAGAAGTTGGTAGAGGTGAGGGATCATTTCTGTTCAGCAAGGAGTCCATTTTGCTGTTAAGGGACAACAGGTGTGGTTCCAGTTTTATTGCCAGAAGCTTTGCAATAGTATTTTTTACCATGGTACGAATCATCTCAGATATGTTTGAGGGAATCTGAAATTCAGGTGCCTCTGCCTGAAGGTTGTTTTCAGCTGTGTTTTCTTGTGCAGCTGACTTTTGAGCAGTAGATTTTTTACTGGATATCCTTCTGTCAGCTGACTTTTGAGCAGAGGGGGATTTTACAAATTATTCTTCCGGCTACCCTAATTTCTCAGCTCGTGAGGGTTGAGCTGAGCTGGAAGCCTGATCAGGTGCATCCTAATCTTGATCCTCATCATCCTTCTTCTCATATTTTCCTTCTTCTTCTCGTTCTTCATTCTCTTTATCTTTTTCTTTTTCTTCTACTTCTTCATTTTATTTTTCTTATCCTTCTCTAACTTCATTCTTCTTTTCTTCGTCTACTCCAACAATCTCTCCTTCATCGTCAAATGATTTGCCCTAGGCTACACCTTCTATAATATTAAATACGAACTGATCCATATTCTTTTTGAAGTTTGATATGAACCAGTTCTCATCAAGAAGTAGGCTCATATCAGACTTATGGAAGAACACTTTGATCATGTGTTATGTATCTATGGGGCAGTCCCATCCATTTCTACAAACTCCTTTAGCTCAGAAAAGCTAAGATTCTTTAACCCTTCCATTCTTTGTAGATATTTACAAAGGAAAATTGAAGTCCTTGTTTTCTTACCATTTGCAATTGCACGTTAAGATTTAGTGGATTGTTCTCCCTAAGGTTGAAAGAGTATCTAACATTGTGCTCCTCAAGAAGCTCTTAAGCTGTTTCTTCTTTAGGGACACTTGGGAGTGTCAGGAGTGGAACTTCAGGAAGAAGATTTTTATCATGATCTTCTTCTGGTATCATCTCGATTGATTGAGATGGTTGAGCTACGGATGTGATAAGTAGAGGTGTAGCTAGGGTGGTGGTGACTTCAGGTATCTCATTTGCCTTTTCTTATGAGGACTCAGATGAGTAGTCCACCAGTCCCTTTTGTCTCTTGGGGGATGATTCTGGAGATGATGTGATTTGAACCATTTCTTCTTTCTTAGGTGACTTTCTCTACTTTAGAAGTTTGGAGTGGGGGAGATTGTCACTGTCTGCACTATCTTCAGGTGCAGGTGCATGTGCAGATGCAGGTGCAGGTGGGTTTCCTTCAGCTGCAACTAACTTTTTCTGACGGAATGTTAGCTGCAGTTTCTTTAGCTATGGTCGAAGCAGGTGAAATCTCACCTGCGGTTTTCTCAGCTGCAGTTAGGATGAATGCAACTGATTCCACTTGTTCTTCTTTTGAGTCTGTAGCTACTTTGTCTGAAGATGTTCCAGACTTCATCCGTTGAAGCAACTCCAAGGTTCTTGGATGATTATGTGCATATTTCTCCATGGCAGCTTGGTCCAAGTGACATGTCTCTTGTTGCTGTGAAAGTTCTCTGCCTTCCCTCTGGCCTTGTCCAGAAACTCCATAATCCAACTTATTTGAGTTCCAAAGGCTAGTTTCTGTGAAAACTTCTTGTTTTCAGAATCCCAACTGACCCTATTTACCTCTCTGGCTAATTACCTATAGATGTAATCAGGCCAATTATTCCTTTGAGTTTGAATTATGGCGCCCATGACGATGTATTTAGAAGCGGACATCTGGTCATAGCTCCCTGACATCTCCATCACAATTTTGTTGGTGATGTCCATCATGTATCTGTATTCCTTCTGGAGATCAGACTTCCGGGATGTAAACTTCATCGGCACAGCTGATCAGGTAGCTTAATCCAGTGTCATAAGTCCACAGGGTTCTGCTTCAGGGCCTCAACTGCAATACCTCGGTTCTCCAGTTTGATTGCATCAGCAACAGTCTGTTTGGTTATGATGATAGGTTCTCCAAAGATTGAGCTTTCTATTTCCCTTTCAGTGACTTGAGATTCCTTGTAGAAACAGATGACAGCCTCTTTGATTGATGTCCAAAATGTGATAGATTCTATTCTTCTTCATCCCCAGAATCAGGTCCACCATTAGCAAGGAGTTATTCGATTCCAGTAGTCCGAGAAAATCTACGACGATGCTGAATATTATTTGCTCTTTCACCATCCTTAGGTTGATGTCCTTGAAGTAGGTTGCTGTGTCCATCTCTGCAATTTTTGATGTTTTTAGTGCAGTGAAATTTTTGATTTTGCTTTTCTGAAAAAATTAGGGTTCTTGCCTGAAGGTTTGAAGATGATAGGGTTTTGATGAAGTAATTTCAGTCATCTTAAATAGTTATTTCGAGAGTCGGTTTGAAAACATAATAATTAATTGCAAGAACGGCGGTTCATTTGTCATGATTGGACAACGTGATATAGACCTGGAGTTACTGTGATCGTGTATTTTAACCACGTGTAATATTTAAATAGATGAAAAGAAATTGGAAACTTAGCTGCTTGACTGTTTGACTTTTTTAACAGCTGCAATTTTGATTCCTTGCTTCCTTTTTTATCTTAGCTGTGATTCTGATCAGCTAACTTTTTGCATCATGGTTGTGGTCTTCATCAACTAAGTTTCCTCGTATGTGCTTCTGATCAGGTGGCTTTTATCGTCTGGTTCTGATCAGGTGACTTTTCTCGTCTAGTTTTGATCATGTGACTTTCCTCGTCTGGTTCTGATCAGGTGAATTTCCTCGTATGTGGTTCTAATCAGGTGACTTTCCTCGTTTGTGTCTGATCAGGTGACTTTCCTCGTATGTGGTTCTGATCTGGTAACGGTTTTGTGAATATATCAGCAATCTGGTACTCCGTGCCGAATCTTTCCACCCTTACTGTTTTGTTGAGCACATGGTCTCTGATGAAATGATGCTTGACGTCTACGTGCTTTGTTCTCGAATATAAGACTGGATTGTTTGTTATAGCAATTGTGCTATTATTGTCACACCATATTGGAACTTCATTTGGAATGATGTTGTAGACCCTTAGCTGTTGTCTGATCCATAGGATTTGGTAGGGCTGTCAAACGGATAATACGGAGCTGGATATGGCCATATCCGTATTCAAATACGGCATTTAGTAAAGGCATCCGAATCCGTATCCGGATTCGGAAATATCCGGAAGGATCGGATATGGATAATATCCGTCGGATGCTATCCGGATACGGATATTATCCGTATCCGCCACTTTTTTTTAATCTTAAAAAATATAATGCAGGAGGAGGGATTTGAACCCTGGTGGAGCTCCTTCTCCTTACCAGCCAATACCACTTGGGCTAGTTGACCTGATTGTTGTATTAGAAAATTAAATAACTAATAAGTAAAGATAACTTATATTGCATGGTTATATTTTAATATTAAGAAATAAAGAATGAAGACATGTGACAAAGTATTATTGGGAGTAGCATGCTTATATTTTATAATTATATATTAAAATTATATTAAAAATATATATTATATATAATTAATTTCAGATACGGATATTTTCGGATACAGATGCGCTTATATCCATATCCGTATCCGAAATATTCGGATACGGATAATATTCGTATCCGCTTTTTTTCGGATACAGATAATATCTGCCTTTTTCGGATACGAATACAGATATTTCGAACGAATATCGGATTTTTCGGATTTATTTTACAGCCCTAGGATTGGGCACAACAGCTACCTACAGCTAGATATTCTGACTCAGTTGTGGACATTGAGTTGGACACCTGCTTCTTACTGAACCAAGATATTAATCTGGTTCTAAGGAATTGACACGTTCTACTAGTGCTTTTCCTGTTGATTTTGCATCGTGCAAAGTCAGCATCAGAATATCCTGATAATTCAAAGTTGTCATCTTTTGGATATCATAACCCAACATTGATTGTGAATTTTATGTATTTGATTATCCTTTTAGCTGCTTCATGATGAGACTGTTTTGGCTTGGACTGAAATCTTGCAACACTCCTACTGCATAGGAAATGTCAGGTCTGCTTGCAGTGAGGTATAGTAATGATCCAATTAGTCCTCTGTAGTGTGTTGGATCCACTGGAATGCCTCCATCATCTACATCAATGTGTAAACATGTGCTCATTGGTACTCTCAGAGGTTTGGCTGACTCCATGCCAAATCTTTTGATCAGCTCCCTTGTGTACTTTGCTTGGTCGATGAATATTCCAGTTTCAACTCGTTTGACTTGTAAACCAAGAAAGAAGTTCAGCTTACCCATCATGCTCATTTCAAATTCTCCTTGCATGAGGTTTGAGAATTTTTCACCTGGCTCAGGGTTTGTTGAGCCAAATATGATATCATCCACATATACTTGAAATAGTAGTCTGTGGTCTTCATGTTCAATTCTGAATAGAGTCTTGTCCACCTTTCCCTTGCAAAATCCATTCTTCTCAAAAAATATGGACAAAGTCTCATACCAGGCTCTTGGTGCCTATTTGACTCCATAAAGAGCTTTCAAAAACTTGTATACTTTGTTTCCTTTGACAAATCCAGGAGGTTGCTCAACATAGACTTCTTCTTCTAATACTCCACTGAGGAATGCACTTGTCACGTCCATTTGGTAAGACTTCAAAGTTCTTGTAAGCTGCATATGGAAGGAAGAGTCTGATTGCTTCTAGTCTTGCTACTGGTGCATATGTTTCATAAAAATATGTTCTTTCACATTGAGCATATCATTTTGCTACCAATCTGGCCTTATTCCTAACAACAGCTCCATCTTCATCACACTTGTTTTGTAAACCAATTTAGTGACAATGACCTTATTGTGATTTGGTCTGTCTATTACCTCCTATAAATTGTTCCTAACCATTTAGTTTAATTCTTCTTGCGTTGCCATCACCCATGTGTAGTCAACCAGGGCTTGTTCTGTTGTTTTGGGCTCCATTTGGGACATGAAGCAAGAGAGCATTGCCATTGTTGTTGGTTCTCTTGATTTCCTGGTTTTGACTCCATCAGTTAGGTTCCCGATGATTTGTTGAATGGGGTGATCCTTTAGCCCTTTGGGGGTTTCATCTTCATCTTCTGCTTTGGGTTGTTGATCATCAAAGCTTGTTTCTTCGGGAGTGGGCTTAGGAGTTGTTGATTCTATCTGTCCTTCAGCTGCAGCTGTGATTGGTTCAGCTGTGATTGGATCGACTTCAACTGTAGTTGGATCAGCTATGGTAGGTGATCCTGGCTGATCTGCAGTTGGGTCTTCGTCAGCTTGATCCATCAACCTTGTGTCATTGATGACTTCTTCTATAGAGGCGGATTTAAGCTTTTTCTCAATTTGTTCCACCCGTTTTCTGTACTCGACAGTTGATTCATCAAAGATAATATGAGGTATTTCTTTCACAACTAATGTTCTTTTATTAAAAACTCTATATGCTTTACTTATCTGTGAGTATCCCATAAAGATACCATCATCAGTTTTTGCATCAAAGGTATTTAGTTGGTTTTGCTATTGTTGTGGATGAAACACTTACAACCAAAGATATGAAAATATGAGCAATTGGTATTTTTCCATTCCAAACCTCATAGGGAGTTTTACTGTGTTTCCCTACTATCATACTTCTGTTCTGTGTATGACATGCTGTGTTGATAGCTTTAGCCCAGAACCTTTTTGGAAGATCAGTCTGAGCAATCATTATCCTGGCTGCTTCCTTGAGGGTTCTATTCCTTCTTCCAGCTACACCATTTTGTTGTGGTGTTCTTGCAGCTGATACTTCGTGCTGAATCCCATTTTGATCACAATACTCAGTTATGGATTTGTTGTGAAATTCTCCTCTGTTGGCCACAAATTATACAGCAAACATCTTAGACGGTAAAGATACAATAAGCTGTACGTTTTTTATGTTAATTCCGTAGTGGAAGTCTGTTTAGTGAGTTGCTCTAAATACAGCAACTGGGAGTTCTCCTGTTTGCTTGATGCGTACAGGTTTAACAATTTATACTAAATAAATCACAGTAGAATGAAAACAGTACAAAGAGAAGGTGAATAACACAGTTTAAAGTGGTTCGAGGTAAACCCCTCTACTTCCACTGGTCCTCCACACAGGAGTAAAGAGTATATTAAAATCACTACGTACACAACTATGTGACTTTAACTAAACCAGTCTCTGTATCGTTCACAGAGATTGATACAGGGACTGTAGCTTTGGGCCGTTCACACAGATTGGCTTGAGCACTTTCGACTCGCTTTTTCTCACACATATTGAAGCTTCGTCTTCAATGATATTCTTCCCACACAGGTCGGAATACGCATGGATCTTTAGTCCACACAAGGCTAATGATAATCTCAACGGTAAGGGTAGAACAATTCCAAATAGCAGCTATATCTTTTATGAACAATCACTGTATGTTGTGCAGTTTCCGTTGAGGACTTAGTATATCTCTTTGTTTGGATATTGCTGTATGCTCACGAAATATACTGCTCTTGTTATAGCTACAATATCAAAGTAATCTGTTAGAGTATGTGCGATAATTAATAACTTCGATATCAAAGTCCTCTGGCTTGGCGGTATTTATAACCTCAGAAATATATCCATTATAAATGTAGCCGTTGCTGGTTGGTGAGATGTTGACGTATCTAATTGGCAGGTACTGAATGTTTGAATTAAAGCAGGTCGCATTTAATGCTTCAAACATCCTTTCTGTCTTCGCATTAAATGCTCTTCAGAGCGTTCAGACTTATCTCTCTCCAGCCGCATCAAATGTTGTCCTATCAGCAATAAATGTTGCTTTTCTCCGTGAATATTTTATGAATAAATAACGTTTATCTCAATGGTTTAAAGCTTATTCCCTTTAGTCCTGTTGAATGTGTTTTACTTTTCTAAAGTAAAACACCTACAGCCTTACTGCTGTATCCAACATACTCTTTCTCTTGCTGTATGAAGTAGGTTCTGTAGGATGGACTCTGTAGAAGATCTCTTTGCTGTACCCTCCGTATTTCATAGTCTAGTAATGGAGAGTGTATGATTCCATTGATGTTAATGCATGCATGTACCTATACGTAATTAACGCACGCTAACCAGTTAATGTAGCGTACGCTAATATGTATGAGCTAGCGCACGCTAAAGAAAGACACTTAGCGTACGCTATGTGCAGTCAACATGAATAAGACAAGTGTCAGCAGGTGAGATCGGATCGCGGATTTGGATAAGATTATGTTGGGATGAACCTGGATGGCTTTTGGAAAAGTTGAGTCAACGGTGCCTAGCGCACGCTATTGGTGATCTACTAGCGCACGCTAAAGTCGAGTACAGTGTGTAACACCCCAAATCTCATAAGGGATATTACACGTCGTAGAACCTTCACAAGGTCTACCAGGCTAACACATGACACATAATCCACAAAAGAAATCCCATAGGAGACATTAATAATAGTAAAATAGGGTCGTGGCATCAGCCAAAATATTTTAATCAAACATCATAAAGCATAAGTTAACACAAGTTCATTGCCCATGCAGGGGACTTTAACCATATTTGTAAAACAATCAGTCTAACACCAACACCCAAGTAAATATAATAACAAAACATCTAACATAGACTCGAACCTCATCATCATGTTGGGCCATCCTTTGCATGCATATCCCGTGCCATCTCCTCAGCTCGACCGATACCTGAAATGTATAAAACGCATTTCCCCCATTTAAGGGGTTAGCATTCAAAATGCTAGTGCAAGTACACAATTACACTACATTATATATAGATACGATTCAACACAGTCATCTCATTTAGAAAACATTTGAAAAATCATATTCCGGAATATTCTATTGGCATCAGAGCAGTAAATCATCTCATATCAATATCACAACCATCCACACTTGGTAACCATGGCTGTACCCCTTAGTATCGACCCCCAGATGCCCCGTCGAATGCTCCGGGTGGGAAACCACTTCCACGGCCGTACTCCTTAGTATCGGCCCCCATAGGTCCCGTCGAACCATCCCCTGGTGGAAGAGAAACAACACACACGATATCATAATTCATCATTCGTATCACAACCGTAACACACATAACGAAATGCAATACATGTACTTGCCTAGAATAAAATGACGTGAAGTAAATGGCGAAAGGAAAGGTTTTGGTCTGAATAATCTTCACAAATTCGCTCCTATCACAATAACTATATACAAACAATCTCAATATTGCGGAAACGTAAGAATTCGTCCTAGTTCTACACGTTGGGACATTTCACGGGACAATACGAGGTCATAAACGATCCCAATCTATTAACGGAGAAAACCTCGAATTCTAATCCGAAAAACTACAAGAGAGGTAAGGGATTATGATTATGCTATCGTAATCTAACAATCATATAAGCCAAATCGGACTAGAAGGATGAAAATCAAAACAAAACAAAAAATCCCCAAAAGCTAGGGTTCTAAGGATATACCTCGATTTGAAGGCTAACCACGGATGATTTGGGGTTAGAGTGATGATATGATGCCCCAAAATGCTTCTCAACTGAAGTTTGGATGAAGATTGGCCCAGCCCTAATTCAAGGGAGTGTTTTCGTCGCGGAAGGAAGAAGAAAAGGTGAAGAATGGCTGAAATCGTCCGCTGCCAGTTTTAAATACTGACAGTCATTACGGTCGTAACACCTATACCATTAAGGCCATAATGGTGTTCACGACCTTACTGCCCAATATGCTCAATCCCATTACAGCCGCTACGAAAGGGACAGCCTTACGGCCGTAATGCATACCACCTGGCAGCAGGCCAGACTGGTCTGAAAAGAACGGTTTTCCAACAACCGGTATGAAAGTACGAGGAATGAAGCCACAGATATATGAAGATCTTTATAGACGAGATAAACATAAAAACCATCACAAGCCTCCGGTCATCCGAAGGCCGGAATAAACGAATATTAGCATCAACGCCCAAGATAATAAGAATTTACAAAAATGACCCAAACATTCGAAAATCTAAACTCCAGACCTGAACGACAACTTAGAAAATTGCAACATATCCATAATCATTAAAGGAACTTGAAGAATTAATGAAACATCAGTATAGAACGAGATTTACGAGAATCGAGTCTAAATGCGGAAAAGTTACATAATAAGTAAAATCTCATTAAAACAACTCCGAAACTCGTCCGGGTGGTCATGGATGCAGGACAAAATAGTTTCAGAATTCCAAAACAATAACAAGTGAGTCGTCCGAAATGAAAATACACTAAAAATAGAAATTACTAAAAATAGAAAGTGCGGATATTACATTCTCTCCTCCTAAAAATAAGTTTCGTCCAGAAACTTACAAAGCGAATAACTCAGGGTATCTCGACTTCATATTCTCTTCCGTCTCCCATGTGGCTTCCTGTGATCCATATCTCGACCATTGCACTTTAACCAAAGGAATGGTTTTGTGCCCAAGTTACTTCACACGACGCTCCAAAATCTGAATCGGTCTCTCCTCAAAGGTAATGTCGGGTCCCAACTCAATCTCTCCAAAATCAATAATATGGATAGGGTCCAGTACATATTTCCTAAGTTGGGAAACATGAAACACGTTACGCACGTGACTTAAGGACGGCGACAATCCTAACCGATATGCAAGCTCTCCAACTCTCTCTAAAATCTCGAGCGGTCTATTATATCTTGGACTAAGTTTACCCTTCCGGCCGAAGCGGTAAACTCCCCGTGTCAGCGACACCTTAAGCAAAACATGGTCTCCCACCTCAAACTCCAATGGTCGGCGACGCGTGTCGGCATAAGACTTCTGTCGACTCTGGCCCGTTAACAACCTATCACGAATCAAAGCAATCTTCTCCCTTGTCTCAACTACCATATCTGGTTCAGTGCCAGTCAACTCGGATGCATCATCCCAACACAACGGTGATCTGCACCTCCTTCCATACAATGCCTCAAATGGTGCCATTTTGATCGAGGCGTGCCAACTATTATTGTACGTGAACTCAATCAACGGCAAGTGCGACTTCCAACCATCTTTCCAGTCTAAAGCGCAGGCTCTCAACATATCCTCCAGCGTCTGTATCGTCCGCTCTGACTGTCCGTCTGTCTGAAAATGGTAGGATGCACTGAGTCTCAACTCAGTTCCCAAAGCTCGATGAACAGCTTGCCAAAAATGGGATACAAATCGTCCATCTCGATCCGAAACAATACTCTTAGGAGTCCCATGCAACCTAACGATCTCTGCAATAAACACTCGTGCTAGTCTCTCCGGCCCCCAAGTATCCTTAATGCCTAGAAAATGAGCTGATTTGGTTAGTGGATCAACAATAACCCAAATCATGTTAATTCCAGTCCGAGTCCTAGGCATACTGGTAACGAAATCCATGGAAATGTCCTCCCACTTCCACTCCAGAATGGGACGTGGTCGTAATAACCCTGTGGGTCGCTGATGCTCGATCTTAACCTGCTGACAGGTGAAATACTTCGCCACAAACTCGCTAACGTCCATCTTCAAATTGCTCCACCAGTAGTTACTCCTTACATCCTTGTACATTTTGCTCGTACCAGGATGTATGGAATAAGGCGTAGTATGAGCTTCACTCAAGATCTTCTGTCTCAACTCAATATCACTCAGTACACATAATCTGCTGCGAAATCTCAAATTTCCATCATCCTGAACCACAAATCCAGGGGATTTCCCCTTCCGCACGTCCTCCCTCAACTGGACTAAAAATGGATCATCATACTGTCTCGGCTTGATATCATCAACCAAAGACGAAGTGATTTCTAACGCACATAACTGACCCTGAACTCTCTGAACCCAAACTTCGATATCATGACAAATCAAATCCCGCTGGATCTTTCTTTGAGGCGTAAGTACCTCTAACATCTGTAGCGCCATCGGCTTTCGACTCAATGCATCTGCCACAACATTGGCCTTGCCTAGATGGTAAAGAATCTCAAGATCGTAGTCTTTAATTAACTCCAACCACCTATGCTGTCTCATGTTCAACTCCTTCTAACTGAAGATATACTTCAGACTCTTGTGATCCGTGTAAATCTTACACGGTGACCTATAGAGATAATGCCTCTAAATTTTTAAAGCGAAGACCGTAGCTAACTCTAAATCATGCATAGGGAAATTTGCTTCGTAAGATTTCAACTGACGGGATGCATAATCAATAACCCTATCTCTCTGTACCAAAACACATCCGAGTCTGAGGCCCGAAGCATCACTATACACCATAAAATCCTCGTTCCCCTGAGGTAAAGCTAAGACTGGTGCGGTACTCTACCGTCTCTTCAACTCATCAAAGTTATCCTGCCTATCTGCGTCCACTCTAACTTCTGAGTCTTCTGGAGTAACTGAATGAGGGGTCTAGCGATATTAGAAAATCCTTCAACAAACCTATGGTAATAGCCCACAAGTCCTAGAAAACTCCTCACTTCCTTCACATTCTGAGGCGGTTCCCATGCCATCACTGCCTCTATCTTCTGCGGATCTATCCGAACTCCCTCCGCTGAAATCACATGCCCGAGGAATAACACTTCCTTGAGCCAAAACTCACACTTAGACAACTTCGCATACAACTATTCAGCTCCCAAAATGTCTAACACAATACAGAGATGTAAAGCATGCTGCTCCTGACTCTGGGAATAGATAAGAATGTCATCGATAGGGACGACCACAAATTTGTCCAGATACTAAATAAAAACTTTGTTCATCAACTGCATGAACACTGCGGGGGCATTGGTTAGCCTGAAAGGCATAACCACAAACTCGTAATGGCAATATCTCGTCCGAAAAGCAGCTTTCGGTATATCACTATCCCGAATCCTCAACTGGTAGTAGTCCGATCGTAAATCAATCTTTGAGAAGACTGTCGCTCCCTGAAGCTGATCAAAAAAGTTGTCAATCCGAGGCAAAGGGTACTTGTTTTTGATGGTCAACTTTTTTAATTCTCGATAGTCGATGCATAAACGAAGTGATCCATCCTTCTTCTTAACAAAAAGCACAGGCACACCCCAAGGCGATGGGCTCGGTCGAATATACCCTTTATCTAGCAATTCCCCAACTGCTTCTTCAACTCTAAGATCTCCGATGATGCCATACGGTACGATGCTCGAGAAACAGGAGCCGTATTCGGCTCTAGATCAATAGGAAACTCAACTTCCCTCTGCGGTGGTACTCCCGGCAAGTCATCCGGAAATACGTCAGGATACTCGTTCACAATTGGGATCGACGACATGTCAACCCCACCGTCTTCCGCTTTCAAAGCGTAACATCAGTAGCCTACACAACCCTGGTTCAGAAGTTTCATCGCTTTCAAGGCACTAATCACATTTCCCGATCTACCCAGCTTACAACCAACAAGAATATGCTCTGTGCCATCCTCGACCACTATCAAGATAGTACGAGTCTGATAGTTTATGATAGCACCATGACGATCCAACCAATCATCCCCGAGGATCAAATCCTCACCCTTAAGGTATACAACAATGAGGTTCGAGGGCCAATCCCGGCTCCCGATGCTCACTGGGCAATCTCTAACTTCCCGGTTCCTAAATATACGATCCCCACTAGGCATACGCACCACGAACAGTTCACACTCAAACAAGCAGTCAATATCAATACGACATATACAATCTGAAGTAATAAAAGAGTAAGTAGCACCCGGATCAAAAAGCACCGAAACTGGATGAGAAAAGGATCTGAGTGGTACCTGATGCCACCGAACGTCTGTCTCCTCCGCACGTCTCATCTGATATAATCGGGGGAGTACCGAGCTCGAACTAGATACCGCACGGCGATCTGGCTGACCCCGGCCCCTACCACGGCCCGAACTCTGGGGAACCTGAGTGACCGGAGTCTTAGGATCTATGCTAAGCTCTTTCTGAACGGCAGCGGTAGTTGGAGCTCTGGCGGCCCTGGTTTCCCTCTCGCAATAAACTACCCGGTGCCCGGTCTGCCCACAAGTAAAGCAAGTAACTAAAGGAAATGGATAATCTTTCAACAAATGCTCATATTGGTTGCAGTTAAAACAAACTCTGCCGCTAGGTGCAATGGACTGGACTGAACGGTAACTCTGAGACCCTCCGGCCTAATGAAACGGCCTCTTCCCAGATGCAGGAGCAGACTGAGACTTCAAATATTGACCACCCTTATCGGCTGAAAAACTGCCAGCAGTCTTCTGTTTCTTTGTCTCGGAACCCAACTCTGACTCCGGGACTGCCATCTCGATCACTAGAGCGCGGTCCTGGTACTCCTTCAATGTGGCACACATGAGTGGTGCCATGCTCTGGCTGATATGCGGCTTCATGCACATATTAAAGTAGTGAATCTTATCAGCCTCGGTCCTCACTTGCTCTCTCACATATCCCAACTACTGGTTATTAGTGATGATGGCCTGAGAGATCGGTACATCCTGAGGCGTATCAGTAAATAACTCCACGATACTACGCTCCCGAATGGGAGGTGGGCAGTACTCCGCTTCCATAGTGGTATTAAACTCCTCCTAGGTAGCTAAACGGTCCCTGGGCATCACAACTTCCCACCACTCCGCAGCTTCCTTATCCAGGAGGTACTGAGCAATAGGTACCCTCCTGTCACCAGGACAAGCCACGACATCGAACGTCCTACCCATCTGAAAAAGCCAATTCTCCCAACCCAGGGAGTCAGTAGAACCAGCGAAGCGAGGGGGGTGTATCTTGGTTACTTTCTGAAGCCATTTACTAGCTTCATCTTCTGGAGTCGGGGGCGGATTCTGACGTCCACCCTGAGCTATATGAGCGAGCTGAGCTACCAACTGCTGAAGTACAGTAGTAGCTCCAATGTCAGCATTAATACCCGACGGCTGATCCTGACTGACTTAAAAATTCTGCTGCCCGTCAGAACTCAAGGGTAGAGTATTCGGCACTGAATGAGAGGCTGAATCTGGAGAGGACTGAGAAAGCAGAACTTCCTCACTACTAGAAGCACGACCATGGCCTCGTCCGCATCCCCTAGCTGGTCTACCGCGACCTCTCAACATACTGAAGAAAAGAATTGAAAAGAACAAGATCAGAAAAATTCATAGTTTACAAAGTTGGTACCATAACTCACAATTTCTACACAAGGGAAATGAATTACATAAATGTAAGAGTACGAGGAGACTTACAACCACGGGTCGCACGAAGAGATGGTAGGACGATGATGTCGGGCTCAACAATTGACTCTTACGACACGACTAACGGGCCCAAAATTAATTAACAGTCTAGGTATTCATAACCTAATCTCTGACACCATAAATGTAACACCCCAAATCTCATAAGAGACACTACACGCCGTAAAACCTTCACAAGATCTACCAGGCTAACACATGTCGCATAATCCACAAAACAAATCCCGTAGGACACATTAATAATAGTAAAATAGGGCCGTGACTTCGACCAAAACATTTTAATCAAACATCATAAAACATAAGTTAACACAAGTTCATTGCCCACGCAGGGGACTTTAACCATATTTGTAAAACAATCAGTCTAACTCCAACACCCAAGTATATATAATAACAAAACATCTAACATAGACTCGTGCCTCATCATCATGCTGGGCCATCCTTTGCATGCATATCCCGTGCCAGCTCCTCAGCTCGATCGATACCTAAAATGCATAAAATGCATTTCCCCCATTTAAGGGGTTAGCATTCGAATAGCTAGTTCAATTACACAATTACACTACATTATATACAGATGCGATTCAACACAGTCATCTCATTTAGAAAACATTTGAAAAATCATATTCCGGAATATTCTATTGGCATCAAAGCAGTAAATCATCTCATATCAATTTCACAATCATCCACACTTGGTAACCCGTGGCCGTACCCCATAGTATCGACCCCCAGACGCCCGGTCGAATGCTCCGGGTGGGAAACCACTTCCGCGTCCGTACCCGTTAGTATCGGACCCAGAGGTCCCGTCGAACCGTCCCCGGGTGGAAGAGCAACAACACACACACGATATCATAATTCATCATTCATATCACAACCGTAACACACATAACGAAATGTAATACATGTGCTTGCCTTGAATAAAATGACGTGAAGGAAATGGCGAAAGGAAATGTTTTGGTACGAATAATCTTTACAAATTCGCTCCTATCACAATAACGATATACAAACAATCTCAATATTGCAGAAACGTAATAATTCATCCTAGTTAAACCCGTTGGGACATTTCATTGGACAATACGAGGTCATAAACGATCCCAACCTATTAACGGAGAAAACCTCAAATTCTAATCCACAAAACTACAAGAGAAGTAAGGGATTATGATTATGCTATCGTAATCTAACAATAATTTAAGCTAAATTGGACTAGAAGTATGGAAATCAAAACAAAACCCCAAAATCCCCAAAAGCTCGGGTTCTAAGGATATACCTCGATTTGAAGGCTAACCACAGATGATTTGGGGTTAGAGTGATGATATGATGCCCCAAAATGCTTCTCAACTGAAGTTTGGATGAAGATTGGCCGATCCCTAACTCAGGGGAGTGTTTTTGTCGCGGAAGGAAGAAGAAAAGGTGAAGAATGGCTGAAATCGTCCGCTGCCAGTTTTAAATACTGGCAGTCGTTACGGCCGTAACACCTATACTATTACGGCCGTAATGTTGTTCACAACCTTATGCCCAATATGCTCAATCCAATTACGGCCGCTATGAAAGGGACATTACGACCGTAATGTATGAAGCCTTACGACCGTAATGCATACCACCTTATGGCCGTAATGCATACCTGGCAGTAGGCTAGACTGGTCTGAAAACGACGGTTTGCCAACAACCAGAATGAAAGTACGAGGAATGAAGCCACAGATATACGGAGATCTTTATAGACGAGATAAACATAAAAACCATCACAAGCCTCTGGTCATCCGGAGGCCGGAATAAACGAATATTAGCATCAACGCCCAAGATAATAGGAATTTACAAAAATGACCCCAACATTCGAAAATCTAAACTCAAGACCTGAACGACAACTCAGAAAGTTGCAACATATCCAGAATCATTAAAGGAACTTGAAGAAGTAATGAAACGTCAGTATAGAATGAGATTTACGAGAATCGAGCCTCAATGCGGAAAAGTTACACAATAAGTAAAATCTCATAAAAACAACTCCAAAACTCATCCGGATATTACACAGTGAGGTCAGTAAGCTTCATAAAGTCGTTAGCGCACGCTATGAAGGGGTGTTAGCATACACTAACTATTGCATTAACGTACGTAAAGGCTATTTAATATACGTAAGGCCGAAGACAGAAAGAGACAGTGGACTGTGAGCCTGTTAGCGCACGCTAAAACTGAGGAATAGCGCACGCTAAAGGTCATTTCCTATATATAGGACATCACTCTCATTTCATTTTTCACTTTACCCTTCGTCCATTATCCGAATTTTTCGACTTGGAGAGTTACCCTCACGACATTAACCCTTTATATCAGCCTCTGAATGTGATTGCTGAAGACGAGAAGCATTAGGGATTAGTGTTCAAGCATCCGGTGTTGAGTTTCACCAAGTGTTTTGTCATTTCCTTCCGTATTAAGGTATGTGATGCTTTACCAACCTAGAGTTCATGTTCTTAGTGATGATTATGAGCATGCCTCTGAGATGACTAGGTCCCAAGGGTGTTGTATCAATCATATACCATGTTTTAGGAAGATTGGATTTGATTATACTTCGGTTTTCCTTCATTGTTAAGAGAACAAAATCGAGCCTTGTTGGATTAAACCGTAGGATGTAGTTCTCTGAGATTGTTATAGATTTTGAATTATGATTTCGAATAAGCTCTCTGAGATTACTAGAGGTTTTCACCGAGATTAGTTCATGTTTTGTAAGAGGTGCTTGGATTGATAACCTTCTTCATATTCATGGTTAGAATGGAGTGATTGTGTTGGTGATAATAGAATTGAACCTGGAACACAGTTGTATCATCTCCCTTCAAAGTATGTTTTAGGATTCGTATATCTTGAATCATACCTTTTATACGAATTATAAGAGTAGCCGAACCATATTGGAAGTTGATAATCGAGATTGAAGTTTGGATTGTGATGACATGCATATCCTTGAAATTCGTAGACGTCGACATTTCATCTCCGTTATGGTCATTCAATTCGCATGAAATATGTCATTAGTTCGACTTAGCGTTCGTCGAGTAGTTGAACCGTGGACCGGCCATGCGTAGAATGTTAACTCAGACATAACTTAGTACGTTAGATGTCCGTACGTTAGCTATGTAATGTAACTTAAATTCTTTGTTATTTCTTTTTGAATAAGGTCCGAGATTTGCCAAGTGATTGATCGAAGGGGCGACCTTCGGGCGTATTGACATTCGTTGAAGTACTTTAATCCTTATCATCTTTCCAAGGCAAGTACTTTAATTATGTTTTATGTATTGATGTTATACATGTTGTCGTGCATATGTGTTGTTGTCGTTTGTCCACCTCGTGTTGGTCCGATGGGATCATCTTGGGATCTATGCTAGCGTGCGCTGGATCATTGGACAGGTTTTTCCACCTCCTGTTGGTCCGACGGGATCATCTTAGGATCTATGCAGTGAACGCTGGATCATCGGAATTACCATGTTTATGTTATGATGTCATGTTGTGATTATCATGTTGTGTACTGTATTGTGAGTCTTCTCGTAGTAGAGACTCGTTATTTTTGTCGTTGATGATGTTGTCTTTGTTCTTCATGAGATATTGGATAATATGTTGTTGTATAATTATCGTACTTGTACTACTATAGTTGTGCTAACCCCTCCGGGGGTGGATATTTGTTTTATGTTCAGGATACATGAGGACGGGGAAACAAGCACTAGAGTTGCATGATGACGAGGGTGCAGAGTGATGTTACGGCCGAAAGGGTTTGTCAGTTGTGTTTTGTTTTAATAAAGTACTCGAGTTTGTTGTCATTGTTGGTTGTATTTGATGTTTATTATCGGGAGTTGTCCGATTTGCACTTTTCCAGACTTGTAATGTAATAATAAACTTTGTCGTTGGTATTTATTATGTTGTAAATTTCTTAGCCTAGTAAATCCTTTTATCAAGGATTTATGGCGTTGTAATAATCCTGAATATATCAGGGTGTTACAAAATATGGTATCAGAGCTAAGATTATGGATATCTTGGCCGTTGGGTTAAATTAGGGTACATATGTGTCTTTTTGAGTTAACTGGCCGTGTATAACATCACTGTACTACCTACGTCTTCATGTGAGCGGTGGTTATAAGTTCCTAAACTCTTTCTTGTCCTTTACATGTTATTTCCTTTTGATAATTGAACGTTAGAACGATATTATTCATGTATATTGAGTATGTATGCTTACAGTATGTTGAGAGGAGAACGTGGACATGGACGTAGAAATGCTGAGAGGGAAGTTTCACCCTCTTTCCCTGAATCGCTGTCAAATCAGGCTAGCCATAGCTCGGGCGAACAACAAGAGTCCATCAACAATGAACGAGAGCAAACAGTGGAAGCAAATTCCGAACCTGCTGTTCCCGACATCCTTTGTCAAGTGGTCAATCAAATGACCCAATTTTCTCAAGTTGTGGACAGAATGCAAGTGGCGGTAGGATTGCAGCCGGGAGAGAGATAGCAAGGCATCCCAGACTTGGGAAATCGAGGAGATAGATGGCTACAGGATGTGGCGAAGATGCACCCGCCGAATTTCGATGGTTTTTCTGAGACACCGACATGGGATCACTGGCTGAGAGAGATGGAGAAAGTATTTGCAGGGATTTACTGCCCGGACGACCGGAGAGCCCCCATTGCCCAATACTTCCTGATGGGAGAAGCGTTCGAATGGTGGTAAGCCATCC
Source organism: Orobanche coerulescens (assembly GCA_033398695.1). Lineage (NCBI taxonomy): Eukaryota > Viridiplantae > Streptophyta > Magnoliopsida > Lamiales > Orobanchaceae > Orobanche > Orobanche coerulescens. The sequence goes on along the minus strand of CM065816.1, from coordinate 50,055,862 downwards.
AACCTATCGATCATGATGCTGATTGGGGAGAGTTCCAACTTTTGATGGAAGCTCAGTACTACCCTCGTCCAGTGAGAGAAGCCAAAGTTCGAGAATTTTTCTCCGCACAGCCTTTGGATGTGCCGGTGGCTCAGGCGATTAAGACATTTAATCAGCAGCTGGCATTTATTCGACACCTGGTCAGAACCGACACAGAAATGACGATTAACTTTGATATGAGAATGAAGTCGGAGATACAGAGGTACATGTCAGGTTTTGAATGCACCACTCTCCGCCAGTACCAAGACAAAGCTCTGGCGTATGAAATGAAAGAAGCAGCTATGGAAAAGTTCTCTGAGTCCAAGAAGCAGGAAGTCTCTGGTAGTTTCACTTAGCATAAGAGTAGTGAGCCCCACAAAGCCCAGTCATCCTTTCATTCATTCAAGAGGCCTACGCATCCATCCAAAGGTGGAAAGAACTCCAGATCAGTATCAGCAATGGCGGATGCAACTAGGAAATATTTTAATTGTGGACGGACAGGACATTATCGACATGATTGCTCACTTCCCTCTATGACGTGTTATAATTGTGGATGAGAAGGACATCGTGCGGTGTTATGTGAAGAGGCTGTAAAATCTTTTGGAGCTCATACTTCACAACCAGTTCAGAAAGTGGCAAGTGTCCCTCAGACGCAACAGAGTGTTCAGCCACCCTAGAATTTTGGCCGAGGTAGAGACAGAGGATAGTACGACCGAAAAGAAGCATTGAGTGCTGGGTTCGCTCCTCCACGCCTTTATGAGATGAGAAGGGCGAACGATCAGAATGCAGCTATCGCATCAGGTATCGTTCAGATCCTTTCACAACCAGTTAGCATTTATATCATTATTTTGTGTTAATCGTTTGAACATTTCTTGTTTTCATGAATGTGAGCCTTATATTGTGGGTTTACCGAGTGGGGAAAGAATTGTGGGGAATTTAGAAACTAGAAATTTTCTTGTATCAATTGGAGGCAAGGATTGGCCCTCAAACCTGATTGTGGTAGAGATTCAAGAAGACGACCTGATTCTCGGAGACGATTGGCTTAGCCGTTATGGGGCTGTTATGAACTATCGGAAAAGAAATATCTCGATGATAGCCAAAGATGATTCCGAATTATTATTCGAAGGATGGAGACCAGGAATCTCAGGGAAGGTGGTCAAAGCTATGAAAGCCATCAAACTACTAAAACATGGTTGTACTGGATACTGGTGTTACGCAATGAAGAAAGAAGAAGGAAAGGTAGAGCTTTCATCCATTCCTGTTGTGAACCAATTTCCGGATGGGTTCCCTGATGAATTACTTGGACTACCTCCACAACGAGATGTAGAGTTTACCATCGAACTAGAACCTGGAGCTACGCCGATTTATAAGGCGCCATATTGTATGGCACCTACCGAGATGTATGAGTTGAAGAAGCAACTGGAAGATTGCTGGACAAAGGTTATATTCGGCCAAGTGTTTCGCCCTGGGGTGCACCAGTTCTTTTTGTTCGAAAGAAAGATGGATCGCTTCGATTGTGCATCGACTACCGAGAGCTTAACAGGATGACGATCTAGAATAAGTACCTATTGCCATGTATTGATGATTTGTTCGATCAGTTGCAAGAAGCGACAGTGTTTTCAAAGATCGATTTGAGATCGGGATACCATCAGCTGAGGATTAAAGAATCTGATGTCCCGAAGTCAGCCTTCAGAACTCGTTGCAGGCACTATGAGTTCGTGGTGATGCCGTTCGGTATCACTAAGGCGCCTGCTATGTTTATACAGTTAATGAATCGAGTATTATTATAGTATTTGGACAAATTCATAGTTGTGTTTATCGATGATATTTTGGTCTATTCCAAGAGCCCGGAAGAGCATGAGCGGCATTTGTGGATTGTTTGAACCTCTTGAGAAGCGAGCAGTTATATGCCAAACTTTCTAAATGTGAATTCTGTCTAAAGGAAGTGATGTTCCTTGGTCACGTGGTATCAGCGGAAGGGGTCCGAGTAGATCCCCAGAAAGTCGAGACAATTTTGGAATGTAACTCTCCTAAGAACGTGAAGGAAGTCATAAGTTTCTTAGGACTTTATGGGTATTATCGTCGGTTCGTGGAAGGGTTTTCCAAAATTACCCGTCCACTTACTTAATTGCTGCAAAAGACCCAGAAGTTTGAATGGAACAAGATGTGTCAGTCCAGTTTTGACGAACTTAAGAAGAGATTGACGACGGATCCAATCTTGACGCTACCGCAAGGAACTGAAGGATTCGTAGTTTACAGTGATGCTTCAAATAAAGGTCTCGGTTGTGTACTGATGCAAAATGAGAAGGTGATCGCCTATGCTTCACGGCAGTTGAAGCCATATGAAGTAAATTATCCAACTCATGATTTGAAACTGGCAGCTGTTGTTTTCGCCCTGAAGATATGGGGACACTATTTGTATGGGACTCATTGTCAGATCTTCACAGATCATAAGAGTCTTAAATACATCTTCAGTCAGAAAGAGTTGAACATGCGACAGATGAGATGGCTGGAATTGATTAAAGACTATGACTTGAAAATTCTTTATCATCCAGGAAAAGCGGACGTAGTGGCTGATGCACTAAGCTGCAAACCTGTTTCTATTCGAATGCTGCAGACATTCATGTCCCAGTCCAGCATACAACAAGAATTGATCCGTGAAGGAATTGAAGTATGGTTACAAGACGTTCAAGGACAATTGTGTGTGATGGAATTAACTTCATCGTTAATCGAAGAAATCATATCTAAGCAATTAGATAATCCTATGATGATTCGGTTACGTGATGAAGTAGGCAAAGGAAAGGCCCCAGGATTTGTAATTCATGAAGATGGAGTTCTGAGATTCCAAAGTCGACTTTGTGTTCCCGATAATGATGTTTTGAAGTAGATAATCATAAAGGAAGCTCACAGTACGCCCTATTCTATTCACCTGGGCACCAGTAAGATGTATAAAGATGTGAAGCAGAATTTTTAGTGGGGCAACATGAAGAACGATGTGGCAGATTATGTTTCGAAGTGTTTAACTTGTCAGCAGGTTAAGATTGAACATCAACGACCTGCCGGAATGTTGAAGCCACTTCCGATCCCTGAATGGAAGTGGGAAGATATATCGATGGACTTTATCACCAATATGCCGAAGACCATAATAGAGATGAATATGATTTGAGTGATAGTTGATCGTCTAACCAAGTCGGCTCATTTTTTGAGCATTAAGGATACTTGGGGACCAGAGAAGTTGGAACGAGTGGGTAATACCCGGATTTTCAGTATAAATTTTTCGCGTTATTTTATCTGAGATATACTGCATAGCTTGGTGTCTATACAGTATGGATAAAATAAATTGAGAACCGAGGCAGTTATACTTGTGCAATTGACGTGTTTGATTGACAGTTATATTGAGGATATGGTGTATTAGGTTGAACTGATTTGGACATCAGGTTATTGTACTTTTGATATTGGGTATATCATATGAGAATATTATTGGATTGAATATATGTATTCAGTATGCCATATGTTCGTATCCAGTATGTCGAGACGGACAGGAACAGTTGGATTTTATCCAAGTATAGAAGGCCATTACGTACGCTAAGGGTAAGGATTTATGTACGCTAAATTCTATGCTTTACGTACATTATGCATAATGCATTACGTACGTAACAAAGGGAATCGGACAGGACCGAGCTGTGGTCGGCAGGTAGGGCCCTGTGTCGTTAGCTTTCGGTGGAGAATGTGCATGGTCAAGTCAACTACGTATTACGTACACTATACAGGGTGTATTACATACGTAATATGAGCTTTTACTGTAGCAAGTCAACGTACGTATTACGTACGTTATGGTGAATGTGTTATGTACGTAAGGATGTGAACAAAATGAGTCAGGAGCCTCTGGACTGTCGTTACATATGCTACCAAATTCAGACAGCGTACCTAAATGTTGGTTACGTACGTTAACTTTGGCACGTTACGTACGTAATGAACTAGAAGTTTATAAAAGTGGACGCCCGTCATTTCATTTTTCTTCAGAGTTTCATTTTGTTTTTCGACCTTCAACACCCAGAGATGGATTTTTGGTCCTTCTAAGTGGATTATGAGCTTAAGGACTTGGATTTGGAGCTTGAGAAGAAGAGATATTGATGATTCTTGAGGTGGTTACTTGTGTATTTCATCTTCTAAAAGGTATGTTGGATAATCCTCTCTTTCAATTCGGATTTTTGATGTTATTGTTGATGATTAATTCGTATGATGCTAGTTTATGGAGTTGTTGTGATGATTATTGGTATTCACGGGAATTTTGTTAAATGAGGATGATGATATGATAATCTATGCCTTGATTATGTTGGTTATGATTATAGAATCATAGTGTTCTCGGTGTTCTTAGTAGTAATGTTTCGATTCTTGATGTTAGAAGAAGTGTATGTTGAAGAACATGATAATATGCATCTTGAAGTATGAATAAGGATTGTCTAGATGTTAGAACACATCGGATTATGTCGTTTTATGGATTATGAACATGATTTCGGAATAAATTGTGTTCTTAAGGAACTCTTGGATTATATGGTTTGATGAATATGTTTAGGAGGTGTTGGTGTTTTGAATATGAATATGGAATATTCATATCTCAAACTAAGTTATGTGTTCTGGTATAATATTGGTATAGGAATACGAATATGATTCTGAGGTTTATAAGATTATTATTCATCTTTGAATTTGGAAATTCATACGTATTGAACAAGTGTTCAAATCGAATGATTGAATTATTTGACACTCTTGGAATATGATCATCTATATGTTGAACTAATTGGATTGTTCGGATTGATGATGATAATCGGTAATTGGTTTTTATTATGAATTTACAAGGAGGAAACTCGTATTCGTATTTAAGATCGAATTTGGAGTCGGTAATGTTAGACCCTTGTTGGTTTAATTTGATTATTGATATGATTATCGGATTATGGATTGTGTTGTGGTTTTGAGTTCATGATTGATTGGTTTGGTTGTTCGGATTTGTGTTTAATCGGGATATTGTAGAACTGTTGTGTTTTTTGATCAGTTAATGATTGTTAATTGTGATCATCGAGTTACGGCTTGTATTGTGGACATGAGTTCATAATTATTTGAGTTGTATTGTTCGTTTTATATATGATCGAGGTATTGTTGAGCCGCTGAGTTTGATTAGTTGGTTATATCGGTTGTTGATTATTGTCGAATATGTGTTAATCGATTATTGCAAATAGGTTGTGATAATTGATCGCTGTTTCTGACCGTTGTGTTGCGGTTGAGGTTGAAGAGTTCGTAGATTGCTTTTGGTCGGGGCTGAGGAGCTCGTAGACGAAGGCAATGGATTTTGGTAATGGCTTCGTGGTATCGGTATCGAGGCAAGATTATACTTGTTCAGTTTATAATATTTAATGAATGGTTTCACTTTCATTTCATTTATAATTCGTATAGCAATGATATTATAAATGTAAATTGTCGGGATGACGGTTTGTATATCGTGCTCTAGTTGGGATTAAATCATAATGTGTATGCTTTAATTGTGTTCAAGGAAGACGTGAGTTATCTTTGGTCAAGGATATGAAATGTCGAGTAATGAGGATTGGTTTACCATATCGATAGTGATGTCGGGACGGTGGTTTGTTAGTATAAATGGATTATACTTATTTCGGGATTATTCCAGGGATGTTGATTCGTGGCAAGGATGTTGTCTTCAACTTTGAGGTAATTTAAGTATTGTTCAGTTATGAGGATATTATTCTGTTGAATTGTTGTATGTATTGTATGTTGAGGTTTTGTATAATGAGATTCGTGTTGGTTGTTCGTTGAGGGATGTTGATCCCAGGATTATTGTTTGGTATTAATGGTTGTGTTGATCAATCGTTGAGGGATGATGATCCCAGGACTGTTGTCTGAGATTGTTGATCGTGTTGATTATCCTTTGGGAATTGTGATCCCAGGATGGTTGTTTCGGATATTGTCGGTCGTGTCGATCTTTCATTATCCGTTTGTCATTGTTCACTTCGGTGAGTCTTTTGATCCTTATTGGATATGTGATTCTTTGAGTTTCATTGTTATGTTGCATCGTGACATATCTGGAATCATATCTGCGTTCCGATTGGTTATTGTGTAGGATTTTTAGCTGGGCACACTATGGTTCTGTATTGATATTTCCACATTGAACCGTGCACACGAGACGTAGTTCGTGAGGCTAATTAGGTACATGTCCCACATATATCCTGGATTCCGTATACGGGATGGACATGTGCACGGACACATTTTCGGATCGGGCGTACTGTGTTGTCCATCTTTGAGCCATATTATTTGGTCGTTCATAGTCCATGTTTGATTGGATATGTTCGACAGTTTGCGACTGGTTGTTCATACGCCCGAGGGGTATGTTCGACAGTTAGTTATTGTTGATCATTTGGAGTTTACCTTGTTGAGGGTATTCTCGGCTATTGTTGATCCTTTGTTGATCGTTTGAAGTTTACCATGTTGATGGTATTCTTGGTTATCGTTGATCCTTTGTTGATCGTGTCATAGTTATCATGTTGATGGTATTCTCGGTTATCATTGATCCTTTGTTGGTCGTATCGGAGTTATCATATCAGTGATATTCTCTGTCGATATTTTGGTTGATCATAGTTTTGATCGTATGAGTATTCAGACTGTACGTTGATGTTTCAGGACTTGTATTCATTATTTTGTGGTAGTTGATCTGCAGATATGTTGTATGTTATTGGTTTATCCAGGTTGAGATTTGATTGTGTAATCCGACGGATAGGATTTGGCACAGATGGTTCATTCCACACTTATGAGTTATGATGATGTTTTGAGGATTATTGGTATTTTTAGAATACAGTACAGATGATTGTTGTTGAGTTCATTTCTTCATTTGAGAATGCGAAAATGGTAAGGATTGATTTGTTATGAATTGCCATGGATTGGTAAGGTTACGACGGTAAGATTACATTGGTAGTATTCTTACATTGATGTCACATTGGTATGTAATTATTTATGATGATGTGATTGATATCATTGTTGAGTATTGTGGCTGACCCCGTCGTGGGCTTTATTTTTAGGTACTCGGAGATCGAGCTAGTAGCGGTCGCGAAGAGATGAGCTTCTCGGGTAATACTGGTTGTGGCATGTTTTCGGAGAATTGAGTATTCTTTCTGGTTGTTTTATTTCCACTGTAATTGTGTATTTCGAACTGTGTTTTTATCCACTGCGTGTGTATTTAAAAATGGCTTTCCGGTATTTTTGCCAACTCGTGTGTACTTTCAAAATGGCCTTTTGACATTTTGCGAACTTGGGTTAATTTGTTAAACCCTTTTCTCCTTAAACTATTTTTTGTCAGTGCGTTTAAGTGGTGGCTTAACGTACATTTTGAATTACCGATATTTGGCATTTCGCCTTGTATTTTCAAATGTACTTTTATGACGGTATTCGAGAACTATGTTTTTGAAAATATTTGAGTATTTAAAATATCACCGTCATCGGCCTTTTGGCATTTTTAAACGTTTTTGAAATGGTTTTTAGCCTGGTGGGTTCCGGCGCGGGGCCCACAGCGCTGTAATATCCCATATGGTTTTGGGGGTGTTACAGAGTGTTTATTGCGGACAAAGTCCGATTGCATGGAACACCGAAGACCATTATTTCAGATCGGGATGGTCGCTTCGTGTCATATTTTTGGAAAGCGGTTCATAGAGCCTTGGGAACCTAGCTGAACTTTAGCACAGCTTATCATCCTCAAACCGATGGACATTCCGAGAGGACTATTCAAACAGTAGAAGACATGTTGAGAGCTTGTGCCTTAGATTGGTCGATTGATTGGGAACTTCATCTACCATTGATTGAATTTACCTACAATAACAGTTGGCATGCTTCTATTAAGATGACACCTTTCGAAGCATTGTACGGAAGAAAATACAGATCCCCCTTATGTTGGGACGATTCGTCTGACTTAATCGGGACGGAACCGGAACTAATAGTGAAGACTCAAGAGAAGGTAGCTCTGATTCGTGAAAGGCTGTTGACTGCCCGGAGTCGGCAGAAGTCTTATGCAGACGTGCACTGTCATCCGTTAGAGTTTGGAATTGGGGATCACGTACTTCTGAAAGTTTTTCCTACCCGAGGAATTTTTCATTTTGGGAAGAAAGGAAAGCTGAGTCCGAGATATATTGGACCTTTCGAGATTCTTGAGAGAGTTGGGGAGTTGGCGTACAGGTTAGCCTTGCCGCTATCACTGAGTCATGTTCATAATGTGTTTCATGTAATCGATTTTGGCAAGATTGAAGTAGCTAATGATGGCACGTTCGAGGAGAAGCCAATCTAGATACTCGAGAGTCGAGTCAAGCAATTGAGGAATAAACTAATTTCCTTGGTTAAAGTTCAATGGTCGCGACACGGAGTCGAATAATCCACTTGGGAGACGGAGGATAGTATGAAGTCGAGATACCCAGAATTATTTTCATCTTAAGTTTTGGGACGAAACTTCGTTTTAGAGGGAGAGTATATAATACCCGGATATTTTATATGTATTTTATCTGTATTTGAATCTTGTGACATTGCGAATGTTGTATTATTAATCAGAGTATGACCCTCCGTATTTCATAGTCCAGTAATGGCGAGTGTATGATTCCATTGATGTTAATGCATGCATGTACCTATACGTAATTAACGCACGCTAACCAGTTAATGTAGCGTACGCTAATATGTATGAGCTAGCGCACGCTAAATAAAGACACTTAACGTAGGCTATGTGCAGTCAACATGAATAAGACAAGGGTCAGCAGGTGAGATCGGATCGTGGATTTGGATAAGATTATGTCGGAATGAACCTGGACGGCTTTTGGAAAATTTGAGTCAACGGTGCTTAGCGCATGCTATCGGCGATCTACTAGCGCACGCAAAAGTTAAGTGCAGTGAGGTCAGTAAGCTTCGTAAAGTCGTTAGCGCACGCTATGAAGGGGTGTTAGCGTACGCTAACTGTTGCATTAACGTACATAAAGGCTATTTAACGTACGTAAGGCCGGAGACAGAAAGAGATAGTGGACTTTGAGCCCGTTAGCGCACGCTAAAACTTAGGAATAGCGCACGTTAAAGGTCATTTCCTATATATAGGACATCACCCTCATTTCATTTCTCACTTTACCCTTCGTCCATTATCCGACTTTTTCAACTTGGAGAGTTACCCTCACGACAATAACCCCTCATATTAGCCTCTGAATGTGATTGTTGAAGACGAGAAGCATTGGGGATTAGTGTTCAAGCATCCGGTGTTGAGTTTCACCAAGTGTTTTGTCGTTTCCTTCCGTATTAAGGTATGTGATGCTTTACCAACCTAGAGTTCATGTTCTTAGTGATGATTATGAGCATGCCTCTGAGATGATTAGGTCCAAGGGTGTTGTAGCAACCGTATACCATGTTTTAGGAAGATTGGATTTGATTATACTTCGGTTTTCCTTCATTGTTAAAAGAATTTAATCGAGCCTTGTTGGGTTAAACCGTAGGATGTAGTTCTCTAAGATTGTTAATAATTTTGAATTATGATTTCGAATAAGCTCTCTGAGATTACTAGAGGTTTTCACCGAGATTAGTTCATGTTTTGTAAGAGGTGTTGGAATTGATAACCTTCTTCATATTCTTGGTTAGAATGGATTGATTATGTTGGTGATAATAGAATTGAACTTGGAACATGGTTGTATCATCTCCCTTCAAAGTATGTTTCAGAATTCGTATATCTTGAATCATACATTTTATACGAATTATAAGAGTAGCCGAACCATATTGGAAGTTGATAATCGAGATTGAAGTTTGGATTGTGATGACATGCATATCCTTGAAATTCGTAGACATCGACATTTCATCTCCGTTATGGTCATTTGATTCGCATGAAATATGTCATTAGTTCGACTTAGCGTTCGTCGAGTAGTTGAACCGTGAACCGGCCATGCGTAGAATGTTAACTCGGACATAACTTAGGACGTTAGATGTTCGCACGTTAGCTATGTGACGTAAGTTGAACTCTTTGTTATTTCTTTTTTAATAAGGTCCGAGCTTTGCCAAGTGATTGATCGAAGGGGAGACCTTCGGGCATATTGACATTCGTTGAAGTATTTTAATCCTTATCGTCTTTCCAAGGCAAGTACTTTAATTATGTTTTACGTATTGATGTTATACATGTTGTCGTGCATATGTATCGTTGTCGTATGTCCACCTCGTGTTGGTCCGATGGGATCATCTTGGGATCTATGCTAGCGTGCGTTGGATCATTGGACATGTTTTTCCACCTCGTGTTGGTCCGACGGGATCATCTTGGGATCTATGCAGTGAACGCTGGATCGGAATTACCATGTGTATGTTGTGATGCCATGTTGTGATTATCATGTTGTGTACTGTATTGTGATTCTTCTCGTAGTAGAGACTCGTTGTTATTTTTGTCGTTGATGATGTTGTCTTTATTCTTCATGAGATGTTGGATAATATGTTGTTGTATAATTATCGTACTTGTACTAGCATATTTATGTTAACCTCTCCTGGGGTGGACATTTGTTTTATGTTCAGGATACAGGAGGACGGGAAAACAACCACTAGAGCTGCATGATGACGAGGGTGCAGAGTGATATTATGACCGGAAGGGTTTGTTAGTTGTGTTTTGTTTTAATAAAGTACTTGAGTACGTTGTCGTTGTTGGTTGTATTTGATGTTTATTATCGGGAGTTGTCCGATTTGCACTTTTCCAGACTTGTAATGTAATAATAAACTTTGTCGTTGGTATTTATTATGTTGTTGTAAATTTCTTAGCCTAGTAAATCCTTATATCAAGGATTTACGGCGCTGTGATAATCCTGAATATCTCGGGGTGTTACAACCACCTCCATCCAAACCTACAGCCGAAGCTTCAAATAAGAATAAAAAATAATGGGTTTGGGCATTTTATGAGAGTACTCTCGGTACCATACCAACACATTGTAAAATGATTTATCTTGTATGCAAAAATCAAAAGAAAATTATTACTTTTTCGTGGAAGATTGGTACAGAAATCAGAACACTAGCTCGTCATTTGGCAAATGACCACGGTATGACTAAGGATAATCATGATCAAGAACGTTCGGATGATCAATATCAACTATCCAGCTTTTCTCAAAAGTGCCTAGTGGAGGTATGCCTTTCGTTTACAATCAGCAAAAATTAATTGACGAATTTGATAAATATGTTACTCTTGATGAATTGCCTTTTAAGTAATGGTGAGAATGAAAATTAAGAAATTATGACTATGACTTACAAATGGCATATGGAATAATACCAAGGAATACCTGTAACAGCCCAAAAACAGTGGCCATTACAGTGCCGTGGATCCCTCCTGGGACCCACCAGGCAATATCACAAAATACACTTAAAATCCGACAACGTGGCACCGTACCACGATATTTATCAAAACCCCGGTGTGGAGTATGAGTTATTCATATTTTTAAATACGAGCAAACATACACAGGATCCAAACACGGTACAGACCATATGACGATGGGCAGTACCTAACAAGTTTTAGTACATTCATCCGACACAAAAATAAAAACGAAAGTCACGCTTAAAACATAACCGAACAACCAAAAGACTCGGGGCCCCCCCGAAATAGCATACATCAGAATCCTCCGTCGCCATTGTGCTCCTCCTGTGCCTTGCCCTTCCCTCGCCCTGAAATACAAGTATTTCGCCCCAAACCACAGGGTCAGCTATACATGATAATAATTCTCATGGCATTATACAATTCATATATATACTGATTTCAAAGAAATCCACCGACTCACCGAATATACCCAGGCGTATAAACAATCGATCCCAATCGTCAAACATAATCAAGTATACGAACGACCACATACTATGGCTCAAGACGGACGTCACGACGCCCGATCCGGAAATGTGTCCGTGCACATGTCCACCCCGTATACGGAATCCGAATATACGTGGGACGATGTACCTAATTAGCCTCACGAACTACGTCTCGTGTGCACGATCTAAATGCGGAAAACATCCACGCATGATCATCAAGTGCCCGGCTAAAAATCCTACACATAACCAATCGGCGCAGATATGACTCCGAGAGATGTCACGATACAACATGACAACGAAACTCAACGAATTACACTTTTACGAGGGAATCGAACAACTCACCGAAGTGTCAACAAAGCTCAAAAGAACTAACGGTAATAAGGACGGTAATTCCGGGGTATCATCCCCAACACCATGACAATACGATCAAGGGTATCACCATATCACGAATCATAGATTATCGAACATTTCATACACACGAATCGCATAATAATCACAAGAATTCAACCATCACTATAACCAAGCAAGATAACTTGCCTCAATTCCGTAGACGAATAATCCTTCTTTGAATGGTCAAACGAACGGTATCCTCGTCTAACAATAGTCACGTGAACAAGCAACCTTGAATGAAATATAATCCATTCAACAACACATTCGTATGATAATGGTATTATCGCATGAACAATATTCGTGAATTCACTTTGAATAAATAGATTATCCTATTGACCATTTTAATGTTCTTATTACAAATCATCGCATGTTTATCATGTTCATTACATATTCTAATCTTGATGTCAAATTCTTGATGTCCAGTTTATCATCAATGTAATATCGTGAGGATATCGTTTCAAATCAACGACACTTCTAATTACGATATAAGTTGTGTTTAATTACATTCTTCATTATTTACCGACGATTCCATTCAAAACTTGATTATCATATGAAACGTAAGTTCAAGTCTTTAATGAGTTAAGAACATTATCTTAATTTACTCCTCTAGACATGCGGATTAATGAAATGGAATTCGCTATTCATCTACCGTATTTGTATCGTCATATTCAACACAACTCTCTTAAGAACATTATTAACCTATTAATGTAGTGATTAACACTCTTTGGTGAAATCGATAAATTGAACGTACGGAGATTACAACTTCCTCCTATCAACATTCATTGTTTTACTTTGAAGAATTTATTAAATGCCTAGTTATACCATTGGATACTTGAGATTTTGAAGTAATTTCATCCATCTAACAAAGATCATCTTCAAAGGGTTAATATCATCTTTCCAACAATTCCATCACAAAGGTTTTAAATGCCAAAATCATGGTTTCATGCAACCTTTAAGGATCAATAGAATGTTCAAGACAATCTTAACATTTCCCACTTTTAATCATTAAGGACATCATCTCTAACATGTTCCTAGTGTAGAGACTAAAATCAACTTCCGATTATCATGCTATACCTCGGGTTTTATGTATATCATTATCAACACAATCATATTATGAAGTTATTTACCTCAAGAAGCAATACTAATACCTTCAAAATTAATCTTCACTTGATTTGAGTATGATTCAATTAACTTATCATGTTTACACTAATCTATACTATCATTATGTGAAGTATTTATCTACTAACATCATCAGAAACATGGAATTGATATGAGTTAAAGAAAGACCAACCTTAAAATGAAGAACAACACCAACACTTCAAGGAATATACTTCAATCTCTAGCTTCTCCAAGTCACCAATCAAGTGTTGAGGCTCCAACACAAGTTAGAAAGTCTTAGAAACGAAGTTGGAGGAAGGGAATCGTTCCTTAGTCGGGAGATTGAAAAAGGCCGAGTAGGAAATGAATGGCAAGTCCTACATTTATAATCAATCGACATTACGTCGTTAACGAACGTGGTTAACGTGCGTTATAGCCTTTACGTACGTAATCTTATGATCATTACGTGCGTAACCAATTTCATCAAACTCACCGCCTAAAAACACGCGATTCGTTACGTGCGTAACCAAGCGGCTATTAAATGCGTAGTGGCCGTTGACTTATTGTCGCGATCGACTCCCGACCGGCTACCCTTGCTCGACCCCACCCGAAAGGCGAATTCTTTGGAGAATCTTCCGCATTACGCGTTAACGTATCGGTGTTACGACGTAAGGCGGCCTTCATAGCGTGCGTTAAGAATACATGTTAACGTCGTTAAGTACTATAACGAGTATAAATGGAATTTTCGCAATATCACCCAACAACTAATATAGTATGAATGACCATGAATCAACTTAACATAATTTGTCGGTACATGCTACACATCACGGATATGGTGCAACAATACTTAACTTAAATCATGAAATACAATATTAAAGGCGAGGTATTACATACTCCCCCTTAAAAGGAGTTTCGTCCCGAAACTAAGGGGTAAACGATTCAGGTATCTCTCTCGCATGCTATCTTGATCTCCCACGTAGCTTCCTCGACTCCGTGTCTTGACCACCGAATTTTTAATAAGGGAATCGTCTTGTTCCTCACTGTTTAATTCTCCTTTCGAGTATCTGCACAGCCGCTCCTCATACGAATGGTCGTCGGCTATTTCGACCCCGACGAATTGACTAACGTGACTTGGAGCAGCAACATACTACCTTAACTGAGAGACATGGAATACGTTGTGAAACCGACTCAACGCAGGTGGTAATGCTAAACGATAGGCTAGGTCGCCTACTCGTTCCAGGATCTCAAACGGACCAATATACCTTGGGCTCAATTTGCCTCTCTTCCCGAATCGGAAAACACCTCTAGTAGGAGATACTTTGACCAGTACATGGTCACCAACTTCAAACTCGAGTGGTCGTCGACGATTATCTGCATATGATTTCTGGCGGCTTTGGGCCGTTAATAGACGGCTCTTGATCAGGGAAATCTTCTCGCGGGCTGCCAATAACACATCAGGTTCCGTACCAATAGATTCAGATAATTCGTCCCAGCACAATGGGGACCTACAGCGACGACCATATAGTGCCTCATAAGGTGCCATCATGATCGAGGCGTGCCAGCTGTTATTGTATGTGAATTCTACCAACGTGTCACAGGGCGCTTTCCATAGTATTCGGAGTACCCGGGATTGCCCCGGACTTACAAAGGATGATGTTGGATAGTTGCCCTGCGACACGAATAAGGTTGGGGACGTGCGACAGTGGTCGGCGTCCGGAGTGTGTCCGTGCGCGAGCCGGACATTGAGTCGTTGAGCAGAGGGCTTTAGAAAATGAGTTTCGTGAAATGCTTGTAATGGGGAGTTCCTTGGAGTGTTGGGAAGGTCTCCACCAAGTTTCACAACTAGACGGTTCCGTTTGAGTAGCGAACGATGCGAAGGATCGAGATGCTACAGTGCAGTGGCATTATCGTAGTTTCAGAATATTGCAGAGGCAATTCCTCACTCCTCGAGTATCGGATGGGGCTGAAACTTTGAGGACTTATAGATAATGTCGTAAGCTACTCTACGGTTCAAGCGGATAAGGATTTGGAGTTCATATGAGGGAGTTACACCCGATGTGGTTCCTCGGCTTTTCAATGTCTAGTGCGATTACAAGGGATTATTTGTCTAAGCCTATTATAGGGGGGACAGTCCTTAGATGGGCAATGGTGGGCAAGCGGCCAGTCTTCCTCGTGCTGTCGAGCACCAAGCGTGCAATCTTCCTGGAGGTATGGGGGCCTCTAGGGAGCCAACTCTAAGCATTCGAAGTGTGCGAGGAGTTCCCGAGCGAGTTGGAAATCGTTAGGGCGGCGTAGGACCTGAGTGGTCTGCGTTGGGCTTAAGGTTGGCATTGAGGCTCTAGTGTGACCGGAGGGATGCCGTCGGCCATATACACTTCCTCTTTGTCGATTGGGCAATCGAGGCACGCATTTAAATCATACGCCTCGTGAGCTTACTCGTAAGCATTAGCTATCGGTTCCGGCTATGCTGCGGGGGATCGTTGGCTTGTACATGTGGTTGCGAGACAACACCACATTGCGGATTAAAGGTAATATGTCGGTATGCGAAGTAGTCCCAAACATTGTGAGGGGCAAATATCTATTGATGGCATGAATCTAAGCCAAGATCTAAAAGGTTGTCCGTCTCGAGTGAGGTACTCTCAAGGGCGCCAAGGTACTGCACCTAGGAAGTCCCGAGTGAGTGTCGAGCACGAGGAATTGCACTTCGGGCATGCGAGTGACCCTTAGTGCCGTGTGCCATTGCGGGTTAAGTTTGAAGGGTATGAGATACCGGCCCTTAGTTGGTCGGAGGCAAAGGACAGGTGGGTGCCTAGCGTCTTACGCAGCACAATGGACCAGTGCATGATATCTCTAATGTTGGTATTATATGAAATCTCGTAGATGGTAGCCGGACGGAGACTCGGAAGTCTCCTAGGCGCACGGGTGATTCGTGATCCGCTGCACGACCCGACGGCTGAACCTCGGTGAGCCGCACCCGTGACAGTGGTATCGGAGCCTTGACTGCCGCATCCGTGCTCTTGATTGAGCTTTGTTGAATATCTTGCTTCCCCTTGTGAACCGGATACCAAAATTGCGCCAAAATTTTTTTTTTTGATTAGCCATTGTAGTGGCATTTCAGCGAAGGGCTTGCAGTGCGTTCTTACGTATTGTGGCAGAGTTGAGAATTAAGTTGGCAGTGGGACTTGAGCGAATGGTAGTACCTCGAGTTGGCTTTGCAATTGGGCGAATGGTAGTACCCTGGTTGTTTGGTTTCTGTCGGTGATGTTCGAAAGCTTTGTTCAGTGCGAGTTGTTGGCATTAGTGATTTCGGCGAATGGTAGTAACCGGGTTACGACGTGTTTAATGACTATATTTTTCTCTGCGAGTACGGTTGGCAGTTGGTTAATGTGAGGGGAACATTCTCATCGGTAAATTACGGACGCGTGAGTAACGGTGTTGGTGTAATCTGATCAGAAACTTTATGTTGGCCTATTTTGTGGGCTTATAAGACATCTTGATCTCCTAGAAGGAGACATGCCGGTAAGCCGGGTGGTGTGCAGTAGCCACGTCTGCCAAGTTGCAGCCATGTTTGCGTAGCGCCGCAGATTGAGAGGTGATTTGGGTTTGAGACCTATTCGCGAGAACTTCAAGGGAATCCGCCACAAAGACGCCAGTGCAAAGCTTGGGCTTAATCTTAGTGCGCACAAGCGCCACAGCACTTGAGGTGCATTGGTTACTAAGGGATTTGAATTGTTATGCGCAAAGCGCTTTCGCACATGAGGTGCAATCGCAACACAGCCACCACGGGAGTTGCAAGAGTGGAGTGTTCAGTCTTCCTGGTTCGAGTCGGGCAGATATGAGAATGGGCATGCTCCAAGTGTGGTATTGCATGTCCTAGCAGTCTATGAGGGACAAGAGATTCGGGTCTGGCCTCCAACATGAGTGGGGGAGGGCCAGACCCCTGTGAGAAATGGGCTAATTCGAGAATGATGTTCCTTAAGGGGATTCCAAAGCCTAGAGTATGGGCTCTGTGGTTGAGGGATTTTCTGAAAGGGACTGAGTTATACGAAGCATTGGGCTTTTTGGTTACCGAAGAGGTGTGTCCATCCAGGATACACATGTGAGCGATTCTCGAGATGGTCGTTCTTGAAAGTGATTTGTAAGCCAATTAATGGGACCTATTGGTTGAAGGATTTGATGGGAGCAAGCCGGAATGAGGTGTGCTCGCATGCAGTACACAATTCGTAAGGCCGAGCAATAAGGCCGATGGCCAGTTACGAAGCGTCACGCCAGTCAAGGCCGGTGACGCGGTGTGCCGAGAGTTAGGCATCACCTTCGAGCGGGGAGGGTGCGTTGATCACGCGTCTGCCTTCAAGCTCCTTGCCGTAGAAGTGCGGTGGCACGAGGGAATGCCGTTCAACCGAGGTACTAACGCCAGGATGCGCGTAGGGTGAAGGTTGATGTCGATTGGGCATTGAGGGCCGAGAGAGTAGTGATCTGTGAGCAGCCGTGCAGGCCTCTTTCGACTTGTGCTAGAGGGCACTTGTCTTTCAGAGTTGCAGATTGGGTTTGGCTCGTCCTTGATAGAATTCGGAATCCATATTATGGGGTATGGTTAGTAAGGATTTTTGAGAGGGCAGCCGCGGTGGTATTTGAGCGGAGCGCAAGGCTCCTTTGGATGGGTTATTGGTGTTAGTGAGCACTCTTATAAGTATCATGTACTCCAGATGTTCAGGCAAATCGACCCGGTTTAATTCGGAGAACTTGTCGCTAGTCTCGGACTTGACAATGAGGGAGTAGCTTGATTTGAGCTAGAGTGGCAATCTAACACCACCGGTTGGTTTTTCGTTATATCGAGGCATGGAGAGAATGATTCCTGCCAAGATATGAGTGGGTGTGCGCCGAAGAGAGGCAACATCCGAGAGGAGGGAGAGTGCATTGATCGCATGCACTGCATCTCTACGAGTAATGAGTTTGAATGCGCGAGGCGCATGAGTTGCCGGGCGAGCGGCGAGAAATTGCGATCATCGAGTTGCCGTGCAGGCGTTCCTCGAGTTGGGCCTCAGACTTTACAAGCAGGCGCCACTTGATGGAACTAAGAGTGTTGTCCGCGAGGCACACAAGTTGAGGAGATGGAGGTAGAGTGTCGGGTTCGTTGCCCAAGTATTTTCATGATGAGATGGGCGCGCATGTACATATAGCAGGTTGGGAGTGCATGCGTTGACCGGGACGTAAACGGATCGAGAGGGGGAGGATGTCACAGGGCGCTTTCCATAGTATTCGGAGTACCCGGGATTGCCCCGGACTTACAAAGGATGATGTTGGATAGTTGCCCTGCGACACGAATAAGGTTGGGGACGTGCGACAGTGGTCGGCGTCCGGAGTGTGTCCGTGCGCGAGCCGGACATTGAGTCGTTGAGCAGAGGGATTTAGAAAATGAGTTTCGTGAAATGCTTGTAATGGGGAGTTCCTTGGAGTGTTGGGAAGGTCTCCACCAAGTTTCACAACTAGACGGTTCCGTTTGAGTAGCGATCGATGCGAAGGATCGAGATGCTACAGTGCAGTGGCATTATCGTAGTTTCAGAATATTGCAGAGGCAATTCCTCACTCCTCGAGTATCGGATGGGGCTGAAACTTTGAGGACTTATAGATAATGTCGTAAGCTACTCTACGGTTCAAGCGGATAAGGATTTGGAGTTCATATGAGGGAGTTACACCCGATGTGGTTCCTCGGCTTTTCAATGTCTAGTGCGATTACAAGGGATTATTTGTCTAAGCCTATTATAGGGGACAGTCCTTAGATGGGCAATGGTGGGCAAGCGGCCGCCTTCCTCGTGGCCGCCGAGCACCAAGCGTGCAATCTTCCCGGAGGTATGGGGCCTCTAGGAGCCAACTCTAAGCATTCGAAGTGTGCGAGGAGTTCCCGAGCGAGTTGGAAATCGTTAGGCGGCGTAGGACCCGAGTGGTCTCGCGTTGGGCTTAAGGTTGGCATTGAGGCTCTAGTGTGACCGGAGGGATGCCGTCGGCCATATACACTTCCTCTTTGTCGATTGGGCAATCGAGGCACGCATTTAAATCATACGCCTCGTGAGCTTACTCGTAAGCATTAGCTATCGGCTATCTGCCATGCGGGGATCGTTGGCTTGTACATGTGGTTGCGAGACAACACCACATTGCGGATTAAAGGTAATATGTCGGTATGCGAAGTAGTCCCAAACATTGTGAGGGGCA
Organism: Orobanche coerulescens; assembly: GCA_033398695.1. Taxonomy (NCBI): domain Eukaryota; kingdom Viridiplantae; phylum Streptophyta; class Magnoliopsida; order Lamiales; family Orobanchaceae; genus Orobanche; species Orobanche coerulescens. The sequence continues at coordinate 50,036,314 of CM065816.1, read as the reverse complement.
AATATCTATTGATGGCATGAATCTAAGCCAAGATCTAAAAGGTTGTCCGTCTCGAGTGAGGTACTCTCAAGGGCGCCAAGGTACTGCACCTAGGAAGTCCCGAGTGAGTGTCGAGCACGAGGAATTGCACTTCGGGCATGCGAGTGACCCTTAGTGCCGTGTGCCATTGCGGGTTAAGTTTGAAGGGTATGAGATACCGGCCCTTAGTTGGTCGGAGGCAAAGGACAGGTGGGTGCCTAGCGTCTTACGCAGCACAATGGACCAGTGCATGATATCTCTAATGTTGGTATTATATGAAATCTCGTAGATGGTAGCCGGACGGAGACTCGGAAGTCTCCTAGGCGCACGGGTGATTCGTGATCCGCTGCACGAATTCGACGGCCTGAACCTCAGTGAGCCGCACCCCGTGACACAACGGCAGTTGGGCTTCCCAGTCAGGCTTCCAATCGAGAGCACATGCCCTCAACATATCCTCTAGAGTTTGAATTGTCCTCTCAGACTGACCGTCAGTCTGAGGATGAAAAGCCGTACTGAAGTTCAACTGTGTACCCATAGCACGATGAACCGCCTTCCAGAAGTGCGACACGAACCGTCCGTCCCGATCTGATACAATACTCTTAGGGGTGCCATGCAGTCTCACAATCTCTTTGATGAATAATTGGGCCAATCTCTCAGGGCCCCAAGTATCCTTGATCTCCAAGAAGTGGGCTGATTTAGTCAATCGATCCACAACCACCCAAATCGTATTCATGCCTCGACGGCTCGTCGGCAAACTAGTAATAAAGTCCATCGATATGTCTTCCCACTTCCACTGGGAATAGAAGCGGTCTCATCATGCCACCGGTCGTTGATGCTCAATCTTCACTGGCCGATGTGTCGACATTTCGAAACGAACTCGGCAACCTCCCGTTTCATATTACCCCACCAATAATACGGCTTCAAATCCTTATACATTTTGTTTGATCCCGGGTGTATGGAATACGGGGTAGCATGAGCCTCCTTCAGAATAGTATTTCTCAACTCTTCGTCCGCCGGTACACACACTCGATTTTTAAAGCGTAATACCATCCTCGTGAACCACAAATCCAGGGCCTTCCCGATCGATTTCTCCTCGACTCGGATAAGAATGGGTCCGACATCTGCTTCGCCCCGATCGTCTCATCAATGGATGGTGAAATCTCAAGCATGCACTGTCCCCGAATGCGTTGTATCAGGACCTCAATCTCGGTCTCATGAACTCTAATCGCAACTCCCTCGGGCGGTCAAACGAGCTAGCATCTGCTCCTGCACCGTCTTGCGGCTCAAGGCATCGGCAACCACGTTTGCCTTGCCCGGATGATAAAGGATCTCGATATCATAGTCTTTGATTAGCTCTAACCACCTCCTTTGTCTCATATTCAACTCCTTCGGGTAAAAATATACTGTGCTCTTGTGGTCCGTAAAAATCGCGGGTAACTCCATACGTATAATGGCGCCAGATTTTTAAAGCAAACACTACGGCTGCTAACTCCAAGTCATGAGTCGGGTAGCTGACCTCGTAAGGACGCAACTGTCTGGACGCCTAGGCGATCACTTTCCCGTCCTGCATTAATACGCAGCCAAGGCCCTGCCTCGATGCATCGCTGTATACCGCGAATCATTCCGTCCCTCTAGGTAGTACCAAAACAGGTGCTGAAATTAATCGACCTTTGAGTTCATCAAAACTTTGCTGACATGCTTCCGACCACAAGTACTTCTTATCTTTTCTCAACAGATTAGTCATCGGTTGAGCAATTTTGGAAAATCCTTCCACGAATCGTCTGTAATAGCCTGCTAGACCCAGAAAACTACGAACTTCCTTCACGTTCTTCGGGGGTAGCCAGTCTCGGATAGCTTCCGTCTTCTGTGGGTCTACTCTTACTCCCTCGGCTGATATCACATTAAACTTAAAAATAACTTCAGACATCCAGAATTCACACTTGGAAAATTTTCCATAGAGTTGTTCTCGCCTTAACGCATCGAGAACCTGGCGGAGGTGACACTCATGCTCCTCATGATCACGAGAGTAGACCAAGATATCGTCAATAAAAATGACTACAAAACGATCCAGATAATTAATAAAAACCCGATTCATCAATTCCATGAATACTGCAGGTGCATTAGTCATCCGAATGGCATGACAACGAACTCATAATGCCCATAGCGAGTGCGAAAAGTCATCTTCGGGACGCGGACTCTCGAATCCGCAATTGGTGGTACCCAGACCTCAAGTCGATCTTGGAAAATACGGCTCCTCGGAGCTGATCCAATAGGTCATCGATGCGAGGTAAAGGATACTTGTTCTTAATTGTTACCTTGTTCACTCCCAGAATCAATACACAAACGCAATGATCCGTCCTTCTTCCGCACGAATAACACCGGCGCTCCCCAAGGGGATGCACCGGTCGAACGTACCCTTTCTCGATTAATTCTTCGAGTTGTCTTTTTAATTCCCGCATCTCGGTCGGGGCCATACGGTATGGTGCTTTCGAAAGTGGGGACGTCCCTGGCTCCAACTCAATGGTGAATTCCACCTCTCGCCGTGGGGGTATTCTGGAAGCTCGTCAGGAAATACATCTGGATAATCTCGAACTACTGGAATATCAATCAATTTGACTGGCCACACTGCCTTAGTCATGTAACACCAATAACCAATGCATCCCCGGTTTAGTAATCTCATAGCCTTCATAGCGCCGATGACTCTCCTGCATGATTGGGATTATCACCCCGAAAAATACACTCGACGCCATCATCCGATGTGACGGTCACCATTCGCTACGGACGCTAAGGACGGCATCGTGACGATCCATCCACCAATACCCAAGATTACATCATCTTTAGGTAAATCCACCACAATCAAGTCGACAACCACTCACGGTTGTTTATGCTAATCAGACGATTACGTACTTTCACGACTCCCAATAATTCTTCTACCATCGGGTAGACCAATTACATAAGGTTCACAATTGATAACATGATTCAAATGCAAACGACTCAAGCAAGAACTAGACAAAAAGGAGTGTGAAGCACCGGTATCAAAAAGAACACAAACGGCCGAGAGTGGATCTCGAGAGTACCTGCAATCATGCGGCCGGGATCATCGGCTTTCTTCATCTCGTAAACTCGGGTTTTGCAACCCCGAGGTGTGTACCAACTTGGTTTCCACGGCCTATCCTTTGTTCGCCTTAGTCCGGTAAGAAGCGGATGGAGGAGCACGTTCTGAGCAGAAGACTGCACTGGAGCAAGAGATGCCGCTGGGCACGCCCGAGTCCACCCCGGCAATAGCGAGCGCGATGACCGTTCTTCCCGCAAGTGTGACAGCAACGGCCGGCTTCGGACACTTGGAGCTGATATGCCCCGATCCCCACAGTTATAACACACGACAGGTGAGCTGATTGCCCGAGAGTGCGTTCTGCCGGTTTTGGTGCCATAGGTGGCCGCTCAGAAGGATTTGGTACAGGCTGGGGTTTCTTGAATACCCCCCGGTTGCTGTCTCCTTGGGTCTGGTTCCTGGATCTCTTGTTGGAAAACTGAGGTTGTCTCTTAGAAATCTCCTTCGCAGTAAGTTCATACTCCAAAGCCTTCTCAATAAACTCCGGTAAGGTCGTACAGTGGTGATTGAGTAATTGCATCCTCATTCGGGGTTTAAGCCTCTTGAGGAAATATTTGATTTTATCAGCTTCCGAACGGACAACTGACGTAGCAAAAGGGAGAAGTGCTTGGAATTTTTCAGCAATTGCTAACACATCTTCGTCTTCCGATGGGTCGGGGTTTAATAATTCGGACAGTTTGGCTTCACGGAGGGGTGCAGGATAGTAACGATCTAGCATAAGAGTCTTAAATTCCTCCCAAGTACTCGCGCCTTCGGCAGGCCTCACAGAAAGCCACCAAGTATGGGCACTCTTACTAAGGTAGTAGATCGCCACAAAGAACTCGATTTTCCTCCGGCACTCCACCATCTCGAACAGCTTTCGAAATGTTCTATCCAAAGGTACAATGTCGGCGTGCTCGATGATCCTTCAAAAGTCGGAGGTCGCCGACGTGATATGTCGCTAATAATCCGGCTCACGATCCCGCCAGTACTGTGGGCGGAGGTCATTGCCCCCGCCGTTGACCAAGAGTATTCCTTTGCATAGTTTCCATCACCACCCATTTGGGTCATTTGGGCCATCATGCCCCGCATCACGGTGTAAGGATCGGCACGTGCATTCTCTCCAAAGGTGGTGTGATTGGTCCCGAGAAGGCGAATCGTCACTGCGGAACTCTGCTCCACATTCGCGCGTCTGTTAGCTCGTGGTATCGGAATTCGGCCTCTTCCGCGGCCTCGTCCCTCTCGCCACGGCCCCTAAGGTTCCTTTCCATACCGAAAGAATCAAGTCACAAGTACTGATTTGATTTATCAATCACAATTCATGCTAAGTTAATAACAACAGGGAATTTCCTATCCAATAAAGCAGTTGTAAAGAGTCACTGGCACTACAAGTGTTACACACTCAATATCATATCAACATTAAGTCGAAACAATTCCAATCACATAATTAATTTAGGTTCTCTTCAATAGATGAATTTTGCCTCATGGTAGCAAGATGCCAAGATAAGTAAGGAGACCAATACATCGTCAATATCATGCCAGAAATCAAATTATGGTTCATGAGAACATACCGTATTCGACGGGTCAGGCGCTTGCACAGGTTACATGTGGCACGAAGTTTTCTTGATGCTATTTCGATCCTACAATGACTCAAAATAAAAACACACATCGTCTCCGATACCATCTTCTGTAACAGCCCAAAAACAGTGGCCATTACAGTGCCGTGGATCCCTCCTGGGACCCACCAGGCAATATCACAAAATACACTTAAAATCCGACAACGTGGCACCGTACCACGATTTTATAATAACCCCGGTGTGGAGTATGAGTTATTCATATTTTTAAATACGAGCAAACATACACAGGATCCAAACACTAAGAGACCATATGACGATGGGCGTGACCTAACAAGTTTTAGTACATTCATCCGACACAAAAATAAAAACGAAAGTCACGCTTAAAACATAACCGAACAACGAAAGACTCGGGCCCCGAAATAGCATACATCGTAATCCTCCGTCGCCATTGTGCTCCTCCCGTGCCTTGCCCTTCCTCGCCCGAAATACAAGTATTTCGCCCCAAACCACAGTGGTCACTATACATGATAATAATTCTCATGGCATTATACAATTCATATATATACCGATTTCAAAGAAATCCACCGACTACCGAATATACCCCAAGGCGTATAAACAATCGCCCAATGCCGAAACATAATCAAGTATACGAACGACCACATACTATGGCTCAAGACGGACGTCACAAGACGCCCGATCCGAAATGTGTCCGTGCACATGTCCACCCCGTATACGGAATCCGAATATACGTGGGACGATGTACCTAATTAGCCTCATGAACTACGCCTCGTGCACGATCTAAATGCGGAAAACATCCACGCATGATCATCAAGCCCGGCTAAAAATCCTACACATAACCAATCGGCGCGCAGATATGACTCCGGAGATGTCACGATACAACATGACAACGAAACTCAACGAATTACACTTTTACGAGGGAATCGAACAACTCACCGAAGTGTCAACAAAGCTCAAAAGAACTAACGGTAATAAGGACGGTAATTCCGGGGTATCATCCCCAACACCATGACAATACGATCAAGGGTATCACCATATCACGAATCATAGATTATCGTAACATTTCATACACACGAACTGCATAATAATCACAAGAATTCAACCATCACTATAACCAAGCAAGATAACTTGCCTCAATTCCGTAGACGAATAATCCTTCTTTGAATGGTCAAACGAACGGTATCCTCATCTAACAATAGTCACGTGAACAAGCAACCTTGAATGAAATATAATCCATTCAACAACACATTCGTATGATAATGGTATTATCGCATGAACAATATTCGTGAATTCACTTTGAATAAATAGATTATCCTATTGACCATTTTAATGTTCTTATTATAAATCATCGCATGTTTATCATGTTCATTACATATTCTAATCTTGATGTCAAATTCTTGATGTCCAGTTTATCATCAATGTAATATCGTGAGGATATCGTTTCAAATCATCGACACTTCTAATTACGATATAAGTTGTGTTTAATTACATTCTTCATTATTTACCGACGATTCCATTCAAAACTTGATTATCATATGAAACGTAAGTTCAAGTCTTTAATGAGTTAAGAACATTATCTTAATTTACTCCTCTAGACATGCACGGATTAATGAAATGGAATTCGCTATTCATCTACCGTATTTGTATCGTCATATTCAACACAACTCTCTTAAGAACATTATTAACCTATTAATGTAGTGATTAACACTCTTTGGTGAAATCGATAAATTCAACGTACGGAGATTACAACTTCCTCCTATCAACATTCATTGTTTTACTTTGAAGAATTTATTAAATGCCTAGTTATACCATTGGATACTTGAGATTTTTGAAGTAATTTCATCCATCTAACAAAGATCATCTTCAAAGGGTTAATATCATCTTTCCAACAATTCCATCACAAAGGTTTTAAATGCCAAAATCATGGTTTCATGCAACCTTTAAGGATCAATAGAATGTTCAAGACAATCTTAACATTTCCCACTTTTAATCATTAAGGACATCATCTCTAACATGTTCCTAGTGTAGAGACTAAAATCAACTTCCGATTATCATGCTAAACCTCAGTTTTATGTATATCATTATCAACACAATCATATTATGAAGTTATTTACCTCAAGAAGCAATACTAATACCTTCAAAATTAATCTTCACTTGATTTGAGTATGATTCAATTAACTTATCATGTTTACACTAATCTATACTATCATTATGTGAAGTATTTATCTACTAACATCATCAGAAACATGGAATTGATATGAGTTAAAGAAAGACCAACCTTAAAATGAAGAACAACACCAACACTTCAAGGAATATACTTCAATCTCTAGCTTCTCCAAGTCACCAATCAAGTGTTGAGGCTCCAACACAAGTTAGAAAGGCTTAGAAACGAAGTTGGAGGGGAAGGGAATCGTTCCTTAGTCGGGAGATTGAAAAAGGCCGAGTAGGAAATGAATGGCAAGTCCTACATTTATAATCAATCGACATTACGACGTTAACGAACGTGGTTAACGTGCGTTATAGCCTTTACGTCGTAATCTTATGATCATTACGCACGTAACCAATTTCATCAAACTCACCGCCTAAAAACACGCAGTTCGTTACGCACGTAACCAAGCGGCTATTACGCACGTAGTGGCCGTTGACTGGCCGTCGCGATCGACTCCCACCGGCCTACCCTTGCTCGACCCCACCGCCAAAGGCGGATTGCTGGAGAATCTTCCGCATTACGTACGTTAACGTATCGGTGTTACGTACGTAAGGCGGCCTTCATAGCGTACGTTAAGAATACATGTTAACGTACGTTAAGTACTATAACGAGTATAAATGGAATTTTCGCAATATCACCCAACAACTAATATAGTATGAATGACCATGAATCCAACTTAACATAATTTGTCGGTACATGCTACACATCACAGATATGGTGCAACAATACTTAACTTAAATCATGAAATACAATATTAAAGGCGAGGGTATTACAATACCCTTAAACGTCTATTCAACAACAATATTATATTCAACGTGCTCAATTAATTAAATTTGTAAAAAAGTTGAAGATTGTATATATCTTACTAGTGATTGTTAGACTTCCCCAACTGGTAAACCTTATCTTTGCATTACGGTTCATTGGATTGGAACTGAATATGTGATAGAAAAACATATTATTGCTTTTGATTTTACGGAGGAATCACATACTGCTAAAAATCTAAAAGATAGAATATCTGAATGTTGTAAGAAATTTAATATATCCGATGAAGTGCTTTCTCTTTCTCTCAATAATGTGACCGCAAATAATAAATGTATGGAATATTTATTGGACGAATTGCCTTTACTTGCAAATGGTATTTTTATGCATATTAGATGTTGTGCTCATGTCTTGAATTTGTCAGCTAAAAAAGGATTTAATATGATTTCACCTCTTTTAAATCCGATTAGAAAAATAATTAAATTGCTACGGCTGAGTCAATATATTAGGAGATATAAATAATATCTATGTAAGGAACATAATTTAAAACCAAAAAAATGGAGCATTGATACACCTACCCGTTGGGATTCTACTTTGAAATTGCTTGATGATGTTATTCCTTATAATAAAATTATTACTCAAGTATATAACTCCGATACCAAACATTTAGTAGAGCAAGACCTCATAACTGAGGCTCATTGGGAACTTGCTACGATCGTTCATAGTATACTATGTGCTTATAATAATCTATATATTTATTTTTCTTATGTTTATAAACCTAATGTGCACTTGATTATTTTAGAATGTTGTAACATTATTGATTCTTTAAGTGAACACCAAAATAATACACATTTATCTCAAGTTATTTCTAAAATGCAAGAAAAATGGTTAGAGTATTTGGCACAATTTCCTTACATATATGGTGTTGCATGTATTTTGACCCTTGTGTGGAAAAGAAGCACTCGTTAATCTTACTGATTATTATTATATTGCATTAGGTAATACTTCTTTTGATAGTGAAGGGTACGTAAATGAATGCGCCAAAATATTAACTTCATTAGTTGATTTGTACATTAAAAAATATAAACTGGAGGTTCTAGCCCCTCAGTCAACTTCCAAAATAAAGATAGGTTTGATCAATTTACACCTTCAATTCTGTTCGAAAAACCAAAATCATCATCAAGCTCTACTTCTTCAACTTTTTCTAGACAAATCTTAAATGAGTATTTATGTGTTCACATGAGCTTGATGCAGATTTTGAGATTTTAAAATGGTGGAAATTACGTGAAGAACAATATCCTATAATGGCGAGAATTGCAAGGGATCTCCTTGTCGTTCCAGCCTCTACAATTGCTTCGGAGTCCGCTTTTAGTGCAGGTAGCAGAGTTAACAAATAAACGGACATCTTTATCGCCCGACATTGTGAAGATTTGGTCTGTAGAAAAATTAGCAAGCAGAAAAACGTCAACAAGGACGGACGGAAGAGAAAGACGAACACAACTAGGATGATGATCCATGGATGATGATGGATTCTTCATCCGAATCGGGAGTTTCGGCGAGTGGCCAACACGACGATTGAGCACATCATCCTACCTTCGAGTTTCAGGTAAGTAAAGAGGTAAGTAAAAAGAACTACGTGGACTTTGATTCCTTGGGATACGTAGGCAACTTAATCTTAAAAATTGGATTAAATTTCAAAAAATAATCTAATTTTTACAAATTAAATCCAAGTCCAATTTTTCCACCCTTTTCTTCCTATTTAATTTAATGTTAATATATTTTAAAATTCAAAATGAATTTTCTTAAACAGGTTGAAGCAGTTATTTTTACTAATTTTTACAATTTTTTTAATTCAAAACAGTTTGTATTATTAACTAATTTATTTTAAAAGTTCAAAACAAATTATTTCAAGTTGATTTTTAATTTATGTTAACATATTTTTAAATTCAAAATAATATATTTTTTTAATTTTTCGTTTTAATATCCGTCTTGAGCCCGGTCCAGACAGCTCGAGGGCGGGCATGCAGTGGCCCGTGGCCACCCAGCCCGCCACAAATATGGGCTGGTCCTGGCTCTCTAGGCTCAGCCCGGGCCGACCCAACCCGGCCCATGGCCACCTCTAATTGTGATGGTTTATGTTTGTTTTGTGACCCATGGATTTTACGGTGCATTTAAATTGGGGTCACGTCACATCATGGACTTAATAAAAAGAATAGTAACATAAAAATTTGAAAATAGATATGGAGATATTTTTCCAAGAGGAAAACATATCCTGTCTTTTTAAATATAATGGAATATTTTTTACTACAAATTTAACAACTTTTTTGATACCAAGATTATTAAATTTCGCCTTTATTCAAATGTATTCGAGTCAAATAATATACCTTGGAGTAACAATAATTCGATTAATCTTGTCAAAATACACAATATCGAGTAAGATCGATATTCGAGTAACACGAGTGGGTCATTCGAGTAATACGAGTGGGTCGATCGAGTCACTTGAATGACCCATTCGAGTTACTTAAATGACCGAACGAATTACTCGAATGACCCAACCGCTCGTGATCATTCGAGTTATACGAGTGGGTCGATCGAGTCACTACCCGTTCGAGTTACTGAAATATCCGAACGAATTACTCGAATGTCTCAATCCGTGTTACTTGAAAGACGAACTTGCTCAATATTATATATTTTGTCAAGATTATTTGAATAATTGTTACTCGAAAATATATTATTTAACTCGAATGATTTAAGTAAAGATTTAATTTAATAATTTGAATATCAATGAGTTGATGTTATTGGAGTAAAAAGAATTATTATATTTAAAAAATTACTGTCATCTATTCCCACTCTTTTGATTGGGCAAAATTAAAAGTGTTTTTTCAATTTTTTGAACTGAATGCCACGAATAGCGACAGGACTGATGAGGTTGTAAGTTGTACGTGGGGACTTGCAGTCTCACCCACGCACGATTCAAGAAAAGAAACAAATAGTAAAACAAAATTGTTGCGTTGTGTGTTTATATTATCATTGGAAGAATGTTGCAGCATACAAGGACAAACACCAAGAAAATGTGCCCAGTATAGTTTGGCGTTATGTAATATCGCCACATACTTCCAAAACTCCAGATATACACATATATATATACATGGTGTCAATTTTAAAATAAAATAGACCAAATTGCACAAGAATCCATTGCATCGAAAGCTCTGCCAATCTTAAATGGATTTTAGCTAGCTAGTATTCTTCTGAGTCATGATTCACTTGGTGGGTCGTGTTTTTCCTATCTTTGTATTTATTTCTAAAAAATATAGTACAATCGCAAAGTTGTGATCGTTTTCGTTTAACCTTGTCCTGGACTATTAATTATGTATGTGATGGCGTCATATATTTAATGATAAATATATAGTGAAATAGTATAATGCAAAATTTGATTAGTACAAATTATTTGTGTATATAACATTGCTGTTATTTCTAAAGATATTTATTAACATCTATCCTAAATATAATTATTATGGAATATTATATTCTCTTTAATTTTAAATAGATTTCATTTTAGCTTTGTGTATATAGATTAAGAAAAAAAAACTTATGCCAAAATTTGCCCTACGAAATGATGATTTATATTTTAATTAATGAAAAGTGAAAATGTGAGTTTTGAGGTGAGTAATTAGGAGTATAATAGGATTAAGAAAAGGAAAAAAGATAAAAATTACATCTATTTTGAAAAAATTAGAAAAATTTAAAATGACATTTATTTAATATGATATAAGAGGGAGTATCATTCATGGTACTGTAGTGTTGGCTGTCGTAGGATTCTTGTATGTTCTCAAGTCTTTAGATTTTGACTGAAAATAAAATAAAATCATATACTCCTTCTATTCTATTAAAATAAAATATGTCGGCACTTCTAAAGAAAAAATTATACTGTGCAACATGATGTACAATGCATGATACATGTATTGTATTTTCAATATAATCACATGATACACCTGTTGTTATACACCATTTATAATTGTTCACTGTAATTATGTGATACAATAGTTGTTATATGGTGTATTTTCAATGCTAGTAACCACAATCGATATATATCTTGCACCGTGAATCATGTTGTGAAATATACCAAGTCCTTATAAAGTGTCCCCTCACTACTCAAATAAGTCTACGAGAACTTCACAAAAAAACAAAGTGAAAGCGAGTTAAGTTGACCTTGAAGTCATTGTTCTTTGACTTCACATATATAAAGTCACTGTGTGAAGTTAAAAAACGTGAAGCTCCAAAACTTTAGCTTCAAGATTCGACTATTTTTGAGACATGAAAAGGTTATAATTACCCTCCATCATTTCATGTTTTATTGTTAATTATTAAACCATAATCAGAGTACAGGCATCAAGACTAAAAACAAGTTTGATAAAGAGAGATTTAGATCGATGAAACACATAATAACATCTATTAATCTAAATGAATATACTGTATCACACGGGTTCAGGTGTTTTCTGTTGCTGCTGGAGGAACCAGTTTGAGAAATTCTGCAGAGTGTTCACATCAGCTCTGTAATGTTTCTGCGTGAACTCCAGCAGGTCTGACCATTTGAAATCCGGGTATATTCTTGGATTATCATTTGAGGTCACCAATTCATTTGGTGGGCTCACCACCTTATCCTTGTTTGGACATAGAAAGAAAGCAAGTGATTTCCTAGGATTCCTGCTGTTCACCACTGCCCTGTGCAAACAGCTTTTGTACCTCCCATTTGAAAGTGCCTGATCATATATATAATCAACACACCACACCAAGAAAAATAAATAATTATATTAAATCTATTTTCGTATTTTGCTAAATATTTTTATTACTCCATTATTTTTACCATGAAAGTGTCCCCGATGTTGACAACAAAAGCATTGAGGTTTGGAGTAATTGATCTCCACTGATCGTCCACAAAGACTTGGAGTCCACCAACTGTGTCTTGGTGAAGGATGGTTAGTGATGTTGGATCGCAGTGTGGTCCGGTGCCTAAGGTCTGGTCCGGCTTCTGGCACGGCGGGTAGTAGTTCAGTCTCATTATAGATTCGTTTCCTTCAAAAAACTGTTTGAAATGGTTGCGCTTCACTCCCAAGCTCATACCTAAAAGTTCCATGATCCCAAGAGAGAGTCGACTCATGGAACCACAATAGTCTTGAAAGACTTTCCTGCAGCAATTATTATACAAAATATAAACTACTATTACTGAGATTTTTTTTTTGAATATTACACTTAATTCTTACTCCCTCCCATTCAAAATATAAGTCTTTTTAGATGAATGCACACATATTAAGAAAATATTGACTTTCTACTTTCACTTAATAAATTGCTTTGAAATTCACACTATACATTTAAAATTACCAATAACTAAGCTATTTTTAGTAAGTTTGCACATCATTTGAGAAAAAATATAATTAATTATCATTGAAAAATGCAAAACGACATATAAAATGAAAATAGTGTAAATAGCCAAAAAGACTTATATTTTGAATGGGAGGGAGTAAATGATTACCACAAACGCCCTTTTATTCACTTTTATATATATATATATATATATATATTAAATTCTTCCACTTTTTCTTGGTGATATATCATGCTTCATGAGAACATCGAATGGCTTAGTAGTTAGGAAGTCTACCAGTGACTTAGAGGTCCTGGGTTCGATTCTCATTGTAATAGATGGAGGATTTTTTTAAATAAAAAAAAATATATCATGCTTCATCCATTATCTTATTATCGCAACATGTTGATTTATACATATGGACAAAAATAATAATATAAAATCTTGAGAAATATAAAAATTTAAATATTACAATTATAACAAAAGAGAGATGGCTGATATATAATACCCATCTCTCATAAAAGAGTCTAATTTTTGTCTTTATCCATTATAAATTGCAGCGCCAAAATAAACTTTTTTGGTCAATAGTTGAATTTTCATTAGATTACCAACAGTGGATTACAAAATAAGTTATCTAGATGTCCGTGTAATTTAAACAATTATATTATTTTTTATTTTACTAGAAAAAAGGCGATTACTCATTATACAAATTAAATAGACACATTACTACAATATATATTCTTAAAAAGGTAGATTCCACTCCTATGTGCCTTGTGCATGCATAAGAGGTAATATGTACTCCCTCCATTCTATTCATCTTGAGCATTTTGCTTTTCGGTACGAGATTTAAGAAAAGTTGAAAAGTAATATATAAAGTGATGGCATGAATATATATTATTTAAAATTGTGAGAGATAAAGATGTCTTAAAAAGGAAATGATCAAGTATCTTGAGACGGCCCAAAAAAAAATATGAACGAAGATCGGTAGGACGAAGGGAGTATTTTAATAAAATTTAGGGATTAATATGCAACTCTTAAAAACAAATAGGTAATATGTCTATTTAATTTACAAAGTAAGGTAATTTATTGTTTATAAATATAGAGGGGTATTGTGATTATTTTACACAGTGGGATAAACAACCTTTTTTATAAAAGGTTAATAACAAAATAAATTACGAACTAACTTTAGTTTTTTTATCAATTACAACACGATTTTTTTTAATTACAACACGATTTTTTTGTTATAATTTCAATATACCAAGTTGGTATTACCAACTATCTAAATTTGTCGAATCGACACACTACGAATTTTTTCCGCTGAAAAATTGCTGACAAGGACGCCAAAGACTATACGCCACATTTGCGCAACGTTTTATATATCACGTAGATAATACATGAATTTTTTCTTTAAATTTAAAAAATAAAAAATACGATATTTTTAAGAATTGTTTTCTAAACCTCGTATTCACTTAAAATTTAAATAGAAATTTCATATATTTCTACATGGCATAGAAGACATGGCACAGACGTCGCAAATAAAAGCGTCCCCCGGCTTTCTTATAGCCGCATCCTTAGCAGCACTTTTTTGCCGGAAAAAATCATCGTATATCAACGTGACAAACTTAAATAGTTTTTATGTCGAATTGTAACAACAAAATATCATGTTGTAGTTGATAAAAAAACTAAAAATTCATGATTTATCAAACAGAATATATATGTCAATATATGTAGTACACAAACACATTATGAAGGTTATTTACGATCAGGTTCAAGGTGAACTCTTTTTTTGCTTACGTACCCTATGTGTGCAAAATCTTCACCCAATGTCCTTCGAAAGTAGTCCTCCACAACGTCTGACTTGCCCTCTTGTCCGACATACTCAAAGGACAAAGTTTCCTTCCATGGCAGCTTGGATGAAAATCTACCAGTAAAGCTACTAGCATAGCCACAATGCTCCCCAAGTTTCCTCTGAGCCCTTTCCTTCCCACTAAGGGGTTGCTTAAAGAAACTGCTCGTACACCTATGAGCATCCGATATAAGACTATCATTTACACCGTGATTCACCACCAGAAAGAAACCGTGCTTTATGCAAGCCTCACCGACAAGCTCGGCCGCCCGTGCCGAGGCGGCAGGATCGCCCGAGAGAAAGCCGCCTAGGTCGATATACGGAACCTCGAGTTCTGGCGGTGGGTCGGAGGCAGGCTTTTCGTTGTCGGGCCATATAAATTGGGCCGGTATGTTTGATTGGTCTTTTAGCACTGTCGCGTCGAAGATTATTGATTTTTTTGGCTCGTGTTTGTGTTTGTTGGTAGGCTGAGGGATGGAGGAGGGCTCGCTCGTGATCGTACAGTTCACAGTCATTGCATGAGATTTTTTTTTTTTTTTTTTGGTTTACGAAAACTGTAAGTTTTTTATGGTTGGAGATTTTTGGAAGAAATATAGATATTTAAATAAAATTTTGAGAGTTGTGTGATAAAGGAAAAGCCAACAGACCGTTCGTTTTAATGATGAAAATGTGGAACAATACCAAAGAATTTTTAGTCACCAATGCGAGTGCCCCCAACACAAACAACAAAATGGAGTTTATTTTGCACAAAAGGGGCTTCATAAGAATATGTATTTCCAAAAGGGTCTTGTAGTTATAACGATTTAGCGATTAGTCCCCCATTCGTTTCTGACTTTTTGTTGTTTCCCGATGGCTTTTTTGGCGTTTCTTTTGGTGGGGAAATGAGTAAAAACAAACTTATCTACACTTATACTGAGTACATCTGACTGGGGTAGCAAATTGCTACCTTTTATATTTGAAAATATAATCATGAAATTGTCGTATTTCTTGGAACCAATTTTTCGAGATGAGTGAGCGAGCTTGCAAGTGTGTGTTTGGGGGACTTGGATCCTCTGGAATGCACGGCATCGTGCTGTGCACTGCTGTACGTTGGATTGCCCACACGCACACACACACTCGTATGAGTGTGTGTAATCAAACGGCTATGCACGCACATCACGGTACTGTGTGTTGGGTATCTATCCGGAATACATAAATTTACACAACACAACAGGAAACAAATTACAAATAAATTTCCTATGATTTATGGGGATTAAGGGTTACACAACAAAATTAAATAATGCAGAAAACCCGAACGGAAAATAGACGGAAAATAATAAACACAAGGACGAAATTTTAAGTCGAAGAAATCGACCAACGAGATCGCGAATGATCCGAATATTACGAACGCAGTGGTGATTATAGACGAAAGTCGGCTCGATCCTCCACCCTCGTGTACCGCGTCGAGCTCCAAATATCCTAAGGCCCAAAGATCAAGATCGAGCCACAAACCCGGGCGGTTTCTCAAATCACAAAGACCGAACCCAAGAAACCCCAATAACCCGAAACCAACCTCGGTAGAAGGATTCACAAAGAAAACAGAATCTCACAAAGAATGATTTTATTGCCTCAAGAACACTCGGTTTGATCGTCGGTTTCTCGTGTACTTCCCAAAATGGATCCCACAATTTATAGGAATCGTAAAAACCCCGAAGCAGTGCTTAGATTTTAAAGCACCCGGACTTATCATTGAAAATGATAAGGGTTGCTATTAGATCGGAAGTCGTTCAAGGAATTTCTCAGCGGACGAAACCGAAGAGAGAAGAATCGGGAGAGAAGAATCGGGAGAGAAGAAAGGAGGCGCCGACTGGGGTAATGGGGAAAATGGGGTAGGTTTAGGGTTAGGGTTATTTAAATACCCTGGGGATGGACGGGTAAGATTAATTCCCACAAAAGAACGGTCCAGATTAGGTCAATGTGATTAATATGGAAACCGGGCCTGGGCTTGGCTAATTGGACTGGGCTGCTCAAATATTTGTTTTGGGCCCAGTCAAAGAAACTTATTCCATTTGGGCCTAATACCAACAAATCTCCACCCGGACCAAATGAGCCATCGGGGTACACTTATTTTGAGAGGGAGGTCATCATCGCCGAACGTCACACCACCTGCACAAAACACAAAGTTAGTACAAGTATAAAGACAAACAATCACTAAGAAAGTAGGAACTAGAAATCACAAAGAAAAACTAGAAAAGCTATCACAAAGATAGCAAACTGAAAGACTAAACAGTCTTCAGTTGAAGGAGTCGATATTTAGTATCGACTTGCAAGATCTGGTCTTCTCGATCGGTAGGCACTTTGTGCCCATATCTGCAGGATTGGACTGTGAAGGGATTTTCTTCAACTCAATTATGCCTTTTCTACTATATCACGGATGAAGTGTCGCCGACATCAATATGCTTTGTTCGATCATGGAACACGGGATTTCGCACAAATGTATGCTTGATTGACTGTCAGAAAAGACCACCACATTATCACGAAGAACACCAATTTCAGTTAGTAAACCTTTCAACCAAATAGCCTCTTTAAAGGCTTCAGTGGTGGCAATATATTCAGCTTCAGTAGTAGACAGTGTAACAATATCTGTGAAGTTGAGATTTCCAAGAAATGCACGAGCCACACAAGGTAAACACATATGAAGTTGTGGACTTACATTCATCCCGGTCATTGGCATAATTAGAATCAACATATCCTTTTAAATTAATCCCATCATCAGATTTAGAGAAAATAAGACCATCGAAGCGGAATTTTTAAGTACCACAATAACCACTTAAGGGCCTCCCGGTGAGGTTTTCCTGGATTAGCCATGTACCTACTCAAACAACTAACGGATAAGCGATATCTGGTCTAGTACTAACCATAAGGTACATGATGATCCTATGGCATTAGCATACGGGATGCAGATCTCATTTCACGAATTTGATTGATTTTAGGTAGTGAGTTTTGGATAATAAGAAATGAGAAGCTAACGACACACTAGCAATTTTAGCATCAGTCATAGAAAATTTTTCAAGAATTTTACCAATGTATGAGGACTGATTTAAAAATAAGGTGCTTTTAGATCTGTCCCGAACAATGTTCATGCCCAATATCCTTTTAACATCCCCCAAGTATTTCATGTCAAATTGATCACCTAAGCAACTTTGAACATGATCAATAGATTTAATGCACGAACTAATCAAAAGCATATCATCTACATAAATAAGTAGGAACATGGGCACACCACTGTCATACTTATAATAAAGACATGGGTCATAAGCACTACGACGAAATTTCAAGGACAGCATGCAGTCATTGAATTTTTTGTTCCATTCTCTAGGGGATTGTTTTAGGCCATATAGGGTTTTATTGAGCAAGCACACATGATCAGGATGGTTACTATCCGTAAAACCTTCTGGTTGTTTCATGTAGATAGTTTCTTTCAATTCACCATGCAAGAATGTTGTTTTAACATCTAATTGTTTCATCTCCCAATTATGGTGCGCAACTAATGCAAGCATGATGCGACGATGGTGAATTTAACTACCGGTGCAAAAATCTCGGTATAGTCGATACCTTCACGTTGTGTAAAGCCTTTAGCTACTAACCTTGCCTTGAATCTGACATTATCCTCCTCCTTTTTCACTTTAAACAACCACTTACAATCAATCAAAGAGCAATTTCTGGGTTTTGGAACAAGTTTCCAAGTATCATTTGCATGCAAGGATGTCATTTCTTCATTCATTGCACTTAGCCAATCATTCGAATTATTAGACATCAAAGCATCATTGTAAGACTTAGGTTCATTACCATCAAGCATATCAAACACATTGAAAGCAAGAGAAGCCATATGGAAATCATCTAAGTGTATAGGTCTCCTAACATTCCTTCTAGGCCTATCCCTAGTTAATTGATAATCAGATAAGTTAGGAGCAAATTCAGATTCAGATTCATCCCCATTATCAGATTGATTATTAGGTTCAGGATTTTCTATATTATCAGGTTCGGCAGGTAATTCATTATCACTAAGATGCTCCACCCTAATCTGAACAGGGTGGGGAGAATTTTCAGTAGGTAGCACAGGAGCAGGTATAGGATTATCAAGACATGGAAATTCAGTTTCATTAAAGACCACGTCCCTGCTAATAATCACCTTCAATCCGGGTTCAGATCTGACCCATAAACGATAACCCTTAGTACCGTCGGGATATCCAAGAAAAACACATCTCAAGGATCTCGGTTCGAGTTTATCAACATTTTGATGCACATAAGCAGCACAACCAAACACACGAATGTTCGAAAAATCAGTACCATGACCCGACCACACAGACTCGGGATAGTTGCCATTTAATGGTACAGAAGGTGATCTATTGATGATATATGCAGCAGTTAAAAGAGCCTCACCCCAAAAACTTTTAGACAACCTAGACGTAGCGAGCATGGCCCTAACTTTTTCAAGGAGGGTGCGATTCATTCGCTCAGCCACCCCGTTTTGTTGAGGGGTATAAGGGACAGTCTTATGCCTAAGGATGCCATTTCAGAACACATAGAATCAAACTGAGTATTGCAAAATTCAAGGCCGTTATCGGTCCTTATCTTTTTGATCCGTTTTCTGGTTTGATTTTCCACCAAAGATTTCCAAGTTTGGAATTTTTCAAACACTTCATATTTCAATTTGAGTAAAAACACGAAAACTTTTCGAGAGTAATCATCAATAATGGACAAGAAATGCCTATTTCTGCCATGAGTCGTAACACTGGCAGGACCCCAAACATCAGCATGAACATAATCAAGCACATTGGAACTCTTACCAGATTTCTCAAAAACGGGATCAGGGGAATCGGGAGGTTTTGGAAATTGAGTTTTATGTTGTTTGTCATACATGCAGGAGTCACAAAAAGACAACTTAGAGATTTTATCTTTTCCAAAACATTTTTGTTTATGCAAGATCTCTAATCCCTTCATGCTTATGTGTCCTAACCTATTATGCCACAATTCGGTTTTATCTCGCACGCACTGCATTAGAACATGCAGGAGTTTCAGTTTGGCAAATGTATAGATTAAATTTCCAGATTCCTTTAAACAACATCAAGGATCCTCTCGAAATTATCATGCAACCATTTCCCCAAGACCCTCGAAGGCCCTCATCTTCCAAAGTGGTACAAGATATCAGGTTATTAGATAAGTCAGAATGTGTCGACATTTTTTAGAGTATATTGTGTACCATCAGTAATTTTAAACACACATTTCCTATTCCGCCACTACCCGTTTCACCTTATCGTGCATGTAAACATAGCGATCACCAAGATTAGTATAACTAGTAAAATGTCATTTATAAGGTGTCATGTGATGAGTGCATCCGAATCCAAGAACCAATCATTTCCACACATCCGTAAAGCACGAATTCACGTAAAGATGCAAATCATCGGATACCATAAAGACATCGCCCATAGTTAAATTTGCGATCATTTTGCAAATTCTTTTTAGGTTTAGTGCATTCTTGTATATAATGACCAGTTCACCACAATTATAACATTTGCGATTCTTAGGCCGAATTTGGATTTATCCTTCCATTGCCCCTTTTTCTTATTAGACTTTTTAATCGGTTTTGACAAACAGTTTCCTTTTAATGGGATGTTTAGCCCTAACAAAATTAACATCGAAATGTGTTTAGAAACCTTGTTAAATTTCAAGTCTAATTCTTTACTCTTTAATCCACTTATAACAGATTATCTAAATGTAATCCCTTCCATATTTTATCGAAGATTTCACATCATTATAGGCATCGGGGATAGCATTCAAGAGCACAATAGGGAATAATCATCAATGTTTTTGTCACCCGTTTGTTTTATATCTTGCACTAACTTTGTAAAGGCATCCAGATTACCATCAATATCTTTATTCAAATCCGACATGTAGCGAAAAAACTTTTCAAGAAGAAATAACTTATTTGGCAAAGATGTTTCCGTAAAAGTTTCCTCAAGTTTATCCCAAAGTCATTTAGCATTATCAGTTTTGCCTATTCGTCTAATCACAGAATCGACAAGTTCAAGATTATAGATGAATGAGCAAACTCAATCAATTCCTCACGTTTTCGAGTCACATTAGACCGAAAAGAACCTTCAATGGCCTTAAAACATTTCTTGGACAAGTATAGATTTTATTTTTGTTGCCAAATTTTAAAATCCCCTTTACCGTCAAATGGTGCCATTGTAAATGAAGTAAGAGAGCCCATTTTTGTATTTGTAAAAATCACACAAGATTTAAACCGGACAAGGTATTATTGTAAAACCTAAGATTACAGTTAAATATCACACAGATACCACGAATAACAAAATCACACGCATTTTGCGATAAAGTGAGTGGAATAGAATACTAGTATCACAGATATCACAAATACCAAAATCACACCGATTTTAAAATAAAGTGAGTGGAATCGAATCCGGAGCCCCCACAAGATCCGAGGAACACTTGCGGTCCGAGGCAAGGGGTTTGGTATGCTCGGAGATTACGACTACCACAGCCTCAACACGTAACGAAAATAACGAAGCGATCACAAAGACAGTGCAATGAGGCAGGCGAGAAACAAATTACTCCAAAGTAATAATACTTTACCAATCACACAGAATAGTACGAAAATACAGTAAAGTATAGAAAGCAATACCTGAGCGGATTCCTCGGCCGGAACCCGTATGCCCTTCCGAATAGAAACCCCGTTTAGAGGCTCCGATACCACTGTTGGGTATCTATCCGGAATACATAAATTTACACAACACAACAGGAAACAAATTACAAATAAATTTCCTATGATTTATGGGGATTAAGGGTTACACAACAAAATTAAATAATGCAGAAAACCCGAACGGAAAATAGACTGGAAAAATAATAAACACAAGGACAGAAATTTTAAGTCGAAGAAATCTGACCAACAGATCGCGAATGATCTGAATATTACGAACGCAGGTGGTGATTATAGACAGAAAGTCGGCTCAGTCCTCCACCCCCGTGTACCCGCGTCCAGAGCTCCAAATATCCGGCGTCCAGCAGTCCGAATCGAGCCACAAACCCAGGCGGTTTCTCAAATCACAAAGACCGGAACCCAAGAAACCCCAATAACCCAGAAACCAACCTCAGCCGAGAAGGATTCACAAAGAAAACAGGAATCTCACAAAGAATGATTTTATTGCCTCAAGAACACTCAGTTTCAGTCGTCGGTTTCTCGTGTACTTCCCTCAAAATGGATCCCACAATTTATAGGAATCGTAAAAACCCCAGAAACGGTCGCCCGATTTTAAAGCACCCGGACTTATCATTGAAAATGATAAGGGTTGCTATTAGATCGGAAGTTGTTCAAGGAATTTCTCAGCGGACAAAACCGAAGAGAGAAGAATCGGGAGAGAAGAATCGGGAGAGAAGAAAGGAGGCGCCGACTGGGGTAATGAGGAAAATGGGGTAGGTTTAGGGTTAGGGTTATTTAAATACCCTGGGGATGGACGGGTAAGATTAATTCCCACAAAAGAACGGTCCAGATTAGGTCAATGTGATTAATATGGAAACCGGGCCTGGGCTTGGCTAATTGGACTGGGCTGCTCAAATATTTGTTTTGGGCCAAGTCAAAGAAACTTATTCCATTTGGGCCTAATACCAACAAATCTCCACCCGGACCAAATGAGCCATCGGGGTACACTTATTTTGAGAGGGAGGTCATCATCGCCGAACGTCACACCACCTGCATAAAACACAAAGTTAGTACAAGTATAAAGACAAACAATCACTAAGAAAGTAGGAACTAGAAATCACAAAGAAAAACTAGAAAAGCTATCACAAAGATAGCAAACTGAAAGACTAGACAGTCTTCAGTTGAAGGAGTCGATATTTAGTATCGACTTGCAAGATCTGGTCTTCTCGATCGGTAGGCACTTTGTGCCCATATCTGCAGGATTGGACTGTGAAGGGATTTTCTTCAACTCAATTATGCCTTTTTCTACTATATCACGGATGAAGTGTCGCCTGACATCAATATGCTTTGTTCGATCATGGAACACAGGATTTCTGCACAAATATATGCTTGATTGACTGTCAGAAAAGACCACCACATTATCACGAAGAACACCAATTTCAGTTAGTAAACCTTTCAACCAAATAGCCTCTTTAAAGGCTTCAGTGGTGGGAATATATTCAGCTTCAGTAGTAGACAGTGTAACAATATGCTGAAGTTGAGATTTCCAAGAAATGCACGAGCCACACAAGGTAAACACATATGAAGTTGTGGACTTACATTCATCCCGGTCATTGGCATAATTAGAATCAACATATCCTTTTAAATTAATCCCATCATCAGATTTAGAGAAAATAAGACCATCAGAAGCGGAATTTTTTAAGTACCGCAATAACCACTTAAGGGCCTCCCAGTGAGGTTTTCCTGGATTAGCCATGTACCTACTCAAACAACTAACAGCATAAGCGATATCTGGTCTAGTACTAACCATAAGGTACATGACAGATCCTATGGCATTAGCATACGGGACATATCTCATTTCACGAATTTCAGATTCAGTTTTAGGTGACTGAGTTTTGGATAATAAGAAATGAGAAGCTAACGGCACACTAGCAATTTTAGCATCAGTCATAGAAAATTTTTCAAGAATTTTACCAATGTATGAGGACTGATTTAAAAATAAGGTGCTTTTAGATCTGTCCCGAACAATGTTCATGCCCAATATCCTTTTAGCATCCCCCAAGTATTTCATGTCAAATTGATCACCTAAGCAACTTTGAACATGATCAATAGATTTAATGCACGAACTAATCAAAAGCATATCATCTACATAAATAAGTAGGAACATGGGCACACCACTGTCATACTTATAATAAAGACATGGGTCATAAGCACTACGACGAAATTTCAAGGACAGCATGCAGTCATTGAATTTTTTGTTCCATTCTCTAGGGGATTGTTTTAAGCCATATAGGGTTTTATTGAGCAAGCACACATGATCAGGATGGTTACTATCCGTAAAACCTTCTGGTTGTTTCATGTAGATAGTTTCTTTCAATTCACCATGCAAGAATGTTGTTTTAACATCTAATTGTTTCATCTCCCAATTATGGTGCGCAACTAATGCAAGCATGATGCGAACAGTGGTGAATTTAACTACTGGTGCAAAAATCTCAGTATAGTCGATACCTTCACGTTGTGTAAAGCCTTTAGCTACTAACCTTGCCTTGAATCTGACATTATCCTCCTCCTTTTTCACTTTAAACAACCACTTACAATCAATCAAAGAGCAATTTCTGGGTTTTGGAACAAGTTTCCAAGTATCATTTGCATGCAAGGATGTCATTTCTTCATTCATTGCACTTAGCCAATCATTCGAATTATTAGACATCAAAGCATCATTGTAAGACTTAGGTTCATTACCATCAAGCATATCAAACACATTGAAAGCAAGAAAAGCCATATGGAAATCATCTAAGTGTATAGGTCTCCTAACATTCCTTCTAGGCCTATCCCTAGTTAATTGATAATCGATAAGTCGAGAGTATTGATTGATTCATCCCCATTATCGATTGATTATTAGGTTCGGGATTTTCTATATTATCGAGTTCGGCAGTAATTCATTATCACTAAGATGCTCCACCCTAATCGAACAGGTGGGGAGAATTTTCATTAGCTAGCACAGAGCGGTATAGGATTATCAAGACATGGAAATTGATTTCATTAAAGACCACGTCCTGCTAATAATCACCTTCAATCGGGTTCGATCGACCCATAAACGATAACCCTTAGTACCGTCGGGATATCCAAGAAAAACACATCTCAAGGATCTCGGTTCGAGTTTATCAACATTTTGATGCACATAAGCAAAGACAACCAAACACACGAATGTTCAAAAATCGGTACCATGACCCGACCACACGGACTGGATAGTTGCCATTTAATGGTACGAGAAGGTGATCTATTGATGATATATGCAAGGCTTAAAAGAGCCTCACCCCAAAAACTTTTAGACAACCCGAAGTAGCGAGCATGGCCCTAACTTTTTCAAGGAGGGTGCGATTCATTCGCTCGGCCACCCGTTTGTTGAGGGGTATAAGGGACAGTCTTATGCCTAAGGATGCCATTTTCAGAACACATAGAATCAAACTGAGTATTGCAAAATTCAAGGCCGTTATCGGTCCTTATCTTTTTGATCCGTTTTCCGGTTTGATTTTCCACCAAAGATTTCCATGTTTGGAATTTTTCAAACACTTCAGATTTCAATTTGAGTAAAAACACGAAAACTTTTCGAGAGTAATCATCAATAATGGACAAGAAATACCTATTTCGCCATGAGTCGTAACACCGGCAGACCCCAAACATCAAAGCATGAACATAATCAAGCACATTGGAACTCTTACTGCATTTCTCAAAACGGGATCAGGGGAATCGGGAGGTTTTGGAAATTGAGTTTTATGTTGTTTGCCATACATGCAGGAGTCACAAAAAGACAACTTAGAGATTTTATCTTTTCCAAAACATTTTTGTTTATGCAAGATCTCTAATCCCTTCATGCTTATGTGTCCTAACCTATTATGCCACAATTCGGTTTTATCTGCACAGACCAGATTAGAACATGCAGGAGTTTCAGTTTGGCAAATGTATAGATTAAATTTCCGGATTCCTTTAAACAACATCAAGGATCCTCTCGAAATTATCATGCAACCATTTCCCCAAGACCCTCGAAGGCCCTCATCTTCCAAAGTGGTACAAGATATCAGGTTATTAGATAAGTCAGGAATGTGTCGGACATTTTTTAGAGTATATTGTGTACCATCGGTAATTTTAAACACACATTTCCTATTCCGGCCACTACCCGTTTCACCTTATCGTGCATGTAAACATAGCGATCACCAAGATTAGTATAACTAGTAAAATGTGTTTATAAGGTGTCATGTGATGAGTGCATCCGAATCCAAGAACCAATCATTTTCACACAATCCCGAAAGCACAGAATTCACAGAAGATGCAAATCATCGATACCATAAAGACATCGCCCATAGTTAAATTTGCACGATCATTTTGCAAATTCTTTTTAGGTTTAGTGCATTCTTGTATATAATGACCAGTTCACCACAATTATAACATTTGCGATTCTTAGGCCGGAATTTGGATTTATCCTTCCATTGCCCCTTTTTCTTATTAGACTTTTCGAATCGATTTTGACAAACGGTTTCCTTTTAATGGGATGTTTAGCCCTAACAAAATTAACATCAAAAACAGTTTAGAAACCTTGTTAAATTTCAAGTCTAATTCTTTACTCTTTAATCCACTTATAACAAGATCTAAAGTAATGTAATCCCTTCCATATTTTATCGCAGATTTCACATCATTATAGGCATCGGGGATAGCATTCAAGAGCACAATAGGGAATAATCATCAATGTTTTTGTCACCCGTTTGTTTTATATCTTGCACTAACTTTGTAAAGGCATCCAGATTACCATCAATATCTTTATTCAAATCCAGCTTGTAGCGAAAAAACTTTTCAAGAAGAAATAACTTACTTGGCAAAGATGTTTCCGTAAAAGTTTCCTCAAGTTTATCCCAAAGCTGTTTAGCATTATCAGTTTTGCCTATTCGTCTAATCAGAGAATCAGACAAGTTCAAGATTATAGATGAATGAGCAAACTCAATCAATTCCTCACGTTTTTCAGGAGTCACATTAGACTGAAAAGAACCTTCAATGGCCTTAAAACATTTCTGTTGGACAAGTATAGATTTCATTTTTTGTTGCCAAATTTTAAAATCCCCTTTACCGTCAAATGGTGCCATTGTAAATGAAGTAAGAGAGCCCATTTTTGTATTTGTAAAAATCACACAAGATTTAAACCAGCACAAGGTATTACTGTAAAACCTAAGATTACAGTTAAATATCACACAGATACCACGAATAACAAAATCACACCAGATTTTGCGATAAAGTGAGCTGGAATAGAATACTAGTATCACACAGATATCACAAATACCAAAATCACACCAGATTTTAAAATAAAGTGAGCTGGAATCGAATCCCGGAGCCCCCACAAGATCCGAGGAACACTTGCGGTCCAGGCAAGGGGGTTTGGTATGCTCGGAGATTACGACTACCACAGTCTCAACACAGAACGAAAATAACGAAGCGATCACAAAGACGGTACAACAGACGGAAGCAGTAAACAAATTACTCCAAAGTAATAATACTTTACCAATCACACATAATAGTACGAAAATACAGTAAAGTAGAGAAAGCAATACCTGAGCGGATTCCTCGGCCGGAACCCGTATGCCCTTCCGAATAGAAACCCCGTTTAGAGGCTCCGATACCACTGTTGGGTATCTATCCGGAATACATAAATTTACACAACACAACAGGAAACAAACTACAAATAAATTTCCTATGATTTATGGGGATTAAGGGTTACACAACAAAATTAAATAATGCAGAAAACCCGAACGGAAAATAGACTGGAAAAATAATAAACACAAGGACAGAAATTTTAAGTCGAAGAAATCTGACCAACAGATCGCGAATGATCTGAATATTACGAACGCAGGTGGTGATTATAGACAGAAAGTCGGCTCAGTCCTCCACCCTCGTGTACCCGCGTCCAGAGCTCCAAATATCCGGCGTCCAGCAGTCCGAATCGAGCCACAAACCCAGGCGGTTTCTCAAATCACAAAGACCCGAACCCAAGAAACCCCAATAACCCAGAAACCAACCTCAGCCGAGAAGGATTCACAAAGAAAACAGGAATCTCACAAAGAATGATTTTATTGCCTCAAGAACACTCAGTTTCAGTCGTCGGTTTCTCGTGTACTTCCCTCAAAATGGATCCCACAATTTATAGGAATCGTAAAAACCCCAGAAACGGTCGCCCGATTTTAAAGCACCCGGACTTATCATTGAAAATGATAAGGGTTGCTATTAGATCGGAAGTCGTTCAAGGAATTTCTCAGCGGACGAAACCGAAGAGAGAAGAATCGGGAGAGAAGAATCGGGAGAGAAGAAAGGAGGCGCCGACTGGGGTAATGGGGAAAATGGGGTAGGTTTAGGGTTAGGGTTATTTAAATACCCTGGGGATGGACGGGTAAGATTAATTCCCACAAAAGAACGGTCCAGATTAGGTCAATGTGATTAATATGGAAACCGGGCCTGGGCTTGGCTAATTGGACTGGGCTGCTCAAATATTTGTTTTGGGCCCAGTCAAAGAAACTTATTCCATTTGGGCCTAATACCAACACTGTGCACAGCAGAGGATTCGCTGCCGGGGAGAAATATACATCCTTCCTTCACTACAAATATATTAATTACTTTTGAATTTCCCCATCTTCAAAATTCAATTATGATCATTAATAATTTAAGTTTTATATATATATATATATATATATATAAATTGTTTTCATTTATAGTACAATAACTTATTCATTTATTATTTATTTAAAGTAAAAAAACATAGATCAAATTAGTTATCTTTCATGATCTATAATTTAAGATTCGTATTGCGTACCTAAAATATAGAAAATAAAAAAAAAAGTGTATTTTTTACTTTATGAAGCAATGCATTTGTATATTCTTACAAAACAAACAGAAAGTCTCCATTCAAAACATCATAATTCTCTCCATACAGTAAAACCACGATAAATGAATATGATCGGACCGGAGAAAAAATATTCATTTAGCGGAATTATTCATTTATCGAAAGAAAATTTGAACATGTTATAAAGAATTAGGACCGGAGAAAATTATTCATTTGGCGAGGTTATTCGTTTATCGAACATTCATTTATCGAGGTTTAACTGTACTTAATACTTTTAATAGTTTTTTGTTAGAAACTAGACTCATTTGGCTTTTCAACAGTATATGGTATGACTCCTAATTCATATCAAATGAAAGCAGTTTGGCGGTTTTAGGAGGAACTTTTGTGCTAATTTTGAAGCAGAAGCAGCACTTTGTATGCAATGAAGCAGTAGATTTGTACATTGAAGTAATGTAGTTATAAGTTAAAAAGCAATATGTTATACGTCAAATTTTGAAGCAGAAATAATATTTTTATACATTATGAATGTAACACCCCAAAAGCGGCTATTACAGTGACGTGGACCCCACATTGGGACCCACCACGTGATACCAAAATACAAATTAAATATGTATTACCTTGTGATACCGAACCACAATAAATAGTCATTACTTCGATTAGGAGTTTATATATAATATGGCCAATGGCCTTAACATAAACAGAATCCAAATACCAGTATAAACCATATGGAGATGGAATATACTTCAAATAACAATACAATCGAACAATAGTTTAAATGAAGCGGAAAATAACATTACACGGTTTGAACATAACTGGACAACAAAAGACTTGGGCCCCCTGAACTAGTATCCTTCGAACCCTTCGCCATCACCATGCTCTTCCCGTGCCTTGCCTTTGCCTCGATCTAAAATACAACACAAGTATTTCGCCCAAACCACAGGGTCAGATATACATGATAAATGATTCTCCAGACATTATACAATTCACA
Source organism: Orobanche coerulescens (assembly GCA_033398695.1). NCBI lineage: Eukaryota > Viridiplantae > Streptophyta > Magnoliopsida > Lamiales > Orobanchaceae > Orobanche > Orobanche coerulescens. The sequence goes on along the minus strand of CM065816.1, from coordinate 50,006,872 downwards.
TATATTAGATCTCAAAGAAAACATCCCGACTATTGAACATACCCCTCGGGCGTATGCACAATCAGTTACAAACCGTCGAACATATCCAATCATACATGGACTATGAACGACCAAACAATATGGCTCAAGATGGACATCACAGTACGCCCGATCTGGAAATGTGTCCGTGCACATGCCACCCCGTATACGGAATACCGAATATACATGTGCCAATGTACCTAATTAGCCTCACGAACTACGTCTCGTGTGCACAATCCAATACGAAAACATCCACGTATGACTATATATGTGCCTGGCTAAAAATCCTACACAATAACCAATCGGTACACAGATATGATTCCAGATATGTCACGATACAACATGACAATGAATTCAATAAATCACATATCCGATTAAGGATCAAGGAACTCACCGAAGTGACAATAAGGATCAACGAGATCAACGAGTCAAAGGTGATTAACTTAGGAATGCAATCCCATGATGAAGAACGGAACATCATCAAAAACAATATCGAACTACGAATCACAGATTAATAAGTCTTTCATATACACGAAACGTATAACCATCACAAGAATTCAATCATCATTATAACCAAGCAAGATAACTTGCCTCAATACGAAGACGAGAATAATCCTCCCTTGACGAACGAACGGACGGTCCTCGACTAATATCGGTTACTCGAACAATCGACCTTGAATGAAATACATTTCACTTAATAACACATCTATATATTCATCGATATCAAATTCAATGAGACGACACCCTAAATTCAATTTGAATAGTTCAACTATCTCAAGGTATCAAAATTCTATTCCAAGAACTCTATTAACCTCAATTCTTTCTTATGATCGGTTTATAAGATGTTCTCAAATACTCGTATGGTTCTTATGAATAAGAATTTATCAAGAACATTGTTAAACAATCATTTATGTTCGATAATATCATCTTATATCGTTTAAACTTTCCAAGAACATCACCAATGTTTGAAAGTGATCATCTAAACAACCTTGTTTCATCATTACATCAAATTTATATTGAATATAGTAAACTACAATAAGGTTATTCTAAATTCATTTAGTTACAAGACTATATCATAATCATGAAGATTATCTCATACTTAACACCATCCTTACAACCCATTACTAACCTGGAGACTCAACTATGATCATCATCTATGAATTCACCTAGCTTAGGTTATGATGGAATCAAATCATTCATCACAAGAATATCCTGAAATCATCATCAAGGTATGTTAAAAATATCTGAAACTATAGCCTTATGATGAATATATTCAAGGTTCAATCAACATCGATGAAGAATCTAAGAACCAAAATCATGTTCCATACTTAGTTTGTTCATAAATCCAATAATTATCATGTTGTACTTGATTAATTCAACACTAGGTGTAGTATACCATATCACTAACATCATAACTACTAAAATATAGAGTAGAATCGCACAACATATCTTCAGAGACGAAGAACACACTCGAAGCTTCAAGAACAACTCTAAACTTCCAATCAGCAAGATCCAATCCAAGATGCAAGGCTCAAACACAAGTTGAAAGGGAGTAAAGTCGGTCTAGGGAGGCAGGGGGAGATTGTTGGAGAGAAAAATCGTTGTTTGGACGTGCAAATGAAAGACACAAGCTGTATTTTTATAAACTGCATAGCTTGTTACGTACGTTATCGCATAAAGATAACGTACGTTAACCACTTTACATACGCTACACCTAAAATGTTACCTACGTAATCTGCCTCCAGAGGCCACTGCCTCAAAATACCAACATCATTACGTATGTTATGGCCTCAGTATTACATACGTAATGTATTGTTGGGATTCGATGCCTAAAATCAAGGCCCAGCGGAAGCGGTAAAACAAAAAATAATTCGATCTGAATCCCTACGAGGATCGATCAAGCTACGTATATACGAATATGAAATAAAAACAAGAAAGATTAGAAATCATACCCTCGTAGTACGTTGATTAAATGGTGTACTCTTGAAGATGATTCCCCAAGCTTTAAATGCTTTCCACGAATCCAATCCGCTCCAAACTCTTGGATGATCCAACGCCGAAAGCACCGCATCTCTACTTGCCACGCGTCGGAGAAACGATCGGAATGCCAATGCCTTGCTATCCTCCAAGGATACGACTAGAGCAAGGTTGTAGAAGCATGTAAATTAAGATCACAACACTTCAAGTGTTTAATCTATATCTCTCAAACAATCTCTCGATTTTTCTCCAAGAAAACTCAAGAACAAATGAAGAAGAAGAAGACTTGAGAAAAACTATTTTTTCTCTCTCTCAAAAACTCACGGATGAATGAAAGAGTGTGTGAGGGAGAGTTAGTCTTCATCTTTTTATCCTCATTCAAAACAAGACCATATCACCTTTACAATATAAAAAGAGATATCAATCTCTTAAAGTCATTTGTCTTCCATTTATTAAAATAGAGACAAAGACCAAGAGGGAAGGTGAGTGGAAGGGGGTGGCCATCTAGACGGAATCGGAAGAGTTCAGTCCGTTTTAGACTCCCGTGAGTCCAAACAGATAAACTCCAATTCCGTTCCGACATATTTGTATCAATTACTTAATCCAATTAATTAATCATAGTAAATACAATATAATTAAGTTCTCCAAGAAATAATTATATCTATGAATTAAACTAATCACCCAGTAATTTATTTAATTCATTAGGCCGTAAATTAATTATCCAATAAATTAATTTAGACATCCAATGTCCCAAAATTAATTAGACATCCAATGTCCAATAAATTAGATATCCAATATCTAATATTTATAAAGAGAGAATAAGCTCGATTCATTCCATCGTCAATCCTATTGCGCGACTCGGTAGGTCCGTCTCAGTTAGCAATGGGAGGAACCAAAGAGTAGTAGCACCACCTAGCCAGCCTGGCGGCCTACAATGTACCCCAACTAAGAACGAATGATGGGGATCATTCAAAAACCATTTTGTCGTGGATACCAGTATTTGTATAAACCCTTCTTTCAAATGTCCCGATCAAGTTATAGAGTCACGATCAGTCAAACCCTATCTGTACTTGATGCTATGCATGAGTTAATGCAAATCAAGATCATCGAGCTCTCGTGTATCCAATACAAGTAGCTCCAATTCCCCGGCCAAAGACTTATGATCTCATATGCCAATAACCGCATAGGACATATAACCCGTTCACTAACAGGAGAAATAATTCTATCTTGGCATTTAGTAGGACCTGCTACTTTCCCGTCAAGATGCACGTCGAGGTTGACCCCCACCTTCCAGTTTTTTGGGTCGAACTACTTCAATGAAAATCTTAACGTCACAAGCACATTCCTACCAAATCTTCAAGTCGAAGGTTCACGAATACCTACACAACCTTTCGATTTCGTCATTGACTGTCTCGGAGTGAAATCCGTGTGACGAATCGAGGGTGAGTCGGTTCGAGTATACTAATCCAATTAGCATACCTATAACATGTGCTCCCACTAACTATTAGTGTTCGACAGGCACTCTCCAAGTCAAAGAACACATCATACAAGTCTTCACATAAACTTAACGCCCAGTCAAGTTTCATCGGCTTGCGAACGATTAAGTATTTGAGTCATAAACCTTTCCAGTGCCGATACCCTTATCCAATAAGGAGTGAAATGTTTTGCTCTCAAATACACGGACTAGTTTCTATATATATATTTACGAGTCAGGAATGCCAGTGACTACCAGTAAATAAAGAAACAACCAATTGCCTTATGATAATGATTTACATAATAACAAGTACAATGCGCTCACTCAATATCCTCTGAGTGGCATTCGAGGGCATACTCCTAACAATCTTCCACTTGCAGTCAATGCCACTCACTATGGTATCTACCCATGTTCTCCAGATGACGCTCTAAGCTAATCTGAGAAAGCGGCTTGGTCAATGGATCAGCGACATTGTCGGCTGAGTCTACTCTATGACGCACAATGTATCCCTTACGAACAAATTCTCTTATGAGATGATACTTCCTCTCAATGTGTTTGGTACTGTTGTGAAACCTCGGCTACTTAGCCAGTGCTACAGCTCTATCGTTGTTGCAGTACAGCGAAATAGGCAGCTCAACACATGGTATCACTTGAAGTTCTCCCAGAACCCTTCTTAATCCGAGGCTGCTTGATACCCAGCCTGACAGGTGGAATCAGAAGTCGCGCTTTGTTTGGCGCTACGCCAAGATACTGCTCCTCCATTAAGAGTAAATATGTAGCCAGAAGTAGACATCGAATCGTCTTTCTGTCCTTGGAAGTCTGAATCAGTGAATCCCATCACATCAAGTTCTCCACTTCCATATATTAGAACCAGATCTCTCGTCCTTCTTAAGTACTTTAGAACGTTCTTTACGTAAGTCCAATGTTCTCTACCTGGGTTTGCTTGAAACCTACTTACCACGCTCACAGCATGCGCAATGTCAGGTCTCGTACACAACATAGCATACATAAGGCTACCCACGGCCGAAGCATATATGGTATTACTCATTTCCTTTCGTTGTTCCTCACTTTGAGGACACATTTTCCAGGAGAGTTTTATTCCATATCGCATCGGTAGGAACCCTCCTTTAGAATCATCCATCTTAAATGGATTTAAGATTTTATGGATATAGAGGGCTTGGGAAAGACCTATCATTCTCTTTGCTCTATCCCGGTTGAGCCGAATACCAAGAATATAGATAGCTTCTCCCAAGTATTTCATGGAGAAATTACTTGAAAGCAAAGCTTTCACAGTACTGAGCATTTCCACATCATTTCCTAGTAGAATGTCATCTACATATAGTACTAACAATGCGATCTTGCTTCCACTAACCATCTTGTATACACAAGGTTCCTCTTCATTTTGCACAAAGTCAAACTCTTTGACTGCCTCGTCAAAACGAAGGTTCTAACTATGTGAAGCTTTGCTTTAGTCCATAAATGGAACGCTGAAGCTTGCACACTTTCTGAATATCGACTTTGGACACAAAGCCTTTAAGCTGCTCCATATAGATTTCCTCCTCGAGGAATCCATTAAGGAAAGCCGTCTTTACGTCCATTTGCCATATCTCATGATCGTGGTAGGCAGCTATAGCAAGCATCATGTGAATAGACTTGATCATAGCTACGGGCGAGAAGGTATCATGGTAATCGATCCCTTCTTTCTGGATATAACCCTTTGCCACAAGCCTGGCCTTATAAGTGTCAACCTTGCCATCTCCATCAGTCTTTCTCTTGTAAATCCACTTGTTCCTAATAGGCACTATGCCCTTGGGGCGGTCTACTAGAGTCCAGACCTGATTGACATGCATCGAGTCTATCTCAGCTTCCATAGCTTCACGCCATTTCTCGGAGACTACATGCACCATCACTTGGTCATAGGTCGTTGGGTCGGTCTCTTGGCTATCACCTGGAACCTCATGGAGACCCAACTCCTCCAAGTGCACAAGGCCATACCTCTCCGGTAAATGAGACACCCTACTAGACCTATTAGATGGTTGTACTTGTGTTTCAGAAGATTCGGTTCCAATTTCTTGTACAGGTGTCTCCTGAGGAGTTTTGTTGTATTCTTCCAAAGAAATACTTCTACCTACTCCGCCTTCCGAAATGAACTCATCTTCCAGGAAGTGTGCTTACAAAGCAACAACGATCTTTCGATATTCGAGCATATAGAATAGATAACCCATCGTCCTAGATGGGAATCCAATGAAACGTCCCTTCACGGACCTCGCTTCCAACTTTTCCACCTTAGTCTTCTTGACATAGGAGGGACATCCCCAAATCCTAATGTGATTAAGACTTGGTTTCCTACCCTCCCACATCTCATATGGAGTTTTAAGAATAGATTTGGAAGGACATTTGTTTAAGATATAAGCAGCAGTCAGGAGTGCATACCCCCACAGGTAAATCGGTAAGTCAGTATAGCCTAGCATAGAACGGACCATGTTCAATAAGGTCCAGTTCCTTCTTTCTGACACACCATTCAACGGAGGAGTACCTGGAGGTGTTAGTTGTGATACTATTTCATGTTCCTTAAGGAACTCGTCAAACTCCGTACTCATATACTCGCCCCCTCGGTCCGATCGAAGTGCTTTGATATGATTTCTAGTTTATTTTCCGACTAGGGCCTTAAATTCCTGGAATTTCTTAAAGGCCTCGGATTTATGTTTCATTAAGTATACATAACCATACCTAGTATGATCATCTGTAAACGTAATGAAATACTGATATCCATCACATGCTGCTTCCAAAGCACCACATACGTCGGCATGGATTAATCGTAGTTTATCATCAGCTCTTTCAAAAGTCCATGTGAAGGGGGACTTAGTTATTTTGCCTTTAAGGCAAGATTCACAAGTAGGAAAGGGATCTGATCCCAATGGACCCATAAGTCCATCCTTTTCCATTTTGTAAACCTTGGTCTGACCAACATGACCAAGTCTAAGATGCCATTTCAAAACTTTATTAGTTTCATCCCTACCACGCTTCCTAGTCATAGTATTCACAATGACTTTGTTACTAAGGTTTAGATGATACAGTCCATTTAACAATGTAGTAGTGCCCAGTAGTTTATTTCTAAAATAAATTTTGCAGGAACCATCACCAATGAAAAATGAAACGCCTTTCCGATCCATGACCGAAATGGATACAATGTTTTTATGCCCATTGGGAAAAACAAGTACATCTTCTAAAGTTAAAACAAAATCGGATTCTAAACCCAAAAGAAGTGATCCTATGTCAGTTGCCTAGACACTATACCCGCTTCCGACAGTAATCATCACTTCCCCAGCTCCAAGCTTCCTAATTTGTTCCAGATCTTGATTCACGATATAAATATGAGAACTAGCACCTGAATCCAGTATCCAATAAGTAGAAAATACAGTAGCAGAACAATCTGTTTCCAAAACTAAAAGTTCTGTACCTAAAGTGCCTTGAAGAATCGGACAGTCTCTAGCCCAGTGGCCCAGATCACCGCATTTGAGACATGCGTCCTTCTTTTTATTGCTCTTGGGAACCATCGGGGCCTTTCCCTTACCCTTAAGGTCCTTTACGTGTGGTCCTGTCTTCTTCTTGGTCTTTTTCTTCTTATTCTTAGACCTCTGAGGTCCAAAAGAAATCACAAGGGCAGACTCCTTCATCCGCAGAGTCTTCATCCGAGACTGAGCGGTCACCAGTTTGTTCATCAACCCTGCTAAGTTGCACGTAATCTCATTGCAGTTAAAATTCATAACAAACTGTGAGAAGGAATCAGGGAGAGACTGTAGGATAAGGTCGGTCTGAAGAGAAGTATCCATCTTAAAATCAAGAGCCTCCAATCTTTCGATCATTGATATCATTTTGAGGACGTGGTCCCCAACCTTCTCACCTTCCTTCATCCTTGCACCGAACAGTTGCTTGGATATCTCATATCTAGCAGCTCGACTGTGCTCACCATAAAGCTCGGTTAAGTGAGATAAAATCTGTCTAGCAGAAATCATTTTCTCATGAGCCCTCTGAAGCTCATTAGACATAGAATCCATCATATAAGCACGGACTTTTATGTCATCCTTAACCCACTTTTCGTGGTTTTCAATCTCTTCCTGATTGGCTCTTGTCCGCACTGGAGGTGCCGGAATGTCCGTCTCCACGACATATCCCAGTGCCTCTATACTGAGGACTATCATCAGATTGCGGAGCCAATCCACAAAGCTAGGTCCGATTAAGGTGTTCTTTTCAAGTAGAATTGCGAGTGGGTTCATAGTCATATTGAGAGTTATGTTCGTCTGCATTAAGCACGACAGATTAATTAGTGACTCATTCAATTATGATCTGAATATAGAATTAATGTCTTTTCTATTCTTCAACCCAGCTCCCACTATTTTTATCGGAATAACACACTCCCATGTGAAATCTGGAAGTATCGTTCACTCTACTTCATAGTGGTGATCGAGTTCTTTATAAATCTTAATGGAGGGCAACCGAACAGGTTTCTAGTCTATTAATTTTCATAAAAGGGTGTCCAACACCAACCCATCTAATGGATGACTCGATCTTCTTTTTCCCCTTGTTCACTCCCCTCAACCTATACGGTTTTTATGGTTCATGAACAAGTTAAGTTTATACCATCGATGCAAATCAGTTTCACAATTGAATCTTATCCGGCAACCGAACAGGTTTTAGGGATAAAATTTTCTCCAACCGAAGGCATCCAATGCGCTCCCGGTAATTTATCCATCCTTCCCAAATGACTACCCCGATTCGGAAGCATAGCACATTCGGTTTGGATTTCAATTTTCCGAAAGCTCGATGTAGGAAAGGAAACCTTGAAACCTTTTAAACTTAATAATTTGTCGTGGGAAAATTTTTGCGAGTAATGTTACACTTTGCACATTAATTCATCTAAGCGCGTTTGTTGCATTTATACCATATGAATAAACATTCACAACCTAGTGGCTACCAACATGTAGTTTATGGACCGTTCCTAGACTCAAAAACTCCGTAATATAATTACAAGTATTCGGTCTTGAATTTCCGTCTTCTCGAATGGATCTTCCTCCGGTCTTCGCCATTACATATAAATTTTACATTGAAAAATTACATCCTAGATACAAATAATTCTAGTAAAATAAATAGGCTCAAAATGGCCTTTACAAACCAATCGAATAAAACCGAACGATTCAAAACCAAGTCCATGAACCACATCCCCCTTCAAAAGCATTTATCCAATAAATACTAAATAAATGGATACAGCGTATAAATATATATATATATTGATCCAATCAATAAATAGAATTGATCCAATCAATTCACACAACCGGTAATATGAAAACATTCAAAGTATTAGGTCACCCACAAATATTCCAATTAATCAAATTTCCCTTATAAAATGAAATACCATAAATTATTTAAACATATTAAATCCAATTTAACATGTGGGAGATTAATTATCTGGAACACACGGAAAAAAACGAACCGGGACTGCCTGCCCGACACGGACCATGCCGATTGGCACGATCGGGTTACCCGTCCAGTCGTCAAACTGGCCGCCGGACACGGCCTGTGCCGATTGGCACGGTCGGGTCACCCGGGCAGACTCCTGCCTACGTCTGAAAAGTCATCCAACGATGATTCGGGGCTAGATTTACGACCGGATATCCAATATCAATATTTCCCGACTTTCATATCTTTAATATAAATCACATTTCCCAGAAATTAAAGATTTATATTTAGACATAAATTTACGAAAAATATAACTACAATGAATGAAAAAACATACACCACGATTATGACTATAAATGATTCCAAATCATTCACCATCCAATTAAGCATTCCAAATGCTAAATATCGTATATACGATCGCAAGACCTACACTCCGACACCACTGTTGGGATTCGGTGCCTAAAACGAAGGCCCAGCGGAAGCGGTAAAACTAAAATTAAGTCGATTCGAATCCCTATGAAGATCGATCAAGCTACGTATATACGAATATAAAACGAAAACAAGGAAGATTAGAAATCATACCCTCGTAGTCCGTTGATTAAATAGTGTACTCCTTGAAGATGATTCCCCAAGCTTTAAATGCTTTCTACGAATCCAATCCGCTCCAAGCTTTTGGATGATCCAACGCCGAAAGCACCGCGTCTCTACTTGCCACGCGTCGGAGAAATGATCGGAATGACAACGTCTTGCTATCCTCCAAGGATACAGCTAGAGCAAGGTTGTAGAAGCTTGTAAATTAAGATCACAACACTCCAAGTGTTTAATCTATATCTCTCAAATAACCTCTCGATTTTTCTCCAAGAAAACTCAAGAACAAATGAAGAAGAAGAAGAAGACTTGAGAAAAACTATTTTTTCTCTCTTTCCAAAACTCACGGATGAATGCAAGTGTGTGTGAGGGAGAGTTAGTCTTCATCTTTTTATCCCCATTCAAAACAAGACCATATCACCTTTATAATATAAAAAGAGATCAAATCTCTTAAAGTCATTTGTCTTCCATTTATTAAAATGGAGACAAAGACCAAGAGGGAAGGTGAGTCGAAGAGGGCGTCCATCTAGAAGGAATCAGACGAGTTCGGTCCGTTTTAGACTCCCGTGAGTCCAAACAGATAAACTCCAATTTCGTTCCGACGTATTTGTATCAATTAATTAATCCAATTAATTAATCATATTAAACACAATATAATATAATTAATTTCTCCAAGAAATAACTATATCTTTGAATTAAACTAATCACACAATAATTTATTTAATTCATTAGGCCATAAATTAATTTATCCAATAAATTAATTTAGACATCCAATGTCCCAAAATTAATTAGACATTCAATGTCCAATAAATTAGATATCCAATATCTAATATTTATAAAGAGAGAATAAGCTCGATTCATTCTGTCGTCTGTCCTATTGCGCGACTCGGTAGGTCCATCTCAGTTAGCAATGTGAGGAACCAAAGAGTAGTAGCACCCCCTAGCCAGCCTGGCGGCCTACACTGTACCCCAACTGAGAACGAATGATTGGGATCCTTTAAAAACCATTCTGTCGTGAATACCAGTATACGTATAAACCCTTTTTTCAAATGTCCCGATCAAGTTATAGGGTCACAATCAGTCAACCCTATCTGTACTTGACGCTATGCATGAGTTACTGCAAATCGAGATTATCGAGCTCTCGTGTATCCAATACAACTAGCTCCAATGCTTTGGACAAAGACTTATGATCTCATCTGCCAATAACCGCATATAACATATAACCCGTTCACTAATAGGAGAAATAATTCTACCTTGGCATTTAGTAGGACCTGCTACTTGCCCGTAAAGATGCACGTAGAGGTTGACCCCCACCTTCCGGTTTTCTGGGTCGAACTACTCTAATGAAAATATTAACGTCACAAGCACATCCCTACCAAATCCTCAAGTCGAACGTTCACGAATACCTATCACAAACTTTCGATTTCGTCATTGATTGTCCCGGAGTGAAATCCGTGTGACGAATCGAGGGTGAGTCGGTTCGAGTATACTAATCCAATTAGCATACCTATAACGTGTGCTCCCACTAACCATTAGTGTTCGACAGGCATCCTCCAAGTCAAAGAACACGTCATACAAGTATTCACATAAACTTAACGCCCAGTCAAGTTTCATCGACTTGCGAACGATTACGTATTTGAGCCATAAACATTTCCAGTGCCGATCCCCTTATCTAATAAGGAGTGAAATGTTTTGCTCTCAAATACACGGACTAGTTTCTATATATATATTTACGAGTCAGGAATGCTAGTGACTACCAGTAAATAAAGAAACAACCAATTGCCTTATGATAATGATTTACATAATAACAAGTACAATGCCCTCACTCAACGTCCTCTGAGTGGCATTCGAGGGCATACTCCTAACATGTATGTCAACTTGGTTGCCTCGAAAAGGCCATTTATCCAGATCATGTCCGGGCCCCCACGTCGAAAGTTTAGATCGGATAAGATTCCAAGCATTATGCACGTAACCAGCATTCTATTACGTACGTAAAGCCAACGAATTAGCGTATGTTTAAATCCTTAGCGTACGTTAAACACAGAAAACCTAGCCAAAAAATGTAACAATCTACACAACGTCAAGAAATTAACCACAATGTGAATGACAATTATAATCAAGTCTATTCTGATATATACCGACATCAATAAACATTAACTAAATGTAACATGATTACAACGATACTCAAATTATCCGAATAATACAACAGTAGATAAGAAATTACTGTCGGATATTACATACTCCCCCCTTAAAAGGAGTTTTGTCCTTGAAACTAAGGGGTAAACAACTCGGGATACCTCTCTCGCATGCTGCTCTCCATCTCCCATGTAGCCTCCTCGACTCTATGTCGTGACCACTGAACCTTCAGTAGGGGAATCGTCTTGTTCCACAACTGTTTGATCCTCCTCTCAAGTATCTGTACGGGACGCTCCTCGTTCGAATGATCCTCCGCTATCTCGATCTCATCGAACTGAAGTATATGATTCGGATCAGCAATATATTTCCTCAACTGGGAGACATGAAACACGTTATGAATCCGACTCAGAGCTGGTAGCAATGCCAGACGATAGGCCAGATCGCCTACTCGTTCCAAAACCTCAAAACGACCTGATATACCTCGGACTCAGCTTGCCTCTCTTCCCAAAACAAAAAAACCCTCGAGTAGGGGACACCTTCATTAGCACATGGTTGCCAACCTCGAACTCAAGCAGTCGTCGATGGTTGTCTACGTAAGACTTCTATCGGCTTTGAGTCGTTAACAAATGACTCCTAATTAGAGCAATCTTCTCACGGGCTGCTAACAACATATCGGGTTCCGTACCTAAATATTCAGACAGGTCATCCCAACAGATCTACAACGACGGCCATACAATGCTTCATAAGATGCCATCTGAATCGAAGCGTGCCAACTATTATTGTAAGTGAATTCCACCAAAGGCAGTTGGGATTCCTAATCGTCCTTCCAATCAAGAGCGCACACCCTCAACATATCCTCTAGAGTTTGGATAGTCCTTTCAGACTAACCATCAGTTTGCGGATGAAATGCCGTACTGAAGTTCAATTGCGTACCCATCGCACGATGAACTGCTTTCCAGAAGTGTGACACGAATCGCCCATCACGATCCGATACAATACTCTTGGAGGTACCATGTAACCTTACAATCTGTTTAATAAACAGCTGGGCCAATCTCTCGGGTCCCCATGTGTCTTTAATCTTCAAAAAGTGGACTGATTTGGTTAGACGGTCCACAACCACCCAAATCGTATTCATTTCTCGACGACTCGTCGGCAAGCTAGTGATAAAATCCATTGATATGTCCTCCCATTTCCACTCAGGAACTGGGAGTGGTTTCAGCATTCCCGGGGGTCGCTGATGCTCAATATTAACTTGCTGATAGGTTAAACATCTCAAAACGAACTCTACAAATTCATGTTTCATATTCCCCCATCAATAACATTGCTTCAAATCCTTATACATCTTGCTAGACCCCTGGTGAATGGAGTACGAGGTAGCATGAGCCTCTCTCAGGATAGAGTTCCTCAACTCTTCGTCTGCAGGTACACAAACTCGATTCATGAAGCGTATCAATCCATCCTCGTGGATCACAAATCCAGGGGCTTTCCCTTGAGTTACTTCATCCCGAACTCGAGATAAGAATGGGTCCATAACCCGCTTCGATCTGATTATATCATCAAGGGATGATGAAATCTTAAGTGTGCAGAGTTGTCCCTGAATACGCTGTAACCAGACTTCAATTTCTGGCCTCACGAACTCTAACTGCAATTCTCTCTGAACTGTCAAGCGGGCAAGCATATGCTCCTGTACTGTCTTACGACTCAAAGCGTCGGCAACCACATTTGCTTTGCCCGGATGATAAAGGATCTCAATATCATAGTCTTTCATTAGTTCTAGCCATCTTCTCTGCCTCATGTTCAACTCCTTCTGAGTAAAAATGTACTTCAGGCTCTTGTGATCAATAAAAATCTGATAGGTAACTCCATACAGTTAGTGACGCCAGATTTACAACGCAAACACCACGGCTGCTAGCTCCAAATCATGGGTTGGATAGTTAACTTCATAGGGTCGCAACTGTCTCTATTAAGAGGCAATGACTTTCCCTTCCTGCATCAACACACATCCAAGGCCCTGTCTCAACGCGTCACTATACACCACGAATCCTTCCGTTCCTTTTGGTAGAACCAAAACAGGTGCTGAAATCAATCGACTCTTGAGTTCATCAAAACTTTGCTGACATGCCTCTGACAATAAATACTTCTTATATTTACTCAACATGTTAGTCATCGGTTGCGCAATCTTGGAAAAACCTTCCACGAACCGTCAGTAATAACCTACTGGACCCAGGAAACTACGAACTTTTTTCACGTTCTTCGGAGGTAGCCAGTCTCGGATAGCTTCTTTATTCTGTGGGTCTACTCTCACCCCTTAGGCTGATATCACATGCCCAAAAAAAATAACCTCAGGCATCCAGAACTCACATTTGGAAAACTTCCCATAAAGCTGTTCCCGCTTCAATGCATCGAGAACTTGATGGAGATGACATTCTTGCTCTTCATGGTCACGAGAGTAAATCATAATGTTGTCAATAAAAACGACTACAAAGCGATCTATATAATTAATAAAAACCTGATTCATCAACTCCATGAATACCGCCGGTGCATTAGTCAGTCCAAAAGGCATCACCACGAACTCATAATGCCCATAACGAGTACGAAAAGATGTCTTCGAAATGTCGGACTCTCGAATCCTTAACTGATGATAACCGGACCTCAATTCAATCTTAGAAAACACAGAAGCTCCTTGGAGTTGATCCATTAAATCATCAATATGAGGTAATGTATATTTGTTCTTGATGGTTACCCTGTTCAGCTCACGGTAATCAATACACAAACGCAGAGATCCATCTTTCTTCTGTACAAATAGCACTGGTGCTCCCCAAGGGGACGCACTAGGTCGAATATAGCCTTTCTCAGTCAACTCCTCCTGCTGGTTCTTCAATTCCTGCATCTCGGTCAGAGCCATACGATACGTTGCTTTCGAAAGCGGGGACGTACCTGGCTCTAACTCAATAGTAAATTCTATCTCTCAATGTGGAGGTAAGCCTGGCAACTCATCTGGAAATACATCTGGATAGTCTCAGACTACCGGAATATCGGCCAATTCAACTGGTCGATTCGTTGTTTTGGTCATGTAACACTAATAACAAATACACCCTTAATTAAGCAGTTTCACTCCTTTCATAGCGCTGATGACTCTCCCAGAACGGCTCGGATTATCACCCTGAAAAATACACTCAACACCATCGTCAAATGTGACGGTCACTATCCGCTTGCGGATGCTAAGTATGGCATCATGACGATCCATCCAATCGATACCCAAGATTACATCATATTTAGGTAAATCGACCACAATTAAGTTTGACAACCACTCACGGTGGTTCATGCGAATCAGATAGTTCTGCACTTCACGATTTCCAAAAATTCTTCTACCATCGGGTAGACCAATTACATAAGGTTCACAATTGGTAACATGATCTAATTGCAAACGACTCAAACAAGAAGAAGATAAAAAGGAGTGTGAAGCACCAGTATCAAAAACAACACAGACGGGCTGAGATCGGATCTCGAGAGTACCTACAATCATGTTGGATTTGGGATCGTCGGCCTTCTTCATCTCATAAATCCTAGGTTTCGCAGCTCCGGCACCAGATGTACCCCGGTAGTTTGATAAGAAGCGGACGGAGGTACATGGTCATGGACAGAAGACTGAACTGGACCATGAGATGCTACTGGATCACATCCCGGTCCATTCCTGCAATAACGAGCACGATGCCCATTCTTCCCACAAGTATGGCATGCGACGGCCGGCTTCGGGCATTTGGAGCTGATGTGACCCTGGTCCCCATAGTTATAGCACACAACATATGAGCTAACCGCTCGAGAGTGCGATCTGGCTGGCTTCGATGCCATTGGTGGTCGTTCAGAAGGGTTCGGTAATGACTGGGGCTTCCTGAATGTCCCCCGGTTACTTTCAGTCTGGTTCTGGTTCCTGGATCTCTTGTTGGACTCTGGTTGCTTCTTGGAAATCTCCATTGCAGTAAGTTCATATTCGAGAGCTTTCTCGATGAACTCCAGTAGGGTCGTACAGTGGTGATTCAACAACTGCATTCTCATTCGGGGTTTAAGCCTCTTGAGAAAATATTTGATCTTATCAGCCTCCATTCGGACAATCGACGAGGCGAAAGAAAGAAGTGCCTGAAATTTCTCGGCAACAGATAGTACATCATCGTCTTCAGATGGGTTTGGGTTCAGCAATTCTGACAGCTTGGCCTCACGGAGTGGACCTGGATAGTAACGGTCTAACATGAGGCTCTTAAATTCCTCCAAAGTATATACACCATCAGCTGGCCTCACCGAAAGCCACCAGGTGTGGGCGCCCTTGCTAAGATAGTAAGATGCTACGGAGACGCGATTCTCTTCTGGGTAGTCCACCATCTCGAATAATTTCTCAAAGTGTTCAATCCAATGTACAATATCAGCAGGCTCAGAGGAGCCTTCAAAAGTCGGGGGTTGCTGGCGAGAGATGTCGCTGATGATCCGACTCACGGGTCCACCATGCACATGAGGTGGTGGATGAGGCCCCTGTTGCTGGCCAGTAGTAGCTCTCTACATAGCTTCCATCAATTGACCCATCTGGGTCATCTGAGCCACCATGCCCTGCATAACAACGTAAGGATCGACACGCGCATCCTCGTGTCCAGTGTGGTGCAATTGGTCCCTAGAAGGCGAATCACTGCCTGCGGAACTCTGATCCACATTCGAACGCGTGTTGACTCGTGATCTCGAGATTCGGCCCCTTCCGCGGCCTCGTCCCCCTCTGCCATGGCCCCTCAGATTTATTTCCATACTAAAAGAATCAAACAATAATAATAACCATAAGTACAGTTTATGACCGTTTTTATGACCAATCAAAATTCATGCTAAGTTAATAGCAACAAGGAACTACATATTCAAGAAAACAGTTCATAATGAATTATCGACACTACGAGTGCCACACAGAATATCATATCAACGTCGAGTCGAACAATTTCAATCACATAATCAATCCAGAATTTACCTCGAGACATCAATTAGATAAATTCTGCCACAGATCCTCGAAATATCAAGATCAACAAAGAGATCCATTCCGATATCAATATCACACCAGTAATTAAATCATGGCTCATAAAGTAAATACCGTATTTGGCTCGTAGGGTCAGGTGCTTGCACAGGTCACACGTGAAACGAAGGTCTCTTGATACTAGTTCATTCCACGATGACTCGTAAAGAGAAAACGACGTCTCCGATACCATCTTCTGTAACACCCCAAAAGGCGCCTATTACAGTGTTGTGGACCCCACACAGGGACCCACCAGGCGATACCAAAATACAGATTAAATATGTCTTACCTTGTGATACCTAACCACAATAAATAGTCATTACTCCGATTAGGAGTTTATAAATAGTATGGCCAATGTCCCTAACATAAATAGGATCCAAATACCAGTATAAACCATATGGAGATGGAATATACTTCAAATAACAATACAATCGAACAATAGTTTAAATTAAGCGGAAAATAACATTACGCGGTTGAACATAACCGGACAACAAAAGACTTGGGGCCCCTGAACTAGTATCCTTCGAACCCTTCGCCATCACCATGCTCTTCCCGTGCCTTGCCTTTGCCTCGACCTAAAATACAACACAAGTATTTCACCCAAACCACAGGGTCAGATATACATGATAAATGATTCTCCATACATTATACAATTCACATATATTAGATCTCAAAGAAAACATCCCGACTATTGAACATACCCCTCGGGCATATGCACAATCAGTCACAAACCGTCGAACATATCCAATCATACATAGACTATGAACGACCAAACAATATGGCTCAAGATTGACATCATAGTACGCCTAATCTGGAAATGTATCCGTGCATATGTCCACCCCATATATGGAATCCAGAATATACGTGTGACAATGTACCTAATTAGCCTCACGAACTACGTCTCGTGTGCACAGTCTAATACAGAAACATCCACGTATGACTATATATGTGCCTGGCTAGAAATCATACAGAATAACCAATCGGCACACAGATATGATTTCAGATATGTCACGATACAGCATGACAACGAATTCAATAAATCACATATCCAATTAAGGATCAAGGAACTCACCGAAGTGACAATAAGGATCAACGAGATCAACGAGTCAAAGGTGATGAACTTGGGAATGCAATCCCATGATGAAGAACGGAACATCATCAAAAACAATATCGAACAACGAATCACAGATTCATAAGTGTTTCATATACATGAAACGTATAACCATCACAAGAATTCAATCATCATTATAACCAAGCAAGATAACTTGCCTCAATACGGAGACGAGAATAATCCTTCCTTGACGAACGAACGGACGGTCCTCAACTATTATCGGTTACTCGAACAGTCGACCTTGAATGAAATACATTTCACTCAATAACACATCCATATAATCATCGATATCGAATTCAATGAGACGACACCCTAAATTTAATTTGAATAGTTCAACTATCTCAAGATATCAAAAATCTATTCCAAGAACTCTATTAACCTCAATTCATTCTTATGATCGGTTTATAAGATGTTCTCAAATACTCGTATGGTTCTTCTGAATAAGAATTTATCAAGAACATTGTTAAACAATCATTTATGTTCGATGATACCATCGTTTAAACTTTCCAAGAACATCACCAATGTTTGAAATTGATCATCTAAACAACCTTGTTTCATCATTACATCAAATTTATATTGAATATAGTAAACTACAATAAGGTTATTCTAAATTCATTTAGTTACAAGATTATATCATAATCATGAAGATTATCTCATATTTAATACCATCCTTACAACCCATTACTAACCTGGAGACTCAACTATGATCATCATCCATGAATTCACCTAGCTTAGGTTATGATGTAATCAAATCATTCATCACAAGAATATCCCGAAATCATCATAAAGGTATGTTAAAAATCTCTGAAACTATAGCCTTATGATGAATATATTCAAGGTTCAATCAACATCGATGAAGAATCGAAGAACCAAAATCATGTTCCAGAATTAGTTTGTTCATAATAATTATCATGTTGTACTTGATTAATTCAACACTAGGTGTAGTATACCATATCACTAACATCATAACTACGAAAATATTGAGTAGAATCGCACAACATACCTTCAGAAATGAAGAACAACCACCAAAACTACAAGAACACACTCCAAGCTTCAAGAACAACTCTAAACTTCCAATCAACAAGCTCCAATCCAAGATGCAAAGCTCAAACACAAGTTGGAAGGGATTAAAGTCGGTCTAGGGAGGCAGGGGGAAGATTGTTGGAGAGAAAAATCGGAGTTTGGACGTGCAAATGAAAGACACAAGCTGTCTTTTTATAAACTGCACAGCTCGTTACGTACATTATCGCATAAACATAACGTACGTTGACCACTTTACGTACACTACACCTAAAATGTTACATACGTAATATGCCTCCAGAGGCTACTGCCTCAAAATACCAACATCATTACGTACGTTATGGCCTCAGCATTACGTACGCATTGTATGTCAACTTGGCTGCCTGGAAAAGGCCATTTATCGAGATCATGTCCGGCCCCCCACGACGAAAGTTGAGATTGGATAAGATTCCAAGCATTACGTATGTAACCAGCATTCCATTACATACGTAGAGCCAACGAATTAGCGTACGTTAAGTTAAATCCTTAGCGTACATTAAACACAGAAAACCTAGCCCAAAAATGTAACAATCTACACAACGTCAAGAAATCAACCACAATGCGAATGACAGTTATAATCAAGTCTATTCTGATATATCCCGACATCATTAACTAAATGTAACATGATACTCAAATTATCCGAATAATACAACAGTAGATAAGAAATTACTGTCGGATATTATAATGAAGCAGTGCATTTGTACTCTATGAAGTAGTGCATTTGTATATTCTAATAAAACAAGTTTCCTGACAATCACCATTCACGGCATCATAACTCTCCCAATACTTACCATACATAATATTTTAATGCCTTTTTTATGTCGAAACTAGACACATTTGTTTTTCTAGTGGTATATGACACGATTCCTAATTCATATCCAATGAAAGCAGATTATTTTTTGAAGTTGATGGTTTTATCAGGAATTTTCGTGTTAATTTTGAAGAAAGCAGTACTTTGTATACTATGAACACTGTGAAGCAGTGTATTTATACGCTACAAAGTAGTGTATTCATATATTCTATGAAGCAGTGCATTTTTCTCTACAATTCACACTGTTTTTATTATTACAATAAACTATTTTTTCTTCTCGTGTTTTTTTAATATTTTTTGGTGTGCAATATGCATCTTAACTTATAGATCATGAAAATATAATTAGTTTTATATATTTTTTTATTGAAATCAGAATATTTTATATATGAATGGACAAAATTACACTTCTCCTTAATTAATGCCATTCATACACCCCATTTCCTGTGATGATTTGGCAAAATCTGAACTCTTTTTTTTCTTACTTAATGGCTTAGATTGTTTCTTAGTTCTCAGCCCAATGATATATATATATATATATATAAGTGTCTGATGATGTTATTGTCCAAATAAAGTGATTGTAAACCACAGAGTGCGTCCGCGATTAGATTGAAATGCCCACTTCAAGAACGAATATGATATATGTTGGAAATAAAGCATAGTGGAAGCATATAAGTTCAAAGTATAGATCTATCATGAGCATTAAGATCTATTTATGTGTGTTAATTAATTAATTTACACAGACTAGTTAGCAATTTAAATACATAATTTAATCTACGTTGACATATTGGTAAAATCAAAATTATTGTACTAGATCTTAGAAATCAAGTAATAATTACTCTTATAGCATAGTGGTAGGTATTTTTATTCAACCTTAAGACCATCTAGAGTATTCTCTCGTGCTTGATTGCGGACCACATCGACTGTTAGTATTATGTTCTAAGTCTACTGTTTAATAATAATGTGGAGACTTTTATTATGATTAATATATAATATTGATTATATTATTGAATTAATATTCTTCTTACGATCATAAAGTATGTGACTTGATAGTAAAGCTCGTTAAAGCATTAAAGAATATTTATTCTAGATATTTCTAGTAATATGACTACTAGTATGATAGATGATATGATGGCTATGTTTTACTGGTCATGAACATGAGATGTTATATCACGTCATAGATGCATGTAGAGACATCGTATTGGATATGACCTAACAAAGAGAATTATATATGGATTGAGTCAATATAATTCCTCTGATTGTTATATATTATTGAAGTCATTATTACCTAAAGACATTACAGTTTCCTACATAATGAGTATCGTATTTTAACACAATACCAACGTCTTATGTAACAAGGGACCATACAGTTTGTGATTGGATACAGTACGATTTATGCATAGGGAAGTAGTGTAATATCCGGAATTTCTACTACTGTTGTTTAATAATATTTTATCTGAGTTATATTATACAGCGTGGAATCTGTACAGTATGGATAAAATAAATTAAGGACTGAGATGTCAGTATTGGTATAATTGTCGTATTTGGTCGACAATTACATTTGAGGATATAATATGTTGAGTATACGTATTCAGTATGCCGTATGTTCATATTCTGCATGTTGAGATGTTGGACAAGAGTAGCTGAAAATGGCTAAGTGTAACATTATTAGCACACACTAATATACATGCCTAGCGCACGCTATCGTGAGGTTTAGCGCACGCTACGGGCATAGGTTAGCGCACGCTAGTACAGACAGATCAGAAGGAATCTTGGCTTTCGGCGAGTGGACCCGGCCACTTTCGACGCGTGTCCGGATAAGGTCAACGTACGTTTGTCATGTAGGTCTAGCGCACGGTAAACCCTATGGTTAGAGCATGCTAATTCCAGATCGGGCATAGGGAATCTTATCCTTGTTAGTTGCTGTCGGCATGTGGGGGAACGGGTGGTAGGTGCAGACTGTAGCAAGTCAACTGCGGATAGCGTACGCTAAGGTTAAGGACTTGCGTGCGCTAGACATAATGGTTACATACATTAATGCATGTATATTACGTACGTAAGTTCATGTACGAAGCAATACAATATCCTCTGGGCTGCAATAGCGCACGCTAACAAAGTCAGTTAGCGCATGCTAACAAAGTCAGTTATCGCATGCTATGGCTGTAGCACATGCTAAACATAAGGTTTAGCACACTCTATTATTATACTTTATAAAAGGGGACAGACGGGTATTGAGAGGCATTTTGTCCATTCTCCTTCCTTCAGTCGATAGAGAGAGCCTTGGGAGGTACTTGAAGTTCCTAAACACTCTGAGATGATGGTCTTTAACAAGATTAAGATGGAGATCATGGATTAAGGCCTTGTTCTTGATGTTATTCATGGTTCTTGGAATGAAGTTCAATTATTCTTCTTGGTTCGTCCATACAAGGTAATTCTCGTATCCCTTTAATAGTGTTCATTTTTAAAGGATTATTACTTGTGAGGAAGCATGTTGGATTATAATGTGACGATGTGTTGGGAAAAATAATGGTGTTTTGATAAATTACCAAACAACAAAGCTTGATACAGCAAAATGAATAATGTCCAGCATACAGCAAGCAACTGTATCGAAAAGAGTCGATCGAAGTTGTCAATCCTGTATCGAAGACCTTCTCATAGCGCCAGCATACAACGAGCTCTCGCGCTACCAAGATACAACATCTAAGACTAAGTAAACGCCAAGTATGGAAGCTATCCGAATACAGCACCCTTCCATACAGCACCAGACTACTCCAATATGACTACAGCATAATTGGATACAGCATTCACATCGAAACAGGACTGAAGACCGTTTGGAAAGGAATCTTTGGAATTCACTAAAGTCAAATCCCGTTTGATAAAGAAGTATTTAAATACTGAAAGGATAAAGTATTTAAATACTGAAGCTGTCAGAGATCTTCAAATCCCGCAATATCCGGATCCTGGTCTATTCAAGTCAAGTATCTAGTTGTCACAGAATCTTGTTCAACGGATCTATCCCAACGGACATATCCAAGGAGGCTATATATATCCCCAGAATTTGAATATCAATGGCACCTACGAACCTACAGAAAGACTGAATATTCATTATCATCAGATCAAGCTTACAAGAGCAAGTATATTTAATTCTAGCATCAATCCATATCTGAGAAAGAAGAAATATACTCAGTCATCAAGAACAGCCATCATCAGCTCAAGAACTCCATATTCAAAGTGTTGTTCTTACCTGGTTACCTACCTTTTACCTTTGTGTAAAAACTGAGCTCTATGTGAACTCAACAAGTTATTCTGACCTGTGTGGGACGAATAAGGATGAAGCTTTGGAACTGTGTGTGAAGAAGCAAGTCAAGAAGGAAGCTTTAACCAATCTGTGTGAACGGTTGAAAGCGACAGTCTTTGTATCTATCTATGTGAACGATACAAGGATAGGTTTGATTATAGTCACATAGTTGTGTACGCAGTGATTATAATAAACATTTTACTCCTGTGTGGAGGACCAGTGGACGTAGAGGGGTTTACCTCGAACCACTTAAATACTGTGTTATTTACCTTTCACCGTTACTGTTTTCATAACTGTGATTTATTCAAGTATACACTGAAAAACCCTGTACGCACCAAGCTAACAGGAGATCAGACCGAGTTGCTGTATCGACAGCAACTTACTGTTTTAAAACTTCCGCTACGCACTCAGATTCGAAATCAGTACAGTTTGTTGTTTAAACTATTTCCCAAACTGTATCCAGTATACTTTAGAAGGGACCAACAATTGGTATCGGAGCGGTTGATTCTAAAAAGAATCAGTCGTATTTTTAACTGAATCAGATCCTTAAAAACACTTATTTTCGAAAACAGTCTTTGTATTTCCCATCTTCTTATATGGATACCTTTATGTCAAATAAGATATCTATGTTTCACATTAATGAGTTTGATGACTGGGGAAACAGGATGAAGAACAAACTCAAGGCCTTCATTGGAGAATCAAAAGCTTCACCCGCATCAACAAAGACCGAAGAGTCTCTTCAGGTGGTCACTGACAGTGACTCGTCAGATGATGAGCTAGAAGATAGAGCCTATATGTGCTCTATAGCCGAAGTTAAAGAGGAAAATGAAGACGGCGATGATGATGAGGTAAGTTCTACCTCAACTATTCCTGTAAATGCATCTCATACCTTTGAAAACATGTTGAATGAATTTAATAACATTCAAAAGGCCCATGAGATATTGAAAAGAGAAAACATACAACTTGAAATTTCTAACTTAGAGCTGAAGGAAGAAAACGACTTGCTGAAGGATAATTACGAAAATATGTCAGTTGATTGCGAAAACAGCAAAGTCAATTTAGAAAAACTCATGGAGAGCAATCATCAACTTGCTCACGATCTAAATGAGACCAAGTCTCATCTTGAAAGCAAGACAAATGATTTAGCTCTACTCGAAGCCAAAGTAAAATCTCTCGAGAAACGTGAAGGAGAATTAGAGACAATCTTGAATTCTTTCGAGAAATCCTCTAATATAATGGAAGAGATCCTAAGCACTGGGCAATATGCTCATGATAAACGTGGCTTAGGGTACAACTCGTTCTCCAACAAAGAAAAATCTAGTACGGTATTCGTCAGGAGTAAGGAACCCATTCTTGTATCGAAGGAAATTCCAAGTCTTGTGAAGGAACATGCTGCACCGCGAAAACCGAAGGCTGCCATTCCACCCCCGCAATCCTATTCTAGACAGCGGAATCATAAGCCGTTCCAACCTGTGAGGCGCACTCAACAGCATGCTCCCAGAGCATATCAACAGCGCCATTAGCCATTCAGAAGGAAGGCTGTATCCAAATATCAAAAGCCCGCACGGCAGTACTCTCAGTATAGCGCGCCTAGATATTGGATACAGGAGCCCCGTTATCCATCAAGAAAACAGGTCGCAGCGCAGTATCAACAACAGCGTTGGGAATCCAACTGGAGACCCAGAAGGCAAGCTGTTAGGCCAAAGAAAATGGCTCCACCTCCGAGACGACAATCGTGCTGGAATAACAACTATAACTCTCGATTTTTCATGCATTATAACTATCATGATTACAACGACTACGTGCCTGCCCCACGTAGATATCGAAATAATGGACCAAAAATAGCCTACAACAAACCAATTGTTGTCCGGCAAATTTGGGTACCGAAAGGCACTATCACACCAGGACCCAAATTTACTTGATTTCTATGCTTCGACATGAATCAGGAAACGCTACATCCAGACTCCCTGTAAGTTTTTATGCTTTTACTCATTAATTAAGGGGGAATACAGTACGACCCATGAATACAGTGTAAATCTGAACATTAATGTAAGAATTGAATCCTGTATGTACCTTTTAAGGGGGAACGCTGTATTATTCGCGGATACAGTACTTACACTACAGGACATCAATTATGATTGATAACTTTATTGTGTATTGCTGTAAGAAATCGTCTGCGAATAGTTTATAGGTTCAGTTGTACTCAACTAGATCTCACTGTAAGATTGTGCCTACGCACCTATCATAAGTTTAAAATGAAATACACTTCCCTGTTAAAAACTACTGCTTTAGAACTTGCCTGCGAGCAGTTCACATTTCTTTTAGACTAAGTGCTGAAGACCAGATCATTCGAACAGAAGATCAAGAAGTCTGCTCAAGATGTTATCGAAAAAGGGAAAATTGTTCTTGACATTATCAAAAAGAAAGGGAAACTGTTGGGAAATTCATCTCCTGTATCGAAGCCCTCTCAAAATTGCCAACAAGTGGTTATCGAAAAAGAAGGAGAAATTGTTTTATCTTAAAGAGGTTTTGGCATCATCAAGAAGGTTTGGAAATTATCAAAAAGGGGGAAATTGTTGGGAAAAATAATGGTGTTTTGATAAATTACCAAACAACAAAGCTTGATACAGCAAAATGAATAATGTACAGCATACTGTTGCGATTTTTCTTGAACGCAAGTGCACGTTATCGTATACAAGTAATAAAGTGATGAGTGAATATCGTTCCCACGAGGACTGAATCACTAACTACCGATTTTTATGTATTCTAGTTTTATTTTAACAATCGAACTTTGGTTTTGCAATTAATTTCTAAAAGAATTAATAAAAGACTAGACAGTAAAAACAATCGCTTGAAGAAAGAGAATCAAATGATGAATAAGTCTAGGATTCTGAATCCACCTCGGTTTATCCGAATTTACTCTCAATTATCTGAAGTTAATGATTTTCCCAATTCATTGAAGGCGAAGATTGCTAATATACTCTACCGCCTCTCCCGAGGTCAATAGATTTTTCTAAAGGCGAATAACACACTCTATCCCTAGGTGAATTAATTCGTCAATAGGCAAAAAGCATAAAATCTCCAAAGGGCCACGTAGTTCCTATGAGTATATTCCTATCTCACAAGATAAAACGGTCCTCACCAATAGTTCCTCACCAACTCTCCTCTCCCGATTCGAATTGAATGATTAAAACAATACAACTATTGGCCAGATAATTGAAAGCATTAAACACGATTGGAAAAACTCAACAAAAAGGGAATTAAATAGATAATCTCAAGCAAATCCATCAAAACATAGGTTTCATCAAAATCCTAGATTAGGGTTTTAGCCTGACATGCTGAATAATGAAAATACAGAATTAATAATTAAAAGCATGAAAATCAAATGCAGATGAAGAGCTCGGATTCCTCCGTTCTTCTGGATTCCGCCCTCCGCCTTTGATCTCTTCTGCTTTTCTCGTCTGCGATAATCTTATGTGTTCCTCCTTTTCCCAACCCTCCAAGGATGATTAATTCGGGTCTTAAACCCTTATTTATAGCTCTCAACAGTCTCCAAATCGCGTCCGTGTGAGTAGGTCGAGAACTGGCTTCAAAACGGCCCAAATCCGCGCGGAGCACACCAAAACCGCCTTGTGTGCCGCGGCTCACTTAATCTGTGCCGCGGCAGATGGCGTGTAATTTAAAACCTGGGCGTTGGGTGTTACGTCTGGGCCGCGGCTCACCTGGACTGTGCCGCGGCACAGTACGATCTACTCGTGCCCATTGGTTGCCTTCTGTCCGCGCCCACTTGCCTTGTGCCGCGGCCCACGGCCAAAATTCGCCGTTTTCGCCCGTTTGGCCTCGTTTTAGCTTCCGGACTCCAATCTCCTGACAAACATACAAGATTAAGGCATTAAAAGCTCATTGATGCAAATTTACTCGCCAAAATAATACAAAATAATGATAAATAAGCGTATAAAAATACGCCTAACAAATACCCCCAAACTTAAGCCTTTGCTTGTCCTCAAGCAAAAAGAATTAATTTCAACAAAATAATATCGTGATTAATCGTGCAACTCATAGTGCTCACTTAATCAATACTATCCTGAAATTCTCTCTGAATAATACGAGTATCGTAATAGCGAGCTACACTCAGAACACTGATTCTACAATGTAACCAAGTTCAGTCCTAATCACTCGTTTATGAAGAAAATCCAGCTCAAAGATTAACAAACGTGAATCAAATCAACCGTCAATATGAAAGGTTAAAATAAACGAGCTAAATTCGCCCCGTTCCACAGCCTAATGGCAAAATTTTCACGAGTTTCATAAAAATAATCCTCGGACAGTATTCCCTTATATATATATGCTCAAGAAATTGATTCGAGTTGACCACTAGGTTCGGATCTCGGGATGTTTCATCGGGATAATCCTAGGGTGGAACTTCCATTCTCATGTATTGGGAAACCGTTTGACGTAAAAGACACTAATGGGGCACATGGATGCTTCTAGTTACTAAGTTCCCCTCCACAGCGGAGAAACAACTCGAATAGATAATTCCAGCATGTCCGAATTAAGGTCGCTGTTTTACGCGAGAGTAAACAACGGTTCATGCGAATACTCCCGGTTACTAGGCTCCCTATCATTGGCATATGCGAAATTTCTAAATCACTAGTCTAATCAGGGTCGTCGTTTTATGCGAGAGTAAACAACGGGTCACGTGAATACCCCCGGTTACTAGACTTCCCATCATAGAACAAAAATAACTCGACTTTTGGGAGAAACTGACCGACTCTAAACTCAATCTAAGTGCCAACACGACTTATGTAACTGGACGACTAGCTAACCGAAAAATGTAACCAAACGTATCGACGGTGATTTTAAAACACGTATTTATCCTCTCTTATCCGCCAAGACCTCTACAATCACGAAAAAATTTCGGACCTAAATGAAGACTTAGCAGAAACAGAAATCACTGACTACAACCCGACTAAAACTCGACCGCTTCTTCAGAGAGAAAAACAGTGTTGTAACATCAGTATTACACAAATAGAAGCACGAAAAATTCACGAATAAGAGTAAAATCATGACAAGCAAGGCTATCGACAAAAAGATAACTAAAAAATAATGAAAAGTGCAACGAAATAAGTACAGCAATAAATGTAGCGACAGAAAGTAAACCCCCCAAACTTAGGACGTACATTGACCTCAATGGACAAAATATAATATGCAATAGAATAAGAAGGTCAAGTACTCCCCTCCAGTCCTCTCACGAGCTGGTGCCGGCATCATTCGGCGAGGAGGGTGGTGTGGCTGGCCGAGCAGGTGCAATAAATGGCCCGTCCGGATGCAAAATTTGGGCCGTCCATGCGGCAAGGTGCTCCTGATGGTAGGCGTCCCTTGCTGCCAGACGCCTCGCCTCATGCCGGTTGGCCCGGCGGGCCTGCTCTCGCATCTCACCCCTGACGGCAGCAATGAAGCTCTCCCTATCCGTCCGCTGCTCCTCTCTCATGACAGCCAGCATACTCTCTCTCTCTCTCTCCTCATCTCCTCTCTCTCTCTCTCCTCATATCCTCTCTCATATCCTCTCTCTCCCTCCTCATATCCTCCCTCAGCCCGTCGAACATCGCCTGCAATCTCTCTTTGTCGGGCGGTGGGCCGGCATCTGCCTGCCCCTGTGTCAGCAGAAGAGGCTCGGGGGACCCTTCGTGGGCCTCGTCCAATAGAAATCCTCGCCCCCGAGCATGCGCTGGTGCTCTTCCCCACTGGTCAAAATGTGAGATGATGCAGTGGTCGATCGGGGCCTGGGGAGCTAGCATCGGCTCGTCGTTCGACCATGTCAGCCCCGACTACCGGCACCGAGCGTATATAAGAGAGGGGTGCTTCAACCCCGTCTTGGCCCCTCCCTGAATGCACTGGAATATAGATCGGACCAAGAGAGGGGCCACATCGAATCACAGCGCAGATGTGATAGCATATAGTGTCCAGGCTCGGGAGAGAAAAACAGTGCGGATCTGAGATGTGGGGTCTATACGAGCGCAGATAAAATATAGCCAGGCACGCCCGATCCGACTGAGGCGCGAGCTCTTAAAGTGGAAAGTGGAAGAACCCGGTGTGCACCGCTCCCAGTTGGAGTCGGGCTGCGTAATAGTCTCGAGCAGAGTCTCCTTCGTGAGGCTAGCCATAACTCGGTCATAAGCCGTCTCATCTACCACCGGCAGCCCAAACAACCTCCGAATAGCAGCTGTGGAATAATCAATCGTAATACCTCGGACATCGACCTGAGTCCGAGTGTCTGACTGCTGCAATATCTGGCCTGCTCGAATGTGCTTCAATAGCGCGCTGGCATAGAACTCCTGCACTATCGAGATCACCACTGGCTCGGGGGGTGCAGCAAAACGGGCCCATCCCATCTCATCTATAATGGTAAGCAGCTCCCCGTCTTGGGGTGCTGGAGTAAATCCCCTCTCCGGGATAAGAGGTCGCGGACGAATCTTCTCGTTGAAGATTTTGTGGATCTCTGGGTCAGAAAACTGGTGCGCCTCCGACTCGGTGCGACTACGAGAAGTTTCCCCTCGAGTGGGGGACGACTGCGTCCTGGCCCTCTTGCTCAGCTTCTTAGTCCTAGCCATAGCGAGTCCTGAAAAAATCAAACACCAGAGTTTACCTACTCAAACCATAACGAGAATAATCATCACTCGGCTAAGGATATCCAGCCGTAAATCAGAAATTTAACGAGATAGCACAGCCGTGAAAAAAAATGAAATTGAACCATAACGTTTAAACTAGACGTAAGGGTTGGGGTTGCTGTAATTCCAGATCGAATATGTTGCACATAGATTCACAATATTGCCTTAACAAAGAAAATTTTTCATTCAGACATTTCATCAAACACTTAAAGGGCAAGAGTTCACTTGAAGAACAAATATGGCAATAGCTCGATTAAATCCACAAGAACAAAAACACGACTCATTCACCATAAAAAACGACATATTCAATTCATTCATAATCTAAAATAATCATGAAAAATCGATCAAAACCATAATGTCCTCCACTTAACCATCATAGAACTTTTGAAGGAAATAAACATATTCAACCATCAAATGCCTAACACAACTTCACATTTAAATTCATAGAACAATTTGAGCTTAGAAATTTGGACATACCTTGCTTGGATTGTAAAAAGTGCAAGAAAATTGCAAGAAGGAGAAGGGAGGAGGATGTCAGCTGATCGCGCGCAAGGGAAGGGAAGGGAAGAAAAGGGAAGTGTACCTGGGGTGGCCGTCCGAATGCGGGTTATAAGGTACCTGGGCTGTTCAAATTCCGCATGGTGTGCCGCGGCACAGAGTACAGTCGACCTGGGCATATCTGGAGCATCTTGTGTGCCGCGGCACAGAAGCAACGTGCCGCGGCTCAGCCATCATGTGTGCCGCGGCTCAGCCATCATGTGTGCCGCGACTCAGTAAGGTTGTGCCGCGGCACATAGTACAGAAATTTAAGCTCTCTCCTTCGATTTGTGTGTGCCGCGGCTCAGAATACTTGTGCCGCGGCTCAGGCATAAATTTCTCCCCTGGGACTTTTCCTGCACAGAATTTTAATAGGAAGATGTCAAGAACGAGAGGTAAAAGCAAATCAAAGTACAAAATGATGAAAAATAAAAATTCAAGAGTGCAAGAAAAATACAGAAACTCAAAAATCTACAACTAAGAACTTGGGTTGCCTCCCGAGAAGCACTAAGTTTATAGTCTTCAGCCGGACCTAATTAAAAATCAGTTCGCTTTTCGCAAACTCCATTTGATCTCCGCCCCGTTCATTGAACCGTTAATATGGTTTTTAAAATTTTGACCATCGGTCATTAACGATTCGATTTTCGGTTCGGACACCCAATGTTGGTTGCGGAAAGGTTTTGACGAGAACAACTTCCCGAAACACCCGTTTTTCTCATGACTAGATGTCCGTTTGATTTCCGGCTTATTTCCCTCTTTCAAAAATGACTTTATGACAGCAGCAGACTTGTCCGAGTGTGGCTGGTCGGATGGCAATGATGGCATGTCCACATGCTTGAGAAATGCGACTCGTTCTACATCTTTCTTAAAAGTTGGACCATCTGAAACGGAATCTAAATTTTTCGACCGACGATTCTTTCGGTGTCTTTCTTTAGCAACGGCATCTACACTTTCAATTTGTGAGCTTTTATCAACACCTCCCGGACATGTAAAAGATTTGAACACTTGGAACGTGACATGCTCATCTTGAACCCTCAGAGTTAATTCACCTTTTTCCACGTCTATAAGAGTTCGGTCGGTCGCTAAAAATGGTCGTCCCAAGATAATCGGGATATCTTGATCTTCCTCCATGTCGAGAACAATAAAATCCACTGGAAAGATAAATTTATCCACTTTTACTAGCACGTCCTCAATCACTCCTCTCGGATACTTAATATATCGTTCCGCTAATTGCAAGGAGACCGTCGTCGGCTTTGCTTCTCCAACTCCCAGCTTTTTGAAAATAGACAGAGGCATGAGGTTAACACTAGCACCGAGATCGCACAACGCCTTATTAAAAGAGAGATTCCCCATGGTGCACGGTATGTTGAAACTTCCCGGATCTTTCAATTTTGGTGGAAGCTTCTTTTGAAGAATCGCGCTGCACTCCTCCGTCAAGGCGACTGTCTCAAACTCCTCGAGTTTTCTTTTCTTTGACAAGATCTCTTTCATGAATTTAACGTAGCTTGGCATTTGTTCCAACGCGTCGGCAAATGGAATGTTAATATGAAGCTTTTTGAACACGTCGAGGAACTTAGAGAATTGCTTGTCCGCCTTTTTCTGCTGTAATCTCTGCGGAAACGGGACAGGTGGCACATATGCTTTCGGGTTATCCGGAAACGTTATCGAGGGTCTCCAATCTTGTGATTCCTCCGTCGTTAAATTTTTCTTCTACTCAATTTCACTTCTCTTTTCACTTCTCTCGGGCTGGTCACACACCTCCTTCCCGCTTCTCAAACTGATTGCATTTAGACTTTCTCTAGGATTTGTCTCAGTTGTACTTGGCAATGATCCCTCCGGGTGGGCTGTTAACACATTAGCAATCTGGCCCAGCTGGACTTCCAAGTTGCGAATGGAGGCAGAATGATTTTGCAATGTCGCTTCAGTACGGGTCATGAATTGACTCGTATTCGCTGCTAATTTCGCAATTGCTTCCTCGAGAGAAACTTTTGGAGCGGGAGGAGGCTGCTGTTGGTTTTGAGTGAACGGAGGCTGGTTCGAGTTCTGTCCGTTTCTCCATGAGAAGTTGGGATGATTACGCCACCCCGGATTATACGTGTTGGAGTACGGATTATTTTGCCGGTTTCCGTTTCCTACGAACTGAGCTTGTTCAATTTGGGGCAGCTCGAACGGGTTTCCGACTTGGCACTCCGCACTAGGGTGAGATCCGTTACACCAATTACAAGACTCAATGGTAACGGGGGAAGGAGCATGCGAAAATGCTTGAAGCTGCTGCATTAATGCTGCGACTTGGGCTGACAATGTAGATATCGGGTCATTACTCGAAATTTCCATAACTCGCTTCGGCGTTATTCTTTCGGATGGCCATTGATAGGCATTAACGGCCATAGCTTCTAACAACGAGTGTGCTTCAGCCATCGTCTTTCCCATCAATGGTCCACCGGCGGCGGCATCCACGAGAGTGCGTGTAGAGGCACTCAATCCATTGTAGAACGTCTGAATTTGAAGCGAGTCTGGAAGGCCGTGATGTGGGAATCTCCGTAACAAATCTTTGTATCGCTCCCACGCCTCATGGAGCGATTCCATATCATACTGACCAAAGGTAGTGATCTCGTTTCTCAATCTCGCCGTCTTAGAAGGTGGGAAGAATTTAGCAAGGAAGGCTTGCGCTAACTCTGCCCATGTCGTGATCGAGCCCGGCGGTAAGGAATTCAGCCAAAATTTCGCTTTATCCCTCAAAGAGAAAGGGAAAAGCCGTAATCGGATAGCATCGTCGGTGACACCATTGTTCTTGAACGTGTCACAAATCTCGAGAAAAGAAGCAATATGTGCGTTGGGGTCATCGTTCGGCAATCCACAAAACTGGCTAGCCTGCACCATCTGAATGATTGCAGGCTTGATTTCAAAGTTGTTCGCCTGAATGGTGGGACGCCGAATCCCCGAAAAGTTTGCGTTAATTTGCGGCATAGCATAGTCTCGAAGTGCCATTTCCGGTTGAGCTTGCTGCACAATATTATTTCCTCCTTGAATTTCGATATTTTCGGCCATGGCCACTGTCGTCTGTAACTCTCGTTTCTCCTTCTTGTTCCTTCGAAGAGTGCGCTCGAGTTCGGTATCCAAAGGTAGTAGGCCTTCGTTACCGAATCTTCTCATGCACTACCCGAAAAATTCCTGAAAGGAAAACAAATAAATAAATAAAATTAAATACACGAAAATAAGTAAATAAAAACGTTCAAACTAAGACTAGAAATACTGAAATCGATATTAGCAAAAATTTCAGTCCCCGACAACGGCGCCAAAAACTTGTTGCGATTTTTCTTGAACGCAAGTGCACGTTATCGTATACAAGTAATAAAGTGATGAGTGAGTATCGTTCCCACGAGGACTGAATCACTAACTACCGATTTTTATGTATTCTAGTTTTATTTGAACAATCGAACTTTGGTTTTGCAATTAATTACTAAAAGAATTAATAAAAGACTAGACAGTAAAAACAATCGCTTGAAGAAAGAGAATCAAATGATGAATAAGTCTAGGATTCTGAATCCACCTCGGTTTATCCGAATTTACTCTCGATTATCTGAAGTTAATGATTTTCCCAATTCATTGAAGGCGAAGATTGCTAATATACTCTACCGCCTCTCCCGAGGTCAATAGATTTTTCTAAAGCCGAATAACGCACTCTATCCCTAGGTGAATTAATTCGTCAATAGGCAAAAAGCATAAAATCTCCAAAAGGCCACGTAGTTCCTATGAGTATATTCCTATCTCACAAGATAAAACGGTCCTCACCAATAGTTCCTCACCAACTCTCCTCTCCCGATTCGAATTGAATGATTAAAACAATACAACTATTGGCCAGATAATTGAAAGCATTAAATACGATTGGGAAAACTCAACAAAAAGGGAATTAAATAGATAATCTCAAGCAAATCCGTCAAAACATAGGTTTCATCAAAATCCTAGATTAGGGTTTTAGCCTGACATGCTGAATAATGAAAATACAGAATTAATAATTAAAAGCATGAAAATCAAATGCATATGAAGAGCTCGGATTCCTCCGTTCTTCTGGCTTCCGCCCTCCGCCTTTGATCTCTTCTGCTTTTCTCGTCTGCGATAATCTTCTGTGTTCCTCCTTTTCCCAAGCCTCCAAGGATGATTAATTAGGGTCTTAAACCCTTATTTATAGCTCTCAACAGTCTCCAAATCGCGTCCGTGTGAGTAGGTCGAGAACTGGCTTCAAAACGGCCCAAATCCGCGCGGAGCACACCAAAACCGCCTTGTGTGCCGCGGCTCACTTAATCTGTGCCGCGGCAGATGGCGTGTAATTTAAAACCTGGGCGTTGGGTGTTACGTCTGGGCCGCGGCTCACCTGGACTGTGCCGCGGCACAGAGTACAGTCTACTCTGGTGCCCACTGGTTGCCTTCCTGTGCCGCGGCCCACTTGCCTTGTGCCGCGGCCCATGGCCAAAATTCGCCGTTTTCGCCCGTTTTGCCTCGTTTTAGCTTCCGGACTCCAATCTTCTGACAAACATACAAGATTAAGGCATTAAAAGCTCATTGATGCAAATTTACTCGCCAAAATAATACAAAATAATGATAAATAAGCGTATAAAAATACGCCTAAAACATACAACAAGCAACTGTATCGAAAAGAGTCGATCTAAGTTGTCAATCCTGTATCGAAGACCTTCTCATAGCGCCAACATACAGCGAGCTCTCGCGCTACCAAGATACAGCATCTAAGACTAAGTAAACGCCAAGTATGGAAGCTATCCGAATACAGCACCCTTCCATACAGCACCGGACTACTCCAATATGCCTACAGCATAATTGGATACAGCATTCACATCGAAACAGGACTGAAGACCGTTTGGAAAGGAATCTTTGGAATTCACTAAAGTCAAGTCCCGTTTGATAAAGAAGTATTTAAATACTGAAATGATAAAGTATTTAAATACTGAA
Organism: Orobanche coerulescens; assembly: GCA_033398695.1. Classification (NCBI taxonomy): domain Eukaryota; kingdom Viridiplantae; phylum Streptophyta; class Magnoliopsida; order Lamiales; family Orobanchaceae; genus Orobanche; species Orobanche coerulescens. The sequence continues at coordinate 49,971,735 of CM065816.1, read as the reverse complement.
GCTGTCAGAGATCTTCAAATCCCGCAATATCCGGATCATGGTCTATTCAAGTCAACTATCTAGTTGTCACAGAATCTTGTTCAACGGATCTATCCCAACGGACATATCCAAGGAGGCTATATATATCCCCATAATTTGAATATCAATGGCACCTACGAACCTACAGAAAGACTGAATATTCATTATCATCAGATCAAGCTTACAAGAGCAAGTATATTTAATTCTAGCATCAATCCATATCTGAGAAAGAAGAAATATACTCAGTCATCAAGAACAACCATCATCAGCTCAAGAACTCCATATTCAAAGCTGCTGTTCTTACCTGGTTACCTACCTTTTACCTTTGTGTAAAAACTGAGCTCTGTGTGAACTCAACAAGTTATTCTGACCTGTGTGGGACGAATAAGGACGAAGCTTTGGAACTGTGTGTGAAGAAGCAAGTCAAGAAGGAAGCTTTAACCAATCTGTGTGAACGGTTGAAAGCGACAGTCTTTGTATCTATCTGTGTGAACGATACAAGGATAGGTTTGATTATAGTCACATAGTTGTGTACGCAGTGATTATAATAAACATTTTACTCCTGTGTGGAGGACCAGTGGACGTAGAGGGGTTTACCTCGAACCACTTAAATACTTTGTTATTTACCTTTCGCCGTTACTGTTTTCATAACTGTGATTTATTCAAGTATACACTGAAAAACCCTGTACGCACCAAGCTAACAGGAGATTAGACCGAGTTGTTGTATCGACAACAACTTACTGTTTTAAGACTTCCGCTACGCACTCAGATTCGAAATCAGTACAGTTTGTTGTTTAAACTATTTCCCAGACTGTATCCAGTATACTTTAGAAGGGATCAACACGATGTTATATGAAATTTTTTGGAATTGTGATAAGAGAATTCGGGTGTTAATCATGATTCGTGTGGTTTGAATTGTGTAGTTCATTTTCTTGAGATAAGTTCGTTAATCCTTCTTCTCCTTTGCGTATGTTGATGTCATTGTTGATGATTAATCTCTGTAATGTTAGATTAGGGAAGTGTTATTAGGATTCTTGGTGTTCATGATGTTGATATTTGAGGAAGAATATAATATGTGAATATATGAATTGGATTAAGAGTTGGATGATTACCTACATGTTAAAGGATATCGGATTTTGTTGTTTTGATAGCTATGAACATTGTTTAGAATCACTTAGTGTTCTTGATAATCGCTATATGTTGATCGGTATCTGAAAATCATGCAACTGCATGTCATTAGCGCACGCTAGTGTTACTGTCTAGCGCACGCTAATGGGAACGACTTAGCGCAAGCTACGTTAAGTGATTAACGTGCGCTAAGTCAACAGGTAGTGTAGTATATCCTGTTATGGTTATGAATTCGTGATCGTTTAAGTTGGATTGATCAGACTTGTGGTTAATCGAGATATTCTTGAGCCGTTGGGTTTGTGAATTGGTTATATCGATTGTTGATTGCTATCGAACTTGTTGTTTATCGATTATTATAATAGGTTGAGATTATTGATCGGTGATTAGAACCATGCTTTGCGGTCGTGTTCGCGAATGTTCGTGAATTTCATTGATCAGGGCCGAGGGACTTGTAAATGACAGCAATGGAATTGGTAACGACTTCATCGTATCGAGGCAAGTTATTACTTGCCCAGTTTATAATATTTAAGGAATGGTTTTCATTTCATTCGTTTATAATTCGTATTAGCAATGTTTATAATCGTAATCACAGGAGATTTGGGATTATAAGTTGTATTTGAGTTTTGGGAATTAAATCATAATGTATATGATTTACATTATTGTTGGTATATTTGGTATCGAGGATACATCATGGTATAGATGAAGACGTGAATTATCTACCGTCCGTGACATTTTGGATCATCGAATATTCAGAATAATGGTTCGTGAAGTTCTGGACATCGAGATTGCTCTCTGTTGTTGCCCGAAATATTATCCGGAGATGATATTGCTGGAATAGTCGAGCAACAAACAAGGTGCGAGATCACGTCCATGGGAAAGTGAATAACACAAGATTTGTCGGGTTTGTTAGGCCCGGGATTGAATGCTCTCGTGAGATATTATTAATACGAATACGTTGGAGTACAAATATTAATGTAAGAGTACAGTTACAAGGAATGTAAAGACCCTAATTATCTAGCTTTTGAGTGCTTGCCGGAAGAACTAGAATTGCTCTGAGTTCTTGTTCTCGTTTCTGCCGACCGTCTTAGGAGTAAGAGGTCTCGAGAGTGAGAGATGAAAGGATGTCCGAAGTATATAGCGTTGCCAAGAGTGAGAAACCAAAGAGAAAGCCAAGCCCCTTTCCAAGTGCAGGATGCCTTCTATTTATAGGAGGAGCCGGGATGTCTTTTACTAGCAGGCGATCACCTTTCCTGTATTATAATAAGGGGGCGATCGTCTTATAGCACATGGGCTGGTCCGCGGCTGCTGCTGGCAGCCAGCTGTGCGAACCAATGAGAGGTCTGCACGCGTCCTAAGTCGCTGTCCCGGGAGGTCTCACTTTGCACCTTTCGGCGGGTCTGTCGGTAGGTGAAGGATGGTGACAGGCTGGGGTCAAAGGGCCTTATCTTACGGCACCTTTTCCGGATCTGCACATGGGTCTCTATCCCGAGACTCGGCCTTCATAGACTTAACGGGCACTGGCTCTTTTGCGGCATGAGGCGGTCGTCCTTGGTCGGGCACCGGAGTCGATCGCCAGGTGCCAAGAGACGATCGCATTGGATGTCGATCGCTCGGCACTTGGACTTGATCTGGGATCTCCGCTCTGTAGGTGTGCCGTGGTTCATTTGACTCTAGTTCGGTCACCCGGTCTCTGTGCCAATCGCCTGTTGAGATGTATAAATCTCGACACAACAATTGCCCCCCATCTTGCTCCGATGTTGAAGACATGGGGTGAGGTGGTTTCACTGGTGATCGTTTAAGATAATGACGGGCGATCCGCTCGTTTGGCGAGCTATCTTCGGTCTTGTTCTTGTGATCTTCAATTTTGCAGATCCCTCATGGAAAGCTGATTGTTTCGACTTAGAGGAACCATGCACAGTCGCGGAGTTCGATGGACCGACCTCCATGACCGTGTCTTGTGCGCGAGCGACATTCCAACTATAGGTTTGTCTCGTGACTCATTTTATTGTGAGGGTCCTCCGTTAGGCTGCGCCCGCCTCGTATTTAAACGAATGGCGTGCGGTCTTGGTCTGGAGGAGTCCTTGCACGAGGTGTCGTCGGATTAATAGACTCCACATCCGTGGCTAGTTAGCACTTTTCTACCTCGGATCGTCATGTTAGATGGCAATCCTTGACGGTATACGTTGTGACGGGGGTAGGGACGCGTCGCATTGTCCGGGTCCACCAAGTTAGATGATGAACCTTTGAGGGTGGGCGAGCGTGTCCACAAATTTGCTTGGACGCCCGCCTCGTATTTAAACGAAGGGCGAGCGATCGCAGCCCAAAGGAACCTTGCATGGTCGAAGCTGTCGGTTCCATCGACCTCTAGGACCATGGCTGCACTCTTCTACCTCGGATCGTTATGTTAGATAGCGATCCTCGACGGTGTACGTTGTGATGTGGGAGGCGATCTCGTGCCTAGGTCCATCATGTTAGACGATGAACTTTAGAGGGCGAGCGAGTCCTTCCTTTTTGAAGATGTTGCTTGATTCGGGAAATCGGGTTGGAAGACTGATGATCGTCGTTCGGTCGCCGATCGCGTTACTCATAGGTGAAAAAGTAACCTCCGCCTGGCCAAAAAGTCTGCGGCCTTGGCGCGGAAGATTGCGTAGGTCGGGGGGATGTCCTTTGTAAGGTGCCTGAACATGGGCGAAAGACCATGGAATCCCCCTAGGACCGAGTAGAGGTCGATCTCGTCGCTTACGGGCTCGCCGTTGAGGATTATCTCATCCACCCGGTCGATGTAGTTTGCATCGGACTCGTCTTCCCCCTGCCTGATTTTCATCATGCGGTGGGGGCCTTCTGGTCGAGCAACCTTGGCGGCGATGTACGACGTGAAGTCATTCGCCAGTTGTTGAAAGGAACTGATGGATCGAGGTAGCAATGAGACGTACCACCTATGGGCCAGGTCGCCCAGCGTTAGCGGGAACATTCGACATCTGGTCGCGTCTGATGCCCCACATCCGGTAATGTTGATCCGGAATTTACTCAGGTGAGTCTCGGGGTCCAACCTTCTCTCATACAAAGGTGCTTGAGGAGGAGCGATCCTTGGCTGCATGGGGGCGAGCTCAATGTGGACCGCGAGTGGCTCGCTCGTCCCGGCTGTCTTGCTTTTGGAGCCTGCCCCAGTTTCTAGGAGCGCCTTCATGTCGTCGAGCTGGCTTTGCATCGCGTCCATCCCTGTAGCTTGGTCGCTCGTGGTTTGGATCTCGGAGCGGGTGCCGAGGCAATCGCGTACCGATCTCCTGGCTCCGCGGTAGGCGATGAGGTCGTCGTCGCCGATCTTGGTTCTTCGGCGAGGAGTCATATGGTCGGCCTGCCTTCTGGGAGTTGGGTATGCCGAACTCCTGGTGACGGATTCGGGCTCCGTCTTCTCATGGCTGGGACCAGAATGCCCCGGTCACCATGATGGGTCGCTTCCTAGGCGGCTGAAAACGGAGGTGCCCCGCCTTGTGAGCGCCTTTTCTTGCGAATTGTGGCCTCCTAGCGATCGCTCGGCCAGTAACCCCTTGAACTTCCATTTGCTCATGCGGCGGATGGTTGAGGGGGTTATAGCGGGCGCGTCGAATGCTCTCCGTCGCTCCCGTAGGATGGCCATGGCCTCTTCGATCTGTTCCGCGATTTGGAACTGATCGAGCGAGAGGCTTGGGCCGTCCCTCGGGGGCGGGATCGAGAGTCTCGGGTTGCCGCGGCTACCCTCCGCCATAGGCTGGGGCTCAGATTGAGACGTAATGTGGCGTCCGGCAGATCGGCCAGCGGCTTTCTTCGATGTGGAGGCATAAGTCATGATTCTGAAAGCTTTCTTTGAAGAGCAGTGAGTGTCTCTTCAAGTATATGCCCCAGAGAACAGTGAGTGTTCTTCGAGACGGTAGGAATAAAAATGAAGGTTTAGATGCCCTCCTTCTAGCGCCAATTGTTGTTGCCCGAAATATTATCCGGAGATGATATAGCTAGAATAATCGAGCAACAAACAAGGTGCGAGAGCACGTCCGTGGGAAAGTGAATAACACAAGATTTGTAGGGTTTGTTAGGCCCGGGCTTGAATGCTCTCGCGAGATATTATTAATACGAATACGTTGGAGTACAAATATTAATGTAAGAGTACAGTTACAAGGAATGTAAAGACCCTAATTATCTAGCTTTTGAGTGCTTGCCGGAAGAACTAGAATTGCTCTGAGTTCTTGTTCTCGTTTCTGCCGACCGTCTTAGGAGTAAGAGGTCTCGAGAGTGAGATGAAAACATGTCCGAAGTATATAGCGTTGCCAAGAGTGAGAAAGCAGAGAGAAAGCCAAGCCCCTTTCCAAGTGCAGGATGCCTTCTATTTATAGGAGGAGCCGGGATGTATTTTACTGGCGGGCGATCGCCTTTCCTGTATTATAATAAGGGGGCGATCGTCTTATAGCACATGGGCTGGTCTGCGGTTGCTGCTGGCAGCCAGCTGTGCGAACCAATGAGAGGTCTGCACGCGTCTTAAGTCGCTATCCCGGGAGGTCTCACTTTGCACCTTTCGGCGGGTCTATCGGTAGGTGAAGGATGGTGACAGGCTGGGGTCAAAGGGCCTTATCTTACGGCACATTTTCTGGATCTGCACATGGGTCTCTATCCCGAGACTCGGCCTTCACAGACTTGACGGGCACTGGCTCTTATGTGGCATGAGGCGGTCGTCCTTGGTTAGGCGCCGGAGTCGATCGCCAGGTGCCAAGAGACGATTGCCTTGGATGTCGATCGCTCGGCACTTGGACTTGATCTGGGATCTCCGCTCTGTAGGTGTGCTTTGGTTCATTTGACTCTGGTTCGGTCGCCCGGTCTCTGTGTCGATCGCCTGATGAGATGTATAAATCTCGACACAACACTCTCGAAGGACTCGGGGCAAGTACTCTAATCATGTTTGTCATTTCGTGTCGATCATGTTGTGATACATGCGTGTATCATTGTTGTCATGCATTGTGTATCATTGTTATATGCATTTGTGCATTGTTGTTGTATATCCACCTCGGGTTGGTCCGACGGGATCATCGGGGGATCTATGCTAGCGTGCGCTGGATCATCGGACAGGTTCTTCCACCACGGTTGGTCTGACGGGGTCATCGTGGGATCTAGGCAGTGAACGCTGGATCATCGGATTACCTATGTGTTGTTATTGTGCATATGTATATTATGGGTTTGCCATAAGTATACAGTGTTGTTATTGATGTGAGCATATTGACGTTGACATATAAATATGCATTTGTAGGTCTTGTGTTAGGACCATGTCCGTATGTTGTGTTGATCTGATCTGGATTAGACTGACGTGATTTCGTCGTGACATTTCATATCTTGAGGTATGTTCCATATTTCCTTTGGTATTTGTCTTTGATGAACAATCGATTATCGTGTTGAGATATGATAATGTTACCCGATGGATTGGGTTGGACAGAGTTAGTAGATTTTGTAGCAGTGAGTTATGATAATGTTTTGAGAACATTGGGTATTGTTGAGATACAATACAAATATTTTGGTATGAGCTTATCGTGTTGTTGAAAGGATACGAGATGTGAACTTTGGTATTTATTATCACGAGTTGGTAAAGTTATGGCGGTAAGATTACATTGGTCGTATTCTTACTTAGTATTTTCATTGGTATGTAATTATTGATGAGATGTGATGGTTATCATTATTGGATATTATGGCTGACCCCGTCGTGGGCTTTCTTTTTAGGTTCTTGGATTATCAAGTTTGTAGCGGTCGTGGAAAGATGAGCTTCCCGGAGGATACTGGCTAGGGCACATATTTGTGTATTGAGTTTCCTGATCAGTTCTTGTATTCCGCTGCTAGAGTATTTTAATTGTTTGTCTTTTTCCGCTGCGTGAGTATTTTAAATAGCCTTTTGGTATCTGGTAACTTAGGTTACTTTGGCAATCATTTTACAAACTATTTTGTTGGTACGTGTAAGCGATAACTTAATGTATGTTTTTAAACTGTTGTGTCTTGGGCATTTCGGGCCTTGCGGTTTCAAATGAGATTTTACGACGGTTTTGATAAACGAGTTTTATAAAGTCTTCGAATGTTTTTAAAAGACAGCATCGTCGTTAGCCTCTTGGGCGTTTCTAAATGTTTGCGAAAATTTCCTTCATCCTTGTGGGTTCCATCTCGGGGCTCGCAGCACTGTAATATTCCCAGTCAGATCTGGGGGTGTTACATAATATGGTATCGGAGCTTAGGTTGTGAAAATCTAGGAAGTCGGGTCGAGTTGGGTCTTGCTTTTGTCGTGTCATTCGAGTTGTCGGCTGACAAGTGTTTGAGCTCTGGGTTTTTGTTGTTCACTCGGGCTTGTGTATTATGTGATTTACGAGTGTGGTACTGGGGTTGTTGTAACTTTTCCAAATGGTATTAACGTGTTTCTTCAGATAGAGCTGTGTTATGTTCTCGAGTTGAACTGAGTTTGCAAAATTTGTGTTTTGAAAATATCTGTGTCGAGTATTTTCTTGAGTCGAGACATGTGCCAGTATCATGAGGAATTGTCGGCTTCACAATCTGTAAGTATTTGGATTTTTGGATTTCATTGAGATATATTGCCGTTCTAAGTTGATATGCTTTGTGATTCAGCAGAATATTAATCGTTATAGTATAAGATGATAGAGTTGGGACAAGATTGATGATCTTGAGAAGTTATGATTTTGGAAATCAATATGTCGGTTAAATTTTGGAAATGGAGTTGTGCATTTGGGAGAAATGTTGTGGACGGTTGAGAAGAACATGTTGTCATGTTAATTCATTTTGTGATATATGAAACTATTTTTGAGCATTTGAAAATGATACTTTTCAGAATGAATGTTTTGTGGATGTTTTATGGAAAATGATTTTTGGGCCGAGACCCAATCGATTTTGAAATAGTTTTATAACTCAGGACTTGGGGTCCAAAAAGGGTTTTTATACTTTTTAAACTTCTTGTAATGCGGAACAAGCTACGGGCTGAGACCCTAAGGTTTCAAAAGTCTTTTTTGTTTTCTAAAACTCCCGATATTTGTAAAACACCTTACCAATCGTTTGTCTATTTTATTACTGCCTTTCGAGGTTTTGGTTTACTTGTTCAAATGAAACTTCTCGGGAAGTCTTTCGCTGTGTTTGACTTGTTGATTATTCAATATTTTGTCATAGCATATTTGAAGTGATCCAGGATGGGTTAATGATTGACGTTGCTAGTCATATGTGGAAAAGGAATTTTTGGTCGGAGTTTATATATTGAGATTTTGGAACTCTATCGTGTGATTTCCTGATGGAATGTCACTGGAATTAGTGATGTACCGAATTGGTATACAGGAGTATGGATGTAGTCGATCATTTGCATAGTTTTCATTTTAAAACTTCGAAATCGTGAGGATTCGAAGGAAACTGTTACCGAATACTTGGCATTAGCGAGCCAGATTAACTTTTCTAAAATGGATTTCGTGGTCCTATGAAAATTTACATTTTGAGTATTGAAATTCTTGAAAGAACTTTCAAAAATTTGTGTTCTTAACGAGACTATATGATTTCAAATTGGTTTTGAAAATGTGACTAATATACATACGCATTAAGTGCATAATGCATATCATGATGAAGTTGTGAGTGTGACTCACGAACTGGATAATACATCAGTATGGTACGATGAAAAGAGATTCGAACTTTAGTATGGTAGTTTGGTTATCCACGGATGATCGGTTGATTTATCGGATAAGAGAAATATGCTGCGTGTTGTAGATTCCTACACATGATGTAATTTTGGAACTTTGGATTTTGTGAAACCGGGACATATGTGCTATGTGATTCCATTGGTATGGTAGTAGCGCGATTTTACCATAGTGATTTTTGAATGATTCCTTAGTAAGTGTGGAATTGAGGGTGGTGACCCCATACTGGTTGTTTTGGAGGTTGAGTGGTCGTTCCCACTCCTTGTATGATTTGGTATGTTCGTCGATTTGCGATGGGTTGTTCGTATTCCGAGGGGTATGTTCACCAGTCGAGTATGTTTATTGAGATCCACTGCATGTGATTGGTGTGACGTTTTGAGAACTTTATTCTTTCGTATATCTGTTTCTGTGGTTCTGTGTTGATCGTGTTGGAATTACCGTGTGGAGGTATTCTCGATTATCATTTATCGTTCGTTGGTCATATTGGAGATCATCATGATGATGATATTCTCGATTGTGTTTTGACCTCTAGTTGGTCATATTAGAGTTTATCATGTTGATGATATTCTCGACTGCGTTTTGACCTTTGGATTGGTCGTATTGGAGCTTATCATGTCGATGATATTCTCGGTTAATTTATTGGTTGATCATTGCTACTGGTCATCTGAGCGTTCAGATTTTGTGTCGATGTTTTGGGACTCGTTGCCATTGTGTTGGGCAGTTGTTTCACAGATGTATTGTGTATTATTGAATTGTATCAGGATTGGGACTTGATTGTGTAATCAGGGAGATAGGATTTGACACGGATAGATTATTTCATCCGAAGATAATATATTTTGTTGAGACTCATAGAATTGTGATTGTAAGTATCTCAGGAGATCGTCGAATTTGCGCATTTGTAAGTATGCTATTTTAGTTATTCGTTAATGATAATGATTGATCGTTGTTGTGATGGTTTCGGAATATTTTGGTTGAACGATTTGTTTGTTTTCTATGACAGATTGCAAGTTTCAAGCACGAAACTTATTTTAAGTGGTGCAGTATGTAATATCCGGAATTTCTACTACTGTTGTTTAATATTATTTTATCCGAGTTATATTGTACAACGTGGAATCTGTATAGTATGGATAAAATAAATTAAGGACTGAGATGTCAGTATTGGTATAATTGTCGTATTTGGTCGACAATTGCATTTGAGGATATAATATGTTGAGTTTACGTATTCAGTATGCCGTATGTTCGTATTCTGCATGTCGAGGCGTTGGACAAGAGCAGCTGAAAATGGCTAAGTGTAACATTATTAGCGCACGCTAATATACATGCCTAGCGCACGCTATCGTGCGGGTTTAGCGCACGCTACGGGCATAGGTTAGTGCACGTTAGTATAGACAGATCAGAATGAATCTTAGCTTTTGGCGAGTGGACCCGGCCACTTTCGACGCGTGTTTGGATAAGGGCAACAGACGTTTGTCATGTAGGGCTAGCGCACGGTAAACCCTATAGTTAGCGCACGCTAATTCCAGATCGGGCAGAGGGAATCTTATCCTTGTTAGCTGCTGTCGGCATGTGGGGGCACGGGTGGTAGGTGCAAACTATAGCAAGTCAACTGCGGATAGCGTACGCTAAGGTTAAGGACTTGCGTGCGCTAGACATAATGGTTACGTATGTTAATGCATGTATATTACGTACGTAAGTTGATGTACGAAGCAATACAGTAGCCTCTGGGCTGCGATAGCGCACGCTAACAAAGTCAGTAAGCGCACACTAAGGCTATAGCGCACGCTAAACATAAGGTTTAGCGCACGCTAGTAATATACTTTATAAAAGGGGACAGACGGGTACTGAGAGTCATTTTGTCCATTATCCTCCCTTAAGTCGATAGAGAGAGCCTTGGGGGGAGGTACTTGAAGTTCCTAAACACTCTGAGATGATGATCTTTAACAAGATTAAGATGGAGAGCATGGATTAAGGCCTTGTTCTTGAAGTTATTCATGGTTCTTGGAATGAAGTTCAATTATTCTTCTTGGTTCGTCCATACAAGGTAATTTTCATATCCCTTTGATAGTGTTCATTTTTAAAGGACTATTACTTGTGAGGAAGCATGTTGGATTATAATGTGACGATGTTATATGAGATTTATTGGAATTGTGATAAGATAATTCGGGTGTTAATCATGATTCGTGTGGTTTGAATTGTGTAGTTCGTTTTATTGAGATAAGTTGGTTAATCCTTCTTCTCCTTTGCGGATGTTGATGTCATTGTTGATGATTAATCTCTGTAATGTTAGATTAGGGAAATGTTGTTAGGATTCTTGGTGTTCATAATGTTGATATTTGAGGAAGAAGGTGATATGTGAATATATGAATTGGATTAAGAGTTAGATGATTACCTATATGTTAAAGGATATCGGATTTCGTTGTTTTGATAGATATAAACATGGTTTAGAATCAATTAGTGTTCCTGATAATCGCCATATGTTGATCGGTATCTGAAATGCATGCAACTGCATGTCATTAGCGCACGCTAGTGTTACTGTCTAGCGCACGCTAACGGGAACGACTTAGCGCACGCTACGTTAAGTGATTAACGTGCGCTAAGTCAACAGACAGTATAGTATATCCTGTTTCGGTTATGAATTCGTGATCGTTTAAGTTAGATTGATCAGATTTGTGGTTAATCGAGATATTGTTAAGTCGTTAGGTTTGTGAATTGGTTATATCGATTGTTGATTGTTATCCAACTTGTTTTTTATCGATTATTGTAATAGGTTGAGATTATTGATCGGTGATAAGAACCATGCTTTGCGGTCGTGTTCGAGAATGTTCGTGAATTGCATTGATCAGGTCCGAGGGACTTGTAGATGACGGAAATGGAATTTGTAACGGCTTCATCGGTATCGAGGCAAGTTATTACTTACTCAGTTTATAATATTTAATGAATGGTTTCAGTTTCATTCGTTTATAATTCGTATAAGCAATGTTTATAATCGTAATCACAGGAGATTTGGGATTATAAGTTGTATTTGAGTTTTGGGAATTAAATCATAATGTATATGATTTACATTGTTGTTGGTATATTTTGTATCGAGGATACATCATGGTATAGACGAAGACGTGAATTATCTACCGTCCGTGACATTTTGGATCGTCGAATATTCAGAATAATGGTTCGTGTAGGTCTGGACATCGAGAGTGCTCTCGAAGGACTCGGGGCAAGTACTCTAATCATGTTTGTCATTTCGTGTCGATCATGTTGTGATGCATGCGTGTATCGTTGTTGTCATGCATTGTGTATCATTGTTATATGCATTTGCGCATTGTTGTTGTATGTCCACCTCGGGTTGGTCCGACGGGATCATCGGGGGATCTATGCTAGCGTGCGCTGGATCATCGGACAGGTTTTTCCACCACGGTTGGTCTGACGGGGTCATCGTGGGATCTAGGCAGTGAATGCTGGATCATCGGATTACCTATGTGTTGTTATTGTGCATATGTATATTATGGGTTTGCCATAAGTATACAGTGTTGTTATTGATGTGAGCATATTGACGTTGTCATATGAGTATGCATTTGTAGGTCTTGTGTTAGGACCATGTCCGTACAATGGGTTGATCTGATCTGGATTAGACTAACGTGATTTCGTCGTGACATTTCATATCTTGACGTGATTTGTCTTTGATGAACAATCGATTATCGTGTTGAGATGTGATAATGTTACCCGATGGATTGGGTTGGACAGAGTTAGTAGATTTTGTAGCAGTGAGTTATGATAATGTTTTGAAAACATTAGATATTGTTGAGATACAATACAATATTTTAGTATGAGCTTATCGTCTTGTTGAAAGGATACGAGATGTGAACTTTGGTATTTATTATCACGAGTTGGCAAAGTTATGGCGGTAAGATTACATTGGTCGTATTCTTACTTAGTATTTTCATTGGTATGTAATTATTGACGAGATGTGATGATTATCATTGTTGGATATTATGGCTGACCCCGTCGTGGGCTTTCTTTTTAGGTTCTTGGATTATCAAGCTTGTAGCGGTCGTGGAGAGATGAGCTTCCCGGAGGATACTGGCTACGGCACGTATTTGTGTATTGAGTTTTCTGATCAGTTCTTATATTCCGTTGCTAGAGTATTTTATTTGTTTGTCTTTTTCCGCTGCGTGAGTATTTTAAATGGCCTTTTGGTATCTGGTAACCTAGGTTACTGTGGCAATCGTTTTATAAACTATTTTGTTGGTACGTGTAAGCGGTAGCTTAACGTATGTTTTTAAACTGTTGTGCCTTGGGCATTTCGGGCCTTGTGGTTTCAAATTAGATTTTACGACGGTTTTGATAAACGAGTTTTATAAAGTCTTTGAATGTTTTTAAAAGACAGTACCGTCGTTAGTCTCTTGGGCGTTTGTAAATGTTTGCGAAAATTTCCTTCAGCCTTATGGGTTCCATCTCGGGGCCCACGGCGCTATAATATTCCCGGTCAGATATGGGGGTGTTAGAAGTAGTTTGTCCAGAGGGGACTTGTCCCTCCTAAAAAACGGAGAAGATATCCACGGGCCCTTGATAAGTTAAATTGTTTAAATACATGGCCATGCTCAAATTGATCAATAAAGAGTTATTGATAAATATTTGAATTGGACAATTGTAACTTGAGATCAAGAATATTAATTAAGCTATATAAAGTCGACTTTTCCATGTCTTATGCTTAATTAGGATATCGTGCGACGAGAGTATTAAATATTATACAGTAACAGGATTTCGTTCGTGCTGTCGAATTAATTCTTTTAATGCGGGTAGTCATAATGTCTAGCTAGAGGCTGCTTATGATTTATGAGTCATAAAATTGTTTTTATACTCATTGCCGTATTAATTAGAACCTACAGGGTCACACACTTAAACGAGCAGAGGAGCTATTTTGTTCCGGTTGATTATGGCTGGTGAACCCTTAGCCATGTAGAGGACTATATAATAGTATCTTGTGATAGCCCTCACACTTGACCAAACACAAGAGAAGACATAATTTGTGTAGAGAGAATAAAAAATCTGATTTTGATATTTCTCTCTCTAAAAGTTTTCAAGATAATATTCAAGAGTTGAATAATGAAAAGGATCAAGAACATATCTTCATATCTTTGAAGATTGATTCTTTAACCAAGAAAAGTATTTAGAATACTCATCTAATCTTCATCTAATCTTGTGAGTTTGATCTTTAATAACATATTGAATAAGATTCACAGTTGTTATTTTAGATCAAAGTTCAAGAACATTTGAATAAAATTCTTGGTGTTCTTGTTTTTTCCATAATCAAGAACATACCTATATTCAAATTGATTGAAGTGAAATTTTTATTGTATCGGAGCTAGCTATCCGTTAGATGCTCGGGACTTGTTCGTTGTGTGGATACCGTAGAGGACGCTCGCTTATTGCAATGTCTCTAGAAGGCTCGATCGAAAACATGCTACAAGAGGTAACAATCTTGTTCTTCGTACTTTGTTAATATACTCGGATCCTCGGAGGGTTTTACATATTATATTTATACTTCCGCTGCACTATTTTGATTTATGATGAGATCATAAATCTTATTAGTTCAATAAAAACCCAACAGTGGTATCGTAGCGACTAGTATAATTTTATTGTTTCGATTTTCATATATGTTGATATATTATGTTCATATATGTGATGTATGATGTTTATATATATGATATATAAATTTTTCTATGAATATTTATATATATGGTGATATATACAAATATGTAGATTTGTGTTATATATATATATATATATATATATATTGATTTATATGTTTGATCTTGACATATGTGGTTCTTTGATATACGGAGATTCAAGTGATGATTTAGTTCTACTAATAATCCAAGAATCAAAGAACATATGATTTGATCTACATATAATTTTATGTTAGGATTATGAATTTTAAGAGGTGCATATGAACATAAATTTGTTTATGTAAAGATTATGCTCCTTTAAAAATTTCCATATGAACATAATTTTATTTTGATTTCGAGGTTGTATAAATATAGATTTGATCTATTTGATTTATACATTTATATTGTTCAATAGGTATTAGTTGAAGTATACATAAGATGTATACTTTAATACACATGTTTTGAGCAAAATAGAGGCAGCCGAGCGGTCCTGGGGTATCAGATCGCAATCCAGCCCTGGAAACTGGCCCCTGCCGTGTGGTCTGGACCAAGGGATCGCGATCCAGGATGTTCGGACCGCGATCCAGTCCACTTTTGGGGTCGTTTCGGCCTCGTTTTCTTCGTGTATTCCTAGAAATTTATTTTCCATTTTACCTGGTTCAATATTTTGGCCCTCGGAACTTTATAACTTATCGATTGTCGATATTTGGCATATTTTATATATTATATAACTTATTGATAGTCGATATTTGGTACATTTATATATTATATGTGCTTATGAATGCTTAAATGGTTAATACATCGTGGGTAGTATAGATGTACTAGATCAATTAGATTGATGATTCAATTATGGTTGTAATATTCATAATACGACTTGTATGTTGTGCCTTTATATTATCTTGTTGTAATTTCTCTTCTTATCTTACTCCCCTCGAATGTAACCCGAGGTTTCTATTACAAAATGTAAAGATATAGTTTAGAATAGTTCTAGCTATAAAAGGAAGACGAAGGAGACGAGCAACTTAGAAGAAATTCAAGAAGAAAGGTGTTATCGAAGATTACGCCGATCGACCTATTGATATTAACCAATATCATAATAGGATCTATGGCTATACCACACCACACCAAATTGTTCATATGAATGTATGAGATGCATCATATTTACATTACATATGATTGTATGAGGTGCATCATATTTTTTTTATTTGCCTAATAATCGTTATTTCCAAATAAATCAAACTCATTAAAACTTTTACATGTATGAGATACATGTTAATTATTTTGAGATAATCAATTTTTTATAAAATAGTTTTATTAAAATCAATTGATATGAAACATAAGTCTCTAGAGCCACCATTTCAAAATACTCCTCAAACTTTCGATCATTTCTAATATGGGTCTGCCAAAGCAGGGTGTATGGATTTTATCTTAAAGAGGCGAGACGAATAAACAAGCTTATACATATGTTTTAAATGGTTAAAGACATATATAGATTATACAAAATGGTTTTGGACCTATGGCTTATTTGGGATTAATATGATTAAAACGACACAAGATGTCATCCTAAATGATAATCTAAAGCATCTTTTAATTACAGGGGACATGTCAAAGCTGTGTCTGTGGTTATTTGATCACTAGATTATAATTCATATATCTGCGTGTGATACATAATATGTGAGACTAACATGTTGACATAAGATGTCATCTCTATTGATAAAAACTAAACTTCTTTTATTTGCGAGGGACAAGCCATAGCTGTGCTTGCATTTACTTGATCGTTATATTTTAAAATCAATATTTCTCACGAATAACTTTGCATATTAATATTGTATAATCAATGGCGTCAATCAATACAAACTCATATCGATCAATTCTTGACAAAGAAAAACTTTATGGCACTAGTTACCTTGATTGGTCAAGGAACTTGAGAATTGTTCTCAAAACTGAAAAGAAGCAGTACATCTCCTCCAGCTCTTCATATTCTTGTCTCTTCTTCTCCAGCAACCGAAACAGCTCACCCCTCAGATCACGATATGCCTTCACATCTTGAAAATTGCGCGCAATCACGGACCTCAAGTTCTGGGTCTCTCCCTCCTTCAAATCGCCCAAAACAGCTGCGTTTAGAATGGGTCTAGTAACACCCTCAATTTGGTTAAGGGCCTGTCGAAGCTGATCTTCAGTTATCGTCGCCAGCGGAGTAGGCGTATCCTCGCCAGTAGATTCTGGAGTCACCTTTGCGTACATTATCTATTGAACATAACGTACATAAATATTCATAACGTACGCTATCCCAGCTCCTCAATGTACGTAACGATATCTGGGCAACAGGTCAGTAAGCACTGGACATCCTCTTACGTACGCGATCGTCAGAATATAGCGTATGCTAGCTGCCCTTACGTATACTAAACCTGCCATGCAACGTACGTAATGTTACATGTTCATCGAGTCAGTAGGTTATGTGGGGTTCGTTGCATATGCAAAGCAGATGCGTTAACGTACGTAATACCTATGGTGTTGCTTACGTAACGATATTCAGATATATATAGCGGACTTCAGTCCTGATTTCGCCATTTTTCATCTCCTCTTCTTTCTTCCGGCATTTTGGCAATTTGGTTCGAGGGTGAAGGTGAATTAAGGCTAGATATCATCATCCATCCATATTTTTGAGTTCCTAGCAAGAAGAAATCATCATCCTAACATCTTCCACCGTCCGAATCAAGGTAAATCGGCTTAAACCCTAATTTTGGGAATTTTGGGGGATTTCCTTGTGATTCCATCTTATTATTGCGATTCGGCCGATATTGTTGTTAGATTAGGGTTGTATATTCGAAATCCCTATTCTTGTAGTTTTGTAGAATAGAATTCGTGAACTCTTCCATTATTCGATTATGCTGGATTTTGCACTCGTAATGTCTGACGAGTTGTTCCTTCGGGTAGAACTTAGGATGATTTCCTACGTTTCCAAAGTATTGTGATTGATTATGTGTCGTTGTGATTTAGGAACGAACCTTTGAAGGGAGTTGGACGGAAACCCTTTTCTTTCACCGTTTCCTTCACGTCGTGTTATTCGAGGCAAGTACATGTATTACGTTACGTTATGTGTGTTACAATTTCGATATGAATGATAAATTGTGGTAATGTGTGTGTTGTTGCTCTTCCACCTGGGACGGTTCGACGGGACCTCTGGGGGCCGATACTAATGGGTACGGACGCAGGGTCGATACTAATGGGTACGGCCATGGGTTACCAAGTGTGGATTATCGTGGTGTTGAGACGTGATGATATGGTTTTTGAGAAAATGATGTTTTGATACAAATGTGATATTCCGGAATCTTGTTTACAAAATGCTTTCTAAATGTGATGATATTGTGGAATCATATCTGTATATAATGTCGTGTAATTGTGTACTTGCACTAGCTATTCGAATGTTAACCCCTTAAATGGGGGAAATGCATTTCATGCATTTCAGGTATCGGGAGAGCTGAGGAGCCAGCACGGGAAACGCATGCAAATGATGGCCAAACATGATGATGAGGCTCGAGTCTGTGTTATTTATTTTAGTATGCTTATGTTGTTCATCGGAGTTAGACGATTAAACGTATTTTGTTTTAAAGATGTCGTTGGAGTCCCTTGCGTGGGCAATAAATTCATTTCACATTCTGTTTTTCTGCATTTGAACCAAAATGTTTTGGCCGAGGCCACGACCTTATTTACATTATTAATGTAGTCCTTATGAAATTATTGTAAATTGTGTGAATGTCCTATCCTGATAGACCTTGATGAAGGTTATACGACGTGTAACGACCCTTATGAGAATTGGGGTGTTACATAGAGTCCGTGCAATTAATTCAAAACTTGATACGGGTCTCATTCATGGTCAAGTTACAATGGATATATTTTAAAGATTTACTGGAAGTATTTAGAAAAGACACAAGCTCGTGGAGATGCTAGGTGGGTCCGATGAATATTAATCAAATTAAAAATTAATTAGTATGAACTAATTTCGAAATTAATTAAATAAATAGTAAATAATATCCAATTAATTAAGTTAATAATTAAGAATTATTTAGATTGATTAAATATGCATGTATATATATGATTAAAATAATATATTTTGCTATGTATGCGTGAATGTATTTAATGAGTGAGAGTTATTGTAGGGATTGTAATAACCAGTTTGACCAATTTTCCTTTTGGTTTTCTGTCTGCGTATCGACTAGATATCTTTGCGGTCTGCATAATGCCAAAGTCACGTAATTAAACGGTGTGCGTACTGCCTTTATTTCTTGCATTTTATTTTTCCTTTACATAGTGTGCTTCCGTAAAGAGTTGTAAAATTGCGAAGATATGAAGGATGTAAGTGATTGGTGGACATGAAGGATGAGATCCAACTTACAAGAAAGACGAGAGATTAGATCTTTAGCGGTAGTGCTGGATTCACTTTATGCGCTTTCAGTTTTTATTGTTTGAATGTGATTTTTTGTATGTTGTAGATTTATAACTTAATTGACTATTAAAAAAAACTTAATTGACTATTTTAAATCGAAGCAACATAATTAATATAATTCCCAGAAATAACCGGTAGATGCTTTTCCAAAATAAAAAAGTCTCTAAACCTTCAACCATTAATGATAGATTTTTCCAAAGCAATTATATCACTTCTAATATTGGGATAATGCCGGTAGATCTATTGAAAGAGATTTACAAGCTTTTTGGTTTTCTTATCAATATTAGTAAGGAGTCCTTATGTTGAGGTAAAGTATGATGTAACCTATCAACCAAGAGTAGTATTGCATATTATTAGTAATGGGATAACTTACATTTTTCAAAAACTAATAAGTGACAAGTCAAAGCTTGCTTAGAGCTTTTGCGACAAATTATCTTGGAGTCGTTTTATTCAAAAAGGACCTAAATATTATTGAATAAAATATTAAATAAATGGACTGTATGTTTATTTTCAGTTATTTAGATGAATGGTTTATTTATCGTACTTAATTTTATATTTGTCGTAATTATGACGAAAAACCAACATTGTTATTGTCCAAACCACCTCTTCCTACATACGATTAATCCTTGAGACGAAGAAACTTAATGGCTATGATTTCCTGGAACGGTATAGAAATTTGAGAGTAGTTCTTAGGCAGGAAAAGAAAGAGTTGGTTCTTGACAACCTTATCCCTGTTTGGAGGCCAAATGTTATAAACGCCCAAAGGCAGGCTGAGAACCAAGCCAAATAACAATCGCATGATGTCACTCGCTTTATGTTGGTGATCACAGGCTCAAACTTGCAGAAGCAGTTTTTGAACGTGGATATGTAAAATATGATTCATCAGCTTAACAACATATTTCAAGAGCAGACTATATTTGAGAGGTTTGAGACCTTAAAAGCAATTCTCGATGTTAGGCTCGAGAAATGGAAACCCATTAGGCCTCGTGCATCAGACATGATTGGATACTTCGACAACATGATGAGACTGTATTTTTTCTTTAGCCAAGAGTTGGATACTGACATCATTCTGCATTCGCTTTATGATGGTTATGATACTCTTAAGATGAACCGTAACATGAATAGGATGGAGAAGTCATTGACTGGGCTGCATGGGATGATAAAACTGCTGAGCCAACAATCAAGGTAGAGCCTAATCGTGATGTTCTAATGATGAAGAAAGGAAACAGTTTAAATAAGGAGGGGTATAAGGAGTGATCCAAAGGCAAAATCAAGAAGGATGCACCCAAACTGCATCCAACTTCTGGGAAGATGAAGGCTGTTAAAACTCCAATTGGAAGTTTTTGCTTCTACTGTGCCAAAGTCGGGCATTAGAGGAGGAACTGCGTTAGTTTATTGTAGATCAGAAGAAGGAGCGCATTGTTATGATCCCATGTATTTATGTTATAGATTGTTATTCTACTAGTCTTACTTCATGGGTATTGGATACTAGATATGGTTCTCACATTTGTTCAAATGTGCAGGAACTAAAAATAAGTATGAGCTTAGAGAAAGGCGAAGTAGATCAACACATGGGGAATGGAGCAAGAGTTGTTGCTTTAGCATTAGGAATATTTATTTTATCTTTGTCCCAAGAGCTTGTTTTGTAACTAAATGATTATTATTACGTTTCTACCATTACAATGGATATAATTCCGGTTTCAGTATTAGACATCGAAGGCTATGAGTTTAGGATTAAAAGAGGTCGTTGCTCTACTTATCTTGAAGAAATATTCTTTGGGCAAGCATAATTAGATAATGGTCTATATGTGCTCAATGGATAAAAAAATCTATAATGTAAATACTAAAAAGTCTAAATAATATGATTTGAATCCAACTTACCTACGACGTTATCATCTAGGTCGCATTAACATAAAATGCATGGAAAAACTCCTCAAAGAGGATATTCTGGATTCACTTGACTTAGATCCACTTGAAACATGTGAATAATGTTTAATGAAAATGACGACAAAATCACCATTCACTAAAATGGATCAAAGAGCAAGTGATCTATTAGGGCTCATTCACATAAATGTTTGCAGTCCAGTGAGTTCAAAAGCAAGAGGTGGATTTATCTACTTTATCACTTTTATCAATGATCTAAGTAGCTATATATAAGGCATAAGTCTGAATCTCTTGAGAAATTCAAGGAATTTCAAAATAAAGTAGAAAATCAAATTGGCGAGCAAGGAAATAGAAATACATGAAGAAAAAAAACAAAGTCTACAAGACCTTGCTTTAGACTTCTTTACGCGAGAAAACAGTGAGTTTGTTGTGTTACCTATCCCTTGCTTGGTTAACTCAAGCTCTTGGGAAGGTGAATTAGAATGAAGCAAAGCCCTCACGAAGATAAAAGAACTTCGATCGGATTGATGTGGCGGGTATATGAGCCAAGAGTTTGATGACCATATAAAGAGTCATGGAGTTTTATCCTAACTCGTTCCCCCTAGAACACCTCAATGGAGTGGTGTGTCCGGAAGGAGAAAATGAACCTTATTAAATATGGGTCAATCCATGATGAGTAAAGCTGA
This sequence comes from Orobanche coerulescens, assembly GCA_033398695.1. Lineage (NCBI taxonomy): Eukaryota > Viridiplantae > Streptophyta > Magnoliopsida > Lamiales > Orobanchaceae > Orobanche > Orobanche coerulescens. The sequence continues at coordinate 49,950,221 of CM065816.1, read as the reverse complement.
TCTTCCGATCTCTTTATGAGGACATGATCCATCAACTGATGTAATTACACTTAATCAGGCACCATCTGATGCTGTAGAAAATACACCCTATTAGATATGGACCTGAAAGGATCTCAAGTTGTCTTCTCTCAAAGTCTGAGGATGCGAATCATACGTAAACACTATTTGTTTAACTACCCGTAAGTGTACTGAGTAGTTGCAGAAGGTGGCGGGCAAGGCCATATCCACAGAGACCAATTATTCTTATTAAGTACTAGATTGTAGTATCCCAATATTATCTAGATGATCGAATTTTGAAGAGAGTCTAATTTAATAAATATCAAATTAAATAAAATATTATTAAAAATAAGTTTCAAATGAGGAGAATTTCTATGAGGAGAATTTGTATGATAATTAAGGAGATTCCAAGACTAGGTTTCCATTATTTGATAGGATCAATAGAATTTGACTTCTGGTCAATGTTTTACTTGTCTTTCTAATATGAAAATCACAAAAATCCTTTAAAAGTCCCTCTCTAGATGCAATTAAAACGTAGATTAAATAGCCTATAATGATGTCTCCATATACCATAATTATCTAACTCCAAAAAGTACAGAAGACCAAAAGTCATCACAATCAATCACCGATCTCTCAATATCGTAATCGATTATGTCAATTAATTGAGACCTATTATTTAACCCATCTCTCGAATTATGAACAATAATGTAATGCATGTAAAAATATTGATCAAGCATTCAAACATGAACAAAAACTAATTAATTGAAAACGAAATTCAAGTATATGATAAATTAAGTAGTTAATCCTAACAATCCATCACAAACAATGTACTCCCATATCCGGAATCTAACAAGTTTAGCCGGACATGGTGAAAAGAGAAGAAGACTTCATGCCCAAATTCAACATGTTCAACTGAAGAAAATAAAAAGAAAAGAAAGTAAGAAAAGAAGATGATAAAACTCGGATGATGATCTCTCAATAATACTTGCTATTGATCTTCCTTGAAGCCATTGATTCCCTCTTGATGGTGTTTTTAGCCTCCTAAGCCATTCTTAGACTTGATAATCCCGAAAATTGGCCTTTGGGGTCCTTTTATAACCGCCAAATAGGACTGAGGACTGATAAAACCCGTCAGAAATGTGAAAATATAGAAATATGCACCGTCCAGTGAGTCGGTCGGATCAAACGACATGGCCCGTGTTGAATTCTTCCAGAAAACAAAAAAGTATCTGGACTGTAACACGATCGGGGCCACACCATGTCATTTGACACATCCCATTTTCTTAGACACAGTCGAGACCGTGTTGTACTGTTCAGCTCCATTTTTCGGTCTTTTTTCAGTTCGTACTCTCGTTGGTGCATCACCCAATCTATGTCGAGGGTCATGACTTTGTTCATGCTTGATAATAGCCTTGAAAATGCCTTAAAACACAACGAAAAATACCAAAGCATAATCGAGTCAAACAAAAGGAGAATAAACATAAACACTATAGTTCCACATACTAAATATCAGTAAGTAGCAGAAAAATATGGTAAAAAGATGTGTAAAATTATGTGCAAATAAAATCCCCCTAAATTTAAATGCGGATCATCCCAAGCAATGCACTTTAAAATCAAGACTTCTTAGAAAACTCAACCCTCAACACATCTCAAATGACCATTATCAAAATTTCTCAACACACCTCAAGTGTAATAATAAGTCGAGTTTTTAAAGTTTTCAAATCTCCAAGGTTCTTCCTTAACATCATAGCCAATACTTGAAACATACAAACTCACCAATCAAGTATATTCAGTCATTCTCAATGTATATAAAGGGACGTGTATACGCTCAAAACTCCTTCAGTGATATAAGAATTCCCATAAGCTTGCCGATCATCTACATCTTTACAATTATTTTGTGCATGTTTGTGAATCAGAGAGGACTTCAATGGTTGAAATGTTGGCTTATTAGTCGGAGTATGATAAATATGGCGTAATGACTTTTGACTTGAGCAAATTAGAACTACATCACACTAATCAGTTCGCATCCACTAAACACTTAGAATCCCAGAATCTAAAAAATTGCTTCTTTCAACCTCTTAACTCATATTACTCGCAAAAGCGCTATTAGAAGTGAAGAACGCAACCTCATTTCTCCATTTTTTTGCTGCTGTCTGGTTATCAGGAAAATTATCTGGGCAAACCCGGTTGACCTTCATGTAATAGACAACACCATTTTTTCCTCCTATCAAACTTAGTTTGATAAATCGACATACCACCCCAAGCTTGAAATTAAAACCATCTTCCCCAATTCCCACCACACATTCTAAATTTATCCCTCTACCAATTAATTTTAATCAGCTCAAGTAGGAAAAATGATATAGAGGAACAGAAGGCTAATTATGTGGCTAACAATAAAATAGGCTTAAGTCTCAAGTGGGCTAACTAGGGAATTAATAATTATCTGGTAGGTCAAAATGATAGAAGGGCTAAATCAAAAACCGCCTGAAATCATTTTTACTAGTTTGCACACACTTATAGTTTCGAGTAAGCTACCAAGGAAAGTTCTAGAGTCTCAAAAACATGAATGGTACACTCACCAATAAATTTACATATTTAATGATGCTCAAAGACTCAAAAGATCATAAGCCCAAATTTGTTCATACCTCCAAGATATTAAACTACTTAGTCAATTTCACACATTTTTTATGGTAACACCCTGAAAATGGCGGCTATTACAGTGTCGTGGATCCCACACTGGGACCCACCAGGCGATACAAATACACAAATCAACCGTAATATAATTGTAGTACCGAACCACAAAATATTTACCATCACTCCGACGAGGAGTTTATACATCATACGGCTATAATCACCACGATACACAGGATTCATCTATAAGTACAAATCATAAAAATGTGGAGTATACCCCAAATAATAATACAATTGAAAATAAATATGTCCGAGCAGAAATGAAGATACATGGTTTAATCAGAACCAGAGAAAAGAAGACTCGGGCCCCCCAAATTAGTATCCTTCAAACCCTTCGCCGTTACAATGCTCTTCCCGCGCCTTGGCCTTCTCTCGATCTAAAATACAAACAACAAGTATTTCGCCCAGAGACAGGATCATATATACATGATAATAAGTTCCCAAGATGTTATACAAATCACATATAATAGATCTCAATGAAGTAAATCCGACTGTTGAACATACCCCTCGGGCATATGAAACAACCAATCGCAAACCGTCGGATATACCCAATCACACATGGCGTATGAACGACCAATCAATATGACTGAAAACGGACATCACAGTATGCCCGATCCGAAAATGTGTTCATGCACATGTCCACATTGTATACGAAATACAGGATATACATGGGATAATGTACCTAATTAGTCTCACGAAGTAATCGTCTTGTGTGCACAGTCCAATGTGGAAACATTAACACACGACCATAAGTTCCCAACTAAAAATCCTACACTTAACCAATCGGCATGCAAATATGATTCCAGAAATATCATGATGCAACATGACAACGAAACTCAAGTAATCATATATACAACAAGGATCAAGGAACTCACCGAAGTGACACAACAATCAACAAGACCAACGATATAAAAGGTAGTGAACTTCGGAGTACAATCCCACAATGCAATGATCGATACGATCAATAACAACACCTCAATATGAATCATAGATTCAGAAAGCTTTACATATACATGAAATATATAACATTTACAAGAATCACTTATCATTATAACCAAGCAAGATAACTTGTCTCAATTCCGGAGATGAAAAATAGTCTTTCATCAAACAAACGAACAACGTCCTTCGACAAAACAATACTCACTCGAAAAACCAACCTTCAATGAAATAAAATTCATTCAATAACACAACCTCATAATATCGACATTGAATTCATGGAAACCGTCTTCCAGAATTCAACACAAATAGTTCAAGCTATTCTAACGAATATCAATGTTCTAATTTATGAACTTCAATACCTTCAATTCATCTTATAATCAGATTAACATGTTCATAATGCTCTTCAACATTCATGATCCTATCTTATAAGAATTTTAAACAACACATTTAGATAATCATCCTATTATTACAGTAACATCATGAATCATTATAATCTTCACAAGGACATAATTAATACTTAAACATGATGTCTTAAACCATCACCAATCACTAATTCATCAAGTTTAACTTAACTATATCAAAACTATGATAATTATCTACTAGTTCATTATTAGTTTCCCTTACAATAGTTAAACCTCTCAAGAACACTCAAGCTATAGGTAATCATTACCAATTATGTTTCAATCAATCAAGTTGAGTATAATTCTTTTTAGAACATAATTATAACATCTAAGTATCTCTAAACCTTAAGGACATACTCATTTTGAAGCCCCAGTCATCATGTTCTTGATTATGTATTCACAAGTTCAATAATAATCATGTTATGCTCTATTAATTCAATACCATATGGAGTATTCATCAAAAATATTATCATCATTACAGAATTAACACAAGATTATACAACTTACCTCTTGAAGATAAAGAACAACCTAAAAGACTTCAAGATTACACTATAATCCTCAGGTTCCCAAACTCCAATCCAAGGTATGAAGCTCCAAGACAAGATACAACAGGCTTACAATCACTTAGGAGGGCATGAGGATGATCTATAGGGGGAAAACTTAGAGTTGGTTCGTGTAAAAATAAAAGACAAGACATGTCTTTATAACCTGCACTTTCTCTAATGTATGCTACCGGCGGGGGTTAACGTACGTAAACGACCTTCTCGTACACTAACACCTTAGTGTTTACGTACGTAAACATCCCCCAGAGGCTACTGCCTCAAATTACATATTCCCTTGCGTACGTTGTCAAAAATGACACACATAAGCTAACCCTCATTATGTACCCTAACACAACAATGTTGCGTACGTATGTACGTTGACTTGACTATCTTAGTAGAGCCAAAATTCCATCCATGCACGGCCCCACAACCTGAATGTTGGAATGCGATCTGATTCCCTCGATTACATACATAATTTATCAGTTATCGAGATAGCGTACGCTAGGCACTCACAGTAGCGTACGCTAGGTATAAAGTACTTGGCCAAAATAAAACTTTTCATGCAACTTCTAACCGTCAAAACAATACGAATATCAATCTAAAAATAGTTTGATTCTGAAAAATATTGAAAATAATAAACATTGTATAAATTCAATTACAATACAATGATACTCATACGATACGTATAATAAAGCAGTATAAAAATAAAAAATTATACTCGGATGTTACATTAATTCTCTACAGTTTTTTTCTCGTCCAATCATCTTCAATTTGTGTATTCAAATAATAAAATAATTCTCGTCTCATCGAAAACAAGAGTTCATTATTCTGAGTTTTTATGAATAGCAAAATACTTGAACAAAACAAAAACAACAACGCAAAACTACCAACAAAAGAAGTAAAAATGATAAATATTCTAAACCAATAAGCCTAAATACAAACTATATGCAATGCAACAAAATAGAAGAATTTTCTTGACCCAAAATCTCTCCCCTAAATTTGAATTAAAGAATATATAAAATAAAGGGAGGTATAGAATTTAATAGCAAGTGGTCAAGAAATACTTACAACTGACTCTACTGAGAAGGAGCATGAAAGTGGCCCTGATGGACATGACCCTCGTGCATCTGTGCAATAAGGTCAAGATCTCTGCAAGACGCTGTCAGGTCTCCTCTCGGAAGGCCACAAACTCCTCTCTAAGCTAGGACGTGATGGTTCATGTCTAGCATCGACCTGCGTAGATGACTCAGGCTGATCCACGAGAATTTCTTCATAGTCATTCTCATCCGGGCCTATCCCATAGATAGTCTCTTCCTCTATACACTCTTCCATATCATCATCCATCATGTGCCAATGTCGAACATTACAGGTGGGAGGACTTTGACTTGGTGATACCAAGCCTGCCGCAACTCAAGCTAATTTATATGCATTAGTGGCCATTTGTAAATTATCCAGGTCCTAATATCATCAATCATCGTGAGAGGCGTATTCGGGAGGAGGAAATAATCTTCATCATTTTGTAGAAAGATGTGACATGAGTTGTAGGCCAAGCTGTTCATGAGTTTCATCACCAGAATATATAATAGCTTGTTTTCGGGAAGGGGGGTCCGTTGGTTCAACCTCATATTATAATAGAGTGTGATAGGGGTAACAAGGCCCCCTATCCAAATCTCTCCTCGTGGATTCGTAACCACCTTATCAAAGTGTTCGGCCAATATCTTCCTAGTTGCTGGAGTTGTCCCGTCTAACATATGAGTCAAAATATATAGTTCTCTTTGGGAAATAGGTCTCGTCTCCTTCCGACCATAAGTAGTGCTTGCAATCACTTTATGAAGATATCATAGCATAGGATTGCGAATACACAAGCTCTTCACCGACTTTGATACTTATGGTCGTTCTCCGCTCCCATAAAATTCGATCATGGCCCTCTAATATGTTTCACATCTGAACTTGTTGATCAAAAAGTCTCCATAATTCTCATACTTATTGTTAAGTCGGAGTGAGATCGCCGTAGGTTCATGATTAACCGGGCTTCTAGTCTAACTCAAAGTACATAAGAATTCTAGTGTGATACACCAGTAAGTTGACCATTTTGAGTTATCATCCAGTCCTAATCTATTTTTTCGAGAAATTTTATCACATCTTCCTTAATTGCCATTGCTCACATGTAGTCGTCGTCGGGCCGTCAAGCAGGTATCATTTTTTTTCGCCTAACATCTCCCAATGAGCATATCATATACCGGGGAGATGGATCCCATACATAGTTGGTGTCTCAACAGCCCCTTGAAGAGGTCTCTAGCGGGCTGATCGACCTCCACAAATGTCTTCTGTTGGAGCAAGATTGGTCGGTATCGCCATTTGGAGATAGAGTTATAAAACTCTTTCGTGTTGCGAAAGCAATTTAAATAACGGTGCAGAAAATAAATCGACACAGGATTTATAGAGGTTCGGCCAAACATGCCTACGTCCACTCTTCAGTATCTTTTTACTTAGGGTAAAGATAAACCTCTGCACCTCTCTTCTATCGGTCGAGGGATAACCATTACAAACTCGTATTCTATCTGTAACACCCCCGATATATTCGGGAATATTACAGCGCCGTAAATCCTTTACGTAAGGATTTACAAGGCTGAAGAATTGAACAAGTATAAAAAGGTACTAATAAATGGAAATAACGAAATTTCAAGACATCGATTCGACCCAATACAGGAATAGTACAATTGTTCAACAGAACTCAATAATACATTACCAAATTCAAAACATCACAACCGACTTCGTACTCGAGTACTTATTGAAATAACGAATAAACAACAGATAAATAAACCCGGTCGGGACATCACTCTGCACCCTCGTCGTCATACTGTTCCAGTGGTTGTTTCCCCGCTCTCCTGGATCCTGAACACAAACAAAATGTTCACCCCCGAAGGGGTTAGCACAACGATGCTAGTACAAGTACCACAGCATATTATTCATATCTCACGGTGAATAATAATAATAATAACGTAAACAACAAAATACCAACGAGTCTTCTCCTACGAGAAACTCACACATAACATACACAACTGATAATCACAACATGATATCAATACATACACATGGTAATTCCATCGATCCAATGCTCACCGCCTAGAACCCACGATGATCCCGCTGACCAACCCATGGTGGAAAACCCGTCCGATGATCCAACAAGACGCTAGCATAGATCCCCCGATGATCCCGTCGGACCAACACGAGGTGGACACACAATAACGACATACATGCACGACAATATGTATACAACAATACATAAAACAATTAAGGTACTTGCCTCGATTTGAAGACAATAATAACACTTCCACGGAAATGAACACTCGACGATCGTCCTCCTCAATCACCACGTAACTAGACCAAACCTTAACAAAAGAAATAATATAGGATTTATCTCACGTCGTACAAATGTTTAACAATTCGATTAACGGTCAAAAGTTCATAAACTGCAATCTGCCCGAATAGCTTAGCGCACGCTAAGTATTCTGTGTAGCGTGCGCATGTCACTCGATAGCGCACGCAAACAACAAAGCCTAGCGACGCTAACGATGCATGGACAAGATTACACCGATCACCAATCGACTGCTCGATGGTCTAGCGTACGTTACGTACCAAACGTAGCGCACGCTAACTAGTACTCGATAGCGCACGTTAAACTGCATATCCTAGCGTGCGCTATCTTCGCATGGCGCCATCACGAAAGCAAGAACTGCTTCTTGCCATGTTCGAAATAATGAAATCCTTCGTGATAATTCATGTTACTTCCATGAATACCAAGTTCTTACTCTTATGAATGATCTCCAGGATGATATTAACTTCAAGATGCAAATATACGTATAATCATCATGACACCATAATCCATCTTGATTACAATTTCTCATGCAAGGTTGGTTATCTCCGGTTGATGTATTAGATGCTACTATCATTATACATATTCAGGCTTCATCTTGAGGTGAACTAACAATTCCGACTTATACGAAAGAATATTTCCTACGATGATTCTTTCTTTAAGTTCTTATAACATCTTTTCCAAATCATGATCACAAAGATAACATAAATCATATGGATTGTTAACTTCCGAATATTCTCTCATCATTTGAAGTACTAGGATTCCAACTTCAAGGTTCCAACAATAATAACGTAATTGTAGACATCCCAATCTTCTAAACATGATGTTGTTGAAATAATTCACTAATGAAATTCAATATCTCGTTAACATGATCATCATATCCATTGGAAATCCAAATCTAAGATCGGTGATAGGTTGAACATACCTTAATATGTCAATTCACCGAACCACAAGGTGTAATTCGACTCGGTTGGTTATGTGCCACTCCAAGGTGTTACTTCTCTTCAATGATCACTCACAAGTGATACTCAATCATTCAATGATCACTCATAAACGTTCTAAGTGTTTAGAAGGGAGATTCTTGTTCTCTGGACTCTCAAAGATGAAGTAAAAACGAAGGAAATGAAAGTCCAAGCGGTTGTTGTCCCATTTATAATATTCTGCATTAATGACAAGTTAGCGCACGCTACTAAGCATCCCTTAGCGTGCGCTAATAGTGGTTGACTTCAGAATTTGTCCGGGTGCGTCAGCGGGAATCTTATCCGGACCCATGTCCCGCTGGCGCACGAGCCAGCTGCCCCGCTCAATAATTGAGTCCTTAGCGCACGTTACTCATACCTGCATAGCGTGCGCTAATAATGGCCCGATAGCGCGCGTTAAGATACATCCTTAGAGTGCGCTATCACAAGGTTGCTTGAGCAATTTTGCATGTTTCTATACTTATGCGTAATGATATTAATGCACTAAATATCATACTCCAGTAATCAAAATCACCAATCCGAAATAATACATGGTTTGAATACAGATGAAATACACTGTAATAAATCCGGATATTACATACTCTCCTACTAAAAAGGAGTTTCGTCCCGAAACTCAAGACGAAAATAACTCGGAATATCTAGACTTCATATCAGCTTCTGTTTCCCAAGTGGCTTCTTCCGTTCCATGACGTGACCACTGAACTTTGACCAAAACGATTGACTTGTTCCTCAGTTGCTTAGCTCGACTCTCGAGTATCTTGACTGGTCTTTCTTCAAACGTCCCATCCTGTTCGACTTCGATCTCACCGAAATCGATGATATGACTGGGATCTGGTATATATCTCCGCAACTGGGATACGTGGAACATGTTATGAACATGACACAATGACGGCGGTAATGCTAATCTGTATGCCAACTCCCCAACTCTCTCGAGGATCTCAAATGGTCCGATATATCTCGGACTCAGCTTTCCTTTCCTACCGAAACGAAAGATTCCCCGGGTAGGAGAAACCTTCAAAAGTACGTGATCTCCAAGATCTTGAACTCCAATGGACGGCGGCGTACGTCCGCATAGGATTTCGCGACTGCAGGCGGTCAGCCTTTCACGAATTAAGGCTATCTTCTCTCGAGTCCGCTCGATCAACTCGGTTCTGCTCCGATCAAGTCTCGATGAATCGTCCCCAAAGATAGGGGCGATCTGCATCTCCTTCCGTATAATGCCTCAAATGGTGCCATCTTAATGGAAGCATGCCAACTATTGTTATAAGTAAATTCAATCAACGGTAGATGGACTTCCCAATCGTTTGACCAATCTAAGGCACATGCCCTTAGCATGTCTTCCACCGTTTGTATAGTTCTCTCAGATTGTCCGTCAGACTGCGGGTGATAAGTCAGATCAAGTTCAATTCAGTCCCCAAGGCCTTATGAACTGCCTTCCAAAAGTGAGACACAAAACGGCCGTCTCGATCAGAAACAATGGTCTTCGGCGTACCATGTAATCGAACTATCTCTGAAATAAAGACTCGTGCCAACCTCTCTGGTCCCCACGTATCCTTAATGCCTAGAAAATGAGCCGATTTGGTTAAACGATCAACTATCACCCAAATCATGTTCATTCCTGTCCTGGTTTTCGGCATATTAGTGATGAAGTCCATCGATATGTCCTCCCACTTCCATTCAGGAATCGGGAGCGGCTTCAACATTCCAAAGCAGCCGTTGATGCTCGATCTTAACTCGCCGACAAGTCAAGCATTTCAAACATAGTCCGCTACGTCTTTCTTCATGTTGCCCCACCGTAAGTTACGCTTCAAGTCCTTATACATCTTACCGGTGCCGGGTGGATAGAATAGGCGAACCATGTGCTTCCTTCATAATTGTCTGCTTTAACATCAACATCGGGAACGCAGAGTCGGTTCTCAAATCTCAAAACTCCATCGTCATGAATTATGAATCCGGGGCCTTTCCTTCGATCACTTCATCATGTAACCGAATCATCGAGGATCATCTCGCTGCCTAGATTTGATTTCTTCTTAATGACGGTTATCTCCATCACGCATACCGCCCTTGGACTCTTTGTAACCATACCTCAATTCCCTCACGAATCATCTCTCGTTGAAGGCTAAGTTGGGATGTCAGGCGTCTCCAAGATCTCGAATAGAGACAGCTTGCGGCTAAGTGCATCGGCCACTACATTCGCTTTGCTCGGATGATATAAAATCTCCAAGTCATAGTCCTTAATCGGTTCCAACCATCTTCTTTGCCGCATGTTCAACTCTTTCCGATCAATATGTACTTGAGACTCTTATGATCCGTAAAGATCCGACAGTGAGTCCCGTCTGCATAATGCCTCCAAATCTTCAAGGCAAAACCACCGCCGCTAGTTCCAAATCATGTGTCGGGTAATTTACTTCATAAGGTTTCAGTTGTCGCGACGCATAAGCGATCACCTTATCGTTCGCATCAACACACACCCAAGTCCTTGGTTCAAGCATCACCGTAAACTATGAATCCCTCGGTTCCTCGCTAAGTGATAGAATCGGTGCCGTCGTCAATCTATTCTTCAATTCATCAAAGCTAATCGACACAATTCATTCCACTCAAACTTTTGAGTTTTCTCAAGGAGTCGAGTAAGTGGGCGGGAGATTTTAGAAAACCCTTCCACGAATCGACGATAGTATCCAGCAAGTCCTAAGAAGCTTCGGACCTCTTTCACGTTCTTTGAGGCTTCCAATCCAATATTGCCTCGATCTTCCGAGGATCCACTGACTCCTCTAGCCGACACCACATGGCCGAGGAACATTACTTCTTTTAGCCAAAATTCACACTTAGATAGTTTGGCGTACAATTGCTCGCTTCTCAAAAGCTCCAATACAATCCGCAAATGCCGCGCATGTTCTTCCTGACTCTTAGAATACACCGTAATGTCATCAATAAATACGACCACAAATTTATCCAAAATTCAATGAACACTGCTCATCAATTGCATAAATACAAAGAAAGTTAGTGAGACTAAACGGCATCACTACAAACTCATAATGCCCGTAGCGAGTTCTCGAACGCTGATTTCGAACATCGACTTTAATCCTCGCTGATGGTATCCCGATCTCGATCGATTTTAGAAAATACCGTTGCCCCTTGTAATCGGTCAAACAAATCATCAATCCGTGGCAACGGATACTTGTTCTTAATCGTCATCTTGTTCACTCTCGATAGTCAATACACAATGAGCGATCCATCCTACTTTCTGACAAAAGAATCGGCGCTCCTGTGGTGAAACGCTTGGTGAATATAGCCCTTGTCCAAGAACTCCTCCAAATGCTTCTTCGCCAGACATCTCAAGAGGTGCCATACGATATGGCGCCTTAGAAATTGGTGTTGCTCCGTGTTCCACTCAATAGTAAATTCTACATCCCTTCGTGGAGGTAGCCTGTAATTCATCAGAAATACATCCGGAAATTCGCTCACAACAGAATAGATGAAAGTTCCACCATTTCGTCTTCTTTCTTCATTGCGTAACACCAGCATTCAGACAACCTTGTTTCAGCAATTTGACAAATTTTCATCGCCTTGATCAACTTTCCCGAGCTTCCGGTTTCCATCCTTCAAACAAAATCTCTAACCATCGTCACGATCAGCGAGATATTCCTCCTTCGGTAGTTTACAATTGCTCCGCACCGATTAAGCCAATCGTCTCCGAGTATCAGTCATCTCCTTGCATTTCTATCATGATCGATTTGAGAGCCACCGCCTCCAAATGATACAGGGAAATTTCTAGTTCCTAAATTTCCGACAATCCTCTCTCCACTCGGTAAACCAACAACATAAGGTTCACAAGCATGAAAACCGGAAATATTCAAACGATTTACACAAGACAAAGATATGAAAGAATGTGTAGCTCCCGTATCGAATAAAACGCTAACTGGCTGGGAAAGGATCTGGACAAGACTGGCGACAAAGAAGATCTCCGATCGTCTGTCCTCCTCATCTCGCATGCACGTGGGGAGCAGATCCGGCACTTGATGTCCCCTTTCGGTTCCATTGTCCTCGCCTCGCCCGCGGCCAAAATTCCCGAGGCATCCGAACACTTTGCCGCGTCTCGTGGAATACCGGCCTCCTTCTCGGATCGGGCCGTGGTGTACGGGCTCTAAAAGACTTTGCACCTCTTCACAAAACACCGCCCGATGTCCTCTCGCCCACAATCAAAACAAATCACGGCGGGAAGGGGGCAATTCGTCGATAGTGCCCCGTCTGGCGCAGCTTAAAGCATTTCTGGTAACATCGGTAAGAGTTGATGTCGCCCGAAGTTCTTTCCGCTCCTAGTCAAGTGCGGAGGTTTCTGAAAGAGTGAAAGGACGACCGGGCCTTACGGGCCCCACTGTTCTTGTGCTCGTAAAAGTACCGAGACTTTCTGTTTCTTGGTTTCCGCAAATTTCTCCATGGCCGCTTCCTTGATCTCATATGCCAACGCCTTATCCTGGTATTGGCGGAGTGTGGTACATTCGAATCCGACATGTACTGACTTCGGTTTCATTCTCATATCGAAGTGAATCATCATTTCGCATCTGCTCACCGGATGTCGAACAAATGCCAACCGTTGGTTAAACGCCTTGATCGCTCGGGATACTGCACATCAAGGCCGAGCGGAGAAAACTCCCGAACTTTGGCTTCCTCACAGACGAGGGCAATCGAGCTTCCATCATTAATCTAAACTCGTCCAATCGGCATCATGGTCTACAAAGCCGGATGGCTTCCCACCATTCGGACGCTTCCCCTATCGTAAAATATTGAGCGATAGAGGCTTTCCTGGCCGTCTGGCGCTTGATTCCGCAAAGATTTTCTCCAGCTCCTTTAACCAATGATCCCTGTGGGAGTCTCGAAATACCGTCGAATTTGGGTGGTTGCATCTTTGCCACTTCTTGCAGCCCACCGGTCACCTCGATTTCCCATATCCGGGATCCCTTGTCGTCTCTCTCCTCGCCGTAGTCCCACCGCCACTTGCATTCGGTCCACGACTGGGCGAACCGAGTCATCCGGTTCACCACTTGACGAAGGATCTCTGCACAGCAGGATGTTCATTATTAATAGATTGTTGCGGCTCGCGGAGCTATGGCCCGGCTCGGTTAGAAGGCGACGCCTCCTTTCGGCATTTCTTCGTCGCGTCCACGACCGCGACCACGTCCACGTCCGCCTCTCAACATACCGTAAGCATAAATACTCAATATACGTAAAACAACATCGTTCTAATATCCGAGTATAAAGAGATACAATATGCAAAGAACGAGATAGAGTTTAAGAACTTACAACCACCGTTCGCATGAAGACGTAGGCAGTGCAGTGATGTCATTCACGGCCAGTTACCCCAAAAGACATAAATGACCCCTATTTTAACCCAACGGCCAAGATATCCATAATCTTAGCTCTGATACCATATTCTGTAACACCCCGATATATTCGGAATATTCTGTGCCGTAAATCCTTTACGTAAGGATTTACAAGGTCAAGAATTGAACAAGTATAAAAAGGTACTAATAAATGGAAATAACGAAATTTCAGACATGAGTTCGACCCAATACAGAATAGTACAATTGTTCAACGTAACTCAATAATACATTACCAAATTCAAAACATCACAACCGACTTCGTACTCGAGTACTTATTGAAATAACGAATAAACAATGATAAATAAACCGGTCCGACATCACTCGCACCCTCGTCGTCATACTGCTCCAAAGGGTTGTTTCCCGCTCTCCCGGATCCCGAACACAAACAAAATGTTCACCCCCGAAGGGGTTAGCACAACGATGCTAGTACAAGTACCACAGATATTATTCATATCTCACGGTGAATAATAATAATAACGTAAACAACAAAATACCAACGAGTCTTCTCCTACGAGAAACTCACACATAACATACACAATCGATAATCACAACATGATATCAATACATACACATGGTAATTCCATCGATCCAATGCTCACCGCCTAGAACCCACGATGATCCCGTCGACCAACCCGTGGTGGAAAACCCGTCCGATGATCCAGTAGACGCTAGCATAGATCCCCGATGATCCCGTCGAACCAACACGAGGTGGACACACAATAACGACATACATGCACGACAATATGTATACAACAATACATAAAACAATTAAGGTACTTGCCTCGATTTGAAGACAATAATAACACTTCCACTAAATGAACACTCGACGATCGTCCTCCTCAATCACCACGTAACTAGACCAAACCTTAACAAAAGAAATAATATAGGATTTATCTCACGTCGTACAAATGTTTAACAATTCGATTAACGGTCAAAAGTTCATAAATCGCACCGCCTGAATAGCTTAGCGCACGCTAAGTATTCTGTAGCGTGCGTTACGTCGCACGATAGCGCACGCAAACAACAAAGCCTAGCGCACGCTAACGATGCATGGACAAGATTACACCGACACCAATCGACTGCCTCGATGGTCCGCGACGTTACGTACCAAACGTAGCGCACGCTAACTAGTACTCGATAGCGCACGTTAAACTGCATATCCTAGCGTGCGCTATTCGCATGGCGGTTCTATCGCCGAGCAAGAACTGCTTGCCATGTTCGAAACAATGAAATCCTTCGTGATAATTCATGTTACTTCCATGAATACCAAGTTCTTACTCTTATGAATGATCT
Organism: Orobanche coerulescens; assembly: GCA_033398695.1. Lineage (NCBI taxonomy): Eukaryota > Viridiplantae > Streptophyta > Magnoliopsida > Lamiales > Orobanchaceae > Orobanche > Orobanche coerulescens. The sequence goes on along the minus strand of CM065816.1, from coordinate 49,934,621 downwards.
CCAGGATGATATTAACTTCAAGATGCAAATATACGTATAATCATCATGACACCATAATCCATCTTGATTACAATTTCTCATGCAAGTTTGGTTATCTCCGGTTGATGTATTAGACGCTACTATCATTATACATATTCCGACTTCATCTTGAGGTGAACTAACAATTCCGACTTATACGAAAGAATATTTCCTACGATGATTCTTTCTTTAAGTTCTTATAACATCTTTTCCAAATCATGATCACAAAGATAACATAAATCATATGGATTGTTAACTTCCGAATATTCTCTCATCATTTGAAGTACTAGGATTCCAACTTCAAGGTTCCAACAATAATAACGTAATTGTAGACATCCCAATCTTCTAAACATGATGTTGTTGAAATAATTCACTAATGAAATTCAATATCTCGTTAACATGATCATCATATCCATTGGAAATCCAAATCTAAGACTGGTGATAGGTTGAACATACCTTAATATGCTGAATTCACTGAACCACAAGGTGTAATTCGACTCCGGTTGGTTATGTGCCACTCCAAGGTGTTACTTCTCTTCAATGATCACTCACAAGTGATACTCAATCATTCAATGATCACTCATAAACGTTCTAAGTGTTTAGAAGGGAGATTCTTGTTCTCTGGACTCTCAAAGATGAAGTAAAACGAAGGAAATGAAAGTCCAAGCGGTTGTTGTCCCATTTATAATATTCTCGCATTAATGACAAGTTAGCGCACGCTACTAAGCATCCCTTAGCGTGCGCTAATAGTGGTTGACTTCGAATTTGTCCGGGTGCGTCGGCGGGAATCTTATCCGACCCATGTCCCGGGCGCACGAGCCACCGCCGCTCAATAATTGAGTCCTTAGCGCACGTTACTCATACCTGCATAGCGTGCGCTAATAATGGCCCGATAGCGCGCGTTAAGATACATCCTTAGCGTGCGCTATCACAAGGTTGCTTGAGCAATTTTGCATGTTTCTATACTTATGCGTAATGATATTAATGCACTAAATATCATACTCCAGTAATCAAAATCACCAATCCAAAATAATACATGGTTTGAATACAGATGAAATACACTGTAATAAATCCGGATATTACACTATCGGTCTGAGTAAACCGTTCAATCACTTGTTTTTATGTCGGTCCAAGTTAAACTATTTTCCTTTTCTCCTTGATCCTAATAACACCGAATCCAATCGTATCCTTTCTTTTTCCTCTCGTGTATGATTTCGTGTATAACACTCAATCACTAAACAATATAAGCTCAAATAGAACAACTAGAATGATTACAATGATATCTCAAGTATGAATGCTTTGCTCAATGTTGTTGTGTTGTTTGATACCAATTGATTTGGTATTTATAGCCATTTTCATCCAACTAGCCGTTAGTCACTTTTAACTTGCTAGGGTGCGCTAGCCTTTCCTCATAGCGTGCGCTATGACCGTTACGTACCTTATACATGTTATGTAGCGTACGTTATCGACTTCCAGTTTTAGTCCAGTAGCTTTCGTTTCTCCCTTTACGTACGTTGTTGCTTCATGTTACGTACGTTATCCATGTGTTGTAGCGTACATTAATCATACAATGTAGCGTACGTTAATCCATATATCCGTTGCATCCAATTTGTCAAACTGTCCGTTGAGTCTCTAACTTTGACCCTGACTTTTCCCAACGTTCTTCTAGTTTGAATTCGTATCTAACTGCCCTTAATCTAATTCTGGTGAGATCGAATCTAATTCGGATTTTGTAACTTGCATGTTCGATGATCTCTATTTTCGGTGATATGTCCATATGTTGCCGTTCTCTGTTCTTGTGGATTATGTGTTGGTTGGATTTGTTGGTAATAAATCTACGAATGTGTTGGATGAATTGTTGGCTGGATGTGTTAGCTGAATTGTTGGTTGGATTGGCTGGAATATGTGATGTGTTGGCTAGAATTATTGCCGGTGAAGTGATTTTGTTGGGAGCTTGTGTTGATCGTGTTATATGATAAACAGAAGTTACGACCTCATTACTTAATATGTATTTGTGAAGGAATCGTTACCTGGTTGTAAAGGGATTTGGACTGTCTACCACAAGAATTTACGCAGTGATTCCTCAAAAATGGCAACTTATGAAGATGAGTATCATGCGCACTTGATTATTAGTTTGGAAAACCATTTGATGGTATGCCATTATAAAATTTTTCTGTTGATAAGATGACAACATTGGGAAAAATGATACTGTTAATTGAGTAGAACTTTTGTTATCCTGAACGTGTTATTTCTTATTGATGCTCACAGTATTGTACTATTGGTCTGCTTTTGTGCTACAGGTAGTGCAAACAACTAGTAATCTTGAGGAGGTAACTGAAATGTTGACTATTACGTCTAGGAAAGTACAAGTGCAGCAGGAAATTTGTTTGGAAGATGTCTTTCTTGACCGTCTCTAGCCAACATGGAATATGTTTTTATTCCTGCTGTCGAGAAGAGTGTGCAGGAAAAACGCATCATTGCTCACTTGAGTAGAAGTTATTTTTGACTATTTGATAATGTTGTAGTATGTGTGTGTTACGACACGTTATGCTAATATGTTTTAGCTGGTAATATAATTTTAGCTTTCAGGCAAAACCTTGTAATTTCTTTTTTGGGGAAGAAGATTTGTTAAACAAGCAACAAAGTGATTATGTGGATTTGTTCACATGCCGATGTTGAATATTTGAAGAAGAAAGTTGATAAGTATGATCATCTAATGAGAAGCAATGATGTGCTAAAGAGAGACTTGGTCGTTTCAAAGTATATGATCTTTTTAATCCTTTTTGTCCTATTTGTGGTGTTCATGATGAAATAGATAGAATTTTATTACACATTCTTTGTCTTTGTTGTGATATGTATCTGGTTTTGAATTGGTTGGAACCCATGTTATTTTTTTAGATGGGATGATATGAAATTGTTGGTTCTTATATTATTGAGCTCTTGTGGTTGATGGTTAGTTATAGGTGAATGTAGATTTTGGCAATGAATTTTAAATTGAAATGTGAAATGCTAATATATATTACTGCAGAAAATACTAATATATATTATATAATAACTGAAGTAAAAGTCTTCTTTTACTACGCCAATTATAAAATAACCAAAGTTAAAGGCATTCTTTTACTTCACTTTCCCCCGATATTTGGATCATAATTAGAAAAAAAACTGAGATAGACTTCGGTTATTAGGATATTAGACTTCGTATAAAAAGCAAAGTCTAAAGTATACCTTTTACCACACGAACATAGACTTCGATAATTATAACGTTTTTACTTCAGAAATTATCCGAAGTCTTTGATGTTTATTGTTATAGTGATATATTTGCTTGCCTTATGGACTCGTGGATCTTTCGAGTTTGCAACTGCACTAGTATTGCCACTAAAAAATTGTGATACTCTTAGGAAAACAGAGACCACATACAAGTCCAATAAGAATTTCTTTGTAATATCCGGATTTATTACGGTGTATTTCATCTGTATTCAAACCATGTATTATTCGGATAGGTGGTTTTGATTATTGGAGTATGATATTTCGTGCATTGATATCATTGTACATAAGTATAGAAACATGCAAAATTGCTCAAACAACCTCGTGATAGCGCACGCTAAGAATGTATCTTAACGCGCGCTATCGGGCTATTGTTAGCGCACGCTATGCAGGTAGGAGTAACGTGCGCTAAGGACTCAATTATTGAGCGGGACAGCTAGCACATGCGCCAGCCGGGACATGGGTCCGGATAAGATTCCCGCGGATGCACCCGGACAATTCTGAAGTCAACCATTATTAGCGCACGCTAAGGAATGCTTAGTAGCGTGCGCTAACTTGTTAAAATGCAGAATATTATAAATGGGACAACAACCGTTTTGGCTTTCATTTCTTTCGTCCATTCTTCATCCTTGAGAGTTCAGAGAGCTGTAATAATACTCCTATACACTTAGAACACATCTTGTTGGTGTTTGTATATTGGTTATCACTTGGGAATGTTCATGGAAGTGGAATAGCACCTTGGAGTGGCATACAACCAACCGGAGTTGGATTCTACCTTACGGTTCAGTGATTTTCATCATATTAAGGTATGATCAATCTATCTCAAGACTTATAGTTGGATTCTAACGATTTGGATGATCATGTTAACAAGATATGGATTTTCATAGATGAATTATCCAAAGTATATCATGTTTGGAATATTGAGATGATTAAGCCTTAAATACCTTGATTATAATCATCATGATTCGAGTCTTATTACACTGAATATGTGAAGAGAAGCCTCTATCATTGGTAATTCGAATCTAGTAGATGACTTCATAATAATCATGGACTTGACTTTAACAATCATTATTGTTGGATAAATATAAAGGATTGATCATGGAAAGATTTATCTAGTATAGATGGAACGTTTAAACAACTTCAGCATGATAATATTGATTGATATAAGGTGTTGATATCAACCATTAAGCTTTTCGAATCGTCATATGAAGAATTGCAGTCGAAATGGAATATGGTTTATATGGTATGCATATCCTTGAATCCGAAGTTGTTGTTATCCGTAAGATCATTCAGAATCGTATATACATGATATTCATGGAGGTAACATGAAGTATCACGGAAGATTTCATTGTTTTGATCTTGATGAGAACAGTTTACTGCTCAGCAGTAAACGGCCATGCATAGATAGCGCACGCTACGCTATGAATATTAACGTGCGCTATCGAAAACGAGTTAGCGTGCGCTACGTTTGGTATGTAACGTACGCTAGACCATCAGACGAGTCAGTTGGCTGGTCAGTGAAGTACTGACCATGCATAGTTAGCGTACGCTAGGCTTTGTTGTTTGCGTGCGCTATCAAGCAGACTTAACGCACGCTACACAGAGTACTTAGCGTGCGCTAAGCAGTTCAGGCAGATTGCTTTTTATGAACTTTTGGCCGTAAATCGAATTGTTAAACATTCATACGACGTGAGATAAATCCTATATCATTTTTTTTGTTAAGGTTTGGTCTCGTTACGTGATTGATTGAGGAGGACGACCTTCGAGTGTTCATTTCGTGGAAGTGTTGTTATTGTCTTCAAATCGAGGCAAGTACTTTATTTGTTTTATGTATTGTTGTTATACATATTGTCATGCATGTATGTCGTTGTTGTATGTCCACCTCGTGTTGGTCCGACGGGATCATCGGGGGATCTATGCTAGCGTGCGCTGGATCATCGGACAGGTTTTTCCACCACGGGTTGGTCTGACGGGATCATCGTGGGTTCTAGGCAGTAAACGCTGGATCGACGGAATTACCATGTGTATGTTATGATATCATGTTGTGATTATCAGTTGTGTATGTCATTTATGAGTTTCTCGTAGGAGAAGACTCGTTGGTATTTTATCGTTTACGTTATTATTCTTCGTGAGATATGAATAATATGTTGTGGTACTTGTACTAGCATCGTTGTGCTAACCCCTTCCGGGGTGAACATTTTGTTTATGTTCAGGATCCAGGAGAGCGGGAAAACAACCACTGGAGCTGTATGACGATGAGGGTGCAGAGTGATGTTTCGGCCGGGTTCATTTTTCTGTTGTTTATTGATTATTTTCAATAAGTACTCGAGTACGAAGTCATTTATGATGAATTTGAATTTGGTGATGTATTATTGAGTTCTGTTGAACAATTGTACTATTTTTGTATTTGGTCAGAATTATTGTACCGTAATTCCGTTATTTCCATTCGTTAGTACCTTTTAATGTCTGTTCAATTCTTCAGCCTTGTAAATCCTTATGTAAAGGATTTACGGCGCTGTAATATTCCTGAATATATCGGGGGTGTTACAGAATATGGTATCAGATCTAAGATTATGGATATCTTGGCCGTTGGGTTAAAATAGGGGTCATTTATGTCTTTTGAGGTAACCGGCCGTGAATGACATCACTGCACTGCCTACGTCTTCATGCGAACAGTGGTTGTAAGTTCCTAAACTCTATCTCGTTCTTTACATGTTGTGTCTCTTTATACTCGAATATTAGAACGATGTTGTTTCCTCTATATTGAGTATTTGTGCTTACAGTATGTTGAGAGGCGGACGTGGACGTGGTCGCGGTCGTGGACGCGGACGGAGAAATGCCGAAAGGGAAGCGTCGCCTTCTAACCAGACCAGTCATAGCTCAGGCGAACCGCAACAATCTATTAATAACGAACCAGATCCTGCTGTACCAGAGATCCTTCGTCAAGTGGTGAACCAGATGACTCAGTTCGCCCAGGTCGTGGACCGAATGCAAGTGGCGGTGGGACTGAAGAAGGGAGAGAGACAGCAAGGGATCCCAGACATGGGAAATCGAGGTGACCGGTGGCTGCAAGAGGTGGCGAAGATGCAACCACCCAAATTCGACGGTATTTCTGAGACTCCCACCTGGGATCATTGGTTGAAAGAACTAGAGAAAATCTTTGCGGGAATTAAGCGCCTGCAATAGGAGAGCCTCTATCGCTCAATATTTTCTGATAGGGGAAGCGTCCGAATGGTGGGAAGCCATCTGTCCTGTAGACCATGATGCCGATTGGACAGAGTTTAGATTGATGATGGAAGCTCAGTACTGCCCTCGTCCTGTGAGGGAAGCCAAAGTTCGGGAGTTTTTCTCCGCTCAGCCTTCTGATGTGTCAGTATCCCAGGCGATTAAGATGTTTAACCAGCAGCTGGCATTTGTTCGACATCTGGTCAGAACAGATGCAGAAATGATGATCTATTTCGATATGAGGATGAAACCAGAAATCCAGAGGTACATGTCCGGATTTGACTGTACCACACTCCGTCAATACCAAGATAAGGCGTTGGCGTACGAGATCAAGGAAGCCGCCATGGAGAAATTTTCGGAATCTAAGAAACAGAAAGTCTCTGGTACTTTTACAGAGCACAAGAACAGCGGGCCCCGTAAGGCCCAGTCATCCTTTCACTCTTTCAAGAAACCTCCGCACCCAGTTAGGAGCGGAAAGAACTTCGGAGCGACATCAACTATTACTGATGTTACCAGGAAATGCTTTAACTGCGCCCAGACAGGGCACTATCGACGGAATTGCCCCCTTCCTGCCGTGACTTGTTTTGATTGTGGACGAGAGGGACATCGGGCGGTGTTTTGTGAAGAGGCTGCAAAGTCTTTTAGAGCCCGTACACCACAGCCAGTCCAGAAGGAGGCCAGTATTCCACAGATGCAGCAAAGTGTTCAGATGCCTCAGAATTTTGGCCGCGGGTGAGGCAGAGGACAATGGGACCGAAAGGGGACATCGAGTGCCGGATCTGCTCCCCCACGTCTGTACGAGATGAGGAGGACAGACGATCAAGATGCTGTTGTCGCATCAGGTACTGTCCAGATCCTTTCCCAGCCAGTTAGCGTTTTATTCGATACAGGAGCTACACATTCTTTCATATTTTTGTCTTGTGTAAATCGTTTGAATATTTCCGGTTTTCATGCTTGTGAACCTTATGTTGTTGGTTTACCGAGTGGAGAGAGGATTGTCGGAAATTTAGAAACTAGAAATTTCCCTGTATCATTTGGAGGCAGCTCTCAAATCTGATCGTGATAGAAATGCAAGGAGACGACCTGATACTCGGAGACAATTGGCTTAATCGATATGGAGCAATTGTGAACTACCGAAGGAGGAATATCTCGCTGATCGCTGATGATGGTTCCAAAATATTATTCGAGGGGTGGAAACCGGGAAGCTCAGGAAAATTGATCAAGGCGATGAAGGCTGTCAAATTGTTGAAACAGGGCTGTACCGGGTACTGGTGTTACGCAATGAAGAAAGAAGACGAAATTGTGGAACTTTCATCCATTCCTGTTGTGAACGAATTTCCAGATGTATTTCCTGACGAGTTACCTGGACTACCTCCACGAAGGGATGTGGAATTTACCATTGAGCTGGAACCCGGAGCTACACCGATTTCCAAGGCGCCGTATCGTATGGCACCTACTGAGATGTACGAACTGAAGAAGCAGCTGGAGGAGTTACTGGACAAGGGCTATATTCAGCCAAGCGTTTCACCCTGGGGAGCGCCAGTTCTTTTTGTCCGAAAGAAGGATGGATCGCTTCGACTGTGTATTGACTATCGAGAGATGATCAATATGACGATTAAGAACATCTATACGTTAGGTCGGATTGATGATCTGTTTGACCCGGTACAAGGGGCAACAAAGATTTTTAAAATCGATCGAGATCGTGATACCATCAATCGAGGATTAAGGAATCGATGTTCAAATCGGCGTTCGTAACTCGCTACGGGCATTATGAGTTTGTAGTGATGCCGTTTGGTCTCACTAACGCACCTGCTGTATTTATGCAATTGATGAACCGTGTGTTCATTGAATTTTTGGATAAATTTGTGGTCGTGTTTATTGATGACATTCTGGTGTATTCTAAGAGTCCGGAAGAACATGCGCAGCATTTGCGGATTGTATTGGAACTTTTGAGAAACGAACAATTGTACGCCAAACTTTCTAAGTGTGAATTCTGGCTAAAGGAAGTAATTTTCCTCGGCCATGTGGTGTCAGCTGAAGGAGTCCGAGTAGATCCTCATAAGATCGAAGCAATTATGGATTGGGAGCCTCCAAAGAATGTGAAAGAGGTCCGAAGCTTCTTGGGACTTGCTGGATACTATCGTCGATTCGTGGAAGGGTTTTCTAAAATCTCCCGCCCACTTACTCGACTCCTGCAGAAAACTCAAAAGTTTGAGTGGAATGAATTGTGTCAGATTAGCTTTGATGAATTGAAGAAGAGATTGACGACGGCACCGATTCTATCACTTCCGCAGGGAACTGGAGGATTCATAGTTTACAGTGATGCTTCGAACCAAGGACTTGGGTGCGTGTTGATGCAGAATGATAAGGTGATCGCTTATGCATCGCGACAACTGAAACCTTATAAAGTGACTTACCCGACACATGATTTGGAGCTAGCAGCAGTGGTTTTTGCCTTGAAGATCTGGAGGCATTATCTGTACGGGACTCACTGTCAGATCTTTACGGATCATAAGAGTCTCAAGTACATATTTAGTCAGAAAGAGTTGAACATGCGGCAAAGAAGATGGTTAGAACTGATTAAGGACTATGACTTGGAGATTTTATATCACCCAGGCAAAGCGAATGTAGTGGCCGATGCACTTAGCCGCAAGCCTGTCTCTATTCAGATGCTGGAGACGCTGACATCCCAACTTAGCCTTCAACGAGAGATGATTCGTGAAGGGATTGAAGTGTGGTTACAAAGAGTCCAAGGACAACTGTGCGTGATGGAGATAACTTCATCATTAACCGAAGGAATCAAATCTAAACAGACAGATGATCCTCTGATGATTCGGTTACGTGATGAAGTGATCAAAGGAAAGGCCCCCGGATTCATAATTCATGATGACGGAGTTTTGAGATTTCAGAACCGACTCTGCATTACCGATGATGATGTTCTGAAACAGACAATTATGAAGGAAGCTCACAGTTCGCCCTATTCTATCCACCCGGGCACTAGTAAGATGTATAAGGACTTGAAGCAGAATTTCTGGTGGGGCAACATGAAGAAAGATGTAGCGGACTATGTTTCGAAATGCTTGACTTGTCGTGAGTTAAGATCGAGCATCAACGGCTGCCCGGAATGTTGAAGCCACTCCCGATTCTGAATGGAAGTGGGAGGACATATCGATGGACTTTATCACTAATATGCGAAAACCGTGACAGAATGAACATGATTTGGGTGATAGTTGATCGTTTAACCAAATCGGCTCATTTTCTAGGCATTAAGGATACGTGGGGACCAGAGAGGTTGGCACGAATATTTATTTCGGAGATAGTTCGATTGCATGGTACGCCGAAGACCATTGTTTCGATCGAGATGGCCGTTTGTGTCTCACTTTTGGAAAGCGATTCATAAGGCCTTGGGGACCGAATTGAACTTCAAGACGGCTTATCACTGCAGGTGACGGACAATCCGAGAGGACTATACAAACGGTGGAAGACATGCTAAGGGCCTGTGCCTTAGATTGGTCAAACGATTGGGAAGTTCATCTACCGTTGATTGAATTTACCTACAACAATAGTTGGCATGCTTCCATTAAGATGGCACCGTTTGAGGCATTATACGGAAGGAGATGCAGATCGCCCCTATGCTGGGACGATTCGTCAGACTTGATCGGAACAGAACCAGAGTTGATCGTGCAGACTCGAGAGAAGATAGCCTTGATTCTTGAAAGGTTGTTGACCGCCCAGAGTCGCCAGAAATCCTATGCGGACGTACGCCGTCGCCCATTGGAGTTCAATACTGGAGACCATGTACTTTTGAAGGTTTCTCCTACTCGGGGAATCTTTCGTTTCGGAAGGAAAGGAAAGCTGAGTCCGAGATATATCGGACCATTTGAGATCCTCTAGAGAGTTGGGGAGTTGGCATACAGATTAGCATTGCCGCCGTCATTGTGCCATGTTCATAACGTGTTCCACGTATCCCAGTTATGGAGGTATATACCAGATCCCAGTCATATCATAGATTTCGGCGAGATCGAAGTCGCGCAGGATGGGACGTTTGAAGAAAGACCGGTCAAGATACTCGAGAGTCGAGTTAAACAGTTGAGGAACAAACCAATCGTTTTGGTCAAAGTTCAGTGGTCACGTCACGGAATGGAAGAAGCCACCTGAGAAACGGAAGCTGATATGAAGTCTAGATATCCCGAGTTATTTTCATCTTGAGTTTCGGGACGAAACTCCTTTTTAGTAGGAGAGTATGTAATATCCGGATTTATTACGGTGTATTTCATCTGTATTCAAACCATGTATTATTCGGATTGGTGGTTTTGATTATTGGAGTATGATATTTCGTGCATTGATATCACTGTACATAAGTATAGAAACATGCAAAATTGCTCAAACAACCTCGTGATAGCGCACGCTAAGAATGTATCTTAACGCGCGCTATCGGGCTATTATTAGTGCACGCTATGCAGGTAGGAGTAACGTGCGCTAAGGACTCAATTATTGAGCGGGACAGCTAACACATGCGCCAGCCGGGACATGGGTCCGGATAAGATTCCCGCGGACGCACCCGGACAATTCTGAAGTCAACCATTATTAGCGCATGCTAAGGAATGCTTAGTAGCGTGCGCTAACTTGTTAAAATGCAGAATATTATAAATGGGACAACAACCGTTTTGGCTTTCATTTCTTTCGCCCATTCTTCATCCTTGAGAGTTCAGAGAGCTGTAATAATACTTCTATACACTTAGAACACATCTTGTTGGTGTTTGTATATTGGTTATCACTTGGGAATGTTCATGGAAGTGGAATAGCACCTTGGAGTGGCATACAACCAACCGGAGTTGGATTCTACCTTACGGTTCAGTGATTTTCATCATATTAAGGTATGTTCAATCTATCTCAAGACTTAGAGTTGGATTCTAACGATTTGGATGATCATGTTAACAAGATATGGATTTTCATAGATGAATTATCCAAAGTATATCATGTTTGGAATATTGAGATGATTAAGCCTTAAATACCTTGATTATAATCATCATGATTCGAATCTTATTACACTGAATATGTGAAGAGAAGCCTCTATCATTGGTAATTCGAATCTAGTAGATGACTTCATAATAATCATGGACTTGACTTTAACAATCATTATTGTTGGATAAATCTAAAGGATTGATCATGGAATGATTTATCTAGTATATATGGAACGTTTAAACAACTTCAGCATGATAATATTGATTGATATAAGGTGTTGATATCAACCGTTAAGCTTTTCGAATCGTCATATGAAGAATTGTAGTCGAAATGGAATATGGTTTATATGGTATGCATATCCTTGAATCCGAAGTTGTTGTTATCCGTAAGATCATTCAGAATCGTATATACATGATATTCATGGAGGTAACATGAAGTATCACGGAAGATTTTATTGTTTTGATCTTGATGAGAGCAGTTTACTGCTCAGCAGTAAACTGCCATGCATAGATAGCGCACGCTACGCTATGAATATTAACGTGCGCTATCAAAAACGAGTTAGCGTGCGCTATGTTTGGTATGTAACGTACGCTAGACCATCAGACGAGTCAGTTGGCTAATCAGTGAAGTACTGACCATGCATAGTTAGCGTACGCTAGGCTTTGTTGTTTGCGTGCGCTATCGAGCAGACTTAACGCACGCTACACAGAGTACTTAGCGTGCGCTAAGCAGTTCAGGCAGATTGCTTTTTATGAACTTTTGGCCGTAAATCGAATTGTTAAACATTCATACGACGTGAGATAAATCCTATATCATTTCTTTTGTTAAGGTTTGGTCTCGTTACGTGATTGATTGAGGAGGACGACCTTCGAGTGTTCATTTCGTGGAAGTATTGTTATTGTCTTCAAATCGAGGCAAGTACTTTATTTGTTTTATGTATTGTTGTTATACATATTGTCATGCATGTATGTTGTTGTTGTATGTCTACCTCGTGTTGGTCCGACGGGATCATCGGGGGATCTATGCTAGCGTGCGCTGGATCATCGGACAGGTTTTTCCACCACGGGTTGGTCTGACGGGATCATCGTGGGTTCTAGGCAGTGAACGCTGGATCGACGGAATGACCATGTGTATGTTATGATATCATGTTGTGATTATCAGTTGTGTATGTCATTTATGAGTTTCTCGTAGGAGAAGACTCGTTGGTATTTTATCGTTTACGTTATTATTCTTCGTGAGATATGAATAATATGTTGTGGTACTTGTACTAGCATCGTTGTGCTAACCCCTTCGGGGGTGAACATTTTGTTTATGTTCAGGATCCAGGAGAGCGGAAAAACAACCACTGGAGCTGTATGACGACGAGGGTGCGAGTGATGTTTCGGCGGGTTCATTTTGTGCATTGTTTATTGGTTATTTTCAATAAGTACTCGAGTACGAAGTCATTTATGATGAATTTGAATTTGGTGATGTATTATTGAGTTCTGTTGAACAATTGTACTATTTTTGTATTTGGTCAGAATTATTGTACCGTAATTCCGTTATTTCCATTCGTTAGTACCTTTTAATGTCTGTTCAATTCTTCAGCCTTGTAAATCCTTATGTAAAGGATTTACGGCGCTGTAATATTCCTGAATATATCGGGAGTGTTACATTCTTGAACCATATCGCCTCCTGAGCAGCCTCAGAGGCGCCATATACTTGGTTTCCATGATAAAGTTATGATGCATTTATGCTCGACACTCCTCCAACTAATGGCTCTACCTCCCAACGTAAAATTAAATCCCGAGGTTGACTCGGATTTATCTTTGTTTGCTAGTAAATTGGAATCCATATAATATACGGGACATGGATTCTTTTTCAGGGTTCAGATGAACAGAGTTTATGTGCTTTTATTCTTTCACTGTGTATTTATTTTTTCCTGGATCTGACTAGTGGAATAGGAGCAATGTTAATATGATCGTACAAATAATTTTTGATTGCATTTCTGAATGCACAGTTGAGATGATTTTATAATTTGGAATCATGTTGATGAAGTGAAATAATCGTAGATGTTTAATTATTCGACGTGGAAATATTTTTTATAATTTTATGTTATAATATAAATTTTGAATTTTTTAAAAAATAATTTATATTAATAATATGAATGTCAAAAAACGAGCTGCGCGCCTCCGTCGAACGAGCAGCATGCGACTGCACTAAAAAACTATTGTGGATCTCGACAGTCTCGGCTAAGAGCAGCATGTTGGGCGTGTCATTCTTTGCATTTCAGCCTAGCAGTGGTTGTCGAGCAGCGGGCCGAGCTAGAGCTGCCTGTAAGTGCCACTCAAGGTGCTGACATAAACGCTAGTTTAGGCGCTGATGTAAACGCCAGTCAGCCCCACTCTAGGCGGTGACATAAGCGAAGGTCAAGACGCTAATGTAGACGCTAGTCTAGGCGCTGATGTAAGTGCTAGTCAATGCCAATCTAGGCGCCGATGTAAGCGTCAGTCAAGGTGCTGATGTAAGCGCACTCTATACGCAAATGTCAGCGCCACTCTAGGCGCTTATGTAAGCGACTGTCAAGGGCTGATGTAAACGGTAGTCTAGGCGCTGATATAAGTGCCAGTCTAGGGGTAGACATAAGCGCAGTCGTAAGCGCGTAAGCGCGTGTTTTTCAATTCCTTCGAGAAAATTAATTTTCCCCCAAATATTAAATTACATTTAATTTTACTAAATTATAATTTTGGAACTTAACTTTTTATGGGAAATTTATAATTTAGACGAATTAAGCCCTAATATCTATGAACAAATTACAATATCGATTATATGAATTAAATTTAGACTAGATCAAATCATTACTAGATTTATGTAATGTGCATATTTATATGATGGTGATGGAGTTCGTGGAATTAGTTTTGAATCGATTTATTTAAATGGATGGGTTGAAAAGGCCATTTGGGCCTATTTATTTTACTTAAAAATTTGTACATTATGCTATTTTTAACGATTTAATAAATTTGTAAGCTATAACGAAAACCGGCGACGATCCATTGAGAAGGCGAAGATTCAAGATATGTAATTTTTATTTTAATTTCTTTATTTTGATTGGATCATTCGTTTTGCTCAATACATAAGAAACGATCCATGAACTACATGTTGATAGCAACTAGGTAGTTATTTTTTTATTCATATTGTATGAATAACAAACTGCCTTATAAATGAATTAATATGCAAATTGTAATATTAATCGCGAAATACTTCCACAAATAAACATAAAATGCTAGAACATATTTAGAAAAATAAAATAAAAAATTGTGAGCTTCTCGGTGAGATAGTTCGACAATCTACAAGGGGGTCGATGTTGGGTTTTTTATTGAACTGATAAGATTTATGATCTCATCATATATCGAAATAGTGCAGCAGAAGTATAAATATAATATGTAAAACCCTCCGAGGATCCAAGTATATTAACAAAGTACGAAGAATGAGATTGTTACCTCTTGTAGCGTGTTTTCGATCGAGCCTTCTAGAGACGCTGCAATAAGCAAGCGTCCTCTACGGTATCTACACAACGAACAAGTACCGAGCGTCTAATGGATAGATAGCTCCGATTCAATAAAGATTTCACTTAAATCAATTTGAATATATGTATGTTCTTGATTATGGTAAGAACAAGAACACCAAGAATTTTATTCAAATGTTCTTGAACTTCAATATATTATTAAAGGTCAAACTCACAAGATTAGATGAGTATTCTAAATACTTTTCTTGGTCAAAGAATCAATCTTCAAAGATATAAAGATATATTTTTAATCCTTTTGATTATTCAACTCTTGAATATTATCTTCAAGACTTTTAGAGAGAGAAATATCAAAATCAGATTTTTGATTCTCTCTACACAAATTATGTCTTCTCTTGTGTTTGTTCAAGTGTGAGGGCTATAACAAGACACTATTATATAGTCTTCTACATGGCTAAGGGTTCACCAACCCCTTCACCAACCATAATCAACCGAAACAGAATAGATGCTCTGCTCGTTTAAGTGTGTAACCATGTAGGTTCTAATTAATACGGCATGGAGTATAAAAACAATTTTTCGACTCACAAATCATAAACGGCCTCTAACTAGACATTATTACTACCCGCATTAAGAGAATTAATTCGACGGCACGAACGAAATCCCATTACTGTATAATATTCAATCCTCTCATCTCGCGATATCCTAATTAAGCATAAGGCATGGAAAAGTACTCGACCATATATATCTTAATTAATATTCTTGATCTCAATTTGGCCAATTCAAATATTTATCAATAACTCTTTATTGATCAATTTGAGCATGACCCTGCATTTAACAATTTAACTTATCAAGGGCCCGTGGATATCTTCTCCGTTTTATAGGAGGGACAAGTCCCCTCTAGACAAACTACTTCTCTCTCCATAAATCTTACTGTATCCAATCACAAACTGTATGGTCCCTTATTTACAGAAGACATGGGTATTGTGTTAATATACGATACTCATTATGTACGAAACTGTAATGTCTTTAGGTAATAAGGACTTAAAATAATATATAACAATCAGAGGAATTATAATGACTTAATCCATATATAATTCTCTTTGTTAGGTCATATCTAATACGATGTCTCTACATGTATCTATGACGTGATATAACATCTCATGTTCATGACCAGTAAAACATAGCCATCGTATCATCTATCATACTAGTAATCATATTACTAGGGATATCTAGAATAAATATTCTTTAATGCTTTAACGAGCTTTATTATCAAGTCACATACTTGATGATCGTAAGCAGAATATTAATTCAATAATATAATCAATATTATATATTAAATAATAATAAATGCCTCCATATTATTATTATTATTATTATTATTAAATAGTAGACTTAGAGCATAATACTAACAATCTCCCACTTGCTCTTAGTCCTATACATGTAACACCCCCAATCCGCTCAGGGATATTACACGCCGTAGACCCTCTCCTCGAGGATCTACCAGGCTGATAACTAAAATCAAACATCTAAACCTCGCCTTTAAGGCTAAAATGACTCAGTAGACCGACTTGGTCTTTCAATAATAACATACAACTCAATTCCAAACACATACCCACGCGGGGTCAAAATACAATAAACTCCCGTACAACGGGAAAAGATACCTGCAATGAAAAGAAAATACGACTAGACCTAAATGACATCAACAGATCCTCGTGTGATTAGTATCGTTCATCTTTCATCATCCTTCGTGCCGACCCTGTGCTATGCTCCAAAACCTGAATGCAAAAATAGACATCCACCCCCCGAATACTCGGGGGTTAGCAAAACTCCACTGTTTTGCTAGTGCAAGTACAAGTGCAAAAATACGAGCCATACAATACAAGTGCCAAGAACAATAATAATCAGGAATCCTCAAAGATCCAAACGTAAAGAAATGTACTTCCCGTGGCAAGAGTTTGGGTAAACATTTCCAAAACCGAAAGATCGCAAATAAGGGAAACAATTTACAAAACAGTTTAAAATGCCATCGAGAGTTTTAATAGAAAACAATTTAGGATTATAAAATCCTTCTCTTTCCAAAAATCAATAGGGTCACAGCCCAAATGTTTTGTTTTCGCAAATAGGAAACCACCAACAATTTACAGGGTCAGAGCCCAACTTCACATGTCCTCAACGGACGTAAAATCAACGAAACATAATCACGCACGCGCATCGCCTAAGACCGGGACGCTACCACCGACATCCCACCCGAGGCCTCGAAGGACCCTCCCGAGCTGGCTAGCGAAACAAATCACACACATCTCACGGTTGGATCAATCGCTTGTTGCATCCTCGCGACATGATCGCATGCCATGTGCCACCGTAGATTATCTCAGGCTCTCACGGTTGGATCAATCACTTGTTGCATCCTGACCACATGATCACGTGCCATGTGTCACCGTAGACCTTCAACCATATCCACACATTCACACAAATAACATATCACATCAAGGATATTCAAACAATTCGCCCAGAGGCATCAAACACTTAGCAAAACACCACGTCAATCCACAACGCACCGAAATGAAATAATATACGTCCACACACAATACCAAGTGCAACATTAACACCAAGCATATACATAGAATTCACATAGTTATTCACAAACCACGCCATTCACAAAACACACGCGTTTTGAAAGCAAGCCTTTAACAAGGCTAAACCGAATCTTTTGAAAGTTCAATTCAAACGACCAAACAACCACATTTAGACGATCACTAATTATCATATCCATAAAACAAGAATAGTATGGGCAAGGTACTTGCCTCAAAATCACGATCGCAATAAGACGACGGATAGGACGCGGTCGAATAGCCCCGAATCCCCGAACAATATCAAGAACGTGATAGCACCACGAGTATTACGAGAATAACACCACACGAATCATCAATCACCAAACGGGATTCAACATCGGAATCCTCGAACACCTATAAACCTCCGGAAGGAACAATAACACATGGTTACGACGAGAATCAAGGCCAAAACAATGGAAATCCCAACAAACTATCGAAGGGAAACTCATTGGGACATTTAATCGAACACTAAATGTTCAATAATTCCCAAGAACACTCGAATCGTCAATCGAGTTAAACAAACTTGATATATGGATATACAACCCATAGAACACGATTAATAACATCATACTACACCAATCGATGTATCAAAATCGGATTAGAAACGAAATCAAGAACAATTTCTCCAAAAAGTCAACTTGAAGGAAAATCAAGAATATACCTTGATTTGACGAAGAACACGGATGGATGATGATATAATCAACAAGAATCTTCCAAAATGCCTTGGAAATGATTAGAATCGCCAAGAACTCGATTTCCCGAGCCTCCCGTCGCCAAACCAAAAGGAAGAAAATCGCGTAGAAAATGAAGTCTGGCCGAGCCAGCTATATATAGCCGGCAGGTTACGGCCAGAATCGGCAGTGCCTTACGGCCGTAACTCGGTCCCTTAAGGCCGTACTCGGCAGGCCTTACGGCCGTCGCATTCGTCAAAAATCGCCCGGACCAATGGACACTTACGGCCGTAACTTCGCACACATTACGGCCAGAATCGCCTTCGTCGAGAAGCGCCGGGCGCCATATGGCCGTACCCGATCACGCCTTACGGCCGTAAATGGCACACGTTACGGCCGTAATCGCACCTTACGGCCGTAACTCGGCCAGCCGAGCCAGCTCCGGCCGTGACTTCGTGTAGCCCTCCGACGCCGGACGACCCGAAACCCGAACTCGAGTAAAAATCGAAGATACGGTTACGAAGTACTCGCAAAGACGAATCCAAGCGCTAAGAGAACACACGATTCCGACCACCCGAAGTGTCGGAATTCGACAACGGAAGTAATTACCCCAAACTTTGGGAAATTACAAAAATGGCCCAAAATGTCCGAAAATCACGATACATGATCGAAACACCGAACCAAAGCTCACAACATGAATAATAACATTAAATGAACTTGCTAGAAACTCGAAACAACAGTTTCGGACGAGATTCGCAAGAATCGAGCTCAAGTGCGGAAAAGTCGCTAAAAAGCACGGAACTCAACAAAACGACACCGAAACGAACTCGGATGACAAAAAGTGCAGAATTAATCATTCTCGAAATTACGAAACGGTCACGAGCGAGTCGTCAAAACGGACTTCCGTCGAAAAAAGAAAATTACCGAAATTCGAAATTGCGGATATTACATTCTACCCTCCTTAAAAGAAGTTTCGTCCCGAAACTTAAAACAAGTAGGGAGAACCAATATCCCCGCCACGAAAACTCAACGAGATACACAAGAAATGCGTAACTTACGCCCATCGGCGAAACGTTACAAGCAACGCAAAGGAATATACGGCGTGAAAACACGCTCCAGGACGACCAACACAATGCCACCGGTAGAGACATAATAGAATCAACAAGTGACAAGTGTCATCAAACAGATAATACAATCAAGTCGATTATCCGAACAATCACAAAACACAACCAACGAAAATCAATACGATTGACCAACCCAACGGTATATCAATCAAAACATGAGCCACACGCTGAACAAATACGGAATTCCACCGCCCAAGGGTTGGAAGATCGAAAACGAGACTAATTTCCCGAACTTAAGGGAATTTCGAAGGAGTCTGAATGTTCAACAATCACGAAACGAGATCAACAAAAACCGAACAATCAAACGATCGAACCACAAAGATCGAGACAACAAAAATCGAACGATCATGTTCGGATCACGAAGAACAATAAGGTTCAACCGACAACTCCGAGGTTCACATCTCGACTCGAGACAAAACATGATCCGGTGAAAACAACAAGATGCACACTCGCATAAGATCCACAGGAAAGGGAATAACAATTGAAAAGTCACAACGACGAACGAGTAATTCCGAAATAATACCACCCTCGTTCGATCAACAAAAGCAAGGGGCAGGACAAGCTCAGAAAATGTCAATGAACATAAACGAGCCGTCAGAGTCGAAAATACAGAAGTTCCAAATCCGATCCACTTTGAATAAAAGAATTAGTAGAATCAAAAGATGCTACTTCCGAACAAGGTTCACAAGAATCGAACCGAACTCGGAAAAGTTACAGCGATAACCAGATCGACCCAAAACAAGATCACAGCTCGTTCGAACGATGAAACCGAAATACAGAACAAGTTCAGAAAGTATCAACGAACATGAGTGTATCGATAGACTGGAGAAAGAGAAAATATAGAAGCCAAAAATAATACGGGTATTATATTCGACCTCTTCTAAAAGAAGTGTCGTCCCCGAAACTCACAACAACGAAATCAAGGAGACGACACAACAGGTAATCGACAGAAACATCCTTCAAAGGCCTCTCAAAGCCGATTCTGATATCTGTGCTGAAGCGCGAACTCCGAAAGTCTCGATAGCCAATTCGCAAAACTGAATTCGGTGACCCACGAGTCCACACTCGAAATGTGTTACTGACGAGAAGGACAACTTGCACGTACATTCCCCCGGCACATCACGGTTGAAATGCCTCGGCTCGGCATACCGAAAATACAAATGCTAGATACAATGGAACATAACACCGCAAAACAACATACCGGAGATGCCAACTCAGCACAACAGGGAATCATAACACATATCATATACAACGATTACCATCTTAAAGTAATACACACACAAACACTACAACAACGACGGTATCGTTTGGCGACCTCAATGGCCTGAACGATAACCAGCACGTAATACATACATCATGAAACAATCACATATGTACACCAACGTACAAACCCAAGCTTCAACATCTCACACTCGTGTGGGACACGCAATCCACCACGAGACGACAACCATTAAGTACCAGTTCACACCTCTCAAAGAGGGCTAGTACAACAAATACGTGGCAACGCCTCAACGTTCATGCCACCAACTCGATCATATTCGGGAGTTAACATCATAGCGACAAAGCCAACATCATACATACATACCCAGCCCTCAAACGGGAATGGATAGGTTTTAAAAACGAAAACCTCATTTGGAAAATAATTTAGAAAAACACCTCGATCTTGAGTATCACATTTCCAAAAAAGTAAAAACGTGAAACATCATTATCGAGACTTTGGAAAACCATTTCGCATTTGATAAAAATGAGGACACTTTCTTTTAGTGAATAGCTTTAATATTCGACCCTCGGGTCTAAGTAAAAGTGTTTATAAAACATTGAAAATATCTCAAAACATTTTGGTCCTCGAGGCAGAAGAATTTTGAAACATATTGTGGCACCCTGGAAGTACCGCGAGAAAACAATTCATTTTAAACGTACGTCTCGAAATTTATTTCTAAGATACTCAAGTTTTCGAAAATAATTCAATGCCAAAGAAAAAGGACGATGCCAAAAAGGCTAGAATGCCCAAAAATTTCAGGTAATTACACAAAACTTTATAGCGCCGTGGGTCCCGCGCCGGAACCCACTAGGATAAAACCATTTACAAAAATGCCAAAAAGGCCGATGACGGTAATATTTCAAAAACTCACAAAAGCCATTTACAAAATGCTAAATACCGTCATAAGAATTTCGCCAAAACGATCAAGGCCATAATGCCAAAAACTCGGTTAAGGGAATCTGTTTTCGAAATAAATCTCAGTCGGTAAAATACCGAAAGTCATTACAAAAGAACTCACGCAGCGGATAAAAGAAATACGGTTCAACATACACAATCGAGCAACACTACTCCTCATATGAACGAAATATGAGAGTCAAATAACCACATATCAAGAAATCAAAATCCATAAGAGGATTCCGTCATTAATCAAATAATCATAAAATAGCTCGTGACACACGAGGCACAACACAAAGAAGGGAGACTTACAGCCACAAGTCGCACGAAGATGATGATCGCCCACGATACTAATCACGACCAACAAACTCATACGACGCGTCGCGACACGACTTAGTCAGACATAATCCGACAAGACAAAACTCAACAGACACCACTGGCCCGACAGCCTAGGTTTCCACAACCTAAGCTCCGATACCATTTATGTAACACCCCCAATCCGCTCAGGGATATTACACGCCGTAGACCCTCTCTTCGAGGATCTACCAGGCTGATAACTAAAATCAAACATCTAAACCTCGCCTTTAAGGCTAAAATGACTCAGTAGACCGACTTGGTCTTTCAATAATAACATACAACTCAATTCCAAACACATACCCACGCAGGGGTCAAAATACAATAAACTCCCGTACAACGGGAAAGATCTGCGTAAAAGAAAATACGACTAGACCGAAACGACATCAACAGATCCTCGTGTGATTAGTATCGTTCATCTTTCATCATCCTTCGTGCCGACCCTGCGCTATGCTCCAAAACCTGAATGCAAAAATAGACATCCACCCCCCGAATACTCGGGGGTTAGCAAAACTCCACTGTTTTGCTAGTGCAAGTACAAGTGCAAAAATACGAGCCATACAATACAAGTTCCAAGAACAATAATAATCAGGAATCCTCAAAGATCCAAACGTAAAGAAAAGTACTTCCCGAGGCAAGAGTTTGGGTAAACATTTCCAAAACCGAAAGATCGCAAATAAGGGAAACAATATACAAAACAGTTTAAAATGCCATCGAGAGTTTTAATAGAAAACAATTTAGGATTATAAAATCCTTCTCTTTCCAAAAATCAATAGGGTCACAGCCCAAATGTTTTATTTTCGCAAATAGGAAACCACCAACAATTTACAGGGTCAGAGCCCAACATCACATGTCCTCAACGGACGTAAAATCAACGAAACATAATCACGCACGCGCATCGCCTAGGACCGGGATGCTACCACCGACATCCCACCCGAGGCCTCGAAGGACCCTCCCGAGCTGGCTAGCGAAACAAATCACACACATCTCACGGTTGGATCAATCGCTTGTTGCATCCTGGCCACATGATCGCATGCCATGTGCCACTGTAGATTATCTCAGGCTCTCACGGTTGGATCAATCACTTGTTGCATCCTGACCAAATGATCACGTGCCATGTGTCACCGTAGACCTTCAACCATATCCACACATTCACACAAATAACATATCACATCAAGGATATTCAAACAATTCGCCCAGAGGCATCAAACACTTAGCAAAACACCACGTCAATCCACAGCGCACCGAAATGAAATAATATACGTCCACACACAATACCAAGTGCAACATTAATACCAAGCATATACATATAATTCACATAGTTATTCACAAACCACGCCATTCACAAAACACACGCGTTTTGAAAGCAAGCCTTTAACAAGGCTAAACCGAATCTTTTGAAAGTTCAATTTAAACGACCAAACAACCACATTTAGACGATCACTAATTATCATATCCATAAAACAAGAATAGTATGGGCAAGGTACTTTCCTCGAAATCACGATCGCAATAAGACGACGGATAGGACGCGGTCGAATAGCCCCGAACCCCCGAACAATATCAAGAACGTGATAGGACCACGAGTATTACGAGAATAACACCACACGAATCATCAATCACCAAACGGGATTCAACATCGGAATCCTCGAACACCTATAAACCTCCGGAAGGAACAATAACACATGGTTACAACGAGAATCAAGGCCAAAACAACGGAAATCCCAACAAACTATCGAAGGGAAACTCATTGGGACATTTAATCGAACACTAAATGTTCAATAATTCCCAAGAACACTCGAATCGTCAATCGAGTTAAACAAACTTGATATATGGATATACAACCCATAGAACACGATTAATAACATCATACTACACCAATCGATGTATCAAAATCGGATTAGAAACGAAATCAAGAACAATTTCTCCAAAAAGTCAACTTGAAGGAAAATCAAGAATATACCTTGATTTGACGAAGAACACGGATTGGATGATGATATAATCAACAAGAATCTTCCAAAATGCCTTGGAAATGATTAGAATCGGCCAAGAACTCGATTTCCCGAGCCTCCCGTCGCCAGCCGCCGAAAAAGGAAGAAAATCGCGTAGAAAATGAAGTCTGGCCGAGCCAGGCTATATATAGCCGGCAGGGTTACGGCCGTAACTCGGTCCCTTACGGCCGTACTCGGCAGGCCTTACCAGAATGCATTCGGCATTCGTCAAAAATCGCGACTAAATGGACACTTACGGTCAGAAACTCGCACATTACGGCCAGAATCGGCCTTCGTCGGAAGTCGCCGGGCGCCATACGGCCGTGCCGATCACGCCTTACGGCCGTAATCGCTGCATTACGGCCGTAACGCACCTTACGGCCGTAACTCGGTCGAGGCCAGGCCACTGCCGTAGTGACTTCGGCGTAGCCACTCCGGCCGGACGACCCCGAAACCCGAACCTGAGTAAAAATCGAAGATACGGTTACGAAGTACTCGCAAAGACGAATCCAAGCGCTAAGAGAACACACGATTTCGACCACCCGAAGTGTCGGAATTCGACAACGGAAGTAATTACCCCAAACTTTGGGAAATTACAAAATTGGCCCAAAATGTCCGAAAATCACGATACGTGATCGAAACACCGAACTAAAGCTCGCAACATGAATAATAACATTAAATGAACTTGAGAGAAAATCGAAACAACAGTTTCGGACGAGATTCGCAAGAATCGAGCTCAAGTGCGGAAAAGTCGCTAAAAAGCACGGAACACAACAAAACGACACCGAAACGAACTCGGATGACAAAAAGTGCAGAATTAATCATTCTCGAAATTACGAAACGGTCATGAGCGAGTCGTCAAAGCGGACTTCCGCCAAAAAAAGAAAATTACCGAAATTCGAAATTGCGGATATTACAATACAGACATAAACTGAAGACCCATAGCCTTTATATGACCATCATTCTTCACTTGAGAAAGCGGCTTTGTTAAAGGATACGTTGTGTTATTATCCATGTGAACTTTGCATATCCTCACATCGCCACGAGTGACAATCTCTTGAATGAGGTGAAACTTTCTAAGTACATGTTTGGATTCTTGTTGTGATCTTAGTTCTTTAGCTTGTGCAATAGCTCCATTGTTCTCACAGTGCAAATTTACTAGATCAATAATGCTAGGAACCACATCCAGTTCGCCAATGAACTTCCTCATCCAAACAGCTTCTTTAGCTGCTTCCGAAGCGGCTATGTACTCAGCTTCCGTTATAGAATCAGTTGTGGTTGGTTGTTTGGAACTCTTCCAGCTAACAGCACCACCATTCAAGCAAAATATATATCCAGACTGCAATTTTGAATCATCTTGGACTATCTCAAAACTGGCATCGACATAGCCATTAAGGACCAAATCACTATCTTGACCACCATATATCAAGAACATATCTTTAGTCCTTCTCAAGTACTTAAGTATGCTTTTGACTACGGTCCAGTGAGCCTCACCAGGGTCAGACTGGTATCTACTGGTTGCACTCAATGCAAATGATACATCCGGTCTAGTACATATCATGGCATACATGATAGATCCTATAGCCGAAGCATAAGGTATCAAGCTCATTCTATCTCTCTTTTCCATCGAACAAGGACTTTGAGTTTTACCGAGTTCTATGCCATGTGACATAGGTAAGAACCCTTTCTTACTATTAAGCATACTGAACTGTTTCATTACCTTGTTAACATATGTACTTTGACTTAGGGCAAGAAGCCTTTTAGATCTATCTCTATATATCCTTATACCCAGTATATAGGCAGCTTCCCCTAAGTCCTTCATTGTAAAACATTTACTTAGCCAAAGCTTAACAGTTTGCAAAGTAGCGATGTTATTTCCAATGAGTATGATATCATCCACATAGAGTACTAGAAAAATAATTGTGCTCCCACTAATCTTCTTGTATACACGAGGTTCATCTTGATTACTAATGAAACCAAACTCTTTGATTTTTTCATCAAAATGAAGATTCCAACTCCGGGATGCCTGCTTCAAACCATAAATGGCTCTTAGAAGCTTACATACTTCATTAGGATTATTTAGATCGACAAAACCTTCGAGATGTATCATATACACATCCTCATCTAACTTCCCATTAAGAAAAGCGGTTTTGACATCTATTTGCCATATCTCATAGTCATAATATGCTGCTATGGCAAGTATACTTCTAATTTATTTCATCATTATGACTGGCAAAAAAGTTTCATCATAGTCAATACCATGAGTCTGTCTGTATCCTTTCGCCACGAGTTGTGATTTGTATGTTTGTACAACGTCATCCATGTCCTTTTTATTTGTAAAGATCCATTTGTACGCAATTGCTTTGGAACCTTCAGGAAGATCAACCAAAGTCCATACTTGATTATCATACATGGATTGCATTTCGGATTTTATCCCTTCAAGCCAACTTTCGCATTCAATGCTAGTAGTTGCTTCATTGTAGGTTGTGGGTTCATCTAGATCCATGAGTTCCACATTTTTGTCATATGTGATGATAAATCCATATCTCTCAGGTTCACAATGATTATGTACAAACCTACGCAGAGCTGGTATAGAAGAAGTGATCTCAATATCTCTATGTGAGTTTAAATCAGTTTTATCTAAAGGTTCAGTATCTATTTGTGGCCCTCTCATCTCATGAAGAGTTATTTTACTCCCACTATTTATCTTGGAAATAAATTCCTCCTCAAGGAATACTCCAGATCGAGCAACAAACACTTTGTTCTCTGATGAGATGTAAAAGTAATATCCTTTAGTTTCCTTAGGATATCCCACAAAAAGACGTTTATCCGATTTGGGTGATAATTTATTAGTGATAAGTAGCTTTACATAAGCTTCACAACTCCAAATCTTAAGGAAAGACAAAACAGGTTGTTTCCTTGTCCATATCTCAGATGGTGTGCTTTGAACTTATTTAGATGGTACTCGATTTAAAATGAATGCAGCAGTCTCTAAGGCATAACCCCAAAAAGAAATTGGAAGATCAGCTTGACCTATCATCCATCTAACCATGTCTAACAAGGTTCGATTTCTCCGTTCCGACACACTATTCCATTGAGGTGTTCCAGGTGGGGTTAGTTGTGAAACAATTCCACAATTTTTGAGATGATCATCAAATTCATGGCTCAAATATCCACCACCACGATCTGATCGTAGTGCTCTAATAGTTTTGCCTAACTGATTTTGTACTTCATTTTGAAATTGCTTGAATTTCGTAAATGACCCATACTTATGACTCATTAAGTAGATATATCCGAATCTACTTAAGTCATTCGTGAACGTTATGAAGTATTGGAAACCTCCTCTAGCATTTGTATTCATTGGTCTACATACATCAATATGTATTAAGCCTAATAAATATGCATCTCTCTCAGTATGGCCCGTGAAAGGAGCTTTGGTCATTTTGCCTAATAAGCAAGATTCACACATATCATATGATTCTAAATCAAATGTCTCCAAGATTCCATCTTTATGGAGTTTGGTTATACGTTTCTCGTTAATATGGCCCAAACAGCAATGCAGAAATATGTTTGGTTTAAATCATTTGATTTAAGTCTTTTCACATTTATGTTACAGACAGATTTGGAACTTTCAAGATTTATGGGATATAATCCCCCACTCATCAAGGCATCTCCATAAAAAATACGTTTATTAAATATGGACATTACACTGTTCTTAATAGTAAAGTCATAACCTTCCAAATCAAGGCAAGAAACTGATATAATGTTTCTACACATAGCAGGAACGCAATAACAGTTATTAAGTTCCAATACAAGTCCACTTTGTAGCTTTATATTATAAGTCCCTACGGCAATAGCAGCAACTCTTGCTTTATTTCCAACACTTAGGTCCATTTCACCTTTTGGTTGTTTACTCCTTCGCAACCCCTGCGCATGCACACAAATGTGAGATTCACTACCGGTATCTAATACCCATGATGAAGAAGTAGATAAATTGACTTCTATAACAAGAATACCTGAAGCAGCAATCTCACTGCTCTTCCGTTTCCTCATTTCTTCCAGGTAGGCCTTGCAATTCCTTTTCCAATGACCAGTTTCATTGCTGTGGTAGCAAACCCCTTTTTGGGTTGTTTCGATGACTTCTTGAAAGGTTTAGGTTTGGGTTTAGGCAACATTTGCATTTTACCCTTACCTTTATCTTTCGAGGCCATCTTATTCCCTTTCTTTTGAACCATTAAAACATTAGGAACAACTTTATTAATGTTTGTCTCAATTTGTTTTAGCATCTCATGCAACTCAGTAATAGTTTTCTCCATGTTGTGCATGTTGAAGTTTACTACAAACTCATTGTACTCTGAAGGCAGTGATGCTAAGATCATATCTGTAGCGAGTTCCTGACTGATAGGAGCTCCTAGCCTTTCAAGATGCTCAATGTATCCCTTCATATTAAGGACATGAGCACTCACAGAAGTACCTGAAGACACTTTACAACCATTCAATGCCTTCATAGTGGCAAACCTCTCCTGACGGGCTTGCTCTTGGAATATTTCCTTACGATGACCCATCATTTCATAAGCTTCCATGTCCTCGAACTGTATCTGCAGCTCCGAGTTCATGGTTGCTAGTATAAGGTATGTCACATCCAAAGAATCATTCATAAACTTATTTTAAGTGGTGTAGTATGTAATATCCGAAATTTCTACTACTGTTGTTTAATATTATTTTGTCCGAGTTATATTGTACAGCGTGGAATCTGTACAGTATGGATAAAACAATTGAAGTACTGAGACATTTGTATTGGTATAATTACTGCATTTGGTTGACAGTTGTATTTGAAGATATTGTGTGTCGGGCGTAACATATGAGAATATTATTGGAAGGAGTATATGTATTCAGTATGCCGTATGTTCGTATTCTGTATGTCGAGACCTTGGACAAGAATAAGCTGAAAATGGCTAAGTATAGCCACGATAGCGCACGCTACTACGTATACTTAGCGTACGCTAAGGCACAAGGATTATGTATGTTAATGATTACAGTTAACGTACGTTAAGATGCTAAGTGTTACGTACACTATGTATAAGGAATTACATACGTAACAAGAGGAATCAGACAGCTCAGGCTATGGCCGACAGGTGGGACCCATGGTCGGCAGCTTTCGGTGAAGAACGTGCTTGGTCGAGTCAACTCTTGGTTAACGTACGCTATGGGTAGTGCATTACGTACGTTAAATGAGGATTTACTATAGCAACTTAACGTATGTATTACGTACGATATGAAGGAAATATTACGTACGTAAGCAAGTGAACGAATCAGGTCAGTGAGTTCTGGAATGATGTTACGTACACTATGTTGGATGTGTAGCGTACGCTAGAGAGAATTACGTACGTTAATGTTGAGTGATAACGTACGTAATGAACAATGCAGTTTATAAAATGAAGATCGGCTTCTCATTTCTTCACGAGAGAAAAACCTTTCCTCCTCCAACCTTCGTCCCTCTAAGCATGTTAGTGAGTTTTAGCCTCTTCCAACTTGATTATAAGCTTGGAAACATGGATTTTAGGCTTGGAGATGAAGATGTTGATGATTCTTGAAGAGTTCTATTGGGTTATTCATGTCCTTGAGGTATGTTGTTGAACTCTACACCTTGATTTCAGATTTTTGCTATTGTTATCCGTATTTGATTCATATGATGATGATTAGGGTGTTGTTATGATTCTTGAGGTTATGAGAAGTGTATATTGAAGAATACGATAATACATGATGTGGATTACGAATTGGATGATTATCTACATGTTAAAGGATATCGAATTAGGTTGTTTTGATGGCTATGAACATGATTTCAAATCACTTAGTGTTCTTGAGGAACTTCTTGATGAATATGACATAGCAAGACGATCGTATGTTGAATTATCGGTATCTTTAGATATGAAGATCGAATGTTCGTTGATTGTAGTAGTAGACTGCACAGATAAAATAACATACGCTAAGTATTTTGCATAACGTACGTTATACTCAGTAACCATCAGTACTGTTCTTACAAATAGAGACTTGACGAGATATACAAATATCCATCCGATATGATACATTCAGAATGAACATCAATAAATAGCTCAAGCATCACAATGATAAAATGAGTACAATACACAATATGAGATACACAAAAGTCGTAAAGAGCATTGATGGGTCACAACAGTTGGAATAAACGGAAATGAAAGAAAATGTGGATATTACATTCTCTCCCTTTAAAAAGAAGTTTCGTCCCGAAAATTACAAGGGGAATAATTCGCGGTATCTCGCCTTCATACTATCTTCCGTTTCCCAAGTAGCCTCTTCCTTACCATGCCTCGACCATTGCACTTTAACCAAAGGAATGGTTTTATGCCTTTCTTCATCTGACGCTCCAAAATCTGAATCGGTTTCTCCTCAAATGTGATGTCGAGTCCTAGTTCAATCTCTCTAAAATTAATAACATGGCTAGGCTACGATACATACTTTATGATCTGGGACACATGAAATACGTTATGCATGTGACTCAAGGACGGGGGCAAACCAACCGATATGCCAGATCTCCAACTCGCTCTAAAATCTCGAAAGGTTCAATATACCTCGGACTATGTTTACCCTTCTGACCGAAACGGTAAACTCCCTGAGTGGCGACACCTTCTGTAATACATGGTCTCCAACCTCAAACTCTAACGGTCGGCGACGCATGTCGGCATAGGACTTTTGTCGACTCTGAGCTGTCAATAAACTATCATGAATCAAAGCAATCTTCTCTCTCATCTCAGCAAGTAAATCCGTCTCAGTACCAATCAATTCAGATGCATCATCCCAACGCAGTGGCGATCTACACCTCCTTCCATATGAAGCTTCAAAAGGTACCATTTTGATCGAGGCATGCCAACTATTGTTGTACGTAAACTCGACCAATGGCAGATGCGACTCCCAATCGTCTTTTCAGTCTAAAGCACAGGCTCTCAACATATCCTCAAACATCTGTATCGCCCGCTCTGACTGTCCATCTGTCTAGGGATGGTAGGATGTACTGAGTCTCAACTCGGTCCCCAAAGCTCGATGAACAACATGCCAAAAATGTGATACAAACCGACCATCTCGATCAGAATTAATACTCTTAGGAGTCCCATGCAACCTCATGATTTCTGCAATAAACACCCGGGATAGTCTCTCCGGTCCCCACACATCCTTAAGACCCAGGAAATGAGCAGATTTTGTTAGTCATTCGATAATGACCTAAATCATGTTCATTCTGGTCCGAGTCCTAGGCATGCTGGTAATGAAATTTATAGAAATATCCTCTTACTTCCACTCCAGAATAAGAAGTGGTCGCAATAACCCCACGGGTCGCTGATGCTCGATCTTAACCTGCTGACAAGTCAAACACTTCGACATAAACTTGCTAACGTCCGTCTCTAACTTGCTCCACCAGAAGTTACTCCTAACATCCTTGTACATTTTGCTGGTACCAGGGTGTATGGAATAACGTGTAGTATGAGCTTCTCTTACAATTTTTTGTCTCAACTCAATATCACATGCTACACACAATCTGCCTTGAAATCTCAAAATCGTGTCATCCTGAACCACAAACCCAGGGGCTTTCCCTTTCTTCACATCCTCACTTAAGTGAACTAAAGACGGGTATTCATACTGCCTCGCCTTGATGTCATCAATCAAAGACGAAGTGATTTATAATGCACACAACTGACCCTGAACTCTTTGAAGCAAAACTTTGATATTTTGACAAATTAAATCCCACTGAATCTTGATTTGAGGTGTAAGTACTTCTAACATATGTAGAGCCATCGCTTTACGACTCAACGCAGCCGCTACCACATTAACCTTGCCCGGATGATTAAGAATCTCAAGATCGTAGTCCTTGATTAATACTAGCCACCTACGTTGCCTGATGTTCAATTCCTTATGGCTGAAGATATACTTCAAACTCTTGTGACCCGTGTAAATCTTACACGACGATCTGTAGAGATAATGCCTCCAAATTTTAAAAGCAAAAACTACCCCAGCTAATTCTAAATCGTGAGCAGGGTAATTTGCTTCATATGGTTTCAACTAATAAGACGCATAGGCAATAACCCTATCTCTCTGCATCAAAACACATTCAAGTCCGAGGCCTGAAGCATCACTGTAAACCACAAAATCATCGCTCCACTGTGGCAGATCTAGAACTGGTGCGGTGGTCAATCGCTTCTTCAACTCCTCGAATATATTCTGCCTATCCGTATTCCATTCGAATTTCTGATTTTTCTGAAGCAACTGCATAAGTGGTCGAGCGATCTTGGAAAATCCTTCGACGAACCTACGGTAATAACCTGCAAGTCCTAGAAAAATCCTCACTTATTTCACATTCTTAGGTGGTTCCCATGCCAGTACTGCCTCTGTCTTCTGTGGATCAACCCGAACTCCTTCCACTGATATCACATGTCCGAGGAATGTTACTTCTTTGAGCCAAAACTCACATTTGGAAAACTTCGCATACAACTGCTCAGCTCTCAAAATGTAACATAATACGAAGATATACATCATGCTCCTCCTGACTCCAGGAATAGATAAGAATTTCGTCAATAAAAATGACTACGAATTTGTCCAGATACTCGATAAAAACTTTGTTCATCAACTGCATGAACATTGTTGGGGCATTGTTTAGCCCGAAAGTCATAACCACAAACTCGTAATGTCCATATCTAGTCCGAAAGGCAGCTTTCGGTATATCACTATCCCGAATCCTCAACTGATAATAACCCGACCGCAGATCAATCTTTGAGAAGACTATCACCCCCTGAAGCTGATCAAACAAGTCATCAATCCGGGGCAAAGGGTATTTATTCTTGATGGTCAGCTTGTTTAATTCTCGATAGTCGATGCATAAACTAAGCGATCCATCCTTCTTTTTAACAAAAAGTACAGGCACACCCCAAGGCGATGCGCTCAGTCGAATATACCCTTTATCTATCAATTCACCCAACTGTTTCTTTAACTCTAACATCTCTGATGGTGCCATATGGTACGATGCTCGATAAACATGAGCCGCATTCGGCTCTAGATCAATAGGAAACTCGACTTGTCGCTGCAGTGGTAGTCCCGACAAGTCATCCAGAAATACGTTAGGATATTCATTAATGACTGGAATCGACGACATATCAACTCGAACATCTTCCGCCTTCAAAGCGTAACACCAATAGCCTACGCAACCTTGGTTCAGAAGTTTCATCACCTTCCAGGCGCTGATCACACTCCCTGATCTACCCGGCTTACAACCCACAAGAGTATGTTCCATGCCATCCTCAGCCACTATCGAGATAGTACGAGTCCGATAGTCTATGATAGCACTGTGACGATCTTGTCAATCATCTCTGGCGATCAAATCCTCACCCTTTAAGTCTACAACAATGAGGTTATAGGGCCTCTCTCGGTTCCCGATCCTCACTGGGTAGTCTCTGACTTCCCGGTTCCTAACCGTATAATCCCTACTAGGCATACCCACTACGAACGGCTCATAGTTAAATAAACAGTCAATACCAATACGACATACACAATCCCAAGCAAAAAAAGAATGAGTAGCACCAGAATCATATAGCACCGATACTAGATGAGAAAGGATCTGAGTGGTACCTGATGCCATCAAAGCGTATGTCTCCTCAGTGCATCTCATCTGGTATAGACGTGGGTGTACCGATCCCGAACTCGATACTGTATGGCGGTCCGGCTGACCCTGACCCCTACCACGGCTCGAACTCTGAGGGGTCTGAGCAACTGGGGTCCTCTGATCAACACTAAGCTCCTTCTGTACTGTAGTGGATGTCGGAGCTCTGGATACCCTGTAGCCCTCTAACAATGAGCTACACGATGCCCACTCTGCCCGCATGAAAAGTAATTACCAACGGAAATAGACAATCCTTCGCCACATGCTCGCTTGGACTGCAGTTGAAACAAACTCTGCCGCCAGGTATAGTGGACTGGACTGAGCGGTTACCCTTAGACCCTCCAGCTTGATGAAACAGCTTCTTCCTATATACTGGAGCAGATTGTGACTTCAAAAAACGACCACCCTTACCAGATGAGAAAGTGCCAGTAGTCTTCTATTTCTTAGCCTCGGAACCAGACTCTGACTCCGGAACTGCCATCTCAATCGCTAGAGCGCTATCCTGGCATTCCTTCAATGTAGTGCACATAAGTGGCTCCATGCTATGTGTGATATTCGGCTTCATGCACATATTAAAGTACCGAATCGTATCGGCCTCGTTCCTAACTTTATCCTTCACATAGCTCAATTGATGATTATAAGTAATGATGGCCTGAGATATCGGTACATTCTGCAGTGTAGCGGTAAAGAACTCGACTATCCTGCGCTCCCGAACCGGCGGTGGACAGTATTCCACCTCCATAGCGGTCTTAAACTCCTTCCAAGTGGCTACACGGTCTCTGGGCGTCACTGCCTCCCACTAATCCGCAGCTTCCTTATCCAGGAGGTACTGAGCAATAGGTACCCTCCTGTAGTCAGGACAAGATACAGCATCGATAGTCCTTCCCAACTGAAAGAGCCAATTCAACCTAACCTAGGGAGTCAGTATAACCAGCAAAACGAGGGGGGGTGCATCTTTGTCACTTTCTGAAGCCATTTGCTGGCTTCATATTCTGCAGTCGGGTGCGGATTCTGGCGCCCACCTCGAGTTTTCTGAGCTAGCTGAGCTACTAACGGCTGAAGTATAGAAGTAGCTCCTATGGCAGCATTATTACCCGACGGTTGGCCCTGACTGACTGATAAGTCCTGCTGTCCGTCAAAACTTAGGGGCAAAGTATTCAGCACTGAATGTGAAGACGAATCTGCAGATGAATGAGAAAGCAAAACCTCCTCATCGTTGGCACCACAACCATGGCCTCGGCCGCATCCCCGAGCTGGTCTACCACGACCTCTCAAGATACTGAAGAATAAGAGTTGAAAAGAACAAGATCAGCAAAATTCACAATTTACATCATTGGTACCCTATTTCACAATTCCAATTTACGTAAGAGAAGTAATACAGAAACGTAATAGTTTGAGGAGACTTACAGTCACGGGTCGTACGTAGAGATGGTAGCACGATTACATTATGCTCAACAACTGACTTACGACACAATTGACAGACCCAAAATTAACCGATAGCCTAGGTATTCACAACCTAAAGCTCTGATACCATAAATGTAACACCCTAATTCTCATAAGGGTCGTTACACACCGTAGAACCTTCATAAAGGTCTACCAGGCTAGGACATTCACACAATTTACAATAATTTCATAAGGACTAAATTAATAATGTAAATATGGATGTGGCCTTGGCCAAAACATTTTGGTTCAAATGCATAAAAACAGAATGTAAAATGAGTTCATTTCCCACACAGGGGACTCCAATGACATCTTTAAAACAAAATACGTTTACTCGTCTAACTCCGACGAACAACATAAGCATACTAAAATAAGTAACACAGACTCGAGCCTCATCATCGTGCTTGGCCATCCTTTGCATGCGTTTCCCGTGCTGGCTCCTTAGCTCTCTCGATACCTGAAATGCATGAAACGCATTTCCCCTATTTAAGGGGTTAACATTCAAATATCTAGTGTAAGTAAACAATTACACGACATTATATACAGATAGGATTTCATAATATCATCACATTTAGAAAGCTTTTTTGTAAACAATATTCCAGAATATCACATTTGTATCAAAACATCATTTTCTCAAAAACCATATCATCACGTCTCAACACCACGATAATCCACACTTGGTAACCCATGGCCGTACCAATTAGTATCGACCCCCAGAGGTCCCGCCGGACCCTCCCCAGGTGGGAAACCACTTCCGCGGTTGTACCCATTAGTATTGGCAAATGGAGGTCCCACAGAACCGTCCCCGGTTGGAAGAACAAAAACACACACATACGTTATCACAATTTATCATTCATATCGAAACCGTAACACACATAAGGTAATGTAATACATGTTCTTTCCTCGAATAACATGACGTGAAGGAAACGGTGAAAGAAAAGGGTTTCGGTCTAGTTCCCTTCAAAGGTTCGTTCCTAAATCACAACACTTTGGAAACGTAGGAAATCATCCTAATTTCTACCCGAAGGAACAACTCGTCGGACATTACGAGGGCACAATCCAACATAATCGAATAATAGAAGAGTTCACGAATTCTATTCCACAAAACTACAAGAATAACAAGGGATTTCGAATATACAACCCTAATCTGCAACAATATCGGCCGAATCATAATAATAAGATGGAATCACTAAAATTTCCAAAATTAGGGTTTAAGCCGATTTACCTTGATTCAAATGGTGGAATATGTTAGGATGATGATTTCTTCTTTGTAGGAACTCAAAAACGCGGATGGGTGATGATATCCAGCCTTAATCCACCATCACCCTCGAACCAAATCGCCAAATCGCCGGAAGAAAGAAGAGGAGATGAAAAATGGCGAAATCAGGACTGAAGTCCGCTATATATACCTGATATCGTTACATAAGCAACACCATAGGTATTACGTACATTAACAATTTAACATATGTTAACGCATCTGCTTTGCATACGCAACGAACCCCACAAAACCCACTGAGTCGATGAACAAGTAACATTACGTACATTGCATGGCAGGTTTATGATACGTAAGGGCAGCTAGCGTACGCTATATTCTGACGATAGCGTACGTAAGAGGATGTTGAGTGCTTACTGACCTGTTGCCTAGATATCATTACGTACATTGAGGATCTGCTTGAGACCAAGTTGGAAGCGGATAAAATGAGAATGTTACATTAGCCATGTGGTCGCACAATGCTGGATAGAATCTCGAACGGGGTTTTCAGGAACGCGCTAGAAGTAGCGCCCATTTCAGCGAAAGTTAGGGAAGGGAGATTGAGATGGTTTTGCCACGTCTGCATGAGGCAGGCTTCTGTTCCGGTGAGGAGGGTCGAGAGTTTATTGGTTGTCGGGGAGAGGAGGAGAGGTAGATCGAGGAGGACGTGGGAGGAGCAGCTGAGATTAGATTTGAAGGCCTTAAACCTTTCCGAGGCCATGACTGTTGATAGGGGCTCTTGGAGGCGCCAGATCAGAGTTGTGGATTCCTTTGTAGGGAGCGATGCTGTAGTTGAGAGCCTCAGGGTTGGGTTTCCTCAGTTAGCTTTGACCTATAACATTGCATCTTTTACTTTTATTGTATATTTTATCCTATTGCCTTTTGCATGTGGTGTATTTTTGACAGGGAGCTGTGCGCAGAGTCAACCTCTCTTCTATTAGAGCAACATTCATTGAGAGTGCAGTTGCCAAAGTCCCATTAGGTAAGTATCATGTGAATTAAGCCATGGGCTCAGGTATGGTTTGGAGCTTTTTCATATCATATGCTTCTTTGTATATATCACGCTATACTTTGTTGTGCACTAAGCTGGGGGTCTTCACGGAAACAACCTCCCTACCGTGAAAAGTCGGGACATGGTCTGCGTACATCTTACCCTCCCCAGACCCTGCTCTACGCGGGATATACTGGGTATGTTTGGTTTGGTTTGGTTTTGATTTTTGGAGGTTCCAAATTTTTTGAGATATTTTCAAAATTTCTATAACTGCGATATTGAGGTATGTTGGTATTGTGTTGAAACTTCACATGGGAGTCGTATTCTAGTATCACGGGAGATCATCAACTTCACGCACCTGTAAGTATATTGTTTTGGTTATTCGCTTGTGGTGAGGATTGATTACTTTCGTGATGAGTTTGGAAATTTTGGTTGAGCTATTGTTTGTGACAGGATTGCAAGTTTTGAGGACTAAACTTATTTTAAGGGGGGTATTATGTAATATCCTAGAATTTCAGTATAAATTTTTCGAATTATTTTATCTGAGATATATTGGATAGCATGGTGTCTATACAGTATGGATAAAATAAATTGGGAACTGAGACAGTTGTACTGGTAAAATTGACGTAATTGGTCGACAGTTATATTTGAGGATATCGTGTATCGGGTTGTCTTAATTTTTATATCAGGTTTATTGTATGAGAATATTATTGGGATGAGTATGCGTATATGTTATGTTGAGATGACAGACAGGAGCAGATGTAAATGGCTAAGTATAGAAGCCATAACGTACGTTAAGTAGAGCAGCTTACGTACGTTAAAATACAAGTGTAACGTACATTATGTAGCACACATTACGTACGTTATGATAAGAATCAGACAGGATCCGATCTATGATCGATGAGTGGGCCCAGTGTCGGAAACTTTCGACGTGGATGTGCACAGGAGGGTCAACAAAGGACTTAATGTATGTTACGTTGATGGTGTTACGTGCATTATTTGAGTATGAAGATTATATGTGTTATACCTATTGTGTTACGTAAGTAAGAGTATATGTTGATAAGAAACGCAGCTTCTCGATTATGGATACGTATGTTATTGTTGTGAGATTATGTACGTTAAGGGTGCGTCCTATAGCAAGTCAACGTCTGTATTACGTACGCTATGGCATAGGCCTTACGTACGCAAGACATGACACGAATTGAGGCAGTGGCCTCTGGATTAGTATTACATACGCTATCAAGGTCGGATAATGTACGCAAGGTGCATCACATACGTTAGGTGGATCAGGTAACGTACATAACGACTGAAGTTATTATAAATGTGAGGGCTCCGTCACTTTGGTATTTTGAGGTGTTCACTTCGTTTTTTGCCCTTCAACCCTCCAAGATGGATTTTTGGATCTTCTAACTTGATTATGAGCTTGAGGACAAGGATTTGGAGTTTGAGATATGGAGTTATTGTTGATTCTTATGGTGTTCGATTGTGTTGTTCATCTTCATGAGGTATGTTGGTGTATCCCTCTCTTTACCTTCGGATTCTTAATGTTGTTGTTGATGTTTTATTCGTATGATGATAAATTACAGAAGTAATGTTAATATTATTGGGGTTTCATGGAGTCCCTATTGAGAAAATGATGATATGTTGATATATGTTGGACTATGAGTTAAGATGGTGGTTTAGATGTTAAAACACATATTGGATTATGTTGTTTTGATGAATATAAACAAAATAATGTTAATTGAACGTGGCTATGGATTAACTCATATTCTTGAATAAGTTCTTGGTGTATATGACATGATTAAGATGATTATATGTTGAAGTGTTAGAGGAAATAAGATTTCGACATTTTTTGGAAAGTCTCGTGTATAAGGTTCGACTTTGAAAAATTACCACCGATTCTTGAAAGCTCCCAAATTCTTAAACATAATAGTATGATAGTCCATCGAGTTAGATTTCTAATGGTTCAAACAGTAAGTTAATCGGAGTCCGGATGAGTGAGTTATGACCAGAATGGCAAAACCTATACTGTCTGTATTTGGAGAACATATTACGTACGTTATGAGTTAAGTTACGTACGTTAATGTGACTGGATGTATAAATATGTTCAACAATCCGGAAATTCACTTTCCAACCCTTCCTACCCGGTCCCCTATCAACCCAAGGCACCCAAACTCGATTTTTAACCCCTAAATCTCAGATTTTGAGTTAGTTTATCAAGTGTTTACATCTAGAAAAGTTTGGAACAAGGATTCTAACATTGTTCTTTATTCTTTCGCCGGATTGATGTAATTGATTTGAAATTCCACATTTTTGAATGTTTGAAGATGTCTTGGTATATTGGGGTTGTTTAGTTCGTATCGATGGCTAGAATCGTATAACGATGAAGGATATATATGGTTGTGATGGCGTTCTTCGTGTTCTTGATGTGGTTGGTGTTTATAAATTGATTATTCGAATATACCTTTGAATTATGCCTTCAAGGTGTTTGATTAAAGATTTGAGAGAGATATTGATTGAAATATTTTGGTTAAGTTTGTATATTCGGTTTATTGAATTGATATATGGGTTTTGCGAAATTGTGGGAAAATTGGAAAGAAGTGTAGGTTGAATAAATCGTGGGGTTATTCTTGTTAATTGGTCGTAGTAATTCGGATGCTGTTTTTTGGATTTGGTATTGATATATTAGAGGATATTGATTTCATGTCTATCTATATTTGGATAGATTGATATTTTTTAGGTCGTGACTGAAGAACTACCAAGTTAGAGTACTTGTGTACCCGAATTGACTTGTTGGCGTATCGGTATTTGAGGCAAGTTTATACTTGTTCAGTTCATAAAATTTAATAAATGATTTTGATTTCATTTCATTTATAATTCATATGGCAATGATATTATAAATGTAAATTGTCGGGATGACGGTTTGTATATTGTTCGTTGGTTTGGATTAAATCATAATGTATATGATTTAAATGTGTTTGGTGAAGACGGAGATGTGAGTTATCTTTGGTCTATTATATGGAATGTCGGATATCGAGGATATTTTATCGTGTTGACATTGATGCCGGGATGGTGGTTTATTGATATTAATGGACTGTACGTCATTAGAGATTATTCGAATAACTGTGTATTCATTCAGGGATGTTTGTTCGTAGAAAGGATATTATCTTCGGCTTCGAGGTAATTTAAGTATTGTTCAGTTATGAGGGTAATTATTCTGTTGAATTGTTGTATATGTTATATGTTGAGGTTTCGTATAATGAGATTCGTATTGGCTATTCGTTGAGGGATGTTGATCCCAGGACCATTGTTTGGTATTGCTGGTTGTGTTGATCGATCATTGAGGGATGATGATTCCAGGACTGTTGTGTTGAGATTGTTGATCATGTTGATCATTGTTTGGGGATGGTGATCCCAGGATGGTTGTTTTGTATATTGTTAGCCGTGTCGATCTTTCATTATCCGTGTGTCGTTGTTCACTTTGGTGAGTCTTTTGATCCTTATTGGATGTGTGTTTTCCTTGAGTTTTGTTGCCATGTTGCATCGTGACATATCTGAAGTCATATCCGCGTGCCGATTGGTTATGTGTAGGATTTTCACAGCGGTCACGTATAGTCATGTGTAGGTTCATTACCTTCACATTGAGCTGTGCACACGAGACGTACTTCATGAGACTGATTAGGTACAAGACCACACGTGTATTCGATCGATACCCGTTGATGGCTTTTGCACGGACATATTTCCGGATCGGGCATACTGTGACATCCATCTTGAGCCATAATAATTGGTCCTTCATACGCCATGTATGATTGGGTATGTTTGACGGTTTGCGACTATTTGTTCGAATGTTTAACACCCCCATGATTTACGGAGATATTACAGTGCCGTAGATTCTTTTTGGAGAACCTACCAGACTTAAATCAACATATAACTCGTTAAAAATTCACAAAAACCACAACATTTACTTATTAGAAAAACAAACTAAATTCAAACACGACGTACAATACAAAAACCAAACAACACATTGTCCCGTAGGATCACAACTGATACAACAGCTCACAGCTAATACAACCACATCCTTAACAGCAAAAACACGATATACATCACATGACAGTACCCGCGCGAGTACAAAACCAAAACACGACTATGACCACAACAATACAACCACCAACTCAAAATAGTGCACGATATCAATGTTGCCCACCAAGCTCATGTCCGCCCTGTGCTGGTTCTCCCACTGGGCCTGTACCTGAATTCTCAACAAGTATATCCAACCCCGAAGGGGTCAGCAAGAAGCCGGTGCAAGTACAAAGATTCTAGAATATGTACAATAAGTGAATACACAACAGAAATCACAGTGCCATCACAGATATTTCGTAATACAATACCACAAGCAACATCACAAAACAACCTCCCGGACTGTACTGGCCATGTACCTCACGCGAGATACACACCCCAGGAGTCCTCGTCAGGCTCTCTATGGTTGTACAACATGACCAAGCGATCCGTAGAAACTCGCAGTCTAACGGATCCCAGGGGACCCTCGCTGGTTTTACTCGGCTCGCACACACTCAATAACCACATGGCACAAATCACATTTTATGAAATTACCACTTTTCACAAAATCACATGTTTCACATATTCACACGAAGTACAATAAACACAATCAAAGTACTTGCCTCAATTAGGAACGACACAAGAATAACGAACGGAAGGACATACGGTCCGAACTCCTTCAACAATTGGATACCAGTTCAACAACATACCGAATCAATTATCACACCATGGAAACGGAAGGATTCACCCAAAGTTTTACCCTTATGGACATTTAATTGAACACTACGAAGACAACATGGTTCAGATTCAAACTACGGAAGAAAACTTGGAATTTAATCCATGAACTTCGGAGAAAAATGAAGGATTATGATTGCAACATCATAATCTAACACCAATCAGAGCTAGAACGGATTAAAATTGAAGATTTTAGCAAAATCCCCAAAATATGAAGAACTAGGAATTTAAACGAATTTTACCTTGATTCGGACGGAACGCAAGTGGAGGATGATGTTAGACATGAATCAAACTCCCCAAAATGATGCACAATGATACTCCTGATCAGATTTCTCAAAATCTACCGAAGAATCGTGAAGGAGGAAGAAAGATGGCTTCTAAACCCGTCACTTGGTCTTTTATAACCGAGTGCATTACGGCCATAACCGCGAGGGCCTTACGGCCGTAAAGGGTTTCTATCGGCTACTGCCCAAAATTCTAGGGCGCATTATGGCCGCTACTCGGCTAGGCATTACGGCCGTAATGCTCATCATCTTACGGCCATACTCGGCCGTTCCCTTACGGCCGTAACCGGCATCTCCCTTACGGCCGTAACCAGCATCTCCCTTACGTCCGTAACGAGTCCTGCCGAGCTACTGCCCAATTTGTGCGGGTGCACTGCGGCCGTAACCCGCAAAGCCTTACGGCCGTAACGCCTATTTACGGCCGCTAACTCGGCATTCTTACGGCCATAACCATCATGCCACAAATCCGACAGTCCGGCCAAAACGAACACATACCGAAAATCACAATACTCAACGATTACGAACCATGAACATTCCAATATCAATTCATGAATACACTCATCTCCAAATAACCATATTACAACAAGATGCATCCCAAAATAACACATGTAAAATACATGGATATTACGCCCTTACCCCTTAAAAAGAAGTTTCGTTCCGAAACTTAAGATTTGAATAGCTTAGGGTATCGGGCACGCATATTATCTTCAATTTCCCACGTAGCTTCCTCCATTCCATGTTTAGACCATTGAGCCTTTACAAACGGAATCGCTTTCCGTCTCAATTGTTTCACTCGTCGCTCCAATATGGCTAACGGTTGCTCCTCATACATAACATCATCATTAACTTCAATCTCTTGATAATCAATAACCTGGCTGGAATCTGGAACATACTTACGCAGTTGTTAAACATGAAACACGTTATGAGCATGACTAAGCGTCAGAGGTAACGCTAGTCGATAAGACACATCTCCTACTTTGTCCAGGATCTCGAAAGGACCAATATAACGAGGACTAAGCTTCCTTTTATTACCAAACCGAAGGACTCCATGAGTCGGCAATACCTTCAACAGCACATGATCTCCTGCCTGAAATTATAATGATCGACGCCGAACATCGGCATATGACTTCTGTCGACTCTGGGCGGTCAATAACCTTTGTCAAATAACATCAACCTTCTCCCTCGTTTGAATTAACAAATCTGGCTCTACTCCAAGTAACTCATACGGCTCATCCCAACAAAGTGGTGATCTACACCGTCTTCCATGTAGTGCTTCAAATGGAGCCATACCAATTGAACTGTGCCAACTATTATTATATGGGAACTCAATTAATAGTAAATGAATCTCCCAATCATCTTTCCAATCTAATGCACAAACTCTCAACATGTCTTCCATAGTCTGGATAGTTCTCTCCGATTGTCGATCCGTATGTGGATGATACGCGGTACTAAAATTCAATTCAGTATCAAGTGCTCTATGTATCGCTTGCCAGAAATGCGAGACAAATCGACCATATTGAGGGGATGGCTGGCATTGATCCGATCTATTGTAATAATGCTGGAGTTTTGGATCTATTAGATGACTTTAGGTGTA
This sequence comes from Orobanche coerulescens, assembly GCA_033398695.1. NCBI lineage: Eukaryota > Viridiplantae > Streptophyta > Magnoliopsida > Lamiales > Orobanchaceae > Orobanche > Orobanche coerulescens. Next base: position 49,890,712 of record CM065816.1, on the reverse strand, counting down.
TAAATAGACCCCTTAGATCCTTCATCATTCATAATTCATCTTATAATTTTCCATTTTTTTGTAAACTTTTCTTTTTGTGTGAAGAACACACTTGTGTTTTTGAGTGATTTTTGTAAGTGTGGTATAGCATATGTTGTTCAGAGAGTTTATTGCTTCTATCTCCTTTATCTACTAAGGGAGTTAGGATCAATTCTTTCTCTTGATTCAACTAATAATGATCACACAAGCTTGTAATATGTATATTAAACCCTTCATAGGCTAAGTAACCTTTAGTTGGGATTATAAACAAGGCTAGTCATATTATTTATGTTTGTATAAAGATCTATTGTGAATTACTTATTATTGTGTGTGATTTTCATTGTTTTAACAATCTTTATTTATTTGGCCAATAAATGACAATATTTATAGTCTTCATATGTTTTGAAAGAAAATATGTTTGATTAGATCAAATGATCTTCACTCTAAGTTGTTCTAGGGGAAAGAAATATACCTCTAGACCTTAGATGATTCTTTGAGTTATTTTCATAAATCCTAATGCTATGTATTGAAGCCAATCAACCTAGAAATATAGTGGATTGATTCAATATGTAAGGGGCGTTTTATAGTTCGAAAGAGAAACCGTCTTTTTAAGGAAAATCGAATCTACACAACATAATAAGTAAATTCATATTATGATCTCCTATACATCTTCTATAACTAATGACGAACTAAGTTTGTAATCCCAACTATTTCATTTTATCGTTTAATCAATCTATTATTATTGCACTATTTTTTTTCCTTAAAATATTAGAACTATTATTGCATTTTCTTTGCAATTATTAAACCAAACTTTTTAATTGTGTGTTTTACTCATCTTAGTATCTATAAAAATAGACTAATAGTGTATAATTCAAATTATAACCAAACTTCCTCGTGGGATCGATAAACCGGACTCAAAAAGTCCACTTTACTACTTGATATGATATCGTGCACTTGCCATAGTTACACTAAGAACGTGTCAAGTTTTTAGCGCCGTAGCCGGGGAAGTATAAGTTATATTTGAAATCTTACATTGTAAACTATTTTTATAGGTACAAATTTCTCGACATTGTAACTTAGTACTCAATTGTGTTTGTCCGGTCAAGTGGCGGACAACGGTACTCCGTGACTATTAAAGTCGGATTTTTCAGTTTCCACAACGACTGATATTTGTAGATATTTTCTTCAATTATTTTCATTGTCTTTTTATTTTTTTTAGCATGGAAGAAACATTATATAAAATCGAAAAAAGATTTCCCTTTCTAAGCAAAAATGTCATTTTAAAGATTTATAAGACGAGACTTGAAAGGATGAGATTGCTTATGAATAAAAGCATACCTTTTGACATAAGATTCATAATTGAAGCCAAAGTAAGAATAGAGGGTGAATTCACAGAAACACCGACTATATTTTTACCAGGGCTTGGAAAAAGTTCATATGCGAAGAAACGACGAGCAAAAATGATAGTCGTTTGTTATAAATGTGCTAGATGGAACTGTAATTTAAAATGTCGATCTTTAGGAATTCCATCTACAAATAGAGAAGATAAAATTCAATTCATTAAGGATGGTCTAAATAAAGAGAATTTAGATTATATCGAAATTTCTCTTAACACGCATCCTAGTGGACTCGTACATTACGGAAATCGATGTTTGTGGAATAAATTCAAACCAGAATATGAACAATGTCTTGGGAATCTGACGTTAAAAGACCCTGTTTGCCAATTTGTAAGAAAATTGGATGGGAAGCTTCTCCCCGACTCATAGAAGGCGTTTAGGCCGTTTCTGAACGTAAAATCAGAGGAAGATGTGAGCTACAATCACAACTACTGTACATACGCGTTAGTATCTTTTATTTTTGTCGTGTGGTGAGATTTTCTGAATAAAAAATGTGATACGCGATAAATGCTTTCATTATTCTATTGAGTAGTTGAAGCGCAATCAAACGCAATCACAAACTTGTTAAACAATTTTTACCTTCTTTTTCTTCTATAAATTAACTTTGTGCTTGTTTCTTTCATTCATCCCTCAAACTTGCATTTTTCTCTGTTTCTCTCTAAATAATTTCTTTTCAAAAATGGAGTCATCATCTTCAACAAAAAAATTTAGCACAGTCTGCATTTTTGGTGGAGCTAGTTATGGAAAAGAGGCATGCTTTACTGAAGCAGCCCACAACTTGGGTCGTACCTTAGGAGAAAAATACATTCATGTAGTTTACGGAGGAGGAAGTCTAGGATTAATGGGACGCGATGCTGCTTCTGCCTATATGGAAGGAGTAAGAGTGTTGGGAATAATTCCAAAACCTCGGGCTGAAAGTAAAATCACCGGGTCAACTATTGGAGATGAGTTTAGATCTGTAAATATGCAAAATCGCATAACTCCCATGATAAATAATTCTGGCGCCTTTATCACCCTTCCCGGTGGTTTTGGCACCCTTGAGGAACTTTTTCATGTGGTTACTAGAGCCCAGCTAAATGTTCATCAAAAACTAATAGGTCTGCTTAATGTCAATGGTTTCTTTGATGGTTTACTATCTTTTATCGACTACTCTGCTGAAAAGGGTTTTATTTCCGAGCGTGCTAAACGAATCATAGTCGTTGCAACAACACCAGAAGAACTAATCAAAAAACTCAATGAATTTGTACCTCAACCAGATCCAGCTCTAGCTAAAATTGTCTGGATGGAAGATTTTACCGTGAGAAAATGAAAAGTGGATTCATTCCTCTCCCATTTGATAACCCATGTCGGACCTCTTGTATTTTTACTTTCTGTCGTGTGTAATAATCATGCTAAATGGTGGCAGCTTAAGGAGTTTCTTCTTGATCTCTTGACGCGCATCTATTCGCGATTTATGTATTGTTATTTTATTGCTGTAATTTTATTGTGTGTTTTTTATAAAAGCATTGATGGCAGCGTAAGGCGACTCTTCGGACTTTCTTGATGCGCATCTTAAAAATTGTGTTATACTTACGAGTATATTTTATTTTCTTTTGTTGTGTGCCTCGTATATTTATTTTCTTGCAGATTCTAAAAGGCGTTAGCTCAAGCATCAACTTTCTTAACAGGGAGTATTCTGTTTTTCTGCATTGCTTTTTATTTTATTTTATTTTTTTTATTTTTTTTTTAAACTGAGGACAGTTTTATTTTCAAGTTTGGAGGTGGTTTGTTTAATTATTTTGATGTTTTAGTATTTTGGTGTGTTTTGATTTCTTTGCGGTTATTTGCCTAATTTTTTTTAATATAAATATATATATATATATATATATATATAGTATTTTGATTTATGAGATTTCTAGATCCAGCCATAACACCAATAAATTAGCTATATACAAGCTTCTAAAATCATTTTAACCGGTAAAAAAATTGTATATTCCAAAATTTTTTGAGCCTTAATCTCTCTTTCCAAGCCTTGTAATTATCATATAAAATCGAGTCATTCGTTACCTTGAGAAAAGAAGAATCAATCGGTTGATCAAAAATAGAACTGAAATTTACTTAATTTGTGGAGTTTTTTATTTTTCATGCTTAAACTAAGAAATGATTTTCTGCAAAAATTCTATTCCCTAAAAAAAAAGGAGTCATTGGTGAAAAGAGCTACACGTTAGCAAATAACGGTGTGAAAGCTATCACCTAAAAAAAATGACGAAAAGGAGAAGTGTTGAGCAGCAACAGCTGCCTAATTTTGGAGGTCTTAAGTTTTGCAAAAAATAAAGGACTAACCATTGTTAGTGCGTGGCTGCCGTCTCAGAAAAATTGATGAAAAGAGCTACACGTTAGCAAATAACGGTGTGAAAGCTATCACTTTTTTTAAAAAAAATGAGATAGAAATTGTGTTAGTGAAAAGAGCTACACGTTAGCAAATAACGGTGTGAAAGCTATCACTAAGGGATGTAGTTTATGAGCAGATTTGAATTAATTAGCGGCTGAATTTCAATACACTCAATTTCGTGAAAAATCACAATATTTGATGACGCCAATGAAATTCTTCTTCATATTGAGTCGAAAAATAAACGAGTGATCGAGAGTAACCATTAAAGGGAGTCGTGTGTATCATGAGTGGGAAAGAAATAATCAACCTTTTGGGGGGAAAACCTTGAATTTGGAATTACAAAATAAAAACCGTGTTTTAACTTCAAAAACATTAGTAGATTTATTTTGAATCTTGATTCATTTCTATCTACTGTATAAAGCTGGTTGTTGTGTATTAATGGCATTTTGATCTCCTTTTCTCTTTTTATATTTTAATTTATGTGTGTATTAATTTTTCTTATTTTTATTTTTGGAGTATGAATAATAAAGAGTCTTGCTCGGGACTAGCAAGAATTCAAGTTTGCGGGTGTGATAAGTGTCAGTTTTATACACTTATCCATGGTTTGTATCGATAAAATTCACCCATAATTGAGCTAGTCTACTCGTTTTTTGCTTTTAATTAATTAGTTTTTAATAATTTTATTTTTATCGAATGATGATCGGATTAAATAACTGATTTACTCAAGAAATAACATGTTTATTAAATATTTTCTTTGTTGGATTTTGATATATTCATGTTGTGGGGTTTTCCGAGACGAATTCGGCAGTCTTTCCGGATTCAAAATCAGAGTTATATATCAAAAGTTATCATCCGAAGAAGATTTGGGGCAAAAACGCAAAGTCTGAGAAATTATGGGCTGAAAACGTAACTCTCAAACAACCAGTGAACAAGTTTACGAAGCCAAGTTACGGCCGTAACTACAGAATGTTACGGCCGTAAGTCATCCAAGTTACGGCCGTAACTCCTTAATGTTACGGCCGTAACTCTTGACAGATTGTTATGATTTGTCTAATTTTTTATACTTTTTGTGTATTATTGAGGGGATGGCTGACATTGATCTGATCTATTGTAATATTGCTGGGGTTTTGGAGCTATTATATGACTTTAGGTGTATAAATAGACCCCTTAGATCATTCATCATTCATCATTCATCTTATAATTTTCCATTTTTTTGTAAACTTTTCTTTTTGTGTGAAGAACACACTTGTGTTCTTGAGTGATTTTGTAAGTGTGGTATAGCATATGTTGTTCAGAGAGTTTATTGCTTCTATCTCTTTTATCTACTAAGGGAGTTAGGATCAATTCTTTCTCTTGATTCAACTAATAATGACCACACAAGCTTGTAATATGTATATTAAACCCTTCATGGGCTAAGTAACCTTTAGTTGGGATTATAAACAAGGTTAGTCATGTTATTTATGTTTATATAAAGATCTATTGTGAATTACTTATTATTGTGTGTGATTTTCATTGTTTTAGCAATCTTTATTTATTTGGCCAATAAATGACGATATTTATGGTCTTCATATGTTTCGAAAGAAAATATGTTTGATTAGATCAAATGATCTTCACTCTAAGTTGTTCTAGGGAATAGAAATATACCTCTAGACCTTAGATGATTCTTTGAGTTATTTTCATAAATCCTAATGCTATGTATTGAAGCCAATCAACATAGAAATATAGTGGATTGATTCAATATGTAAGGGGCGTTTTATAGTTCGAAAGAGAAACCGTCTTTTTAAGGAAAATCGAATCTACAAAACATAATAAGTAAATTCATCTTATGATCTCCTATACATCTTCTATAACTAATGACGAACTAAGTTTGTAATCCCAACTATTTCATTTTATCGTTTAATCAATCTATTATTATTGCACTATTTTTTTTTCTTAAAATATTAGAACTATTATTGCATTTTCTTTGCAATTATTAAACGTTTGACTCCAGCGCCGATTTTAACCTTACCACATGGTAGCGAGGGCTTTGCAGTTTATAGTGACGCTTCGGGTCAAGGCCTGGGCTGTGTGCTCATGCAGCATGATAAGACGATAGCTTTTGCGTCCCGACAATTAAAGCCTTATGAGATGAATTATCCTACTCACGATTTAGAGTTGGCCGCAATTGTATTCGCACTCAAGATTTGGCGGCATTATTTGTATGGTTCACCGTGCCGGATTTATACCGATCACAAGAGCCTGAAATATATTTTCAGTCAGAAGGAGCTGAATATGAGACAGAGACGTTGGTTAGAGTTGATAAAGGATTATGATTTGGAAATTCTTTACCACCCCGGGAATGCCAATGTCGTTGCGGATGCTTTGAGCCGCAAATCGGCGTCTCTTCAAATGCTCGAGGTTCTTACATCTCAGACGAAAATTCGTCAGGACTTAATTGAGCAAGGGATAGAAGTTTGGCTTCAACGAGTACAGGGACAGCTGTGTACTCTCGAAATTACTTCGTCTTTAGTTGATGACATCAAAGGGAAGCAGTGGAGTGACCCGATGATTTCTCAACTGAAGGAAGATGTAATTAAAGGAAAAGCTCCTGGCTTTTGTAACACCCCCAGAATACGACCGGGAATGTCACACGCCGTAGACCCTTATCACAAGGATCTACCATGCTAAACTCCAAAAGGCTACTCAACGATTGACCGACCGGGGTCAAAATTAAATAGAAAAACCGACCGACAAGGTCATAAACCAATTCAGAAACTAACGACATTCATATTACAATGACAACAATAAACTCGAACACCGATAAGAATGACAACTTGATTTAATAAATGATAACTACACCCATGCAAGGGTGAATACTCGAACGACAGAGAAATACCGACCAAAATGATACAAAAGAAAAGACTCTGACTCTGGTGTGATTAGCATCGTCGTCTTCCATCTCCTTCCAAGCCAATCCCGTGACTGCTCCCGAGCTGCCAAAAACCTGAGCGCATAACAGGCACCCACCCCCCGAAAACTCGGGGGTTAGCAAACTGGAATTTTGCTAGTGCAAGTACATAATATACAAGATATACGAATAATAACAACACAAAATTCAACCATCGTGAAGCCTTAACACAAACCATACATTCCCACAGTCAGCACAGAATAACACTCGCATACACAAGGTGAAAGGGAATCACATAGTCATATTCTCTTTACGGAAAATAACATTTATGAACTTTAAACGAGCCCAAGGAGTCAGGAAGATCCCTTTTGTAAAAAGGAAAAAGTATTTTGATAAGATAGTTTGCAACATTATTATTGACTCGGGCCGTCTAGGGGTTTTTTTTTTTTAAAAAAAAATCGAATGGGAATACTTTTGGAAATAATTTCAAAAACTCTCGGGTCCTTGACCCAACGTATGGAAAACGATTATACAAAAACCAAGTCAACTCATTTGGGGTTCTCGACCCAATTTATAGAACACCGTCACAAACGAAATCATTACAACATCTCACAGGGTTCTCAACCCATTCCAAATAACATCATCACGAAAACAATCATCTCAACATTCCACAGGGTCCTCGACCCAATACACAGAATAGCACCACAATACAATCAAAGGTACAGAACTCTCATTCGACATATCCTGCTCAAGACCCCCGATTAATTAACCCTCGGAGATTTCGTCAAACCTCCTTGGTTAATTAACCCTGATACCAACGCTTTAAAAACAATTTGAAACAAGCTTTCAAAAACACGAATTGCGGTCTATATCAAGACAAACATTTAAGAGTGAGTTGAAAGAATTTGAGATACGAATATCGTTCGGTAACGGGGTCTTAGCTATCACTCGAATACCCGTAACCAATAAGCCTGCCAGGCGCCTCCACTGCACACCTGTGCACCGGCGTTCACTCCACTATGTCGGCCGCTCCTTGAACATGTCACCGCACCGGCGTCACTCCCGCAAGAGCCGCCCCTTGCACGCGCATTAGGTGACACCGGCGTTCACCACCCATATGGAGCCGCACATTGCAGCGTACACCAGGCCGGAGTACACCGCCCCGCCCTCAGAGGTTCCCGGATATGACGTTTCTCACAACAAGTATCCACATTGTTCAAACATCAAGCACACGGACAATTGTCACAAAAATTTTCAACTCGGTACATCAAGTCACACAATTCCTCCGCCAGTCCATATCCACACAAATAAACAATAACACGCACGTTATCAATTAAACTCAATCAACACCGCACATATATCTCTATGTTGCGACTCAACCGAATATATACACATTTATATACATATATATATATATATATAAATATATAACCTCACTATATTATATGAATAACTATAGTTCGCCCATCATTCCAAGTTGAGTACGTCAACTAATGTTAGAATTCAACACTCGTCGATCACCGACATAAACATATATATATATATATACGTATATACCTACATATATTTAACATGTAACTATATGTATAAACACACATATATATATATATATACACACATACATATATATACCTCCATATAAACTCCTACACTTCGACAACAATGATTTCACGCAGTTACAATTCGTATATCGAGGTACTTGCCTTGGTAATACGACGCGAAGGAGACGACGAAGGAATAGGTTTCGGTCCGAACAATCCCCTCAAATCCGACCCTAACACAAAAATGATATACAATCAATCTCACGTCATGAATACGAAGAAATTCCTCCTAGTTCTACCCGTTGGGACAATTCATCGGACACCAAGAGTGCGTAGGGGATTGAAATCGGTTAATAGTGAATTAACGGGATTTCATCCCAACCAAAAACAAGAAAACCAAGGGTCACGAGAGTACTATCAAAATCTAACAACAACATCGGTTAATTCGGATTAAAACACAAGATCACCACCAAATCCTCCCCAAAAATCATACTAGGGTATAAGAGATCTTACCTCTTGAAGATACAAACCCTATAATCCGAAGAACACGTGCTAGATCCACAATCCGAGCTACACGATCGAAGGATTATGAAGAAAAACAAACAATCATATGGGTGGATGGAGATGTAATCCACCTCTCAACCCTCTGTCTCTCGCGCTAGGTGGTAGAAAATGAGGTAATGAGCGAAACTCGCTGAAAACACCCGATTATAGCGGCCGGCCGCATTGTGTGCCGCGGCTCGGCTAATGCATGCCGCACGGGGGCCAAAAATTGCGCCGGTGGTGGTGACCGCTCGTTGTGCCGCGGCTCATTCGGAGTGTGCGCGGCTCGGACTCGGCATGTGCCGCGGCCGCTGCCGGCTGTCTTGAGCACGCGGTCGAGAGGTTTTAGCCGGCAGTGCCACGGGTGTGCCGCGGCCGAGACGGGTGTGCCGCGGCTTGACTGTTGTGTGCCGCGGCGCACAATCCTTGTGCCGCGGCACACGCAGTGACTGCTCGGCCAACAATCGGGTAGTATGTGTGCCGCGGCGCACAATCCTTGTGCCGCGGCTCACACCCCCTCGGGTCCCAAAATGACGAAAAAGATCCTAAAGAGAATAAAAGCAATAGGAATCGATATTTGGGCAACAATAACACGAAATGGAAGTACGGAACCCCAAAACGATCTGAGGTACACAACCAAGGTCGAACAAGGAACAAATTCCCTAAATTTCTAGGAAGTTACAAAAACGGCCCAAACATCCGAAAATCACGATACAACGTCGGATTAACAATCCGAAACTCACGACATGTTCTACTCAATCATACGAACTCATGGAAGTAAGAAAATGACGAAATCGAACGAGTTTAACGAGAATCAATGCACATGAGACAAAATATAACACAAGATGAAATTACGTAAAAACATCATCGAGACCCGTCTAAGCGGAGAAACTCCAAGAACAAAATAGGTTCAGAATTCCAAAACAGTGTCAAGCGAGTTGTCGAAACGGACCTCCGCCGGAAAAATGAAAATTACCGGAAATCGAATTGGCGGGTATTACATTCTACCCTCCTTAAAAGAAGTTTCGTCCCGAAACTTAAAATAGAGAGCGGCGGAACAATCAAGGAAATAACTACTTGCTCAGCCCCAAATCATCACGAGCAAAGCGCGAATGCAAGGTTCCAGAAATACGATGAGTTGAGGTGAATGGGTATGAATTAGGATACCAAAGCTCCCAGAGTTAAGAAAATCACAAAATAGTTCAGACGTCCTGAAAATCATGTTTCGAGCTCAACCAACCGCATCCAAGTTCATAATACACTCGGAAATGTTAATTGCTCGCGAGGGAATATTAGCTTCGAACAAAATTTGTAAGGATTTAGTTCAGATATGGAAGGACCACAATAATCCACGGGATTTAACAAAACAGCTCCGAAATTCGTTCGGAGGACGGCAGGCTAAGTAGAACAAGATAGTTTAAAATCGTCGAGAGGATCATAATTGAATTACCAACAATGAAAAATCACACAATGCCGAAAATACCAAGGAAAGTACGGGTAATACACTTCCCCATACTAAAAGATATTTCGATCCCAAACTTAGAACAACAAGAGTTGGAAATATAGAGCAATGAAATGAAGAACGATCAAAGTCACGATTGTTCAAAACAGCAACAATTAGGACATATTGCAAAATATTCAACCTCCCATGTTAGGCTCTTTAGAAGGAAACATAGGGTTTCGGGACATTCTCCGGTCACTTGCTCTGTTCGCCAATAGGGTAGCATTCTTTGCCAGTTCGGAAATTATCTCACAATGCTTCTCTCGATGACCTACACACCCGCACCGGTAACAAGTCAAGAGTGGAAAGGGACAATTTGCACGAACATGTCCCTGACGATTGCAGTTGAAGCACCCTCCCTTCTTACCGAGAGTCACCGATGCTGGCTTGGGATTCCAAGCGCTCACTCCCGATCGTGAAGACGACGCGTTCGAACGACGTGGGGGTTTGGGAGCCTTAGACTCTTCACCGCCCAAAAACTTCCCAGATATCCTTGGTCTCTTAGCTTCGCTCGTGGGCTCGACCACTGAGGAGATTTCATAGGATATCGTTTGATCTAGATACTCCTTCACCGTAGCATGGATCGTGGTCGTACGAACCACCTTGCCGCTTCCATTTCCATCATCACGTCCACGTCCGTCGTGGCTTGACATACTAATACGGATAACACCGATCAACAGTATTAGTTTATCAGACGTACAATATACCACCATTATCAACCCGAGTTTTAGTTAGCATCCTTAGAATAACGGTACTATCGTAAAGCATAAAGTTTTATGAAGTCAAGTTCGAGTTCCTCGACGAGGACGATCATTATATGTATGCACTTAATGAAAACAAATTTTTGAAAAAGGGGCTCGTCACGTTGCGCCCAAGACTTGTAAACACTGTCTTTTATTTCGGAAGAGGAAGTTTACATAATGACTCTAAAATTATTTTCGAGTGAAGAATAAAAGAAAAAAGGAAATCGAAAATTAATTCGTAACTAATTTGAAATATTTCGAAAATGTTGAGTCCCAAATATCAAAATTTTGAAAATCTTTCCTCTTCTTCAAAAATGTTTATTCGAAAGAATTCTCCACCGAGATACGTGACCATTTAACATGACGGTATTAAATCATGGCTTTACACAATGTTAGAAAATTTCAAAGCATTGCATTAAAATATTCGAGATACTACAGCGCCGTGGGGCCCGTGCCGGAACCCACCAGGCAAAAATTCCAAAAAAAAAAAATGATCTAAATGCCAAAAAGGCCGAAGTCGGTAACATTCTCAAATACTCACAAAAGTCATTTATGAAATATCAAATACCGTCATAAGAATACTATCAAAATATGCAAGACCAAAATATCAAAACTCGGTTTGCAAGATAACAAAAACCATCTTGAAATACTCATGCGGTGGATAACATTACCATTCGTAAATTCATTCTAATAAAGTACCGAAACAGATAAACATGCTCGACTTCCGAAGCATACTACGTAACTATTTATGCTCGGACCGCATGCGCATGTTATATCCTAAAACGATAATATCACCAACAAGTTCCAATTCCTAGTTCACACTAAGCATATTAGCACAATGTAATCAAATACGTATATAAGGGGACTTACGATCGGGAGGCTTACCATCACGGATTGCCGGAAGATGATGTCGGAACCACGATACTAATCACGACTCTGATGCGCGCGACTTACACAAGACATGGACTTGACCCAACGGCCTAGGTTTTTCGCAAACCTAAGCTCCGATACCATAAATGTAACACCCCCAGAATACGACCGGGAATGTCATACGCCGTAGACCCTTATCACAAGGATCTACCATGCTAAACTCCAAAAGGCTACTCAACGATTGACCGACCGGGGTCAAAATTAAATAGAAAAACCGACCGACAAGGTCATAAACCAATTCAGAAACTAACGACATTCATATTACAATGACAACAATAAACTCGAACACCGATAAGAATGACAACTTGATTTAATAAATGATAACTACACCCATGCAAGGGTGAATACTCGAACGACAGAGAAATACCGACCAAAATGATACAAAAAAGAAAGACTCGACTGCGGTGTGATTAGCATCGTCGTCTTCCATCTCCTTCCAAGCCAATCCGTGATCGCTCCCAGCCGCCAAAAACTGAGCGCATAACAGCACCCCCGAAATCTCGGGGGTTAGCAAACTGGAATTTTGCTAGTGCAAGTACATAATATACAAGATATACGAATAATAACAACACAAAATTCAACCATCGTGAAGCCTTAACACAAACCATACATTCCCACAGTCAGCACAGAATAACACTCGCATACACAAGGTGAAAGGGAATCACATAGTCATATTCTCTTTACGGAAAATAACATTTATGAACTTTAAACGAGCCCAAGGAGTCAGGAAGATCCCTTTTGTAAAAAGGAAAAAGTATTTTGATAAGATAGTTTGCAACATTATTATTGACTCGGGCCGTCTAGGGGTTTTTTTTTTTTTTTAAAAAAAATCGAATGGGAATACTTTTGGAAATAATTTCAAAAACTCTCGGGTCCTTGACCCAACGTATGGAAAACGATTATACAAAAACCAAGTCAACTTATTTGGGGTTCTCGACCCAATTTATAGAACACCGTCACAAACGAAATCATTACAACATCTCACAGGGTTCTCAACCCATTCCAAATAACATCATCACGAAAACAATCATCTCAACATTCCACAGGGTCCTCGACCCAATACATGAATGTTACGGCCGTAAGTCATCCAAGTTACGGCCGTAACTCCTTAATGTTACGGCCGTAACTCTTGACAGATTGTTATGATTTGTCTAATTTTTTATACTTTTTGTGTATTATTGAGGGGATGGCTGGCATTGATCTGATCTATTGTAATATTGCTGGGGTTTTGGAGCTATTATATGACTTTAGGTGTATAAATAGACCCCTTAGATCATTCATCATTCATCATTCATCTTATAATTTTCCATTTTTTTGTAAACTTTTCTTTTTGTGTGAAGAACACACTTGTGTTCTTGAGTGATTTTTGTAAGTGTGGTATAGCATATGTTGTTCAGAGAGTTTATTGCTTCTATCTCTTTTATCTACTAAGGGAGTTAGGATCAATTCTTTCTCTTGATTCAACTAATAATGACCACACAAGCTTGTAATATGTATATTAAACCCTTCATGGGCTAAGTAACCTTTAGTTGGGATTATAAACAAGGTTAGTCATGTTATTTATGTTTATATAAAGATCTATTGTGAATTACTTATTATTGTGTGTGATTTTCATTGTTTTAGCAATCTTTATTTATTTGGCCAATAAATGACGATATTTATGGTCTTCATATGTTTCGAAAGAAAATATGTTTGATTAGATCAAATGATCTTCACTCTAAGTTGTTCTAGGGAATAGAAATATACCTCTAGACCTTAGATGATTCTTTGAGTTATTTTCATAAATCCTAATGCTATGTATTGAAGCCAATCAACATAGAAATATAGTGGATTGATTCAATATTTTAGGGCTTTTTATAGTTCGAAATAGAAACCGTCTTTTTAAGGAAAATCGAATCTACAAAACATAATAAGTAAATTCATCTTATGATCTCCTATACATCTTCTATAACTAATGACGAACTAAGTTTGTAATCCCAACTATTTCATTTTATCGTTTAATCAATCTATTATTATTGCACTATTTTTTTTTCTTAAAATATTAGAACTATTATTGCATTTTCTTTGCAATTATTAAACGCTTGACTCAGCGCCGATTTTAACCTTACCACATGGTAGCGAGGGCTTTGCGGTTTATAGTGACGCTTCGGGTCAAGGCACAGGGCCGTGTGCTCATGCGGATGATAAGACGATAGCTTTTGCGTCCCGACAATTAAAGCCTTATGAGATGAATTATCCTACTCACGATTTAGAGTTGGCCGCAATTGTATTCGCACTCAAGATTTGGCGGCATTATTTGTATGGTTCACCGTGCCGGATTTATACCGATCACAAGAGACTGAAATATATTTTCAGTCAGAAGGAGCTGAATATGAGACAGAGACGTTGGTTAGAGTTGATAAAGGATTATGATTTGGAAATTCTTTACCACCCCGGGAATGCCAATGTCGTTGCGGATGCTTTGAGCCGCAAATCGGCGTCTCTTCAAATGCTCGAGGTTCTTACATCTCAGACGAAAATTCGTCAGGACTTAATTGAGCAAGGGATAGAAGTTTGGCTTCAACGAGTACGGGAGACAGTGTGTACTCTCGAAATTACTTCGTCTTTAGTTGATGACATCAAAGGGAAGCGGTGGAGTGACCCGATGATTTCTCAATCGAAGGAAGATGTAATTAAAGGAAAAGCTCTGGCTTTATGGTTCACGAGGATAGTATTCGAGATTTCGGGCGTGCTTTGTGTTAGAACGATTTAGAGTTGAGGCAGAAAATTCTCCGAGAAGCGCATGCTACGCCTTACTCAATCCACCCCGGGACGAGTAAGATGTACAAAGATTTGAAGCGTATTTTTTGGTGGAATAACATGAAGAAGGATGTTACGGAGTTTGTACTACGGTGCTTGACGTGTCAACAAGTCAAGATTGAACATCAACGACCAGCGGGGTTGTTGAAACCGCTTCCCATTCCCGAGTGGAAGTGGGAAGACATTTCTATGGATTTCATCGCTGGCATGTCGAGAACTCGGTCCGGAATGAATATGATTTGGGTAATTGTCGATCGGCTGACCAAGTCTGCACACTTCTTGGGTATTAAGGATACTTGGGACCGGATAGGTAGCTCGAACCTTTATTGCTGAGATCGTGAGATTACACGGTGCCCCCAAGACCATTGTTTCGGATCGAGACGGCCGTTTCGTATCGCACTTTTGGCAGGCCGTTCATCAGGCTTTGGGTACTGAGTTGAGATTGAGCACTTCTTTTCATCCTCAGTCGGATGGACAAACAGAAAGGACGATTCAGACATTGGAAGATATGTTACGGGCTTGTGCCTTAGACTGGAGTAATGTTTGGGAGCTTCACTTGCCGTTGATCGAGTTTGCTTACAATAATAGTTGGCATGCGTCGATCAAAATGGCACCCTTCGAGGCACTTTATGGTAGGCGATGTAGGTCGCCATTATGTTGGGACGAGGCTTCTGAGCTAGTTGGGACGGAGCCGGATATGTTGATGGAGACTAAGGAAAAGATTTCTATTATCCGGGACCGACATCGGGCCGCCCAGTCGTCAGAAATCATATGCTGATACTCGTCGTCGACCCTTGGAGTTCGAAGTGGGGGATCATGTCTTACTCAAGGTGTCGCCGACCCGTGGAGTTTTCCGCTTCGGAAAAAAGGGGAAACTTAGTCCGAGGTATATCGGACCTTTCGAGATTTTGGACAGAGTTGGAGATTTAGCTTATCGCTTGGCGTTGCCTCCAGCTTTGAGTCACGTCCATAATGTTTTTCATGTGTCTCAGTTGAGAAAGTACGTACCGGATCCGAGCCACATCATCGACTACAGTGAGATTGACGTAGCCGAGAATATTACCTTTCCGGAGAGACCCGTGAAGATCTTTGAGCGTCGCGAGAAACAACTTCGGCATAAGACCATTCCACTGGTTAAAGTGCAATGGTCGAGACATGGAGTCGAGGAGGCAACTTGGGAGACGGAAGAGAAGATGCGGGTGGAATACCCCGAACTATTTATTTCTTAAGTTTCAGGACGAAACTTCTTTTTAGAGGGGGGGAATGTAATACCCGTACTTTTATTGACTGTTTGACTTTGTCATCCTCCTTATTTTGTCGCTCTGTAAATGCTTGTAGATGTTGTTGATATTGTTATTGAGTTTCGTATCTTGTTTGGTTCTTGATCATGTCGTTTAGACCTTGCGGAAATGTTCTGTGCCAGAGATATAGCGCACGCTAGGCCTAGGCTAACGCACGCTAATTCTGCTTGATTAGCGCACGCTAGCTCTGAGCCGTAGCGCGCGCTAAGTGGATCAGTCAGGTCAGAACCGGTATTTCGGACAGCTCTCTGGACTGGCGGATTAACGCACGCTAGGAGTTTGTTAGCGCGCGCTATCCATGGATAGTAGCGCACGCTAACATCCGTCCGTAGCGCACGCTACCGGGCTGGTCAGCAGAGGCAGTGAGGTTGCCAGGTTTTCTGGACTATCAGATAGCGTACGCTAGGCTTCGGCTAGCGCACGCTAAAGCTATTCCATAACGCACGCTAAACAATAGCGGTAGCGCACGCTAAGTTTCGAGCAGGGCAGAGACAGCAAGTTCTGGACTCCAGTACTGGATGCCACATTTTGGGCTAGCGCACGCTAACGGGGCCGACAGAAGCCACTGGACTATCCGGTGACTTCGCTAGCGCACGCTAATGAAGGAGGCGTAGCGTGCGCTAGACTGGACAGATATATATATATATGACAGTTGACTTTATTTTCGTCATTTCTCACCTTCTTCACTCCTTTTCGACGGGAATCACTCGGGAGAGGCGATCTTAGGCGATTGGAAGCGATCTTCCTTCTAACAACAATATATTTGGTTGGAGAACAAGGATTTCTCAACATCTAATTCCTCCTAACGTCCGAATCAAGGTAAAAATCCTTAGAACCCTACCTTTTGGGAATTTTGGGGTTTTTCGTAGATTCGTCTGATTTACCCGCTTTGAAGCTTGAGAACTTTGATATTATGATGTATCTATACCGTATGCATGCTTTTCCTACGATTTTATGGTTTGGATTGTGCCGTTTTCGGACTTGTGAGATTTTGGACGATTTTCCAACCTCTAGTTGATTATCCGTATATCTTTATGAATCGTAGACGGGTTTCAGGGGTTTCTTCGTGTAATTTGAATATGGATAATTGATTATCATATTCCTTGCGAATCGTTTAGGTGCCGTAAGCGCGTTCTTGGACATACCGAACTCATACCTTTTTCCATTCGAATTGTCGATGTCTCAAAGGCAAGTATATATTTATGAATGTGCGTTCTCGACTTTGAAAGTAAGAAATATTAATGGCATGATTATGTATATCCACTCCGGGACGGGCCGACGGGTCCTCTGAGGGTTTCGTAGCCTCTGGTGCGATTCCATGGATAATATGAATTAACCACTCCGGGACGGACCGACGGGTCCTCTGAGGGTTCCGTAGCCTCTGGTGCGGTTCCACGGTATTCATATATGTATTGATGTGATGCTATGAGATTTAGTTATTCCGGAATACTAGTCTTGAATTGATGAATTGACGGTTACCTTTACTTTATTGTCGAGGAGTATTGTGTTTCATACTTGATATACTTGCACTAGCTATTCGACGGCTAACCCCTTTATGGGGGAAATACGTTTTATGTATTTCAGGTTTCAGGAGAGCGGACAGGCAGGTATCGGGTCGGCATGAAGATGGTGGGCAAGTGTGATACTGTGTCTTTCTTCCAGTTATGTTTGGAGTTTCCCATTCAGTATTGTTGTACTGGATTGGCTATTGAATACTCGAGTATTGTTTTCCCTTTTCCTTGATGTTCCGTCCTGTGTTTGCCGAAGTATTGATTCGAGTTGTGATGTTTGTGAATACATTGGTTATGTTTTGAATACCTCTGTATTGTTCTTAATTCCATTGTATGTAGACCTCCTCGGTCAAAATTTATAGTTCTGCGTATGTTTAGCCTTGTGGGTCCCACGGCGGGGCTTACGGCGCTGTAATATTCCCTGAATAACTTGGGGGTGTTACAACAATATCCTCTCCACGAACAAACATCCCTGAACGAATACACAGTTATTCGAATAATCTCGAATGAGGTACAATCCATTAATATCAATAAACCACCATCCCGACATCAATGTCGACACGATAAACTATCCTCGATATCCGACAATCCATATCACAGACCAAAGATAACTCACATCTCTGTCTTCACCAAACACATTTAAATCATATACATTATGATTTAATCCAAACCAATGCACAATATACAAGCCATCATCCCGAAAATTTACATTTATAATATCATTGCTACATGAATTATAAATGAAAAGAAATCAAAATCATTTATTAAATATTATGAACTGAACAAGTATAAACTTGCCTCAAATACTGATACTCCAACAAGTAAATTCGGGTACACAAGTACTCCAACTTGGTAGTTCTTCAGTCACGACTTAAACAATATCAATCTATCCAAATATCAATAAACATGAAATCAGTATCCTCGAATATATCAATACCGAATTCAAACAACAACATTCGAATAACTATGACCAATTAACAAGAATAATCCCATGGTTTATTCAACTTACACTTCTTTACAATTTTCCCACAATTTCGCAAAACCCATATATCAATTCAATAAACCGAATATACAAACTTAACCAAAATATTCCAAACAATATCTCTCTCAAATCTTTAATCAAACACCTTGAAGGCATAATTCAAATGTATATTCGAACATCAATTTATAAACACCAACCACATCAAGAACACGAAGAACGCCATCACAACAATATATATACTTCATCGTTATACGATTCTAGCCATCGATATGAACTAAACAACCGCAATATACCAAGACTTCTTCAAACATTCAATAATATGGAATTTCAAACAAATTACATCAATCCGACAAAAGAATCAAGAACGATGTTAGAATCCTTGTTCCAAACTTTTCTAGATGTAAACACTTGATAAACCAACTCAAAATCTGAGATTTAGGGGTTAAAAATTGAGTTTGGGTGCCTTGGGGTGAAAGGGGATTCGGTAGGAAGGATTGGGAAGTGAAATTCCCGATTGTTGAACATATTTATACGTCCAGGCATGTTAACGTACATAATATATTCTCCAAATACAGACAGTATAGGTTTTGCCATTCTGGTCATAATTCACTCACCCGGACTCCGATTAACTCACTATTTGAACCATTAGAAACCTAACTCGATGAACCATCATTTCATATACACCAAGAACTTATTCAAGAACATGAGTTAATCCATAGCCACGTTCAATTAACATTATTTTGTTCATATTCATCAAAACAACATAATCCAATATGTGTTTTAATATCTAAACCACCATCTTAACTCATAGTCCAACATATATCAACATATCATCATTTCTCAACACGAACTCCATGAATCCCCAATAATATTAAAAATACTTCCATAATGTATCATCATACAAAGGAAACATCAACAACAACATCAAGAATCTGAAGGTAAAAAGAGGGATAAACCAACATACCTCTTGAAGATGAACAACACAATCGAACACCATAAGATTCAACAATAACTCCATATCTCAAGCTCTAAATCCTTGTCCTCAAGCTCATAATCAAGTTAGAAGAGCCAAAAATCCATCTTGGAGGGTTGAAGGGCGAAAAACGAAGTGAACACCTCAAAATGCCTAAGTGATGGAGCCCTCAGATTTATAATAACTTCAATCGTTACGTACGTTACCTGGTCCACCTAACGTACGTAACGCACCTTACGTACGTTATCTGACCTTGATAGCATACATAATACTAATCTAGAGGCCACTGCCTCAATTCGTGTCATGTCTTACGTATGTAATGCCTATGCCATAGCGTACGCAATACAGACGTTGATTTGCTACAGGACCACCCTTAACGTACGTAATCTCACAACAATAACATACGTATCTATAATCCAGAAGTTGCGGTTCTTATCAACATATACTCTTACGTATGTAACACAACAGGTATAATTCACGTAATCTTCATGCTCGAATAACGTACGTAACACCATCAACGTAACATATGTTGAGTCCTTCGTTGACTCTCCTATACACATACACGCCGAAAGTTTCCGACACCGGTCCCACTCGTCGATCATAGCTTAGATCCTGTCCGATTCTTCTCATAACATACGTAATGTGTGCTATATAACATACGTTACACTTGTATCTTAACGTACATAAGCTTCTCTATTTAACGTATGTTGTGGCTTCTATACTTAGCCATTTACATCTTCTCCTGCCTGTCGTCTCAACATACCGTATACGCATACTAATCCCAATAATATTCTCATATGATAAACCTGATATCAAAATTAAGACAACCCGATACACGTTATCCTCAAATATAACTGTCGACCAATTACGGCAATTGGGTCTTAGTTCTCAATTTATTTTATCAATACTGTATAGACACCATGCAATCCAATATATCTCACATAAAATAATACGAAAAATTTATATTGAAATTCCAGGATATTACAATATGAGGCTACCCATGAAGCATAGGGTACCGTACTCATTTCCTTTCTGTCTTCCTCACTTTGAGGATGCATTTCTAAGGAAATTTTTATGCCATGTCGCATAGGTAGGAATGCTCTCTCAGAATCTTCCATGCTAAATCTCTTCAGGATCTTTTCTATATAGAGGGCTTGAGAAAGACCAAACGTTCTTTTTGCTCTATCCCGGTAGAGACGAATACCCAGAATATAGGTAACTTCTCCCAAGTCTTTCATTGAGAACTCTTTAAAAAGCCAAGCTTTCACATAACCGAGTCTTCCTACGTCGTTTCCTATAAGTAAAATGTCATCCACATATAGTATTAAGAACAAAATTTTGCTCCCACTACCTTCTTGTAAATACATGACTCCTCTTTGTTTGGCAAAATCAAATTCTTTGACTGTCTCGTTAGAACGAAGATTCCAACTTCGTGAAGCCTGATTCAGTCCATAAATGGCACGTTGAAGTTTGCATACTTTATGAATATCGATTTCAGATACGAATCCCTTAGGTTGTTCCATGTAAATCTCCTCCTCGAAGAATCCATTTAGGAATGCCATTTTCACATCTATTTGCCAAATTTCATAATCTAAGGTGGGATGTTATGGCAAGCATCATGCGAATAGACTTAATAATGGCTACAGCGAAAAGGCTTCGAAGTAATCGATTCCCTCTCTTTGAGAATACCCCTTTGCCACAAGCCTGGCCTTATATGTGTCAACCTTGCCATCTCCATCAGTCTTTCAATTGCAGATCCATTTATCTCCAATAGGCACCATGTCTTTATGATGATCCACTAAAGTATAGACCTGATTAGCATGCATTGAGTCCATCTCATCTTTCATAGCCTCTCACCCACTTCGCGGAGTCAACATCTACCATCGCTTGGTCGTATGTGGAAGGATCATTCTATTGACTACTTTCTGTCATCTCATGGACACCCATTTCCTCTTGATGCAGATAGCCATACCTCTCAGGTAACTGAGAATTTTTACTATATCTGCGAGGTTGTGTTTGTATTTCAGAAGGTTCGGTTTCAATATCTTGCACAAGTGTCTCAATTGGTCTTTCTTTTATTTCTTCCAAAGAAATATTTCTACCTGCGTCTCTTCCTGAATGAAATCATCTTCCAGGAAGTGTGCTTGTAAAGCAATGATGATCCTATGATCTTCGTGCATGTAGAATATATATCTCATGTAATCCCCTTGATATCCTATGGAACGACCTTTCACAGACCTCGCTTCTACTTTATCTACTTTAGTCTTCTTGACATAAGCATGACATCCACAAATCCTAATGTAATTAAGACTTGGTTTTCTACCTCTCCACATCTCATGTGGAGTCTTAGGAACGGATCTGGAAGACATATGCTCAAGATATATGCAGCAGTAAGGAGAGTGTGACCCCGCGGATAAATCGGTGGAGTAGCTAGAGGAGTGAATTGGGACACTATTCCTAATTCTCTTACGAACTCATCAAACTCAGTATTCATGACCTCGCCACCTCGGTCTGACCGAAGAGTCTTAACATGGTTACATGTTTAGTTTTCAACTAGAGCTTTACATTCCTTGAATTTATCGAAAGTTTTAGATTTATATTTCATTAAGTACACGAACCCATACCTAGTATGGTCATCAGTGAATGCAATGAAATATTGAAAGCTATTTCATGCCACTTCAAAAGGGACACAAACATCGGTATGGATCAATCCAAGTTTTTCAACAGCTCTTTCAAAAGTACCTGTGAAGGGTAACTTAGTCATTTTGCCTTGAAGACAAGATTCACAAGTTGGATAGGGGTCTAATCCCAATGGACCCGTAAGCCCATCTTTCTCCATTTTATGAACCTTGGTCTGACCAATATGACCAAGTCTAAGATGCCACATAAGTGTTTAATTTTTTTAATCCCTACCACGCTTCCTAGTTATAGTGTTCACAGTTGTTTTATTCTTTAGATTCAAATGGTATAAGCCATTTAATAATGTAGCAGTACCAACCAATTTATTTCTGAAATAAATTCGACAGGACCCATCTCCTATGAAGAAGTGAAATCCCTTTCGGTCCATGACCAGAATTGATATAATATTTTTATGCCCCTTGGGGAATACAAGTATATCATCTAAAGCAAGAATAAAATCAGATTCTAAATTCAACATAAGGGATCCAAAATCAGAAGCCTCGACACTGTGTCCACTTCCGACGGTGACCATCACCTCCTCTGAATCCAGCTTCCTACTTCGTTCCAGATCCTAATTCATTGTACAAATGTGAGAACTCGCACAAGAATCAAGTATCTATGAAGTAGAATACACAATTACAAAACATTTGTTTCTAAACCAGTAGTTCCGTATTTAAAGGCACATTTTGGTCAAGTTTTGGAAAGTACCTCCTCCAGTGGCTTAACTCACCGCAGTTGTGGCATGCATCCATTTTCTTGGCCCCCTTGATATTTTGAACCATTGGGGCTTTGCCTTTTCCCATATCGATCTTGACTTTTGGACCTAACTGCTTTTTGTTCTTTTTCTTCTTATTCTTGGACTTCCAAGTCCCAGAAGAAATAACATGTGCAACTTATTTTCCCGTTGTCTTCATCTGAGACTAGGCAATCGTTAGTTTATTCATTAGCCCAGCTAAGTAACAAGAAATCTCATTGCAGTTGAAGTTCATGACAAATTGGGAAAAGGAGTTAGGAAGTGACTGCAGGATAAGGTCAGTGTGAAGAGATGAATGCATCTAAAAATCAAGAGCTTCTAATGTCTCAATCATCGAGATCATATTGAGGACATGGTCCCAAAATCTCTCTCTCCTTCCTTCATCCTGGCGCCGAATAATTGCTTCGATGTCTTATATCTAGCAGTCCGACTATGCTCTCCATAGAGCTCAGCCAGGTGCGCTAAGATGGCTCTCGAAGACGTCATGTTTTCATGGGCACGTTGAAGCTCATTAGTCATTGAGCCTAACATGTACTCGCGCACTCTTACATCATCTTTTACCCTTTTATTATGGGCATCAACTTCTTCCTGACTGGATTGGGTTCTTGCAGGAGCCGCTGGGATGTCTGCATCGAAGATGTATTCTAGTATTTTCACAGCGAGGACAATCCTCAAGTTCTGAAGCCAGTCCACATAGTTCAAACCAATCAGCGTGTTCCTTTCTAGCAGTATTGCAAGTGGGTTAATGGTCATTTTGAGATATGTTTGTTAACTGCATAGAATAATTTAAGATTCAAGTAGTGTTTCCTTCTCTTGAGCGATTCCCCAAGCTTTAGTTGTTCTCCATGAATCCAATCCACTCCAAGCTCTTGGATGATCCAATGCCGAAAGTACCGCGTCTCTACTTGCCACACGCTGGAGAAACGAACGGAATGACGATCACCTTGCTATCCCCCAAGGATACAACTATAGCTAGGATGATGAAGCTTTCAATTGTGATTATAACACTCTAAGTGTATAACTCACTATCTCTCTTTGATTTCTTGATTTTTCTCCAAGAACCACCAAGAAAAATATGAAGAAGAAGATGAAGACTATTGAAATGAACTCCAAGTTCTTTCTCTCTCTCTCATGTGGAAAAATGAATGGGTCATGAGAGTGATGAAGTCTTCTCATCTTATTCAACTTCCACCCACATGTTACAACTCATGTCACATGAAGTCTTGCCCCACAAAGTCCTTATCATCCATTAAAGAATGGAAACAAAAGACAAAGGGAAAGTAGGTGGAAAAAAGGGGGCGGCCATGATGAAGAAATTAGACGAGTTTGTTTCGTTCCGGACTCCCGTGAGTCCAAACAGATAAACTCCGATCCCGTTCCGATGTATTATATCAATTAATTAATCCAATAAATTAATAATATCAAATATATAATAACATAATTAATTTCTCCAAGAAATAATTATATTCATGAATTAAATTAATCACCGAGTAATTTATTTAATTCATTAGGCCATAAATTAATTTATCCAATAAATCAATTTAGATATCCAATGTCCCAATAAATTAGATATCCAATATCTAACATTCATACTAAAAGAATAAGCTCGATTCATTTCGTCGTCAATCCTATTGCGTGACTCGGTAGGTTCGTCTCAGTCAGCAAGGGGAGGAACCAAAGAGTAGTAGCACCACCTAGCCAGCCTGGCGGCCTACACTGTACCCCAACTGAGAACGAATGATTTGAGATCATTCAAGAACCATTCTGTCGTGAATACCAGTATACGTATAAACCCTTCTTTCAAAAGTCCCGATCAAGTTATAGGGTCACGGTCAGTCAAACCCTATCTGTACTTGACTCTATGCATGAGTTAATGCAAATCGAGATCATCGAGCTCTTGTGTATCCAATACAAATAGCTCCAATGCTTTGGCCAAAGACTTATGATCTCATCTGCCAATAACCGCATAGGACATATAACCCGTTAACTAACAAGAGAAAGAATTCTATCTTGGTATTCAGTAGGACCTGCTAATTGCCCGTCAAGACGCACGTCGAGGTTGACCCTCGCCGTTCAGTTTACAGGGTCGAACTACTCAAATGAAAATCTTGACGTCACAAGCACATCCCTACTAAATCCTCAAGTCGAAGGTTCACGAATACCTATCACAACCTTTCGATTCCGTCATTGACTGTCCCGGAGTGAAATTCATGTGACGAATCGAGGGTGAGTCGGTTCAAGTATACTAATCCAATTAGCATATAGATAACGTATGCTCCCACTAACCATTTGTGTTCGACAGGCACTCTCCACATCAAAGAACACGTCATACAAGTCTTCACATAAACTTAACGCCCAGTCAAGTTTCTTCGACATGCGAACGATTAAGTATTTAAGCTATAAACCTTTCCAATGCCGATCCCCTTATCTAATAAGGAGTGGATTGTTTTGCTCTCAAATACACAGACTCATTTCTATATATATATTTACGAGTTAGGAACGCCAGTAACTACCAGTAAATAAAGAAACATCCATTGCCTTCTATTAATGATTTACATAATAACAAGTATAATGCCCTCACTCAACATCCTCTGAGTGGCGTTCGAGGTCATACTCCTAACAATCTCCCACTTGCACTCAATGGCACACATTAGAGTATCTAATACCCATGTTCTCGAGATGATGCTCCAAGATAATCTGAGAAACTGGCTTGGTCAGTGGATCAACGACATTGTCGGCTGACTCTACTCTATGCAGCACAATGTATCCCTTTGCGAACAATTCTCTCACGAGATAATACTCTCTCTCAATAAACTCTGCTCCCAGGCCTGTGCTACCGCTCTATTGTTGTCATATAAAAACGAAAACAGGCAGTGTAGCACATGGTGTCACGTGAAGTTTACCGAGTATGATCTTAACCCTTCATTTGGTGGCCTCCGAGGCCGCTTTATACTCAGCCTAACAGGTGGAACCAGCAGTCGCACTATACTTGGCATTGTGCCAAGATACTGCTCCTCCACTAAGAGTAAATATATAGCCAGAAGTAGACATCAAATCGTCTTTTTGTCCTTGTAAGTCCGAATCAGTGAATCCCGTCACATTCAGTTCTCCACCGCCACACATAAGAACCATATCTCTAGTCCTTCTTAAGCACTTGAGAACGTTCTTTACGGCAGTCCAACGTTCCCTACCTGGGTTTTCCTGAAACCTACTTACCACGCTCACAGCATGCGCAATGTCAGGTCTCCTACACAACATAGCTTACATAAGGCTACCCACGACCGAAGCATATGGTATATTACTCATTTCCTTTTGTTGTTCCTCACTTTGAGGACACCTCTTCAAGGTGAGTTTTATTCCATGTTGCATCGATAGAAACCCTCTTTTAGAATAATCCATCTTAAATCGCTTTAAGATTTTATCTATATAGAGGGCTTGGGAAAGACCTATCATTCTCTTCGCTCTATCCAAGTAGAGTCGAATCCCAAGAATATAGGTTTCTTCTCCCAAGTCTTTCATGGAGAAATTAATCGAAAGCCAAGGTTTCACAGAACTGAGCATTCCCACATCATTTCCTATTAGTAGAATGTCATCTACAAATAGTACTAAGAATGTGATCTTGCTCCCACTAACCCTCTTGTATACACAAGGATCCTCTTCATTTTGCACGAAGTCAAACTCTTTGACTGTCTCATCAAAACAAAAGTCCCTACTACATGAAGACTACTATAGTCCATTTCATGGAGTCTACATCCACCATTGCTAGGTCATGGGTCGTTGGGTCGGTCTCTTGGCTATCACCTAGAACCTTATGGAGACCCAGCTCCTCCAAGTGTACAAGGCCATACCTCTCAGGTAAATGAGACACCCTACTAGACCTACGAGGTAGTTGTACTTTTGTTTCAGATGGTTCGGTTCCAATTTCTTGCACAGGTGTCTCCTGAGGAGTTTCATTGTATTCTTCCAAAGAAATACTTCTACCTGCTCCACCTTCCGGAATGAACTCATCTTCTAGGAAGTGTGCATGCAAAGCAACAACGATCTTTCGATCTTTGGGATAGATAACCCATCATCCCAGATGGGAATCTAATGAAAACATTCCTTCACGGACCTCGCTTCCAACTTGTCCACGTTAGTCTTCTTGACATAGGCGGGACACCCCAAATCCTAATGTGATTAAGACTTGGTTTCCTGCCCTCCCACATCTCATGTGGAGTTTTAGGAATGGATTTAGAAGGACATCTGTTCAAGATATATGCAGCAGTCAGGAGTGCATACCCCACAGGTAAATCGGTAAGTCAGTATCGCCTAATATAGAACGAACCATGTCCAAAAGGTCCGGTTCCTTCTTTTTGACACACCATTTAACTGAGGAGTATCTGGAGGTGTTAGTTGTGATACTATTCCATGTTCCTTTAGGAACTTGTCAAACTCCGTATTGATATACTCGCCACCTTGGTCCGACCAAAGTGCTTTGATATAATTTCCAGTTTGTTTCTCGACTAGGGCCTTAAATTCCTTGAATTTCTCAAAAGCCTCGGATTTATGTTTCATTAAGTATACATAACCATACCTAGTATGATTATCTGTAAACATAATAAAATACTGATATCCGTCACGTGCTGCTTCCAAAGCACCACATACGTCTGTATGGATTAATCCTTGTTTATCAGCGGCTTTTTCAAAAGTCCCTGTGAAGGGGACTTAGTCATTTTGCCTTTAAGGCAAGATTCACAAGTAGGAAAAGGGATCCGATCCCAATAGACCCATAAGTCCATCCTTTTCCATTTTGTAAAGCTTGGTCTGACCAACATGACCAAGTCTAAGATGCCATTTCAAAACTTGATTAGTTTCATCCCTACCACGCTTCCTAGTCATAGTATTCACAACGACTTTTTTACTGAGGTTTAGATGATACAGTCCATTTAACAATATAGCAGTACCCACTATTTTATTTCTAAAATAAATTTTGCAGGAACCATCACCAATGGAAAAATGAAAAGCCTTTCTGATCCATGACTGGAATAGATACAATATTTTTAGGCCCCTTGGGAAAAACAAGTACATCTTCTAAAGTTAGAACAAAACCGGATTCTAAACCCAAAAGAAGTGATCCTATGTCGGTTGCCTCGACACTATGTCCGCTTCCGACAGCGATCATCACTTCCCCAGCTCCAAGCTTCCTACTTTGTTCTAGATCCTAATTCACGATACAAATGTGAGAACTAGTACTAAAATCCAGTATCGAAGAAGTAGAAAATGCAATAGCAGAACAATTTGTTTCCAAAACTAAGAGTTATGTGCCTGAAGTGCCATGAACAATGGGACAGTCTCTAGCCCAGTGACCCAGCTCACCGCATTTGAGACAAGCGTCCTTCTCCTTGCTCTTCAGAACCATCGGGGCCTTGCCCTTATCCTTGAGGTCTTGACTTGTGGTCCCGTCCGCTTCTTGTTCTTTTTCTTCTTATTCTTGGACCTACGAGATCCAGAAGAAATCACAAGGGCAGACTCCTTCATCCGCGGAGTCTTTATGTGAGACTGAGTGGTCACTAGTTTGTTCATTAGCCCAGCTAAGTTACATGCAATCTCATTGCAGTTGAAGTTCATAACAAACTGTGAGAAGGAATTAGGGAGAGACTGTAAGATAAGGTCGGTTTGAAGAGAAGCATCCATCTTAAAATCGAGAGCCTCCAATCTCTAGATCATAGATATCATTGTGAGGACGTGGTCCCCAACCTTCTCACATTCCTTCATCCTTGCACCAAACAGTTGCTTGGATATCTCATATCTAGCCGTTCGAATGTGCTCATCATAAAGCTCGGTTAAGTGAGATAGAATCTGCCTAGCATAAGTCATTTTATCATGAGCTCTCTGAATCTCATTAGACATAGAAGTCATCATGTAAGCACGGACTTTTACGTCATCCTTAACTCACTTTTCATGGTTTTCAATCTCTTCTTGATTGGCTCTTGTCCGCCCTGGAGGCACCGGAATGTCCGTCTCCAAGACGTATCCTAGTGCCTCTATACTGAGAACTGTCATCAGATTGCGGAGCCAATCCACAAAGTTAGGTCCGATCAAGGTGTTTTTTTCGAGTAGAATTGCGAGTGGGTTCATTGTCATATTTAGAGTTATGTATGCATTAAGTACGACGGATTAATTTAGTGACTTATTCAATTATGATCTGAGTATAGAATTAAGGTCTTTCCTATTCTTTAACCCATCTCCCACTACTTTTATCGGACTAACATACTCCCATGTGAAATCCGGAAGTATCGCTCGCTCTACTTCATAGTGGTGATCGAGTTCTTTATAAATCTTGATAAAGGGTAACCGAACAGGTTTCTAGTCTATTAATTTTCATAAAGTGGTGTCCAACACCAACCCATCTAATAGATGATTCGATCTTCTTTTTCCCCTTGTTCACTCCCCTCAACCTATACGGTTTCTATGGTTCATGAACAAGTTAAGTTTGTACCATCGACGCAAATTAGTTTCACAATTGAATTTTATCCGGCAACCGAACAGGTTTCTAGGGATAAAATTTGCTCCAACCGAAGGTATCCAATGCGCTCCCGGTAATTTATCCATCCTCCCCGAACGACTACCCCGATAACTCGAAAGCATAGCACATCCGGTTTAGATTTCAATTTCCCGAAAACTCGATGGAGGGAAGGAAAACCTTGAAACCTTATAAACTTAATAATTTGTCGTGGGAGAATTTTCACGATTAATGTTACACTTTGCACATTAATTCATTTAAGTGCGTTTGTGCATTCATACAATATGAACAACCATTCACAATATATTTGCTACCAACATGTAGTTCATGGACCGTTCTTAGAATAAAAAACTTAGTAATCTAATTACATGTCTTCGGTCTTGAATAGTCGTCTTCTCTAACGGATCTTCCTCCGGTCTTCGTCATTACATATAAATCTTACATTGAAAAATTGCATCCTAGATACAAATAATTTTAGTAAAATAGGCTTAAAACGGCCTTTACAACCCAATCGAAAAACCGAATGATTCAAAACTAACCATGAACCACATCCCCATTCAAAATCATTCACCCAATAAATACTATATAAACGGATACATCATAGAGATATATATTGATCCAGTCAATAAATAGAATTGATCCAATCAATTCACACAACCAGTAACATGAAAACGTTCAATGTATTCGGTCACCCACAAATATTCCAATTAATCAAAATTTCCATTATAAAATGAAATACCATAAATCATTTTAATCATATTAAATCCAATTTAATATGTGGAAGATTAATTTTCTGAAATACATAAAAAAATCGAGCCGGGGCGAAACTGCCTGCCGGACACGGCCCATGCCGATTGGCATGGTCGAGTCACCTTCGGCAGTCTGCCGGCCAGACACGGCCCGTGCCGAATGGCACGGTCTGGTTACCCCGACAACTTCCAAAGCTGGCCTGCCAGACACGGCCATGTCAAATGACATGGTCGGCTTGTCCCGACAATCTACCGGCCAGACATGGCCCGTGCCGAAAGGCACGATTGGGTTACCCCGATAGTCTTCCGAGACTAGCCTGCTGGCACGGCCCGTGTCGCTTGACACGGTCGGGTCAGCCCGGCAGATTCTTGCACTTCATCCGAAAAGTCGTCCAATGACGATTCGGGGATAGATTTTTGACCGGTTATCCAATATCAATATTTTCCGACTTTCATATCTTCAATATAAATCACATTTCCCAGAAATTAAATATTTATATTTAGATATAAAGTTACGAAAAATAAAACTACAATGAACGAAAAACATACACCACGATTATGACTATAAATGATTTCAAATCATTCACCATCTAATCAAGCATTTCAAATGTCAATATCGTATATACGATCATAAGACCTACGCTCCGATACCACTGTTGGAATTCGGTGCCTAAAACGAAGGCCCAGCGGAAGCGATAAAACGAAAATTAATTCGATCCGAATCCCTACGAGTATCGATCTAGCTATGTATATACGAATATTGAACGAAGCACAAGAATATATGAGAAACATACCCTTGTAGTCCGTTGATTAAATGGTTTCCTTCTCTTGAGCGATTTCCCAAGCTTTAGTTGTTCTCCACGAATCCAATCCGCTCCAAGCTCTTGGATGATCCAATGCCGAAAGTACCGCGTCTCTACTTGCCACGTGCCGGAGAGATGAACGGAATGACGATCACCTTGATATCCTACAAGGATATGGCTAGATCTAGGATGATGAAGCTTTCGATTGTGATTATAACATTCTAAGTGTATAACTCACTATCTCTCTTTGATTTCTTGATTTTTCTCCAAGAACCACCATGAAAAATATGAAGAAGAAGATGAAGACTATTGAAATGAACTCCAAGTTCTTTCTCTCTCTCTCGTGTGAAAAAATGAATGGGTCATGAGAGTTATGAAGTCTTCTCATCTTATTCAACTTCCACCCATATGTTACAACTCATGTCACATGAAGTTTTGCCCCACAAAGTCCTTATCATCCATTAAAGAATGGAAACAAAAGAGAAAGGGAAAGTAGGTGGAAAAAGGGGGCGGCCATAATGAAGAAATCGGACGAGTTCGGTTCATTCCGGACTCCCGTGAGTCCAAATAGATAAACCCCGATTCCGTTCCGATGTATTTATATCAATTAATTAATCCAATTAATTAATAATATCAAGTACATAATATCATAATTAATTTCTCCAAGAAATAATTATATACATGAATTAAATTAATCACTCAGTAATTTATTTAATTCATTCGGCCGTAAATTAATTTATTCAATAAATCAATTTAGATATCCAATGTCCCAATAAATTAGATATCCAATATCTAACATTCATACTGAGAGAATAAGCTCGATTCATTCCATCGTCAATCCTATTGCGCGACTCGGTAGGTTCGTCTCAGTCAGCAATGGGAGGAACCAAAGAGTAGTAGCACCACCTAGCCAGCCTGGCGGCCTACACTGTACCCCAACTGAGAACGAATGATTTGGGATCATTCAAGAACCATTCTGTCATGAATACCAGTATACGTATAAACCCTTCTTTCAAAAGTCCCGATCAAATTATAAGGTCACGGTCAGTCAAACCCTATCTTTACTTGACGCTATGCACGAGTTAATGCAAATCGAGATCATCGAGCTCTCGTGTGTCCAATACAACTAGCTCCAATGCTTTGGCCAAAGACTTATGTTCTCATTTGCCAATAACCGCATAGGACATGTAACACCCCCAGAATCAAACCGGGAATATTACACGCCGCAAACCCTCTCCGTGAGGATCCACCAGGCTAGACATCGAAACCACACAATAAATTACATACCGACATGATAAAATACCAAACCCGTAAACCAACTTGGTCTTTCGTCACTAACATACAAGTCAAAAATACACATTTCTATCTCGACTCATACCCATGCAAGGGTAAAATACACTCACAAATAAAAAGTACGACAGCGGAAAAGACCATACACGTAGTCCGACTAACTTCACCCAAAACTGGCCTTCATGTGATTAGTATCATTCGCCTTCCATCATCCTTCGCGCCGATCCTGTGTTTTGCTCCCAAACCTGCATGTACCTGGATGCAAAACAGACATCCACCCCCCGAATACTTGGGAGTTAGCAAAACTCCACTGTTTTGCTAGTACAAGTATAAAGTGCAAATACGAGCCATACAAAACACATTCCGAGAATACAACAAAAGACTTCCCGAGATATTTGATAATTAAAATAGTTCAAGTCTTGAAGTAGAAACCAAAACAAGAAAGCACTTTGAAAACATTTTCAAATCTCGGGAGTTTTCGAAAACATTTGCGATAGTAAAGTTCTAAATTCTTCACAAGCCTCTTAGGGTCACCGCCCCAAAGTTCATTTTCCAAAAATGCAAAACCGATTAACAAAACACGGGGTTCACAACCCAATTCATTCCAGTCACAAAACACAGGGTCCACGACCCAACCATTTCGATCACCAACACAGGGTCCACGACCCGTTCATTCACTTCAATTCACTTCCAAAAATACATTACACATAACACATTATGTTTATGCCATTTTAGCCAAACACCAAGACTCGATATATAATGTCTCTCGACTCCGAGCAACAAGCATTGTGATACTCCGGACATATCACAATTAATCAACAGTACAAACACTCTGGCAATTCTCGCGACCCGTTCCAGCCCTCCGGTCCCGCCGTAAGGCCACCAAGTCCCTCTGTGCCCCGTCGAGCAATCCCCAGGTGAGAATGCCCACTCGAAGTAACTCTCGCGACCCGGTCCAGCCGCTAAGCCAGCAGGTCCCCGTGTGACCCCGTCGAGTCAATCCCCGAGTGAGAGTACCCGAGAAAAACCTTACAACTCTCATCAATTCACATTTCCAAAACCGCAATCCTCAAGAGTCAATCACAATATATATAGTCGAGGTATTTTGCTAAAATGGCCATATTATCCAACACATACTCACGACCCAAAATTTATACTATCCACAAAGAAACACACCATCTAAACAGCACCAATCGACACAACCAATATCACACAAGTTCACACATTCACACACATCCGCATGACTCCACACAAAATCTTAACAAAATGATTGAACTTTAACTTACCAACAAAAAAATCACACATAATGGCATCACTCGAAAATAATGTGATCCTATACTCGACACCAATACACATAGTCAATTAAGCACATTAATTCCCAAACACAAGAATCCTCTTTAAATAAAACCATGATTATAGTTGTAACGATTCTTTAGAAAAATGGTTGTAAACAATTGTTTAACACGTATCGTCAATTTTCAATCATCATATTTACAAAATACGTAATGTATGGGCAAGATACTTGCCTCGATAGTCGATACCGGACACTCCGACGAACATGGCTCAACCAGAAAACCTCGAATGCCCACAACCCTCCTGCGGAAACGACGGTAACATAACCGATCGGGAAACGGCGAATGGAAGGGTTACGACTCAAGTTCTTCGCAAGGAACCTGACCCTAACACCATACCGTCAATAATCAACGATCGTACGAGGAAGAATAATCGTAGAACGCCCAAAACCCCCCTCTAAGGATTTTCACCGGACACCTTCAAGGCACCGATTAGGAACTCAACAAAACGAAGAATCTTTAACAATCGAACCATGGATCAACAAGGAAATTGGTATAATATGACTTAATAATCATCAATCCATCACAAATATAAGTTATCACGAATCAAACGGGCGAAAACAACCAAAACCCCCAATTTTCCCAAAACTAGGATTTTAAGAAAACTAACCTTGATTCGCTGGATTGAAGGATGTTATGGAGTGATTAATCGATGATATGAGCTCCAAAACTTCGTGGATTAATTGTATAATAACATGCCTTCGTCACCTCCAAGAACCCAGCCGCGGAAGAGAAAGGGAGAAAATGAAAAATGAGTGCAAACAGGATTGCTCGGTAATATTTATACTGGTGCAGCCTAGCGTGCGCTAGACTGCCGAGCTAGCGTGCGCTAGCGGGCGGTCATGGTCGAGAATGTTCGGTCGGGCCCGCCATCATGCGCTGCACACGTGCGCTGTCGGCCCAGCCACAATCCAGAGACTTCCTGGCTCGGCCAGGTAGCGTCTTGACTTCCGGCCAGTGGCGTGCGCTACTGCCGGCCAGTAGCGTCTTGATGTCCGACAGATGGCGTGTGCTACGCCGATCTTCCTAGTCCGTAACCTTTCGCCGTTCGCCTCGGCCGACTAGCGCGCGCGCAGCCAACCGGCCATAGCGTGCAGCGCCTCCCGCCGTAGCGTGCGCTAGCTTCCGGCCAGTGGCGTGCGCTCGCGGTTCTCCCGCGCACCCGCCCGACCAAATGCACTCGTCCGGCCAAGGCTGCGGCCGTCGGCCGGCCCCCAACCGTACGGCCAGTGCCCAACCACCATGATTCGACGACTCGATTTTCCGAAATCTCACGGAACGAACACGACAAAACACTCGGGGACAACATCATCGATCCGAAAAGAAAACGACGGATAACAAATCCTCACCTATGGTCATAAACGCCAAAATCAGTTGTCGAGAAAATAATACCGGGACTCGACAACCGAGAAATATCCGAAAAAAATCTAAAATAACGGGAACGAAAATCGTGGGTATTACATTTCTACCCCCCTAAAAATAAGTTTCGTCCCGAAACTTAAAACAAAAGCAAGGCGACTCTCGACAACACACCAGAACTCCATGCAGTATAAAGCCACTACGATCCGATTCAATACGCAAGAATGCTTACGAAAAGCAACGAGCATGAATCGCTGCGTTTGATAAAACCGAGCAATACAAAAATCAAATTACGATTTCGAGATCAAACAAAAATGATTGTACAACGACGAACGAATAGCAGTGATCGAACAACAACGATCAACTGTGACGTTCACACCTCAAATCAAGACATCAATAAACTCGTAGGAATCACGAGGTGTTAATTCCGAACACGGTTCATAATAAATCGATCCGAACTTGGAAAGATCACAACGATATACACATCAATTTGGAACAATATCAGAACTCGCTCGAATGACAAAGGTGAGAAACAATACAAGGTTAGAAGCATTAACGAACACAATCGCCTCAATACGATCGAACGAAACGGAAAAGAGAAGAGAAAAAAAATGTGGGTATTACATCATATCACCTTTAAAAGAGGTTTCGTCCCTGAAACCTAAACAACGAGAACGAAGTGCTTGAATATCAACCTTCCCGGCCATATCCTCTTGGTCCTGCATCTAATCTCCATAACCAATCAGATCATGTCACGGTCGCGTCCGCTGTCCCTCGGCATACTAAGCGGATTCTCACTCAATACGATTGCACCACTTCGCGAAAACAATATGCTAAAGTACCAACTTAGCATGACATATCACATAAGGTAACCAATAATAACTCGGAAGGAAAATCCACGAGGTATCCTTTTAAAGGAAATCTTTTGAAAATCCTTGGGTTTGTATCCTATTCAAAATAAACTTTAAAAGTACTTTTGGTACCTCGGGTTGTTTCATCAACACTTGTAAACAACATACTCTAACTGTTTCATTTGAAATCATTTTCCAAAATAATATTTATGTGTAACCGGCGTTATCAAAATCGTCATGCCTCTACGCATCATCATCACTGTTAACAACCAACAAGTTAACCATGCAAGATCATCAAACCATTCTTACATACACTAACATTTCCAAATCCGAGTTTGAACTTTACATCGAGTGAGATTTTTCATCTTTCACTATATATTTTTGAAAATAAAAAATCGTATTGGTTTTTGAAAAAAAAAATTTTGAGTGAAATATTTTTGAAAATCATATACTCGAATTATTCGAAAATACAATAGTATGTTAAAAGTCATTTCCGAAAATTCTCCCAACACTACACAAGAATCAACGACAGTAACATTTTACAAAATGTTCAAGGTACTTTAAAACAACTCTTTCAATACCGTCGAGGTTTTATTTGAGAGTCCTAGGCCGGATCGCAAATTTCAAACAATTTCCAAAGTTCATACGAAGCCGCCGAATTAATCGAAACGTCAAATTAGTTTCAAAAATTGATTTCCACAACTTGCACAAACTTATGAAAGTTTCAGGAAAACATTTCCGAACACACACATACAGCAGACATAATTTATCAACTCACCGAACAAAATCAATTATCACTTAGCGCGAATGAAAGGTCACAACACACGTTCACACAAAACGGTTGTCATCACTAGACAACGCACATAGAATACAGTCACAGACGACTGACTGTGGAAAGTTAGACCTAATGGCAAAAATGCGGTTCCACATCCTCTGTCCCAGCTAACTAACGCGCGCTACAACAGTTATTTAGCGTGCGCTACTTATGCCACATTAGCGCGCGCTAGCCTTGTACTTAGCGTGCGCTAACAGCTCAAATTCAGCACGTGATTACGAACATATATACGACATTACTAGAACCGATAGTTACAAATGAACAACGACAGCATATGAATCTAAATGCCATCAATTCACATGCTTACAACACTTCGCGAGTAACCATCAAAGGACAACTGTCATCCAAAATCGAAATCTCGTCTATTAATAAAGAAAGTTGTCTTAACTCATACCGAACGACTTAGCATTCACACCACTGTTTTAATCTAAAACTGGCAACACTGCCCGAACAACAAGAACGTCATCACGTATTTCTCGACTAACAGCCATAAAACCAATAAGTTGAAAACGAGAGTCACGTCTTGTCTATATTTTGTAGACTTCACTTGGGTTCAAAAATCGTGTTTTGAAAACTTATAATACAAAAGGAAAATAAAATATCGGTAGTTTGAATTCTAAAAAAAAAAAAATTTGGCCTTGAGGTCATAATACGAAAATCAAACTTTTTCCTCCCTTTGGAGGATGTTTTAAAACAAAATATACTTGACTCCTCAAAACATGTAAAGTTTTTAAAATATCACGTTGATGAATTTTTCTTTGCGTAACCACACCAAGGCCATTACTCTTGTAAAAACGACTTATATCAGGATGTGTGTATATATACATATACATTGACATCACTTTCATTCTAGCATCATACGAGGACTAAACAACATAGGCCACATAATCACAAATCACCTTTAAACTCCACATCATAACACAAAATCATACAAGCTCGTATATCACAAGGCACAATATAGTAGGGAGACTTACATCCACAGGTCGCACGAAGATGATGGCTGCACCTCGATACTAATCACGGACGACATCACAGACGACGCGTCGTAACACGACTTAGACAAACACACTCTGACAGGACAAGACACGACAATACCCGACTGGACCCGACAGCCTAGGTTTCCGCAACCTAAGCTCTGATACCATAAATGTAACACCCCCAGAATCAAACAGGGAATATTACACGCCGCAGACCCTCTCCGTGAGGATCCACCAGGCTAGACATCGAAACCACACAATAAATTACATACCGACATGATAAAATACCAAACCCGTAAACCAACTTGGTCTTTCGTCACTAACATACAAGTAAAAAATACACATTTCTATCTCGACTCATACCCATGCCATGGTAAAATACACTCACAAATAAAAAGTACGACAGCGTAAAAGACCATACACGTACTCCGACTAACTGCACCTAAAACTGGCCTTCATGTGATTAGTATCATTTGCCTTCCATCATCCTTCGCGCCGATCCTGTGTTTTGCTCCCAAACCTGCATGTACCTGGATGCAAAACAGACATCCACCCCCCGAATACTTGGGGGTTAGCAAAACTCCACTGTTTTGCTAGTACAAGTATAAAGTGCAAATACGAGCCATACAAAACACATTCCGAGAATACAACAAAAGACTTCCCGAGATATTTGATAATTAAAATAGTTCAAGTCTTGAAGTAGAAACCAAAACAAGAAAGCACTTTGAAAACATTTTCAAATCTCGGGAGTTTTCGAAAATATTTGCGATAGTAAAGTTCTAAATTCTTCACAAGCCTCTTAGGGTCACCGCCCCAAAGTTCATTTTCCAAAAATGCAAAACCGATTAACAAAACACGGGGTTCACAACCCAATTCATTCCAGTCACAAAACACAGGGTCCACGACCCAACCATTTCGATCACTAACATAGGGTCCACGACCCGTTCATTCACTTCAATTCACTTCCAAAAATACATTACACATAACACATTATGTTTATGACATTTTAGCCAAACACAAAGATTCGATATATAATGTCTTTCGACTCCGAGCAACAAGCATTGTGATACTCCGGACATATCACAATTAATCAACAGTACAAATACTCTGGCAATTCTCGCGACCCGGTCCAGCCCTCCGGTCCCGCCGTAAGGCCACCAAGTCCCTGTGTGCCCCGTCGAGCAATCCCAAGGTGAGAATACCCACTCGAAGTAACTCTCGCGACCCGGTCCAGCCGCTAAGCCACCAGGTCCCCGTGTGACCCCGTCGAGTCAATCCCCGAGTGAGAGTACCTGAGAAAAACCTTACAACTCTCATCAATTCACATTTCCAAAACCGCAATCCTCAAGAGTCAATCACAATATATATAGTCGAGGCATTTTTCTAAAATGACCATATTATCCAACACATACTCACGACCCAAAATTTATACTATCCACAAAGAAACACACCATCTAAATAGCACCAATCGACACAACCAATATCACACAAGTTCACACATTCACACACATCCGCATGACTCCACACAAAATCTTAACAAAATGATTGAACTTTAACTTACCAACAACAAAATCACACATAATGGCATCACTCGAAAATAATGTAATCCTATACTCGACATCAATACGCATAGTCAATTAAGCACATTAATTCCCGAACACAAGAATCCTCTTTAAATAAAACCATGATTATAGTTATAACGATTCTTTAGAAAAATGGTTGTAAACAATTGTTTAACACGTATCGTGAATTTTCAATCATCATATTCACAAAATACGTAATCTATGGGCAAGACACTTGCCTCGATAGTCGATACCGGACACTCCGACGAACATGGCTCAACCAGGAAACCTTGAATGCCCACAACCCTCCGGCGGAAACGACGGTAACATAACCGATCGTGAAACGGCGAACGGAAGGGTTACGACTCAAGTTCTTCGCAAGGAACCTGACCCTAACACCATACCGTCAATAATAAACGATCGTACGAGGAAGAATAATCGTAGAACGCCCAAAACCCCCCTCTAAGGATTTTCACCGGACACCTTCAAGGCACCGATTAGGAACTCAACAAAACGAAGAATCTTTAACAATCGAACCATGGATTAACAAGGAAATTGGTATAATATGACTTAATAATCATCAATCCATCACAAATATAAGTTATCACGGATCAAACGGGCGAAAACAACCCAAACCCCCAATTTTCCCAAAACTAGGATTTTAAGAAAACTAACCTTGATTCATTGGATTGAAGGATGTGATGGAGTGATTAATCGATGATATGAGCTCCAAAACTTCGTGGATTAATTGTATAATAACATGCCTTCGTCACCTCCAAGAACCCAGCTGCGGAAGAGAAAGGGAGAAAATGAAAAATGAGTGCAAACAGGACTGCTCGGTAATATTTATACTGGTGCAGCCTAGCGTGCGCTAGACTGCCGAGCTAGCGTGCGCTAGCGGGCGGTCATGGTCGAGAATGTTCGGACGGGCCCGCCATCATGCGCTGCACACGTGCGCTGTCGGCCCAGCCACAATCCAGAGACTTCCTCGCTCGGCCAGGTAGCGTGCGCAGCCTTGCGGCCCTAGCGTGCGCTACCTGCCGGTCGTAGCGTGCGCAGTGTCCGACAGTAGCGTGCGCTACCTGCCGATCTTCCCAGTCCATAACCTTTCTGCCCTTACTGCCTCGGCCGACTAGCGCTCGCAGCCAACCGGCCATAGCGTGCGCTGCCTCCTGGCCGTAGCGTGCGCTACCTTCCGACTGTAGCGTGCGCTACGCCGGTTCCTGCCGCACCCGCCCGGCCAGTGCCCGCACTCGTCCGGCCAGTGCCTGCAGCCGTCCGGCCAGCGTCCCCAACCGTCCGGCCAGTGCCCAACCACCATGATTCCACGACTCGATTTCCCGAAATCGCACGGAACGAACACGACAAAACACTCGGGGACAACATCATCGATCCGAAAAGAAAACGACGGATAACAAATCCTAACCTACGGTCATAAACGCCAAAATCAGTTGTCGAGAAAATAATACCGGGACTCGACAACCGTGAAATATCCGAAAAAAATCCAAAATAACCGGAACGAAAATCGTGGGTATTACAGGACATATAACCCGTTCACTAACAGGAGAAAGAATTCTATCTTGGTATTCAGTAGGACCTGCTACTTGCCCGTCAAGACGCACATCGAGGTTGACCTTCGCCTTCCGATTTACAGGGTCGAACTACTCTAATGAAAATCTTGACGTCACAAGCACATCCCGACTAAATCCTCAAGTCGAAAGTTCACGAATACCTATCACAACCTTTCGATTCCGTCATTAACTGTACTGGAGTCAAATCCGTGTGACGAATCGAGGGTGAGTCGGTACGAGTCTACTAATCCAATTAGCATACCTATATCGTATGCTCCCACTAACCATTAGTGTTCGACAGGCACTCTCCATGTCAAAGAACACGTCCTACAAGTTTTAACATAAACTTAACGCCCAGTCAAGTTTCATAGACTTGCGAACGATTAAGTATTTAAGCTATAAACCTTTCCAGTGCCGATCCCCTTATCCAATAAGGAGTGTATTGTTTTGCTCTCAAATACACAGACTCATTTCTATATATATATTTACGAGTTAGGAACGCCAGTAACTACTAGTAAATAAAGAAACACCCATTGCCTTATATTAATGATTTACATAATATCAAGTACAATGTCCTCACATATCATCCTCTGAGTGGCATTCGTGGGCATACTCCTAACAATACCCTCGTAGAACTTTGATAATATCTTCTTGAAGGAAAATCCGAGCCAAGATTTTTCCGGTCACCAACATGTACATAAATCCAATTCGTTCTATCTTGATGAATGATCAAACACCGAATATGTAATATCCGTATTTTTTTCTTTCCCTTGTATTTTCGTTTTTGGTGTATTTCTCGACTGTAGTGACCCTCGTGTACTTTTCAGCGTGTCCTTCCTGTCAAACTGTTGAATTGTATTCTCGTTATTGTTCATTGTTTCAACTTTCCTCATTTGAATTCGACTTTGTTAGATCACCATTAATTTTTGGTGACTCCAAAAATTATAAATCTTTGCAATATTATAGAAAATCGAGTTAGCTTTCCAATGGTTCAAACGGTGAGTCAATCGGAGTCCGGACGAGAGAGTTATGGTCGTTTTAGTGGAAGACTGTCAGCTGTCGGGCACCGTCCAGGAGCCTTTCGGCCGATAGGGTAGGCCGATAGACTCTACTGCCGGCAATTCTGCATGGGTATCGGCCGATCACTTCCGGAAGCCTTTCGGCCGATAGGGTGGGCCGATAGACTCTACTGCCGGCATTTCTGTATGGGTATCGGTTGGGCCTATCGGCCAGCCTATCGGCCGATAGGTTCTGCTGAGTTACATTAAATGTGTCGTTTTGAGCGTGAACAG
This sequence comes from Orobanche coerulescens, assembly GCA_033398695.1. Lineage (NCBI taxonomy): Eukaryota > Viridiplantae > Streptophyta > Magnoliopsida > Lamiales > Orobanchaceae > Orobanche > Orobanche coerulescens. Next base: position 49,848,639 of record CM065816.1, on the reverse strand, counting down.
CTCATTTTTTCTGTTTTCTTCCACTGCATCGCGAGAGAGGATTTAGGGGGGGGAGAGTTCTTCATCTGGGGGTCGATTTTTCATCAATTCTTTTCGGTTGTGAGGCTCGGATAATCAATCTAACGCGAGTTCTACGGATCTTAGTTCTTGAATCTCCAAAGGTAATGTTCTAAAGCCCTACTTTTTTGGATAATTGGGGATTTTGGGGTTTTGTCCGATTCTTTCCGTTTCGTTGATGGATTCATGATGAATATGATTATTCTTGTTGGTATTCTTAGTTTCCCTACGGATTCATGGTATATTTTCATGGTTTTGCGAAATCGAGAGGGTTTGGTTGTGGTCCGCCCTCGTTGTTATTTTTGTATGAATATACATGAATCGTAGGCGGGTTTCCGGGTGTATTCCATTTCCTTAATCGTTTAGAAGTGGTTGTGATTGTGCTATTCGAATCGTTAGGTTCATTCTCGTCGGTTCCTCGTGGTTGTGCTTGATCCTTCGTTTAGGAACCGCCGTTTTCCACCCGGACCGTTCGTAGTCGTGTTCCATCTCTGTTTCTTCAAGAATGTCTCAAAGGCAAGTACTTTACATTTGTTTACATGTTCTAGTATTTGAATTATGGCTATACGTGGTTGTTGCGGGAGGATATGTGTATGTTCACCTAGGGACGGTCCGACGGGGCCTCTAGGGATACGTATTGCCGTGTGTGTGCGTATCACGAACTGTGGTTGACCACCCAGGGATGTCCGACGGGGCTCTGCGGGGTACGGTGGCCGTGAGTCACGTACCAAGGTTAACTTTGAATTGTTTTGGTTGGAGGAAAATGTGTTTTGTGCTTGTGCATCGTAAATATTCCGTAATATAAAATGTCTTCTAAAATGATTTTTGGCGCATTATTCATCTGATTAGAATGTAGTTCAAATGGATTGTACTTGCACTAGCAGTTGTCGCTAACCCCTTAAATGGGGGAAATACTTCTTGTATTTCAGGTATTGATCGTGGGGACAAGCGAGCACTCGAGCCGTATGAGGATGATGGGCAAGCATGATATTGTCCAGTAAATGATTTTCGGTGTCATGTCTGTCGGTTATTGTTATTGATGTCTGATTTTGGGATTTATGTATTATAAAAATTGGTTTAAGTACTCGAGTACTTCTTTTGTAAAATTGTTAATGTTGTGTTCCCGTTTTGGGAAATGGATTGTTGTTGGATTCTATTGGTCGTATTGTACTCTTTTATTTTGAATCGTCATTTTATTGTTGATTGTTGTCGTTGGCAAAGGTCTTGTTGGTATGTTAGCCGGGTGGATTCCACAGTGTGGGGTCCACGGCGCTGTAATATGCTCTGAATGTCTTGGGGGTGTTACATAATATGGTATCAGAGCTTAGGTTTATGGATACCTAGGCTGTCGGTTATTTGGGTCTAGTTAAGTGTCGTTTTTGGGACAGTATCACTGCTATGCCATCATCTCAGTACGCCGGTGCTCGTAAGTTTCTCTAACTTGACTCGTTTCCCCGTTCTGTTCTATTTCTGTCTTAGTATCTTTTGCGTTTTGAGTTTGAATAGTACTTACCCGTTGCTCCTTGTAATTCCCTGCCGGTAGAGGACGCGGACCGGTCGCGACGCGGTAGGGGACGTGGCGCAGCAGTAGGGCGGCCATGTCCGATCACTCGAACCGATTCGGCGATGCCCTCTTTGTCGAGCAGTGTTCCCCTAGTTCCGGAGGTCGGCGGGACACATGCGCTAGCTCCGGTAATGCTCATGAGAATGTTGGAGTGGCCAACATATTGCGGCAAGTAGCGAACCGGATGACGCTCATCGACTCGAGCCGTTCAGTCGGCCATGCTAATGCCAACCCGGTTCCGCCCTCTGGTCCGGCAATGATAAGCTACTTCAGGACGTGATTCGTATGCGTCCTCCGCAGCTTGATGGTGCTTCCGCCCTTAGGTTGGGAGAGTTGGTTGTTTGAGATGGAGAAAGTGTTTGAGGCGCTAATTGCCCAGGAGAGGAAAGTACCCATTGCTCAAGACTTCCTCGCCAAGGAGGCAGCGACGTGGTGGCAAGCGGTGAAACCGCGTGGCCGGCGATCACGTGGGCGAGTTCGGGATCTATGGAAGACGAATACTGTCCTTGGCCAGTGAAAGAGGGGAGGATCCGAGCCTTCTTTGAGGCTAAGCCCCAAGATGTACCTATATCTCAAGCCATCAAGGACTACAATCAGCAGTTACACTATGTGAGAAACCAAGTCCGCGATGAGCTCGATAAGATCCGCCACTTTGACATGCGGATGAAACCGAGAGTGCGCCACTACATGTCTGGTCTGGGGTGCACGACTTTGAAAGAATATCAGAATAAGGCGATGGCTTATGAGATGTCGTTTTCCGCGACAGAGACGGCAACCGAAGGAAAGAAACAGAAAACCACCGGTCAGTTTTCGGGAGGCAAGTCAGGAGGATATCCGAGGACTCAGTCTGGTTCGCGAGTCTTCGGGAGTCAGTTGCCATCAGTTGGTCGAGGGAACGGTTCTAGATCTGCTCCTGCTGGTTCCGTTCGTGGTCCTACGTGCTTCAACTGCAGTCGTCCGGGCCACATGATGAGTGAGTGTGATAGGCCTCCTATCCAGTGTCTTGCTTGTGGTCGTATGGGTCACCGTGCTAAGTTTTGTACGGATGCAGCTCGGGCTCCAGTTACTCAGATATCTGCTCCAGCTGCAGGAGAGCCGAGTGTGAATCGAGCAAGCAGTTCCTCAGCCGCAGCAGAGTTTTGGTAGAGGTCGAGGTCTTGGTCAGCAAACTAGAGGTGGAGCAACAAGTGCGGGGTCTGATCCGCCCCGTGTGTACGAGATGAGACGAGCAGGAGATCCTGACGCGACGGAGGCCACAGGTACCGTCCACATCCTTGATCATCCTGTTTCCGTATTGTTCGATTCTCGTGCTACGCATTCTTTTATATCTATGGATTGTGTGCTTTGCATGTTGATTGCGTTGTTGCTTGTGTGCCTTTTGTTGTTTAACTTGCTTGTGGGGTTAGCATCGTGGGGGATCGTGAGGTTAGAGATTTTCCGGTGAGTATCGCGGGGAGGGTTTGGCCTTCTAATCGATTGCGGTAGATATTAGAGATGAAGATTTGATTCTGGTGAGGATTGGCTGGACCGTCATGGGGCGATCATGAATTATAGAACGAGGCTGCTTCGATGTTAGCCTCGATGGTACCGAGCATTCTTTTGTGGGGCGTAAGCGGGGTAGCGGATTGCGATCAGCGCTTTGAGGCGGAGAGACTTCTTCGAGGAGGTTGCACGGGTTATTGGTGTTACGCTTTGAGATCGGAAGAAGGGGAGTCGAGCTCTCGTCTATTCCGGTAGTATGTGAGTATCCGACGTTTTCCGGATGAGTTGCGGGTTTGCCGGGCCGAGAGGTGGAGTTTACTGTCGATTTAGAGCCGGGTGCAGACCTATCTCTAAGACGCCATACCGTATGGCGCTGCCGAGATGCTTGAGTTGAAGAAACAGATTGGGAGAGTTGCTAGACATGGGATATATTCGACCGAGCGCTTCGCCTTGGGGCGCACCGGTCCTATTCGTAAAGAAGAAGGATGGGTCACTTCGTTTGTGTATCGACTACCGAGAGTTGAACAAAGTGACCATCAAAAACAAGTATCCGCTCCCGAGGATTGATGACTTGTTTGATCAGTTGCAGGGGCAACCGTGTTTTCGAAGATTGATTTGAGATCGGGGTATTATCACTCAGTGAAGGATACCGATATTCAAGACGGCCTTTCGGACGAGATACGGTCACTACGAGTTTGTGGTTATGCCTTTTGGGCTAACCAACGCACCAGCCGTGTTCATGCAGCTTATGAACAAAGTCTTTATCGAGTACCTCGATAAGTGTGTAGTCGTTTTTATCGACGACATCCTGATTTACTCGAGGAGCGAGGAGGAGCATGCCCGTCATTTACATATTGTGTTAGACATTTTGAGAACTCAGCATCTTTTTGCTAAGTTCTCGAAATGTGAGTTTTGGCTACGGGAGGTTATGTTTCTCGGTCATGTGATCTCGGCCGAGGGTGTTCGTGTGGACCCACATAAGGTAGAGGCAGTGTTAGATTGGGCGCCGCCCAAGAACGTGAAAGAGGTCCGCAGTTTTCTGGGATTAGCCGGGTATTACCGTAGATTCGTCGAGGGGTTCTCTAAGCTCGCTCGACCGCTGACTCAGTTGTTACAGAAGTCGGAGAAGTTTGTGTGGACCGATGAGAGGCAGAATAGTTTTGAGGAGTTGAAGAAGCGGTTGACGACCGCTCCCGTGTTGGCTTTACCGAGTGGTAATGATGGTTTCTCCGTTTATAGTGATGCTTCGGGCCAAGGGCTCGGATGCGTACTTATGCAGCACGGGAGGACGATTGCCTATGCTTCCCGTCAGTTGAAACCGTATGAATTGAATTACCTACGCACGATCTTGAGTTGGCCGATTGTGTTTGCGTTGAAAATCAGCGTCATTACTTGTATGGCTCGTCGTGTCGATTTTCACCGATCACAAGAGCACAAGTACATTTTCACGCAAAAGAGCTTAATATGAGACAAAGGAGATGGTTGGGCCCGATTAAGGATTACGATCTTGAGATCCTCTATCATCCGGGCAAGGCTAATGTGGTAGCAGATGCCTTGAGCCGGAAATCGGTATCGCTTCGGGCACTTGAGTTACTCACGGCCCAGTCGGGACTTCAGCGTGAGTTTACGAGGTTGAGCATTGAGGTTGTGCTGCCAGAGAGTTCCGGGCAGTTGCGTACTCTTGAGATTTCTTCGTCTCTGGTCGAGGACATTAAATCGGGACAGTTGGAGGACCCGATGTTTATTCAGCTTCGGGAGAGTGTAGAGAAGGGGAAAGCCCCGGGATTCGTTATTCATGAGGACGGAGTGTTGAGATTCCGAGGTCGGTTGTGTGTTCCGAACGACTCGGAAATGAGACAGAGTATTATGCGAGAGGCTCATGCGTCACCTTACTCAGTCCATCCGGGCTCGAGTAAAATGTATAAAGATCTGAGGGAAAATTTCTGGTGGAACGATATGAAGAAAGAGGTAGTTCAATTTGTGGCTAAGTGTTTAACTTGTCAGCAAGTCAAGATTGAGCATCAGCGGCCAGCCGGATTATTGAAACCACTTCCCGTTCCGGAATGGAAGTGGGAGGACATCTCTATGGATTTTGTTACGAGTTTACCGAGGACGAAGACCGGTATGAATATGGTATGGGTGATTGTAGACCGACTGACTAAGTCGGCACATTTTCTGGGCATCAAGGATACTTGGGGTCCAGAAAAGCTGGCTCGTATATTCATCGCACAGATTGTGAGGCTTCACGGTACTCCGAAGTCTATTGTTTCGGATCGTGACGGCCGTTTTGTATCGCACTTCTGGCAGGCGGTGCATAAGGCGTTGGGTACCCGGTTGTGTTTGAGTACTTCTTTTCATCCCCAGTCAGATGGACAGTCGGAACGCACTATCCAAACGTTCGAGGACTTGTTACGTGCTTGTGCTCTTGACTGGAGTAGTGACTGGGAGGAACATTTACCGCTGATTGAATTCACGTACAACAACAGTTGGCACGCGTCGATTCGGATGGCACCGTATGAGGCACTTTATGGGCGACGATGTCGATCGCCGATTTGTTGGAATGAGGCGTCCGATTTAGTCGGGACCGAGCCGGATGTCGTTTTAGAGACGAGGCGGAAGATAGAGTTAATTCGAGAATGGATGTTGACTGCCCAGAGTCGACAGAAGTCGTATGCCGACATCCGTCGTCGACCCTTGGAATTCGAGGTGGGAGACCACGTTTTGCTGAAGGTGTCACCGACGAAGGGAGTTTTCCGTTTCGGGAAGAAGGGGAAGTTGAGTCCGAGATTTATTGGACCCTTCGAGATTCTCGAGCGAGTCGGTGGATTAGCATACCGTTTGGCGTTACCCCCGGCCTTGAGTCATGTTCATAGCGTTTTGCATGTTTCGCAGCTGAGGAAATATGTTCCAGATCCTAGTCACGTCATCGATTATGGCGAGATTGATATTGCTGAAGATATTACTTTTGAAGAGCGTCCTCTGAAAATTTTGGAGCATCGTGAGAAACGACTGAGGCATAAGACCATCCCTCTGGTCAAAGTTCAGTGGTCGAGACACGGTGTCGAGGAGGCAACTTGGGAAACCGAGGATAGCATGCGTGCTAAGTACCCGGAGTTGTTTGTTTCTTAAGTTTCGGGACGAAACTTATTTTTAGAGGGGTAGAATGTAATATCCGTATTTTTTCTTTCCCTTGTATTTTCGTTTTTGGTGTATTTCTCGACTGTAGTGACCCTCGTGTACTTTTCAGCGTGTCCTTCCTGTCAAACTGTTGAATTGTATTCTCGTTATTGTTCATTGTTTCAACTTTCCTCATTTGAATTCGACTTTGTTAGATCACCATTAATTTTTGGTGACTCCAAAAATTATAAATCTTTGCAATATTATAGAAAATCGAGTTAGCTTTCCAATGGTTCAAACGGTGAGTCAATCGGAGTCCGGACGAGAGAGTTATGGTCGTTTTAGTGGAAGACTGGTTGTCGGGCACCGTCCAGGAGCCTTTCGGCCGATAGGGTAGGCCGATAGACTCTACTGCCGGCAATTCTGCATGGGTATCGGCCGATCACTTCCGGAAGCCTTTCGGCCGATAGGGTGGGCCGATAGACTCTACTGCCGGCATTTCTGTATGGGTATCGGTTGGGCCTATCGGCCAGCCTATCGGCCGATAGGTTCTGCTGAGTTACATTAAATGTGTCGTTTTGAGCGTGAACAGCTCATTTTTTCTATTTTTTTCCACTGCATCGCGAGAGAGGATTTAGGGGGGGGAGAGTTCTTCGTCTGGGGGTCGATTTTTCATCAATTCTTTTCGGTTGTGAGGCTCGGATAATCAATCTAACGCGAGTTCTACGGATCTTAGTTCTTGAATCTCCAAAGGTAATGTTCTAAAACCCTACTTTTTTTGGATAATTGGGGATTTTGGGGTTTTGTCCGATTCTTTCCGTTTCGTTGATGGATTCATGATGAATATGATTATTCTTGTTGGTATTCTTAGTTTCCCTACGGATTCATGGTATATTTTCATGGTTTTGCGAAATCGAGAGGGTTTGGTTGTGGTCCGCCCTCGTTGTTATTTTTGTATGAATATACATGAATCGTAGGCGGGTTTCCGGGTGTATTCCATTTCCGTAATCGTTTAGAAGTGGTTGTGATTGTGCTATTCGAATCGTTAGGTTCATTCTCGTCGGTTCCTCGTGGTTGTGCTTGATCCTTCGTTTAGGAACCGCCGTTTTCCACCCGGACCGTTCGTAGTCGTGTTCCATCTCTGTTTCTTCAAGAATGTCTCAAAGGCAAGTACTTTACATTTGTTTACATGTTCTAGTATTTGAATTATGGCTATACGTGGTTGTTGCGGGAGGATATGTGTATGTTCACCTAGGGACGGTCCGACGGGGCCTCTAGGGATACGTATTGCCGTGTGTGTGCGTATCACGAACTGTGGTTAACCACCCAGGGATGTCCGACGGGGCTCTGCGGGGTACGGTGGCCGTGAGTCACGTACCAAGGTTAACTTTGAATTGTTTTGGTTGGAGGAAAAATGTGTTTTGTGCTTGTGCATCGTAAATATTCCGGAATATAAAATGTCTTCTAAAATGATTTTTGGCGCATTATTCATCTGATTAGAATGTAGTTCAAATGGATTGTACTTGCACTAGCAGTTGTCGCTAACCCCTTAAATGGGGGAAATACTTCTTGTATTTCAGGTATTGATCGTGGGGACAAGCGAGCACTCGAGCCGTATGAGGATGATGGGCAAGCATGATATTGTCCAGTAAATGATTTTCGGTGTCATGTCTGTCGGTTATTGTTATTGATGTCTGATTTTGGGATTTATGTATTATAAAAATTGGTTTAAGTACTCGAGTACTTCTTTTGTAAAATTGTTAATGTTGTGTTCCCGTTTTGGGAAATGGATTGTTGTTGGATTCTATTGGTCGGATTGTACTCTTTTATTTTGAATCGTCATTTTATTGTTGATTGTTGTCGTTGGCAAAGGTCTTGTTGGTATGTTAGCCGGGTGGATTCCACAGTGTGGGGTCCACGGCGCTGTAATATGCCCTGAATGTCTTGGGGGTGTTACAGAATATGTCGAGTGTCTCAACGTTATCACGCGTCGGATATTGATCAGAAAGATTATATGTCATTTCGTTCTCGAAGAACATGGCTAGGAATTGTATAATATTTTTCTTCTCTTCTATTTTCTTCTTCCTTCTATTTCTCTCTAAGATGAAATAATATCAAGAAAAAAATGTTATTATCCTTCCTCACAAACTCATCGCCAGCAACCCTTGTGTGTGTGTGTGTGTGTGTGTGTGTGTGTGTGTGAAGTTATTCACCAAATGAAAGACTTTCTCATTTTATAAAACAAAATCAAATGATGAGATATGATATCTCATCCATTTATCCGCATCTCATTCTATAATTAAACACACCACACATGTTATGAAGTAACATTGAAGGTAAGGAGAAGGTGAGGGGGCGGCCACATGGTGTCTTGGTGAGAAAACAAGCCGAGCCACTCGATTCGTGTACCGGACGTTCGCGTGTCTATTCCGTGAAGTATACTTCGTTTTATCTCAAATGTATATATACTTAATTAATTAATCCAATTAATTAATTTTATCAATTACAAAATTATAATAATATATTTCTAAGAAATAATTATTTATAAATTAATTAATCACCTGGTAATTAATTTCAATTCACAAGACTGCTATAATTTATCAAATAAATCAAATTAGATATCAAATATCCAATATTAATGAAGATATAATAAGTACATATTTTATCCATCAAATCTCCTTGTGCGCGACTCCATAGGTCCGTCTTAGTCGACAATGGGAGGAACCAAGGAGTATGGGTAACACTTAGCCTGTCTAGTGCTCCGTAGCGTAACTCAACTAAGAACGAATGACCGGATCATTCCGAAACCATTATGTTGTGAATATTGTATACGTATAAACCCTTGAATCATATGTCCTAGTCAAGTATTACAGTCACGGTAAAGTCAAAACCTATTGTAACTTGACTTTACACATTTGTTAATGCAAACCGAGATCACCGAGCTCTCGTGTATCAAATACACCTAGCTCTAACTACTTTGGCCAAAGACTTATGACCTCATTTGCCATTAAATGCATAGGACATTTACCTTGTCACTTACAGGAGAAAGAATCCTATCTTGGAATTCAGTACAGACTGCTACTTGCCCACTAAGTTGTATTTTGAGGTTGACAGCAACTACCGATGATTGGATCGAACTACACTAATGACTAACTTAATGTCACAAGCACAGCTCCTACTGAAACCTCAAGTCAGAGGTCCACGTATATCTATCACAACCTTTCGATTCAATCCTTCATAATCCCTGAGTGATATCCCTGTGACAGAATCGAGGTGAATCATTTTCGAGTATACTAATCCCATTAGTATACCTATAACATGTGCTCCCACTAACCCTTAATGAAGACAGACACTCTACATATCAGAGTACACGTTATACAAGCGTTGTCTAAACTGACTTCCCAGTTAAGTTTTATCGACTTGTGAACCATTAAGCATTCGAGCATTTAAACACTTCTAGTGCCTTTCTCCTTATCTCCATAAGGGGTGGAATGTTTGCTCTAAAATGCAAGGACTATTATTTTATATACCAAATTACAATGCCAGTGATATACAATAATACAGAAATAAAAATGCTTTATTTAATATAATATTCATAATTACAATACAGTGCTCTCACTCTCTCATTCTCTGAGTGGCATTCGAGGGCATACTCCTAACATAAATAACTTTAATCAAAATGTTCAAAACCTTTGAAGACAACTTTTATAAACATTTTGAAGATATCTAGTTTTACTAAATAAAATCCATAGGGATCTCTGCAAGTAATTTAAGGTATCCGCGTAAAACTTACTTTCCACCAAGAACTCAATTATCATCAAAGCAAATACTGGGTCTTCAACCCCACGTCGCTTAGTAATTAGTCGAGGGTGTTTCTTGATAAGGTCCCTCAGGACAAATACCTAAATGTCCCATCGTACAGTCACAGCAGCGGTGGATCCAGAATTTTATAAGACTGGGGGCACAAGTCCTTCAAAAAGGAGATAAATGTTCCATTTGTAACATCGGCAAGTCCTTCTTAAATGTTCAATTCATCCCCCACATGAAGAGCAAGCCTCTCCGTTTTATTCAAACTATTAAAACCTTCTGACACAAAAGCATCACTCCCACCTTGTTTTCCAAAATGATCTCTAAACAAGTAACAACACAAGTAAAAGGCTTTATCTGCTTTCACACTATAATCTAACCAATTACCAAATTGATCAAATCAAGACGGACAAAAACGTCTCCCCTTATTTCCTATCATTTTTCTTGGAAAGTCATGGCCACGTGGTTGACAAGGTCCTTTAGTCAAATATTTCCGCCTTATTTCATCTCTTTGATTAGGGTGATTGTAACACCCCCAATCCACTCAGGGATATTACACGCCTTAAACCCTTCTCTCAAGGATCTACCAGGCTGGTAACACAATTAAACATCTCAACATCGCCTTTAAGGCTAAAAATGACTCATTAGAATGATTTGGTCTTTCAATTAATACATACAACTCAATCTCAATACATACCCACATAGGGGTCAAAATACAACACACTCCCGTACAACAGGGAAAATACTGCAGTGGAAATAAAGTACAACTAAACCAATACGACATCATATGGATCCTTATGTGATTAATATCAGTCATCATTCATCATCCTTCGTACCAGTCCTGTGTTATGCTCCCCAAGGCCCTGCACGAACCTGAATGCAATACAGACATCCACCCCCCGATTACTCGGGGGTTAGCAAAATCCCACTATTTTTCTAGTGCAAGTACATAAACATACGAAATGTAACAAACAAACAAAAATCATGAATTGGATACGACAATTAACTACCAAAGCCTTCCCGAGAGGTTTTATTAATTAGAAAGCAATCATTGAAGTGTTTGAAAATAAATTCCTCATCTCGGGGATTTTAAAAGTAGAAACCTTGTTGGACCTCAAGTCCTTAGTTGAAAATAACCATTTCAAGACGAATGGGTCTCGGCCCAAAAATCACTTTAAACGACCTTTACAAAACCGTTGGGATCTCAACCCAATTCTCATCAAATCACAGTACACGAGAACAATAGCAAGGTCCGTTTTCCAACATCAAAACCCCACAACTAAAGAACTAAACACATACGACAAATATTTTAGTGCCATCCTAGCTGTAACAACCCTAAAACCATCCGGGATATTACAGCGACGTGGGTCCCGCGCCAGAACCCACCAGGCTAAAAACCATTTCAAAAACGTTTAAAAATGCCAAAAGGCCGATGACAGTAATATTTTCCAAATACTCACAAAAGTCATTTTCCAAATACCAAATACCGTCATAAAATACCATTTGAAAGTACAAGGCGAAATGCCAAATCTCGACAGTTTCAAAATGTACGCTAAGCCACCACTTAAACAACTGACAAAATAGTTTAGGAAAAAGGGTTTAACGAAATAACCTAAGTTTACGAAATAACCAAAAAGGCCATTTTGAAATATACATGAGTTGGTAAAAATACCGAAAATACATTTTAAAATACACACGCATCATATATAAACACAGTTAAAAATACACAATTGCAGCGGAAATAAAACATCCGGTCAAAATACTAGATTCTCCAAAACATACCACAACCAGTATCACCTGGGAAGCTCATCCCTTCACGACCGCTACTAGCTTGATCTCCGAATACCTAAAAATAAAGCCCACGACGGGGTCAGCCACAATACTCAACAATGATATCGATCACATCATCATTAATAATTACATACCAATGTAATTACAAGTAAGAATACTACCGATTAAATCTTACCACCATACCTCACCAATCCATAATAATCCATAAAAGATCAATCATTACCATAATCCACATTTCGCATTCTCAAATGACGAAATGAACCCAACTACAACCATATGTACTGTATTCAAACAATACCAAAAATCCTCAAAACATCATCATAACTCATAAGCATGAAATAATGCATCCGTGCCAAATCATGTCCGTCGGATTACACAATCAAATCTCAACTTGGATAAACCAATAACACGCAAAATATATGTAGATCAACTACCACAAAACAATGATAACGAGTCCCGAAACATCGACGTACAGTCATACGATCAATAACCAGTTCAACCGATAAATCAACCGAGAATATCATTGACATGATGAACTCCGACACGATCAACAAAGGATCAAGAATAACCGAGAATGCCCTCAACAAGGTAAACTCCAAACGATCAACAAGGGATCAACAACGACCGAGAATACCATCAACAAGGTAAACTCCAAACGATCAACAAAGGATCAGCAACGACCGAGAATCCCATCAACAAGGTAAACTCCAAACGATAAACAATAATGGATCTCAAAGAAATAACCCCGACTGTCGAACATATCCCTCAGGCATATGAACAACCAGTGAAAAACGGTCGAACATACACAACCATAAATGGAGGATGAACGACCAATCAATATGGCTCAAAGATGGAAGTCACAGTACACTCATTCCGGAAATGTGTCCGTGCATATGTCCACCCCGTATACGGAATCCATGATATACATGGGACAGGTACCTAATTAGCCTCACGAACTATGTCTCGTGTGCACGGTCCAATGTGGCAATATCAACACATGACCATAATGTGCCCAGCTAAAAATCCTACACAATAACCAATCGGCACGCAGATATGACTCCATATATGTCATGATGCAACATGACAACGAAACTCAAAGAATCACATATCCAATAAGGATCGAAAGACTCACCGAAGTGAACAAAGACACACAGAGAATGAAAGATCGACACGACCGACAATATCCGAAACAACCATCCTGGGATCACAATCCCCAAAGGATAATCCATACGATCAACAATCTCAGACAATAGTTCTGGGATCAACATCCCTCAATGAAACAATCAACACAACCATTAATACCAACAATAGTCCTGGGATCAACATCCCTCAACGAACAACCAATACGAATCTCATTATACGGAACCTCCACATACAACACATGCAACAATTCAACAGAATAATTATCCTCATAACTGAACAATAATTAAATTACCTCAAGTCGAAGTCAATATCCTTTCCATGAAACAACATCTCTGAACGAATACACAGTTATACAAATAATCCCGAAATAAGTATAGTCCATTTATTACCAACAAACCACCATCCCGACATAACTGTCGACACGGTAAACCACCCTCGATATCCGACATTCCATATCACATACCAAATCTAACTCACATATCTGTCTTCACCAACACATTTAAACCATATACGTTATGATTTAATCCAAACCAAAGCACAATATAGAAACCATCATTCCGACAATTTATTTTTATAATATCATTGCTATATGAATTATAAATGAAATGAAATCAAAATCATTCATTAAATATTATAAACTTAACAAGCATAACTTGCCTCGATACCGATACCACGAAGTCGTTACCAAAATCCATTGCCTTCGTCCACAAGCTCCTCAGCCCCGACCAAGAGCAATCTCCGAACTCTTCGACCTCAACCGCAATGCAACGGTCATAATCCGTGATCAAGCATCTTAACCTATTGAAATAATCAATCAACAACAATCCGATAACAATCAATAACCGACATAGCCAACCAATCACACTAAACGGCTCAACAATACCTTGATCATACACAAAACCGAACAATACAATTCAAACAATTACGAACTCATATCCACAATACAAGCCACAACTCGATATTCAATATAACCGATCAATAAACCCAACGGTTCCACATTATCCCGATTAAATATAAATCCAACAATCCAAATCAATCAACCATGAACTCAAAACCACAACACGATTCATAATCCGATAATCATATCAATAATCAAATTAATCCAGTAACGATGGTTTAAACGTTACCGATTCCAAATTTAATCTTAAATACGAATACAAGTTTCCTCCTTGTAAATTCATAATTAGAACCAATTACCGATTATCATCATCAATCCGGATGATCCGATTAATTCAACATTATAGATAATCATATTCCAAGGGTTTCAAATAACTCAATCATTCAATTTGAACACTTGTTCAATACGTATGAATTCCCAAACTCAAAGGTGAATCATAATCTTATCAAACCTGGAACCATATTCGTATTCCTATACGAATATTGTACCAAAACACATAACTTAGTTCTAGATATGAATATTCCATATTCATATCCAAAATACCAACATCTCTTAAACATATTCATCAAATCATATAATCTAAGAGTTCCTTAAGAACACAAATTATTCCGAAATCACATTCATAATCCTCAAAATGACATAATCTGATGTGTTCTAACATCTAAACAATCTGTATTCACAATTCAAGGTGTATATTATCATGTTCTTCAACATACACTCCTCATAACATCAAGAATCGAAACATTACTACCAAGAACACCAAGAACACTATGATTCTATATTCATAACCAACATAATCAAGACATAGATCATCATATCATCATTTTCCCTTAACAAAATTCCCGTAAATGCCAAGAATCATCACAACAACTCCATAAACTATCATCATACGAATTAATCATCAACAACAACATCCAAAATCCGAATTGAAAGAGAGGATTATCCAACATACCTCTTATAAGATGAAGTACACAAGTAAACACCTCAAGAATCAATGATAACTCCACATCTCAAGCTCTGATTCCATGCCCTCAAGTTCAAAATCGACTTAGAAGAGCCAAACTCCATCTCTGAGTGTTGAAGGGCAAAGGGAATGAAATGAAGTTATGAAAAATCAAAGTGATGAACATCCTACTTATATAAACTTCTAACTGTTACATACGTAACATGCAATCATTTACGTACGTAAACACCCTTTACGTACGCTATCTGACTTTGGTAGCGTACGTAACGACTGTCCAGAGGTTACTGACTCATTTCGTTAAATGCTTTACGTACGAAACACTTGCTCCATAGCGTACGTAATACGTACGTTGACTTGCTACAGTAAAATACACAGTTAACGTACGTAACTTACTAATCATAACGTACGTTAACCAAGGGTTGACTCGCCCATGCACGTTCTCCGTCGAAAGCTGCCGACCACGGGACCCACCTGTCGGCCATGTCTCGGATCCTGCCTGAGTCCTCTCATTACATACATAATGCCTTATGCATAACGTACGTAACACGTAGCAACTTAGCGTACGTTAGTCCTTAAGCTTAGCGTACGTAATGGCCTTCTGCACTTGGCCAAAATCCAACTGTTCCTGTCCGTCTCGACATACTGGATACGAATATACGGCATACTGAATACACATATTCCTTCCGAATATATTTTCATACGATACCTCTGATACACGATATCCTCATATACAATTATCGACCAAGTACGACAATTATACAAATACAGATGTCTCATTCTTCAATTTATTTTATCCATACTGTATAGACACCAAGCTATACAATTTATCTCAGATAAAATAACGCGAAAAAATTATACTGAAAAAATTCGGGTATTACATACTACCCCCCTTAAAATAAGTTTCGTCCTCGAAACTTGCAATCCTGTCACAAACAACAGATCAACCAAAAATTTCCGAACTCATCACAAAAGCAATCAATCGTCGTCACAAGCGAATAACCAAACCAATATACTTACAGGTGCGTGAAGCTGATGATCTACCGTGATACTAGCACACGACTCCCATACAAAGTCTCAACACAACACCAACACACACCAATATCACAAATACCAATTTGAAAAGATCTCAAAAATTTTGGAATCTCCAAAAATCGGTTTGACTCAAAGTCAGGAAAATCATTTTCAAAAGTCATGCTTCTACCGTACTGGTAGAGCCACATAACACAAATGCCCGGGTTTCATAAAAATAAATCTCCGATACCATCTTCTGTAACACCCCCAAAACCATCCGGAATATTACAGCGCCGTGGGTCCCGCGCCAGAAACCACCAGGCTAAAAACCATTTAAAAAACGTTTAAAAACGCCAAAAGGCCGATGACGGTAATATTTTCCAAATACTCACAAAAGTCATTTTCTAAATACCAAATACCGTCATTAAATACCATTTGAAAGTACAAGGTGAAATGCCAAATCTCGACAGTTTCAAAATGTACGCCAAGCCACCACTTAAACGTACTGACAAAATAGTTTAGGAAAAAGGGTTTAACGAAATAACCCAAGTTTACGAAATACCCAAAAAGGCCATTTTGAAATATACATGAGTTGGTAAAAATACCAAAAATCCATTTTAAAATACACACGCAGCGGATATAAACACAGTTAAAAATACACAATTGCAGCAGAAATAAGACAACCAGTCAAAATACTCGGTTCTCCAAAACATGCCACAGCCAGTATCTCCCGGGAAGCTCATCCCTTCACGACCGCTACTAGCTCGATCTCCGAATACCTAAAAATAAATCCCACGACGGGGTCAGCCACAATACTCAACAATGATATCGATCACATCATCATTAATCATTACATACCAATGTAATTACAAGTAAGAATACTACCGATTAAATCTTACCACCATACCTCACCAATCCATAACAATCCATAACAGATCAATCCTTACCATAATCCACATTTCGCATTCTCAAATGACGAAATGAACCCAACTGCAACCATATGTACTGTATTCAATCAATACCAAAAATCCTCAAAACATCATCATAACTCATAAGCATGAAATAATGCATCCATGCCAAATCCTGTCCGTCGGATTACACAATCAAATCTCAACCTAGATAAACCAATAACACACAACATATATGTAGATCAACTACCACAAAACAATGATAACGAATCCCGAAACATCGACGTACAGTCATACCATCAATAACCAGTTCAACCGATAAATCAACCGAGAATATCATCGACATGATGAACTCCGACACGATCAACAAAGGATCAACAATAACCAAGAATACGCTCAACAAGGTAAACTCCAAACAATCAACAAAGGTTCAACAACGATCGACAATGCCATCAACAAGGTAAACTCCAAACGATCAACAAAGGATCAGCAACGACCGAGAATACCATCAACAAGGTAAACTCCAAACGATCAACAATAATTGATCTCAAAGAAATAACCCCGATTGTCGAACATATCCCTCGAACGTATGAACAACTAATCGCAAACCGTCGAACATACACAACCATAAATGGAGGATGAACGACCAATCAATATGGCTCAAAGATGGAATTCACAGTACGCTCATTCCGGAAATGTGTCCGTGCATATGTCCACCCCGTATACGGAATCCAGGATATACATGGGACATGTACCTAATTAGCCTCACGAACTATGTCTCGTGTGCACGGTCCAATGTGGAAATATCAACACATGACCATAGTCTGCCCAGCTAAAAATCCTACACAATAAAATTGGCACGCGGATATGACTCCAGATATGTCATGATGCACCATGACAATGAAACTCAAAGAATCACATATCCAATAAAGATCAAAAGACTCACCGAAGTGAACAAATACACACGAATAATAAAGGTCGACATGACCGACAATATCCGAAACAACCATCCTGGGATCACAATCCCCAAAGGATAACCCATACGATCAACAATCTCAGACAACAGTTCTGGGATCAACATCCCTCAATGAAACAATCAACATAACCATTAACACCAACAATAGTCCTGGGAACAACATCCCTCAACGAACAAACAATACGAATCTCATTATACGGAACCTCAACATACAACACATACAACAATTCAACAGAATAATTATCCTCATAACTGAATAATACTTAAATACCTCAAGTCGAAGACAATATCCTTTCCATGAACCAACATCCCTGAATGAATACACAATTATACGAATAATCCCGAAATAAGTATAGTCCATTTATACCAACAAACCACCATCCCGACATAACTGTCGACACGGTAAACCACCCTCGATATCCGACATTCCATATCACATACCAAATATAACTCACATCTCCGTCTTCACGAACACATTTAAACCATATACGTTATGATTTAATCCAAACCAAATCACAATATACAAACCATCATCCCGACAATTTATTTTTTTAATATCATTGCTATATGAATTATAAATAAAATGAAATCAAAATCATTCATTAAATATTATAAACTGAACAAGCATAACTTGCCTCGATACCGATACCACGAAGTCGTTACAAAATCCATTGCCTTCGTCCATGAGCTCCTCAGCCCCGACCAAAAACAATCTATGAACTCTTCGGCCTCAACCGCAATGCGACGGTCATAATCCGTGATCAAACATCTTAACCAATTGAAGTAATCAATCAACAACAATCCGATAACAATCAATAACCGACGTAGCCAACCAATCACACTCAACGGCTCAACAATACCTCGATCATACACAAAACCGAACAATACAATTCAAACAATTACGAATTCGTATCCATAATACAAGCCGCAACTCGATATTCAATAAAACCGATCAATAAACCCAACGGTTCCACAATATCCCGATTAAATACAAATCCAACAACCCAAATCAATCAACCATGAACTCAAAACCACAACACGATTCATAATCCAATAATCATATCAATAATCAAATTAAACCAGTAACAATGGTTTAAACGTTACCAATTCCAAATTCGATCTTTACAAATACAAGTTTCCTCCTTGTAAATTCATAATTAGAACCAATTACCGATTATCAGCATCAATCTGGATGATTCGATTAATTCAACATTATTGATAATCATATTCCAAGTGTTTCAAATAACTCAATCATTCAATTTGAGCACTTGTTCAATACGTACGAATTCCCAAACTCAAAAGTGAATCATAATCTTATCAAACCCGGAACCATATCCGTATTCCTATACGAATATTGTACCAAAATACATAACTTAGTTCTAGATATGAATATTCCATATTCATATCCAAAATACCAACATCTCTTAAACATATTAATCAAATCATATAATCCAAGAGTTCCTTAAGAACACAAATTATTCCGAAATCACATTCATAATCCTCAAAACGACATCATCCAATGTGTTCTAACATCTAAACAATCTTTATTCACATTTCAAGGTGTATATTATCACGTTCTTCAACATACACTCCTCATAATATCAAGAATCGAAACATTACAACCAAGAACACCAAGAACACTATGATTCTATAATCATAACCAACATAATCAAGACATAGATCATCATATCATCATCTTCACTTAACAAAATTCCCGTTAATGCCAAGAATCATCACAACAACTCCATAAACTATCATCATACGAATTAATCATCAACAACAACATCAAAAATTCGAATTGAAAGAGAAGATCATCCAACATACCTCTTAGAAGATGAAGTACACAAGTAAGCACCTTAAGAATCAATGATAACTCCACATCTCAAGCTCCAATTCCATGCCATCAAGTTTAAAATCGAATTAGAATAGCCAAACTCCTTCTCTGAGTGTTGAAGGGCAAAGGGAATGAAATGAAGTTATGAAAAATCAAAGTGATGAACACCCCACTTATATAAACTTCTAACTATTACGTACGTAACATGCAATCATTTACGTACGTAAACACCCTTTACGTACGCTCTCTGACTTTGGTATCATACGTAACGACAGTCCAGAGGTTACTGACTCATTTGATTCAATGCCTTACGTACGAAACACTTGCTCCATAATGTACGTAATACGTACGTTGACTTCCTACAATAAAATACACAGTTAACGTAAGTAATTTACCAATCATAACGTACGTTAACCAAGGGTTGACTCGCCCAGGCACGTTTTCTGCCGAAAGCTGCCGACCACGGGACCCACCTGTCGGCCATCTCTCACATCCTGCCTGATTCCTCTCATTACGTACATAATGCCTTATACATAACGTACGTACCACGTAGAAACTTAGCGTACGTTAGTCCTTAAGCTTAGCGTACGTAATAGCCTTCTGCACTTAGCCAAAATCCAACTGTTCCTATTTGTCTCGACATTCTGGATACGAACATACGGCATACTGAATACACATATTCCACCCGAATATATTCTCATACGATACCTCTGATACACGATATCCACATATACAATTGTCGACCAAGTACGACAATTATACAAATACAGCTGTCTCAATCTTGAATTTATTTTATCCATACTGTATAGACACCAAGCTATACAATTTATCTCAAATAAAATAGTGCGAAAAATTTATACTGAAAAAATCCGGGTATTACATACTACCGCCCTTAAAATAAGTTTCGTCCTCGAAACTTGCAATCCTGTCACAAACAACAGATCAACCAAAAATTTACGAACTCATCACAAAAGCAATCAATTGCCGCCACAAGCGAATAACCAAACCAGTATACTTACAGGTGCGTGAAGCTGATGATCTCCCGTGATACCAGCACACGACTCCCATACGAAGTCTCAACACAACACCAACACACACCAATATCACAAATAGCAATTTGAAAAGATCTCAAAAATTTTGGAATCTCCAAAAATCGATTTGACTCAAAGTCAGGAAAATCATTTTCAAAATTCATGCTACTACCGTACTGGTAGAGTCACATAACACACAATGCCCGGGTTTCACAAAACCCAAGCTCCGATACCATCTTCTATAACACCCCCAAAACCATCCGGAATATTACAGCGTCGTGGGTCCCGCGCTAGAACCCACCAGACTAAAAACCATTTAAAAAATGTTTAAAAACGCCAAAAGGCCGATGACGGTAATATTTTCCAAATACTCACAAAAGTCGTTTTACAAATACCAAATACCGTCATAAATACCATTTGAAAGTACAAGGCGAAATGCCAAATCTCGACAGTTTCAAAATGTACGTTAAGCCACCACTTAAACGTACTGACAAAATAGTTTAGGAAAAAGGGTGTAACGAAGTAACCCAAGTTTACGAAATACCCAAAAAGGCCATTTTGAAATATACATGAGTTGGTAAAAATATCGAAAATACATTTTAAAATACACACGCAGCGGATATAAACACAGTTAAAAATACACAATTGCAGCGGAAATAAAACAACCAGTGAAAACACTCGGTTCTACAAAACATACCACAGCCAGTATCACCCGTGAAGCTCATCCCTTCACGACCGCTACTAGCTCGATCTCCGAATACCTAAAAATAAAGCCCACGACGGGATCAGCCACAATACTAAACAATGATATCGATCACATCATCATTAATAATTACATACCAATGTAATTACAAGTAAGAATACTACCGATTAAATACCACCATACCTCACCAATCCATAACAATCCATAACAGATCAATCCTTACCATAATCCACATTTCGCATTACTCATAAGCATGAAATAATGCATCCGTGCCAAATCCTGTCCGTCGGATTACACAATCAAATCTCAACCTGGATAAACCAATAACACGCAACATATTTGTAGATCTACTACCACAAAACAATGATAACGAGTCCCGAAACATCGACATACAGTCATACGATCAATAACCAGTTCAACCGATAAATCAACTGAGAATATCATCGACATGATGAACTCCGACACGATCAAAAAAGGATCAACAATAATCGAGAATACCCTCAACAAGGTAAACTCCAAACGATCAACAAATATCAGCAACGACCGAGAATACCATCAACAAGGTAAACTCCAAACGATCAACAATAATTGATCTCAACGAAATAACCCCGAATGTCGAACATATCCCTCGGGCGTATGAACAACCAGTCGCAAACCGTCGAACATACCCAACCATAAATGGAGGATGAACGACCAATCAATATGGCTCAAAGATGGAAGTCACAGTGCGCCCGATTCGGAAATGTGTCCGTGCACATGTCCACCCCGTATATGGAATCCAGGATATACGTGGGACATATACTTAATTAGCCTCACGAACTACGTCTCGTGTGCACGGTCCACTGTGGAAATATCAACACATGACCATAGTGTGCCCATCTAAAATCCTACACAATAACCAATCGGCATGCAGATATGACTCCTGATATGTCACGATGCAACATGACAACGAAACTCAAAGAATCACATATCCAATAAGAATCAAAAGACTCACCAAAGTGAACAAAGACACACGAATAATGAAAGATCGACACGACCGACAATATCCGAAACAACCATCCTGGGATCACAATCCCTAAAGGATAATCCATATGATCAACAATCTCACACAACAGTTCTGGGATCAACATCCCTCAATGAAATAATTGTAGGTCACAAGTCGCCCAAGAATGAGTCTAGGGGGGAGAATAGAATTATTGAAACTCTTTTCCAAAAAGGATTTCTCAGCTGATGGTACAGATGACTTAGAGTGGTCTGTAGTCAATGTAAGTGCGGAAGTCAGCTGATGACGAAAACATAAATAATCAATGCAACACTTAAGTATGAATGCAGCAGTTAAGTATGATGCTAAAAATAATAAAGTGCGCAGGCAATTTATAGTGGTCTCAGAGGTGGGGTAATCCTATACTAATCCACTTTCTCCAAACCAGTTGGAGATGAATCCACTACAATTCTCAACTAGTGATAAATATTACAGTGATTCTCTAACTTAGCTACAACAACTTCCAACTAGTGGAAATCCCGTCGTTGCAACTCCTTTCTGACTGCCTAGCACCACTCGATTCTTCAAATCCTTGGATGCCTATCAGTCGCAAAACTTCAACCAGTGAAGTACCCCTTACTCAGGTTTTAAGACAAGAGTGTTTTGTCTTCTCCAACTAAAGAGGTTTCTTCGTGTATGAACTTAGAGTACTGCTCTTTCATGATGATATAGTTTCTGATTGCTTTTAATTGCTTTGATTGATCGAGAGTGTTGTTCACATCGTATTGATCAACTTAATATTCGGATATATATAGGTGTTGATCCTTGGAGAATTTCTTCAAAGCCGTTGCAAATCTGTAACAAATCCGTCCGTTGGATTAATAGACTTCTTTGTTTATTTTCTGAATGTTGCAAGGCTGGATTCCCCTATTTTAATTCAATTCCGACCGTTGTGAAGACTTCCATGTGATGGCACCGAATCTTTTGAATATAACAAGATTAAAGTCTCTAGTAGTGGGTCTGGTTGAATTACTTAATTCATATCCTTTCTGGGAATCTCTCCAGTCTGTTTCTAATCGCCCGCATGTGACTTTCCGTAAATATTGACTATTCAACGCATGTTGACGTGGACCGGAGTACTTGGCTGATCACTTAACTGACCTCTCTGTGGTCAAACTGTCTGGTGTGCAGTCAACCTTCTCTGATGTCGACTTTTCTGATGTGCCGACTTGTCTGAAGTCTTCTGACCAGATTGAACTTGACTGATCTGATGGTCAAACTTCAGATGACTTGACTTTCCTTCTTGACTGCAGTCTGGTCCAACTTCGCTGATTTAAACTGTTGACCAGAACTTCTCTGATACGGGTTGCCTGATATAGCTCGGTTGTGGTCAACCTTATCTGAACAGTTGAGTTGACCAAGACTCGACTGATAGATACTTATCTGATTTGCACTTAGTCGATTTTTAAACCTAACTTATATGGCCTATAGAAGATACTCATTTGGTTCTTATTTACATTTTGCCAAGTATCTAACTTATCACAATTTGGCCTATGGAAGATACTCATCTGGTCCTTCCTTACATTTTGCCAAGTAATGAACATACATTTGAATATATAAAGATAACATCATAAAAATTCCCCCTATTTTGATGATGGAAAAACTTAAGCAATTATTCAAATGAACAGGTCTGCACATAAGTGCAAGACAAAAATTAAAATCAGCCTTGTTTTGAAACAACTGGAGGTTGTCATTCAAATAACTTTATGTATTAATTTTCTGTTTTGTTTACAAGTACATAGCTTTCACTGATCAAAACAACTACAGAAAAAATCACAAGTCTTTGAAAATCAAAAATTACAAAAAATATAAGTACAAACAAATTCTATCTGCCTCTGCCTATGCGGATAGTTTGTTTGGGAGGCCTAAAAGGCTTTGCACCAATTGGTTGCTTTTTGATAGGTGCTAGGACATACTTCCTCCTGATAAGAAGAGCGGCAAAATCTTTATCTTCTTTGGATGAGAATTTATGTTCTTCACGCAGCTTCCTTATCTCGCTCTGCAAAGCTAGTTCATCTAATTCATTGTTTTGCCGAGTGGGAGGTTCTTCAGCTCTGAATTAAGGAACCATGGGGTAGATATTCCATGCATTTGCATGTTTTACTAAGATGGCCCAGAGCTTTGGCCATGTTGATTCCATAAAGTCGATAAATGTCTGCTGTGGGGAGCAGTTTTTCTCCTGGAGTAACTCCTAGATATAAAAATTTTCAATGAACTGCTTCTTTGCAGTTCCCCACATTGGACCAGCTTCGGTAGGTAGAAAGTCCTCCACAAACCAAAGCTCTTTGCCTTTCCATTCTAATGTAGGCTCTTCCCCAAGTCGGGTCCTCCATTTCTTCTCTGCAGGCTGATCATCAAGCTACTCAGGGTCAGCTTTTTCCTTCCTCTTTTGACTTGATGTCCCCGCTTCAATTAATGGGATATCTTACCTCTTCTTCGTTCTGAGCTCCTGAAGCTGAACTTGACTTGAAACTTCTCTTGCTTCCCCCTTTTTGCCAACATCAACCAGTATGGTCAATTGCTGTTCTACTCGGTCCATCTAGTCAGACATGCCAAGGGGCATTCTGGAATTGTTGGGAGTAGGAGGTTGAGGAGCATTCCTCTGCAGTAAGGTGTCAATCTTGGCATTTATGGTCTGCAGGTCAGGTGATATTATTGCGGCAAGCAGCTCTTCTAAGGATTCTTTGACAATGTTGCGGATCAGCTCAATCATCATAGGGGAGATGGGTGATGGCTGAGGTGAGTGCTCACCGAAGCTTTCTGTGCCGGCAGGTAGGTTTGCAGTTGACCTACCTGTCTGCAGACTCCTGTCTGCATGCGGCGGATCAGGTGAGGTCTGCTCTGGGGTCCCCGACCTATCATCTTCTTCATCATCTAGGCTGGTGTAGCGGGCAGGTGCCCTGTAACACCCCCAAGACATTCAGGGCATATTACAGCGCCGTTGACTCCACACTATGGAATCCACCAAGCTAACGTACCAACAAGACATTTGACAACGACAAATAATCATCAATAATACGACAATTCAGATAAGACTACAATCCGACAATAGAATCCAACATCAATCCATTTCCCAAAACAGGAACACAACATTAACAATTTTGAAACAAGAAGTACTCGAGTACTTAAACCAATTTTATAATACAAAAGTCCCAAATCAAGACATCAAAAGTAATAGACTAAACTGAACACCAACAAATGACTACTGATCAGTATCATGCTTGCCCATCATCCTCATACGGCTCCAGTGCTCGTTTGTCCCCACGATCGATACCTGAAATACAAAAAGTATTTCCCCCATTTAAGGGGTTAGCGACAACTGCTAGTGCAAGTACAATCCATTTGAACTACATTCTAATCAGATGAATATATGCGCCAAAAAGTCATTTTAGAAAACATTTTATATTCCGGAATATTTACATTGTACAATCGTAAAACACATTATCTCCAATAAATCACAATTCAAAGTTAACCGTTGGTACGAGACTCACGGCCACCGTACCCCGCAGAGCCCCGTCGGACATCCCTGGGTGGCTAACCACAGTTCGCGATACGCACACTCACGGCAATACGTATCCCTAGAGGCCCCGTCGGACCGTCCCTAGGTGAACATACACATAACCATCCACAACAACCACGATACAGCCATAATTCAAATACTAGAACATGTAAACAAATGTAAAGTACTTGCCTTTGAGACATTCTTGAAGAAACGGAAGTGAAACACGACTACGAACGGTCCGGGTGGAAAACGACGGTTCCTAAACGAAGGATCAACACAGTTCAGTTCCAACGGACAACAATACTCTATTGGAATACACCCATAACCCCAATTACATGATACGACAATGAACGATCAATTGATACGGGCGAGGGTTTACGCAAAATCTACCCGTATTGATAATTCGCGGATTAAAATCAAGGAAATTGGATTTAGAATCACTCAATAACCACAATCGGTAAAGAATATCGTAATATAGATGAACAATTCGGAACTAAATCCTAGAATCCGTAAAAACCCCTAAATTCGTCAAAATTAGGGTTCCTGAGGAATTACCTTTAATTCGGCTGATGAAGGGTGATTATGCTGATTATGATATGACGGCTCGATTCTACCGTGATGGAATTTGAAGAGAACTCCGAATAGAACCGGTGGAAATCGCCCCTGAGGTCGCACGTCGAAGAAACAAAGAGAAAAGAATAAAACTGCTGTTCTGAAACTGCCCGCTGACTTATATAATTAGTGAAGTTAGCGCACGCTAACTGTCATATATAGCGTGCGTTAACAGGCCGTGACAGGTCCAGTAGCTACTGCCACCATTCGCTAGCGTACGCTAACTACACATCGGTAGCGCAAGCAAGGCAACAGGAGTAGCGTGCGCTACCTACACAACAGTTCAATACTGCTGCTGACATCAGAAGTAAGCTGCTGTCGAGGGTACAAAACACGGAACGCACGACGAGGTCAGAATCCGGAAACATAAACACGAAGTATACAAGACGACGGAGTTAAGCGCTGAAAGAAAAATACAATTCCGACCATCGGAGGGTCCGTAATGCGACAACGAAAATGGGATTCCCTAAACTATTAGAAAATTACAAAAATGGCCCAAGTGTCCGAAAATCACGAAA
Source organism: Orobanche coerulescens (assembly GCA_033398695.1). Lineage (NCBI taxonomy): Eukaryota > Viridiplantae > Streptophyta > Magnoliopsida > Lamiales > Orobanchaceae > Orobanche > Orobanche coerulescens. Next base: position 49,821,679 of record CM065816.1, on the reverse strand, counting down.
CGACGTCGGATTTACAAACCGAAAGTCTCAACACGACCAACGATATCATACGAACTTGTACAAACCAAGAAACAATGAAAACGAACGAGTTTTACGAGAATCGAACGTTCATACGGCAAAACATGTCATAAAATGAAATCACGTGAAAACATCACCAAAACTCGTCCAAATGGAAAAAAATCCAAGAACAAAGTAGATTCGAAATGTCGAAACGGTTACAAGCGAGTCGATAAAAATAGACATACACCAAAAATGGAAACTGCTAAAAGTGGAAAATTACGGATATTACATTCTCCCCTTCTAAAATAAAGTTTCGTTCCGAAACTTAAGAATCAAAAAGCTCGGGGTGTCTCGAACGCATATCCTCCTCTAACTCCCACGTCGCTTCTTCTACTCCGTGCCTCGACCATCGTACCTTAACCAAAGGAATGGTTTTGTGCCTTAACTGTTTGTCTCGATGCTCCAAATTCTTGGCGGGCCTCTCTTCAAACGTAACATCCTTCTCGATCTCCACGTCTCAATAATGTGGGACGGGTCCGGAACGTACTTCCTCAACTGGGAAACGTGAAATACGCTATGCACATGACTCAGCGACGGAGGCAAAGCCAAACGGTACGCTAACTCGCCCACTCTCTCCAATATCTCAAAAGGTCCAATATATCTCGGGCTGAGTTTCCCCTTTTTCCCAAAACGGAAAACTCCCTTCGACGGAGACACTCTCAACAGAACATGATCTCCCACCTCAAACTCTAAAGGTCGACGCCTAACATCCGCATAAGACTTTTGTCGACTCTGAGCAGCCAACATTCTATTCCTAATCAATTCAACTTTCTCTCTCGTCTCCAACACAAGGTCCAGCTCGGTGCCAACCAAATCGGACGGCTCATCCCAACATATCGGTGATCGGCAACGTCGGCCATAAAGTGCCTCATACGGTGCCATCTTAATCGACGCGTGCCAACTATTATTATAAGTAAACTCAACTAAGGCCAAATGCTCCTCCCAGTCACTACTCCAATCTAACGTGCACGCGCGCAACAAATCCTCGAACGTCTGAATGGTACGTTCGGACTGTTCGTCAGTCTGAGGGAGGAAAGATGTACTCAAACGCAACCGTGTCCCCAATGCCTTATGTACCGCCTGCCAAAAGTGCGATACAAACCGGCCATCTCTATCTGAAATAATGGTCCTCGGCGTACCATGAAGCCTCACTATCTATGCGATGAAAATACGAGCCAACTTTTCTGGACCCCAAGTATCCTTGATGCCCAGAAAATGTGCCGACTTAGTCAGTCGGTCTACAATCACCCACACCATATTCATATCAGTCTTCGTCCTCGGCAAACCCATGACAAAATCCATAGAGATATCCTCCCACTTCCATTCCGGGATGGGAAGTGGTTTCAATAACCCGGCTAGCCGCTGATGCTCAATCTTGACTTGCTGACAAGTCAAACACTTAGCCACAAACTGAACTACCTCCTTCTTCATATCGTTCCACCAGAAATTTTTCCTCAGATCTTTATACATTTTACTCGAGCCGGATGGATCGAGTAAGGTGACGCATGAGCCTCTCGCATGATACTGTCTCAGTGCGAGTCGTTCGAACGCACAACCGACCTCGGAACCTCAACACTCCGTCCTCGGGAATAACGAATCCCGGGCTTTCCTTCCCTTCACTCTCTCAAGCCGAATAAACATCGGGTCCTCCAACCGTCCCGATTTAATGTCCTCGACTGCAGATGAAGAAATCTCAAGAGTACGCAATCGCCCGAACTCTCTCGGGCAAGATAATCTCAATGCTCAACATCATAAACTCTCGCTGAAGTCCCGACTGGGCCATGAGTAACTCAAGCGCCCGAAGCAATACCGATTTCCGGCTCAAGGCATCTGCTACCACATTAGCCTTGCCCGGATGATAAAGGATCTCGAGATCATAATCCTTAATTAATTCCAACCATCTCCTCTGTCTCATATTAAGATCTTTCTGGGTGAAACTGTACTTTAGGCTCTTGTGATCGGTGAAAATCTGACAAGACGAGCCATACAAGTAATGACGCCAGATCTTCAACGCAAATACGACTGCGGCCAACACAAGATCGTGCGTAGGGTAATTCAATTCATACGGTTTCAACTGACGGGAAGCATAGGCAATCGTCCTCCCGTGCTGCATAAGTACGCATCCGATCCCTTGGCCCGAAGCATCACTATAAACTGAGAAACCATCATTACCACTCGGTAAAGCCAAAACGGGAGCGGTCGTCAACCGCTTCTTCAACTCCTCAAAACTATTCTGCCTCTCATCGGTCCACACAAACTTCTCTGACTTCTGTAACAACTGAGTCAGCGGTCGAGCGAGCTTAGAGAACCCCTCGACAAATCTACGGTAATACCCGGCTAATCCTAGAAAATTACGGACCTCCTTCACGTTCTTGGGCGGCGCCCAATCCAACACTGCCTCTACCTTATGTGGGTCCACACGAACACCCTCGGCTGAGATCACATGACCGAGAAACATAACCTCCGTAACCAAAACTCGCACTTTGAGAACTTCGCAAAAAGATGCCGAGTTCTCAAAAGAGCTAGCATGATATGCAAATGACGGGCGTGCTCCTCCTCGCTCCTCGAGTAAATCAGGATGTCATCGATAAAAACGACTACACACTTATCGAGGTACTCGATAAAGACTTTGTTCATAAGCTTCATGAACTCGGCTGGGGCGTTGGTTAGCCTAAAAGGCATAACCACAAACTCGTAGTGACCGTATCTCGTCCGAAAGGCCGTCTTCGGAATGTCGGTATCCTTCACTCGGAGCTGATAATACCCCGATCTCAAATCAATCTTCGAAAACACAGTTGCCCCTTGCAACTGATCAAACAAATCATCAATCCTCGGGAGCGGATACTTGTTTTTGATGGTCACTTTGTTCAACTCTCGGTAGTCGATACACAAACGAAGTGACCCATCCTTCTTCTTCACAAACAGGACCGGTGCGCCCCAAGGTGAGGCGCTCGGTCGAATATACCCCATGTCTAGAAACTCTCCCAACTGTTTATTCAACTCAAGCATCTCGGAAGGTGCCATACGGTATGGCGCCTTAGAAATCGGTGCTGCACCCGGCTCTAAATCGATGGTAAACTCAACTTCTCGGTCCGGCGGCAAACCCGACAACTCGTCTGGAAAGACATCAGGATACTCACACACTACTGGAATAGACGAGATTTCGACTCCCCCTTCTTCCTCAAGGCGTAACACCAATAACCCGTGCAACCTCCCCGAAGAAGTCTCACCGCCCTCAAGGCACTGATCAGTAATCTCTGGCTACTCCGCTTACGCCTCACAAAAGAATGCTCGATACCGTCACAGGCTAACATCGAAATGGTTCTCGTTCTATAATTCATGATTGCCCCATGACGGTCCAACCAATCCTCACCAAGAATCAAATCCTCATCTCTAATATCTACCACAATCAGATTAGAAGGCCAATCCCTCCCCGCGATACTCACAGAAAAATCTCTAATCTCACGGTCCCCCACGATGCTATCCCCACTAATAAGTTTAACAACAAAAGGCTCACAGGCAACTAGGCAATCAACATGCAGACGACGCACACAATCCATAGATATAAAAGAATGCGTAGCACCAGAATCGAACAATACGGAAACAGGATGATCAAGGATGTGGACGGTACCTGTAGCCACCGTCGCGTCAGGATACCCTGCTCGTCTCATCTCGTACACTCGGGGCGGAACAGACCCCGCGCTAGAAGCTCCCCCTCTAGAAGGCTGACCACGTCATCGACCTCTACTAAAACTCTGCTGTGGATGAGGAACTGTCGGTGCCTGATTCACACTCGGCTTTCCCGTGGCTGGGGCTGATATCTGAGTAACTGGAGCCCGAGTTGCATCCGTACAAAACTTAGCACGATGACCCATCTGACCACAAGCAAGACACTGAATCGGAGGCCTATCACACTCACTCATCATGTGGCCCGGACGACTACAATTAAAGCATGTAGGACCACGAACGGAACCAACAGGAGCAGACCTAGAACCGTTTCCTCGACCAACTGATGGCAACTGACTCCCGAAGACTCGCGAACCAGACTGAGCCTTCGGATACCCTCCTGACTTGCCTCCCGAAAACTGACCGGAGGTCTTCTGCTTCTTTCCTTCGGTTGCTGTCTCTGTCGCAGAAAACGACATCTCATAAGCCATCGCTTTATTCTGATAATCTTTCAAAGTCGTGCACCCCAGACCAGACATGTAGTGGCGCACCCTCGGTTTCATCCGCATATCAAAGTGGCGGATCTTATCAAGCTCATCTCGGACTTGGTTTCTCACATAATGCAACTGTTGATTGTAGTCTTTGATAGCTTGAGATATAGGAACATCTTGGGGCTTAGCCTCAAAGAAGGCTCGGATCCTCCCCTCTTTCACTGGCCATGGATGCACTGCCTTCTATCGATCCCGAAACTCGCCCACGTAGCCGCCGGCCACGCGGTTTCACCGCTTGCCACCACGTTGTCGCCTCCTTGGCGAGGAAGTACCGAGCAATGGGTACTTTCCTCTCCTCGTAACAATTAGCACTCAAATACTTTCTCCATCTCGAATAGCCAATTCTCCCAACCTAAGGGCTCAAGCACCATCAAACTGCGGAGGACGATACGAATCACGCCCCAAGTATCTTATCATTGCCGGATCCAGAGGGCGGAACCGGGTTGGCATTAGCTTGGCCGACTAGAACGGTGCGAGCCGTGAGCGCCATGTGGTTCGCTACTTGTTGCAAAATGTTGGCCACTCCAACATTCTCATGTGCATTACCGAGCTAGCAGATCGTCTCCGACCTCCGAACTAGGGGAACACTGTTCGACAAAGAAGGCATCGCCGATCGCTTCCCAAGTGATCGGACATGGCCGCCACTGCCGCGCCACATCCCTACCGCGTCGCGACAAGGCCCGCGTCCTCTACCAGCAGGAATTCTGAAGAAGCAACGGGTAAGTACAATTCAAACGCAAAACGCAACAAGATACTATGACAGGAATAGAACATAACGGTGAAACGAGTCAAGTTAGGAAAAACTTACGAGCACCGGCGTACTGAGATGATGGCATAGCAGTGATACTGTCCCAAAAACGACACTTAACTAGACATAAATAACCGACAGCCTAGGTATCCATAAACCTTATCTCTGATACCATATTCTGTAACACCCCCAAGACATTCAGGGCATATTATAGCGCCGTGGACTCCACACTATGGAATCCACTAGGCTAACGTACCAACAAGACATTTGGCAACGACAAACAATCATCAATAATACGACAATTCAAATAAGACTACAATCCGACAATAGAATCCAACATCAATCCATTTCCCAAAACAAGAACACAACATTAACAATTTTGAAACAAGAAGTACTCGAGTACTTAAACCAATTTTATAATACAAAAGTCCCAAATCAAGACATCAAAAGTAGTAGACTGAACTGAACACCAACAAATGACTACTGATCAGTATCATGCTTGCCCATCATCCTCATACGGCTCCAGTGCTCGTTTGTCCCCACGATCGATACCTGAAATACAAAAAGTATTTCCCCCATTTAAGGGGTTAGCGACAACTGCTAGTGCAAGTACAATCCATTTGAACTACATTCTAATCAGATGAATATATGCGCCAAAAAGTCATTTTAGAAAACATTTTATATTCCGGAATATTTACATTGTACTATCGTAAAACACATTATCTCCAATAAATCACAATTCAAAGTTAACCGTTGGTACGAGACTCACGGCCACCGCATTCGCAGAGCCCCGTCGGACATCCCTGGGTGGCTAACCACAGTTCGCGATACGCACACTCACGGCAATACGTATCCCTAGAGGCCCTGTCGGACCGTCCCTAGGTGAACATACACATAACCATCCACAACAACCACGATACAGCCATAATTCAAATACTAGAACATGTAAACAAATGTAAAGTACTTGCCTTTGAGACATTCTTGAAGAAACGGAAGTGAAACACGACTACGAACGGTCCGGGTGGAAAACGACGGTTCCTAAATGAAGGATCAACACAGTTCAGTTCCAACGGACAACAATACTCTATTGGAATACACCCATAACCCCGATTACATGATACGACAATGAACGATCAATTGATACGGGCGAGGGTTTACGCAAAATCTACCCGTATTGATAATTCGCGGATTAATATCAAGGAAATTGGATTTAGAATCACTCAATAACCACAATCGGTAAAGAATATCGTAATATAGATGAACAATTCGGAACTAAATCCTAGAATCCGTAAAAACCCCCAAATTCGTCAAAATTAGGGTTCCTGAGGAATTACCTTTAATTCGGCTGATCGAGAGTGTTGTTCACATCGTATTGATCAACTTAATATTCGGATATATATAGGTGTTGATCCTTGGAGAATTTCTTCAAAGCCGTTGCAAATCTGTAACAAATCCGTCCGTTGGATTAATAGACTTCTTTGTTTATTTTCTGAATGTTGCAAGGCTGGATTCCCCTATTTTAATCCAATTCCGACCGTTGTGAAGACTTCCATGTGATGGCACCGAATGTTTTGAATATAATAAGATTAAAGTCTCTAGTAGTGGGTCTGGTTGAATTACTTAATTCATATCCTTTCTGGGAATCTCTCCAGTCTGTTTCTAATCGCCCGCATGTGACTTTCCGTAAATATTAACTATTCAACGCATGTTGACGTGGACCGGAGTACTTGGCTGATCACTTAACTGACCTCTCTGTGGTCAAACTGTCTGGTGTGCAGTCAACCTTCTCTGATGTCGACTTTTCTGATGTGCCGACTTGTCTGAAGTCTTCTGACCAGATTGAACTTGACTGATCTGATGGTCAAACTTCAGATGACTTGACTTTCCTTCTTGACTGCAGTTTGGTCCAACTTCGCTGATTTAAACTATTGACCAGAACTTCTCTGATACGGGTTGCCTGATATAGCTCGGCTGTGGTCAACCTTATCTGAACAGTTGAGTTGACCAAGACTCGACTGATAGATACTTATCTGATTTGCACTTAGTCGATTTTTAAACCTAACTTATATGGCCTATAGAAGATACTCATTTGGTTCTTATTTACATTTTGCCAAGTATCTAACTTATCACAATTTGGCCTATGGAAGATACTCATCTGGTCCTTCCTTACATTTTGCCAAGTAATGAACATACATTTGAATATATAAAGATAACATCATCAAAATTCCCCCTATTTTGATGATGGCGAAACTTAAGCAATTATTCAAATGAACAGGTCTGCACATAAGTGCAAGACAAAAATTAAAATCAGCCTTGTTTTGAGACAACTGGAGGTTGTCATTCAAATAACTATATGTATTAATTTTCTGTTTTGTTTACAAGTACATAGCTTTCACGGATCAAAACAACTACAGAAAAAATCACAAGTCCTTGAAAATCAAAAATTACAAAAAATATAAGTACAAACAAATTCTATTTGCCTCTGCCTATGCGGATAGTTTGTTTAGGAGGCCTAAAAGGCTTTGCACCAATTGGTTGCTTTTTGATAGGTGCTAGGACATACTTCCTCCTGATAAGAAGAGCGGCAAAATCTTTATCTTCTTTGGATGAGAATTTATGTTCTTCACGCAGCTTCCTTATCTCGCTCTGCAAAGCTAGTTCATCTAATTCATTGTTTTGCCGAGTGGGAGGTTCTTCAGCTATGAATTAAGGAACCATGGGGTATATATTCCATGCATTTGCATGTTTTACTAAGATGGCCCAGAGCTTTGGCCATGTTGATTCCATAAAGTCGATAAATGTCTGCTGTGGGGAGCAGTTTTTCTCCTGGAGTAACTCCTAGATATAAAAATTTTCAATGAACTTCTTCTTTGCAGTTCCCCACATTGGACCAGCTTCAGTAGGTAGAAAGTCCTCCACAAACCAAAGCTCTTTGCCTTTCCATTCTAATGTAGGCTCTTCCCCAAGTCGGGTCCTCCATTTCTTCTTTGCAGGCTGATCATCAGGCTGCTCAGGGTCAGCTTTTTCCTTCCTCTTTTGACTTGATGTCCCCGCTTCAATTAATGGGATATCTTACCTCTTCTTCGTTCTGAGCTCCTGAAGCTGAACTTGACTTGAAACTTCTCTTGCTTCCCCCTTTTTGCCAACATCAACCAGTATGGTCAATTGCTGTTCTACTCAGTCCATCCAGTCAGACATGCCAAGGGGCATTCTGGAATTGTTGGGAGTAGGAGGTTGAGGAGCATTCCTCTGCAGTAAGGTGTCAATCTTGGCATTTATGGTCTGCAGGTCAGGTGATATTATTGCGGCAAGCAGCTCTTCTAAGGATTCTTTGACAATGTTGCGGATCAGCTCAGTCATCATAGGGGAGATGGGTGATGGCTGAGGTGAGTGCTCACCGAAGCTTTCTGTGCCGGCAGGTAGGTTTGCAGTTGACCTACCTGTCTGCAGACTCCTGTCTGCATGCGGCGGATCAGGTGAGGTCTGCTCTGGGGTCCCCGACCTATCATCTTCTTCATCATCTAGGCTGGTGTAGCGGGCAGGTGCCCTGTAACACCCCCAAGACATTCAGGGCATATTACAGCGCCGTGGACTCCACACTATGGAATCCACCAGGCTAACGTACCAACAAGACATTTGACAACGACAAACAATCATCAATAATACGACAATTCAGATAAGACTACAATCCGACAATAGAATCCAACATCAATCCATTTCCCAAAACAGGAACACAACATTAACAATTTTGAAACAAGAAGTACTCGAGTACTTAAACCAATTTTATAATACAAAAGTCCCAAATCAAGACATCAAAAGTAATAGACTAAACTGAACACCAACAAATGACTACTGATCAGTATCATGCTTGCCCATCATCCTCATACGGCTCCAGTGCTCGTTTGTCCCCACGATCGATACCTGAAATACAAAAAGTATTTCCCCCATTTAAGGGGTTAGCGACAACTGCTAGTGCAAGTACAATCCATTTGAACTACATTCTAATCAGATGAATATATGCGCCAAAAAGTCATTTTAGAAAACATTTTATATTCCGGAATATTTCCATTGTACAATCGTAAAACACATTATCTCCAATAAATCACAATTCAAAGTTAACCGTTGGTACGAGACTCACGGCCACCGTACCCCGCAGAGCCCCATCGGACATCCCTGGGTGGCTAACCACAGTTCGCGATACGCACACTCACGGCAATACGTATCCCTAGAGGCCCCGTCGGACCGTCCCTAGGTGAACATACACATAACCATCCACAACAACCACGATACAGCCATAATTCAAATACTAGAACATGTAAACAAATGTAAAGTACTTGCCTTTGAGACATTCTTGAAGAAACGGAAGTGAAACACGACTACGAACGGTCCGGGTGGAAAAAGACGGTTCCTAAACGAAGGATCAACACTGTTCAGTCCCAACGGACAACAATACTCTATTGGAATACACCCATAACCCCGATTACATGATATGACAATGAACGATCAATTGATATGGGCGAGGGTTTACGCAAAATCTACCCGTATTGATAATTCACGGATTAAAATCAAGGAAATTGGATTTAGAATCACTCAATAATCACAATCGGTAAAGAATATCGTAATATAGATGAACAATTCGGAACTAAACCCTAGAATCCCGAAAAACCCCCAAATTCGTCAAAATTAGGGTTCCTGAGGAATTACCTTTAATTCGGATGATGAAGGGTGATTATGCTGATTATGATATGACGGATCGATTCTACCGTGATGGAATTTGAAGAGAACTCCGAATAGAACCGGTGGAAATCGCCCCTGAGGTCGCACGTCGAAGAAACGAAGAGAAAAGAATAAAACTGCTGTTCTGAAACTGCCCGCTGACTTATATAATTAGTGAAGTTAGCGCATGCTAACTGTCATATATAGCGTGCGTTAACGGGCCGTGACAGGTCCAGTAGCTACTGCCACCATTCGCTAGCGTACGCTGACAATAGGGAGTTAGCGTATGCTAACTGCACATCGGTAGCGCACGCAAGGCAACAGGAGTAGCGTGCGCTACCTGCACAGCAGTTCAATACTGCTGCTCACATCAGCAGTAAGCTGCTATCGAGGGTGCAAAACACGGAACGCACGACGAGGTCAGAATCCGGAAACATAAACACGAAGTATACAAGACGACGGAGTTAAGCGCTGAAAGAAAAATACAATTCCGACCATCGGAGGGTCCGTAATGCGACAACGAAAATGGGATTCCCTAAACTATTAGAAAATTACAAAAATGGCCCAAGTGTCCGAAAATCACGAAACGACGTCGGATTTACAAACCGAAAGTCTCAACATGACCAACTAAATCATACGAACTTGTACAAACCAAGAAACAATGAAAACAAACGAGTTTTACGAGAATCGAACGTTCATACGGCAAAACATGTCATAAAATGAAATCACGTGAAAACATCACAAAAACTCGTCCAAATGGAAAAAACTCCAAGAACAAAGTAGATTCGAAATGTCGAAATGGTTACAAGCGAGTCGATAAAAATAGACATACACCAAAAATGGAAACTGCTAAAAATGGAAAATTACGGATATTACATTCCCCAGCCTCTTCTGCTCTGGCTTCATCATTGCCTTCTTCTTGAGCCTCTTTTTCCTTCTCTTCCTCCTCTTTCTTTTCTTCCGCTTTCTCTTCTTCCTTTTATCCTTCCTTCTCTTCTTCCTTCTCTTCCTCTTTCTCTACTTCTTTATCATCCTTTTTATCCTCATCATTATCAGCATTATCATCATCATAATCATCATCATTATTATCATCATTATCTTCTAGCTCAACTTCTTCTCCTTCTTCCTCATCTTCTTCTTCCAACTCTTCTGTCTTTTCTATTTCTTCTTCTTCAGTTCGTTTTTCCACTACTTCTTTTTTTTCTTCTTTTTCTTCTTTTTCTTCCTCCTGCCTCTCTTCTTTTTCTTGTTCTTCAACTAATATTTTTTCTTCTTCTTTTTCTTTCTTCTCCGACATCTCTTTTTCAACTTCTTATACTCTTATGTTCTTCCCTCCACTCCCACTCCCATCTTCTGGAACAGTGTCAGCCAAGACACTTTCCATGGCAAGAAAAACACATTTGTCTATATTTAATTTGAAGTTGGACAGAAACCAATATGGTTTGAGCATCAAAAGAATGTCAGTCTCGTGACAAAAATTCATGAGAAGCTCTTCTGTAGACTGGGGAAGATCCCAGCTACTGTTTTCAACAATTATTTGAAGGTGAGAGAATGGAAGTGATTTAAAGTATTTCCATTCTTCATAGACATTAAGAAAAGACACTTGAAGAACTTTTTGCTTTACCTCTTGGAGTTGTTCCACAGTTAGCCCCAAAGGATTGGTGTCCAGCATGTTGAGAGAATATCCTACCTTAGGTATATTGATCACGAGATAAGCTTCCTCTTCTTCAGTGACAAAATGTAGTTGGACAGGGATAAGAATTGGTGAGCGGATGATCTGCATCTGATCTGCAGGGGTAGGTTCCGGTGCAGATATGTGTTCTGTCTGCTCTTCCTCCTCAAAAGTTAAACGTCTGGGTCTTTTGGGGGAGGGTTCAGGTGAGGAATGAATCATTGATGGCTCTCCATGGGCTGGTCCCCTTCTTTTGAAATGAACAGCTACGGATGTGCTGTCTGAGTCTGAATTAGACTTGTCTGCAGGTTTGTCGCGGTTTGCAGCTTGGTCTTAATCAGACTCGTTTGAGCTAGAGACATAACTGTAGGGAGTAGGCTTGATAGGCATTTCCTCCAGAATCTTGGCTGACACTCCCGAACCTCCTCAAAGTTTCTTGGTCTAGGTGACCAAGTCGTTTGTTGATGTGGAAGTGATCTGCATTTCCTTTTGCAAGACCCAAGTGCTCCAGATTCCAACTGACTTGGGTTCCAAAGACTAATTTGGTCTTGAATTTCTTCTCATTAGCTAGCCAGTGAGCCTTGTTCACCTCACGAACCAATTGTCTGTAGATGTAGTCTACCCAATCAATTGGCTCATACTGAATTATGGCTCCCAAAAACAACAAACTTGGCTGATGACAGTTGATCGTAACTTCCATCCATACCCATCACTATCTTGTTGGTGATATCCAACATATAGCGATATTCCTTCCGAAGCTCACTCCTCTTCGCAGTTAGCTTCAACTTTGTCGGCTGGTCAACAACCTTGATTTTCAGCCAGGTGTTGGCTGTGTCCTGCTTCAGTGCCTCTACGGCCATGCCTCGAGATTTCATTCCAAAAGCTTCTTTGACCACTCGCGGAGTGATTTCCATTTCTTTTCCAAAAAACCGATCTTTTGATGCCCGATTCCAAAACTCTGGCTTCCTTGAAAAATGCGATAACAGCCTCCATGTATAGATATTTGGGGCTGATGCTCAAAAATGGGTAGATCCCGTTCGTCTTCATAGAACTGATGATGTCATACACGTCGTTGTCCAGCTTTGCCTCGAGTAGTCCCTCGAAATCGACTACCAGCAAGAAAATGATCTGGTCCTTCACCGCCTTCATATGAACTACGTCGAAGTATGATTCCATTTCTGCACAAGAGAAATTTTTTAGTGTATTGAAAGTCCAAAGGATTTTTGCTCTAAAAATTTAGGGTTTGTAAGCTTGAAGAAGGTAATGTGAAACGACGTTTCCGTCGTTAAAAAGAAATTGAAGCGACGTTTGGAATTTTAATATTAATTTAATTTTGAGTCGGTTCAAATTTTGAATTGATGGGGTCGTGTGAACGTGTAAGCGTGCGAGCTTGTCATCGTATAAACATGTGAACGTGGGATTGCCACGTATAAGTAAATAATAATAAAATATTCAGGAGTCGGTGAAAATTAGAAAACTTAGCTAGTTGACCATTTGACTGTGTGACTATTTGACTGTTTGACTGCTCTGCATCAGGTAACTCTCCTATTCTGCTTCAGGTAGGGTCTGATGCCTGTGGTCAGCTTAGTCCATCCTTCGTCTTTTCGTCTGGTGTGATCAGGTAACTTCCTTTGCTCATCTGATCTGGTCTTCAGGTAGCTTTCTCGTTTGTACTAGATTCCCAATCTTGTAATCCAAGTTCCGTTCTCAGCTCCAAAAACCTTTCTTCGGGTAAAGGTTTGGTGAAAATGTCAGCATCTGATATTCTGTACTGACTCTTTCAACTTTGACTCTCTTATTAAGCACGTGGTCTCTTATGAAATGATGCTTAACATCAATGTGTTTCGTCCTTGAATGCAATACCAGGTTGTTGGTGATTGCAATTGCACTATTGTTGTCGCACCATATTGGGACTTCATTTGCAATTATGTTGTAATCCCTTAGCTGTTGTCTGATCCACAAGATCTGGGCACAACAGCTACCTGCAGCTAGGTATTCTGACTCTGTTGTTAAGATAGATATAGATATCTGCTTTTTGCTAAACCAGGATATCAGTCTAGTTCCTAGGAATTAGCACGTTCCACTAGTGCTTTTCCTATTAATCTTACATCCTGTGAAATCTGCACTGAATATCCTGACAGCTCAAAGTTGTTATATTTATGATACCATAAACCGACATTAATGGTAGACTTAAGATATTTAATGATACCCTTAGCTGCTTCCAGGTGTGACTGCTTGGGTTTAGACTGAAATCGTGCACATACTCCTACAGCATATGAAATATCTAGCCTGTTTGCAGTCAGATAAAGAAGTTATCCAATGAGTCCTCTGTAGTGGGTTGAATCCACTGATATTCCTTCTTCATCTGCATCTAGGTGTGTGCTTGTGCTCATAGGAATTTTTGCTGATTTGGCCGATTCCATTCCAATCTCTTGATTAGGTTTCTGGTGTATTTGGCCTGGTTGATGAAAATTCCATTTTCCATCTGCTTAACTTGCAGTCCTAGAAAGAAATTAAGTTTGCCCATCATACTCATTTCAAACTCTCCTTGCATGAGATTTGAGAACTTCTCACATAGCTCTGGATTGGTTGAGCCAAATATGATATCATCTATATATATTTGAACTAATAATATGTGGTCTTCATGCTCCACTCTGAATAGGGTCTTATCCACCTTGCCTTTGCTGAATCCATTCTTCTCTAGAAACAAAGATAATGTTTCATACCATGCTCTTGGTGCCTGCTTGAGTCTATATAGAGCCTTTAGAAGCTTGTAGACTTTGTCTCCTTTGACAAATCCAGGGGGTTGCTCCACATAGACTTCTTCTTCTAGAATTCCATTAAGAAAAGCACTCTTTACATCCATATGGTAGACTATGAAATCTTTGAATGTTGCATATGCAAGGAATAGTCTGATGGTTTCTAATCTTGCAACAGGTGCGTAGGTTTCATCAAAATCTATCCCTTCGCATTGTGCATACCCTTTAGCAACAAGTCTGGCTTTATTCCTAACAACAGCTCCATCTTCATCGCATTTGTTCTTGTACACCCATTTGGTGCCAATAACCTTCTTGTGATCCTATTCATGCATTAGTTCCCAAACATTGTTCCTTTCCATCTGGTTAAGCTCTTCTTGCATTGCATTGATCCATGAGTAGTCTTCCAGGGCTTGCTCTGTAGTCTTGGGTTCAATTTGAGACATAAAGCATGAGAACATTGCCATTCCTACGGGTAGAGTAGACTGTCTTGTCTTGACTCCATCAGTTAGCTTCCCAATGATCTGTTGGATATGATGATCTTTGAGCCACTTAGGAATGTCTTCTTCTTCAGGGTCTATTCCCCCTGTAGATTTGCTTTGGTGGGTTTCTTCTCTCTCTGCATCAGCTTGGTTCTGATCTCCTTGGTCTGCAACTCGATCAGCTACCGCCTTGTCATCTGCAGGTGGGAGTCCTGTCTGATCTGCAGATGGGTCTTTATCAGCTACAGATTGGTCTTCATCAGCAGCAACTGGATCAGGTAGGTTTTGTGGTCCTATCTGATCTGCAGTTGGGTCTTCTGTCTAGTCTGCAGGTGAGTCCACCATTTCTGTGTCATGGACAATGACTTCTTCTAGGGTGGCATATTTGAGCTTATTCTCTATCAGCTCCACCTTTTTCCTGTACTCAGCAGTAGTTTCATCAAATACAACATGAGGTGTTTCCTCCACAACTATGGTTCTTTTGTTAAACACTCTATATGCCTTGCTTCTTTTTGAGTATACCATAAAGAAACCATCATCAGTTTTAGCATCAAAGGCATTTAGTTGGGTTTAACCATTGTTGTGGATGAAACACTAACAACCAAAAATATGAAAATATGCAACAGTTGGTGTTCTGCCATTCCAAACCTCATAGGGAGTTTTTCCATGTCTCCCCACTATCATACTCCAGTTCTGAGTGTGGCATGCTGCATTGACAGCTTCAGCCCAGAACCTCTTGGGCAGGTCTGCTTCTGCAATCATAGACCTGGCTGCTTCCTTCAAAGTTCTGTTTCTTCTTTCAGCAACACCATTCTGCTGAGGGGTCCTGGATGCAGAGACTTCATGCTGGATCCCATTCTGATCGCTGTAATCAGTGATTGCTTTGTTGAGAAATTCTCCTCCTCTATCTTATCTGATATTAATGATTGAGAGAGATTTCTAATTCTGGATCCTCCTTAGCATCTCAGGTAACTTGGTTAGTGTTTCACTCTTTTTATAGAGAAAAACAACCCATGTGTATCTTGAGTAGTCATCTACTACTACTAGAGCGTTCTTTCTGCCACTTAAGGTCCTTGGCTTGATGGGACCAAATAGATCCACGTGAAGTATATCTAAGATCCTTGTTGTAAGAGTGGTTGGTTGAACTGGTTTGAATAATGCTCTTGTTTGCTTCCCATTCTGACACGCATCACAAAGAGCTTCCTTCTTGAATACTTCTTCTGGAAGTCCTCTGACCAGCTTCTGAGAACTAGTCTTGTTGATGGCTTTGAAATTTAGGTAACATATTCTCTTGTGCCATAGCCATCTATTCTCAGCTATTGTCTTAGATAGAAAACAGGTATTAGGAGTTCCTATGTTCCAATCTATCATATAGATATCTCTGCTTCTGAATCCTTGTAGCTTCACTTCTCCAGATAGGATATCTATCACCATGCATTTCCAAATGGTGAAGACTACTAGATTCTTCTCATCACAAAACTAACTTATGCTCAAAAGATTATACTTGAGTCCTTTGACATAATAAACTTTGGATATGGTGATGTTTTCTATGTGCATCTCTCCAAAGCCTTTGGTCTGCCCTCTAGATCTATCTACAAAGGTTACGTCTGGACCTCTTTCTTTAGTATAATTTGTCAGCACCTTCTTCTCGGTCATATGCCTTGAGCATCCGGAATCTACAAACCATTCTTCACCTAAAATATTTGAATTTGTGGAGATGTGGTAGTAGTCCTTCCACCTTTTCTGCAATCAGACAAGCAGAGATTTAGGTACCCAAATATGTGTGGGTCCTCGGGGGTTAGTTGGTTTCCTGGAGAACTGGTTTCTCCAGGGATTGTGAAAATTATTATTATTACCCCTAAAAGGTGTGTAAGGTTTGTGCCTATATCCTCTGTTAGGATTGTATACCGGATATGCCTCATAAAACTGATGGTGTGGGCCATGCCTAAATCTTGGCTGAGACCATTTATTAAATCTTTGAGGTCTCCACACCTGTTCGTTTTGAAAATTAGGATAACCTTGAGGTTTCCATTTGCCCCTCCCATTTTGAAATCTGTTTTTGGGGAGTCTTTGATAATAATGGGAATGTTATCTGGGCTGCTGCTTCTGCCTTGGCCTTTACTTAGTCTCATGTATAGGTGGCTGCCTTGTATACCTTGGCTGCAGCCTAGACCTGTGACTTGGCTGCTGTCTATTTTGAAATACAGGTTTGTATATTGGCTCAGCAGACGAGACAATTGTTTCTCCCTTGATGAAAGTGGTTTTAGAACTAGCGGGAGTGTGGGAGTCATATCCAAGGCCTGATCTGGAATATAGTGGCCTTTTATTCGTACACAATTCATCCAGGGTTAGAGATGCCTTCAGGGAGGTTATTTCCTTCGCCTGATTTTTAGTTAGCTGAGTCAGTTTAGTAAACTCAGATTTGACATGAGCAAGTGCAGGTGATTTTTCACTATTCAAAACAGTTAATCATTTCATCTCAGCTGTGGTATTATCAGCCTGGTTTGTTGAGTTGACTGCAGCCTGTTTTTCAAGATCAGCTTTGGTTTTATTCAGTTCTAGGCTGAGTTTTTCAAAATCATTTTTCAGCTGCCCATTCTCATCTTTCAGCTGGGTCCACTGGGCTGATATAGTTTGGTGTGCAGATTTTAATCTCTCCAAATCTTTGAGAAGCTGGTTTACAGACTCGTGCAAGTCCATGTCTTGTGACATGTCTGAGCTGTTATTATTTGAAACTGAGGGTTTAGATGTTACCTCTTCATCAGCTAGGTTGGACATCAGACAATCATATTCTTCATCATCATCAGAGAAGAATCCGCTGCTTGATTCTACTCGCTCTTGGTCTTCTCCAATGAGGGCCTTCCTTCGGACTTATTTTTTGCTCACCTCCTTCTTGCTCTCATCCTTGTTGAGATCAGGACAGTCGATTTGGATGTGTCCTGTCTTGTGGCAATTATAACACTCCACCTTCCAGCTTCCAGCCTTTTGATTTCTCCTGGGGTTCTCCTTATAGTTCTTCTTGTATTTGGAGTAGTTCTTTCTGAAGTTGCTGAACCTTTGCATTATGAATGCCATTTCTTCCTCAAAATCTAGGGGATTTGGAGGCTTGACTTCAGATAAGCTCTTGGCGGGGGACTCGACTGCAAAGGCTATTCCCTTCTCTGCAGGCTCAGTTGATGATGAACTTGGGAGTTCGAATTCATAAGCCTTTAGATCGGAGAACAGCTCCTGAATTTTTATTTTATTGAGGTCTTTGGATTCCCTCATGGCCACCGCCTTCATACTCCATTCGGGACTAAGGGATCTTAGCACCTTCAAGGCCATCTCCCTGTTGCCATATGATTTTCCAAGAGAGTTTATTTCGTTCATGATCTCTGTGAACCTTGTGTCCACCCAGTCTATGGATTCTCCGGACCTCATTTTGAAGTCCACCCAGTCTATGGATTCTCCGGACTTCATTTTGAAGTTGTCAAATTTCTAGGTAGCAATTGACAGCTTGTTTTCTTTGATTAGCTATGTACCCTCACACATTACTACAAGGGTGTACCAAATCTCCTTAGCATTTTTGCAGTTTTTGATCTTGACCATTGTTGATTTATAAAGAGTTTGATACAGCACGTCTCTGGCCTGGTTGTCAAGGTTGTCTAGCTTTCTTTCTTCAACAGTCAGCTCCGTCCTCTTCTCTGGAATCTTTTCTAGCTTCCGGCTGCAATCTCCTCAAAAGTGTTGTCCTACTCGAATATGAAAGGACCATCTTCAATAATGCACCACATGTCGTCATGATTGAAGATAAGTGTGCCTGCATCCTTATCTTCCAAAGATCATACTCGTCAACTGAAAAAACATATAATCTAGAATGCATGTGTTCCATTTCTAAAATGAGAGAAAATATATATCCTCGATATATGGATCTGGTTCTTGAAATATTGAACCAACCGCTCCGATACCACTTGTAGGTCGCAAGTCGTCCAGGAATGAGTCTAGAGGGGGGTTAATAGACTTATTGAAACTCTTTTCCAAAAAGGATGAGTTTCTCAGATGATGGTACAGATGACTTAGAGTGGTCTGTAGTCAATGTAAGTGCGGAAGTCAGCTGATGACGAATACAGAAATAATTAATGGAACACTTAAGTATGAATGCAGCAGTTAAGTATGATGCTAAAAACAATAAAGTGCGCAGGCAATTTATAGTGGTCTCAGAGGTGGGGTAATCCTCTACTAATCCACTTTCTCCAAACCAGTTGGAGATGAATCCACTATAATTCTCAACCAGTGATAAATATTACAGTGATTCTCTAACTTAGCTACAACAACTTCCAACCAGTATAAATCCCGTCGTTGCAACTCCTTTCTGACTGCCTAGCACCACTCGATTCTTCAAATCCTTGGATGCCTATCAGTCGCGAAACTTCAACGAGTGAAGTACCCCTTACTCAGGTTTTAAGACAAGAGTGTTTTGTCTTCTCCAACTAACGAGCTTTCTTTGTGTATGAACTTAGAGTACTGCTCTTTCACGATGCTATAGTTTCTGATTGCTTTTAATTACTTTGATTGCTCGAGAGTGTTGTTCGCATCGTACTGCTCAAATTCAAATCTTCGGATATATAGGTGTTGATCCTTTGAGTATTTCTTCATAGCCATTGCAAATCTGTAACAAATCCGTCCGTTGGAGAAATAGACTTCTTTGTTTATTTTCTAAACGTTTCAAGGCTGGATTCCCATATTTTAATCCAACTCCGACCGTTGTGAAGACTTCCATGTGATGGCGCCGAATCTTTTGAATATAATAAGATTAAAGTCTCCAGTGGTGGGTCTGGATGAATTACTTAATTTATATCCTTTCTGGGAATCTCTCCAGTCTGTCGCTAATCGCCCGCATGTGACTTTCCATAAATATTGACTATTCAACGCATGCTGACGTGGACTGGAGTACTCGGCTGATCACTTAACTGACCTCTCTGTGGTCAAACTATCTGATGTGCAGTTAACCTTCTCTGATCTCGACTTCTCTGATGTGCCAACTTGTCTGAAGTCTTCTGACCAGATTGAACTTGACTGATCTGATGGTCAAACTTCAGATGACTTGACTTTCCTTCTTGACTACAGTCTGGTCCAACTTCGCTGATTTAAACTGTTGACCAGAACATCTCTAATGCGGGTTGCTTGATATAGCTCGGCTGTGGTCAACCTTATCTGAACAGTTGAGTTGACCAAGACTCGGTTGATAGATACTTATCTGATTTGCACTTAGCCGATTTTTAAGCCTAACTTATATGGCCTATAAAAGATACTCATTTGGTTCTTCTTTACATTTTGCCAAGTATCTAACTTATCACAATTTGGCCTATGGAAGATACTCATCTGGTCCTTCCTTACATTTTGCCAAGTAATGAACATACATTTGAATATATAAAGATGACATCATCAAAATCTAATAAGTATTCCTAACAACAATCAACACAACCATTAATACCAACAATAGTACTGGGATCAACATCCCTCAACGAACAACCAGTACGAATCTCATTATACGGAACCTCAACATACAACACATACAACAATTCAAAAGAATAATTATCCTCATAACTGAACAATACTTAAATTACCTCAAGTCGAAGACAATATCCTTTCCATGAACCAACATCCCTGAACGAATACACAGTTATACGAATAATCCCGAAATAAGTATAGTCCATTTATACCAACAAACCACCGTCCCGACATAACTGTCGACACGGTAAACCACCCTCTATATCCGACATTCCATATCACATACCAAATATAACTCACATCTCTGTCTTCACCAACACATTTAAACCATATATGTTATGACTTAATCCAAACCAAAGCATAATATACAAACCATCATCCCGACAATTTATTTTTTTAATATCATTGCTATATGAATGATATAGCAATCTACGAACTCTTAGACCTCTTCGACCTCAACCGCAACGCAACGGTCATACTCTGCGATCAAACATCTTAACCTATTAAAGTAATCAATCAACAACAATCCAATAATAATCAATAACCAACATACCCAACCAATCACACTCAACGGCTCAACAATACCTCGATCATACACAAAACCGAACCATACAATTCAAACAATTATGAACTCGTATCCACAATACAAGCCGCAACTCGATATTCAATATAACCAATCAATAAACCCAACGGTTCCACAATATCCTGATTAATTACAAATCCAACAACCTAAATCAATCAACCATGAACCCAAAACCACAACACAATTCATAATCCGATAATCATATCAATAATCAAATTAAACCAGTAACAATGGTTTAAACATTACCAATTCCAAATTCAATCTTAAATACGAATACAAGTTTCCTCTTTGTAAATTCATAATTAGAACCAATTACCGATTATCGGCATCAATACGGACGATCCGATTAATTCAACATTATAGATGATCATATTCCAAGGGTTTCAAATAACTCAATCATTCGATTTGAACACTTGTTCAATATATATGAATTCCCAAACTCAAAGGTGAATCATAATCTTATCAAACCCGGAACCATATTCGTATTCCTATACAAATATTGTACCAAAACACATAATTTAGTTCTAGATATGAATATTCCATATTCATATCCAAAATACCAACATCTCTTAAACATATTCATCAAATCATATAATCCAAGAGTTCCTTAAGAACACAAATTATTCCGAAATCACATTCATAATCCTCAAAACGACATAATCCGATGTGTTCTAACATCTAAACAATCTTTATTCACAATTCAAGTTGTATATTATCATTTTCTACAACATACACTCCTCATAACATGAAGAATCGAAACATTACTACCAAGAACACCAAGAACACTATGATTCTATAATCATAACCAACATAATCAAGACATAGATCATCATATCATCATCTTCCCTTAACAAAATTCCCGTAAATGCCAAGAATCATCACAACAACTCCATAAACTATCATCATACGAACTAATCATCAACAACAACATCAAAAATCATAAGTGAAAGAGAGGATTATCCAACATACCTATTAGAAGATTGTAACACCCCGAGATATTCGGAATAATTACAGGGCCGTAAACCCCTTAACAAAGGATTTACAAGGCTAAATAAAAGAAATGTAAATATAAGACATCAATACCACGGGAATTCAAGTTTACAAAACCGGTCCAACTGGTTCAACGAGTAATTGATACAACCACATCGAAAAGATATTAATAAGACATTCGTACTCGAGTACTGAAAAAGAATCAAGAAGACAATCAAAAACAACGACAAACATCACTGAACCCCTTCGTCGTCACATCGGTACTGTGGCTGTTTCCCCGCTCCTCGGCTACCTGAACATCAAAACAAATGTCCACCCCCGAAGGGGTTAGCAAAACGATGCTAGTACAAGTATCATATTAAACAAATCGAATATGCATCAACAATACATAACAAGATACATCACACGGACTTCCGCTACCGGAATCCAACAATGCGAATCCACAAGATTCCATTAACACAACAAGGGTATTCCAATGATCGAGCGCCCTCAGCATAGATCCCAAGATGATCCCGTCGGACCAACACGAGGTGGAAATAACCCGTCCAATGATCCAGCGCCCTCAGCCAAGATCCCAAGATGATCCCGTCGGACCAATACGAGGTGGACATCCGATCTGCGCCTCGGATAGATCGCACAACAAACACAAACATAACTCATGCATACATATATGCCAAATCGCCATGTCCATCAACATGAACATACAAACACTAGATAACGAATATCATGACAAATCAACGAAATAAATCTCATGTTCAACAACATGAATAATCACACGCATGCTCAAAATACCA
Organism: Orobanche coerulescens; assembly: GCA_033398695.1. Lineage (NCBI taxonomy): Eukaryota > Viridiplantae > Streptophyta > Magnoliopsida > Lamiales > Orobanchaceae > Orobanche > Orobanche coerulescens. Next base: position 49,799,171 of record CM065816.1, on the reverse strand, counting down.
ATATTAACATATTACGATACTTGTCTCGAAGATGGCAAGAACGAAACACTTCAATGATCTCAACACACTCGAAGGCCGCCTCCTTCGATCAACGTAGCAAGCTCGAACCTTAACAAAAGAAATGATATACAAATCATCTCAAGTCGAACGATTGCCTAGCAATTCGGTCTACGGCCAAAAGCTCAAAATATACAATCTGCCTGAACCACTTAGTGTACGCTACGTACTCTACGTAACGTGCGCTAAGCCTGCCTGTTAGCGTATGCTATCGTCTAAGCCTAGCGTACGCTAGCCATGGACTGACAGTTCTCTCTGATCAGCCGACCGACTCGGCTGATATCATAACGTACGTTACGTACCAGACGTAGCGTGCGTTAGCTTATCCCCGATAGCACACGTTAACTTACGTATGTTAGCGTGCGCTAACCGTGCATGGCAGATTACTGCTGGCAGACAACTTGATCTAATGGTGATGAACTCAAGAATTCTATGGTGATAATACATGTCATCCCCGTGCACATCATGCTCATAAGGTGTGTGAATGATCTCTAGGGATTAAACGACTACAAGATACAAGGGTACGTATTATCATCAAAATTCATCTTGATCTCTAGAAAGTATCCTAAGTTCCCTTCGTCCTACGTTCCAAAACGCATGATTCCAATGTGTAAAACGTAACAACTAGGTAATTTCCATCTACTGGTCACAAATTGGTTTGAAGCTTCAGAATATGCTAGGAGTTCAAACACAAATAGGTTCCATGGTATTATACGATGAATAAGTACCGAAACATCGAAATTATCTTCCTAGCACATGATGCCCGACTACTACGAACTTAACTGACTAGGTAAACCCGAGACATGATCAAAACGTCCTTCATAATAGTACTTAATATTGGTGAAGAATCACCTACCTCAAAGTAGTGAAGAACAAGGAGGAATTCGAAGCAACCCAACGCCGAAGGCTCGAACACCAATCCCCCAATGATCTACGATCTTCAACACGAGCTAGGATGCTGATATGAAGTGTTTAGGATGGAGAGAGTAATACTCTAAGTATAAGGATTCGGATGTGGGAAAAGAAAGGACTAAAAATACGAAAAGGATGTTGTCCTATTTATAGGAAATGGTTATTAGCGCGCGCTAGTCCATACTCTTAGCGTGCGCTAACGGCTTACTGACTTCACTGAACTCAGCACTTAGCGTGCGCTATTCTCATGTCAGTAGCGTGCGCTAAGGCGTTGACTTGGCTTTTCCCGAAAGCCGTCCAGGTTCATCCCGACACAATCCGACCAAGATCCCCGGCCTGATCTCACCTACCACACGTCTCAATCATATTGACCACGTATAGCGTGCGCTAATGTTCCTTTGTAGCGTGCGCTATGGATCCATGTTAGCGTACGCTACACATAGACGATAGCGTGCGCTACATGCGCAGAATCACAATCATAAATCACATTCATGAAATTATATGCTCAACAACACCGGACTATGAGATACGGAGAATAATACTCAGATTAAAGTGCAACAATTACAATATCACAAGTTCCAAATACATATCAGAAATCTCGGGTATTACATCCTTCCTCCCTAAAAAGAAGTTTCGTCCCGAAACTTAAGATGAAAACAACTCTGGATAACTAGCCTTCATATATTCCTCTGTTTCCCAAGTGGTCTCTTCGACTCCGTGTCGTGACCATTGTACTTTAACCAAGTGAATTGGTTTATTCCTCAACTGTTTGATCCGACTCTCAAGTATCTTGATTGGTCTCTCCTCGAAGGTGCCGTCATTAGATATCTCGATCTCGTCGAAATCAATGACGTGACTGGGGTCCAGTACATACTTCCGCAATTGGGATACGTGAAACACATTGTGAACGTGACTCAGCGATGGCGGTAAGGCCAACTTGTATGCTAAATCTCCAACTCTCTCGAGGATCTCGAATGGTCCGATATATCTTGGACTAAGCTTGCCTCTCCTCCCAAAACGGAAAATCCCTCGTGTAGGAGACACCTTCAATAGTACATGGTCCCCAGCGTCGAACTCTAGAGGGCGACGACGTACGTATGCATAAGACTTCTGTCGACTCTGGGCAGTCAACAGTCTTTCTCGAATCAAAGCTATCTTCTCTTGAGTCTGAATTATCAATTCCGGTTCCGTCCCGATCAAATCCGAAGAATCATCCCAACACAGGGGTGATCGGCATCTTCTCCCGTACAAAGCTTCAAATGGTGCCATCTTAATAGAAGCATGCCAACTATTATTGTAAGTAAATTCAATCAACGGCAAATGAACTTCCCAATCAGTCGACCAATCTAAGGCACAAGCTCTAAGCATGTCTTCTACCGTTTGTATAGTCCTTTCGGATTGACCGTCCGTTTGGGGATGATAAGTTGTGCTAAAGTGGAGCTCAGTCCCCAAAGCCCTGTGAACTGCCTTCCAGAAATGTGACACGAAGCGACCATCTCGATCCGAAATAATGGTATTCGGCGTCCCATGCAATTTGACTATCTCCGCAATAAATACTCGCGCCAATCTCTCGGGTCCCCATGTATCTTTAATTCCTAGGAAATGAGCCGACTTGGTTAATCTATCAACTATAACCCAAATCATGTTCATTCCCGATCTAGTCCTTAGCATACTAGTGATGAAATCCATCGAGATATCTTCCCACTTCCACTCAAGGATCGGAAGTGGCTTTAACATTCCGGCAGGTCGCTGATGTTCAATCTTAACCTGCTGACAAGTCAAACACTTCGAAACGTACTCTGCTACGTCCTTCTTCATATTCCCCCACCAGAAGTTTTGTTTTATATCCTTGAACATCTTATTGCTGCCCGGGTGGATAGAATAAGGTGCACTATGAGCTTCTTTCAGAATTGCTCGTCTCAATTTGTCATCATCGGGAACGCAAAGTCGACTCTGAAACCTCAGAACTCCATAATCTTGTATCACGAATCCTGGGGCCTTTCCTTTCTTTACTTCGTCACATAACCGAAGGATTAGAGAATCGTCCAACTGTTTAGATTTGATCTCCTCGACTAGTGATGAAGTCAGTTCCATCACATACAGTTGCCCTTGGATTCCTGGTGCCCATACTTCAATACCTTCGCGGATCAGTTCTCGTTGAATGCTGGTTTGGGTCGTAAGTGCTTCCAACAATCGAAGAGAAACAGGTTTACGGATCAGTGCATCGGCTACAACGTTTGCTTTACCCGGATGATAGAGAATTTCCAAGTCGTAATCCTTGATCAATTCCAGCTACCTTCTCTGCCTCATGTTTAATTCTTTCTGACTGAAGATGTACTTGAGGCTTTTATGATCTGTAAAGATCTGACAATGAGTACCGTATAAATAATGTCGCCAAATTTTCAGGGCAAAGACCATAGCTGCTAACTCCAGATCATGAGTTGGGTAATTTACTTCGTACGGTTTCAACTGCCGAGAAGCATAGGTAATTACCTTATCCTTTTGCATCAACACACATCCCAGACCCTGATTTGAAGCGTCGCTGTAAACCATGAATCCATCAGTTCCATCTGGCATTGCTAATATAGGTGCTGTCGTCAGTCTCTTTTTAAGTTCATCAAAACCAGCTTGGCATTTCTCATCCCACGTGAACTTTTGAGTTTTCTGTAACAGCTGAGTGAGTGGACGAGCAATTTTGGAAAATCCATCTACAAAGCGGCGATAATATCCAGCAAGTCCTAAGAAGCTTCGGACTTCTTTCACGTTTTTAGGAGCTTCCCATTCCAAGATTGCTTCGACTTTCTTTGGGTCCACCTGAACTCCGTTCACTGATATCACATGCCCAAGGAAGGTTACTTCCTTAAGCTAGAACTCGCATTTTGAAAGCTTTGCATACAACTGTTCCTTCCTCAAGGTGCTCAAAACCACACACAAATGTTCGGCATGCTCCTCTGCGTCCTTCGAATATATCAAGATGTCATCAATGAAGACGACCACAAATTTATCCAAGTATTCCAAGAATACCCGATTCATCAATTGCATGAACCGCAGGAGCATTGGTAAGTCCAAATGGCATCACTACAAATTCATAATGCCCGTACCGGGATCTGAAAGCAGATTTCGGTATATCCGATTCCTTAATTCTCAACTGATGGTATCCTGATCGCAAGTCAATCTTCGAGAATACCCTTGCCCCTTGCAGTTCATCAAACAAGTCGTCGATCCGAGGTATAGGATACTTATTCTTGATCGTCATCTTGTTGAGCTCCCTGTAATCAATACACAGTCGGAGGGATTCGTCTCTCTTCCGGACAAAGAGAACGGGCGCTCCCCAAGGAGAAACGCTAGGTTGAATATAACCCTTCTGTAACAATTCCTCCAGTTGCTTCTTGAGTTCATACATCTCGGTTGGCGCCATGCGGTATGGTGCTCTGGAAATAGGAGCTGCTCCAGGCTCTAATTCGATAGTGAACTTCACTTCTCTCTGCGGAGGTAACCCAGGTAGTTCGTCATGAAATACATCTGAGAACTCATTCACAACTGAAATAGACGAGAGCTCTACTCCTTCCTCTTTCCTCATGGAATAGCACCAGAGTCCATGACATCCCTGCTTCAGTAATTTCACGGCTTTCATTGCTTTGATCAATTTTCCCGAGCTTCCCGTTCTCCATCCTCGGAAAAAGCGTTCAGATCCGTCATCAGCAATGATAGAAATGACTCTCTCTCGGTAATTCAGAATAGCTCCATAACGGTTGAGACAATCGTCTCCGAGAATTAAATCGTCACCGTAGATGTCAACTACAATAAGATTCGACGGCCAATATCTCCCTCCTATAGACACTGGAAAATATCTAGCCTCTAGGGTTCCCACAATTCTCTCTCCACTCGGAAAACCCACAACATATGGTTCACAATCAAATAAGCAAGAGATTTTTAAACGATTAACACAATTCAATGATATGAAAGAATGTGTAGCTCCGGAATCGAATAAGACACTGACTGGTTGCAAAAGGATCTGAATCGTACCTGATGCAACAGCAGTGTTCTGATCGTCAGGTTTCCTCATCTCGTACAGGCGCGGAGGTACGGACCCAGCACTGGATGTCTCTCTCTTCCCAATATTTTGCTGCTGAAATCCACTCTGTTGCGTCTGGTTCACACTCATCTCCTTTGGAACTGGCGCTGGAGTGCGAGTAACAAAGGATCTAGTAGCAACTCCACAGAAAGCCGCACGGTGCCCTTCTTGCCCACAATCGTAACAAGTCACAGAAGATGCGGGGCAATCCCATCGAATATGCCCTGCTCGACCACAATTGTAGCATTTCTTTGACGCGTCCGAAACTACTGATGTAGTCCGGAACTTCTTTCCACTTCTAGAAGGATGTGGAGGTTTCCTAGCCGAATAAAAGGAAGACTGGCCCTTGCGGGGCCCACCACTCTTGTTTTCTGAGAAGCTGCCAGTCACCTTCTGCTTCTTTGCCTCCACTGATTTCTCCACCGCCGCCTCTTTTATGTCGTAGGCCAGCACTTTGTCTTGATACTGTCGCAACGTAGTACACTCGAACCCGGACATGTACTGCTGAATCTCCGGCTTCATTCGCATATCGAAATGAAAAATCTTTTCTGCCTTCGTTCTGACCAAGTGTTGGACACACGTCAGCTAATGATTAAAAGTTTTGATTATGTCTCATATAGCTTGCTTCAACTCGTGGTGAGAAAACTCTCGGATCTTTGCCTCTCTAATCGACGAGGACAATATCGTGCTTCCATCATTAGTTTGAATTCGCCCGCATTATGATCCTCGGGTCGAATAGCTTCCCACCACCAAAGGCCTCCCCGAGAAAATACCGGGCAATGGGAACCTTCCGGTCCCTGGGCGCTTAAGACCCGCGAATATCTTCTCTAACTCCTTAAGCCAATGATCCCAAGTAAGTGCCTCACAGATCCACAAATTTTGGCGGGTGCAATTTGACCACCTCGGAAGCCATCTGTCTCCCTGTTATCCTCGTGGTGCCGCTGTCCATCGCTGCCTGCATGCGGTCAACTACCTGAGCGAATCGTTTATCTCGCGCCACCACTGTTGAAGCACTCCGGCATGTTAGGATTTGCGTCGTCATTCGCTGATCCTTGCTGCCCTCCGTAATGGGAATCGGTTCGACTAGCCGATAGTGCAGGGTAGTTGTGGAATCCTCTGTCTCATGTTACCTCGTCTCAAGGCCCACGATCAAGCCCGCGTCCACGTCCTCCTCTTAACATACTGTAAACACAATTCCTCAATATCTAGGACAAAGTTTTCGAAATAAAGCCCGTCAATACTCACAAAACAGTAATTAAGTAAAACAGTAGTATAAGAGATTAGGAGACTTACAACCACGGTCCACATGACGACTTTGGCTGAACAGCGATGTTACGAACGACTCGTAAATCAATAACGTAAACAGACCCAACTTAAAACCCGACTGCCAAGATATCCATGAATCTTAGCTCCGATACCATATTCTGTAACATCCCGAGATATTCAGAATAATTACAGCGCCGTAAACCCCTTAAGAAAGGATTTACAAGGCTAAATAAAATAAATGTAAATATAAGACATCAATACCACAGGAATTCAAGTTTACAAAACCGGTCCAACTGGTTCAACGAGTAATTGATACAACCATATCGAAAAGATATTAATAAGACATTCGTACTCGAGTACTGAAAAAGAATCAAGAAGACAATAAAAAACAACGACAAACATCACTGAACCCCTTCGTCGTCACATCGGTACTGTGGCTGTTTCCCCGCTCCTCGGCTACCTGAACATCAAAACAAATGTCCACCCCCGAAGGGGTTAGCAAAACGATGCTAGTACAAGTATCATATTAAACAAATCGAATATGCTTCAACAATACATAACAAGATACACCACACGGACTTCCGCTACCGGAATCCGACAATGCGAATCCATAAGATTCCATTAACACAGCAAGGGTATTCCAATGATCCAGCGCCCTCAGCATAGATCCCAAGATGATCCCGTCGGACCAACACGAGGTGGAAATAACCCGTCCAATGATCCAGTGCCCTCAGCCTAGATCCCAAGATGATCCCGTCGGACCAACACGAGGTGGACATCCGATCCAGCGCCCTCAGCATAGATTGCACAACAAACACAAACATAACTCATGCATACATATATGCCAAATCGCCATGTCCATCAACATGAACTATAAACTTAGCGCTTCTCGTGAGGCAACCCGAGTATTAGTATAGATTTTAGTTTTTTTTCGCTATTTTCCCTCATTTTAGGAGACTATTTTTTTTGCGTTTTTGGCTTTGCTATGCTATCTCTCATTTTCTAGGTGTTTTCCCTTTGAAATTTTTGTGCAGGAACCTTCCAGGGGAATTTTAAGGTAAGGGGTCGCGGCACACAAAGAGCAGGCCACAGCACACGCAAGTTTAAAATTCTGGAAAACTTTCTGTACTCTGTGCCGCAACACGAAGATGCTGAGCCGCGGCACACTTGCCCCAAGAGCCGCGGCACGCCGAAGACCAAACATTGCGCCTAGGAACCTGTACTCTGTGCCGTGGCACGAAGGTACTGCGCCGCGGCATACTAACTCTGGAAGCCGCGGCACCCGTGCAATGAGCCGCGGCACGCTGCAAATGACCTTGATCGCCCAAAACAAACTGTACTATGGGCCGCGACTCACTTGATATGTGCTGCGGCCCCTGATGTAGAATTTAAGCTGGCAGGGCAACTCATTCGACCGAAATAAGGTATTGAACCACACTTCACAAATCCTTTCTTCCTCCGCGCGGCACAAGGTTTACCTTATCCTAAGTTCTTCTTCTTCTCACCTTCTTCAATCCAACAAAAGGTAATTCTTATCCCTTAAGCTTCATTGCAACATGGATTGAGAATCGGGGTAATATTGTTCATTCATTGATGAACTTGTTTTTTTTTTCTGAAGTTCTATCAAGTTTTTTTTTATCGGAATATGGTGATTATCGATTGATTGTTGATTGTGTTTTGTTGTTTTGTCATGAATCGTTGTGATTATCGATTGATATTGTTGTTGTTGGGGATTGAGTTGAGCAATTATTGCTTTTGTTCTTCATTTAAGTTTACGCACGCAAGGTGTTCGATGAAATACCCTAATAAAATTTTTTGAGCTAAACATCTCCAATTTGTCCAAAACGAATACGATTATCGGAATAAGATGTCCCCCCAACCCTTACGTCAAGTTTGAGTTTAATTTTTACATCATATCCCTCGTACGGAAGTACAAGTTTTTGTTGCTACATTCGTCTCCCGCACGTCATAAGTTGAGATTGGTGTATCGTTATTTAAAGTCGTCTAAACTATCCTGCGTTTATTTTTCAGGACTTCGCTATGGCTTGGAAGAGAAAGTTGAGCACAAGGACGAGGACTCGATCATCCCCCACGAGAGGGGAAACCTCACAAAACCGAGCGGAAGGGAAATCCCACCAATTTTCCGACCCCGAAATCCATCGAATTTTCAACAAGAGAATCCGTCCTCGTCCTATAATTCCTGAGCGGGGATTCACTCCTGCTCCCCAAGATGGCGAGCTATTAATGATGATTAATGAAATGGGATGGACTCGATTTACTGCACAACCCGAGCCAACGGTAATTTCTATCGTCCAAGAATTCTACGCCAGCGCGTTATTACGGCATATCCAGGCAGGGCAGATGATGGGACGACCGGATACACGTACTGAGGTCGTCGTCCGTGGTCAGAAAGTGGATTTCTCGGCAGCTGCGATACGAAGCTTATACGAGCTTCCCGAGGTTGACGAATCGACATACACGCAGATAGTGAGTAGCCTCTCGAGGAAAGCTTTGCTAGAGGCGCTTGCTCAGCCGGATTAGGTTTGGGAAATGCGCGTCCCGGGATCGACGACCTTCTTCTTCAAGAGTTCCTGCCTTAGTCGGCTCGGGCGAGCTTGGCTTTATTTTCTCTGCTCGCGAGTCGACCCGACGTCGCAGATCCGCTCTGTCCTGTTTCCTCGTGCCAGACTGTTATATGCTATCACGGCCGCATTGCGATTTGATGTGGCCCCACGGCTAGTCCGGTCTATTCTCCAGTGCATCCAAGGAGGGGCCAAGACAGGGCTAAAACACCCCTCTCTCATTTGTGCCTTATGCCGCCAGTCGGGCGTGGGGTCCGATCGATCATCGCATTATCTCTCACTTCGACCAGTGGGGTGGCGCGCGGGCACATCCGCGGGGATGAGGATTTCTCTTGGACGAGCCACATGAGCACTCCCCCAAACCTCTTCTTCTGACACATGAGCCGGCGGCTGATACTGAGGATCATACCGAGTCCACCCCGCCGCCAGCGAGAGATCACGTCCTTCAGGCGATGTTTGACAGCTTGAGGGAGGCGAGCGGAGAGAGATAGCGTCCTCGCAGCCATTCGAGAGGAGATCCGCCGGGCCAATCGGTGTGCGGAGAGACGCTTAGCTGCGAGAGACGCCTACCACCGGGACTATTTAGCTGTTTGTACGGACCACATCCTTCGCCCGGACGGACCTTTCATTCCTTCGGTCAGGCCACCTACACCATCCTCTTCGCCGGATGAGGCCGATGCCAGTGCCTGAGCTTACCTTAGGGGAGTACTTGACCTTTCTCTTAATGCTTATTACTATTTGTTGTCCATTGAGGTCAATGTACATCTCAAGTTTGGGGGGGTACTTTTTAGTGGTTATTTAGTTTTCGTTGTTATTGATTCGAGCCTTGCTTGTCTTCTATGATATTCTGGACTTTGTTTGCATTCGTGAATATTTTCGTGCAGCCTTGTATAAGACTCATTATATGATACTGATTTCTTTTTGAAGAAACGAATGAGTATTGGTCGAGTTCGCATTATGTGATTTTTATTTCCCTCGAGTATTCATTTCGGTCTGATTTTTTTGCATCATTGTGGTAGTCTTGGCATATAAGAAAGGAGACATACGTGTTTGTAGTTTCCGCATTACACGAGCCGTCGTCTATACATTTGGTTGCGCTTTTCACTTAGCTAGTCGTCCAGTAACATTAGTCTTGTTGGCATTAAATTAAGTACCTAAGTTTAAGCATTGAGTCGGACAGTTTTTCCCAAAAATTTGAGAAATTGTACATGTTCTATGATGGGAAGTCTATTAACCGGGGGTATTCATGTGACTCGTTGTTTACTCTCGCATAAAACGGCAACCCTGAATAGATGAATGGTTCAGAAAAATCACATCCCTGATGATAGGAAGCCAAGTAACCGGGGGTATTCACGTGACCCATTGTTTACTCTCGCGTAAAACAGCAACCTTTAATCGGACGTGCGGGAATAGCTATTCGAGTTTTTTCTCCGCTGTAGAGGGAGACTTAGTAACTAAAAGTATTCATGAGCCCCATGAGTGTCTTTTACGTCAAACGGTCCCCCAATACATGAGAACGGAAATCCACCCTAGGATTATTTCATGAAACATATCGGGAGTTGAAACCTAGTGGTTAACTCGAATCATTATAATTATTATATATAAGGGAGTACTGTCTGGATAATATTATTTATGATGAAATTCTTGCGTTTTTGCCACGAGATTGTGGGACTGGGCGAGTTGGCTTGTTTAATCTAAACATTCATATTGGCGGTCGGCTCAATTCACGCTTGTTAATCTTTGAGCCTTGATTTTCTGCATGAACGATTGATTAGCGCTAATAATGGTTGTGGAAAACGCCTCCAAACACATGTCCCAACAAGGCACACCTAAACATGGCACAAAATTCCAACGATGAGGACAATAACAATCAGATGAAGCCCCGAAAACTCAACGAATCCGAATCTTTGGTATTATAAAAAGCATCCACGATTTCCGGGATTCCTCTGACCGATCTATAATTAGCGTGCGCTAACCATACAGTTTAGCATGCGCTAGCCCTACATGACAAACACCCGCAGACCTTATCTGGACACGCGTCACAAGTGGTCGGGTCCACTCGTCGAAAGCCAAGATTCCCTGTCGGATGATCTGATATTAGCGTACGTTAACCATCCTTGGTAGCATGCGCTAAATTCCGATCAACCCGGGCCTACCTATCGGCCGCCTTCCGAACCTTTCCCAGAATGCCTTACGTACGTTAAGGATCCTCTTTGGCGTACGTAATGCGAACCTATTAGCGTATGCTAACTGCACCACGTAGCGTGCGCTACTCATACCTCGTAGCGTGCGCTAAGCATATCTCATAGCATGCGCTAACGTCGTTGTACTTACCCATTTTTAGCTATCCTCGTCCAACATCTCGACATACCAAATATGAACATACGGCATACTGAATACATTACTCAACACATTATATCCTCAAATACAATTGTCGACCAAATACGACAATTATACCAATACTGACATCTCAGTCCTTCATTTATTTTATCCATACTGTACAGATTCCACGCTGTACAACATAACTCGGATAAAATAACATTAAACAATAGTAGTAGAAATTTCGGATATTACAACGTTGGCCACCGTCATATTCGCAACGGTAATTGCTTCAAGGCCATCAAGGTGTGTTACCGACACACCATCAATCATCATACAATTTCATCACCGTAATAAATAAATGCGGACAAGGTTTAATTCAAAACAACACGGTCTAAACACAACATATAAAAGTACAAGCATCGCGATGGAGCAAAATATTAATTATTAAAAATGAGGTACACAATGTTAAACGGCATGGAATACCCGTGGTATTACATACCACCCTCCTTAAAATAGTTTCGTCCCGAAACTAAGAAAATAACTCGGGATGACTCTCTTTCATGCTCGACTCGGTCTCCCAAGTTTCTTCTCCAATGCCATGATGCGACCACTGAACTTTCACAAGAGGTATGGCTTTATTCCTTAGCGTCTTTATGCGTCGATCTAAAATCGCGATTGGCACTTCTCTAAAGGTAATATCATTAGAAATCTCTACTTCTTCGAAATTGATCTTGTGGCTTAGGTCATAAATGTACTTTCTCAGTTGGGAGATGTGGAAGACATTATACACTCTGTCTAACGATGGCGGCAACACTAATCGATAAGCGAGTCTACCAACTCGGTCCAATATCTCGAATGGGCCGATAAATCTCGGGCTCAATTTGCCCTTATGTCCGAAACATCGAATGCCCCGAATTGGCGATACTTTGACCCAAACGTGGTCCCCGACTAGAAATTCCAACGGTCGCTGGCGATCCATAACATATGACTTCTGGCGGCTCTGCACTGCTAACATGTGTTTCCGAACAATGGAAATTTTCTTAATAGATTCCTGAATCAGACCTAAATCTGTAGCGAAGACATCGGAAGCATCATCCCAACATAGGGGAGACTTACATCTCCTATCGTACAAGGCTTCGAAGGGTTCTATGCCTATGCTTGCATGCCAACTGTTGTTGTATGAAAACTCCGCTAAACAGAGATGTTTAACCCAGTCTTAGCCCCAATTGAGTACACATGCTCTCAGCATATCCTCCACGGTCTGTATCGTACGTTTTGTCTGTCCGTATGTTTGAGGGTGATAGGCTGTGCTGAAATGCAGCTGAGTACCCATAGCCTTGTGGATAGCTTTCCAGAAATGGGACATGTAACTAGTGTCTCTATCTGATATGATCGCTGAGGGAACGCCATGCAGTCTCACGACTTCCCGAATAAAGATAGTGGTCAACTGCTCTGTTCCGGTAGTATCCTCGATCGGGATGAAATGTGCCAACTTCTTCAGTCGGTCTACAATGACCCATATCATGTCCTTTTCTCCCGTCGTCACGGGTAACTTGGTGATAAAATCCATTGATATGCTCTCCCATTTCCATTCCGGAATGGGTAAGGGCTGCATGATTCCGGCCGGTCTGTGGTGTTCGAACTTCACTTTTTGACACGTCATACATCGAGCAATGAATCTTGCTACTTTCTGTTTCATGTTTTTCCACCAAAATCTCTTCCGCGGATCTTTGTACATTTTGCTCACCCCGGATGCACAGAATAGGGAATACAATGAGCTTCCTTCAGTATAGTCTGCTTTAGCCAGTCATTTGGTGGGATACAGACCATGTTCCTAAATCTTACCAAGCCCCCTTGAATCCTGTAGTCTGAAATGATCCCCCCTCGGCTCTTGCGCCGATCGCACGTAGTTCGAGGTCATCTATCTATGCTAAGCATATCTCATCCAGCAAGGATGAGTGAATATTAATTGAGCACAGCTGTCCCTGGCGGTGTTGTATCCACACTTCAATACCATTCCTCCCGAGGTCCTGTTGCAGTTCTGGCTGTACCGTTAACCTGGATAGTGTCATCTCTTGTGCAGTCTTCTGACTAAGTGCATCTGCTACGACGTTGGCCTTCCCAGGGTGATATAAAATTTCCACGTCATAATCCTTGATTCGCTCTAGCCAACGCCTCTGCCTCAAGTTTAGCTCCTTTTGGGTGAAGATATATTTTAAACTCTTGTGGTCCGTAAAAATCTTACATGTAACCCCGTAAAGGTAGTGTCTCCAGATCTTAAGAGCGTGGACCACTGCGGCTTATTCCAAGTCATGCATCGGGTAGTTCACCTCGTACGGCTTAAGTTGTCGAGATTTGTATGTAATAACTTTGTCATTATGCATGAAGACACATCCTAGCCCATGCTTAGATGCATCCGTGTATATTACGAATCCTTTCGTTCCCCGTGGTAGTACTAACACCGGAGCGGCAGTCAGTCTCTTCTTCAGCTCATCAAAGCTCTTCTGACAATCCGTAGTCCAGACAAACTTGGTACTCTTCCTTAGTAGGTTCGTCAGTGGCCGAGCGATACAAGAAAAAGCCTCGACGAACCGTCGATAATAACCTGCCAATCCTAGGAAACTCCTTACCTCTGTGATGTTCTTCGGTGGTTCCCAACTAATCACTGTCTCGATCTTTTGCGGATCTACCTTGATGCCTTCTGCTGAAATAACATGTCCCAGAAAGGTCACCTCCGGCATCCAGAACTCGTATTTAGAAAGTATTACATAAAGTTGATGTTGCCTCAAAACACTTAACACCTGCCTCAAGTGTTCCTGATGCTCTTTTCGGCTCCGGGACTAGACTAAAATGTTGTCAATAAAAACCACCACACACTTATCAAGAAAATATGTCAGAACCTTGTTCATCAATTCCATAAAAATGGCTGGGGCATTAGTCAAGACGAATGACACCACCATGTACTCATAGTGTCCATATCTTGATCGAAATGCATTCTTGGGAATATTCTCCTCCCGAATCCTCAATTGGTGATATCCGAACCGTAAATCGATTTTTGAGAACACAGTCGCCCCCTGTAATTGATCCAGTAGATCATCAATCCTTGGAAGTGGATAACGGTTCTTGATAGTGACTTTGTTTAGCTCTCTGTAATCGATACACAGGCGTAGGGAGTTGTCTTTTTTCTTCACAAAAAGGACCGTCGCACCCCATGGCGAAGTACTCGGACGGATCAGTCCCTTATTTAACAATTCTTCGAGTTGTATTTTTAATTCCTTAATTTCAGCTGGTGCCATCCTGTATGGTGCTTTGGAGATAGGCATCGTTCCCGGCTCAAGTTCAATCGAGAGTTCAACCTCCCGTCGTGGCGGCAACCCTGGTAATTCATCGGGAAAAACGTCTAGAAATTCGCTCACCATGGGAATGTAAACAACCGATAGCTGTGATGTGTCTTCCTGAAGAACATAACACCAGTAATACGTTTCTCGAGTGTCACAAGATGCTCCCGTTGTAAGGAGGCTGAGAGACCCTTTAGTACTGAAGTGTTTTTGACCCCTGATTATGTGAGTGGCACCGTAACAAGTCATAATGGAAATGGTCAGATGGTTGGTGTCTAATATCATCCTATGCATGGTCATCCAGTTCATACCCAAAATGATATCCTCATTCTGAAGTGGGAAAACCATGAGATTCACTGTCTAGCCCCGATCATCAATACGGATCGGACAGTTTCAAACTTCTAAATTACCCCAAACTCTACTACCCTCGGGTAGTTTAACAGTAAAAGATTCACAAGGTACACAAGGAAGGTTTAAACGATTAACACATTCCACAGATATAAACGAGTGTGTCGCTCCAGTATCAAAGAGTACATGAACAGGCTGGGAATTAACAAGAAGTGTAACTGAGACAACAGGTGCGGTTTGGTCATCAGTAGCCCTCAATTCGAACACGCGGGATGGTAGTGTCCCCAAGGAGGGTGCAGTGCCTTCCCTGCGCCACCCACATCCTCTTCCGGCACCGTGTGATGGGGGTTGAGTTTGGTAAGGTGGAGCTCGATAGTCAAAAACGACGGGTGCCCTGGATGTCTGTACTGAACCTTGCTGACTCTGAGAAGCTAGATTTGGTGTAGAATTGACACGCGAACAGTAGAGAGACGTATGCCCACTCTTTACGCATGAAAAACACTTCGTAGCCATCTTACGACACTGACTCATGGTATGTCCAGCTACGCCACAATTGAAACAGCTCTGGCGGAGTGTCCGGTCGTGTAATATCCGGATAATTGTTGGGTATTTTCATCTGTATTTGAACCTTATAATATTTGACTTTGTGGTATCAATAATCGACGTGTAATTTTCCCGTATTCGTATTCCAACAGTCATGATCATATTAGGAAGAGTTTGCAAAATTCATTCATGCAACTACGTCATAACGTACGCTAGCAGCTTAGCATAACGTACGTTAAAGAGCTGTGGATAGCGTACGCTATGGACGAAGCATAGCATACGTAAGGCAGTCAACGAGAGATAAGTATAGTGAGTACATGGGCCAGTTGGAGATGTTATCGGATAAGATTCCCGCGTGAACTTAGACAGACTTGTGATAAAGCAGGTCAATGATACTTAACGTACGTTAGAGGTGGCAGATAATGTACATTATGTTGTTCAGGTTACGTGCGTAAAGGTTTTGGATAACGTACATAAAGAGAGACTAGGAACGAAATAGTGAGCTACTGTTGGATGTTAACGTACGTAAGGTTCAGAATAGTATAAATGGGACATCATCCCATTTCATTTCACCCTCGTTTTCTTTTGTTCCTTGTCTGATTTCTGCAAACCCAGAGAGCCTTCCTGCAACATAAACATTGTTTTAGCATCTCTACTTAGTCATTGAAGTTGGGAGGCATCTTAGATTGGTACTCAAGCTTTTAGTGTCGGGTTTCACCAAGTGTTTCGTTGTTTCCTCCATATTAAGGTATGTTGATACTCTTCCAACCTCCGATTCTTGTTCTTAAGAATGCTATGAACATACTACTGAGACCATTGAGTTTGTTAATAACCTTTTAGGTTGAACACCTTGTCTTAGAGAATTTGAGGTAATCATGTTTAGAACTTATATGAGTAAGAAGATTATAATCGAGCCTTATTGAGTTGAAACCTAGTATGTAGTTTTTGAGATTTGTTGCATGTTTTGGATGGTGAATTTGAATTACTTGTATACCAATGACTTGTTAATATCATCACCAAGGATGGAGATATTCAAGAAGATGAATTTCAGTGGGTTTTACTAAGACTAGTTCATGATTATAAAATGGTATTTGAAGTGATAACTTTCTTCATGATTCATGGTTAGAATGGATTGGTTATGTCGGTAATAACCATAGTGAACCTAGAACACGGTTGTATCATCTCCCTTCAAAAGTATGTTTTAGTATTTGTATATCTTGAATCGTACTCTTGATATAGATCGGAGAATAGCAGAAACTTTATATTGGAAGTTGATAATCGAGATTGGAGTATGAATTAGGATGTCATGGATATCCTTGAAATTCATAGACGTCAGCATTGTACCCATTATAACCTTTTGAAGTTTCGTAAATTATGCTGACCTAGTGTTCATTGGGTGGTAAACCGTGAATCGGCCATAGATGGAGTGTTAACTCAGCCACGGAGTAGAACGTTAGATGTTCGTACGTTAGTTTTATTATGTGAGTTGAGTTGTCGTTATTTCCATTTGTAAGGTTCGAGGTTTGCGAAAGGTTGATCGAAGGAGCGGCCTTCGAGTTTGTTGAAGTCGTGAAGTGTTTATTTCTTACCATCTTTCAAAGGCAGGTACTTTAATTATGCTTTATGTATTGATGTTATACATGTTGTCGTGCATATGTGTCGTTGTTGTATGTCCACCTCATGTTGGTCCGATGGGATCATCTTGGGATCTATGCTAGTGTGCGCTGGATCATTGGACAGGTTTTTCCACCTCGTGTTGGTCCGACGGGATCATCTTGGGATCTATACAGTGAATACTGGATCCTCGGAATTACCATATATATGTTGTATCATGTTATGTTTATTGTGTATGGTATTATGAGTCTTCTCGTGGTAGAGACTCGTTGTTATTGTTGTCATTGAGGATGTTGTCAGTATTATTCATGAGATATTGAATAATCTGTTGTTGCATAATTATCGTACTTGTACTAGCATCGTTGTGCTAACCCCTTCGGGGGTGGACATTTGTTTTATGTTCTGGATACAGGAGGATGGGGAAACAACCACTTGAGCTGCATCATGACAAGGGTGCGGAGTGATGTTATGGCCGGGATGGTTTGTCAGTTGCGTTTTTTTAATAAAATACTCGAGTACGCTGTCGTTTTATTCTTCCTTGGAAATTTATATTCGGATTTTTGTACTTTTCATACTCGTGATGTAATAATAAACTTTACAGTTGGTATTTAATAATGTTGTTTTAAAATTCTTAGCCTAGTAAATCCTGACTTCAAGGGTTTATGGCGCTGTAATAATCCTGAATATCTCGGGGTGTTACAGAATATGGTATCAGAGCTAAGATTATGGATATCTTGTCCGTTGGGTTAAAATAAGGTTCATATATATCTTTTGAGGTAAACGGCCGCGTATAACATCACTGTACTGCCTATATCTTCGTGTGAGCGGTGGTTGTAAGTTTCTTAAACTCTATCTACTCCTTTACATGTTATACCTTTTTATATTTGAACGTTCGGACGATGTTGGTCCCTGTATATTGAGTATTTATATTTAAAGTATGTTGAGAAAAGGACGTGGACGTGGTCGCGGTCGTGGACGCGAACGTAGAAATGCGGAGAGTGAAGTTTCACCCTCCATCCCTAATTTACTGTCAAATCAGGCTAGCTACAACTCAGGCAAGCAACAAGAGTCTGTCAACAATGAACGAGAACAAACGGTGGAGACAAATGCCAATCCTTTCGTTCCTGACCTACTACGCCAAGTGGTCAACCAGATGACCCAATTTGCTCAAGTTGTGGACAGAATGCAAGTGGCGGTAAGACTGCATCCGGGGGAAGGACAATAAGGCATCCTAGACTTGGGAAATCGAGGAGACAGATGGCTTCAGGAGGTGGCGAAGATGCACCCATCGAAATTCGATTATTTTTCTAAGACACCGACATGGGATCACTGGTTGAGAAAACTAGAGAAAGTATTTGCCAGGATTAACTTCCCAGATGACCGGAGAGCCCATATTGCCCAATATTTCCTGACGGGAGAAGCGTCCGAGTGGCGGGAAGCCATCCGACCTATTGATCATGATGCCAATTGGGGAGAGTTCAAACTTATGATGGAAGCTCAGTACTGCCCTCGTCCGGTGAGATAAGCTAAGGTTCGAGAATATTTCTCCGCGCAACCTTTGGATGTGTCGTGGCTCAAACGATTAAGATGTTTAATCAGCAGCAGCCATTTGTTCAACACCTGGTCAGAACCGACGCAGAAATGATGATCCACTTTGATATGAGAATGAAGCCGGAAATACAGAGGTACATGTCAGGTTTTGAATGCACCATCCTCCGCCAGTATCAAGACAAAGCTCTGGCGTATGAAATGAAGGAAACAGCTATGGAAAAGTTCTCTGAGTCCAATAAATAGAAAGTCACTGGTAGTTTTACAGAGCACAAGAGTAGTGGGCCCCACAAAGCCCAATCATCCTTTCATTCATTCAGGAGGCTTTCGCATCCATCTAAAGGTGGAAAGAACTCCAGAGCAGTATCAGAAATGGCAGATGCAACCAGGAAATGTTTTAACTGTGGTCGGACAGGACACTATCGACGTGATTGCTCACTTCCCGCCATGACGTGTTATGATTGTGGATGAGAAGGACATCATGCGGTGTTCTGTGAAGAGGCTGCAAAATCTTTTGGAGCTCGTAATTCGTAGCCAGTCCAGAAAAAGGCGAGCGTCCCTCAGACGCAATGATAAGTGTCAGTTTTATACACTTATCCGTGATTAGTATTGATATATTCCACCCATAATTATGAGCTAGTCTACTCGTTTTTGTTTTAAATTAATTAGTTTTTAATAATTTTATTTTTATAGGATGAAGATGTAAATTTAGCCTTAATCGGATTGAATTACTGATTTACTCAAGAAATAACATGTTTATAAAATGTTCTCTTTATTGAGTTTTTATGTATTCATATTGTAGAGATTTTCAATACGAGTTTGGCAGTCTTTCCGGATTCAAAATCAGAGTTATATATCAAAAGTTATCATCCGAAGAAGATTTGGGGCGAAAACGCAAAAGTCTAAGAAATTCTGGGCTCAAAATGAAGTCTGAAACTCCATACGGGCGTACAAATAAAGTTACGGCCGTAACTCACACAGCAACTAATGTGAAAAATGCCGAAGCCATATTATGGCCGTAACATCTAAAAGTTACGACCGTAAATCCACATAGTTACGGACGTAACTCCTCAAAGTTACGGTCGTAACTCTTGATAGATGTATGCTCATTTTTAAATCTTTTATACTTTTGGTCTATTATTGAGGGGATGGATGGCCTTGATCCGATCTAATATAATCATGCTGGAGGTTTGGAGCTATTAGATACTTTAGGTGTATAAATAGACCCCTTAGATCCATCATTCATGATCCTTCATCTAATATTTTTCCTACTTTGTAATATTTTTCTTTGTGTGAAGAACACACTTGTGTTCTTGAGAGAGTGTATGTAATAGTGGTTTAGCTTTTGTTGTTGAGGGAGTTTATTGCTTCTTTCTCCTTTATCTACTAAGGGAGTTAGGATCAATTCTTTCCCTTTTTCAGCTAATAATGACCACTCAAGCTTGTAATATGTTGAATAAAGCCTTCATGGGCTAAGTTACCTTAAGTTGGAATTATAAACAAGGTTTGTCATGTTATTTAAGTTTGTATAAAGATCTATTATGGATTACTTATTATTGTGAGTGATTTTCATTGTTTTACCAATCTTTATTTATTTGGCCAATAAATGATGATATTTATGGTCTCCATATGTTTCGAAAGAAAATATGTTGATTAGATCAAATGATCTTCACTCTAAGTTGTTCTAGGGTATAGAAATATACCTCTAGACCTTAGATGA
Source organism: Orobanche coerulescens (assembly GCA_033398695.1). NCBI lineage: Eukaryota > Viridiplantae > Streptophyta > Magnoliopsida > Lamiales > Orobanchaceae > Orobanche > Orobanche coerulescens. The sequence continues at coordinate 49,778,846 of CM065816.1, read as the reverse complement.
TTCTTTGAGTTATTTTCATAAAACCTAATGCTATGTATTGAAGCCAATCAACATAGAAATATAGTGGATTGATTCAATACATAAGGGGCGTTTTGACATTCGAAAGAGGAACCGTCTTTTTAAGGAAAATCAAATCTACACAACATAATAAGTAAATTCATCTTATGATCTCCTATACATCTTCTATAACTAATGATGAACTAAGTTTGAAATACCAACTATTTCATTTTACCCTTTTATTAATCTATTATTAGTGCAATCTTTCATTTCCTTAAATTTTAGAACTATTATTGCGTTTTTCTTGCAATTGTCAAACCAAACTCTTCAATTGTGTGTTTCACTCATCTAAATCTCTATAACAAATAGATAAATAGTGTATAATTCAATATACAACCTAACTTCCTCATGGGATCGATAAACCGGACTCAAAAAGTCCACTTACTACTTGATAAGATATCGTGCACTTGCGATAGTTACACAAAAGACGTGTCAAGTTTTTGGCGCCGTTGTCGGGGAAGTATTAATGTTATTTTTGAAATCTTATATTGTAAACAATTGTTATAGATACAATTTCTCGACGTTGTAACTTAGTACTCAATTGTGTTTATCCGGTCAAGTGGCGGATAACGGTACTCCATGACTATTAAAGTCGGATTTTTCAGTTTCCCACAACAACTGATATTTGTAGATATTTTCTCCTTTTATTTTTATTTTATTTTTTTTTATCATGGAAGAAACTTTGAATAGCATTGAAAAGAGATTTCCCTTTCTTATCAAAAAAAGTCGTTTAAAAATTTACAAGACAAGACTTGAAAGGATGAGGTTGCTTATGAATAAAAGCATACATTTTGACATTAGATTCATTATTGATGTAACACCCCCCGATCTGACCAGGAATATTACAGTGCCGTGGGCCCCGAGATGGAACCCACAAGGCTGAAGGAAATTTTCTCAAATATTTACAAATGGCCAAGAGGCTAACGACGGTATAAGACTCAATAAAATCCATTTATCAAAACCGTCGTAAAATCTCATTTGAAACCACAAGGCCCGAAATGCCAAAGCACAACAGTTTAAAAACACACGTTAAGCTATCGCTTACACGTACCTACAAAATATTTTAGAAAACGATTGCCAAAGTAACCTAAGCTACCAGATACCAAAAGGCCATTTAAAATACTCACGCAGAGGAAAAAGACAAACAATTAAAATACTCTAGCAGCGGAATACAAGAACTGATCAGGAAACTCAACACACAAATACATGCTCTAGCTAGTATCCTATGGGAAGCTCATCTCTCCACGACCGCTACAAGCTTGATAATCCAATAACCTAAAAAGAAAGCCCACGACGGGGTCAGCCATAATATCCAACAATGATAACCATCAATCTCGTCAATAATTACATACCAATGAAAATACTAAGTAAGAATACGACCAATGTAATCTTACCGCCATAACTTAACCAATTCGTGATAATAATTACCAAAGTTCACATCTCGTATCATTTCAACAACACGATAAGCTCATACCGAAATATCTGTATTGTATATCAACAATACCCAAGATTCTCAAAACATTATCATAACTCACTGCTACGAAATCTACAAACTCTGTCCAACCCAATCCGTCGTGTAACATCATCACATCTCAACATGATAATCGATTGTTCATCAAAGACAAATACCAAAGGAAATACTGAACATACCTCAAGATATGAAATGTCACGACGAAATCACGTCAGTCTAATCCAAGATCAGATCAACACAAGATACGGACATGGTCCTAACACAAGACCTACAAATGCATACTCATATGACAACATCAATATGCTCACATCAATAACAACACTGTATACTTAGGGCAAAACCATAATATACATATGCACAATAACAACACATAGGTAATTCGATGATCCAGCGTCACTACCTAGATCCCACGATGACCCCGTCAGACCAACCGTGGTGGAAAAACATATCCAATGATCCAGCGTACGCTAGCATAGATACCCCGATGATCCCGTTGGACCAACCCGAGGTGGACATACAACAACAATGCACAAATGGATATAACAATGATACACAATGCATGACAACAACGATACATGAATGTTCCACAACGTGATCGACACAAATGACGAAAATGATTAAATACTTTCTCTGAGTCCTTCGAGAGCAATCTCGATGTCCAGACCATCACGAACCATTATTCTGAATATTCGACGATCCAAAATGTCACGGATGGTAAATAATTCACGTCTTCGTCTATACCACAATATATCCTTGATACCAAGCATACCGACAATAAATGTAAATCATATACATTATGATTTAATTCCCAAAACTCGAATACAACTTATAATCCCAAATCTCCTTTGATTACAATTATAAACATTGCTATACGAATTATAAACTAATGGAATGGAAACCATTCATTAAATATTGTAAACTGTGCAAGTAATAACTTGCCTTGATACCGATACGACGATGATGAAGCCTCTACCAATCTCATTGCCTTCGTCTACGAGCTCCTCGGCCCTGACCAATGCAATTCACGAACATACTCGAACACGACCACAACATACGGTTCTAATCACCGATCAATAATCTCAACCTATTGAAGTAATCAAATAGCAACGATTCGATAACAATCAATAACCGACATAGCTAACCAATCAATCACAATGGTTCAATGACACTTCAATCACATATAAAACCAAATAGCATAACTCAATCCATTACCAACTCATATCCACCATATGAACCGATATCCGATAATTACCTATCAATATTACCGATCGACAAACTCCACGATTTCATAATTTCTCGATTAGACACAAGTCTGAACAATCCAACTCAACAATTATGAATTCATAACCAAAATACGATTACGGATACGAATGTAAAGGAAATCATATTCGGTGATCAATCACAATCTGTAACACCCCAAACTAAGTGGATATTACAGTGCCGTGGACCCCCGATTGGGACCCACCAGGCGAATGAAAATTAATGAATTAAATAATATAATTGTAGTACCGAACCATATTATATCATCAATTACTCCGATGAGGAGTTTCATTATAACACGCCCAAGATAATACCGAATACATGTATATTTTATATGAAGATAAAATACACAACACTGAATGACGACAACATGAATGACTGAAAGGATTGGGGGCCCCTACTAGTATCACTGGGACTCCTCGCCGTTAATGTTCTATTCTCGTGCTTTTGACTTGCCATGACCTGAAAACAATATCCCCTAACAGGGTCAGTTATACAGAACAACAATCCTGAAGGGTTGAATATACACAATCATAATATAGCTCAATTATAAATTATCCTTAGTTATGAATTTAAGCTGAAGAGGAGCATCATAGTATGCCCGTAATGTTCTGTGCAAGTGTACAAGACGAGTGCCCGGAAACACCAGTCCTTGTACCTAATTAGTCTCACGGAGGTAATTGTTACCGTGTGCATAGTCCAATGTATCGGTGACCCAATACATGACCATCGTGTGCTCGACTAAAAATTCCACACATCCGCACCCGGCCATACAATATGAACCCAGAAGGTCATATGAACGAGAATGGACATAATGAATATCAATGAATAATAATCCGACAAAGTCAAGAATGACTCACCGAGATGAAAATAATAGGGAAGTGAATGATAGCTCAATGAAATGATTGGAACCGTCGTTCCTCGTGCATGAAGTGATTATTCGACAATTACAAGTCTCAATATGGTTAATACAATTATGAATGAGTTATGATTATGAATGAACAACAACAAAAAAGAATGAATATCCTTTTAACCGAGTAAGAATTAACTTACACAACACCGATAAACAACGTCCTTCCACGAACAAACGTCCTAAATGAAATGCCGGTCGCTCGAACAACCTTAAATAACACAAATACCAACAATCCGTTCAACATACGAATCAAACACGAATATAACGAACTCAAAATGTCAATACGACTAAACCAATTTCATTGGGGCATTATATCGAACACATTGTAACCAATCTTCGATTGTATATAATCAATCCTCAATTATACCAATATCGAATCCCCAATGAGAGTTTCAACCGACAAACCATCTTCAATACCATCAAAAATCCAATATGAATATCCAAATTCGTGATTACATCGACATCTAATTATAAACCCCCAAATCCAAATCAATATTCAAAGTGTTCTTGAATAATCCCTATTAATCCGATGATAATCCTTAACAATTCATAATCACAAGTATATCACTTCATATATCATGATTATCACATCCAAAACATCATATCCCAACTCAAAATCGAAATCCAAGATGTTGAAGAATTTACCTTTGAAGATCCAAACACTTCGATCCGGTGAATACGTGTTAAATCGACTATCCAAGCTTCACAAATGAACGAAGATGAAGAAATCCGAACACACAAGTGTTTTATGATGAAAAATCTCTCCCACAAATCCTCTCTCTCGGAACTAGGATGAAGAAATGGTGAAAATGAAAAAAACTCATCGGTCCACATATATAATTCACAGGGACGCACGACCAAATTCGCACGACCAAGTGTCCGTGCGTCCGGTCGTGTGTGAAGTTTCTGTCGGCCACTGCTCTAGCGCACGAGCGCCGCGCACGGTAACAAGAATCGTGGGGCCGCCAGGCGGCTCCTCGACTAACGCTGGGCCTCCTGCCCAGTACATCCGCAACACACGAGCACCACGCCCGAGCAGTTGCTCGTGTGGCCTGCTCGTGCAGCCTTGACTCGGTCGCTGGGTCTCCTGCCCAGTCCAGTCACAACACACGAGCGCCACGCACGACCAGATGCTCGTGTGGCCTGCTCGTGCGGCCCTGCTCGACAAGTAGTTCTGCCTATAACGATGCATCGAGTACAAAAATCACAGAATTCGAGAAGTACGGGGACAAAAGCACGAGAATTATAAATATTACGCCGAAACGGCGAACACAATTGAATGAATATGAATGATGAGTGATTATTAATGAGTGAAAATTACTGAGTGACAATTACTGACTGATAATTATTGAATGATAATGACTGAATTACAACCGGGTATTACATACTCCCCCCCTGAAAAAAAGTTTCGTCCCCGAAACTAAGGGTCAAACAACTCGGGATGACTCTCCCGCATACTATCTTCGGTTCCCCAAGTAGCCTCTCCGACTCCGTGTCTAGACCACTGAATCTTGACCAAGGGAATCGTCTTGTTCCTCAATTGTTTGATTCGCCGCTCTAAGACTCGTATAGGACGCTCCTCATATGAATGATCATCGGCAATCTCGATTTCATCGAACTGAAGTATGTGGCTCGGGTCGGCAACATACTTCCGTAACTGAGATACGTGAAACACATTATGAATTCGGCTCAACGCCGGAGGTAGGGCCAATCGATAAGCTAACTCGCCTACTCGATCCAAAATCTCAAACGGTCCAATGAATCTCGGACTCAACTTTCCCCTCTTCCCAAAACGGAAGATACCACGACTCGGGGATACCTTGACCAAAATATGGTCACCTGTCTCGAACTCTAATGGTCGACGACGATTATCTGCATAAGATTTATGTCGACTCTGAGCGGTCAACAAACGACTCCTGATCAAAGCTACCTTCTCATGGGCGGCTATAATCATATCGGGCTCGGTGCCGATTGATTCTGATAAGTCATCCCAACACAAAGGAGATCGACATGACGACCATACAAGGCCTCGTAAGGTGCCATCTTAATCGAATCATGCCAACTATTATTGTACGTGAACTCGATCAACGGTAGTTGGGCTTCCCAATCATCTTTCTAATCGAGAACACATGCCCTCAATATGTCCTCCAAAGTACGAATAGTCTGTAACACCCCCAAATCCTATTGGGTTATTATAGTGTCGTGGACCCCACACCAGGAGATCCACCAGGCAACATGACTAATATACATTAAATTGAACAACAAGGGAGAATCATAGTCCTTACCATGATGTCCGACACAATATTCCGATAAGGAATTTCAATGACAAAAGTGGCCTACATGGCCAAAATGAAATACAACAACATCCACGAACATCTGTTCGGGTAATACAACATGACAACAATCGATTTATATCGGAGTACACTCCACCGATCGACCAACAATGAACAACTCGGACTAGTATCGCCGAATGCCTCGTTGCCAACGTCATGCCCCCGTGTCTCAACTCTCTCCTCGCAAGCACCTAAAACATGAAAACATGTTCCGCCACTGGGTCACCATCCAGATAATGAACATCAAATACATGTATAACATGATTTGCATCCAAAGGCAGAATGAAACGGTACAATGGTAATAATAATACGAGATGCTCACAAACCAAGGTAAGAACCGAGCATTCGTGAAATACTATGCCCACGGCATACTATTAATAATTGCTCGATGTGTTAGAACATAAGTGCCCGACGGCGAATCAAAATCACAGAATACCACAATGAATTACAAGACATGAACCAAACCAGGACTGAATTAATTATGAATCACAATGCCCGAAGGCTCCAATGAAATTACCAAGACATTTCAAAAGGCCTGAAAGTCATTCAGCGGAAATTAACAACATCACAAACACTGTCGAATGTACTCAAGTCAGATCAATGAGGGCCGGGCCACGGCACGGCCGTATCACAATGAGGGCCGGCCACGGCACGGCCGTATCACAATGAGGGCCGGGCCACGGCACGGCCGTATCACAATGAGGGCCGGGCCACGCACGGCCGTATCACAATGAGGGCCGGGCCACGGCACGGCCGTATCACAATGAGTGATAGTGTGCCGCCTTGAGTCGGCCAACACGATGATAGTAACACACGATAGACACCGTCCTTGACAGCCCCAAATTAACACCTCGATTGCCTTAGAACGCCAACCGACAACAATGATGCAATGATGATTGAACACTTCGATTTGCCTGAGAACGGCCAATCGATAACAATGACACGATGAATGAGTGAATACCTCGATTGCCTTAGAAAGGTCAATCGATAACAATGATGCAGTGAATGATTGAACATTTAGATTTGTCTGAGAACGGCCAATCGATGACAATGATACGAATGATGCCTCGGCACCTTTAATCGGTTACCGACGACGAAGGTGAGAAATGAATAAGCCAATGCCTTTAATCGGCCTGTACAATTTTAATGACGATCCAAACAGGAATAACAATGATCTCAACGATGTCTTAAATTGACATCTATATTAACAACAATCAATACATCGATACCGCGAACCGGCTATCGACAATGACATTAATAATGAGTATTACAATGCCTTGAATCGGCCGTTAACGAACAACAATAAACATTTGGCAAAATTGCCGGAAGGTATCGTATCGAACGATCTCTTGATATCAATGAATTCATGAAGAGACTAAGTCTCGGAATGATACAACACATTCATACACATACATGATGACATTAGCTCATTGACTAGTACAAGTATAAAACTTGCCTCAAACCGAAGGCGAGAAGGTACTTCCACGATCAACGTCCTTAATGAAATTACCGGCCGCTCGAACAACCTTAAACAACACAAAAACCAACAATTCTCTTAATACACGAATCAAGCATGATCATAACCAACTCAAAAGTCGATACAACAATACCCGAAACTCATTGGGGCATTTAAACAAACGCGTTGTAAACAATCTCCAATTGTTTACAACCAACACTCAATTACATCCGAAACCATCTCCCAATGAATGATTCAAACCCACAAAACCTCATGAATACCATCAATAATCCAATAGGAGTACTTAAATCGAGATTTCAACAACGTCTAGTCGAAAAACCCCCAAAATTCCAAAGTCAACCCGTAAGGGTTCTTGAACAATTTCTCAATTAATCGTAAATTCCGAAAAATCACACCAATGAATCCGTAGAAATACAAGTATCCGAGATAGATAATCCATATCTAACATATTCTAACATAATATCGATTTGCACGAAGAGATCGAAAGCAAAACACCCAAGATCCGAAATTCTAGATCCAAGAATCATTACCTTGATTTGGAGTGAAGAAACCGATTTAGATGATGATTAATCCAACTTAGGAGCTTGAAGATGAAGCTAGATGATTGCAGCTCGAAAAGACCTTTCCGAATCGCCCGAGCTCGTCCGAAATGATTGAGAAATGAAGAAATGACGAAAGTTGGACCGAACTGTCCTACTTATACTGTCTCAGCTTAGCGCGCGCTAATTCCTGATGTTAGCGTGCGCTAACACGTGTACCGAGTAATCCAGTACCTCCTGACTGAATCGTTAGCGTGCGCTAAGTACCTTTGGTAGCATGCGCTAACAGCCTGTTCTTAGCGTACGTTAACCTTATGTTAGCGTGCGCTACCTGATAGTTGATATCCAAAATCCTGGAGTCCAGAACCTACTGTCCTCTGTTCTGAGCGCGTTAGCGTGCGCTACTCTGAAGTCTTAGCGTGCGTTAAGGCAAGATAGTTAGCGTACGCTACTTACCACTCGTAGCGTGCGCTACGAATTTCCCAAATCAGCCCAGTACCTTCTGGACTGTCTGCCTCACTTGCGCTAGCGTGCGCTAATACTGAATCATTGCGTGCGTTACATGCACCTCATTAGCGCGCGCTAACTACAATGTGTAGCGTGCGCTACCTCTCAAACTAAAAATCAAAACATGATGATGATGATGACAATAATCTCGGCTCGATCTCAAACAGTGATGATCCCAAAATACGCCGAATGGTGAACATAGTTGACTGAATATGAATGATGAATGATTATTACTGAGTGAAAAAAAATTCTGAATGACAGTTACTGAATGATAATAAATAAATTCACAACCGGGTATTACATACTCTCCGATTGTCTGTCGGACTGAGGATGAAAAGTTGTACTGAGATTAAGATGAGCTCCCATAGCACGATGAACTGATTTCCAAAAATGAGACACGAATCGTCCGTCACGATCGGAAACGATACTTTTAGGAGTACCATGTAGTCTCACTATCTCTTTGATAAATAACTGGGCAAGTCTCTCGGGACCCCACGTATCCTTAATCTCAAGGAAATGAGATGATTTAGTTAAGCGGTCCACAATCACCCAGATTGTATTCATGCCACGACGACTCGTCGGCAACTCGTGATGAAGTCCATAGAAATATCTTCCCATTTCCACTCTGGAATAGGGAGAGGTTTCAGCATACCCACCGGTCGCTGATGTTCTATCTTGACTTGCTGAAAGGTCGAACATCTCGAAACGAATTCCGCGACTTCTCGCTTCATATTACTCCACCAGTAATTTTGTTTGAAGTCTTTATACATCTTGCTAGACCCCGGATGAACGGAATAAGGGGTAGCATGAGCTTCTCTCAGCATCGAGTTTTTCATCTCGTCATTCGCCGGTACGCATAACCGATTCTTAAATCGCAAAAGTCCATCCTCGTGGACTACAAATCCAGGGGCTTTCCCCTGAGTCACATCATCTCGAATGCGTAACAACAATGGGTCAGAATCCTAATTCTCCCTGATCGCCTCCTCAAGTGGAGAGGAAATCTCTAACGTAAAAAGTTGCCCCTGTACTTGCTGTAACCTGACCTCGATATCGGGTCTGAAAAATTCCTGTTGAAGTTCCCTCTGAACTGTTAATCGAGCAAGCATCTACTCCTGAACGGATTTACGACTCAAGGTGTCGGCGACAACGTTCGCCTTGCCCAGGTGGTAAAGTATCTCGATATCGTAATCTTTGATTAGTTGCAACCACTGTCTCTGTCGCATATTTAACTCCTTCTGAGTAAATGTATACTTTAAAATCTTATGATTGGTGAATATCTGACTGGTAACGCCATAAAGATAATGACGCCAAATCTTCAATGCGAATACCACGGCTGCTAGCTCTAGGTCATGGGTCGGATAATTAACCTCGTAAGGTCTCAATTGTCGCGAAGCATAAGAAATAACTTTCCCGTTCTGCATTAGTACACATCCGAGACCCTTTCCGGACGCATCATTATATACCACGAATCCCTCCGTTCCTTGTGGCAAGGAAAGGACAGGTGCTGAAATTAACTGGCTCTTGAGTTCCTCAAAATTCCGTTGACACGCGTCGGACCACGTGTATTTCTTATCCTTTCGCAAAAGGTTCGTCAATGTTTGAGCGATTTTTGAAAATCCTTCCACAAACTGTCGATAATAACCGGCTAATCCAAGAAAGCTTCGGATTTCCTTAACATACTTCGGAGGTAACCAATCTCGAGTAGCCTCCGTCTTCTGAGGATCAACACGCACACCGTCTGATGAAATTACATGCCCGAGAAACGTCACTTCGGACATCTAGAACTCATATTTGGAAAACTTTCCATAAAGTTGCTCTCGTCTCAACACGTCGAGCACCTGATGAAGGTGAAACTCGTGCTCCTCCCGGTCACGAGAATAAATTAAAATGTCATCAATGAAGATAACCACAAACTGATCCAAAAAGTTGATGAAAACCCGATTCGTTAATTCCATGAATACCGCAGATGCAATAATTAACCCAAACGGCATTACCACGAACTCATAATGACCCTAGCGTGTTCGAAACGCCGTCCTCGCGATATCCGACTCTCGAATTCGCAACTGATGATATCTATATCTTAAGTCGATCTTGGAAAATACTGAAGCTCCCTGAAGTTGATCTAAGAGATCATCAATATGGGGTAGAGGATACTTATTCTTGATCCTCACCCTGTTCAACTCCCGATAATTAATACATATACGAAACGAACCATCCTTCTTCTTGACAAATAACACTGGTGCTCCCCACGGGGACGTACCAGGCTCCAACTCTATCATGAATCCCACCTCCCTCGGTGGAGGTAAACCAGGTAGCTCACCTGGGAGTACATCGTCAATCGATAACAATGATACCACGAATGGTTGAACACCTCGATTGCCTTAGAACGGCCAATCGATGACAATGATACAAAAAATGATTGAACACCTCGATTGCCTTCGAACGGCCAATCGATGACAATGATACAATGAATGATTGAATATCTCTGATTGAGTAATTTCACTGCTTTCATCATATTAATGATTCTTCTGGAACAATGGGGATTACCTCCCTGAAATACAAACTCGGCTCCAACGACTGAAATGATAGTGACCATACGCTTACGAATACTGAGGATGGCATCATGACGATCCATCCAACTAATACCCAATATTACATCGTCCTTAGGGAAATCTACCACGATTAGATCCACCAACCAATCGCGGTCATTTAAGCTTAATTCAATCAGTTCTTAACCTCATGATTTTCGAGAATTCTTCTACTGACAGGTAGACCAATGATATAAGGTCCACAATTAATAGGACTATCCAAGTGAAGTCTATATAAATATGATTCGGAAATGATTGAATGCGATGTACCAGTATCATAAAGGGTACACATACGTTGAGATAGAATTATGAGTATACCTGAGATCATCCGGGCCTCCGGATCGTCGGTCCTCTTCATCGCGTGAATCCGGGACTTGCCGGACCCCGAACCGAACGCTCCCGTTTGATAAATATGAACTCTGCCTTTATTCGCTTTCGTCATCTTAAACGACGCTGGCAGAGCAGTCTGATTCTGAATCGCTGATTGCTTCGGGGCCTAAGATGCCACCGGAGTCGGCTTGGAGTCCCTTCGGCAAAAACGGGTGTAACGCCCGGTTTTTTTTCGGTACGTTAATTATTTTCATGGTATTTAGTTATTTAAATGATGGGTTTAATTAATTAGCCAAGTTAGATTAAAATACAAGTTTTGGGCTAAGTTAATTGAAAGATTTAATTATATTGGGCTAGTAAGAAATGAGTTTTGAGCCTAGCCCATTAGTGAAGTCATTAGGCTTTATCCTTAAATGATTTATAAAAATATCACAAAACCCTAAACTCCCTCCTCTCTCCCTCATTTTCGGCCGATCCCTCTCTCCCATCTCTCTCTCATTTTTCTCTTCCAAAGCCACAATCATCTTCTCCTTCACTTCCTTGTTGGTGTAACAAGCTTAGGTAAGATCTTTTAAGGTGTTTTAATCTTTTCTTTTGATTTATATTCAATTAATTGTTTTAAGTGTTGATTATCATCTAGAAATTTCATCACCATCTCCTATACATGGTGTATGATGAGCCTAGATGATCATATTATGTAAAAGATCTATATGATTCATAAAAATCATCAAGTTGTAACTTGTGTGATTTAAAGAAGATAGATCTTATGGTTTTAACCAATGTTGTTATTGTTATAAGTTGTATGTTATCATCATCTCTAGATTATATCTACACCCTATACATGGTGTATGATGGATCTAGATGATTATACAAAATACAAGGTCTAAATGAACCATGGAAATCACCAAGTTTTATTTAGGTGATAAAATGTGATAGATCTTGTGAATGGTTATAATTCTTGTTAATTATTATTTTGATTCTCAACATATCCATATCAATATGTTTAGATCTAAGTATACAATTTTATAGCATCTTCTAAGATGTGTATATAAATGTTTGTGTATTTGAAAGATCAAGGAACCCTTAAGAAAGGGGAAAATTATGAGTTTAAATGGTTTGTCATATATTATGTTGATTTGATTCTTTTCCTTGTGACTAAATGAAATGCCAATGACCCCTAGCCCTTTTTGGTGCCACCATATTCATAGGGGACTGAATTTGGGTGATAAACACATCTAGGAATGTGTTTCAAAAGGGAGAGGAATGGATTGGTTAAAAGATTAAGGGTTGGCTACGATTCTGTTTCCATCAGATTTGTAGTCATTTTACAAAAATCATAACTTGAATTCTATAACTCAGACGGATCTCAAACCTATGCCAAAAGTTTACAAATTGTGTTGGGTAACTTTCTTATGAAGGTCACTCTCACTAATTAGGACTTTATCCATGGGCAAGAACAGCACCTTTACTGGTAGGTCTGATCCGGGTCTGATCTGATAGGTCAACTTGTTTTATTCGTTTCTAGGGCTTGGGAAATGATCTAATGGGATTCCAAGTTCCCACATGTGTGTTATGACCTAAAGTTGTGATCTGGAGTTTATGGGATGTTATCTCCAAGTATTTCTTGGTCATATTGAGTTCACACTCCAGATCAGTTTTCTGTCATCAGCTTTCAAGGGTTTTGTAATTAGTCATGTTGTGAATTTCATATCTAGAGTTTGGGAAACCCTTTTTGGTCGGTTCCAACTCTGAGACTTTGGTATTTATGTCTATTATCTCTGTGATTTTTAGTTTAGACAATGTCTACCCACAAGTTGGGTAGAATTGGCCAACACTACTGATTCTTATGATTTGGGACTGCACTGCGATGTCTTTTTTTAAAAGCATCATAATAAATTCATATTTTGGAGTTAGAGTGAGTTCTTTACTGTTTTAAAAAGGGGAAAGACTCTAGTTTCTTAGAAAAATTTAATATTGATATGTTAATACTTAGGAAAATTAAGTAAATCCATCTTTAACAGCGGGTCTGTTTTTAGACCTTGCTGTCCAGATTTTTGTTTAAGTCTTTAAGCTTCATCTTTGGGTATATCCTAACTCCTAGTTTATAATAGGTGAAGATTTGGCATTTGCTCAAGTGTGGTAGCCAGTTTTGATTTAGCAATCTCCCTTAAGTATTCAAGGTGAGTTCTCTCACTCCATTGTCTCAATATTTATGATTGCTAGGTTAGCACGTGAGTGTTAAATTATTATTATGGTATGATAATGTGGATGCATGCTTAAATTGTTAATCATACATGTGCCTTTGTATGTTTATTGTTGAGGGATCATAGCAATTATCCGGCTTTTGTCCGGTGCGCGTGGTTAGGTATAATTACTCCAATACCCTCCGGATGTGAGGTGAGGGTAAGATTAACCCAATACTCTTCGGTTTGTGAGATGCGGGTAACCTACTAGCCCTCCTTATAAGCCTTGATTTGTTCTTGGCTTATGTTTAAATGTTATAACGATATATTTTAATCTAGGTCTAGTGATTGTGGATATTGGTATAATGTTGTGTTTGAATTCACTAAGCTTTGTGCTTACGGTTTTACTTAACATTTTCGTATTACGATTAAGGAGGCTAAGGACCTGGGAGCATTCGTGACACACTGTGATTTATTTTAAGTCAATGAACATTTTTAGTACTTCCGCTTTTGACATTTCTATATTAGAAAGTTTTACTTATGTTGTTTTCTTTAGAAGTTTGATAACTTGACTGCCATTATTGGCTTATTAAATTAAATAAATGAAGTTCCTTTATGAATTGGTGTCAAACTTTATATTATTTCCGCAAAAAAAAAAATAAATAAATAAATAAATAAATTTTGGGTGTTACAAGTTGGTATCAGAGCTTTTCATTTGAGTGAACTAGGCCTTCTTAGGGATGTCTAGACTCAAATTTAAAACATTTTATTTCTCTTGTACAAAGTTTATTAAAAACTAGCAGAAGATGTCACGGTGCGGCCACCCGATCTAGTAAGTTTTATTTACTAATTGAGTTTAAATTTTATTACTTATCAAACACAATAGTATGCTCCATTTATGACATATCCCAAAGACTAGCCTAGGAGGATAATTATATGCCTTTAGTGTTACTATCTACCATGTGAGAATTTAGGCCTTTTAGATCTACCATGAGTGTGAATTAAATCACATTACGGCTAGGAGCAAGTGAAATTTTGAAACTAGACGAAACCGAAATTGGAACTTCTATATTGAATAATGGAAGGGCCCCTATTATTCAATATATGGGAGCCGTTTTGGGGACGGGGCAAGGTTGAAAAGTTTTGACAAGTCGAGTGTTTTCGATCTCTTAGACATGCATAGGTTGAATTGTTTTTCTTTTCTTATCAATTTTAGATGGCTCCGCCTGCTCGCCTCAATGCAATTCAAATAGCTCAAGTTAGGGAACTCGTTCTTTGAGGAGTTCAATAATGCTTTTAACGAGATCATTCCGAATGTCACGGCTAACATCATTGATCAAGTTCGTGCTCTGCTAGATGAGCGTATGGCGGATGCACCTCCGCCTGGGGGCTCCCGATCCTCCTGTTCGTGATTTAATGTACTACTACGAGAAGTTCGTCAAGTGCAGCCCACCTCATTGGGATGGGGAGGACGATCCAGTGGAAGCTAAGCACTGGTTATCTGACGTGGAGGGCGCCTTTATGACTATAGGGTGCCTGCACTACTTTAAGTGTTGGTAGCAAAGAACCAATTGAGGAAGCGGGGTAAGACATGGTGGAACACCACCACGGGAAGAATGATCAAGAAGGCTGTAAGGCGATTACTTGGGCCCGGTTGTGGAGTGGTTCGAGGCACGGTATGTGCCTAGGGTGGAGCAACAAAGAATGATGCAGAGTTCATGGCGTTACAAATGGACCATTGAGTCTCATAGTGATCTGAACGCCAAGTTCATGGAGATGCTTTCTTTACTGTCCTACTTTTGCCGGAGATGAAGCATGGCTTGTTAGTCGGTACATCTCGATTTTACGTACCGACATCCGGGAATTTGTGAGCATGCAAGACTTTACGACTTTGGGTGCGATCATGGGGGCACTGAAGAGAGAGATTGAGCCGCAAACTCAATCTAAGAGGAAACTGGAGAGCACTTTTTCTAAAACTTCTAATGAGGCTCATAAGAAGACAAAGTTTGGGGATAAACCAAGATATGAATACAAGCCATCTGCGGCAGGTGATCGACCCCCATTGGTGTGTTATAAGCTGTAAGAAGGAAGGGCATCACGGAAGAATTGCAAGGCTCCAAAAGCCATTCTGACCTCCTGTGTTACTATCAAATGCGGTACCGATTTGTTACAATTGCCAAGAGAAGGGGCACAAGAAGCCTGATTGCCCAAAGTCAAGAAGAATGGGAATGCAAATCCCAATACCGCTTCGACCTCTAACGGACCAACTATGTTGACACGAGGACGTGTCCACCAGCTTACGAGGGAGGAGCTGCGAAGCTGCGATCAGAAAGGTGTAAACATCTCTTCCTTATCTTTTATCTTATGCTATGCCGTAGAGTAATTGTTTTATTGCTTAAATATTATGAATCGTGCACTTATCTATTAGATTCTCAACTTTGCCGCGTTATGTTTGATTCTCGCGCTACTCACTCCTTCGTGTCACGCACGTTCATAAATCGTTTGGGCGTGGTGTCGGAAACTAGCACGTCCCATGGTTATCGAAGTTGCCGACAATCGAACTATCTTCGTTCTCGATGTTTATCGGGGTTGTACCCTTGAATTTTCGGAGTTGAATTCCCCATTGATCTTATCCCTATTGCTATGAGGGAACTTTGCGTTATTGTGGGTATGGATTGGCTCGATGCATTCGATGCAGAAATTCTTTGTCGCAAGAGACAAGTTCGTGTTCAAAACCCTAGGGGTGGAGAACTTATTATTCAAGGAGATATTCCCCATTTGGATATTGCTTCTTGTACCTCTGCTATTGCGCTCGATAATGTTCCATTGTTTCCGACTTTGGTGACGTCTTTCCTGAGGAACTCCCGGGTTTGCCACCTATTAGGCAAGTGGAGTTTCGCATTGATTTAGTACCTGGCGCTGTTCCGATCGCCAAATCTCCTTATCGTTTGGCGCCACCTGAGATGAAAGAGCTTCAAGATCAGTTACAGGAGCTTAGTGATAAGGGGTTTATACGGCCAAGTTTCTCGCCGTGGGGTGCTCCTATACTTTTCGCGAAAAAGAAGGACGGTTCTCAAAGAATGTGCATAGATTATCGGGAGTTGAATAAACTCACGATAAAGAACCGTTATCCTTTACCTCGTATCGACGATCTTTTCGACCAACTCCAAGGAGCGTCTTGGTTTTCCAAGA
This sequence comes from Orobanche coerulescens, assembly GCA_033398695.1. Classification (NCBI taxonomy): domain Eukaryota; kingdom Viridiplantae; phylum Streptophyta; class Magnoliopsida; order Lamiales; family Orobanchaceae; genus Orobanche; species Orobanche coerulescens. The sequence continues at coordinate 49,761,996 of CM065816.1, read as the reverse complement.
TTGATTTGCGTTCCGGTTATCATCAGATGCGAGTTCGTGACTGTGACATTGAGAAAACGGCGTTTCGAACCCGATACGGACACTTTGAATTTGTGGTGATGCCTTTCGGACTCACTAATGCACCCGCTGCTTTTATGGATCTTATGAATCGGGTGTGTGGTCCGATGCTCGACCGTTCGGTCATTGTGTTTATTGACGATATTTTGGTCTATTCTAAGACCAGGGAGGAGCATGAAAAGCACATTCGGGAACTTCTAGAGACACTATGGAGAGAACGGCTTTATGCTAAATTTTCTAAGTGTGAATTTTGGGTAAAAGAGGTTCAATTCTTGGGCCACGTGGTGAACAAGGAAGGTATCAAGGTCGATCCGGCCAAGATTGATGCGGTTAAGAAATGGGAAGCTCCTAAATCGCCTTCGGAGATTCGTAGTTTCTTGGGTTTGGCCGGTTACTATCGTAGGTTTATTGAAAATTTCTCAAAGATTGCTCTACCTCTTACGCGATTGACCAAGAAGTCGGAGAAATTTGTTTGGGGTCCGGAACAACAGTTTGCATTTGAAGATCTTAAGACGCGGTTGTGTAATGCCCCGGTTTTGACTTTACCAGAAGGAGTGGAGGACATGGTAGTGTACTGCGACGCATCCCTCCTGGGTTTTGGTGCTGTGTTGATGCAACGGGGTAAGGTGATAGCTTATGCGTCTCGCCAGCTAAAACCTCACGAAAGGAACTACCCCACTCATGACCTGGAATTAGGAGCTGTTGTTTTTGCTCTCAAGATATGGAGGCACTACCTTTACGGGGTTAAGTGTATCATTTACACTGACCATAAAAGTTTGAAGTACCTTTTCGATCAGCGGGATTTGAATATGAGGCAGGTTAGATGGTTAGATGTGGTGAAAGATTACGACTGTGAGATTCACTACCACCCCGGTAAAGCAAATGTGGTAGCTGACGCACTCAGTCGTAAGCAATCTGTCGAACCGATTCGAGCTAAATGTCTTCGGATGACTATGGAGACATCATTATTGGGTATGATTCGAGATGCTCAAGATGTGGCGACTCAAGAGGGGAACCCAAATCGTGAAAGGATTGTGAATGAGTTACCTAAGATGGAGCGAGATGGGCGTGGATTACTAACTCGTTATGGTAGGGTTTGGGTTCCATTTACTGGTGGGAACCGGAAAACTCTTATGGAAGAAGCTCACAGGTCCAAGTTTTCTATTCCTCCGGGTGCTACCAAAATGTACCGAGATCTTCGTGAGGGTTATTGGTGGCACGGGATGCAGAATGATGTGGCTCGATATGTAGAAGAATGCCTAACATGCCTAAGGTCAAAGCCGAGCACCGAAACCTCATGGGAAATTGCAACCTTTGGAGATTCCCGAGTGGAAATGGGAGCACTTAACCATGGACTTTATTACAAAACTTCCTAAGACCGCAAAGGGAGCGGATACGATATGGGTGGTTGTGGATCGATTGACGAAGAGTGCTCATTTCTGCCATCAAGGAAAGTTCTTCACCAAAAGCGGCCGAGATTTTTGTTCGGGAGATAGTTTCATTGCACGGTGCCCGTATCTATTGTCTCTCGATCGAGATACTCGATTCACCTCTCGATTTTGGCGTAAATTCCAAGAAGAATTGGGTACCCGATTGCATTTCAAGATCGCGTTCCATCCGCAAACCGATGGGCGAGTGAGCAGACGATACAGACTTTGGAGGACATGCTTCGGGCATGTGCAATTGATTTTGGAGGCTTGGGATGATCATCTTCATTTAGCCGAAGTTTTCATATAACAACAGCTTATCATTCAAGCATCGACATGCCCCGTATGAAGCACCGTATGGTAGGAAGTGTAGAACCCGGTGTGTTGGGGTGAGGTTGGACAGAGGGTGCTCGGTAGCACCGATATTGTTTTGCGACCACGGAGAAAATCAAAATGATCGGGGATCATTTGGTCACCGCTAGAGTCATCAAGAGTTATGCGATAAGCGACGCTCCGATCTTGAGTTTCGGGTTGGGGATCGAGTGCTATTAAAGGTCTCCTTGGAAGGGTGTGATTAGGTTCAAGCGTGGGAAGCCGGGACCTCGGTTTATTGGACCTTATAAGATCATAGCTCGCGTTGGTAAAGTAGCGTACTCGGTTGGAGCCGCCTGACGAGCTTAGTTTGATTCATAACACCTTCCACGTGTCTCGATTGAGGAAGTGCATTGTTGACGATACCGCCGTAGTACCTCGGAAGACATCCAAATTGACGAACGGCTCAACTATGTTGAGAAACCTATCGCGGTTGTTGATCGGAAGTCAAAGACCCTTCGGAGCGGTAAGACTGTTTATTCTTAAGGTTCGGTGGCGGCATAGGAAGGGATCTCGAGTGTACATGGGAACTGAAGACGAGATGAGGCGCATTATCCCGAGTTATTCGAGGGACTGACTTCGAGGCCGAAGTCCCTTCTTAGTAGGGGAGAGTTGTAACGCCCGGTTTTTTCTACGTTAATTATTTTCATGGTATTTAGTTATTTAAATGATGGGTTTAATTAATTAGCCAAGTTAGATTAAAATACAAGTTTTGGGCTAAGTTAATTGAAAGATTTAATTATATTGGGCTAGTAAGAAATGAGTTTTGAGCCTAGCCCATTAGTGAAGTCATTAGGCTTTATCCTTAAATGATTTATAAAAATATCACAAAACCCTAAACTCCCTCCTCTCTCCCTCATTTTCGCCGATCCTCTCTCCCATCTCTCTCTCATTTTTCTTCCAAAGCCACAATCATCTTCTCCTTCACTTCCTTGTTGGTGTAACAAGCTTAGGTAAGATCTTTTAAGGTGTTTTAATCTTTTATTTTGATTTATATTCAATTAATTGTTTTAAGTGTTGATTATCATCTAGAAATTTCATCACCATCTCCTATACATGGTGTATGATGAGCCTAGATGATCATATTATGTAAAAGATCTATATGATTCATAAAAATCATCAAGTTGTAACTTGTGTGATTTAAAGAAGATAGATCTTATGGTTTTAACCAATGTTGTTATTGTTATAAGTTGTATGTTATCATCATCTCTAGATTATATCTACACCCTATACATGGTGTATGATGGATCTAGATGATTATACAAAATACAAGGTCTAAATGAACCATGGAAATCACCAAGTTTTATTTAGGTGATAAAATGTGATAGATCTTGTGAATGGTTATAATTCTTGTTAATTATTATTTTGATTCTCAACATATCCATATCAATATGTTTAGATCTAAGTATACAATTTTATAGCATCTTCTAAGATGTGTATATAAATGTTTGTGTATTTGAAAGATCAAGGAACCCTTAAGAAAGGGGAAAATTATGAGTTTAAATGGTTTGTCATATATTATGTTGATTTGATTCTTTTCCTTGTGACTAAATGAAATGCCAATGACCCCTAACCCTTTTTGGTGCCACCATGTTCATAGGGGACTGAATTTGGGTGATAAACACATCTAGGAATGTGTTTCAAAAGGGAGAGGAATGGATTGGTTAAAAAGATTAAGGGTTGGCTACGATTCTGTTTCCATCAGATTTGTAGTCATCTTACAAAAATCATAACTTGAATTCTATAACTCAGACGGATCTCAAACCTATGCCAAAAGTTTAAAAATTGTGTTGGGTAACTTTCTTATGAAGGTCACTCTCACTAATTAGGACTTTATCCATGGGCAAGAACAGCACCTTTGCTGGTAGGTCTGATCCGGGTCTGATCTGATAGGTCAATTTGTTTTATTCGTTTCTAGGGCTTGGGAAATGATCTAATGGGATTCCAAGTTCCCACATGTGTGTTATGACCTAAAGTTGTGATCTGGAGTTTATGGGATGTTATCTCCAAGTATTTCTTGGTCATATTGAGTTCACACTCCAGATCAGTTTTCTGTCATCAGCTTTTAAGGGTTTTGTAATTAGTCATGTTGTGAATTTCATATCTAGAGTTTGGGAAACCCTTTTTGGTCGGTTCCAACTCTGAGACTTTGGTATTTATGTCTATTATCTCTGTGATTTTTAGTTTAGACAATGTCTACCCACAAGTTGGGTAGAATTGGCCAACACTACTGATTCCTATGATTTGGGACTGCACTGCGATGTCTTTTTAAAAGCATCATAATAAATTCATATTTTGGAGTTAGAGTGAGTTCTTTACTGTTTTAAAAAGGGGAAAGACTCTAGTTTCTTAGAAAAATTTAATATTGATATGTTAATACTTAGGAAAATTAAGTAAATCCATCTTTAACAGCGGGTCTGTTTTTAGACCTTGCTGTCCAGATTTTTGTTTAAGTCTTTAAGCTTCATCTTTGGGTATATCCTAACTCCTAGTTTATAATAGGTGAAGATTTGGCATTTGCTCAAGTGTGGTAGCCAGTTTTGATTTAGCAATCTCCCTTAAGTATTCAAGGTGAGTTCTCTCACTCCATTGTCTCAATATTTATGATTGCTAGGTTAGCACGTGAGTGTTAAATTATTATTATGGTATGATAATGTGGATGCATGCTTAGATTGTTAATCATACATGTGCACTGTATGTTTATTGTTGAGGGGATCATAGCAATTGTCCGGCTTTTGTCCGGTGCGCGTGGTTAGGTATAATTACTCCAATACCCTCCGGGATGTGAGGTGAGGGTAAGATTAACCCAATACTCTTCGGTTTGTGAGATGCGGGTAACCTACTAGCCCTCCTTATAAGCCTTGATTTGTTCTTGGCTTATGTTTAAATGTTATAACGATATATTTTAATCTAGGTCTAGTGATTGTGGATATTGGTATAATGTTGTGTTTGAATTCACTAAGCTTTGTGCTTACGGTTTTACTTAACATTTTCAGGTATTACGATTAAGGAGGCTAAGGACTGACGGGAGCATTCGTGACACACTGTGATTTATTTTAAGTCAATGAACATTTTTAGTACTTCCGCTTTTGACATTTCTATATTAGAAAGTTTTACTTATGTTGTTTTCTTTAGAAGTTTGATAACTTGACTGCCATTATTGGCTTATTAAATTAAATAAATGAAGTTCCTTTATGAATTGGTGTCAAACTTTATATTATTTCCGCAAAAAAAAAAAAAAAAAAAATAAATAAATTTTGGGTGTTACAACGGGCCTTATGCCCAACAATCCCACAATTATGGCACGTGATAGATGGTTTCAGACACTTAGTGCTGTAATCACCAGGCGCTCCACAGTTGAAACATGTGGTGGCCGAACTGGCCGCTCGGGACTGAGACTTTGCCGGCTTATGCGCCGTAGGAGGTCGCTCAGAAAAAGTAGAGCCCACTCGAGACTTCTTGAAGGTTGACTGACCGCCTTCGGACTGATTACGCTTCGTTGATTTCTTGCTGACAGATGAAGGTTATTGCTCAGCAATTTCCTTAGCAGCAGGCTCATACGGGAGAGTTCTCTCGATTAATTCGGCCAGAGTGGCGCAATGATGATTGAGCAATTGCATATGGGTCATCATGACCTGCATAAAAGTGAGTGGATCAACCCAAACATCTTCTGATCGAGCTGAGTCCTGGGTACGACTTCCCGACAGTGAGTGATTATTTCCCAGATTTCGGCCAGCACCGCGGCCTCTCCCCGTGCGTCCCCTGACAGCTCTCTCCATACTGAAGTAGAAAGGTCGCATGATAATCATAGATCTCGTATGAGTACCGCATTATGATTTACGTCATGAAATGATGAAAATGAGCGTATGTGCTCTAACACATTGATTACATGAATGATTAATTGAGGTGACATGATTATCTGATGATATTCTTGAAATGATTATCTTGAACAAGTTAACAAGATTAATGATATGATTTTCAAGATCAACAACTGAGTAATGAAATGAACTGAGTGATTAATGAGTTAACATGATCAACATGATCAAAATGAAAATGATGTTTGAGGATTGTTAACTGATGAATTATGAATGAATGATTATTGCCAGAAATTATTGGCGTTAGAAGTCTTACAGTTCTTTCGGTCTGATGGGCTCGGCATTTGCACAGGTCACACGTGACGTGAAAATCCAATGATACTAGTCCGATGACGATGATTTCAAATGAGACATGACTCGGAAGGTAGTATTCAAAACCACGCTCCGATACCAACTTTGTAACACCCCAAACTAAGCGGATATTACAGTGCCGTGGACCCCCGACTGGGACCCACCAGGCGAATGAAAATTAATGAATTAAATAATATAATTGTAGTACCGAACCATATTATATCATCAGTTACTCCGATGAGGAGTTTCATTATAACACGCCCAAGATAATACCGAATACATGTATATTTTATATGAAGATAAAATACACAACACTGAATGAAACGGAGTATCCAAATGGAAATCTGCAGCGGAAAATAAATGACGACAACATGAATGACTGAAAGGATTGGGGCCCCCTACTAGTATCACTGGGACTCCTCGCCGTCAATGTTCTATTCCCGTGCTTTTGCCTTGCCATGACCTGAAAACAATATCCCCTAACGGGGTCAGTTATACAGAACAACAATCCTCAAGGGTTGAATATACACAATCATGATATAGCTCAATTATGAATTATCCTTAGTTATGAATTTAAGCTGAAGAGGAGCATCATAGTATGCCCGTAATGTTCTGTGCAAGTATACAAGACGAGTGCCCGGACACACCAGTCCTTGTACCTAATTAGTCTCGCGGAGGTAATCGTTACCGTGTGCACAGTGTAACACCCCCAATCCACTCAGGGATATTACACGCCGTAGACCCTCTCCTCGAAGATCTACCAGGCTGGTAACAACATTTAACATCTCGACAATGCCTTCAAGGATAAATGACTCAGTAGACCGATTTGGTCTTTCAATAAAAATATACAACTCAATTACAACATATATCCACGCAGGGGTCAAAATACAATAAACTCCCGTACAACGGGGAAAAGATACTGCAGCGGAAAAGAAAATACAACTAGACCAATACGACATCAACGGATCCTCGTGTGATTAGTATCGTTCATCTTTCATCATCCTTCGTGCCGACCCTGTGTTATGCTCCAAAACCTGAATGCAAAAATAGACATCCACCCCCCGAATACTCGGGGGTTAGCAAAACTCCACTGTTTTGCTAGTGCAAATACAAAGTGCAAAATACGAGCCATACAATTCACATTCCACGAATAACAATAACCAGGAATCCTCAAAGATCCAAACGAAACGAAAAGTACTTCTCGAGGAAAGGGTTTGAGAAAACCTTTAAAAATCGAAATACCATAAATCAATGGAAATAATTTATAAGACGGTTTAGAATGCCATCGAGAGTTTTAATAGAAAACCATTTAGGATTATCAAATCCTACTTTTCAAAATCCACAAGACAAAAGGGGTCACCGCCCCAAATCTTTACTTTCCGAAAAATGACATTTACCAACCCGTTGGTATTTTAGCCCCAAATCCATAAAATGACTTTTACAAAACCATTGGGATTTTAGCCCCAAATCTCATCAACTCACAGTACACAAGAACGACCACAAGGTTCGTCTCCCAACATCAAAATCCACAAATAAAGGATTTAAAACAAACAACAAAATACTCTTGTGCCATCCTAGCCAAGTAAGCCAAACGAACAACTTACCTCTTACACACTTAGTCGATGCATGCAATCATGAAAACCGTTCAAAAGCGCTCATTTCCGGACATGCCAATAATCCAAATCACAGTTGCAAAATGCACCACAATTAACCGTCGATCCACACCTCCGTGGACCCCTACCGAGACCCCGTCGGATCTAACCCGTAGTGGTTAAAAGCAAAGCTCGTCGATCCACACCTCCGTGGACCCCTACCGAGACCCCGTCGGATCTAACCCGTAGTGAGCATACACACACACACGTTACTCATGCAATACTAATATGCTAAGAATGTAAGTTCATTAAGAATACTCACTAGAGATGGCCACTTACTCGACGCCGTTATCAAACTCTTCAAAAACACCATAACAAGATTAAATACGGAATACACGATCCCATAACTTTAAACACAGGAGTATCATCATCAAAGACTTCAACGTTCAACGTAATCAAATCATAATCAATTCCCAAAACACATTGTTCACAAAACACACGCGTTTTGAAAGCAAGCCTTTAACGAGGCCAAACTGAAATCTTTTGAAACTTCATTTCAAACAACCAAACACACACAACAAGACGATCACCGATCATCATATCCATAAAATAAGAAAAGTATGGGCAAGGTACTTGCCTCGATATCACAATCGCAACGAGACAACGGATAGGACGCGGTCGAATAGCCCCGAACCCCCGAACAATATCAAGAACGCGATAGCACCACGAGTATTACGAGAATAACACCACACGAATCATCAATCACCAAACGGAATTCAACATCGGAATCCTCGGACACCTATAAACCTCCGGAAGTAACAATAACACATGGTTACGACGAGAATCAAGGCCAAAACAACGGAAATCCCAACAAACTATCGAAGGGAAACTCATTGGGACATTTAATCGAACACTAAATGTTCAATAATTCCCAAGAACACTCGAATCGTCGATCGAGTTAAACAAACTTGATATATGGATATACAACCCATAGAACATGATTAATAACATCATACTACACCAATCGATGTATCAAAATCGGATTAGAAACGAAATCAAGAACAATTTCTCCAAAAAGTCAACTTGAAGGATAATCAAGAAATATACCTTGATTTGGATGAAGGATTCAAGTAGAGGTCGAAAATCTACAACAAGACTTGAGGTAGATGATCTCTACAAGTTTTGGAGCACTCAAATCTCCCAAGAATCGCCCACAATCGCCTAAGATGAAGGAGGAAGAAGAGAGGAGAAAAATGAAGTTTTTCTCCTCGCAAATGCTAAAAACGCAGTAAAGCCCGTGTGCCGCGGCACAGACAAGTGTGCCGCGGCCTGGGGCCACCAAAACGCCAGAATCAGCTTAGTGCCGCGGCACATCCCGAGTGTGCCGCGGCACACGGTACACCCCTTCAACACCAAAAAGGCACACCGTGCGCCTTCGCTATTTCGACCATAACTCCTTCGTCTGGACTCCGATTGACTCACCGTTTGAACCATTGGAAAGCTAACTTGATTCTATATAATGTTGCAAAGATTCAGAATTTTTGGAGTTTCCAAGAATTAATGGTGACTTTACAAAGTCGAACTCCCACGTGAAAAAGTCGATTAAGGACACGGAACTCAACAAAACGACACCGAAACGAACTCGGATGACAAAAAGTGCAGAATTAATCATTCTCGGAATGACGAAACGGTCAGGAGTGAGTTGTCAAAATGAACTTTCGCCGAAAAAAGAAAATTACCGAAATTCGAAATTGCGGATATTACATTCTACCCTCCTTAAAAGAAGTTTCGTCCCGAAACTTAAAACAAGTAGGGGGGAGCAATATAACTGCCATGAAAACTCGACGAGATACACAAAAATAGAAAACTCGCGCCCAACGGCGAAACGCTGCAAGAAATGCAAAGAGACATACGGCGTGAAAACACGCTCCACGACGACCAACACAACGTCGCCGTTAGGGATACAATAAAACCAATAAATGACAAGCGTCATCAAACGGATAATACAGCCAAGTCAATTATCCGACAATCACAAAACACAACGAACGAAAGTCAGTATGATTGGCCAACCCAACGGTACGTCAATCGAAACGCGAGCCAATCGCTGAACTAATACGGAATTCCACCGCCCAAGGGTTGGAAGATCGAAAACGAGACTAATTTCCCAAACTTAAGGGAATTAGGAATGAGCCTGAATGCTCAACGATCACGAAACGAGGACAAAAACCGAACAAACAAACGACCGAACCACAACGGTCGAGACAACCAAAAAGCGAACAATCATGTTCGAATCACGAAGAACAATAAAATTCAAACAACAACTCCAAGGTTCACGTCTCGACTCGAGACAATATATGATCCGGTGAAAACAACAACGTATGCATTCACATAAGATCCACATGAAAGGGAATAGAAATTGAAAAGTCACAACGACAAACGAGCTATTCCGAAATGATGCCACACTCGTTCGATAAACAAAAACAAGGGGCAGGACAAGCTCAGAAATGTCAACGAACATAAATGAGTCGCCAAAGTAGAATATACAGAAGTTCAAAATCCGATCCCTTCGAATAAAAGGACTAGTAGAACCAAATGATGTTACTCCCGAACAAGGTTCACAAGAATTGAACCGAACTCGAATAAAGTCACATCGATAACCAGATCGGCCCACAACAAGATCACAGCTCGTTCGAACGATGAAACCGAAATACAGAACAAGTTCATAAAGTGTCAACGAACATGAGCGAATCGATAGACTGGAGAAAGAGAAAATACAGAAGTCAAAATAGTACGGGCATTACCTCCGACCTCGTCCACGAAATTCACAAAAACAGGAGCAAGGTAACAAGACATTAAACAACTGACACATAACGGAACGATCACCGATGCACACGGCCATACCAACCCAAGCTCTAACAGCTCGCACATGCGCGACAACGCAGAAATCACCACGAGGCGACAATATTCAACACCAACATCCCACCTCTCACAAGGGGCTAACACAACAAATGTGTGGAAAATGACTCAACGCTCACACCGCCAAATCGGTCATACTCGGGAGCAAACATCAAAATGACAACGTGAACATCATACATATATACCCAGCCCTCAAACGGGAATGGATAAGTTTTAAAAACGAAAACCTCATTTTGAAAATAATTTAGAAGAACGCCCATTGATCTTGAGTATCACCTTTCAAGAAGTACAAACGTGAAACATCGTTATCGAGACTTTGGAGAACCGTTTCGCATTTGATAAAAATGAGGACACTTTCTCTTAGTGAAAACTTTCAGAATATTCGACCCTCGGGTCTAGATAAAAGTGTTTCTAAAACATTGAAAATATCTCAAAACATTTTGGTCCTCGAGGCAGAAAAATTTTGAAATATATTGTGGCACCTGGATGTACCACAAGAAAATAACTCATTTAAAAAAATATGTCTCAAATTTATTTCTAAGATACTCAAGTTTTCAAAATAATTCAATGCCAAAAAGGACGATGCCAAAAAGGCTAGAATGCCCAAAAATTTCAGTAGTCACACGGAACATCATAGCGCCGTGGGTCCTGCGTAACCCTGTGCTAAAAACCATTTACAAAAATGCCAAAAAGGTCGATGACGGTAATATTTCAAAACTCACGAAAGCCATTTACAAAATACTAAATACCGTCACAAGAATTTCGCCAAAGCGATCAAGGCCATAATGCCAAAAACTCGGTTAAGGGAAGCGGTTATCGAAATAAAACTCGGTCGGTAAAATACCGAAAGTCATTACAAAAGAACTCACGCAGCGGATAAAAGAAATACAGTTCAACATGCACAATCCAGCAACACTACTCCTCGTAAGAATAAAATATTAGAGTCAAATAACCACATTCAGAACAAAACCACTGGCCCCATTCGAGGCCTCTGAAGACCCTACCGCACTGGCTAGTGAGCAAGTCGAACGTGTATAAGCACAAAACTTCCACAAGAGAACTTGTAAAACGTGCAAATCGATTCGAAAATCATCAGCAACGGACAAAAACAACAATAAAAAAAAGACATCACAAGCGACGACACTCCTCGCATGAATCTAATACGAGAGTCGATTAAATACATATCGTGAAATCAAAATCCACATAAGGATTCCATCACTTAACAAATAATCATAAAAATAGCTCGTTTCACACGAGGCACAACACAAAGAAGGGAGACTTACATTCACAGGTCGCACGAATATGATGATCGCCCCACGATACTAACCACAACCAACAACTCAAACGACGCGTCGCGACACGACTCAGTCAGATAAAATCCGACGAAACAAGACTCAAACAACACGACTTGACCCGACAGCCTAGGTTTCCTCAACCTAAGCTCCGATACCATTTATGTAACACCCCCAATCCACTCAGGGATATTACACGCCGTAGACCCTCTCCTCGAAGATCTACCAGGCTGGTAACAACATTTAACATCTCGACAATGCCTTCAAGGCTAAATGACTCAGTAGACCGATTTGGTCTTTCAATAAAAATATACAACTCAATTACAACATATACCCACGCAGGGGTCAAAATACAATAAACTCCGTACAACGGGGAAAAGATACTGCAGCGGAAAAGAAAATACAACTAGACCAATACGACATCAACGGATCCTCGTGTGATTAGTATCGTTCATCTTTCATCATCCTTCGTGCCGACCCTGTGTTATGCTCCAAAACCTGAATGCAAAAATAGACATCCACCCCCGAATACTCGGGGGTTAGCAAAACTCCACTGTTTTGCTAGTGCAAATACAAAGTGCAAAATACGAGCCATACAATTCACATTCCACGAATAACAATAACCAGGAATCCTCAAAGATCCAAACGAAACGAAAAGTACTTCTCGAGGCAAGGGTTTGAGAAAACCTTTAAAAATTGAAATACCATAAATCAATGGAAATAATTTATAAGACGGTTTAGAATGCCATCGAGAGTTTTAATAGAAAACCATTTAGGATTATCAAATCCTACTTTTCAAAATCCACAAGACAAAAGGGGTCACCGCCCAATATCTTTACTTTCCGAAATATGACATTTACCAACCCTTTGGTATTTTAGCCACAAATCAATAAAATGAATTTTACAAAACAATTGGTATTTTAGCCCCAAATCTCATCAACTCACAATACACAAGAACGACCACAAGGATCGTCTCCCAGCATCAAAATCCACAAATAAAGGATTTAAAACAAACAACAAAATACTCTTGTGCCATCCTAGCCAAGTAAGCCAAACGAACAATTTACCTCTTACACACTTAGTCGATGCATGCAATCATGAAAACCGTTCAAAAGCGCTCATTTCCTAAATGCCAATAATCCAAATCACGGTTGCAAAATGCACCACAATTAACCGTCGATCCACACCTCCGTGGACCCCTACCGAGACCCCGTCGGATCTAACCCGTAGTGGTTAAAAGCAAAGCTCGTCGATCCACACCTCCGTGGACCCCTACCGAGACCCCGTCGGATCTAACCCGTAGTGAGCATACACACACACACGTTACTCATGCAATACTAATATGCTAAGAATGTAAGTTCATTAAGAATACTCACTAGAGATGGCCACTTACTCGACGCCGTTATCAAACTCTTCAAAAACACCATAACAAGATTAAATACGGAATACACGATCCCATAACTTTAAACACAGGAGTATCATCATCAAAGACTTCAACGTTCAACGTAATCAAATCATAATCAATTCCCAAAACACATTGTTCACAAAACACACGCGTTTTGAAAGCAAGCCTTTAACGAGGCCAAACCGAAATCTTTTGAAACTTCATTTCAAACAACCAAACAAACACAACAAGACGATCACCGATCATCATATCCATAAAATAAGAAAAGTATGGGCAAGGTACTTGCCTCGATATCACAATCGCAACGAGATGACGGATAGGACGCGGTCGAATAGCCCCGAACCCCCGAACAATATCAAGAACGCGATAGCACCACGAGTATTACGAGAATAACACCACACGAATCATCAATCACCAAACGGAATTCAACATCGGAATCCTCGGACACCTATAAACCTCCTAAGTAACAATAACACATGGTTACGACGAGAATCAAGGCCAAAACAACGGAAATCCCAACAAACTATCGAAGGGAAACTCATTGGGACATTTAATCGAACACTAAATGTTCAATAATTCCCAAGAACACTCGAATCGTCGATCGAGTTAAACAAACTTGATATATGGATATACAACCCATAGAACATGATTAATAACATCATACTACACCAATCGATGTATCAAAATCGGATTAGAAACGAAATCAAGAACAATTTCTCCAAAAAGTCAACTTGAAGGATAATCAAGAAATATACCTTGATTTGGATGAAGGATTCAAGTAGAGGTCGAAAATCTACAACAAGACTTGAGGTAGATGATCTCTACAAGTTTTGGAGCACTCAAATCGCCCAAGAATCGCCCACAATCGCCTAAGATGAAGGAGGAAGAAGAGAGGAGAAAAAATGAAGTTTTCTCCTCGCAAATCTGCTAAAAAACGCAGAAAAAGCCCGTGTGCCGCGGCAGGACAAGTGTGCGCGGCCCGTGGCCACCAAAAACGCCCAGAATCAGCCGTGCGCGGCACGGCTGAGTGTGCCGCGGCACACGGTACAGCCCCCTTCAACACCAAAAAGGCACACCGTGCAGTCTTCGCTATTTCGACCATAACTCCTTCGTCTAGACTCCGATTGACTCACCGTTTGAACCATTGGAAAGCTAATTTGATTCTCTATAATGTTTCAAAGATTCAGAATTTTTGGAGTTTCCAAGAATTAATGGTGACTTTACAAAGTCGAACTCCCACGTGAAAAAGTCGATTAAGGACACGGAACTCAACAAAACGACACCGAAACGAACTCGGATGACAAAAAGTGCAGAATTAATCATTCTCGGAATGACCAAACGGTCAGGAATGAGTTGTCAAAACGAACTTCCGCCGAAAAAAGAAAATTACCGAAATTCGAAATTGCGGATATTACACACAGTCCAATGTATCGGTGACCCAATGCATGACCATCGCGTGCTCGACTAAAAATTCCACACATCCGCACCCGGCCACGCAATATGAACCCAGAAGGTCATATGAACGAGAATGACCATAATGAATATCAATTAATAATAATCCGACAAAGTCAAGAATGACTCACCGAGATGAAAATAATAGTGAAGTGAATGATAGCTCAATGAAATGATTGGAACTGTCGTTCCTCGTGAATGAAGTGATTATTCGACAATTAAAAGTCTCAATACGGTTAATACAATTATGAGTGAGTTATGATTATGAATGAACAACAACAAAAAGGAATGAATATCTTTTTAACCGAGTAAGAATTGGGTTACACAACACCGGTGAACAACGTCCTTCCACGAACAAACGTCCTAAATGCAATGTCGGTCACTCGAACAACCTTGAATAACACAAATACCAACAATTCGTTCAACATACGAATCAAACACGAATATAACGAACTCAAAATGTCGATACGACTAAACTAATTTCACTGGGGCATTATATCGAACACGTTGTAATCAATCTTTGATTGTATATAATCAATCCTCAATTATACCAATATCGAATCCCCAAGGAGTGTTTCAACCGAGAAAACATCTTCAATACCATCAAAAATCCAATATGAATATCCAAATTCGTGATTACATCGACATCTAATCGAAAACCCCCAAATCCAAATCAATATTCAAAGTGTTCTTGAATAATCCCTATTAATCCGATGATAATCCTTAACAATTCATAATCACAAGTATATCACTTCATATATCATGATTATCACATCCAAAACATCATATCCCAACTCACAATCGAAATCCAAGATGTTGAAGAATTTACCTTTGAAGATCCAAACACTTCGATCCGCTGAATATGTGTTAAATAGACTATCCAAGCTTCACAAACGAACGAAGATGAAGAAATCCGAACACACAAGTGTTTGATGATGAAAAATCTCTCCCACAAACCCTATCTCTCGGAACTAGGATGAAGAAATGGTGAAAATGAGAAAAACCCGTCGGTCCACATATATAAGTCACAGAGACGCACGACCAAATTCGCACGACCAAGTGTCCGTGCGTCCGGTCATGCGTGAAGTTTCTTCCGGCCACTGCTCTAGCGCACAAGCGCCGCGCACGAACAGTAACGTATGCGGCCTGCTCGTGCGGCCCTGACTCGAACGCTGGGCCTCCTGCCCAGTACAGCCGCAACACACGAGCACCACGCCCGAGCAGTTGCTCGTGTGGCCTGCTCGTGCGGCCCTGACTCGGTCGCTGGGTCTCTTGCCCAGTCGAGTCGCAACACACGAGCGCCACGCACGACCAGATGCTCGTGTGCCCTGCTCGTGCGGCCCTGCTCGACAAGTAGTTCTGCCTATAACGATGCACCGAGTACAAAAATCACAGAATTCGAGAAGTACGGGGACAAAAGCATGAGAATTACAAATATTACGCCGAAACGGTGAACACAATTGAATGAATATGAATGATGAGTGATTATTAATGAGTGAAAATTACTGAGTGACAATTAATGACTGATAATTATTGAATGATAATGACTGAATTACAACCGGGTATTACATACTCCCCCCTTGAAAAGAGTTTCTTCCCCGAAACTAAGGGTCAAACAACTCGGGATGACTCTCCCGCATACTATCTTCGGTTTCATAAGTAGCCTGTTCGACTCCGTGTCTAGACCACTGAATCTTGACCAAGGAAATCGTCTTGTTCCTCAACTGTTTGATTCGCCGCTCTAAGACTCGTATAGGACGCTCCACATATGAATGATCATCGGCGATCTCGATTTCGTCGAACTGAAGTATGTGGCTCGGGTCGGCAACATACTTCCATAACTGAGATACGTGAAACACATTATGAATTCGGCTCAACGCCAGAGGTAGGGCCAATCGATAAGCTAACTCGCCTACTCGATCCAAAATCTCAAACGGTCCAATGAATCTCGGACTCAACTTTCCCCTCTTCCCAAAACGAAAGATACCACGACTCGGGCATACCTTGACCAAAACATGGTCACTTGTCTCGAACTCTAATGGTCGATGACGATTATCTGCATAAGATTTCTCTGAGCGGTCAACAAACGACTCCCGATCAAAGCTACCTTCTCATGGGCGGCTATAAGCATATCGGGGAGTGCCGATTGATTCTGATAAGTCATCCCAACACAAAGGAGATCGACACGACGACCGTACAAGGCCTCGTAAGGTGCCATCTTAATCGAAGCATGCCAACTATTATTGTACGTGAACTCGATCAACGGTAGTTGGGCTTCCCAATCATCTTTCCAATCGAGAACACATGCCCTCAACATGTCCTCCAAAGTCTGAATAGTCCTCTCCGATTGTCCGTCGGACTGAGGTTAAGCTGAGTTCCCATAGCACGATGAACTGATTTCCAAAAATGAGACACGAATCGTCCGTCACGATCAGAAACGATACTTTTAGGAGTACGGTGTAGTCTCACTATCTCTTTGATAAACAACTGGGCAAGTCTCTCAGGACCCCACGTATCCATAATCTCAAGGAAATGAGCTGATTTAGTTAAGTGGTCCACAATCACCCAGATTGTATTCATGCCACGACGACTCGTCGGCAACTCGTGATGAAGTCCATAGAAATATCTTCCCATTTCCACTCTGGAATAGGGAGAGGTTTCAGCATACCCGCCGGTCACTGATGTTCTATCTTGACTTGCTGAAAGGTCGAACATCTCGAAACAAATTCCGCGACTTCTCGCTTCATATTACTCCGCCAGTAATTTTGTTTGAAGTCTTTATACATCTTGCTAGACCCCGGATGAACGGAATAAGGGGTAGCATGAGCTTCTCTCAACATCGAGTTTTTCAACTCGTCATTCGCCGGTACGCATAACCGATTCTTAAATCGCAAAAGTCCATCCTCGTGGACTACAAATCCAGGGGCTTTCCCCTGAGTCACATCATCTCGAATACGTAACAAAAATGGGTCAGAATCCTGATTCTCCCTGATCGCCTCCTCAAGTGGCGAGGAAATCTCTAACGTACAAAGTTGCCCCTGTACTTGCTGTAACCAGACCTCGATCTCGGGTCTCAAAAATTCCTATTGAAGTTCCCTCTGAACTGTTAATGGAGCAAGCATCTGCTCCTAAACGGACTTACGACTCAAGGCGTCGGCGACAACGTTCGTCTTGCCCAGGTGGTAAAGTATCTCGATATCGTAATCTTTGATTAGTTGCAACCGCTGTCTCTGTCGCATATTTAACTCCTTCTGAGTAAATATATACTTTAAACTCTTATGATCGGTGAATATCTGACAGGTAACGCCATAAAGATAATGACGCCAAATCTTCAATGTGAATACCATGGCTGCTAGCTCCAGGTCGTGGGTCGGACGATTAACATCATAAGGTCTCAATTGCCGCGAAGCATAAGCAATAACTTTCCCGTTCTGCATTAGTACACATCCGAGACCCTGTCCGGATGCATCACTATATACCACGAATCCCTATGTTCCTTGTGGCAAGAAAAGGACAGGTGCTGAAATTAACTGGCTCTTGAGTTCCTCAAAACTCCGCTGACACGCATCGGACCACATGTATTTCTTATACTTTCACAAAAGGTTCGTCAATGTTTGAGCGATTTTTGAAAATCCTTCCACAAATCGTCGATAATAACCGGCTAATCCAAGAAAGCTTCGGATTTCCTTAACATTCTTCGGAGGTAACCAATCTCGGGTAGCCTCCGTATTCTGAGGATCAACACGCACACCCTCTGATGAAATTACATGCCCGAGAAACGTCACTTCGGACATCCAGAACTCATATTTGGAAAACTTTCCATAAAGTTGCTCTCGTCTAAACACGTCAAGCACCTGATGAAGGTGAAACTCGTGCTCGTCCCGGTCACGAGAATAAATTAAAATGTCATTAGTGAAGACAACCACAAACTGATCCAAAAAGTTGATGAAAACCCGATTCATTAATTCCATGAATACCGCAGATGCAATAATTAACCCAAACAGCATTACTACGAACTCATAATGACCCTAGCGTGTTCGAAACGCCGTCCTCGCGATATCAAACTCTCGAATTCGCAACTGATGATATCCAGATCTTAAGTCGATCTTGGAAAATACTGAAGCTTCCTGAAGTTGATCTAAGAGATCATCAATACGGGGTAGAGGATACTTATTCTTGATCGTCACCCTGATCAACTTCCAATAATTAATACACATACGAAACGAACCATCCTTCTTATTGACAAATAACACTGGTGCTCCCCACGGGGACGTACCAGGCTCCAACTCTATCGTGAATCCCACCTCCCTCAGTGGAGGTAAACCAGGTATCTCGTCTGGGAGTACATCGTCAATCGATAACAATGATACCACGAATGGTTGAACACCTCGATTGCCTTAGAACGGCCAATCGATGACAACGATACAATGAATGATTGAACACCTCGATTGCCTTAGAATGGCCCATCGATGACAATGATACAATGAATGATTGAACATCTCTGATTGAGTAATTTCACTGCTTTCATAATATTAATGATTCTTCTGGAACAACGGGGATTACCTCCCTGAAATACACACTCGGCTCCAACGACTGAAATGATAGTGACCATACGCTTACGAATACTGAGGATGGCATCATGACAATCCATCCAACTAATACCCAATATTACATCGTCCTTAGGGAAATCCACCATGATTAGGTCCACCAACCAATTGCGATCATTTAAGCTTAATTCGGTCAGTTCTTAACCTCATGATTTCCGAGAATTCTTCTACCGACAGGTAGACCAATGATATAAGGTCCACAATTAATAGGACTATCCAAGTGAAGTCTATACAAATATGATTCGGAAATGATTGAATGCGATGTACCAGTATCAGAAAGGGTACACACAGGTTGAGATATAATTATGAGTATACCTGAGATCATCCGGGCCTCCGGATCGTCGGTCCTCTTCATCGCATGAATCCGGGACTTGCCGGCCCCAGAACTGGATGGTCCCGTCTGATAAATATGAGCTCCGCCTTTATTCATTTCCGTCGTCTTAAACGACGGTGACAGAGCAGTTTGATTCTGAATCGCTGATTGCTTTGGGGCCTGAGATGCCACCGGAGTCGGCTTGGAGTCCCTTCAGCAAAAACGGGCCTTATGCCCAACAATCCCATAATTATGGCACGTGATAGACGGTTTCAAACACTTAGTGATGTAATGACCCGGCGCTCCACAGTTGAAACAAGTGGTGGCCGAACTGGCCGCTCGGGACTGAGACTCTGCGGGCTTATGCGTCGTAGGAGGTCGCTCAGAAAAAGTAGAGCCCACTCGAGACTTCTTGAAGGTTGACTAACCGCCTTCAGACTGATTACGCTTCGTTGATTTCTTGCTTACAGATGAAGGTTGTTGCTCAGCAATTTCCTTAGCAGCAGGCTCATACGGGAGAGTTCTCTCGATTAATTCGGCCAGAGTGGCGCAATGATGATTGAGCAATTGCATATGGGTCATCATGACCTGCATAAAAGTGAGTGGATCAACCCAAACATCTTCTGATCGAGCTGAGTCCTGGGTACGACTTCCCGACAGTGAGTGATTATTTCCCAGATTTCGGCCAGCACCGCGGCCTCTCCCCGTGCGTCCCCTGACAGCTCTCTCCATACTCAAGTAGGAAGGTCGCATGATAATCATAGATCTCGTATGAGTACCGCATTATGATTTACGTCATGAAATGATGAAAATGAGCGTACGTGCTCTAACACATTGATTACATGAATGATTAACTGAGGTGACATGATTATCTGATGATATTCTTGAAATGATTATCTTGAACAAGTTAACAAGATTAATGATATGATTTTCAATATCAACAACTGAGTAATGAAATGAACTGAGTGATTAATGAGTTAACATGATCAACATGGTCAAAATAAAAATGATGTTTGAGGATTGTTAACTGATGAATTATGAATGAATGATTATTGCCAGAAATTATACCATGGCGTTAAAAGTCTTACAGTTCTTTCGGTCTGATTGGCTCGGCATTTGCACAGGTCACACGTGACGTGAAAATCCAATGATACTAGTCCGATGACGATGATTTCAAATGAGACATGACTCGGAAGGTAGTATTCAAAACCACGCTCCGATACCAACTTTGTAACACCCCAAACTAAGCGGATATTACAGTGCCGTGGACCCCCGACTGGGACCCACCAGGCGAATGAAAATTAATGAATTAAATAATATAATTGTAGTACCGAACCACATTATATCATCAGTTACTCCGATGAGGATTTTCATTATAACACGCCCAAGATAATACCGAATACATGTATATTTTATATGAAGATAAAATACACAACACTGAATGAAACGGAGTATCCAAATGGAAATCTGCAGCGGAAAATAAATGACGACAACATGAATGACTGAAAGGATTGGGGGCCCCTACTAGTATCACTGGGACTCCTCGCCGTCAATCTTCTATTACCGTCCTTTTGCCTTGCCATGACCTGAAAACAATATCCCCTAACGGGGTCAGTTATACAGAACAACAATCCTCAAGGGTTGAATATACACAATCATGATATAGCTCAATTATGAATTATCCTTAGTTATGAATTTAAGCTAAAAAGGAGCATCATACTACGCCCGTAATGTTCTGTGCAAGTGTACAAGACGAGTGCCCGGACACACCAGTACTTGTACCTAATTAGTCTCACGGAGGTAATCGTTACTGTGCGCACAGTCCAATATATCGGTGACCCAATACATGACCATCGTGTGCTCGACTAAAAATTCCACGCATCCACACCCGACCACGCAATATGAACCCAGAAGGTCATATGAATGAGAATGACCATAATGAATATCAATGAATAATAATCCGACAAAGTCAAGAATGACTCACCGAGATGAAAATAATAATGAAGTGAATGATAGCTCAATGAAATGATTCGAACCGTCGTTCCTCGTGAATGAAGTGATTATTCGACAATTACAAGTCTCAATATGGTTAATACAATTATAAATGAGTTATGATTATGAATGAACAACAACAAAAAGGAATGAATATCCTTTTAACCGAGTAAGAATTAACTTACACAACACCGGTGAACAACGTCCTTCCACGAATAAACGTCCTAAATGAAATCTCAGTCGCTCGAACAATCTTGAATAACACAAATACCAACAATCCGTTCAACATATGAATCAAATATGAATATAACGAACTCAAAATGTCGATACGACTAAACCAATTTCATTGGGGCATTATATCGAACACGTTGTAACCAATCTTCGATTGTATATAATCAATCCTCAATTATACCAATATCGAATCCCCAAGGAATGTTTCAACCGACAAAACATCTTCAATACCATCAAAAATCCAATATGAATATCCAAATTCGTGATTACATCGACATCTAATAATAAACCCCCAAATCCAAATCAATATTCAAAGTGTTCTTGAATAATCCCTATTAATCCGATGATAATCCTTAACAATTCATAATCACAAGTATATCACTTCATATATCATGATTATCACATCCAAAACATCATATCCCAACTCAAAATTGAAATCCAAGATGTTGAAGAATTTACCTTTGAAGATCCAAACACTTCGATCCGGTGAATACGTGTTAAATCGACTATCCAAGCTTCACAAACGAACGAAGATGAAGAAATCCGAACACACAAGTGTTTGATGATGAAAAATCTCTCCCACAAACCCTGTCTCTCAGAACTAGGATGAAGAAATGGTGAAAATGAGAAAAACCCGTCGGTCCACATATATAAGTCACAGGGACGCACGACCAAATTCGCATGACCAAGTGTCCGTGCGTCCGATCGTGCGTGAAGTTTCTGCCGGCCACTGCTCTAGCGCACGAGTGCCGCGCACGAATAGTAACTCGTGTGGCTCGCCAGTGCGTACGACTCGAGCTGGGCCTCGCCAAGATGGCCGCAACACACGAGCACCACGCCCGAGCAGTTGCTCGTGTGGCCTGCTCGTGCAGCCCTGACTCGGTCGCTGGGTCTCCTGCCCAGTCCAGTTGCAACACACGAGCGCCACGCACGACCAGATGCTCGTGTGGCCTGCTCGTGCGGCCCTGCTCGACAAGTAGTTCTGCCTATAACGATGCACCGAGTACAAATATCACAGAATTCGAGAAGTATGGGGACAAAAGCACGAGAATTACAAATATTACGCCGAAATGGTGAACACAATTGAATGAATATGAATGATGAGTGATTATTAATGAGTGAAAATTACTGAGTGACAATTACTGACTCGTAATTATTAAATGATAATGACTGAATTACAACCGAGTATTACACAATCTTTCCAGATTCCAAATTGATATCATGATTCGTATTTCATCAAGAACATACGAATTCTACCACTACAATTAATGAACATTCGATCTTCATACCTAAATATACCGATAATTCGACTTACGATTGTCTTTCTATGTTAAATTCATCAAGAAGTTCCTCAAGAGTACTAAGTGTTTCGAAATCATGTTCATAGCCATCAAAACAACCTAATTCGATATCCTTTAACATGTAGATAATCATCCAATTCGTAATCCAAGTCATGTATTATCGTATTCTTCAATATACACTTCACATAACCTCAAGAGCCGTAACAACAACACCCTAATCATCATCATACAAATCAAATATGGATAACAATACCAAAAATCCGAAATCAAGGTATAGAGTTCAACAACATACCTCCAGAACATGAATAACACAATCAAACTCTTCAATGATCATCAACATCTTCATCTCCAAGCCTCAAATCCATGTTTCCAAGCTTATAATCAGGTTGGAAGAGGCTAAAACTCACTAACACACTCAGAGGGACGAAGGTTGGAGGAGGAAAGGTTTTTCTTTCGTGAAGAAATGAGAAGCCGATCTTCATTTTATAAATTGCATCGTCCATTACGTATGTTATCACTCAACATTAACGTACGTAATGCTCACTAGCATACGCTACGCGTCCAACATAGCGTATGTAACATCATTCCAGAACTCACTGACTTGTTTTGTTCACTTGCTTACGTACGTAATATATCCTTCATAGCGTACGTAATACGTACGTTGACTTGCTACAGTAAATCCTCTTTAACGTATGCAATGCACTACCCACGGCATACGTTAACCAAGGGTTGACTCGACCAAGCACGTTCTTCGCCGAAAGCTGCCGACCACGGGTCCCACCTATCGGCCATAGCCTGAGCTGTCCAATTCCTCTCGTTATGTACGTAATGCCTTATTCATAGCGTACGTAACACTTAGCATCTTAACGTATGTTAACTCTTCTCATTAACATACGTAATCCTTGTTCCTTAGTGTACGATAAGTATACATCGTAGCGTGCGCTAATGTGGCTGTACTTAGCCATTTTCAGCTACTCTTGTCCAACGTCTAGACATGCAGAAGATGAACATACGGCATACTGAATACATATACATCTTCCAACGATATTCTCATACGACAAGCCCGACACATAATGTCTTCCAATACAACTGTCAACCAAGTGCGGTAATAATACCAATACGGATGTCTTAGTCCTTCATTTATTTTATCCATACTGTACAGATTCCACGTTGTACAACATAACTCGGATAAAATAATATTAAACCACAGTAGTAGAAATTCCGGATATTACATACTACACCACTTAAAATAAGTTTCGTCCTCGAAACTTGCAATCTGTCATAGAAAACAAACAAACCGTTCAACCAACATATTCCGAAACCATCACAACAATGATCAGTCATTATCATTAACGAATAACCAAAACAGTACACTTACAAATGCGCAAAGTTGACGATCTCCTGAGATACTAGCAAGTGACTTCACTGTAAAGCCTCAATATGCTTACAATCACATTCCATGAGTCTCAACAAAAATATATCATCTTCGGATGGAATAATCTATCCGTGTCAAATCCTGTCTGTCTGATTACACAATCAACTCCCCAATTCTAATAAAACAAATAATACATGATACATCTGTGAAGCAACTGCCCAACACAATAGCAACAAATCCCAAAATATCGACACAAAATCTGAACGCTCAGATGATCACCAGCAATGATCAACCAATAAATTAACCGAGAATATCATCGACATGATAAACTCTAATACGACCAGTCCAAAGGTCAAAACGCAATTGAGAATATCATCAACATGATAAACTCCCATAGTACCAACGAACGGTGAGCGATAATCGAGAATACCTTCACACGGTAATTCCAACACGATCAACACAGAACCACAGAAACCGATATACGAATGAATAAAGTTCTCAAAATGACACACCAATCACATACAGTGGATCTCAATAAACATACCCGACTAATGAACATACCCCTATGCATACGAACAACCAATCACAAACCGACGAACATATCCAATCATACATGGAGTGGGAACGACCACTCAATATCCAAAACAACCAGCATGGGGTTACCATCCCCAAATCTACAATTACAAAGAAATCATTCGAAAGTCAATATGGTAGAGTCGCGCTACGACTATACCAATGGAATCACATACTACATATGTCCCGGTTTGATAAAATCCAAAGTTCCAAAATCATATTCTGTACCCGAATCTACAATATGCAGCATATTTGTCTTATCCTATCGATCAACCAATCATCCCTGGATAACCAAATTACCATACTAAAGTTCGAATCTCTTTTCCTCGTACCATACTGGTGTCTTATCCAGTTCGTGAGTCACACTCATAACTTCACCATGATATGCATTATGCACTAAATGCGTATGTATATCAATCACATTTTCAAAACCAGTCTGAAATCATATAATCTCGTCAAGAAGACAAATTTTCAAAAGTTCTTTCAAGAGTCTCAAAACTCCAAAACATAAGTTTTCGTAAGACCATGAAATCACTTTTCGAAAAATTAAATCGGTTCACTGGTGCCAAGTATTCGATAACAGTTTCCTTCGAATCCACACGATTTCGAAGTTTTAAAATGAAAACTATGCAAATGATTGCCCACATCCATACTCCTGTATACCAATTCGGATCGTCACCAATATCCACTGATATTCCATCGGGAAAACCACACGATAGAGTTCTACAATATAAATTCCGTTAAAAACTCCTTTTTCCTCATATGGCTCGCAACGTCGACCATCATCCCATTCTGGATCACCTCAACTATGCTATGACAAAACATTGAAACAAGTCAACACAGTGAAAGACTTCTCGAGAAGTTTCATTTGAACAAGTAAACCAAAACCTCGAAAGGTAGTAATAAAATAGACAAACGATTGGTAAGGTGTTTTACAAATCTCGGGAGTTTTAAGAAAACAGAAAAGCCTTTTGAAACATTAAGGTCTCATCCCGTATCTCGTTCCGCATTACAAGAAGTTTAAAAAAAATGGAAAACTCTTTTCGGACTCCAAGTCCTGAGTTACAAAACTATTTCAAAATCAATTGGGTCTCGGCCCAAAAATCATTTACGTAAAACATCCTAAAACATTCATTTTGAAAATATCATTTTCAAATGCTCAAAAACAGTTCATATATCTCAAAATGAATTAACATGACTACATGTTCTACTCAACCATCCACAACATTTCTCCTAAATGCACAACTCCATTCCAAAATTTAACCGACATATTGATTTCCAAAATCATAGCTTCTTAAGATCATCAATCCTGTCCCAACTATGTCACCTCATACTGTAACGAATAATATTCTGCTGAATCTCAAAGCATATCAACTTAGAACGGCAATAAATCTCAATGAAATCCAGAAATCCAAATACTTACAGATCGTGAAGTCGACGATTCCCCGTGATACTAGCACATGTCTCGACTCAAGAAAATACTCGACACAGACATTTACAAAACACACATTTTGCAAACTCAGTTCAACTCGAGAACATAACACAGCTCTATTTGAAGAAACACGTTAATACCATTTGGAAAAGTTACAACAACCCCAGTACCACACTGGTAAATCACATAATACCAAGCCCGAGTGAACAAAAAAAACCCAGAGCTCAAACACTTGTCAACCGACAACTCGAATGACACGACAAAAGCACGACCCAACTCGACCCGACTGCCTAGGTTTTCCCAACCTAAGCTCTGATACCATATTCTGTAACACAACCCGATCTGACCGGGAATATTACAGCGCCGTGGGCCCCGAGATGGAACCCACAAGGCTGAAGGAAATTTTCGCAAACATTTACAAACGCCCAAGAGGCTAACGATGGTACTGTCATTTAAAAACATTCGAAGACTCAATAAAATCCATTTATTAAAACCATAGAAAAATCTCATTTGAAACCACAAGGCCCGAAATGCCAAAGCACAACAGTTTAAAAACACACGTTAAGCTATCACTTACACGTAACAACAAAATAGTTTAGAAAACGATTGCCAAAGTAACCTAAGTTACCAGATACCAAAAGGCCATTTAAAATACTCACGCAGCGGAAAAAGACAAACAATTAAAATACTCTAGCAGCGGAATATAAGAACTGATCAGGAAACTCAACACACAAATACATGCTCTAGCCAGTATCCTCCGGGAAGCTCATCTCTCCACGACCGCTATAAGCTTGATAATCCAAAAACCTAAAAATAAAGCCCACGACGGGGTCAGCCATAATATCCAACAATGATAACCATCACATCTCGTCAATAAGTACATTCCAATGAAAATACTAAGTAAGAATACGACCAATGTAATCTTACCACCATAAATTTACTAACTCGTGATAATAATTACCAAAGTTCACATCTCGTATACTTTCAACAACACGATAAGCTCATACCGAAATATTTGTATTGTATCTCAACAATACCCAAGGTTCTCAAAACATTATCATAACTCACTGCTACGAAAACTACTAACTCTGTCTAACCCAATCCGTCGGGTAACATCATCACATTTCAACACGATAATCGATTGTTCATCAAAGACAAATACCAAAGAAAATACGGAACATACCTCAAGATATGAAATGTCACGACGAAATCACGTCAGTCTAATCCAAGATCAGATCAACACAACATATGGACAGGGTCCTAACACAAGACCTACAAATACATACTCATATAAGAACATCAATATGCTCACATCAATAACAACATTGTATACTTATGGCAAAACCATAGTATACATATGCACAATAACAACACATAGGTAATCCGATGATCCAGCGTTCACTGTCTAGATCCCACGATGACCCCGTCAGACCAACCGTGGTGGAAAAACCTGTCCGATGATCCAGCGCACGCTAGCATAGATCCCCCGATGATCCCGTCGGACCAACCCGAGGTGGACATACAACAACAATGCACAAATGCATATAACAATGATACACAATGTATGATAACAACGATACATGAATGTACCACAACGTGATCGACACAAATGACAAAAATGATTAAATACTTGCTCTAAGTCCTTCGATAGCAATCTCGATGTCCAGACCATCACGAACCATTATTCTGAATATTCAATGATCCAAAATATCACGGACGGTAAATAATTCACGTCTTCGTCTATACCACAATGTATCCTCGATACCAAGCATACCGACAACAAATGTAAATCATATACATTATGATTTAATTCCCAAAACTCGAATACAACTTATAATCCCAAATCTCCTGTGATTACAATTATAAACATTGCTATATGAATTATAAACTAATGAAACGGAAACTATTCATTAAATATTGTAAATTGTGCAAGTAATAACTTGCCTCGATACCGATACGACGATGATGAAGCCACTACCAATCTCATTGCCTTAGTCTACGAGCTCCTCGGCCCTGACCAATGCAATTCACGAACATACTTGAACACGACCGCAACATACAGTTATAATCACTGATCAATAATCTCAACATATTGAAGTAATCAAATAGCACCGATTCGATAACAATCAATAACCGACATAGCCAACCAATCAATCACAACGGTTCAATGACACTTCGATCACATACAAAACCAAATAGCATAACTCAATCCATTACGAATTCATATCCACCATATGAACCGATATCCGATAATTACCAATCAATATAACCGATCGACAAACTCAACGATTTCATAATTTCTCGATTAGACACAAGTCCGAACAATCCAACTCAACAATTATGAATTCATAACCAAAATACGATTACGGATACGAATGTAAAGGAAATCATATTTGGTGATCAATCACAATCTTTCCGGATTCCAAATTGATATCATGATTCGTATTTCATCAAGAACATACGAATTCAACCACTACAATCAATGAACATTCGATCTTCATACCTAAAGATACCGATAATTCAACATACGATCGTCTTGCTATGTCAAATTCATCTAGAAGTTCCTCAAGAATACTAAGTGTTTCGAAATCATGTTCATAGCCATAAAAACAACCTAATTCGATATCCTTTAGCATGTAGATAATCATCCAATTCGTAATCCAAGTCATGTATTATCGTATTCTTCAATATACACTTCACATAACCTCAAGAATCGTAACAACAACACCTTAATCATCATCATACGAATCAAATATGGATAACAATACCAAAAATCCGAAATCAAGGTATAGAGTTCAACAACATACCTCAAGAACATGAATAACACAATCAAACTCTTCAAGGATCATCAACATCTTCATCTCCAAGCCTCAAATCCATGTTTCCAAGCTTATAATCAGGTTGGAGGAGGCTAAAACTCACTAACACACTCAGAGGGACAAAGGTTGGAGGAGGAAAGGTTTTTCTTTCGTGAAGAAATGAGAAGTTGATCTTCATTTTATAAACTGCATTGTCCATTACGTAGGTTATCACTCAACATTAACGTATGTAATACTCACTAGCGTATGCTACGCGTCCAACATAGCGTACGTAACATCATTCCAGAACTCACTGACTTGTTTTGTTCGCTTGCTTACGTACATAATATTTCCTTCATAGCGTTCGTAATACGTACGTTGACTTGCTACAGTAAATCCTCTTTAACGTACGCAATGCACTACCCATAGCATACGTTAACCAAGGGTTGACTCGACCAAGCACATTCTTCGCCGAAAGCTGCCGACCACGGGTCCCACCTGTCGGCCATAGCCTGAGCTGTCCGATTCCTCTCGTTACGTACGTAATGCCTTATGCATAGCATACGTAACACTTTGCATCGTAACGTACGTTAACTCTTCTCATTAACGTACGTAATCCTTGTTCCTTAGCGTACGCTAAGTATACATCGTAACGTGCGCTAATGTGGTTGTACTTAGCCATTTACGGCATACTGAAACATATACATCTTCCAATGATATTCTCATATGACAAGCCCGACACACAATGTCTTCCAATACAATTGTCAATCAAGTGCGATAATAATACCAATACAGATGTCTTAGTCCTTCATTTATTTTATCCATACTATACAGATTCCATGTTGTACAACATAACTCGGATAAAATAATATTAAACCATAGTAGTAGAAATTCCGGATATTACAATTGAAGCCAAAGTAAGAATAGCAGGTGAATTCACTGAAATACCTACTAGATTTTTACCAGGGCTTGGAAAAAGTTCACATGCCAAGAAACGACGAGCAAAGATAATAGCCGTTTGCTATAAATGTGCTAGATGGAATTGTAATTTAAAATGTCTATCTTTAGGAATTCCATCTACAAACAGAGAAGATAAAATTCAGTTCATTAAGGATGGTCTGAATAAAGAGAATTTAGATAATATCGAAATTTCTCTTGACACGCATCCTAGTGGACTCGTACATTATGGATTTCGATATTTGTGGAATAAATTCAAACCAGAATATGAACAACGTCTTGGGAATCTGACGTTAAAAGACCCTGTTTGCCAATTTGTAAGAAAATTAGATGGGAAGCTTTTCCCCGACTCATAGAAGGCGTTTAAGCCGTTTCTGAACATAAAATCAGAGGAAGATGTGAGCCACAATCACAACTACTATACATACACGTGAGTATCTTTTATTTCAGTCATCCAAATAATGAATATCAAATACATGTACAACATGATATGCATCCAAAGGAAAACAAATGGTACAACAATAATACGAGATGCTCAGACATAATGATAAAAACCAGCATACCGGAAAAGCTATGCCTACGGCATACGGTCAACACCTGCTCGATAAGTTAGAATATAAATGACCAACGGCGAATAATCAATATAGAACACAAACATGAATTACCCAAAGGTAAACCAACCCAAAGCTGAAACAGATAACAACAACGATGCCCGAAGGCTCCACTTGAAACACCAATACATCACAGATTGCCTGAAAGCCCTCAGCCAAAGCTGCAAAACATCATAATGGCATAAAAGCCCTCAGCCGAAGTTGCAAATCATCACAATGGAATAAAATCCCTCATCTGAAGATGCAAATCATCACAATGGCATAAAATCCCTCAGTCGAAGCTGCAAATCAATGAGATCATCCAATGACCGTGACCTGCTGAAATGCAGGTGGTGGGAAACCAACTGCGATAAGTTCAAGCCCAAGACTTACCCATAATGAGATCACCCAGTGACCGTGACTTACTGAAGTGTAGGTGTTGGGAAACCAACCACGAAGGTTCTAGCCCCAAACTTACCCATAATGAGATCGCCTAGTGATCGTGACCTACTGAACTGTAGGTGTTGGGAAACCAACCGCGAAGGTTCAAGCCCCAAACTTACCCATAGTGAGATCACCCAGTGACCGTGACCTACTGAACTATAGGTGTTGGGAAACCAACCGCAAAGGTTCAAGCCCCAAACTTACTCATCGAGCACTAGCCGAGACTAGCCTCTAAAGCACAAATAATCAGAAAGGGTAACAATCACAAAATTACCGAATTCACAAGAATGATAGCGTGCTGCCTCGAGTCGTCCAACACAACAACAATAACTCACGAATGGGCACCGTTCTCGGTGGTCCCGATTCAAATACCTCGGTTGCCTTTAATCAGCCAAATCGATAGCAATGACACAACAGATGGGAACCGTCCGCGACAGTCCCAATTCAATACCTGGATTTGGGTGATGACAATAATAACCGATGCCTCGACTTATTTAATCGGTTATCGAAGATAGAGATGATAACTGAATACGTCAATACCTTTGGTCGGCCAATAGAACATCAATAACAAAACACCAAGATCAGTAGCAACAATCATAACGATGTCTTAATCGAACATCAATATCAACAATAACAATCGATATATCGATACCGCGAACCGGCTATCGACAATAACATTAACAACCAGTATCTCAGTGCCTTGAACCCGATATTAACGAACAACCATAACATTTGGCATAGGTGCCGAAGGATATTGTATTGAATAATTTCCTTGATATCAACAAATCATGAAGAGACAACATCCCGAAATGATACAATATATTCATACACATAAATGATAATATAAATCTCATTGATCAATACAAAATATAAAACTTTCCTCAAACTGAAGGCGATGAAGTCCCCCCATGGACGACGAACAGCTTCCTTCAATAATTATAAGCACTCGAACAACCTTTAATGAAATACAATTCATTCAATAACACAATATCGATGTCGAAAATAACACAATGGATAACCTCGATTCAATCACGAATCGATCAAACTACACAAACGAATATCATAGTCCTCAACTGTGAACTCTGACATCCTCCAATCACCTCAATGATCAACATGATCTTATTGTTCTTAGCACTTGTGAAAAGCAATTCAACAAGAATTATTAAGACCGTCATCATATTAATAATCCTATTACGATAACATCACCTTATATCATCATAATCACCTCGAGAACATCATCACTACAAACATGATGTCTACACAATCATCAACCACCAATTCCTCACGAATTCAGATTAATCAACCAGATTAACCTAACCATTTCAAAATTATGATAATTATTTCATAACTCATCATAAACCTTCACTAAAATGGCTATAATTTCCCAAGAACATCATCCATTATCAATAATCATCTCAAATCTATGTTAATCATCTAACAACCTTAACATAACTCTTCCTAGACATATTACAACCTCCAAATATTCTTAAATCATCGAGAACACACTTATCCTCAAGTCATAATCATCATGTTCTCAACATATATGTTCATACAAACCATCAGGAATCATAATTTCCTCCAACAATCCATCAACATATGAAGTAATCATCAACAAAATCATCATAATCTCGAGATTAATACAAGATTAACCAATATACCTCTTGAATATGACGAACAACCTCAAACACTTAAAGAATCCACCTCAATCTTCAAGCTCCCATGCTCCAATCCAAGTTATGAAGCTCCAAAGCAAGTCGGAAGGGGCTGGAAATCACTAAGGAGTGCAGAGGTATGATTCTAGAGAGAATAGTCGGAAATGGGACGTGTAAAAATGAAAGACAAAACATGTCTTTATAATATACACTTAGCCAAAATTGCAATCTCACCAAGCAGCGTCCAATCGGTAAAAACAATACCGATGACAAACATAAATATTTTGATTCCGAAATATCCCAATACAATTTATATTGTATCAGTCCAATACAACATCACTTGTACAATTCCAAATGGATACATACAATATAATTGTAGAAATAAAAAAATACCCCTGGATATTACATTTTATTCCAGTTACGTGGATGTTTAATCCCTACGACTGTATTATGTTTTATTAATTCCCATAAAAATTATTCAAATATTATATGAAATTGATTGTGTTATTTAATTAAAATCATGGCATGTTTATAGTTTGTTTAGCTTAATCAACATATATTACGTAACTCGTGTTTATTGCTAGAACTGAGCCTTCAGTCCATAGTCATTGTCGAGCTTAATTCTTTTGTAGCACCTATTTGTCGTATACTATTAGAGGATAACACAACCTAAGTTAAATATATCGAGCGTATGAACGTATTACTTAGACTAGCCTATATTTCTAATTTCAAGGCTGTTATTGCATTAAATGTAGAGAGCTTATTCTAGGTTGTCCAATAGTTAGGTTTAGTCAAAGTACTTAGTGCATGTTTACTTATATAGAATGGAATAAGTCATGGATGGAAATAAGTCAAGAATGATTATTCGTCATGAATTGGAATTATAAAATTTCAGCAAAGACATTTTTGGAAGAAAAAGTTGATTCCAGATGAGGGATGCCAAATACACGCCCCTCCCATGGGTATTGGATTCTAGCAAATAGATGAATCAATTCCTGATTTGGTGGTGCCCCACTTGATTCCAAAGTTCATTTTTTCCAAGTAAACACGAGAATTGGAATTGATTCTATTCCATTCAACCAAAGTAAACATGCCCTTAGTTTGATTAAATACACAAAAGGGAAAATTCGCATAACATAGCTTATTGTTGTCTAGAACTAGTAATTTCAGGCGAATATTAGGGTTTGGTGTCACAATTAATTAAACTAGTCGAGCGAGGGCATAAATTGAACTTTGAACTAGAATATATTTCATACTTCTTTTTACCTATTTTCTCTTGCAGCTTATTTTCTTTTGTTAGTAGATATTAAATTTTGAAATATCAAGCCGCTTTTCATTTATCCCCATTTATCATTTTAATTAATACACTGTAACACCCCAAATATGGTGACTGTTACAGTGTCGTGAACCCC
The DNA here is from genome assembly GCA_033398695.1 of Orobanche coerulescens. Lineage (NCBI taxonomy): Eukaryota > Viridiplantae > Streptophyta > Magnoliopsida > Lamiales > Orobanchaceae > Orobanche > Orobanche coerulescens. Next base: position 49,727,640 of record CM065816.1, on the reverse strand, counting down.
ACCGGGACCCACCAGGCGATATCACAATATGTATTTTAACATCCCATAAATGTGGTACCGAACCACAATATTAATCATAACCCCGATTTGGAGTATAAATCATATACATCAACTCGTACAACCGTACATAGGATCCAAATTCGGTATAGACCATATGAAGATGGAATATACCTTAAAAATAATAAACATTCGTCCGAAATAAAATAAAATGAAAAATCACAGTAATACATAACCGATCATCAAAAGACTCCGGGCCCCCGAACTACCACCCTTTAATACCCTTCGCCGCCATCGTGCTCTTCCTGCGCCTTGCCCTTTCCTCGCCCTGAAATACAAGTATTTCGCCCAAACCAAAGGGTCAGCTATACATGATAATAATTCTCATGGAATTATATAATTCATATACATACGGATATCAAGAAAACAATCGACTACTAAATATACCCCTCGGGCGCATAAACAGTCAGTCCCAACTGTCGAACATATCCAGTCATACGAACGACCAAACAACATGGCTCAAGACGGACGTCACAGTACGCCCAATCCGGAAATGTGTCCGTGCACATGTCCACCCCATATACGGAATCCAGAATATACGTGGGGCGATGTACCTAATTAGCCTCACGAACTACGTCTTGTCTACACGGTCCAATGCGGAAACATCCACGCATGACCATCAAGTCCCGACTAAAAATCCTACACATAAGCAATCGTCACACAGATATGACTCCAGAGATGTCACGATGCAACATGACAACGAAACTCAATGAATTGCACATTTATCAAAGAATCGAACAACTCACCGAAGTGACAACAAAGCTCAACGAGACCAACGGTATCAAAGGCGATAAACTTCGGAATACAATCCCACCACAAAACGGTGACACGATCAAAGACATCACCATATCATGAATCATAGATTCACATAACATTGCATATACACGAAACGCATAGTATTTGTTGGGAATGCTTTGCATCCAGCGTCCTCACCTTCGACTCGGGAGAACGTAACTGGCTGGGCTTAACATCACGACCCGTGGCATCCTAGTGGTGCAGCCCCTCATGTCCGCCTGTCGCTTAGTACGGGGCTCTGCACTGCCACTAGAAAGTGGTTAAATGAATTTATTTGGACTACTCATACCAACAAGATGCATCTTCTTTTCTGGTATCCATCTTATGGAAACTCTAAAGTTAAGCGTGCTTGGCCTGGAGTAGTTATGGGATGGGTAACCCCCTGGGAAGTTTCTAAGGTGGGCATGAGTGAGGACAAAGTGCGCTAGAAAAGACTCATGTTGGTGAGGACAGTCTTCATCATTTTCAGGGACCTACAATTGGTATCGGAGCGAGGCGCAGGTTCGAGTCTTCTGGCAGACGCTGGGGGGATTGTTGGGAATGCTTTGCATCCAGCGTCCTCACCTTTGACTTGGGAGAACGTTACTGGACGGGCTTAACATCCCGACCCGCGGCATCCTAGTGGTGCAGCCCCTCATGTCCGTCTGTCGCTTAGTACGGGGCTCTGCACTGCCACTAGAAAGTGGTTAAATGAATTGATTTGGACTACTCATACCAACAAGATGCATCTTTTTTTCTGGTATCCATCTTATAGAAACTCCAAAGTTAAGCGTGCTTGGCCTGGAGTAGTTATGGGATGGGTGACCCCCTGGGAAGTTTCTCTGGTGCGCGTGAGTGGGGAAAAAGTGCGCTAGAAAAGACTCGTATTGGTACAGTGAGGACAGTCTTCATCATTTTCAGGGACCTACAATATTCACAAGAATTCAACCATCATTATAACCAAGTAAGATAACTTGCCTCAATCCCGTAGACGAATAGCCCTTCTTCAAACGAACGAACATTTGGAATCCTCGACTTTTAATACTCACTCAAACGAGCAACCCTGAACGAAACATAACTCATTCAACAACACATTCATGCAATAAAGATATCAATTCCTAAGAAACGACATCCGAAATATCATTCAAGTCATTCTTCCAATTCCAACGAAGATCCCATATTCTTACTAATGAATTATGATACACCAAGTTCGTCTTTAAAAACCGATTTTACCAAGTTATTTAGGTTCATCCACATTTACGTCTTCGATTTTACAAGGATCGTTGTAAATGAATTTGGACACTAATCCTATAGTATCATTATCACTCATAATCATTATATTCATCCTAAGAATGCTATCAATGTATTAATATGATGTTCAACACCTTTTTAAGTTATCAACACATCTGATGAATTTGAATATATATAAAGGTATTGTTTGTGTTCTACTAAATTCTATTACTATCCCTTAAAGAAACTGCTCAAACATAGTTATATCATTTAAAATGTTTGGAACTCTAAACAAAACATCATTCAATCTTGTAACATAGCGTTTAGACAATCCATTTCATCGGCTTATCAAATTCATCACGAATGTATCAATTCCATAAGGCCAAAACATAGTCCCATGTTATCTCTCAAGGATTAACTAAACATTCAAGACATGATTAGAATCTAACACTTCTAAGCATCAAGGAATCCTCACTTACAAGTCCAAAGTGTCAAGATCGAAATCAGCTTCCTATTGTCATGTTAATAATCAGGTTTTGGTCCAACATAATCAACACAATTATGTTATGACAACTTTCAACCATTAAGAAGTGATACGAATACCCTTATCTTGTTCTTCACTTAGTTTGATCATGATTCTAATAACTATCATACTTATACTAGATTATTCTAACATTATACAAAGTGTTTATTGCTAATATCATCATAGACATGGATTCAGTACGAGTTTAAAAAAAAAACAGCCTCAGAAATGAAGAACAACACCAAGACTCCAAGAACACTCTTCAAACTTCTAATCACCAAGCCACAATCCAAGTGACGAAGCTCCAACACAAGATGAAAGGAGTAGAAATTGATATAACAAGGTGGGGGATCGGTTTTTAGAAGGAGGGTTTGAGTTGGATCGTGCAGAAAAATGAAAGGCAAGTCATACCTTTATAACCCGTATTAAGCATTACGTACACTATAGCCAATACTTAACGTACGTTAAGAACATTACCTACGTAACTCTACGGGCATTACGTACATAACGAATCCCCAGATGCTACTGACTCAAAACACATATGTTATTACGTACGTCATCAAAATTAACGTACGCAAGGCTCTCGTACATTACGTACGCTAATGCCTAGCCATTACGTACGTAATGGCCACTGACTTGGCTGTCACGACCGAATCACCCACCACTGTCCACGTCTGGTCCCACCCGCCGAAAGGTGAGCTGCTGATTGATACACCGCATTACGTACATTAACATAGGAGTGTTACGTACGTAATGCTACATACATAGCGTACATAACGATAAAATGGTAGCGTACGCTAAGGGCAACAACAAGTCAAAAAATGAAAATTTCCAAATAACATCTAACAATCAGCTATAGTATGAACGACAAAGATCAATAATTCGATTTAACATAACTTCAACAATATACTCATTACCATAAATATGGATATGCTATGACATATGTTTGAATTATTCGAAGAATACTACAGTAAAGACGTGAGTTCAGACGGATATTACATACCCCCCCTTAAAAGGAGTTTCGTCCCCGAAACTAAGGGGTAAACAACTTGGGATATCTCTCTCGCATGCTATCCATAGTTTCCCACTTAGCCTCCTCGATTCTGTGTCTCGACCACTGAATCTTCAATAAGGGAATCGTCTTGTTCCTCAACTGTTTGACCCTCCTCTCAAGTATCCTCACAGGACGTTCTTCATATGAATGGTCATCGGCTATCTCGATCTCTTCGAATCGAATAATGTGGCTCGGGTTAGCAACATACTTCCTTAACTGAGATACATGAAATACATTGTGGATCTGACTCAAAGCTGGTGGTAACGCCAAACGATAGGCTAGGTCGCCTACACGTTCCAAAATCTCAAATGGACCAATATATCTCGGGCTCAGCTTGCCTCTCTTCCCAAAACGGAAAACACCTCGAGTCAGGGACACTTTTATTAGTACATGATCACCAACCTCAAACTCGAGTGGTCAACGACGATTATCTGCTTACGATTTCTGGCGGCCCTGAGACGTTAATAGACGACTCTTCATCAGAGAAATCTTCTCGCGGGCTACTAACAACATATCAGGCTCCGTACCCACTGATTCGGACAAGTCGTCCCAATACAAAGGGGACCTACAACGACGGCCATACAATGCCTCATAAGGTGCCATCTTAATCGAAGCATGCCAACTGTTATTATAGGTGAATTCCACCAACGGTAGTTGGGCTTCCCAGTCGTACTTCCAATCGAGAGCACACGCCCTCAACATATCCTCCAGAGTTTGAATAGTCCTCTCAGACTGATTGTCGGTCTGAGGATGAAATGTCGTACTGAAGTTCAACTGTGTACCCATCGCATGATGAACCGCCTTCCAAAAATGTGACACGAACCATCCGTCACGATCTGATACAATACTCTTAGGGGTACCATGCAGCCTCACAATCTCTTTAATGAATAACTGGTCCAATCTATCGGGACCCCACGTATCCTTAATCTCCAAGAAGTGGGCTGATTTGGTCAATCGATCCACAATCACCCAAATCGTATTCATACCTCGATGGCTTGTCGGCAAGCTAGTAATAAAATCCATCGATATATTCTCCCATTTCCACTCGGGAATCGGGAGCGGTTTCAGCATGCCCGCTCGTCGCTGATGCTCAATCGTGACCTGCTGATAGGTTAAACACCTCGAAACGAATTCTGCAACTTCCCGTTTCATATTACTCCACCAATAATAGAGCTTCAAATCCTTATACATTTTGTTCGATCCCGGGTGGATGGAATATGGGGTAGCAGGAGCCTCCTTCAAAATAGTATTCCTCAACTCTTCATCCGCCGATACACATACACGATTTTTGAAATGTATTAGTCCATCCTCGTGAACCAAAAATCCAGGGGCTTTCCCCTGATCTACTTCTTCCCTAATTCTAGATAAGAGCGGGTCCGTCATTTGTTTCGTCCTGATTATCTCGTCAAGGGACGATGAAATATCAAGCTTGCAAAGTTTTCCCTGAATGCGATGTAACCAGACCTAAATCTCCAGCCTCATGAACTCTATCTGCAATTCTCTCTAAAGAGTCAAGCGGGCAAGTATCTGCTCTTGTGCTATTTTACAACTCAAGGTATCGGCAACCACATTTGCCTTTCTTGGATGATAAAGGATCTCGATATCATAGTCTTTGATTAGCTCTAGCCATCTTCTCTGTCTCATATTCAACTCCTTCTGAGTAAAACTATACTTCAGGCTCTTGTGGTCCGTAAAAATCTGATAGGTAACTCCGTACAGATAGTGACGCCAGATTTTCAAAGCAAACACCACGGCGGCTAACTCCAAATCATTGGTCGGGTAGTTGACCTCGTAAGGTCGTAACTGTCTAGATGCATAGGCAATCACTTTCCCATTCTGCATTAATATGAAGCCAAGGCCCTGTCTCGACGCATCACTATACCACGAATCCTTTCGTTCCTTTCGGTAGAACCAAAACAGGTGCTGAAGTCAATCGACTCTTGAGTTCATAAAAACTTTGCTGACATGCTTCCGACCATAAATATTTCTTATCTTTCCTCAATAGATTAGTCATCGGTTGAGCAATTTTAGAAAAATCTTCCACGAATCGTCGGTAATAGCCTGCTAGACCTAGGAAACTACAAACTTCCTTCACGCTCTTCAGAGGTAGCCAGTCTCGGATAGCTTCTGTCTTCTGTGGGTCTACTCTCACCCCATCTGCTGATATCACATGCCTAAGAAAAAATAACTTCAGGCATACAGAATTCACATTTAGAAAAATTTTCCATAGAGTTGTTCCCGCCTTAACGCATCGAGAACCTGACTGAGGTGATACTCATGCTCTTCATGGTCAAGAGAGTAAATCAGAATGTCTTCAATAAAAACGACTACAAAACGATCCAGATAATTAATAAAAACTCTATTTATCAACTCCATGAACACTGCCGGTGCATTAGTCAGTCTGAATGGCATGACAACGAACTCACAATGCCCATAACGAGTACGAAAAGTTGTCTTCGGAATGTCAGACTCTCGAATCCTCAACTGATGGTACCCGGATCTTAAGTCGATCTTGGAAAATACAGCGGCGCCTTGGAGATGATCCATCAAATCATCAATACGAGGTGATGGATATTTGTTCTTGATTGTTACCTTGTTCAGCTCACGGTAATCAATACACAAATGCAGAGATCCATCTTTCTTCCGTACAAATAACACCAGCGCTCCCCAAGGGGATGCACTAGGTCGAATGTAGCCCTTTTCAGTCAACTCCTCAAGCTGGCTTTTCAACTCTTGCATCTCGGTCGGTGCCATGCGATATGGTGATTTTGAAAGCGGGGACGTTCCTGGATCCAACTCGATGGTGAATTCTACCTCCCGATGTGGGGGTAATCCTGGTAACTCATCTGGAAATACATCTGGGTAGTCTCAAAATACCAGAATATCGGTCAACTCAATTGGTCGGTCGGTCGTCTTGGTCATGTAGCACCAATAACCAACACACCCTTGATTCAGCAGTTTCAATGCCTTCATTGCGCTAATAACTCTCCCGGAATGACTGAGATTATCACCCTGAAAAATACACTCAACACCATCATCAGCTATGACGATCACTATTCTCTTACGGACACTAAGTACGGCATCATGACGATCCATCCAATCGATACCCAAGATCACATCATATTTAGGTAAATCGACCACAACCAAGTCTGAAAACCACTCACGGTCGTTCATGCAAATCGGACAGTTCTGTACTTCACGATTCCCAACAATTCTTCTACCATCGGGTAGGCCAATGACATAAGGTTCACAATCGGTAACATGATCTAATTGCAAACGACTCAAACAAGAAGTAGACAAAAAGGAGTGTGAAGCACCAGTATCAAAAAGGACACAAATGGGTTGAGAGTGGATCTCGAGAGTACCTGCAATCATGCTGGCTTCGGGATCGTCGGCCTTATTCATCTCATAAACTCTGGGTTTTGCAACTCCGGTACCAGGTGCACCAGCTTGATTTCCTCGACATATCCCTTTGTTTGCCCCGGTAGTCTGATAAGACGTGAACGGAGGTACATGGTCCTGAACAGAAGACTGTACTAGAGCAAGAGATGCTACTCGAGCACGCCCGAGTCCACCCTTGCAATAGCGAGCACGATGTCCATTTTTCCCACAAGTATAGCATGCGACGGCTGGCTTCGGGCATTTGGAGATAATGTGCCCATGGTCCCCAGAGTTATAGCATATGATAGGTGAGCTGATCGCTCGATAGTGTGATCCGGTCGGCTTCGAAGCCGTAGGTGGCCGCTCAGAAGGATTTGGTACAGACTGGGGCTTTCGGAACGTCCCCCGATTATTATCTGCCTGGGTCTTGTTCCTGGATCTTTTGCTGGAGGACTGGGGCTGCTTCTTGGAAATCTCCTTCGCAGTGAGTTCGTATTCCATGGCTTTCTCGATGAATTCCGGTAGGGTCGTACAGTGGTGATTAAGTAACTGCATCCTTATCCGGGGTTTTAGCCTCTTGAGGAAACAGTTGATCTTGTCGGCTTCCGTACGGACAACTGACGTAGTAAAAGGAAGAAGTGCCTGGAATTTCTCGGCAATATATAGTACATCCTCATCCTCAGATGGATCGGGGTTCAACAACTCTGACAATTTGGCCTCACGGAGTGGTGCGGGATAGTAACGATCTAACATAAGATTCTTGAATTCTTCCCAAGTACTCGTGTCATCAGTAGGCCTCACAGAAAGCCACCAAGTATGGGCACCCTTACTAAGGCAGTAAGCCACCACGGCAACTTGGTTCTCTTCTGGGCATCCCACCATCTCGAACAGTTTCTCGAAATTCTCTATCCAGTGTACTATGTCAGCAGGCTCAGAAGAGCCTTCAAAGGTCAGAGGTCGCTGTCACGATATGTCACTAATGATCCGGCTCACGATTCCGTCGTGCACCGGAGGCGGAGGCTGTTGTCCCTGTTGTTGTCCATTTGTAGCATTCCTCTGCATAGCTTCCATCATCTGACCCATTTGGGTCATCTGGGCCATCATGCCCTGCATAATCACATAAGGGTCGACATGGGCACCCTCATGCCGTTTGGTGTGGTGGGACTGACTCCTAGTAGGTGAATCACTCCCCGCCGAGCTTTGTCCCCCATTCGAACGCGTGTTAGCACGTGGCCTCGGGATTCGGCCCCTTCCACGGCCTCGACCCCCTCTGCCATGGCCCCTCAAATTACGTTCCATACTAAAAGGATCAAACAATAATCGTAATCACAGTTCAATTTACATTCTTACGGCTAGATTACGAATTTATGCTAAGTTATTAGCAATAATGGAACTATATATTCAAGAAAAAAATTGCGAGTATCACACAAAATATCATATCGTCGTCAAATCGAAATAGTTTCGATTACTTGCTCAATTTAGGATTTCCTCAGAAAATCAAATCGATGAATCTTACCACACATCCTCGAATGCCAAGATCGACAAAGAGATCGATTCGTCATCAATATTATGCCAGTAATCAAATCATGGCTCATGAGAAACATACCATATTCGACGGGTCAGGCGCTTGCACAGGTCACACGTGGCACGAAGGTTTCTTGATGCTAGTTCGATCTACAATGACTCAAAAAGAAAAAGACTCTCGCTCCGATACCATCTTCTGTAACACCCCAAATATGGCGACTGTTACAGTATCGTGGACCCCCACCAGGACCCACCAGGCAATAACACAATATGTATTTTAACATCCCATAAATGTGGTACCGAACCACAATAGTAATTATAACCCCGATTTGGAGTATAAATCATATACATCAACTCATACAACACATGATCCAAATTCGGTATAGACCATATGAAGATGGAATATACCTTAAAAATAATGAACATTCGTCCGAAATAAAATGAAATGAAAAATCACAGTAAGACATAACCGATCATCAAAAGACTCGGGGGGCCCGAACTAGCACCCTTCAATACCCTTCGCCGACATCATGCTCTTCCTGTGCCTTGCCCTTTCCTCGCCCTGAAATACAAGTATTTTGCCCAAACCACAGGGTCTGCTATACATGATAATAATTATCATGGCATTATACAATTCATATACATACGGATCTCAAGGAAACAATCGACTACTGAATATACCCCTCGGGCGCATAAACAGTCAGTCCCAACTGTCAAACATATCCAGTCGTACGAGTGACCAAACAACATGGCTCAAGACGGACGTCACAGTACGCCCGATCCGGAAATGTGTCCGTGCACATGTCTACCCCGTATATGGAATCCAGAATATACATGGAACGATGTACCTAAGTAGCCTCACAAACTACGTCTCGTGTGCACCGTCCAATGCGGAAGCATCCACGCATGACCATCAAGTGCCCGGCTAAAAATCCTACACATAACCAATCGACACGCAGATATGACTCCATAGATGTCACGATGCAACATGACAACGAAACTCAACGAATTACAGATTTATCAAAGAATCGAACAACTCACCGAAGTGACAACAAAGCTCAACGAGACCAACGGTATCAAAGGCGATAAACTTGGGAATACAATCCCACCACAAAACGGTAACACGATCAAAGACATCACCATATCATGAATCATAGATTCACAGAACATTGCATATACACGAAACGCATAATATTCACAAGAATTCAACCATCATTATAACCAATCAAGATAACTTGCCTCAATTCCGTAGACGAATAGCCCTTCTTCATATGAACGAATAGTCGGAATCCTCGACTACTAATACTCACTCGAACAGGCAACCTTGAACAAAACATAACTCATTCAACAACACATTCATGCAATAATGATATCAATTCCTAAGAAACGACATCTGAAATATCATTCGAGTGATTCTTCTAATTCCTACGAAGATCCCATATTCTTACTAACGAATTATGATACACTAAGTTCGTCTTTAAAAACCGACTTTACCAAGTTATTTAGGTTCATCCACATTTACGTGTTCGATTTTACAAGGATCGTTGTAAATGAATTCGGACACTAATCCTATAGTATCATTATCACTCATAATCGTTATATTCATCCTAAGAATGCTATCAATGTATTAATATGATGTTCAACACCTTTTTAAGTTATCAACACATCCGGTGAATTTGAATATATAAAGGTTAAGTTTGTGTTCTGCTAAAATCCATTACTATCCCTTAAAGAAATTGCTCAAACCTAGTTATATCATTTAGGATGTTTGGAACTCTAAACAAAACATCATTCAATCTTGTAATAATCATTTACAGGATGTTAACATAGCGTTTAGATAATCCATTTCATCGACTTATCAAATTCATCACGAATGTATCAATTCCATAAGGCCAAAACATAGTCCCATGTTATCTCTCAAGGATTAACTAAACATTAAAGACATGATTAGAATCTAACACTTCTAAGCATCAAGGAATCCTCACTTACAAGTCCAAAGTGTCAAGATCGAAATCAGCTTCCTATTGTCATGTTAATAATCAGGTTTTGATCTAACATCACAATTATGTTATGAAAACGATCAACCATTAAGAAGTGATACTAATATCCTTATCTTGTTCTTCACTTAGTTTGATCATGATTCTAATAACTATCATACTTATACTTATAAACGATCAACCTTGGAAATGAAGAACAACACCAAGACTCCAAGAACACTCCTCAAACTTCTAATCACCAAGCCACAATCCAAGTGACGAAGCTCCAACACAATATGGAAGGGGTAGAAATTGATTTAACAAGGTGGGGGATCGGTTTTTAGTGGGAGGGGTTGAGTTGGATCGTGCAGAAAAATGAAAGGCAAGTTATACCTTTATAACTCGTATTAAGTATTACGTACGCTATAGCTAACACTTAATGTACGTTAAGAACATTACGTACGTAACTCTACGGGCATTACGTACGTAACGAATCCCCAGATGCTACTGACTCAAAACACATATGTTATTACGTATGTTGTCAAAATTAACGTACGTAAGGCTCTCGTACATTACGTACGCTAATGCCAAGCCATTACGTATGTAATGGCCGTTGACTAGGCTGTCACGGCCGAATCACCGACCACTGTCCACGTCTGGTCCTACCCGCCGAAAGGTGAGCTGCTGATTGATACACCACATTACGTACGTTAACATAGGAGTGTTACGTACAAAACGCTACATACATAGCGTACGTAACGATAACATGGTAGCGTACGCTAAGGGCAACAACAAGTTAAAAAATGAAATTCTCCAAATAACATCTAACAATCAGCTATAGTATGAACGAAAAAGATCAACAATTCGATTTGACATAACTTCGACAATATACTCATTACAATAAATATGGATATGCTACGACATATGTTCGAATTATTCGAAGAATACTACAATAAAGACGTGAGTTCAGACGGATATTACATACATAATAATTATAATTTAATTCACGCTCCTCGTGGGACCGATCCTACTTGAAGCTACCACTAGTTAGTGGAGAAAAGTTTAGAAAAAATATAAATTCTAAATTTGTCATCCTGCGATATTGCGGTATGTGGGTGTGCATGTATATTTATTGAGGTCCGTAAGGATAAGTCCACGAAGTTATTTCTTGGGATTCTTATGTGTACGTTCTGTGGATAGATGTGTGCCTTTGTAGGATTCTTTGAGGTCTTGAGATGAAAATTGTGTATCTTTCTGTGTGATCCGTGTTTTGATAAATTATACTACCTCCGTTCTCTTATAATTACAACATTTGGACTTTCATGCTTGCCAATGCACAACTTTGATTATTAATATCTTTGATTCCTTATTTTTAAAAATTATAAGAAGTTGATATTTTGAAAATATATTTCGAGATGAATCTAACAAGATCTCACATGACTATATTTTTTCATATGTATAAATCACAAAAGATGGTCAAAAGAGAGTATGTGAACAGTGCAATAGTCAACACGTTGCAATAATAAAGCAACGGAGGAAGTATGCGGGTGTTTGAGAATACGCGTGATGTTCTGGGAATGATTATTGTGGGTCGTGGAACTGTATAATTAGAATTTATACTGTACTGTATGATTTAAGTACTTAGTTATATATACATACATATATATATATATATATATTGATATTTTTGTAATTCTTATCGAGGCGATATTTTAGGCCAATCTCTTTATCGAGGCGATATGAGAGTTATGATGTAATATACGCATTTTTCCTTTTTTCAGTATTTTTTATTTTGGTGTATTTTTCTTTTTTGTGACTTGCTTGTAACCGTATTGATATTTCTAAAACATTTAATACGTGACTTTTTGTCATTCGAACTTGTTTCAGACTTGTTTTACTCAATTCCGCGTTTAATGTCACTTTTCGTCGCTATTTGGTTCGATTCTTGTAATCATTATTCTTGTAAACCATCTCATGTCATTATGGACGTCGTGAGATTTTGTTTGGTGTTTCGATCGTGTATCGTGTATTTCGGATGTTTTGGGCCGTTTTATAATTTCTCAAAGTTATGGGGTAATTACGTTTTTTGTTATTTTTTGAACTTTCGGGTAGTCGAAAACATGTTTTCTTTTAGCATTTAGATTCGTCGTCTCGAATTCTATGTGTTTGTATCTTCATGTTTTGTTAATCGTCGCGTTTTGATTTTCGGTTCATTCATGCCTGCTTGGAGCAGCTTGTCGGTTCTATTTTGGAAGAACCTTACGTACGTTATGGGTGGTGATTAATGTACGTTACGAGGGATATTTAGCGTATGTTAACTGCATGTGTTACGTACGTCATGGTGTTAAGAAAATTGGGCAGAGGGCTCTGTCGGCCCTTACGTACGCTATGAGCATGTTGTTACGGACGTTAGGGTGGCATCTTACGTGTGTTAAGCCAGTGGATTACGTACGTTAAATACTTCGGGGTTTTCAGGCAGTGAGCTGTGCTGAGTTCTTACGTACGCTACGGGCATGGTGTTACGTACGTTAACCTGTTAACGTACGTTGACCATGCCATCTTAACGTACGTTAGCCGCTGCGGGTATAAGTACCCGTGAGTTGACTGAGTTCAATCATTTCCATCCATCTTTTCTCCTTCTCCATTTTTGAGTAATTCTTGGGCAAATTCCAGGTGATTCGAAGTCTTGTAACTTCAATCTATCCTCTTCCTTGAGTTCTTGGTGTATATTAACAACACTAACACTTGTTCTTCGTCTCCGGTCCGAGGTAAACACTTAGAACCCTATCTTTGGGTAAAATGGGGGTTTTCGGGTATTTGTCCGATTTGCTTCGTGTTGTTGATTAATTCATGTTGTATATGATTAATCCTTGTGTATCCCTTGTTTCCCTACAAATTCATGTTAAAGTTTGTGGTATTTGTGAAATCGAGAGGGTTCGGTTGCAACCTGACCTCGTTGTTGTTTTTATATGAATTTATATGAATCGTAGGTGGGTTTTCGGGTGTATTCTGTTTTCGTACTCGTGTAGAATTGGTTGTGATTGTATTCTTTGAATCGTTAGGTTTGTGGTTGTCGGTTCCTAGCGAGCGTGGTTGATTTTTCTGTTCATTTCGTCGTCAATTTCTCAAGGCAGGCATTCTTGTGAAATCCTTATGCTTAACATGAAATGGTAATGTATATGTGTGTGGTTTGCTCACTCCGGGAGGGTCCGATGGGGACTTAGAGGAATCTGCGATTTCGCTCCTGATTCACGAGCTTGTTTCAATAGCTAGTCCGGGAGGGTCCGTAGAGGCCTCAGATGGGACCTGTGATCTAGTCCCAGTCCTAGGCGAGTCATGTGCCTGATTTTTAACTATCGCCAATACGGGAGAGCCCATAGATGTAATATCTGCATTTTTCTTTTCCCAGTACTTTCTTGACTTGGTGCTTTTCTTGCCTTGGTGGCTCGTGAGTGACCGTATTTGTATCTCGATAATACTTATTTTCGGATTTGTTTTACTCAATTCCGCAATTTCTAACTTCTCTGTCGCTTATTGATCTGATTCTCGTAATTGTTGTTCGGAACCGCCGTTTCGGGGATGCCGTGAATCCATTGTATGTTATCATGCATATTGTGTTGTTCCGTTTGATGCTTCGGTAGTGTTTCCGTATTTTGGACCGTTGTTACCCTGTGCCTAACGCGCGCTAATATTATTGTATAGCGCACGCTAAGCATCCTTCAGTAGTGTACGCTACGCTTGATTGGTAGCGCGCGCTAGCGAGTCAGTCCAGTACTGGACAGATTACTCCTAGACTCGGTCAGGTGCCTAGGTAGCGCACGCTATGGCCGATAGCACGCGCTACCGAGACGCTGTTAGCGCATGCAGATTGGCCGGTAGCGCACGCTAACGGGGTCAGGTGAGTACTGGGAAGTTTGCTTCTAGATTCGGCTGATGTCCAGATAGTGCACGCTATGGCCGATAGCGCGCGCTACCGAGAGGCTATTAGCACATGATATATTTTTGGTAGCGTACGCTAACGGTCCAGAACTTTAGGTCCTGGACTAGGGTGTTAACTTTCTGGACTGGAGTTTCGCCCGTTAGCGCACGCTAACTTTTAAAAGTTAGCACACACTAACGCCCCGTGGCTATAAAAACCAGGGAGTTGACCCGGAACAGCTCACTTTTTCTTCTTTCTTTCTTCCACCACGAGCTAGGCGATTCGGGCAACTTGGGCGATTGGAGTGGGGCGATTTTCATCATTTATTCATGATCTTGAGTCATAACACCAGATTATCATCATTCAATCATCTTCTACCTCCTGAATCGAGGTAAATCTCTTAGAACCCTACTTTTGGGTAATTTGGAGGTTTTTTCGTTTTTGTCTGATTTGTTCCGTATTGTTGATTAATTCATGATGAATATAATTAATTTTATTGGTATTCTTGGTTTCCCTACAGATTCATGGTATATTTCGTAGTTTTTGCGTATTCGAGAGGGTTTGGTTGTGGTCCGCCCTCGTTGTTGTTGTTAAACGAATATACGTGAACCGTAGGCGGGTTTTCAGGAGTATTTCAATTCCGTATTCATTTGGAATTGGTTGTGATCGTATTCTTCGAATCGTTAGGTTCGGTTTCGTTGGTTCCTAACGTTCGTCGGTGCTTTTCCTTTCTGTTCGTTGCGTCGTCAATTATTCAAGGCAAGTATTTTTGGAAACCTTTTATGCTTAACATGAAATGGTAATGTATATTGTGTGTGCTTTACTCACCTAGGGAGGGTCTGACGGGGCCTCGAGGGAATCTATGACTTCACTCTGGATTCACGAGTTTGTTTCACTAGCCAGCTCGGGAGGGTCCTTAAAGGCCTCGAGTGGGATTTATGGCTTCGTCCCGGTCCTAGGTGATGCCTGTGCGTGATTTGTTTTATGATTGCGGCCGGCTCGGGAGGGTCCTTAGAGGCCTCGAGTGGGATTTGTGGCTTCGTCCCGGTCCTAGGCAAATGTGATTGACTGTTTATTTCTGGAAAAGACATGTCTGGTTTTGGTTTCGAAATGATTTGATGCATTGTACTATGAAATGTGTAAGCGAATGGTTTGCCTTGATTACTTGTACTAGCGTAATTGCTAACCCCTTTGGGGACCCGTTTCGGGGAAATTCTTGTTATGGATTTCAGGTTATGATCGATTAGACGACGGCCCAGGGACAAGATGAGGATCTTTGGCCAAGGTCGTTGACATGTGCAGTTGAGTCCTTTTATTCCCGTTGTTTCATTCGATGTGGTTGTTATTTATTTTCTAAACTAATATATTGTACTCGCGAGTGCTTAGGCTTTTCTCTTCGAATTGTGATTGTTATTTGTTGGAGCTACTATATTTGTCGGTTGATGTTTATTTCGCCGGTTGTTCTGGGTGTGTTGTTATTTGTGGTATTGGTAATGTGTGTTTCCTTGCTAACCGAGACGGTTAGTCGAGGAGTGTTTTCTTGTTTTAGCCTGGTGGGTCCCACGTAGGGGTCCACGGTGCTGTAATATACTTCGAATATCTCGGGGTGTTACAGAAAATGGTATCAGAGCGCTAGGTTTATGGATACCTAGGCTTGTCGCTTATTTGGGTCTAGTTGTGTTTTGTGTTGCACATTGTCACACCGCTTCCAGCATTTTGGTACTTCCAGTGCTCGTAAGTTTTCCTTACTCGATTCTTTATTTTCTCGTAACATAGTTCCGTTTCCTGAATTGTGGATGTTTTCCTCTCTTACTTATCATCGAGTTGCTTTTGCTACCTCTTAACACCAGTATGGATGCTGGAAGAGGCCGTGGTCGTGGTCGTGGACACGGCCGGGGACGTGGGGCATCCGGTGGGGCGGCCACGTCGCATTCTTCAGGAGCCGGCAGCACCGGTGACCAACATAGCCATGTTTCTTCCCAAGATGGCGCTGACCTAGGTGTTGCGGCTGTTATGCAACAAATGGTGAACCAAATGGCGGCGATAGCCTAGGCGGTTCAGAATCCGACCCATGTTGCTTGGGACGGGGCTGACCGTTGGCTTCAGGATGTCATCAAGATGCATCCTCCTCAGTTCACGGGAGCCTCTGACCCGATTGGCTGGGAAGGCTGGATCAAGGAGATATCCAAAGTCTTCGTTTCCACCAACTGTCCCGAGGACCGCAAGGTCCCAATTGCCCAATATTTGCTCATTGGGGACGTTACTGATTGGTGGGAGGCCGTTGGGCCTAAGGATCACGTTGCTTCGTGGGCAGATTTTAAGGATCTGATGGAGACTGAGTATTGCCCATGGCCGGCTAGACAGGCTCGAGTCCATGCCTTCTATGATGCTCAACCGTGGGATATTCCTGTCTCCCAAGCTATTGCCGATTTCAACAAAGAGTTGGGTTATGTGAAGACCCAAGTTGTCGAGGAGAGCGACAAAATTTTTCATTTTTCCAGACGGATGAAGCCGATGGGACTATATGTCAGGCTCAATGCACTACGTTGAAGGATTACCAGAGTCGAGCTCTTGCCTATGATATGTCCGTGACGGCCAGTACGGCGGTTCGGGAGAGTAAGAAACAGAAATCCGCTGGAAATTTTTCGGGTCACAAGGGTGGAGGCCAGCAGAAATTTCAATCTACGAGTGTCCCTGCGGGTGGTTCGGCTCATTTTTCTGGGAGTCCTCGAGGTGCTGCTAGAACCTCTGTTCGTGAACTTAAATGCTTTAACTGCGGCAAGTCGGGCCATCGGAATCGGGAGTGTCAACGTCCGCCTTTGACTTGTCATACTTGTGGTCAGTCGGGCCACAAGGCTTTCTTTTGTGAGCGGGTAGGACAGCTTCTTGGCGCTCAGACTTCTTTTCCAGCACCTAGAGAGCCGAGTGTGAACCAGGGCTCGTTTGCCCCGCAGCCTCCACCGAGTGCCAGCCAGGGGAGAGGTAGGGGTCAATCCGCTAGAGGGGGAGCTTCCAGTGTCGGCTCTGCCCCTCCACGTATCTATAAGATGAGGAGGGCCGATGATCCAGCGGCCACCGTGGCGACAGGTACCGTTCACATCTATTCTCATCCTGTTAGTGTGCTTTTTGATTCGGGTGCTACGCATTCTTTCATTTATCTGGAGTGTGTGCGCCGTTTGAGTCTTGACTGTTTGTCGCCCTGCGAGCCTTTCATCGTTAAACTCCCTAGCGGTGATAGAATCATTGGCGATCGAGAGGTCCGAGACTGTTCTATTTTATTTGTGAGAGGGACTGGCTCTCTAATCTTATTGTTGTGGGTATTAAGGGCGAGGATTTGATTCTCGGGGATGATTGGCTCGAGCAGCATGGTGCAATCATGAACTACCGCACGAGGATCATTACCATGTTAGCCGAGGACGGCACCGAGCACTCTTTCGCGGGGCGAAAGAGAAACCAGAAGTTCATTATTAATACCTTAAAGGCAATGAGACTCTTGCGAAAGGGGTGTACTGGTTATTGGTGCTACACCTTGAAGGTGGAGAGTGGTGGAGTCGAGCTTTCATCGATCCCAGTGGTTAATAAGTTTCCTAACGTCTTTCCTGACGAGTTACCAGGATTCCCACCGGACCGTGAGGTAGAGTTTGCTATTGAGTTAGAGCCGGGTGCCGCTCCAATTTCGAAGGCGCCGTATCGCATGGCACCTTCAGAGATGGCCGAGTTGAATAAGCAGTTGAGTGAGCTTCTTTAATCGGGATATATTCGACCGAGCGCTTTGCCTTGGGGTGCACCGGTTATGTTTGTTCAGAAAAAGGATGGTTCACTGCGTTTGTGTATCGACTACCGCGAGCTAAAAAAGGTGACCATCAAGAACAAATATCCTCTGCTGAGGATTGATGACTTGTTCGATCAGTTGCAGGGAGCTGCAGTATTCTCGAAGATCGACTTGAGATTGGGTTACTACCAGCTTCGGGTGAAGGAGTCCGACGTTCCGAGAACAGCTTTTCGGACGAGATACGGACACTATGAGTTTGTAGTTATGCCTTTCGGGTTAACTAATGCGCCGGCGGTGTTCATGCAGTTGATGAACAAAGCCTTTATTGAATATTTGGATAAGTGTGACGTCGTCTTCATTGACGATATCCTTATGTATTCGAGGAACGAGGAGGAACACGCGTATCATTTGTGAGTAGTGTTGGACATTTTGAGGACCGAGCAACTCTATGCAAAGTTCTCGAAATGTGAGTTCTGGCTGAAGGAAGTGATGTTTCTAGGTCACGTGATTTCAGCCGAGGGTGTTCGTGTGGACCCACAGAAGGTTTAGGCAGTGCTGGATTGGGCACCGCCTAAAAATGTGAAGGAGGTCCATAGTTTCTTGGGTTTAGCTGGCTACTACCATAGGTTCGTCGAGGGTTTTTTCGAAACTAGCTCGGCCACTTACACAGTTGCTACAGAAGTCCGAGAAGTTTGTCTGGAATGACGAGAGGCAGTCAAGTTTTGAGGAGCTAAAGAGGTTTTTGACTTCAGCCCCGATTTTGGCGTTGCCATGTGGCAATGAGGGTTTCGCCGTTTATAGCGATGCTTCGGGCCAGGGTCTTGGGTGCGTGTCGATGCAGCACGGCAAGACTATCGCGTTTGCGTCGAGACAGTTGAGGCCATATGAGCTTAAATACCCTACTCACGACCTGGAGCTAGCGGCAGTTTTTTTTGCGCTCAAGATTTGGCGTCACTATCTTTTTGGCTCTGCATGTCAGATTTTTACCGATCATAAAAGTCTGAAATACATATTTACTCTGTGGGAGTTGAATATGAGGCAGAGGAGATGGTTAGAGTTGATTAAGGATTATGATCTCGAAATCCTTTATCGTCCGGGCCAGGCGAACATTGTGGCCGATGCCTTGAGTCAGAAACCTGTCTCGTTGCGGACAATTGAGATCCTTACATCTCAATCGGAGCTCCAGCGGGATTTGATTAGGTTGAGTGTTGAGATTTTGTTACCGGGAGCCGTTGGGCAACTCTGTGCTTTAGAGATTTCGTCATCTCTGATCGATGAAATTAAACTGAAGCAGTTAGAGGATCCGATGATTATCCAAATCTGAGAGAATGTTCTTAAGGGAAAGTCTCCTGGGTTTGTGATTCATGAAGATGGTGTATTAAGATTCCAGAGTCGTCTGTGTGTGCTGAACGACTCGGAATTGAGGCAGAGTATTTTATGTGAGGCCCATGCTACACCTTACTCTGTTCATCCCGGTTCGAGTAAGATGTACAAGGACCTGAGAAGGAATTTCTGGTGGAATGACATGAAGGAGGGGGTTGCACAGTTTGTAGCTAGATGTTTGACTTTTCAGCAAGTCAAAATCGAGCATCAACAACCGGCCGGGTTGTTGCAGTCACTTCCTGTTCCGGAATGGAAATGGGAAGATATATCAATGGATTTCATCACGAGTTTGCCGAGATCGAAATCGGGCATGAATATGGTTTGGGTGATTGTTGATCGCCTAACCAAGTCGGCACATTTTCTGGGCATCAAGGATATTTGGGGCCCGGAGAAGTTGGCTCATGTGTTTATTGCGTAGATTGTGAGGCTTCACGGTACTCCGAAGTCTATTGTTTTGGATCGAGATGGCCATTTTGTATCGCACTTTTGGCAGGCGGTGCATAGGGCGTTGGGTACTCGTTTGCGTTTGAGTACCTCTTTTCATCCTCAGTCAGATGGACAGTCGGAGCGCACTATCCAGACGTTTGAGGATATGTTACGTGCTTGTGCTCTCGACTGGAGTAGTGACTGGGAGGAGCATTTGCCATTGATCGAATTCACGTACAACAATAGTTGGCAAGCGTCAATTCGGATGGCACCGTATGAGGCGCTTTATGGGCGGCGTTGTCGATCGCCGATTTGTTTGAACGAAGCGTCCGATTTGGTCGGGACCGAACTGGATATCGCTTTAGAGATGAGGCGGAAGGTAGAATTGATTCGAGAACGGATGTTGACTGCTCAGAGTCGACAGAAGTCGTATGCCGACGTCTGTCGTCGACCTTTGGAGTTCGAGGTGGGAGACCACGTTTTGCTAAAGGTATCGCCGATGATGGGAGTTTTCCGCTTCGGGAAGAAGGGAAAGTTGAGTCCGAGATTTATTGGACCCTTTGAGATTCTCGAGCGAGTCGGTGAGTTGGCTTACCGTTTAGCACTAACTCCGGCCTTGAGTCACGTTCATAGCGTTTTCCACGTTTCCCAGCTGAGGAAATATGTTCCGGATCCTAGTCACATCATCGACTATGGTGAGATCGATGTCGCTGAGGATATTACCTTCGAGGAGCGCCCCCTGAAAATTTTGAAGCACCATGAGAAGCGACTGAGGCATAAGTTCATCCCCTCGGTCAAAGTGCAGTGGTCCAGACATGGTGTCAAGGAAGCGACTTGGGAAACCGAGGATAGCTTGCGTGCTAGGTACCCCGAGTTGTTTGTTTCTTAAGTTTCGGGACGAAACATATTTTTAGAGGGGTAGAATATAATATCCGCGTTTTTCTTTTCCCAGTACTTTCTTGACTTGGTGCTTTTCTTGTCTTGGTGGCTCGTGAGTGACCGTATGTGTATCTCGAGAATACTTATTTTCGGATTTGTTTTACTCAATTCCGCAATTTCTAACTTCTCCGTCGCTTATTGATCCGATTCTCGTAATTGTTGTTCGGAACCGCCGTTTCGGGGTTGCCGTGAATCCATTGTATGTTATCATGCGTATTATGTTGTTCCGTTTGATGCTTCGGTCGTGTTTTCGTGTTTCGGACCGTTGTTACTCTGTGCCTAACGCACGCTAATATTATTGTATAGCGCACGCTAAGCATCCTTCAGTAGCGCACGCTACGCTTGATTGGTAGTGCGCGCTAGCGAGTCAGTCCAGTACTGGACAGTTTACTCCTGGACTCGGTCATGTGCCCAGGTAGCGCACGCTATGGCCGATAGCGCGCGCTACCGAGACGCTGTTAGCGCACGCAGATTGGCCGGTAGCGCATGCTAATGGGGTCAGGTGAGTACTGGGCAGTTCGCTTCTGGACTCGGCTGATGTCCAGGTAGCGCACGCTATGGCCGATAGCGCACGCTACCGAGAGGCTATTAGCGCACGCTACATTTTTGGTAGCGTACGCTAACGGTCCAGAACTTTAGGTCCTGGACTACGGTGTTAACTTTCTGGACTGGAGTTTCGCGCGTTAGCGCACGCTAACTTTTAAAGGTTAGCGCACGCTAACGCCTCCTGGCTATAAAAACCAGGGAGTTGACCCGGAACAGCTCACTTTTTTTCTTTCTTTCTTCCACCGCGAGCTGGGCGATTCGGGCGACTTGGGCGATTGGAGTGGGGCGATTTTCATCATTTATTCAAGATCTCGAGTCTCTAACACCAGATTGACATCATTCAATCATCTTCTACCTCCCGAATCGAGGTAAATCTCTTCGAACCCTATTTTTGGGTAATTTGGGGGTTTTTTGGTTTTTTTCCGATTTGTTCCGTATTGTTGATTAATTCATGATGAATTTGATTAATCTTATTGGTATTCTTGATTTCTATACGGATTCATGGTATATTTCGTAGTTTTTGTATTCGAGAGGGTTTGGTTTTGGTCTGCCCTCGTTGTTGTTGTTAAACGAATATACGTGAATCGTAGGTGGGTTTTCGGGAGTATTTCAATTCCGTATTCGTTTGGAATTGGTTGTGATCGTATTCTTCAAATCGTTAGGTTCGGTTTCGTTGGTTCCTAGCATTCGTCGGCGATTTTTCTTTCCGTTCGTTGCGTCGTCAATTATTCAAGGCAAGTATTTTTGGAAACTTTTATGCTTAACATGAAATGGTAATGTATATTGTGTGTGCTTTACTCACCTCGGGAGGGTCCGACGGGCCTCGAGAGAATCTATGACTTCACTCTGGATTCATGAGTTTGTTTCGCTAGCCAGCTCGGGAGGGTCCTTAGAGGCCTCGAGTGGGATTTGTGGCTTCGTCCCGGTCCTAGGTGATGCCTGTGCGTGATTTGTTTTATGATTGTGGCCAGCTCGGGAGGGTCCTTAGAGGCCTCGAGTGGGATTTGTGGCTTCGTCCCGGTCCTAGGCAAATGTAATTGACTGTTTATTTCCGGAAAAGACATATCTGGTTTTGGTTTCGAAATGATTTGGTGCATTGTACTATGAAATGTGTAAGCGAATGGTTTGCCTTGATTACTTGTACTAGCGTAATTGCTAACCCCTTTGGGGATCCGTTTCGAGGAAATTCTTGTTATGGATTTCAGGTTATGATCAGTTGGACGAGCGAGCGATGGGACAGTACGAGGATGCTAGCCAAGGTCGTTGACATGTGCACTTGAGTCCTTTTATTCCCGTTGTTTCATTCTATGTGGTTGTTATCTATTTTCTAAACTAATAGATTGTACTCGCGAGTACTTAGGCTTTTCTCTTCGAATTGTGATTGTTATTTGTTGGAGCTACTATATTTGTCGGTTGATGTTTATTTCGCCGGTTGTTCCGGGCGTGTTGTTATTTGTGGTATTGTTAATGTGTGTTTCCTCGCTAACCGAGACGGTTAGTCGAGGAGTGTTTTCTTGTTTTAGCCTGGTGGGTCCCACGTAGGGGTCAACGGAGGTGTAATATACTTCGAATATCTTGGGGTGTTACAATAGAGGCCTCGGATGGGACCAGTGTTTAGCCCCGATCCTAGGCGATTTTCAACTGTGATTATTGACTGTTTGTTTCCGGGAAGACATGTCTTGATTTTTGAAACAATTTGATGCATGTAATATGAGATGTGTAAGTGAATGGTTTGCCTTGATTACTTGTACTAGCGTAATTGCTAACCCCTTTGGGGGACCCATTTTGGGGAAATTCGTGTTATGAATTTCAGGTTGCGTTCAGCCCGTCGAGCGGGCACTGGAGCAGTACGAGGACGCTGGCCAGGGTTGGTGACGTGTGCAAATGAGTTCCTTTGTTTTAGTTGTCCATTTTAAACGTTTGTTTTCAAACTTGTAAACTGATAGATAGTACTCGTGAGTACTTAGACGTTTTAAATTGGATGATGGATTGTATACTAAATTTTATTTGTGATTTTCGGTGATGTCTGGTTTACCGGTTATTTCGGGCATTTTATTTAATTTTCGTCTTGGTGATGTGTGTTTTCTCGCTAATCGTGATGGTTAGACGAGCTGTATCAATTATTTAGCTTGGTGGGTCCCATATAAGAGTCTACGGTGCTGTAATATACCCTGAGTATCTTGAGGGTGTTACATATTATACGCTGCATCGATACTAGTTTTTCAAGTTGTATATTTGAGCTTAATTACATTGACGTGTATTCATGTTGGAGTTTTGTTCGAACGCTCCACAAACTTGGCCGACTTAGTTCAGTTAGGGTTGTACAATCATTTTAATTAAAATCATATCATATTTTTATTTTATTACACGATGCGGCAGGACACAGAGATATTTTCCTTGATTTGTATTTAACCGTGTAATGATATAACTGAAAGAAATCCTTATATATAAGTTAAGAAGAATCCTTCATAGCTTAATACTCCATTTGTCCACTAAATAGTTGCCCTTTCGAGTTTTAAGAAATTAATTCAAGGGTCCCACTTTTAGTGATTAATTTGATTGAGTTTTTTGTCTTTAATTCTTGATTAGGAAAATGACATGTAAATTGTAAATTAATCATTTAGTTTTATAAGAAAAAATTGAACAAGAACTAAAATATTGATTAATTTAAAAAACTGATAAATTTGAACAATGATTAATTTTAAATGTAGAACTGAGCAGGAAAAATAAGAGACCAAATTGTTGATGGGAAAAAAACCAATTTAAAACGCATTACATAATCAATTGGTGTGACCACATTGTTGGAGGAAATTACTCAAATAAAAATTCAAGTTTCCTACCAAAAAGTACTAAAAGGCAATTGAAAAGAGAAAATAAAAATACACTCATCATGATATTCTATACAAAGACTAAACACACTCCCAAAAAGCGTACATTCAACAATATGGCTGAAAAAAGAAAGGCCAAATTTATCCATGTCGGAAAGAAACATGGTAGCTCAGTGTCTTCTTCAAAATAGCTGCAATGAAAAACTTAGGCATGGAGCTCAAAAAGAGGCTGAACACACTTTTGGTATATGAAAAAGGACTGTCTTTACAATCTGGAAAGCAGCAAAAGAGCAGCTGGCTTCAGGAGAAACTGTCATATTTCTGTCAAAAATGAAAGGTACACAGCATAAAGATAAAATGGTTCTTGATGAAGATAAAGTTAAAACACTCTATGTGCTTGAAAGATCTTCAAATAAGAAAAATGGCATTAAAGCTTAGTGTTAACAAAAGTTTGTTGTGAAGATGGATCAAAGTGAAGCAAATAAGAGCATATACAAGCGCAATCAAGCCAACACTTACTGATCAAAACAAACTTTCTAGGCTGAGATCGAATTTGCGCAAGTTGAATCATGATTTCTCAAAATGGAGAAGTTAGATTTCATAGCCTGCACAACGTAATACACATAAATGATAAACGGTTTTATATGACCAAGACATCTGATAGGTACTACCTTCTGCCATATGAAGCAGATCCCTATAGGTCATGCAAACAACAACAACAACAACAACATCTAAGCCTTAGTCCCAAAATGATTTGGGGTCGGCTAACATGAATCAAGCTTTGAAACCGTCATTAATCGTTACATAATAACATAAAAGGAAAAAAGAGGGAAAAAGTAGAGAAAAAAGCAAATAAAAAAGAGAATGAATGTAAAAAAAAAAAAAAGAAAAAAAAAAAAAAATAAAAAAAATATAAAATGAAATAAAACAAAATAGGAATTTAAAAAAAAAAAAAAAAAAAAAAAAAGAATCAGACTCCATCCACCATCCGTATTCTTCCCCGCCACATTTGCCTCTCCATCGCCATACTTTCTCCAATTCCAAGAAACCGCATATCATTTTCAATCATCTTTATCCAAGTTTTCTTGGGTCTTCCTCTACCTTTCACAACATTACTTGTTCCCCAACTTTCTAGCCTCCTCACTGGGGCATCAATAGGTCTTCTTCTCACATGACCAAATCATCGTAATCGATTCTCCATCATCTTGTCTTCTATAGACGCAACTCTTACTTTCTCTCTGATCACCTCATTTCTGAGCCGATCCTTTTTTGTATGACCACACATCCATCGTAGCATACGCATCTCTGCCACATTTATCTTTTGAACGTGACACTGTTTTACAGCCCAACACTCGGTGCCATATAACAGCGCAGGCCTAATTGCCGTGCGGTAAAATTTACCCTTTAATCTATGAGGCATGCCAGGATCACATAAAACCCATGTGGCACTCTTCCACTTCAACCACCCTGCCTTTATTCTGTGAGCCACATCGCCATCTAGCTCTCCATCCTTTTGGATAATAGATCCAAGATACCGAAAGAAAGTGGATCCATGAACAACTTTCCATCAAATGTGATCATCCCCGCAAGTCAAAAAAAATCATCTTTGAAGTGATGCAGACCACAGAATTCAAGTGACGGGATGTCATTTTTGATGGAAAATTAAGAATTTTTTCACTACTTTGGAGCCAGTAAAAAGGAATTCAAAGAATAGATTGAAGGGCAAATTGGATTCAAAACCAATTCACGTTATCATAAATCAGTCATAAAGGAATGCATCATCAAACAGGCAGTAATTTTCTAATTTGTGTGAACTATCTAACCAATATGCAGTCATCATATAATTTATTTCTTTCATTTCACAGATTATACCTACCATTAAAGATTATACCTACCATTAAAGCTAGATGCCTCCTACTGCAATTAAATACATCATCATTCAACAGGATAATGCCAAACCTCCTATCAACCATAATGATCCTGAGTTCGTAGCTGCTGCAGATGGATTCACAATCCAATTAATCTGTCAACCACCTAATACTCCAGATTCAAATGTGAATGATCTTGGTTTTTTTAGAGCCATCCAATCATTACAAGATGACAAGTTAAAAGGTTGCTACACAGAAATTGTGAAAGTGAGGGGGAGCAACAATTACAAGATTCCACATATGAACAAAGCAAGATCGGTTAGCAATGGGACAATTCGTGAAACCATTGAAGTTGAGGAGGGACTTGTAAGGGACTGCTTGGAGTATATAAGGTTGCCTGGAAACAATGATGGTGCAAGCTACAACATTGCCCTTTTAGTCAGTGCTACTGGTTATTGGGAAAATATGGAGGAGTGACACTGAACTGTTTTTTACCAGGTTTACAGTATAAGCAACATACTAGTGCTTTTTGATTGTTGTTTAGCATGTAAACATTAGACAAGTAACTCATTTTGTGCTGTTTAGCCTCAGCAATGTAATTCACAATCATATTTTTACTGGTCTTAATCAATTTGCAGCATTGACTCTTAAGGAATTGTGCTCACCTAATATCATATCCCTCATAAAAACATCATCATAGGGTATAAAACAAACCAACAACCAATCTAACATGCCCAACACAATGCATTTAAAAAACCTCCAACCCATAATTTTGGTTCATGGGGGCGGCTTTAAATAAGTCATTGTGCTCATCTATGTCATATCCCTCAGGAAACATCATTACAGGGTATAAAACAAGGCAAGAGCCAACCTGACATGCAAAACATAGTAGATCTTGAAAACCTCAAAACCCAAAATTTTGGTTCATGGGGTTGGTTTTAAATAAGTCATTGTACTTACCTAATGTCATATCCCTCACAAAAATATCATCACAGGGTAAAGACCAAGCACATAGACACGCTTTAAACCAGCAGATCAATTGGGTTTAAAACTTCATCAGATGGTATAAGACATTCTTAGAATATTCATTCCTATGAGTATCTTTAAACCTAACAGATCAAATGCAATATCATAAAAAATCTCGACATAAGCCCAAAAAAGATGAAATAAGAACAGAAGCACCTGATTATAAAAGCATCAATACGCTAGGGCACCATATGTCTAGCAATTGAAGATTTTTTTTATTTTTTCATCGGACCACTCATATCAGATAAATTGGGTGGTTCTTCTGCGACGAAGCCATCAACGGACAGTAGAGGAGTTTCAGGTACCACCATCACAGATTCGTCATAGAGAGAAGAGTTCATGATGGAGATAAGATTGCATTTATTATTATTATTTATATTTTATATAATTTTAGAGTTTTATTTATATTTTACTTAATTGCTATTGGGTCGGGCTTTTAGGATTTATACACCTAAAATCTTAACTTATCTATTATAAATAAGAGTCTTGATAGACATTGTAGGAGCTTTTGGATTTGATAAATGAAAATTAAGATTTGTCCCTTTATTGTGTTCTTCTAGTATTCATTAGATAATCAACATATTAACCGTGCGCTTACTTTTGGTATTCATTGAATCGACGAAAATATTCATTTATCATATTAGTTTCACGCTTCTTATTGCATCAGTTGGTATCGAGTCATAATGATTCTGTGGGATATATTAACGATGACACGGGATTATGATATGGAGGAGGAATTTGATTACCTCTGGTCTCAAATGGCAGCCGCCATTGATGGGATAACGGATACCACCAACAAGACAACTTTCACTGGATCCCCAGTTGAGTTTGCCTTCACCGTCTCTAGTTTTGGCAGCCCTTGTTGCTGCTGCAATAGCGCCGCCACCAAATCCAATCCCAGACCTAGATGACGCCTTTCATATCATCACCGAGCACCCCTCCACCGTGCTGACATACCACCCTCCGCCCGCACCCTTTTACCCCAAATTCGATGCCGATGCACCCATTCCCAGCTACCATTTCCAGTGCACTCCGCCCCGAGTGTTCGATCCTCACGAACATGACACCGTGTACGTTGAAATTTCATTTACCCGCCCGCCCTATCATGGGCCTGTACTCCCACAAGATTCACCATCAAAGAAGGTCGGAATAGTTTCACGTCGCCGCGATCGGGATGCCTGATGGTCTCCACAGGCCGCGTCCTCCAATGCCGCTGCACGACCCACCACCGCGACACTGGACAACCAATTTCTAGTCACTTTTCGTCATCCTTCTCGTGGTACTCGTTAGAGAATCAACAGATTAACCATGCGTTTGCTTTCGATATTCATTGAATCAACTAAAGTATTCATTTATCGTTTTGGTTTCACGCTTCTCGCTGCATCAGTTCACCTCCCACTTATAAAATGGAATAGATTCCTTACTCATTGAGGTTTCAATAGATTCATCGCTCAAACTGGGTGAAGGCTATTCATGTAGGAGCAACGAATATGCCACAGGAGTGTTAGACTCAAACGGGTGGATAGCGTATAAATGCCGTAGGATTTGGGTGTAATATCCCAATTTTTTTAAATAATATTTATTTATGGTGAATTTGTTTTTGAGTATGATCATAATAATAAATGTATGAGAACAAGATGTCGGATCATATTTTCTAATAACATAGAATAATTATTGCTAACAATTTGATGGTGGCGGACGTTGTATTTTCCGATGAATTATTCAACGAAGGTTAGAGAAAATTATCCGGACTAAATAAAGCTTGAGAATACCATTTAAAATACGAATTAGATGTTGAAAGGGTTGGTGGATATATGATTGAACATTTTCTGGAGATGTCGTGGAGAAGGATCTACTTTGAAAAAATCACCATGGATCCTTGAAAAGTTCAAAAATTCTAAAAATTAATAATATTGTAGAGAATTCAGTTAGCTTTTCAGCGGTCCAAACAGTGCGCCAAGCGTAGTCCGAACGAAGAAGTTATGGTCGAATAAGTGGAGACTTCCAGTTGCTTATGCAACTGCCGAGCACCGTGCGTCACTATGTGCATCAGCGCTCAGCAGGCGCCCAGGAATGTCGTGAGCACAATACGCGGGCCATCGCGCGTGATTCGACCAAGGGCGCCGAAAGTCGCCGGGCGTGACGCGCGCCCTCACGTCAGGGTGACGTAAAATTATAAAGAAACTCATCCTCTCTAAACATACGTCTCTATATTTCCTATCGTAGTTCGCTTTCCGACGATACATGGTCGTTCCCCGGTGAGTCAGGGCAGCCTATCCAGGACAAGTCCGCCAGGTGTCCGACGAATTGTTTGAGAGAGATTTCGTTAATTTTTTGATGGGAAGACGTGCGATCCCCCCGTGATGAAATAATAACTCGAGGTAAGTGTTCAAACCCTATATTGGTTATAGTTTGATAATTTTTGTCTATTTTAGAAAGATTATTGATATTATTGAAAAAAGAATATAAATTCCTAAATATCTAGAAGCTTCGATTTTATTTCCTAAAATATTAAATTATTTTATTGTCTTTATATTCGGAAAATATTTCAAAATTGTAAAGTTTATAATTTTTGGCTTTTGGAATTATTATGGTAATTATATCTTAGTAAAATGTTCATAAAATGGATATTTAATAAAATATAAATAAATATTCTTTATGAGATTTAAAATATTGAACTAAATGATTATTAGACATTTCACTCTACTCGTTTAAATGGTGTTGGATATTATAAGATTAATTATATTTAATTTATTATTGAAATAATCAATATTTAATTGTGGTAAAATTGATCTTTGTATTTAGACTTGAACAAAATTTTAGAAATTATTCCTAAATTAATGAGATAAAAAAAATTTAAAAAATTATTCCTAAAGTTTATTTGTGTAGCGGAAGTCTAATGTTAAGTTGTTGTAAATACAACAACTGAATAGTCTCCTGTTAGCTTGGTGCATATAGGGTTTTTAAAATATGTATACTTAAATCGCACAGGCAGATAGAAAACAGTAAATGACAGAATATAAAGACATACTTCTTAAAGTGGTTCGAGATAAACCCCCTACATCCACTAGTCCTCCACACAGGAGTAAAATATTTATTAAAATCATGGCATACACAACTATGTGACTTTAACTATACACGTCGCTGCATCGTTCACACAGATTAATACAACCGACAATAGCTTGGGTCGTTCACACAGATTGGCTTGGCTTCTTCGACCTGCTTCTTTTCACACAAATTGAAGCTTCATCTTCAGTGCTATTCGCCCCCACACAGGCCAAAGATAGCAAGGGTTAGTCCACACAGGGCTAAGTAAACTCAGCGATAGGTTTGGTATGACAAAATCAAACAGCAGTTGTATGTTTGATGAGCGTTCGCTGTAAGTGTGTTGTTTGCGTTGAGGACTTTTTATATTTCTTATCTTGATGAAGTTGTATGCTCGATGAAATATATTGCTCTTGTAAGCTTGATATTCAGATTGTCAGAGTGTTAATGTGTCAGATGTATATCGAATATTAAGGAATGTCCTCTTGCTTGGGGCTATTTATAACCTTCGAAATAGATCCGTTATAAATGTAGCCATTGGTCGGTTGGTAAGATTGAGACTGCTCTGATTGGCGGCTTCAGAATGTTTCGGATTAAAGGTGATTCGCATTTAATGCTTCAGACATTCTTTTTGACCAGCATTAAATGCTTTTCAGATGCATTAACTGTTGTCCTATCAGTATTAAATGCTAGTTTAACTGTGAATAATTTGTGAATAAACAGTGTTTTCTTTCACAACGGTTTTAAGTTTCTTCAGTCCTGTTGGATTTGTGTTTTACTTTTTCTAAGTAAAATACTTACAACATATTTGCTTTATCCAACATCTTCGTCTTTTGCTGTATTTTGACAATCACGTTGTGGGAAAGGACTCTTGACTATGCTGGACGATCTTTCGCTGTATGGACAGCATGTATGATATTCTCCTAACAGCTTCCATACTTTAACCGAAATACTGAATTTGAAGATCTTGCTGTATGATGCAATTGTCAAAATATAGGGAGGATTTTTCCCAACGATTTCCCCCCTTTTTGATAATACCAAAACTTTCTTAATAAAGGGAGGCTGTCTTCAAGTCTTCTGTCGAAAGTTTGATCTTCGGGACTTAGTTTAAAATTTTGAATTACTTGCAGACAAGTTCTAAAATGATAAATCATGCAGGACTAAGTATGTTACAACTTAATTTATGATTGGCGCGCATACACAATCTTATAAGAAGTAATCTTATTTGAATACAACTTAATATATGAATTGTTTGTAGATAAGTTCTTACAGCTTTGATATTTATTGATGTTTTATACTTGGTAAATCATTTCAACATAAAACATAATCACAGTAACAACATTAAATCACGAGCTGTAATAATTTGAGATAAAAATGATATTTTAATGATAATGAAATTACATTTTTGTTTGCATAAAAGATTACATTGGAAGAAGACAAGAAACTATTATATGCAGAAAACAGAAGTTCTATCCCCATAGGACTGATATCTCCAAGTTTTCCTGGGGAGGTCATGTTCGGTTCCTTTCCACCAGTTAACTAGTGCATCTCTTCCTTGATCCCTGTATAAATTTCTTCCTTCTTGTGATACATCAAGGTAGAGAATCCAATCTTCCATGTGGGTTGGTCGTTCGCCCTTCAGGATTTTAGATTTCAATTTTATTTAAAGTAGGAGATTTCCTTCTGCTATAAGCCTCGAAAACTCTTTGGCGGCATCCTCTAGCGTCTTAAATTGATTGAACATGGGCGATTACCTGATGAGAACCCAAAAGCATATCATCAGTTCATTCTGTTTCCATGCCTTCAACTCTTCGGTTGTTGGCAGTCTGTCAGTTGGGAGTTTGTCTCTGCAGGCTTCTGCACACTGTTTTTTCATGGAAAATTTTGATCCTGCAACTCGGGACAAGATCCAGATACCCTGAATCCTTTGGATCCTTGACTTAGTCCGGGTTCGGCTAGTCTTCCAATGGCAGATGCAACACTGTCATCTAGAATAGCCTCCATCTCCTTCTCTTTCTCCAGTTGCCATCTCCTTCCAGCCTCTCGCGCCTCTTCCCTCTTTCTGGCATTGTCAATATCAGAGACCTTGCCATGAATGTCCCAAAGGATGTCCATTGACTCAGCCTGATGTTCTTGAGATCAGTGACACAATTCACCTGTCTCGCAACTAGTGCTGTCAGTTCATCGATCTTTTCATCATGAGCACTAAGTTTTGATCCTGTGAATTCGAGGGCGGAGACGTTCTTGGCCTTAGAAACTCTCAGCTTCTCTTGCTCCTTTTTCAGGATTCGCTCGTGATGCTGCTTCATCTGGTTGAGGGATTGCCATAGAGCAATGGGCATGAGGCGGAAAGCCTCCTCCACATCCTGTATGGCCCCCTGCAGCTTAGGAAGCTCGTTCTGAGCAATTTCTCTCATCCAATCAAGCTCCTTACCTACGTCGTATAGGGCTTTGACACCATCCTGTAAGAAGACAATTTGGCGACCGATGGCTTCCAGTTGTTCGATGCGGGCTTCTGTGTGTGGGGAGTTGGGGTGATCGAGCTTGGCATCAGACAGATCTCCAAGTTGTTTTAGTATGGCATTACGACGAGGCATTTGGGTCTCGTCATCAGCAAGGAAATACTCATTTGATCCGAATGGGGATCCTGTTGGGAGAGGAGTGGATGCTTGTTGTGGAGCGCGTACCTTGGATGGTTCCCCTTGATGTGATAGAGAGACAGAGGGGACTGATTCCTCATGTCTGTGGATGGTTTTCATAGCCTGGCGTACAGGAAGGACTGGGTCCTCCTGTTAGCTCTCAGCAACTGTCTGTTCCTCATGAGGGACGGATTCCTCCTGTTAGATGGAGGGGGTCTCATCGGCTCCGGTCGGAGGGGCTGATTCTTCCTGGCTAAGGGCAGATGATGGTTGCTCGACAAACATCTCTTGGCCATCCGCAACCTTGGACTGAGCAAATTCCTTTTCACAAGCCTCTTCACGGATCATCTTCAGACCTGTATGCAGGTCATCGTCATCTCTGTCTAAGTTAGAATGATGGCTCGGGGTTCGTGGCTTTCCGGTGGACGGTGACTTCTCTTTTAGTATAGTCTTTTCTTTTGACACAAAGTATGAAGTGATTAGCTCCTGGAAAAAGGGATCATCCCATCTGATCAAGACTTTGATGTTTTGGGTGTCCGTGACTTCCAGAACAATCAGCTCTTCCTGTTTCCAGTCATACAGGGAGTCATATGGGGTGACCCTGTATGATTTCCATATCTTGAAGAGCTCAAATTCTTCACCAATCTGGACCTGGAGGAGAGTGTTGTTTATGATATCTGTTGGGGAGGGACTCC
This sequence comes from Orobanche coerulescens, assembly GCA_033398695.1. Taxonomy (NCBI): domain Eukaryota; kingdom Viridiplantae; phylum Streptophyta; class Magnoliopsida; order Lamiales; family Orobanchaceae; genus Orobanche; species Orobanche coerulescens. The sequence continues at coordinate 49,694,035 of CM065816.1, read as the reverse complement.
GAACAGTAGAGGGTTCTTTTGTCCTGTTTGTATTCTCTACAGGCAAGGGAGCCTATTGAGAAGTGGGATCCCTGACAGGGTGGGATGCCCTGTCGGGAGAGGGACTACGTACAGGGGTGGGGGCCCTTTTTATAGTGGTGATCGTCGGCTCCGAAGGGGCATCCGATTTACCAGTTCCTTCAAACTTGACAAACATCTGGTCATCCGTCATAGCCGTCATAGGATTGGAGCCACCGAGAAACTTCTCGACAATGATCTTTTTGGCATTTGCTGACTGTTGTATGTCATAGCTAGTCAGGATGTTGTTCAGGATGAGGCCAAAAGATTTCCTGGCAGACTCTGGCTTCAATGCTTCCTCTTGAACCCTTTTCAAGATAATCTGGCACCAGTTCCACCTTCTCTCCAATCATAATGGCCACCATCATTCGGAATCACAGACTCGTGCACAGTACAAATGCGCCAGTTTAGTTCTCAACCACCCCGCAACAAGAATCATGCAAGTAAAGATAGGGCAGAGTAAAGTTCTTCTTGTGACAGGAAAGATAAACTTGTGAACGTTGGGAGTTCTGAGTGAACAGATCCCAATAAGCCTTCAAAAACTCATCAGACCCGAATGAGTCCAGCTCCTCCAATGCTAGACCATCAGAGGGCAATCTATACAAATGCTCAAGGAGTTCCCGGTTAATGGTTATCTCCTTCTCTTGCACGGTGCTGACAATAGCAGTGACGTCAGAACCTTTCTTTTTCGACACATACTGAAACTCAACATCAACATAGAACACTTCGACGATTTGCTCATCGTAGTTTTCCGGATGTAGGCTTCCCAAACTGTAGAGGTCAGTTTTCTTCACATGGGAGACAACTAAGTTCATCCCAGACATATCCTCATCCTCGGAAATGATATGCTCTTGCAGAACTGAGCGATCAAACATCTATCCATCGATGATCATATCATTCTTCTTCACTGAGAAAGATAAAGTCTGGGAAGAAGACATTTTGCAGAAGTGAATAAAAAAAGAAGTAAGTTTAAAAGCTTGAAAGTATGTAGGCTGTATGATGTAGACTCGATAATTATGCAGAAAGCGTAAAGAGTCTGTGAATCAACATACTGGCCCTTTTATAGTGTGCAGGGAAGGAAGCTAGGTTACTGTGAACAGTTAGATTTAAGGGATGGGAGACGTCTTTGAATGAACGTACATGATGGATTAGAAATAACTTGTACATCTAATCTTTCAGTTTTGAAATTAATGATCGGTCCTACTTCTAACACGGTTCATCTTCCACTATTGCACGAAACAGCAGTTTGAATTTATAAATTGTGGTTTTTAAGGCATTAAAGTCCAGGTGTCTCTTCAGTATTGAAATATGAATCGTTTTAAATCTAGATAGTGCACGTGGACTTAAAATAGTTTTTTATGTTCAATAGTATGAATTTAGATACGATACAAATATTAGTTGATATCCTACAGTGTATGTGCTGCATCCGTGAAAATATAGCATTCCCCTTAAAATGTACATACATGATTCAATTCTTACAACAATTTTGGATTATACGGTATCTTTGGGTCATACTGTGTTCCCCCTTAATTGATGCACATGTCATCTGTAGGAAGGTTTTAATGCCTTCTTCTTCCTACAATAAGGATATAACTTAGAGTTCCGAGTGTACAATTAATTAAAGTGGAAACTGTATTCATGGGTCTTACAGCATTCCCCATCAATTGATGAGTAAAATGTAAAAAGTTATAGGGAGTCGGGCTCTAGCATTCTCAATTCTTGATGACACATGCAGAATCTGCTGGTGCTTAGAGGTCTTATAAAGATATAGGCTAACTGGATGTCTGTATGAATCTTCTCGATCCAAACATCTTTATTCTCCACATGATTTTGAATGAAATGATGCTTCATATCAATGTGCTTAGTCCTCGAGTACAATACAAGATTGTGCGTGATTGCAATTACACTCGTGCTATCGCACATGATTGGAGTCTCTCTTGCATTGATGCCATAATCTTGTAATTGCTGTTGCATCTAGAGAATCTGCATATAGCAACTTCCAGCAGCATAGTATTCCAACTCAGCTGTAGAAAGCGAGTCAGCCAATTGCTTTTTATTGAGCCATGACACGAGTCTTGGTCCAAGGAAGTGACAAGTGTCGCTTGTACTCTTCCTATCTAACTTACAGCCTCCGAGATCCAAGTCGATGTAGACTACCAAATCAAATCCTCCTTCCTTAGGACACCACAATCCTACATCGATTGTTCCTTTTCCGTACTTAAGGATTCGTTTGACTGTGGTAAAGTGCGACTCTTTAGGTGCTACCTAGCCGAGCACACACTCCTACAGCAAATTGGATATCGGGCATGCTGGCGGTTAGGTACAGGAGTGAGCCTATAAGCTTCATGTAGAGTGATTGATCAACCAACTTTCCAGCTTTGTCAACACTTATCTATGTGGAAGTGCTCATGGGGTGGACAATGATTTGGAGTTGTTCATCCCAAATTTATTGAGCAGCTCCTTGTTGTACTTCTCTTAGTTAATAAATATTCTTGTAGGAAGTTGTTTTACCTGCAATCCTAGGAAATAACTAAATTCTCCTATCATACTCATTTCAAATTTACTTTGCATGAGATAGAGAACCTTTGGCATAAAGCAAGGTTAGTTGTACCAAAAATGATATCATCTACATATATTTGAACCATAAGGAGAACGTCACCTTTTGGGATTTTAAAAAGGGTTTTGTCAACTGCACATTTCTCAATTCCATTATTAATCAGCTACAGTGAAAGTGTTTTATACCAGGCCCTAGGTTCTTGATTGAGTCCATACAGTGCTTTCCTTAGCCTGTACACAAGGTTTCGCCTTCAGTGTTGGCAAACCCTGTAGGTTGTTCAACATAGACTTCTTCGGTGAGGTCTTCATTCAGGAATGCAATCTTAACATCCATTTGATATACAATAAAGTTCTTGTGAGCAGCAAATGCTAGGAATATCCTAATGGCTTATAGTCGAGCTACAGGGACAAAGGTTTCATCATAGTCGATTTCTTCTTCCTGTCTGTATCCTTGGGCTACTAGTCTAGATTTGTTCCAGATCACAAGTCCATTTTCATCCTTTTTATTTCGGAATACCCATTTGGTTCCTATGACTAATTGATGTGTTGGTCTAGGAACTAGGTACCAAACATTATTCTGTTTGAAATCATAGAGCTCTTATTCCATCGAAGTGATCCAGTGAGAATTATTGAGTGCCTCATTGGTCGAAACAGGTTTGGACTGGGATAAGAATACAGCTAGGGTGCACATAGCAAGTCTCCTAAGTTCGACTTGAGATTTCCATACAGGGAATTGAGACTTCTCAGAATCTGTCTCTTCCCGTGCACAGAGTACCTTATGTACTATGTGTTTTCCTATGTGTGGTTACACCAGCATCGATATCTCCAATTATTAACTCCTGTGGGTGATATCTAAACCACCTCCGGTCAGATGCTAGTTCGACATCCCGTGTTGTAACCTATTGAACTGTAGCCTCAACTTCAGCTTGTACAACATCAACTTCGAATGCTTATATTCTTACATCGGCGGGATTGATTTCTAGGTCCACAACTGGTTCTATTGGAGTTTGGGGTCATCAATAGAGAGTGTATGAATGCTATAGGTTAGGTCTTCTACTCCTGTACGGTCACAATGCAGTTCATCAAATACTACGCAGACAGATTCCTCTATTGTCAGCTTCCATTTGTTAAATATCCTAAATGCTTTGCTGACAGAGGAGTATCCAACAAAAATACCCTCATATGACTTTTCATCTAAGGTCTTCAGTTGATCCTTCCAATTATTGAGCATGTAACACCTGCATCCAAAAATGTGAAAGTATGCAACCATTGGAGTTTTGTTATTTCATACCTCATATGATGTTTTGTTGTGATGTTTGTCAATGATACAACGGTTGTGTGTGTAGCATGCTATATTTGTTGCTTCTCCCCAAAAACGCTGCGGCAACTTGCTTGCGGCTAACATGGTCCTTGTTGCTTCTATCAGCGTCCTCTTCTTTTGCTCGGCAACACCATTTTTTTGAGGAGTCTGGGCTGCTGAGTATTTGTGTTGTATGCCATTGTCTGGACAGTATTGCTCCATAAAACGATTTGTGAATTCTGGGCCTCTGTTGGAACAAATAGATACAATACTCAACCTTTTCTCATTTTCCATCTTTTTGCACGTGTTGTCGCAGCTTTGTGATGGTTTCTTTCTTCTTGTTCAGGAAGATGGTCCAAGCATACTTGGAGAAATCACCGACAATAAAAAGACAGTATTTCTTACCTTCAAGACCTACAGGGTCTATAGGACCATAGAGGTCCATGTGTAGCGAATCCAGGACCCTGTGGGTGGAGAGATGACTTGCTCTTCAGAATGGTTTTGACTTGCTTGCCTTTATGATAGGATCCACATATGCTGTTTTTATGAAATGAAACGTCGGGCAAGCCTCTGACCATTCCCTGTCGAGCAAGCTTGTTAATGGTCTTGAAGTTGATGTGCGACATCTTATTGTGCCATAGCCAGCTTTCATCTGCAATGCCTTTGGCAACAGAACACAGAATTATGGAGCTTGTGGGCTTCCAGTCAGCAATATACATGTCACTTGACCGGCTTCCTATAAGGATGATTTGCTTGGTTTGATGTCCTTCACCCTATAATGATCTACATAGAATTTGACAGGGGAACTGTTTGTCACAGAACTGGATATTACTAAGTAAATTATATTGTAGTCCTTCAACATATGCTACGTCGGTGATTTTGAACTTTCCTACAAGCACGGTTCCTTTCCCTCTTGTTTTTCCTTTGGATTTGACACCGAATCGCACCTTTAGACCACGACCTTCTACAAAATCTGGCAGCTTGCTGATATCTCCTGTCATGTGGTGAGAACATCCGCTATCGAAATACCAGATGTCCTTCTCCTTGATATCCTGTAATCAAAATATGAAGTAGTTTTAGGTTCCCTTTGATTTTTGGATCCATAGATGTTAGTGCCTTTAGGTACCCAAATTTATCTGATAGCAATTGATTTGCAGTAGTTACTTTTGGTCATGTTTTGCGATATTTATGTGGGACAGGAACATAGTCGCCGTAATCCTGACTATTATGCATGTAAAATCTAGTGTTTTGGTTCCAGTACGGTTGCCGTCTCGAAAGAGGAACCATTCTCTATGGCCTCAATGCTTGCCTTCTAGGTTTTCAGTTGGATTCCTAGATATGTTGATGATGGAACTGCGCGGCATCATGCTTTCTAGATGGATACATGGATTTATGTACCCAAGACATAGGTGCAATATACTATTGATAGTACTGCAGTGCCATACCTTTGATACTTAGGTACAACCTTCTTTCTGACTAGCTGCTGTCGTTGTTGTTATGCTCGGGGAGCATACTGTTGATGATTAGCGTTGCATCTTATAGGTCTATGATGTTGGGGTTTCCACTGCTTATGATATGAAATTGGTGGTGGAATCGCAGCATTTGCTGTCCGAGGTGGGGCAGCTGTGCCCTTTACGGACTCGGGGCTACTTCGGGTCCTGGAATGGGTTCCACTCCCTTGACAAACACCATACCAGATTTTCCCTTATGAGAGAACGAGTTATATCCTAAGCCACTTTTATCATGGGCGTGCTTCCCAGTGCTTAGAATGTCTTCCATACCCCTTGATGATTTTTCAAATGATTTAAGGATGGTCTCTACTTCTCCTTCTTGTTTCTCAAAAATTTGTATCTTAGTTTCTAACAAAGCATAATCATTTGACTTGCAATTATTATGAGTTTTAGCCTCATTTAGTTCTGTTGCAAGTTGATGATTACTTTCCATGAGTTTTTCTTGGGTGATTTTGCTGTTTTCACAGTGTAAATGCATGTTTTCATAATTATTCTTCAGCAAATCATTTTCATATTTCAGCTCTAAGTTTGAAATAGAGAGCTGTATATTTTCCTGTTTAAGCATCTCATGGGCTTTCTGAATGGTTCTAAACTCATTCATTATATATTCAAAAGTATGTGATGTATTGATAGGAATAGTTGAGGTTGAGCTTACCTCATCATCGCTGTCTTCATCATCCTCTTCTTCTTTGGTCATAAAGCACATATATGCTTTATCTTCTATTTCATCGTTGGAGGAGTCACTGTCAGTGATTTCCTGAAGGCACTCCTCGGTCTTGGTTAATGCGGGTGAGGCTTCTGATTCTACGATCAGGGCCTTGAGCTTGTTTCGCCAAATGCTTCTTTTCTCATCCTTCTCTTGTTGCTCGGCTTCGGGCAACTTTGGTACTTTGGGATGAGGACACTTATTCGCATAATGTCCTAGTTTCCTGCAGTTGTAACACAGGTTAGAATCGCCAGACGAAGATGATTCAGAACTCACCCTGTTAGATGGCTTGGGCCTATATGGGGCCTTTCCAGATTTCTTGATGAAGTTTTGGAATTTATGCATGAGCACGATCATCCCGTCTTGTGACAGGATCTCATCGTTGTTGTCTGCTGCCTTGTATGTAGATTTGGATGTACTGGGCATGAAACTATGTCTTCTGTCAGATATAGCAGTTAGTGCTGCAGTCCTGGCAGGTGACTCTTCTACCTTCTCTCTCTTGTCAATGTCATACTCAAAAGCCTTTAGGTCAGATAAGAGATCAAAAGTGGATTTGTCATTAAGATTACAAGATATACGCATAGCTGTGGTCTTAATGTCCCACCAGGCATAGAGTGATCTAAAGATTTTAATTTTTTATCCTTTTGGATATACACTTTACTAGGGTTGTTAGCGAATCGAATTTTTTAATTCGATTCGTGATTCGAATTCGTTTAGGCCGATTCGTATTCGTATTTTTTGAATTCGAATTCAAATTATACTTTATATTCGCTGACATAACGAATCAGAATACAAATCTGACGGTATTCGATTCGTTTTGTTCACGAATATTCGATTCGAATCAATTATTTATATATTTAATATATTATATATATGTAGGGTTTCATTTTATTTCTCCGCCTTCTTCTACTGCTGATCTTGTTTTCATATCAAATTATGGTGGTTTTTGGCTTGTATTATTAATTTTTTTGGTGAATTGTATTACTATTATTAGGTTGTAGTGTAACTTTTTATGATAAAATTTTGAAGCTTTCATTCAATACAAAAATAAATCAATTCGAATACTCAAATCGAATTGAATCGACTCGCGTCGATTTGATTCATTTACAACCCTACACTTTACACAATGCTTCAAGTTCATCAATAATACCGGTAAATCTGAGGTCAAACTCCTCAAGCATCTCGGAAGATTTTATTTCAAAAGATTCGAACTACTGAGTTAGATTAGAAATTTTGTTTTCTTTCGAGAGCTCAGTTCTCTCGTAAATTAGCTTGAGTTTCTCCCAGATTTCTTTGATTGTCTTACAGCTTTTTACCTTAGAGAATATGTCTTTGTCGAGAGTGACAAATCACATTCTTAGCAGCATTGTCGAGATTCACACGCTTGCGATCGTCCGTGGTCCATTGCTCGCGCTCCTTCTCGGGTATCTCCGCATAAGATTGTCCATCAATTCTTGTCGCTGTGTGGACCTTCATTAACTTGATCGGTCCTTCTTAGATGAAGAAGATCATCTCTTCGTGCATCGCAGCTAGATGAGCTTCTAACTTAATTCTCCAATCATTGAATTCATTAATGGAAAACATAGGGACTTTATTGATCATAGATGTGCCCATGATAGAAGTAATATAAATGATGAAGATATGAAACTAAAGTTTTCAAAAGCTAGTTATTTTCATGTATCTGATTCGGTTAAAAATCGACTGATTCTTTATAGAATCAACCTCTCTGATACCACTTTTTGGCCACAGTATACAATAATAACCGCTTAGAAGGGGGTGAATAAGCTGTATCTTTTTGAAGTTTATTTGTGTAGCGGAAGTTTTGTCTCTATAAGGGCGTCATACCTATATAGTGTATTTTAATGTTAAGTTGCTGTAAATATAGCAATTGAATATTCTCCTGTTATCTTGGGGCGTATAGGGTTTTTACAATATGTATACTTAAATCACACAGGCAGATAGAAAACAGTAAATGACAGAATGTAAAGACACATTGGTTCAAGGTAAACCCTTTTACATCCATTGGTCCTCTACAGAGGAGTAAAATATTTATTAAAATCACGACATACACAACTATGTGACTTTAACTAAACACGTCGCTGTATCGTTCACACAGATTGATACAGATGATAGTATGTTGGGCCGTTCATACAGATTGGCCTGGCTTCTTCTCACATAGATTGAAACTTCGTCTTTGGTGCTATTCGTCCCACACAGGTCAGAGATAGTAAGCTTAGTTCACATAGGGCTAGTAAACTCAACGATAGGTTTGATATGACAAGATCAACCAGCACTTGTATACTTGATGAGCGTTTGCTGTAAGTATGTTGTTTGCGTTGAGGACTTTGTATATTTCTTCTCGTAATGAAGTTATATGCTCGAACAAATATATTGCTCTTGTAAGGAAGATATTCAGATTATCAAAGTGTTAATGCGTCAGATGTATATCGTATATTAAGCAATGTCCTATTGCTTGGGGCTATTTATAACCTTGGAAATAGAACCGTTATAAATATAGTTATTGGCCGGTTGGTGAAATTGAGATTGCTCTGATTAGCGGCTTCAGAATGTTTTGAATTAAAGGCGATTCGCATTTTTTCAAACATTCTTTTTGATCTTCAGACTATAGCCTCTTTGGCCGTATTAAATATTGTCATATCGGCATTAAATGCTACTTTAACCGTGAATACTTTGTGAATAAACAATATTTGCTTTCACAATTTATTCAGTCCTGTTGGATTTGAGTTTTACTTTTCCTAAGTAAAACACCTACAGCATGTTTGTTGTATCCAACATCTTCATCTTTTGCTGTATTTTGACGATCACACTGTAGGAAAAGACTCTTGACTATACGGGAAGATCTATCGTTGTATGGACATGTTGTATGATGTTCTCATAACAGCTTCTATACTTATACCGAAATACTGACTTTGGAGATCTTGCTGTATAAGGTAATTATCAAAAAACGGGGAGGATTTTTCTCAACAATTTGGATTCATGGATAATGATGATAAATATTTATTTGATTATTAAATAATGATAATTAATATTGAGTTAGTATTAATTTAAGTGATTATTAAGTTATAATATTGATTTATATATTGATTAATATAATTTGAGTATTACACATCATGTTTGAGATGTCTATGATGTTCCCAAATTAATTAAGATAATATAGATAATGTTATCATAATTAATGGGGAGTTGAATAAATTACATCATAGTTATATCGCTCTAATAATTTATTGATAGTGGAATATCAATACCTTAGGAAGGTATGGAAACCGAAACTTGGAGACTTTACGGATCTGCTTTACCAACCCAGCCATTTGAGGCAAGTATTGGTGTTTATGTGATTTATATTTTATTATGTATCAATGATATATATATATATATATATATATATATATGTATGTATGTGTGTGTGTGTATGTGTATGTACTTGAATTTCTCTATTTCATATTATCGATCTCTATAAATGGTGAAAATGTGTTTGGTTCGTAATATATAGTTGTGCTGGCTTGAACTTGTGGAATGCTCTTACTCGACATTTGTATTTTACCACGAGAGTGATTGTGAGTTTGCGATAAATGGTATTTTTAACAATCTTATTGATTGACGATGTGTTAGTCTTGTTTGAGACTTTTGTATATTTGTGGATATTATGTCGTGAAGAATTCTTCATTTAATTATCGAGTTCTTATATTGTGAACAACGTGTTTGCTCGCCTATGTGTTGATTCGTATCCAAAGTCGAGGAGGTCGGGGAGTGTCGTTGGGTCGTGTACGCTGCAATGAGCGACTTCTGTATGGTGGTGAACAAAGGTGGCACCTAATGCGCGAATTCAAGGGGCGTCCCCCGTCGTGGAATGACGCTGGTGCGGTGAAATGGTTTCAAGGGGCGGCCCCAACAGATAGTGAATGCCGGTGCAAGATGCGTGTAAATATGCCGCTCCTGGCATGATTCAGAGCAGAGGATACTTATATGATTGTGTGATTACTGGAATACTGATGCCAAATGTATAAAACCTTTTGGGAAAACCTTTTTGAAATTATTGGTATCAAGAATCAATATTTATCCACCGAGGGATGGTCTGACTGTAATATCCTGAATTTATACTATGGTTGTTTAATGTTATTTTATCCGAGTCATATTGTATAGTGTAGAATCTATACATTATGGATATAATAATTAAAGGACTGAGATAGTTATGTTGGTATAATTGTCGTAATTGGTTGACAATTGCATTTGAGGATATTGCGTATCAAGTGTAACGTATGAGAATGTTAGTGGAACGAGTATATGTACTCAGTATGTCGTGTATACATATCTGGTATATTGAGACGACAGACAAGAACAGTTGAAATTGGCTGAGTATAGCCTGATTAACGTACGCTAAAGTAAGGACTTAGCGTACGCTAATGCACAAGGCTTAGATGTGGCTGGATCAGGCTGTGATCGTTGGGTCAGGCTGTGATCGATGGGTGGGTCCTGTGGTCAACAACTTTTGGCGCAGATGTGGACAGGCGAGTCAACGTAGAGATTTACGTACGTTATGGATAGCCCATTACGTACGTTAAATGAGTATCATACTGTAGCAAGTCAATTCGGAGTTAAGTACATTATGGCATGGGCCTTACAACGTAAGCTATTGGACGAATTGAGACAGTAGCTTCTGGACCGTCGTTACGTACGCTATTGAGGTCGGATAACGTACGTAATGATTGTTACGTACGCTAGGGTGTTCATGTAGCGTACGTAAGGTATGAATTATATATATGTGAGACCTCCATCACTTTGGCATTTTGTGAAGTTCATCTTCATTTTTCGTCCCTTAACCCTCCCAGACCGATTTTAGCCTCTTCCCATTTGGTTATGAGCTTGGGAGAACAAATTGGAGTTGTTCTTAGAGTTGATAATGATTCTTGGAAGGAGTTTTATTGTTCTTCATCGTAGTTCATCAATACAAGGTACCATTCGTATCCTTTTGATTGTAGCTCGGGTTTGGAAGGATGTTTACATGTTAGGAAACATGTTGTTTTATCGTATTGTTTACTATGATGTTATACATGAATAAATGGAATTTTGACAAGAGATTAAAGATATTAGTTAAGGTTATTCATGTTGCAAGAATTGCGATTCGTTCAAACATGCTCGTAAGATGGATTGTCGGATTTTGTTGATGTTGTGGTTGATACATGGGTATTGATATGATTCTTATGGTTTTGGATATAAACATAGATTTGATGATTAGAATCAATATTATGCTGATTTTAGTGGTATATTTCGTATGTTCTTTCTGAAATATGCATCATGAAATAAGGACGAATCCGGAAAGTTTATGGTCAATCTTAGAACATGATTATCAATGGTATTGAACTATTTGGATAGTTCGGGTTGTCGATTATGTCGGTAGTATTATTTTACTGTGAAATTACAATTATGAACAAGGATGAATCTTGTTAATTCATATAGGAGGTTGATTTTGGAATAGAGTATGTAATGTAATCCTTGTTATCGGGATAAGTTGATTGTTGATATGTTTATCGGATTGTGGAATCGTATTATGGTTATGGATTCGTGATTGATTGATTGAGTTATTCGGATTAGTATTTAATCGAGATATTGTGGAACCATTGAGTTTGTTGATTGGTTTATATCGTGTAATATCCGCACTTTCTTTTTTTAGTAATTCTATTTTTGGTGTAATTTCATTTCGGCGACTCGCTTGTATGTATTTTAATTTTCTGAAGTTCCTTTGTTTTGCGTTCTTGGCCATCCGAATGAGTTTGGAGTTGTTTTTATGAGATTTTACTTATTATGTAACCTTCCCGCATTGAGGCTCGATTCCCGTAAATCTTGTCCCAGACTGACATTTCATTTCTTCTATGAGTTCCTTTAATATTTATGGATTCGTTACAACTTTCGGAGTTGTCTTTCAGGCCTCGAGTTTAGATTTTCGAATGTTTGGTCATTTTTGTAAATTCTTATTATTTTGGGTGTTGGTGCTAATATTCATTTATTCCGGCCTCCGACTGACCGGATGGTTCTGATGGTTTTTTATGTCTATATCGTCTATTAAGGATATTCGTATATCTGTGGTTTCAACCCTCGCACTTTCATTCCGATTGTTGGCAAGTCGTTGATTTCAGTCCAGCCTGACCTGCTGCCAGGCTGAGTTACGGCCATTAGTTAACATGTATTACGGCCGTAAGGTTGTATACATTATGGCTGTAGTGTCCCTTTCATAGCGGCCGTAATGGGTCTGAGCAGATTGGACAGTAAGGTCGAGAACACCATTACGGCCGTAATGGTGTGGGTGTTACGGCCGTAACGGCTGCCAGTATTTAATCCTGGCACCGGACGATTTTAGCCATTTTCTCACTTTATCATCTCCCTTCCACGACGAAACACCTCTTTGAGCTAGGGCTCGACAAATTTTCATCTAAAATTCAGTTGAGAAGCAATTTGGGGCATCATATCATCACTCTAACCTCATCTCATCTGTGATTCGTCTTCAAATCGAGGTATATTTCTTTAGAACCCTACTTTTGGGGGATTTCGGGATTTTGACATGATTTTACCCTTTGAACCCGATTTAGCTTCGATAAGTTGTTAGATTACGATTGTGTAGTCGTAATCCCTTGGTTTCATTATAGTTTAATGGATTAAACTTCAAGGTTTTCACCGTTAATAGATTAGAATCGATTATGACTTTGTAGTGACTGACGAATTGTCCTAACGGGTAGAATTAGAATGAATTCCTATGTTTCCGCAATATTGAGATTGTTTGTATATCGTTACTGTGATAGGAGCGGATTTGTGAAGGTTGTTCGGACTGAAACCTTTCCTTTCGCCATTTTCTTCGCGTCATTTTATTCAAGGCAAGTACATGTATTACATTCCGTTATGTGTGTTACGGTTTTGATGCAATTGATGTATTGTGACATTGGGTGCGTGTGTTGTGATACTTCCACTCGGGGATGGTCCAATGGGGCCTCTGGGGGCCGATACTAAGGGGTACGGCCGCGGAAGTGGTTTCCCACTCGGAGCGTTCGGCGGGACGTCTGGGGGGCGATACTAAGGGGTACGGCCACGGGTTACCAAGTGTGGTTTTCGTGATGTGTATATTGATGTTTTCAATAAATGCGATATTCCGGAATATGAATTTCAAATGTTTTCCAAATGAATTGATTATGTGAATCATTCTCTATATAATGTAGTATAATTGTGTATGTTAGATGTATTTTTATGCGCTTAATTATCATTATTTTATACCCATTTTTAGTTTAAATCTGTGTAAATGAGCTTTTAATGCATGATTATGTTTTGAGGGAAATTTGAGTCCAGGAGCTTAAACGGATAAAAACGGGCCAAAACGATAATTTTTGGTTAAGAGCCGCGGCACATACAGAGTGGACCGCGGCACAGGAGGCGCCCAGCTAGAATCGGTACAAACTATACCGGGGGCCGCGGCACACTCGTTCTGAGTCGCGGCCCGTATGGAGAAATTGCGCCAGGCCTGGCCGCATGAAGACAGGGGCCGCGGCACACTAATGCCGGGCTGCGGCCCGCCGCGCGGGATTTGTGACTGCAGACCGCAATTTTTAGCTGTTTCGGAGGCCGTCTTGACCTAATTTTTGGACGCGTTTTAAGAGGCTTAAGAAATATTATAAATAGGCATTGAAGGTCAGAAAATAGAAAAAAATAAAGGAGAAGGAGAAAATACCTAGGAGCAGAGAGCAGAATCGAGAGAACGGAGGAATTCAAGTTCTCCAACTGTGTTTGATTTTTCTTCCTGACGTTTTCTTCAATTCTTTGTGTATTGTTTTCTAGCATGTCGGGCTAGAACCCTTTTCTAGGATTGTGATGAAACCAAGATTTTGACGGATTAACTTTTGATTTTGCATTATTAATATATTTCCCTTTTCTATTGAGTTTTCCCCAATTGTTCTTAATGCGTTCAATTATGTGGCCTATGATTTAATTATTTTGATTACGCAACTCGAATCAGGAGAGGAGAGTTAGTAGGAAAAATTGGTGAGAAACGTTTTATCTTGTGAGATAGGAATATACTCATAGGAATTACGTGGCCCGTCTGAAGATTTTGTACTTTTTTCCTATTGTTGAATTAATTCACCTAGGAATAGAGTGATTTATTCACCTTAGAAAATTCTATTGACCTCGGGAGAGGCATTAGAGTATCTTAGAAATCTTCGCCTTCAATAAATTGGGAAATTACTTAATTTATATAAATCAAGAGTAATTCGAATTAATCGAGGCGGATTCTCAATCCTAAATTCGTCTCTTATTTGATCTTCTTTATTCGAACTATCGATTTCATTAGTTACTTTTAGTTTATCACTTTATTAGTTTTCTTTAATAATCCTTGCACCACCAAATTCGATCGTTCAGATAAAATTAGAATACAAATAAATTGGTACTTAGTACGTCAGTCCTCGATGGAACAATATCTTTCTTATCATTTTATTACTTGCTTACGACAACGTGCACTTGCGTTCACTAAAATACATAACAAGTTTTTGGCGCCGTTGTCGGGGACTGATTTTTTTTTACTAATATCGATTTCAGTATTTCTAGTCTTAATCTGAACATTATTTTATTTTTGTGTAAATTTGTTTTTATTTTTAATTTTTTGTTTTCTTTTCAGGAGTTTCGTTTAGTGCATGAGAAAATTCGGTGACGAAGGTTTATTACCTTTGGATAATGAACTCGAGCGCACTTTGCGGAAAAACAAGAAGGAAAGGAGTGAGCTGGGAACAAAGGATACCATGGCCGACAACACAGGAAATCACGGGGTTGACAACCCTATTCAGCAAGCTCAACTGGCATTGGCACTCCGGGATTATGCATTGCCTCAAATCAACGCGAATTTTTCGGGGATTCGGCGTCCAACTATCCAAGCAAACAATTTCGAGATTAAGCCAGCTATAATCCAGATGGTACAAGCAAGTCAATTCTGCGGACTAGCGAATGACGACCCTAATGCTCATATTGCATCCTTTCTCGAGATATGCGATACGTTCAAGAATAATGGAGTTTCTGATGATGCCATTTGTCTACGGCTTTTCCCATTTTCTTTGAGGGATAAAGCCAAGTTTTGGTTGAATTCACTTCCGCCGGGCTCTATCACGACTTGGGCGGAGTTAGCACAAGCCTTTTTGGCTAAGTTCTTTCCGCCGGCAAAGACAGCGAGACTTTAGAATGAAATAACGACCTTCGGGCAATTTGAGATGGAATCGCTTCATGAAGCTTAGGAGCGATACAAGGATTTACTAAGGAGATGCCCACACCATGGCCTACCGTATTGGCTACAAATTCAAACATTATATAATGGACTGAGTGCTTCTACATGCACTCTTGTTGATGCAGCCGCTGGAGGAGCTTTAATGGGCAAGACGATGGCTGAAGCTCATTCTCTATTGGAAGAAATGGCGGCAAATGCGTATCAGTGGCCTTCAGAGCGTCTGAATCCGAAACGAGTTATGGGAATTTCCGATAATGATCCAATATCTACGCTATCGGCCCAAGTTGCTGCCTTGATTCAACAACTTCAAGTTTTATCACACGCTCCTTCTACCGTTACCACGGAACCATGTAATTGGTGCAACAGGTCCCACCCTAGTGCGGAATGCCAAGTTGGAAATCCTTTCGAGCAATCTCCGATGGAACAAACTCGGTTTGTGGGGAACGGAAATCGGCAGAACAATTCGTATTCCAACACATATAATCCGGGGTGGCAAAATCACCCTAACTTTTCGTGGAAAAACGGACAAAATTCAAACCAACCTCAGTTTGCTCAACACCAACAACAACCTCCTCCCGCTCCAAAAATCTCTCTAGAGGAGGCAATGGCAAAATTAGCAGCAAATACGAGTCAGTTCATGACCCATACAGAAACAACCTTGCAAAACCATTCCGCCTCTATTCGCAATTTGGAAATCCAATTGGGTCAAATAGCAAATTTGTTAACAACCCGACCTGAGGGTACTTTTCCAAGTACAACTGAGACGAACCCCAGAGAGAGTATTAATGCCATTGGCTTGAGAAATGGGAGGGAAGTGTGTGAGCAGCCCAGGAGAAACAAAAAGAGAGGTGAAGATGAGGAGAAGAAAAATTCGGCATTAGGAGAATCACAAATTCCTAAAAACTCCAAATTATTTCCAGACAATCCGACAGCCTATGTGCCTCCCATCCCGTTTCCACAGCGTCTGCAAAAGAAAAAGTTAGACAAGCAGTTTTCGAAGTTTCTTGATGTCTTTAAGAAATTGCACATTAATATCCTATTTGCCGATGCTTTGGAGCAAATGCCGAGCTATACAAAGTTTATGAAGGAGATTTTATCTAATAAAAGGAAGCTCGGGGAATATGAAACGGTGGCACTAACTGAAGAGTGCAGCGCTATCTTGCAGAGAAAGCTCCCGCCGAAATTGAAGGATCCAGGAAGCTTCATTATACCATGCATTATTGGAAACCTGTCTTTTGATAGAGCGTTATGTGATCTCGGCGCTAGTATAAATCTTATGCCCCTTTCCACTTTCAAGAAGCTGGATATTGGCGAGGCCAAGCCAACTACGGTCTCGTTACAACTAGCTGACAGATCAATCAAGTATCCGAGAAGGGTAATAGAAGACGTTCTAGTCAAAGTGGATAAATTCATATTCCCCGCTAATTTTATTGTACTTGATATGGGCGAAGATGATGATATTCCGATTATTCTGGGTAGGCCATTTTTGGCCATTGGTAGGACCCTTAGTGATGTTCAGGAGGGTAAATTGACGTTTCGGGTTCAATATGAGCAAGTCACGTTCAAAGTGTTTCGATCTCTCCCGTGTCCAAGCAATGTCGAGAAGGGTTCTCAAATTGAAAGCATAGATATGTTTGTGAAAGACACATACCGGGAAGGTCGTCAGTCGAAATGTTCAGAATCTGTTCTAGTTGCTCCGACATCTGAGAAAAATGTAGGACGAGTCGCATGCCTTAGGCATTTGGACATGTCGTCTTCATCATCCGTTCACCCACCATTGAAAAATTCTCATGCCGTTATAAGTTCGTTCGGGGAAAAGAAAACTAAGCCGGAAGTGAGACAGGTGCCAAATCAGCTGCAACATGGGTGTTTCGGGAAGTTATTATTGTTCAAGTCTTTTCGCAAAGAATATTGGAAATCCACACCAAAAATCGAACTGTTAAAAACTAATGGTCAAAAATTTAAAATATATAATAACGGTTCGACGGACTGTGCGGAGTCCAAATGGTCTTTGTGAAATGCAAACTGATTTCCGAAAGGTCCGACTGAAGACTATAAACTTAGCGCTACTCGGGAGGCAACCCGAGTATTAGTTATAGATGTTAATTTTTCGTTGATTTTATTCATTCTAAGAGTCTAATATTTCGTCATCTTTGCTTTGATATGCTTATCTCTCACGCTCTATGTGTTTTCGCTTAAAAAATTTTTGTGCAGGAACATTCCAGGCCAGGGGCCACGGCACATACATAGGGGGCCGCGGCACACAGGTGTCTAAAATACAGGCAAACTTTTTGTACTCTGTGCCGTGGCACACTTGCCCCAAGAGCCGCATCACGTTGACAATAAGCCGCGGCATGCCGAGACCCAGAAAATGCATCCAGGAACCTGTACTACGTACCGCGGCACGCAAGCTCTGAGCCGCGGCACACTAACCTTGCAAGCCGCGGCACCCGTACAATGAGCCGCGGCACACGTCGAAACTCTCCAACACCCAAAAACTCACTGTACTATGGGCCGCGGCTCACTTGATACGTGCCGCGGGCCCCGCCGAGAATTTGAACAACCTGCACACGATTCATAATCCATTCGGCCGAAACACCAGGTATTTCTCAAATTTCTTCTCCTTCGCGCGGCGCAAGGATATCATCCTCCAACTTCGGTTATGAGGTAATGATTAGTGGCCGAATTAATGGAGTTTAATGGCAAATTTTCGGTTATGGACATTGATTTGAAACGTGTGATAGATTATCGTTTATGAAAGTTTCTTTGGTGTACAAATTTTTCAATTTAAACAGACTTAGGTTACTAATTTCTTAATTTAATTATACCCTATAGTATATAGGTTAAGGTTTAAAAAAAATGAATTATTACAAAGTATAGGGAAATTTTTAAATTAGACGAAAATTTGAGATTCGAAATTTTTTGGGCTTTACATTAATGATTGGGGTAATTCTTTGATGAACTTGTGTTTATTTTCTAAATTTCTATCAAAATTTGTACCGGATTATGCTAAGATTATTGATTGATTGATGGTGTTTCGTTATTTTGTCATCAATTGCTGTGATTGTCGATTTACATTGTTGTTGTTGAGGATTGAATTGAGCAATTATTGTTTTTGTTCTTCATTTAAGCTAACGCATGCAAAGTGTTTGATAAAATGCGACAAATCCAGGCGGGGCAGATGATGGGACGACCGGATGCACGGACTGAGGTCGTCGTCCGAGGCCAAACAGTGGACTTATCGGTGGCCGCGATTCGGAGGCTATACGAGCTACCAGAGGTGGACGAATCGGTGTACACACGGACTATGAGTAGCCTCACGAGGGAGGCTTTGCTGGAGGCACTTGCTCAGCCGGGTTCCGTCTGGGAAACGCGCATCCCGGGTTCCACAGCTTTCTATTTCAAGAGCTCCCGCCTCAGTCGGCTCGGGCGAGCCTGGCTTTATTTCCTCTGTGCACGAGTCGACCCTACATCACAGATCCGCTCGGTCTTGCTTCCTCGTGCCCGATTATTGTATGCCATCACGACGGGACTCTGATTTGATGTGGCCCCACGTCTGTCCCGTTCTATATTTCAGTGCATCTAGAGAGGGGCAAAGACGGGATTAAAACATCCCTCGCTGATTTGTGCCCTATGCCGCCAGTCGGGCGTGACTTGGTCCGACGACGAGCCGTCTATAGCACCCAAGGTCCGATCGACCACCGTATTATCTCCCATTTCGACCAGTGGGGTGGCGCGATGGCACGCGAATGGGGATGAGGATTTCTTATCGATGAGCCACACGAGCATTCCCTCGAGCCACTACTTCTGACTCATGATCCGGCGGCAGATGCTGAGGATCAGACTGATTCCACTCCACCGCCAGTGAGAGAGCACCTTAAGGCGATGTTTGACAGCCTAAGGGAGGAGATGCGGGCAGAGAGAGACAGCCTCCTCGCAGCTGTTCGAAAGGAGATGCGCGAGCAGGCCCGCCGGACCAATCGGCGTGCGGAGAGGCGCTTAGCGGCTAGGGATGCTTATCATCAGGACTATTTAGCTATGTGGACGAGCCATATACTCCATCCAGACGGACCCTTCATTCCACCAGTCAGGCCATCTACACCACCCTCCTCGCCGGACGAGGCTGGCGCCAGTTCCTGAGCTGATATTAGGGGAGTACTTGACCTTTCTCATACTGCATATTATTATTTGTGTCCATTGAGGTCAATGTACGTCTTAAGTTTGGGGCGGTTACTATTAGTTGTTATTTACTTTTTCGTTGCTATTTTTCGTTGTTATTGATTCTAGCCTTGCTTGTCTTCTAAAATATTCTGGACTGTATTTGCATTCGTGAATTTTTTGTGCAGCCTTGTGTAAGACTGATGATATGATACTGATTTCTTTTTGAAGAAACGGTTGAGTTTTGGTCGAGTTTGCATTCTGCGATATTTGTTTCCTTTGTGTATTCATTTCGGTCTGATTTTTGCGTCATTGTAGAAATTCTAGCATATAAGAAATGAGACATACGTGTTTACGAACCGCCGTCTATATGTTTGGTTACACTTTTCACGTAGCTAGTCGTCCAGTAACATGAGTCTTCTTGGTATTTAATTTGAGTTTAGGCATTGAGTCGGGCAGTTTTTTCTCAAAAAATCGAGAAATTATACATGTTCTATGATGGGAAGTCTAGTAACCGGGGGTATTCACGTGACCCGTTGTTTACTCTCACGTAAAACGACAACTCTGAATAGACTAATGGTTCAGAAAAATCGCATGATGATGAAAGGAAGCCAAGCAACCGGATGTATTCACGTGACCCGTCATTTACATTCGCGTAAAATAGCAACTTTGAATCGGACATGCGGGAATAGCCACTCGAGTTTTTTCTCCGCTGTAGAAGGAGACTTAGTAACTAGAAGCACTCATGAACCCCATGAGTGTCTTTTACGTCAAACGGTTCCCCAATACATGAGAATGGATTTACACCCTAGGGTCATTTCATGAAACATACCGGGAGTCGGAACCTAGTGGTTAACTCGAATCATTATAATGATTATATATAAGGGAATGCTGTCCGAGGATTTTTATTTACGATGAAACTCTTGCATTTTTGCCACGAGACTGTGCGACAGGGCGAGTTGGCTTGTTTAATCTAACCCTTCAAATTGTCGGTCGGCTAAATTCACGCTTGTTAATCTTTGAGCCTTGATTTTCCTCATGACTGATAGATCAGCACTAAAAATGATTGCTTTGTGGAATCATTGTCCGTGATGTGACCCACTAATACGATACTTGTATTTTTCTTTGAGATTTTTAGGTTAGAATTAATCAGGTAAACACTATGGATTTGCATGTTTACCCACGATACTTATCATCTCATTTGAAATTAATTTTTGCTTGAGGACAAGCAAAGGCTTTAAGTTTGGGGGTATTTGTTAGATGTATTTTTATGCGCTTAATTATCATTATTTTATACCTATTTTTAGTTTAAATTTGCGTAAATGAGCTTTTAATGCATGATGTTTATATGTTTTGAAGGAAATTTGAGTCCAGGAGCTTAAACGGATAAAAACGGGCCAAAACGACAATTTTTGGTCAAGAGCCGCGGTAAATACAGAGTGGGCCGCGGCACAGGAGACGCCCAGCTAGAACCGGTACAAACTGTACCGGGGGCCGCGGCACACTCATTCTGAGCCGCGGCCCGTATGGAGAAATTGCGCCCAGGCCTGTCCGCATTAAGACAGGGGCCGCGGCACACTAATGCCGGGCCGCGGCCCGCCGTGCGGAATTTGTGACTACAGCCCGCGATTTTTAGATGTTTCGGAGGCCGTCTTGACCTAATTTTTGGACGCGTTTTAAGAGGCTGAAGAAATATTATAAATAGGCATTGAAGGTAAGAAAATAGAAAAAAATAAAGGAGAAGGAGAAAATACAAAGGAGCAGAGAGCAGAAGCCAGAGAACGGAGGAATTCAAGTTATCCAACTGTGTTTGATTTTTCTTCCTGACGTTTTCTTCAATTCTTTGTGTATTATTTTCTAGCATGTCGGGCTAGAACCCTTTTCTAGGATTGTGATGAAACCAAGATTTTGACGGATTAACTTTTGATTTTGCATTATTAATATATTTCCCTTTTCTATTGAGTTTTCTCCAATTGTTCTTAATGCGTTCAATTATGTGGCCTATGATTGAATTGTTTTGATTACGCAACTCGAATCGGGAGAGGAGAGTTAGTAGGAAAAATTGGTGAGAAACGTTTTATCTTGTGAGATAGGAATATACTCATAGGAATTACGTGGCCCGTCTGAAGATTTTGTACTTTTTGCCTATTGTTTAATTAACTCACCTAGGAATAGAGTGATTTATTCACCTTAGAAAATTCTACTGACCTCGGGAGAGGCATTAGAGTATCTTAGAAATCTTCGCCTTCAATAAATTGGGAAATTACTTAATTTATATAAATCAGGAGTAATTAGAATTAATCGAGGCGGATTCTCAATCCTAAATTTGTCTCTTATTTGATCTTCTTTATTCGAACTATCGATTTCATTAGTTACTTTTAGTTTATCACTTTATTAGTTTTCTTTAATAATCCTTGCACCACCAAATTCGATCGTTCAGATAAAATTAGAATACAAATAAATTGGTACTTAGTACGTCAGTCCTCGAGGGAACGATATCTTTCTTATCACTTTATTACTTGCTTACGACAACGTGCACTTGCGTTCACTAAAATACGTAACAGTATACTTGCACTTGCTATTCGAATGTTAACCCCTTAAATGGGGGAAATCCGTTTTATGCATTTCAGATACCGGTCGAGCTGAGGAGCTGGCACGGGATATGCATGCAAAGGATGGCCCGACATGATGATGAGGCTCGAGTCTATATTAAATGTTTTGTTATTTTATTCGCTCGGGTGTTGGAGTCAGGCTGGTTGTTTGACAAATATGATTAAAGTCCCGTGCGTGGGCAATAAAATTGTGTTAACTTATGCTTTATTGTTGATTAAATGTTTTGGCCGAGGCCACGGCCCAATTTCACTATTATTAGTGTGTCCTATGGGATTTTCTTTTGTGGTTTATGTGTCATGTGTTAGCCTGGTAGACCTTATGAAGGTTCTACAACGTGTAATGTCCCTTATGAGATTTGGGGTGTTACATATCGATTGTTGATTGTTATCAAACTTGTTGTTTATCGATTATTACATAGGTTGTGAGGATTGATCGTTGATTAGAATAATATGTTGCGGTCGAGTTCGAGGATGTTCGTGAATTACTTTGGTCAGGGCCGAGGAGCTTGTATACGAAGTCAAGGAAATTGGTAACGGCTTCATTATCATCGTATCGGTATCGAGGCAAGTTATTACTTGTTCAGTTTATAATATTTAATGAATAATTTTGGTTTCATTACGTTTATAATTCATATATAAATGAGTATAAGTATGAACCCTGGAGATTTGGATAGTATGTTGTCTTCCGGATTTTGGAGTTAAGTCATAAGGTATATGGTTTATGTTCATTATTGGTATGCTTGAGTGTCGCGGATATATTTTGGTAAAGACGAGGATATGAGTTATCTGCAATCTAGGGCACTTTTGGATCATCGAATATTGAGGAAATTGTTGGTGATGGTTTTGACATTGAGATTGCTCTCGAAGGACTCGAGGCAAATACTCTAATCATTTTTGTCATTTTGTGTCGATCATGTTGTGATACATTTCGTGTATTGTTGTTGTCATGCATTTGTGTATTGTCGTTATCATGCATTTGTGCATTGTTGTCATATGTCCACCAAGTGTTGGTCCGGCTGGATCATCTTGGGTATCTATGATGTGTGCGCTGGATCGTTGGACGGGTTTTCCACCACGTGTTGGTCCGACAAGATCATCGTGGGAATCTATGCTGTGTATGCTGGATCGTTGGATTACCCATGTGTTGTTGTGCATGTGTATATTGTTGGTTATCCACCTCGTATTGATCTAACAGGATCATCTTGGGATCTATGCTGTGTGCGCTGGATCATCGGATTTCCATGAGTATACGTTGTTGTTATTGTTGTGGGCATATTGATGTTGTCATGTGAGTATGCATTTGTAAGTCTTATATAGGACCATGTTCAGATGTTGTATTGATCTGATCTCGGATTAGACTGATATGATTCATCGTGGCATTGCATATCTTGAGGTATGTTCTGTATTTCCTTCTTGGTTCTTATTTTTGGATGGACAATCGATTATGTTGTTGAGACTTCATGATGTTATCCGATGGATTGAATTGGTCAAGGTTGGTATATCTCCGTATTGGTGAGTTATGATGATATTTTGAGAATCTTGGGTATTGTTTGAGGTATAGTATAGATGTCGTGTTTGAGTTTATTGGTTAATCGAGAATACGAGATGTGCAATATAGTAAGGGTTATTTTGATGACGATTATCGCGAATTGGCGAGGTTATGACGATAAGATTACATTGGTCGTATTCTTACTTTGTAATTTTATTGGTATGTAATTATTGATGTAATGTGACTGTTATCATTGTTGAGTATTATGGATGACCCCGTCGGGAGTTTTATTTTAGGCACTCGGAGATCGAGCTTGTAGCTGTCGTGAAGAGATGAGTTACCCGGAACGTACTGGCTATGTCATATGTTTGTGAATCGAGTACTTTGACTAGTTGTTATTTTCCGCTGCAAAAGTATTTTTAATTATTTATATCCATTGCGAGTGTGTTTTAAAATGGGTTGCTAGTATTTTGCGAATTTGGGTTTATTTT
This sequence comes from Orobanche coerulescens, assembly GCA_033398695.1. Lineage (NCBI taxonomy): Eukaryota > Viridiplantae > Streptophyta > Magnoliopsida > Lamiales > Orobanchaceae > Orobanche > Orobanche coerulescens. Next base: position 49,669,887 of record CM065816.1, on the reverse strand, counting down.
GGAAATTCATTTTCTAAACTATTTTGCTGATACGTGCAAGCGGTGACTTAACGTATACTTCTGAAACTATTGAGTTTTGGCATTTTAGCCTTACACTTTCAAATGAGATTTTACGACGGTATTGATAAATGGATTTCATAGAGACTTTGAATATTTTAAAAGATATTACTGTCATTGCCACTTAGGCGTATTTGAAATGTTTGCAAAAATGTCTTTTAGCCTTGTGGGTTCCGTTTCAGGCCCCACGGCGCTGTAATATTCCCGGGGGGTGTTACAGAATATGGTATCAGAGCTTAGGTTGTGAAAACCTAGGTTGTCGTGTCGAGTCAAGTCGTGTTTTTGTCACGTGATTTGAGTAGTCGGTTGGCAAGTATTAGAGCCCTGGGTTTTTGTTGTTCACTCGGGCTTGTGTGTTATATGGTTTACCAGTGTGGTACTTATAACACCCCCAATCCGCTCAGGGATATTACACGCCGTAGAACCTTTCCTCAAGGATCTACCAGGCTGGTAACAAAATCATACATCTCAACAACGCCTTTAAGGCTAAAAGACTCAGTAGACCGATTTGGTCTTTCAATAAATATATACAACTCAATCTCAATACATGCCCACGCAGGGGTCAAATACAACACACTCCCGTACAGCGGGGATAGAATATCGCAGCGGAAATAAAATACGACAAAACCAATACATCAATGTACGGGTCCTCATGTGATTAGTATCGATCATCTTTCATCATCCTCCGTGCCGACCCTGTGTTATGCTCCCCAAAACCTGAATGCAATACAGACATCCACCCCCCGATTACTCGGGGGTTAGCAAAATTCCACTATTTTGCTAGTGCAAGTACAAAGTGCAAATACGAGTCATACAAATCATATTCCAAGAATAATAATAATCGAGAATCCTCAAAGATTCAAATATAACGAGAAATACTTCCCGAGGCGAGAGTTTGAGTAAAACTTTCCAAATCCGAAAGATCACAAATCAAGAGAACCATTTGTAAAATGGTTTAGAAATACCTTCAGGAGTTTTAACAGAAAACTATCTAGGATTATCGAATTCTTCTCTTTCCAAAAACCAAAAAGGGGTCACAGCCCCAAAGATTTACTTTCCGTAAAACGACCTTTACCAGAACCGTTGGGATCTCAACCCAAATCTCATCAAAATCACAGTACACGAGAATAATAGCAAGGTCCGTTTTCCAACATCAAAACCCCTCAATTAAAGGACTAAACACAAACGACAAAAATACTCTGGTGCCATCCTAGCCAAGTAGGCCAAATGAACAACTTAGCTCTTACACACTTAGTCGATGCATGCAATCATGAAAATATAGTTCAAAAGCACTCATTTCTGGAAATGCCATAATCAAATCACATTTGTAAAATGCACCACAATTAACCATCGATCCACGTCTCTGTGGACCCCTACCAAGACCCTGTCGGATCTAACCCGTAGTGATTAAAAGCAAGCTCGTCGATCCACGTCTCTGTGTACCCCTACCAAGACCCCGTCAGATCTAACTCGTAGTGAGCATACACAAACACACGTTACTCATGCAATACTAATATGCTTAGAATGTAAGTTCATTAAGAATACGTACTAGAGATGGCCACTTACCCGACACCGCTATCATACTCATCACAACACATCAACACAATTAACATGGAATACACGATTCCATAACTTTAAACAAGCAGAGGTATCATTAAAGCCCTCGACGTTCACAATAATCAAATCATAATCAATTTTCAAAACACACCATTCACAAAACACACACGCGTTTTGAAAGAGAGCGTTTAACGAGGCCAAACCGAATCATTTGAAAATTCATTTCGAACAACCAAACAAATACACCAAGATGATCACCGATCATCATATCCACAAAACAAGAAGTGTATGAACAAGGTACTTGCCTCGAATAATCACAACGCGGAGAATCGACTGAAGTGAGGAGGCTCAAACCGTCTAAGAACCAGCCGACTCCGCCGAACGACAACCCACGACAATAAACTACGAACGACAATAATAACAACGAAAATGAATTCCAAAGTACGACCCAAAGCCGCTGAATTCAAGGAACAAATGACGAAAGTTCAAGGGTTTCTCCCAAAACGGCCAAGAACACGAATCGACCCGACAAAAACATGAAAATGGAATTCCCAACCAAAATATAGATGTTCAATCCATAGTATATGTTTAACAACATCATTTAACAACAATCGATTCATCAAAAACGGATGGAAAATGAAATCAAGAACAAATCCCCCAAAAAGTCAACTCTAGAGATTCAAGAAAAATACCTTGATCTGGTGAAGAATAATGGATTTGATGATGTTAAGATCACCTAAAGACCTCCAAAACACCTTTGGATTGAACAAAATCGGCCAAGAATGCGAACCCTAGTCGCTCCCATCTCCACCCGCGGAAAGAAGAAGAAAACAAAAAGAATGAAGATTCTACAATGGTGTGCATTATTTATACTGGACACAAATTAGCGTGCGCTAATCATCTGGATTAGCGTGCGCTATTGGGATATATATATATATATCGCCCAAAATCTCAATCCAGTGACTTCTGGACTGAACTCGACCAACAGTTAGCGTGCGCTCTAACTCCGATAGCGTGCGCTAACTCATGACATTAACGCGCGCTACACTACCCCGTAGCGTGCACTAGACAAAACGCCAACCCAGTCCAGTAACTTCTGGACTGAACCCAAATTACTAGGTAGCGTGCGCAACCCTTCCGATAGCGTGCGCTACTGTCGCACCATAGCGTGCGCTACTCTCTACATAATGTGCCCTATTGACTGCCCAGTCCAGGGCAGTAGCTTCTGCCTCAATCCCGGAACTCCCATTAGCGTGTGCTAACTACAATGCTTAGCACGCGCTAATGCACCCAGAACTACAGCAATATTGCTCTCAAAACTGGTTACAACAACGGATCCCTCCGATCGGAACACCAAGTTCAAGATACGCACAGAAAGCTCTAGAATATGATCTTACTAAGAGCTTGAGCTCTAATCAAACTCACATGCGACCATGAAAAGGGTCGAGGCAATAAATACAAATGCGGATACCCACAACTTTGGGTAAATTACAAAATAGCCCAAAACGCCCAAAAATCACGATACATGATCGAATAACCAAACCGAAGTTCACGACACGTCTAACAAAGTTAATCGGACTTACAGGAAACTCGAAACAACTGTTTCGAACGAGATTCGTAAGAATCGAACTCAAGTGCGGAAAAGTCGCTAAGAAGCACGGAACTCAATAAAACGTCACCAAAACGAATTCGGATGTCAAAAAGTGCAGAATGACGAAACGGTCACAGGCGAGCCGTTAAAACGGACTCCTGCAAAAAATAAATAAATTTACCAAAAATCGAAAATCGCGGATATTACATACTATCCTCCCTAAAAGAAGTTTCGTCCCGAAACTTAAAACAAATAGGGAGGAGCAATATCCCACCAGGAACATCTCAACTAGATACACAAGAACCGTGCAACTTACGCCCACCGGCAAAACGTTATAAGAAACGCGAAGGAACGTACGGCGTGGAAACACGCTCAACGACAACCATCACAATGCCACAGGCGGGGCATAACGCGATCAACAAGTGCCAAGCACCACCAAACAGATAAAGCAACCAAGTCAATTGTCCGAACCATCAAGAGACAAAGGCACCTATTACAAGAAAAAAACACGGTCGAAAAAAATAGAAATGACGTGTACAACGATCCGCAAAGGTAACCACGGAGAACTCCGACCACGCCGAAATTCTAGAAAACCACGCTAGGCATCTCCGCGACCCTTCGGAGCAGAAACGCAAACTCGATCTCCAGACCTCTCAGCTACCAACTCGCAATGCACAGCTCGGTGTCCCAAATGACCACAATCGAAGCAGCTGACCAATGGCGAACGACAATTCTTCGCAATACGATACCAGACAACAACAATCGGACAACCACGATTGAACAATAATGATCGAACAAAAACTATCGAACAACAACGATCAAACAACAACGATTGGACAACAATGATCGAACACCAATGACCGAACAACAATGATCAAACAACAACGATCGAACAACAACGATCGAACAACAACGATCGAATAATAATGATCGAACAACAACGATCGAACAACAACGATCGAACAACGGTCAAACAACGACTCTGAAGTTCATAGTTCAACTCAAGACATTGAAAGAACTTGTGGATCTGAAAGACGTTAATTTCGACCAAGGTTCACAAGAATCGAACCGAACTCGAAAAAGTCACAGGAATAACCAGATCGATCTGAAACAAGATCACGGCTCGTTCGAATGATAAAAACCGAAATACAAAACAAGTTCAGAAAGTATCAACGAACATGAGCGAGTCGATAGAATTGGGAAAGAGAAAATGTAGAAGTCAAAAATAATATGGGTATTACATTCGACCTCTACTAAAAGAAGTGTCATCCCCGAAACTCACAACAATGGAAGCAAGGTAACAATACAACAAGCAACCGACACATCACGGAACAATCACATATGCGCACAATCATACAAACCCAAACCCTAACAGCTCGCACATGTGCGATAACACGCGAATCACCACGAGGCGACAACCTTCAACACCAACATCACACCTCTCACAAAGGGCTAACACAACAAATGTGTGGCGAACGACTCAACGCTCACACCACCCACCCAAACACAACTCAGGGGCTACCACCCTAACGAAAGTGCGAACATCATACATACATTCCCGGATCGCAAACAGGAACGATAGGTTTTAAAAATGAAAAGCACCTTTTCGAAAACAATTTTGGAAACATCAGTTGATCTTGAATCATATTTCGAAAAAGTAATACAAACATGAATCATCGTTATTGAGACTTTGACAAAACATCTTGCGTTTCTAAATCATTGAAATTATCTCAAAATATTTTGGTCCTCAAAGTGAAATTTTTTTTTGAAATATATTGTGGCACTATGAGGCACCTTGAAAGTACCGCGAGAAAATAATCCATTTTAAAAGTACGTCTCGAATTTTATTTTCTAAGATACTCAAGGTTTTCAGAAATCCAATAGGCCAGAATGCCCAAAACTCACACGTATCGACATTCGCTTAAACACATCATAGCACACTTATGAAATTGTTCAAAATCAAGACAATACATGTCTTTTACCGGAAAACAAACAGTAAAATATCACAGTTGAAAACCGCCTAAGATCGGGGCGAAATCACTGACCCCACTCGAGGCCTCTAAGGACCCTCCCGAATTGGCTAGCGAACAAGCTCGTGAATCCGGAGTGAAGTCACGGATTCCCCCGAGGCCTCGTCGGACCCTCCTAGAGTGAGCAAATGGAACACGTATAAGCACAATCCATGATAAGCACAAAGGTTTCCAAAAATACTTGCAACGCGAGCAAGTCAATTTGAAATGCACACGCAGCGGACGAGTCAACAGTCAAAAATACATTAGCAGCGACACCACTCCTCATATAAATAAAATATGAGAGCCGAATAACCACACATCACGAAACCAAGAATCTACCTAAAGATTCCATCACTTCATAAATAATCATACAAATAGCTCGTGTCACACGAGGCACAATACCAAGAAGGGAGACTTACAACCACAGGTCGCATGAAGATGATGATCGCCCCACGATACTAATCACGACCAACAAACTCAGACGACGCGTCGAGACCCGACTCAGTCAGACAAAATCCGACAAGGCAAAATTCAACAGGCACAACTGACCCGACAGCCTAGGTTTCCACAACCTAAGCTCTGATACCATTTATGTAACACCCCCAATCCGCTCAGGGATATTACACGCCGTACAACCTTTCCTCAAGGATCTACCACGCTAGTAACAAAATCATACATCTCAACAATGCCTTTAAGGCTAAAAGACTCAGTAGACCGATTTGGTCTTTCAATAAATATATACAACTCAATCTCAATACATGCCCACACAGGAGTCAAATACAACACACTCCCGTACAGTGGGGATAGAATACTGCAGCGGAAATAAAATACGACTGAACCAATACATCAGCGTACGGGTCCTCATGTGATTAGTATCGATCAGATTTCATCATCCTCCGTTCCAACCCTGTGTTATGCTCCCCAAAACTTGAATGCAATACAGACATCCACCCCCCGATTACTCGGGGGTTAGCAAAATTCCACTATTTTGCTAGTGCAAATACGAGTCATACAAATCATATTCCAAGAATAATAATAATCGGAAATCCTGAAAGATTCAAACATAATGAGAAATACTTCCCGAGGCAAGAGTTTGAGTAAAACTTTCCAAATTCGAAAGATCACAAATCAAGAGAACAATTGGTAAAATGGTTTAGAAATGCCTTCGGGAGTTTTAACAGAAAACTATCTAGGATTATCAAATTCTTCTCTTTCCAAAAACCAAAAATGGGTCACAGCCCCAAAGATTTACTTTCCGTAAAATGACCTTTACCAGAACCGTTGGGATCTCAACCTAAATCTCATCAAAATCACAGTACATGAGAACAATAGCATGGTCCGTTTTCCAACATCAAAACCCCTCAATTAAATGACTAAACACAAACGACAAAAATACTCTGGTGCCATCCTAGCCAAGTAGGCCAAATGAACAACTTACCTCTTACACACTTATTCAATGCATGCAATCATGAAAACATAGTTCAAAAGCACTAATTTCCGGAAATACCATAATCAAATCACATTTGTAAAATGCACCACAATTAACCGTCGATCCATGTCTCTGTGGACCCCTACCGAGACCCTGTCGGATCTAATCCGTAGTGGTTAAAAGCAAGCTCGTTGATCTACATCTCTGTGGACCCCTATTGAGACCCTGATACCATTTTTATAACACCCCCAATCCGCTCAGGGATATTACACGCCGTAGAACCTTTCCTCAAGGATCTACCAAGCTGGTAACAAAATCATACATGTCAACAATGCCTTTAAGGCTAAAAGACTCAGTAGACCGATTTGGTCTTTCAATAAATATATACAACTCAATCTCAATACATGCCCACGTAGGGGTCAAATACAACACACCCCCGTACAACGGGGATAGAATACTGCAGCGGAAATAAAATACGACTGAACTAATACATCAATGTACAGGTCCTCATGTGATTAGTATCGATCATCTTTCATCATCCTCCGTGCCGACCCTATGTTATGCTCTCCAAAACCTGAATGCAATACAGACATCCACCCCCCGATTACTCGGGGGTTAGCAAAATTCCACTACTTGGCTAGTGCAAGTACAAAGTGCAAATACGAGTCATACAAATCATATTTCAATAATAATAATAATTGAGAATCCTCAAAGATTCAAACATAACGAGAAATACTTCCCGAGGCGAGAGTTTGAGTAAAACTTTCCAAATTCGAAAGATCACAAATCAAGAGAACAATTGGTAAAATGGTTTAGAAATGCCTTCGGGAGTTTTAACAGAAAACTATCTAGGATTATCAAATTCTTCTCTTTCCAAAAACCAAAAAGGGGTCACAGCCCCAAATATTTACTTTCCGTAAAACGACCTTTACCAGAACCGTTGGGATCTCAACTCAAATATCATCAAAATCACAGTGCACGAGAACAATAGCAAGGTCCGTTTTCCAACATCAAAACCCCTTAATTAAAGGACTAAACACAAACGACAAAAATACTCTGGTGCCATCCTAGCCAAGTAGGCCAAATGAACAACTTACCTCTTACATGCAATCATGAAAACATAGTTCAAAAGCACTCATTTCCAGAAATGCCATAATCAAATCAAATTTATAAAATGCACCACAATTAACTGTCGATACACGTCTCTGTGGACCCCTATCGAGACCCCGTAGGATCTAACCCATAGTGGTTAAAAGTAAGCTCGTCGATCCATGTCTCTGTGGACCCCTACTGATACCCCGTCAGATCTAACCCATAGTGAGCATACACACACACACGTTACTCATGCAATACTAATATGCTAAGAATGTAAGTTCATTAAGAATACTTACTAGAGATGGCCACTTACCCGACACCGTTATCATACTCATCACAACACAACAACACAATTAACACGGAATACACGATTCCATAACTTTAAACAAGCAGGGGTATCATTAAAGCCCTCGACGTTCACAATAATCAAATCATAATCAATTTTCAAAACACATCATTCACAAAACACATACGCCTTTTGAAAGAGAGCCTTTAACGAGGCCGAGCCGAATCCTTTGAAAATTCATTTCGAACAACCAAATAAATACACCAAGATGATCACCGATCATCATATCCATAAAACAAGAAGTGTATGAACAAGGTACTTGCCTCGAATAATCACAACGCGGAGAATCGACCGAAGTGAGGAGACTCGAACCGTCTACGAACCCACCGACTCCGCCGAATGACAACCCGTAACAATAAACTACGAACGACAACAATAACAACGAAAATAAATTCCAAAGTACGACCCAAAGCCGCTGAATTCAAGGAACAAACGACGAAAGTTCAAGGGTTTCCCCCAAAACGGCCAAGAACACGAATCGACCAGATAAAAACATGAAAATGGAATTCCCAACCGGAATATGGATGTTCAATTCATAGGATATGTTTAACAACATCATTTAACAACAATAGATTCATCAAAAATGAATGGAAAACTAAATCAAGAACAAATCCCCCAAAAAGTCAACTCTAGAGATTCAAGAAAAATACCTTGATCCGGTGAAGAATAATGGATTTGATGATGTTAAGATCACCTAAAGATCTCCAAAACACCTTTGGATTGAACAAAATTGGCCAAGAATGCGAACCTTAGTCGCTTCCATCTCCACCCGCGGAAAGAAGAAGAAAATAAAAAGAATGAAGATTCTGCACTGGTGTCCAGTATTTATACTGGACACAAATTAGCATGCGCTATTCATCTGGATTAGTGTGCGCTATTGGGATATATATCGCACAAAATCTCAGTCCAGTGACTTCTGGACTGAACCCGACCAACAGTTAGCGTGCGCTGTGACTCCGATAGCGTGCGCTAACTCCTGACATTAACGCGCGCTACACTGCCCCGTAGTGTGCGCTAGACAAAACGCCAACCCAGTCTAGTAACTTCTGGACTGAACCCAAATTACCAGGTAGCGTGCGCAACCCTTCCGATAGCGTGCGCTACTGTCACACCATAGCGTGCGCTACGCCCTACATAACGTGCGCTATTGACTGCCCAGTCCAGGGCAGTAGCTTCTGCCTCAATCCCGGAACCCCCGTTAGCGTGCGCTAACTACAATGCTTAGTACGCGCTAATGCACCCAGAACTACAGTAGTATTGCTCTCAAAGCTGGTTACAACAACGGATCCCTCCGATCGGAACAGCAAGTTCAAGATACGCACGAAAAGCTCTGGAATAAGATCATACTAAGAGCTTGAGCTCTAATCAAACTCACACGCGACCATGAAAAGGGTCGAGGCAACAAATACAAATGCGGATACCCACAACTTTGGGTAAATTACAAATGGCCCAAAATGCCCGAAAATCACGATACGTGATCGAATAACCAAACCAAAGTTCACAACACGTCTAACAAAGTTAAACAGACTTACAGGAAACTCGAAACAACCGTTTCGAACGAGATTCGTAAGAATTGAACTCAAGTACGGAAAAGTCGCTAAGAAGCACGGAACTCAACAAAACATCACCGAAATGAACTCGGATGTCAAAAAGTGCAGAATGAATCATTCTCATGATGACGAAACGGTCACATGTGAGCCATTAAAATGGACTCCTACCAAAAAAAGAAATTTACCGAAAATCGAAAATCGCGGATATTACAGTACTCTGTTTGTTTTAAACTTATCCAAATGGTATTAACGTGATTCTTTGGAAAGAGATGTGTCGTACTTTGAGTTGAACTGATTTTGCAAAACGTATGTTTTGAAAATATATGTATTGAGCATATATTCTAAAGTTGAGACATGTACCAGTATCACAGGGAATCTTCAGCTTCGCGATCCGTAAGTATTTGGATTTTTTGGATTTCATTGAGGTTATTTGCAGTTATAAGTTGATGTACCTTGAGATTCGGAAAGATATTACGTGTTACATTATGAGGTAGCAGAATATAATAGTTGGGACCGAACTTATGATCTTGAGAAACTATGATTATGGAAAATCAATATGTCGGTTAAACTTGGAAAACGGAGTTGTGCATTTGGGATAAATGTTGTGGATTGTTGAGAGGAACATTTAGTCATGCTATTTTATTTTGAGATGTATGAAACTATTTTTGAACATTTGAAAATGATACTTTTCAACAATATATATTTTGAATAAACTATTTTGCTCACTGTCACGAAAATGTATTTTCTTAAATTTATTTTGAGAGACAGTATTGTTGTTTTTAAAAACATGTTTCATCACGTCATAGTTAAAGTGTTGCAGTATGGAATAATGGTCGATATAGCAAGTCATATGTGGAAAAGATGATTTTAACAAAGTCTATACAATAAGATTTTGGATTCTATCGTTTGTTTTTCCGACCAAATGTCAGTAGAATTAGTGACAAGCCAAATTAGCATACAAGAGTATGGATGTAGTCAATCATTTGCATAATTTCATTTTACTTAATCGTGTGTATTCGAAAAGAATTGTCATTGAGTACTTGACATAAGCGAGCCGGTTTAACTTTTCGTAAATTGATTTTTGTAGTCTTGCGAATATACATGTTTTGAGTTTTGAAATTCTCGAAAGAACTTTCGGAAATGGATTTTTATTAACAAGAGTATATGATTACAAGCTATTTTGAAAATATTTGTATACGTACAAACGTAGTGCATAATGCATATCATGGTGAAGTTCTGAGTAAGACTCATAAGATGGATAACACATCAAATGGTACGATGAAAAGAGATTCGAACTTCAGTATGGTATTTTGGTTATCCAGGGATGATCAGTTGGTTGATCAGATAAGAGAAATATGTCGCATGTTGTAGATTCAGTACAGAATATAATTTTGGAATTCAGGTTTTGTGAAACCGGAGCATATACTCTGTCCATGACGCTTCTCCATTTCAGCCTTGAATTCTTTGAACTTATCAAAAGATTCAGACTTACGTCGCATCAAATAAATGTATCTATATCTCGAATAATCATCGATAAACGTGATGAAGTATTCGAAACCACCCTTAGACTGGATGTTCATTGGACCACATACATCGGTATGAACCAATTCCAACACATTTTGTGCACGATTTCCTTTGCTTTGCAAAGTCCTTTTAGTCATTTTACCTTCCATACATGATTCGCAAACTGGAAATGACTCAACTTGGAGTGAATCCAATGGATTATCGCTCACCAATATTTGAATCCTTCTAAGGTTAATGTGACCCAATCGTAAATGCCACAAATATGTTTGATCTATGCTCGAAGGTTCTTTTATTTTATTAGGATTAGTCAAAGAATTAAGCGATTTATAATTATGCAAGGCAGCTGGTGCATCATTAATGATATAAAGTTCTTCATTATAAGTACTCCCGCAAACATATTCACCATTTCTTTTAATAATTGCATTATCTTCAAAAGAAACTGAATATCCATCACGACGCAATTTAGAAACTGAAATTAAATTCATTCTAAAATCGGGTACCAATAATACATTATTTAGAACTAAAATCCTATCATCAACTTTTAACTACACGACTCCCACTGCAACAGCCTTCAGCCTGGAATAGTCGCCCCAGCTTATTGTAATCTCATCCGCACGAAGTACCTTGGTTATTTGGAACCCCTGCGAGTCATGACAAGCATGATCAGTGGAGCCCGAATCCACTATCCACGAAGTGATAGAACAGGCAGCCAAACATGTTTTGACTACTAGTACATGAGACGTACCTTTCTTAGGGCAGTCACTCTTGAAATGCCCTTTCAGACCGCAATTGAAGCACTTGCCCTTCGGCTTTTTGTTCGCATCGGACTGGAGCCTTTGACTGAGGAGCCTTGCCCTTAACTTTGAAGGTTGTCACTTGCTTCTGGCCAACCTGCTTTTTCTTCTTTCCTCATTTGGGTTTTGAAGAAGCAGCACCGGTTGCCGCAAGAATTTGATGATAACCTTGTTTAAAGAGACCTTCGGCAGACTGAAGCTCTGTCAGAAGTTCCGCCAATGTGTAAGTCCTACGATTCATATTGTAGTTAAGGCAGAACTGCTCAAAGCTTCTTGGTAAACTGCCCAAGATAATATCGACCTGCGACTCCGCATCGATAGTAGCCCCAAGTATGCTCAGTTCGTTCAAATGAGACATCATTTTAAGAACGTGATCCCTTATTGGGGTCCCTTCAGACATTTGGGTTGTCATCAAAACCCTCATTGCATTTTGCCTATCCGCCCGGTTCTGGTGACCAAACATCTCAGTGAGATTTTTCATCATTTCCGTGGCTGGGCCCATCGTCTGATGCTGATGTTGCAATACATTTGTCAGTGAAGCCAAAATGTAACAGCGAGCCATCTCATCAGAATTTTTCCATTTCCTGAATTCAGCCAACTCTTCAGGAGTGGCACTCGTTTCTAGTTCCAAAGGGCTCTCCTCAGTTAAAACAAATTTATACCCCTCGGTAGTCAAGACAATATCAAAATTTCTTTTCCAGTCGGCAAAGTTAGTGTCATCAAGTTTGTTTTGTTTGAGAATAACAGCTAGTTGATTCAAAGACATCTGAGAATAAAATTAAAAACACCATTCATCACATAATTCGACGCAAAATATATTGAAAAACCTTAAAACACAATATATATGCAATCAACCAACACCTTGAAAAATCGCCAAGGTTCTAAAAAATGCTAGGCGCTAGGCGTTCGGATTGCTAACGCCTAGCGCCCAGAGGATTAATCTGTAACACCCCCAAGTTATTCAGGGTATATTACAGCGCCGTGAGCCCCGCCGTGGGACCCACAAGGCTAAGCATACGCGGAACTATAAAACTTGACCGAGAAGGTCTACATACAATGGAAAGAAAGACGATACAAATGGTATTCAAAACCATAACCAATGAAACCATATACATCACTGCACAAATCAATACCTCGGCAACACAGGCCGGAACATCAAGGAAACTCAAATACAATACTCGAGTATTTAAAATCCATTCCAGTACAACAACACTGAATGGAGGAATCCAAAAAGATAACCGGAGACAAGACACAGTATCACACTTGCCCATCATCTTCATGCCGACCCGATACCCGCCTGTCCGCTCTCTTGGAACCTGAAATACATAAAAAGTATTTCCCCCATAAAGGGGTTAGCCGTCGAATAGCTAGTGCAAGTATATCAAATATGAAACACAATACTCCTCGACAATAAGGTAAATGTATTCGTCAATTCATCAATTCAAGACTAGTATTCCGGAATAACTAAAATCTCATAAGATCACATAAAGACGTACATGAATGCCATAGAAACGGTTCGTTCATATCATCCGTCAATACATGTATGAATGCCGTAGAAACGGTTCGTTCATATCATGCCATCAATACATATATGAATGCCGTAGAAACGGTTCGTTCATATCATGCCATCAATATATCTATGAATGCCGTAGAAACGGTTCGTTCATATCATGCCATCAATATATCTATGAATGCCATAGAAACGGTTCGTTAATATCATACCATCAATATTTCTTACTTTCAAAGTCGAGAACGTACAATCATAAATATATACTTGCCTTGAATAGTCGACGACGCAACGAACGGAATGGAAGGTCACCGACGAATGCTAGGAACCATCAAAACCGAACCTAACGATTCGAAGAATACAATCACAACCGATTCTAAACGAATACGAAATTGGAATACACCCGGAAACCCACTTACGATTCATGTATATTCGTATAAAAACGATAACGAGGGCGGACCACAACCAAACCCTCTCGATTTCGTAAAAATCACGAAATATACCATGAATCCATAGGGAAACTAAGAATACCAACAAGATTAATCATATTCATCATGAATTACTCAGCAAAACCGAATGAATCGGACAAAACCGCGAAAATCCCCAAATCTCCCCAAAAGTAGGGTTCTAAAGATCTAACCTTGATTCGCTGGATCGAAGGATGTTATAAGATGATTGATCGGTGATATAAACTCAGAAACTTCATGGATTTGTTGTTTAACAACATGGCTTCATCTTCTCCGAAGCTCCAGCCGCGGACCGAAGAGAAAGGAAATGAAAAATGAGTGAGAAAGTGGCTATTCTGTCATTTATATACTGGGCCGGAACTAGCGTGCGCTAGCCTTCCCGGACTAGCGTGCGCTATCGGACAGTATCGGCCCAGTACTCTCGGCCATGGCCCGCATGACCCGGCACCACCGACCAATTCTGCCGACCATGACTCGTCCGCCCGACTCCCGCTAGCGTGCGCTACGGCCGGAAGCCTGCGCGCTAGCCGACTCCGCCCAGAGCCTCGGACTAGCAATCTCATCCCGAACGTCGCTAGTCGGCCGACAAAGATACGCTACCCCTGGCCGGCCGTGCGCACCGGCAGATGGCGTGCGCCACTGCCGATCCTACCCGAGTCGAACCTCGAATCCCTCTGCCTGTGCCCGATGGCGGCGCTGGCCGACTGACGACAGGCGCTTACATCGCTGAAGAAGCGCTGGCAAAGATCACGGCCAGCGCGTGCGCTTACGCGGTTCTCGCCGTGCTGCTTGGCTGCCACCCATCGTCTGGCGAACTCGCGACCGTCCGGCTCCCCGCAATCGTCGGCGGTGCCCGACCACGTGGCTCGACGACTCGATTTCCGAAAACGTACGGAACGAACACGACGAAAAGTTCGCGGACAACATCAACGACCCGAAATGAAAGCGTAATGTAATAATTAATCATACGCGACCGAGAAAAGAGTCGAGACAACGAATACAGATACGAATACCCATAACTTTGGGTAAATTACAAAATGGCCCAAAACGCCCGAAAATCACGATACGTGATCAAATAACCAAACCGAAGTTCACAACACTTCTAACAAAGTTAAACGGACTTACGGGAAACTCGAAACAGCAGTTTAGAACGAGATTCGCAAGAATCGAACTCAAATGCGGAAAAGTCGCTAAAAGGCACGGAACTCAACAAAACGACACCGAAACGAACTCGGATGTCACAAAGTGTAGAATTAATCATTCTCAGGGTGACGAAACGGTCCCAAGCGAGTTGTCAAAACGGACTTCTGCCGAAAATAGAAAGTTACTGGAAATCAAAATTATGGGTATTACATAATCGGGGATTACTCGGGGATTAATCGGATTAGGCGGATTTATTTATTATTATTATAATTATATTTTTATATATAAAAGATTATATATATGTAAAGAATAAAAAAACATCTAATATTTAAATATTTAAACAAACATATAATCGATCATATATTAAATTGTTAAACATTGACATAAGCATAACATAGTTCATAGTATCTCAATTCAGGAATTTATAGTACCGCTAATATAAAAAATAAAAAAAAAATATTTACCCGCCTAGGCGCCCGCCCAGCTGCCTAGGTGCCCGCCCAGCCGCCTAGGCGCCCGCCCAGCTTGCCATCCGTCCGCCCAGCCCGCCTAGGCGGCCGATTAATTACCCGAACGCCCAAGACAAACGCCCAGGGCATAATCGGAGCGCCCGGAGGCCGTCTAGCGCCTAGGCGCCGCCTAGGCGGCCGCCCAGGCCGATTTTTAGAACACTAAAAATCGCATATGCAAGTCACGATAGTGTGGACGTTTACACATACATTTTCAAGTAGATTTTAACGTCTTTAATTTTACTATCTAGCGAAGATGCGTTTTGACAAGTAAAATTAATAGTTGGTTCCTCTTGGTCATGTATTTAATTAACATTGACTCCGATGGGGAGCTTATTAATCAATACACCTAAGTGAACATCATAATTTAACAAACCTTATAATATCATTTAATGATAATAGTCCTACAGATGGAGATGTCCTATTATAAAAAATAATATTCACCTTTTTGTTATCAAATTTGAAGTTTAAAACTAGTGAGCCAATAATTAGCACATCTGATATGGAGGAAGACTCTAATGTCAACGCGCATGCTAATTATTTCACAATTTAAACCAATTATGGAGGCCAATTTGATTTTGAAAAATCATTTTAAAATCACTTAGTTATTTTGAAAAAATAAAGTTTTTAATTTTCTCGTCCTAACATGCAAGGAAACATATCACGCACACATTCATACATGTCATACATCAAAACAATAAAAAACAACAAAATAAAAAAATGGATAATTAAATCTAATTATCATGGCTTTTATTCCTCGTTTTGAATAACGAGAAAATATTAGGCTCGTTTGCTCTAACTGCTTCAAGCATCTCGCGAAAAAACGAATTGAACAACCCGAATCCGGACAACTTGATCCATCGTGGCCGCCGCCCGACTTCTTGCCGCATTGCCGAACCGCCGGACCATTGCCGAGAGCCGGCCGAGCGCACTGCGTCTTGATTCGGCCGAGATGACTCGCCGAGTCTCGATCGGCAGCCTGCTGGTCTCGGGCGGTTCGTACGATTGGGACTCCTCTTCGCGCTAGACTTCTTTCTCTTTCATACTTTGTGTGTTCCAATTCAATTACAATTTTATTCGAAATAAAATATATCGAATTTACAGCAACTTACAAGAAAAATAAATCCAATTCTACCCATGGATTTTCTCACGGAAAAAACTTATACATGCCTCAAAACCGGGCCAAATTACCGAAAATGCGTAAATAAATAAAAACATCACATAGCCATGATAATTGGATCATATTCTCCTGCAAGACAAATTCTAGCAAAATATTCCAAAAATCATACTATATGAATATTTAATTGCTAGCATATTAATCACCAAATTAATTAAATTGAACAGAACCTAAAGACCGTCTCCGATACTAATTGTTGGAATATAAAACGCAGCGGAAGTTGGTTGGTGAAAATATTTTATGAAAGGTTTCATAAACTAACCAACATAAAAACCGGATCTATTTAGGCTTGTCAATTAATTAACTAAACAGATTAATAAACAATCAAATAAATATATTTACGCATGGGAGTCGGTAATTAATACCTTTGACGCGAAGTGGTAGAAATTCCCTCCTTGGATCGATCGAACCACTCCCTCTGTTCTTCTTCGATCTACTTGTATTTCTACCTCAAAGTCTTCTAGAGTATATTCCGCCTATTATCCAGATGTCGTGTGATGCGACCCCCACACGACACGCTATGGTAACCGACACCGCTAGATGAATTCGTTCCCAGGATGTTTCCAAAATAAGCAAAATGGGGCTTTACTTCCAAACCTCTACGTGACACGCCGCAGCAACTCGGAAGGGGTGGAATATAAATACTAACAAGATTGCACTTGATAAGTATATAAATCACACAAGGGATGTTTTGGAGACACACTCAACAAAACAAGAAAGCACTCACAAAGGTTTGTTAATACAAACACTCTCAAATTCATAAAATCTTTTTGGTGTCCTCTTACAATGAAACTTCAAGGCTATTTATAGCCAAAATCTTACACCTAACTCTAGTGTGAACAAGGAAACAACTAAAAACCTACAAAATAGAAAAATCAACATTCAAAGATCCTAAAATCTGATACAAAGTCAGTCAACATATGTTTAGGTGACAAAATATCAAAGACCAAGATTTTAAGGTGTGAAAACAAGGACAACAAGTCACCATAAATCCGATGCTGTCTGTTTTATCATTTCTGAGCTCCAATGTCTCCGAATTTGGTCCTATGGTCTGAACAATATTTGTAGCTCTCTTTCTTAGCTTTCCATAGACACCTGAATCACCTGAATCGGATTTCGGACGAGTAAGTTATGGCCAAAATACGAGACTGCTGCGTGTCAGTCTTACGCGCGGGAATTTGATCCTTGTTTGTTTGATCGTCTTTTCCGATCGTCTTCGACATTAATATTACACGACTCGATTATATACAACTCAAAATATAAAAATACAACTCAAGAAATACAATTCAAATTAAAATACACCAAGATAAAGTAAACGAAAAACTTATTGTTCGACAACTTCGACACTACTCACGAATTTGTTGTCTTTGATAACATAGTTATTTTTAAACATATCAATGATGAGTGTCGATAAATTATTTTTGAACTTCTTTGATCGAGACCTCGTTATTGGTCCAGTCGACATGCTCAAGTCCTCATCCGGGTTCTTCATAATATCTTGATTCACATCATTCCCTCTGCTCTCAAAAGGATTCGTCCTCGAATCAAATTTCAAAAGGACTTAAGTCGGCAACATTGAAAGTAGTGGAAACATTATACTCACCTGTAGATCTACTTTATAGGCATTGTCGTTAATCCGCTCTAAGATCCGGAACGGTCCATCTCCCCTTGGCATTAGCTTGGATTTTCTTTGAATGGGAAATCGTTCTTTCCTCAAATGAACCCAAACCCAATCACTGGTTCAAAGAGTACTTGTTTGCCCCTTGTTCTTCATTCTTGCATTGTGTTCGTTGCGCTTCTCAATTTGTTCACGAACTTTGGCATGTAATTGCTTCACCATCTCTCGCTTTTTCTTGCCATCAAGGTTACTCTGTCATCTATTGGAATAGGCAACAAGTCTAAAGGAGTTATTGGATTAAAACCATACACGATTTCAAATGGCGAAAATGTCGTAGTAGAATGTACGGTTCGATTATAGGCAAACTCGATAAATGGTAAAGATGTTTCCCAATTTTTCAAATTTTTGTTAACAATAGTTCGCAACAATTGACCAAGCGTTCGGTTAACAACCTCGGTTTGACCATCAGTTTGGGGATGACATGTTGTAGAATAAAGCAATTTCGTCCCCAATTTTGCCCATAAGACTCTCCAAAAATGACTCAAAAATTTGGTATCTCTATCGGATACGATGCTTTTGGGCATACCATGCAAACGAACAATTTCTTTGAAAAATAGATTAGCAATATGTGTGGCGTCGTCCGTTTTATGACATGCAATGAAGTGTGCCATTTTGCTAAATCTATCAACTACAACAAAAATGGAGTCACAACCGGATTTCGCCCAGGTAATCCTAATACAAAGTCCATATAAAGATCAACCCAAGGTTCGGAAGGTACCGGAAGTGGCATATACAAACCATGCGGCAACACTCGTGATTTTGCTTTCCTACAAACAATGCATGAATTTACAACTTTAAAAACATCATGTTTCATTTTTGGCCAAAAGAAATGTTCACGCAATATTTCGTAAGTTTTAGCAATCCCAAAATGTCCCATTAGACCTCCACTATGTGCTTCTCTTACCAATAATTCCCGGGTTGAACAAAAAGGAATGCAAAGTTTATTTTCACGGAACAAGAATCCATTATCCCGATAAAATTTTTCTACTCCTTTTTTCTCGCAAGCGACATAAATATCGTGGAAATCTTTATCCCCCTCATATGCTTCTTTCAATAAATCAAATCCCAAAAGTTTACAAGAAAGTGTATTGAGTAATACATACCTTCTTGACAAAGCGTCGGCGACAATGTTTTCCTTACCTTGTTTGTATTTGATGATGTAAGGAAAGGATTCAATTTCCTCTAACCACTTGGCATGTCTCTTGCTCAATTTACCCTGTCCTTTGAGATGCTTTAAGGATTCATGATCGGTATGAATCACGAACTCCTTAGGCCATAGGTAGTGTTGCCACGTAGGGCTCGAACCAAAGCATACAATTCCTTGTCATAGGTCGGGTAATTCAATGTAGCTCCTCCAAGTTTCTCACTAAAATAGGCTATCGGCCTTTTTCCCCGCACACATCGCTCCTATTCCTACTCCCGAAGCATCACACTCAATTTCAAAAGTGTTAGAAAAATCGGGTAATGCTAAGACAGTGCGGTGCACAATTTATCTTCAGAGTGTTAAATGCTCTTTCTTGTTCATTTCCCAATTAAACTTAGCATGTTTCTTGACAAGTTCGTTTAATGGGGCTGCAATTGTGCTAAAATCTTTACGAAGCGGTAAAACCTGCTAGGCCATGGAAACTTCTTACCTCGGATGCGTTCGTCGGTCAGGCCATTCTCGGATAGCCTTAACCTTTTCTTCATCAACTTTTATGCCACAAGACTAACGACATATCCAAGAAAATAACTTCATTCATGCAAAAGTACATTTCTTAAGACTAGCATATAATTGTTCCCTTCTCAAGGTAATTAAAGCTAATCTTAAATGTTCAACATGTTCTTCAACATTTTTGCAGTAAATGAGTATATCATCAAAGTATACAACAACGAATTTTCCGATGTATGCACGTAAAACATGATTCATTAATCTCATAAAAGTACTTGGTGCGTTCGTTAGTCCAAAGGGCATTACCAACCATTCGTATAATCCGTATTTAGTTTTGAAAGCCGTTTTCCATTCATCTCCTTCTTTCATACGAATTTGGTGATATCCTTTCATTAGGTCAATTTTAGTGAAAACACATGAACCATGTAATTCATCTAACATATCATCTAACCTTGGAATAGGGTGTCGATACTTAACCGTGATATTGTTTACCGCTCGGCAATCGGTGCACATTCTCCACGTTCCATCTTTCTTTGGCACGACGATCACAGGAACGGCACAAGGACTTAGACTCTCCGGATATACCCAAGACTTAACAACTCCTCGACTTGTCTTTGGATTTCATTGGTCTCTTCGGGGTTGTGTCGGTATGCCGGTCTATTTGGAATGACCGCCTGTGCACAAAGTCTATTTGATGTTCAATCCTCGGATTGGTGGCAACCTATGCAGTAGTTCTTCAGAAAAACATCAATAAATTCCCGCAATAAAGATTCAATAGAACTGGAATTATCCGGTTCGGGGTTAGTAGTAGCGCAAACTTTTCGGAAAATAATCAAGTATATGGGTGCATTTTCCTTGATATCTTCTTCAAGTTCCTTTGCACTTACAAGCATGCATTTTCTCAAATTTTCTTTTTCTTTCTTTTTTCATTTTTTCATTTTTTCATTTTTCTCATTTTTTCATTTTTTCATTTTTCTTGCTTTTTCATTTTTTTCATTTTTCTCGCTTTTTTATTTTTTCATTTTTCTCGCTTTTTCATTTTTTCATTTTTCTTTTCCTTTTCTTTTCTCGATTTTCCTTCAACTTCCTTTTCAAGACGAAGTTGATCTTCTTGTATTTGTACCTTAGTCATGGGAGCTAAGGTAATTTTCTTCCGTCCTTCTCGAATGAGTAACGATTTTCCTTCCGCTCAAAGTAGCATCTCGATCAAAATGCCATGGTCTTCCCAACAAGATATGGCAAGCATGCATCGAACGACATCACATAGGATTTCGTCTTGATACCTTCCGATGGTGAGAGCCACTAGTACTGTTTATTAACTCGAACTTCCCCACAATCATTTAGCCAATGTAAACGATACGGTTTAGGGTGTCTTCTTGTTGGAAGATCGAGTTCTTCCACTAGCATAGCGCTAATGACATTAGTGCAACTCCGTTATCTATTATCACACTACAATTTTTATTTTTAATAAAACAACGTGTGTGAAATAGATTTTCTCTTTGTTCGTTAACTTCCTCCTCTTTGCTTGAGAACTTAACACCCTCCGAACAACAAGTGCGGGTGCATACTCATACGTCTCATCATCACTCTCCACCTCTCTTGTCTCTTCTTCTTCTTCTTCTTTTTCGCTTCCGTTTCAATCTCCCCATCCCGAAGTACCATCACCCGTTTGTTGGTGCATTCGGATGCTATATGTCCACGACTGGCACTTATAGCATTGGATGTCCCGTTTCTCCTTTGGGTGCTTTGACGGGTTTAGGTTTCCCATCAAATTTTGGTTTGCTAGTACTCCCAACTTCAAACTTTCCTTTCAAGACACTCCCTTCTCTTTTATCAAAATTTTTAAATTTGTCCGAACTTACTTGAGATTGTTGTTTCCAAGGGGTAGAGTATCCCGTGGAATAGTTGTTATTGCTCCTCTTCGTAAGCTCCGCTCGATTTTTACCGCCTCAAAAACCATGTCCACGAATTCAACAAAGAGTTGTTTGTCAACTTCTTGAGCTATATCGGCTCTCATCACGTGTAAAAACAGAGCCATGGTGGCATATCTCGATACCCGAACATTGGCGGATCATCAACATCTCCATTTCCTTTCGAAAATCTTCAATGTTTCTCGAGCCTTGTTTTAAAGTTTGTAAGCGAGAAAATAGTTCCTTAAGATAGTAATTAGGAACAAATCTTTTCCGCATAACAACCTTCAATTCTTCCCAACCGCTAACCGGTCTATCCCGACTCCTCCTTCTCTCCGTCACAAGTTGGTCCCACCAAATGCTTGCATATTCTGAAAATTCGGTTATTGCTAACCTCATTTTCTTCTCATCGGAATAGTTGTGGCAATCGTAAATGGTCTCCAACTTCCTTTCCCAATCGAGATATGTGTCCGGATCACTTCTCCCTTCGAAAGATGGGATTTTCATTTTGATGTTTCCCATATTCCGATCCTCCTCGTTTCGGACATATCTTCCTCGTCTTCCTTCATACTCTCTCCTTCCTCCTCGTCCTTCTCGCCCTCCTCGATGTACAAACCTCGGAGTTTCCTCCTCGGAATTCATCGAATCTTCATCATCATAGCCTCCAAATCGAATGGGTTCCGGTCCCCTTCGTACGGGCTCCTCTTCTCTACCCTTCGTGAGAGTAGCAATTGTTTCCTCTTGTTTATCTAGTCTTCCGACTATTTGAGCAAGTTGTTGTACAATATTTTGAAGGATAAGATTTTGCTCGTTTCCTTCGGTTCCTGACATTTTTTTTTTCTTTTTTTTTTCTTTTTTTTTTCCTTTTTTTTTTTGTTTTTTTTTTTTTTTTTGGTTTTTCTCTTTTTTTTTTTTCCTTTTTTTCTCTTTTTTTTTCTTTTTTTTTTTTTGTTTTTTTTCTCCTTTTTTTTTCTATAAGAAAATTTCCTCACAAGATCTTTACGTGTATCGCTCGATCGCTCACACTCGCGTATCTCTCGTTTGGCTTTTTCTTAATTCCTCACAATTTTTTTTTTTTTTTTTTGGTAATGAAATGAATGGATTGATATTTGATATTCGATCCGCAAGCTTAAAATCACCAGACGCCCGAAGGCTAAGGAACAAGTTCTTCCCCTGGCCTCGGCTTGAAGAGTTATCAAAAACAATCAAAACCTTCACGACTTATAATTTTTTTTTTTTTTAGTAATGAAATGAATGGATTGATATTTGATATTCGATCCGCAAGCTTAAAATCACCAGACGCCCGAAGGCTAAGGAACAAGTTCTTCCCCTGGCCTCGGCTTGAAGAGTTATCAAAAACAATCAAAACCTTCACCACTTATATATTTTTTTTTTCTTTTTTTTTTCTTTTGTGTGTGAAGAAGATGGAAGATTTAAAAGATAAAGGAAATAATAGGATGATAAGATAGGAAGATTATGGTAATGAAGGAAAATAGATGATACCACTTAGTTTTGGAATAACCGAGCTCCGAAGCCAACTGATGCGACCCCCACACGACACGCTATGGTAACCGACACCGCTAGATGAATTCGTTCCCAGGATGTTTCCAAAATAAGCAAAATGGGGCTTTACTTCCAAACCTCTACGTGACACGCCGCAAAGAATCCGGAAGGGGTGGAATATAAATACTAACAAGATTGCACTTGATAAGTATATAAATCACACAAGGGATGTTTTGGAGACACACTCAACAAAACAAGAAAGCACTCACAAAGGTTTGTTAATACAAACACTCTCAAATTCATAAAATCTTTTGGTGTCCTCTTACAATGAAACTTCAAGGCTATTTATAGCCAAAATCTTACACCTAACTCTAGTGTGAACAAGGAAACAACTAAAAACCTACAAAATAGAAAAATCAACATTCAAAGATCCTAAAATCTGATACAAAGTCAGTCAACATATGTTTAGGTGACAAAATATCAAAGACCAAGATTTTAAGGTGTGAAAACAAGGACAACAAGTCACCATAAATCCGATGCTGTCTGTTTTATCATTTCTGAGCTCCAATGTCTCCGAATTTGGTCCTATGGTCTGAACAATATTTGTAGCTCTCTTTCTTAGCTTTCCATAGACACCTGAATCACCTGAATCGGATTTCGGACGAGTAAGTTATGGCCAAAATACGAGACTGCTGCGTGTCAGTCTTACGCGCGGGAATTTGATCCTTGTTTGTTTGATCGTCTTTTCCGATCGTCTTCGACATTAATATTACACGACTCGATTATATACAACTCAAAATATAAAAATACAACTCAAGAAATACAATTCAAATTAAAATACACCAAGATAAAGTAAACGAAAAACTTATTGTTCGACAACTTCGACACTACTCACGAATTTGTTGTCTTTGATAACATAGTTATTTTTAAACATATCAATGATGAGTGTCGATAAATTATTTTTGAACTTCTTTGATCGAGACCTCGTTATTGGTCCAGTCGACATGCTCAAGTCCTCATCCGGGTTCTTCATAATATCTTGATTCACATCATCGTGTGTGCAACAATCTACCGGACTACTTGGACAGCAATATGGATCGGCCGAATTTTTTCCCAAGAAACTCACGATTTTGTTCTCTCTATCTTTCTTGAATATTCTGGTATTTTTAGAAAAATATTGTGTTAACTAAATTGTGAAATCCAAAACACAAGTCAAGATCCACAAATAAACACAAAAAAATCGAAATTCTTGTGCCAAGAAAGGTGTAAAAATTGGCCACCATTGAAGTCCTATTTATAGGTATTTTGGGCTATTCTAGGGACCTTAAGGAGGATAAGGCAAGGACTCCCAATAGATATCTTCTTTCCAATATTAGGACTCTTCTTAATATTAAGACTCTATTAATATCAACTTAGTCCACTAAAAATTGATATTAAACTTCCTACCAAAATCCCAAATTATGAAATTGGGCTCCTTTTTGAATTAATTATTTTCCGTGTTTATGATATTCTATGTCCATTAATTAATTTAAGCTACTGACAGCTTTTAATTAATTAATATATTATACATGAGTATACCACTCGACTTTTATTATTATATCGGAAAATTAATTCCACCTGCAGGGTTTAATATAATAATCATTCCGAGTGCCTCAAGGGACATGATCAACCCGAATGGTCGGGACACGATTTCAGCTATAATATTAATTATCATATAAATAATAATATTGCCCAAAATATCGGGCATATTGAGTCAATCATTGTGGCTCTCACCCATGATAAATCAAAGCAATAAATATTATTTTCGGCTAAAGTAGTTTAGCCGACGACTTTACTATTGGTCGTCGGCTAAAGTCAAGTTAGTCGTCGGCTAAAGTTCTGTAGTTTAGCCGACGATTATGAGACTTTATCCGACGACTCTTAAATGTTTAGCCGATGGCTAATATACTTTAGCCGACGACATGCCGTCGGCTAAGTCTTACATATTTTTTTGTACAGAATATATCACCATGTAACACCTCAAGACACCATTTACAACACATTCGGAAATTACATAACACGAAAACGAAAAACAACAATTTTCTCTGGTTTGATCATTCAGGAAATCATATTGAAGGTATATTTATTTAATTTTAATATCAGTTATAATTATATTACGCATATAATATATCTATTTGGATGTTTATGAAAATATTTAAGAATTAGTTAGTTTTCTCGAATATTTCTTGGTGTATGTGTGTGTGTGTGTGTGTGTGTGTGTGTGTATATATATGGATTTGACATCTTGAATTTGAGCTATATATGATGATTTAGTCGTAATTTTTGTATGTTCTTGATAAATACGATTTGTAATATTGTTGTTATTTTTGTTATGGGATGGATAAAAGTTGGATTGATCTGCAAAAATGGGATCTAAGAGTCATAGATGGAATGCGAGGGTTTATTCGATTTATGGAGGAGCATGATAGTGATAGTATAAATCATTATTGTCCATGCAATAAATGTAAATGTCTCAGCGATATGTACTGTTTTACACTTGATATCGTATGGGAGCACTTGAAAAAGAATGGATATTGGGATAAATATACATACTGGATTTACCACGATGAAAGATCGAATTCAATTATTCCACATGATCACGAACAGTACAGTGGTAGCACATCCAATGACCCCACAAGAAGGTTGATTGATACCCGTTAACACAATTTCTGTTGATAGATACAACAAGCTAATCCAGCTCCAACAGACTCTTCTTTATCCTGGGTGTCACATGATGGTTCTTGATAGTGTCATAGAGACTATGAGAGTCAAGGTGGAGAACAAAACCTCGATTAAAGTTGTGGATGATTATTTGGAACTTACAGGGCAAATGCTCCCAGAAGGTCATCATCTTCCTAGTAATCACAGTAAAATGAGACGTATCCTAAAAGGTCTTGGGCTATCATACATCAAGATCCACGTATGCATATATGATTGTGCTTTATTTTGGGGAAAGCCTAATGAAGACCTAAAGAGATGTCCGGTATGTGACACAGAGAGGTATAAGTTCACTCCTTCTCGTAAAGAGAAAGCTATGAAGGTTCTTTGGTATTTTCCTATGAAGGATAGATTGGAGAGGCTTTTCATGCCTCCTCACACAGCCAAGGCGATGGGATGACACGCTGAGCCTCGCGTGACTGACGAGGATACTATGATACACCCTTCTGATGGAGAGGCTTGGAAGTATAAATGTATAAATATATAAACTATTAATATATATAAAAAACTAATATAAATATATATAAAATATATTATTATATAAAAACTATATAAATTAATATACAGATATATAATTATATTATATATATATTTATTTATAATTAAATTCAAATATATATAAAATATAATTATATAAAAAGTGATAAAGTAGGCTTTAGCCGACGACAGCTGTCAGCTGAAGTATATAAATATAATTTTTATTAAATATATTTACAATTAAATTTATATATAAATATATTTAATTATATAAAAAGTGATAAAATTTATATACTGATAGGCTTTAGCCGACGATAGCTGTCGACTAAAGTATATAAATATAATTTTTATTAAATATATTTACAATTAAATTTATATATAAATATATTTAATTATATAAAAGTGATAAAATTTATATACTGATAAATATATATTTATAAATATATATTCTTAATCTAATTCAAAGAACTTCAAATTAATCTGATAAAGTGTTAGTTCTTTAAATTTTTAATAAATATATTTATAATGAAATATATATATAAAATTTAATTTATAGAACAAGTGATAAAGTAAGCTTTAGCCGACGACAATCGTCGGCTAAAGTATATAAATATTTTTTTTTTTGGGGATTTAGTTTAGCCGACGACAGCCGTCGGCTAAAGGGACACGGCCTGTGTCCATTGACACCGCCCGTTTCTAAATTTTCAAAAAAATTCTGGACATGTAACCTGATCGAGTCGTTCGATACGGTCGAGTCGGGCTGGCTCCTTTTTTATTTTAGCCGATGGCTCTCGTCGACTAAAGGCGGTTGGATTTAGAGTTTAGCCGACGATTCTCTCTACCGTCGGCTAAAGTGACAGTACAAATTAAAAAAAAACGGGACTGTCTTTATTCCTTCCTTCTTCCTAACCCTACACCCTTCTTCCTCACCCAGCCGAAAAAACCGAAGCTGATAAATTCCACTACCGCCGAAAAACCAAAGCCGTCCTCCGTCCGTTGTCCTCCGTCCGTCGTCAGGTCCGTCGTCCTCCGTTCGCCTTCACCCGCCCGTCGTCAGTTTGTCGCGTCCATTACCGCCGCCGCTTTCCACCGCCACCGCCGCCGCCGACTCCTGGTAATTTCAAAATGTTTAGTATGCTTCTTAATCATAATCATTTTATAGGGAAATTTTATGATGCTTCTTCGCTCTTCGCCGGCTCCGATGGCAACTCGTCCGGTAATCCTTATCCAGATTTCATTATTACGAAATAGCTTTAATAATCTATACTGTTGTTTTCTTGAATTGTCGATATTCTTGTTTTGTTCTTATTTTAGGTGTTTATACATATTATTCCTTTTACCTGCAGAAGAGGAAAAGACTGAAACCCACGAGAACTACGAGGAAAGAAAACACCAATTTCCTGGAACTGTTCGTTCGTTTTTAAACTTATTATCGTTTCATTTACTTTCTTACTTCGTTTTACATGTTGAGTTTGAAATATAGGCAGCTGAGTAAATGCTTAATTCAAATTAGTAATAGCAAAAGGATGATTCGAGTAGCTAAAATATTGGTTGATGATGAAAGAGCCAAGCATCTGTTAATTGCATTAGTGACTCTGCGCATTAGTGGTTGTACCCTTCACTGCATTTTCATATAACAGTAACATTTTGCTATACCAATCCATTTTGAGTTCGGCCATGGCCTTCAGAGCAATGTTAATTTGATCACATAAACTTTTGTCGGACCGTCTGATTGTAAGAGATGGTCCAGCACTTACACTTTTCAGTATAAAAAGTGATATTCGTAGTTCTGGTATCATTTTTTATACTGAAAAGTATCGTTTATGATACCGAAAAGTATAAGTGCCGGGCGGTCAGATGTTATTAACAGGAGTGTGGCTCTAAATTTGTATGTTGAGTAATTGTCTCCTACAGTTGTTTTTGGTCATTTTTGTTATTTTTAAACATAATGGCATGCGGATTTGCTAGTATGGTAGTATTATTGGTATGTATATCAGTCTTTCTGTGGCTGAAGGTGGAGTTTGCAAACACGAATATACGATCAAATGAACTATTTAGATCTTGTATTTCTTAATTATCTATTTAGATCTTGTATTTCTTAATTATGTATATAGCGTGTTCATCAGTACAGGGTTATGAATTATGATGGTGTTGACCATGGCCTGTTTGTGCGTGTGTGTGTGTGTGTGTGTTCTTGAAGCTTACTTGGTCATTTGACTCATAAGCAGGAATTACTCATCCGCGAATTTTATTTTCACCAATTAAACGCTAATTTACTATGGCCCGGCACATTTGCATTCACTGAATGGTTGGTTAAACACAGACCATGGATGGAGGGAAGAAGAGTACTAGAACTGGGGAGGTACGAAAAAATCCATGCAATGTCATACAATGTTTTAATGTCCCTCATTTCCTTGTGATGTTACATTTCTTCTAATAGTTTCAAAGTTTATACTCATCCTTTTTAAATTGGGTGTATAGATCTTATGATATTCAGTTCATATTTGTAGTGGAACCGGAGATTTAGCCATCTTCTTGAAAAATTCTTTTCAGCTCGACATTACAACATCTGATTATGATGATGGCGAAATTGAAGGGAATATAGCATACAATTTCCGGATAAATGGAGTGACTCCTGTCCTTCCGCACATAAGACGTAGGACGCTTTTGGTGATTTTGTTTAATGCTGAAATTCTAAAATGATTATATAGATCTATTGCATAATGATGCATTATACGATTTGGTTTTTTCTTCTTTTCCAGATTCTTGGGGAGATGTCTTCCCGATTTCAGAACCAGACTGGGATCTAATTATTGCAAGTGATATTTTGTTGTGTAAGTGCTTCTGGTCTTAGAGTAGGTATTGACAACAAAGTCACAGTAATTTAGGAAAATAAAAAATGCAGCAGGTTTAGAATGTATTCTTGGGGAGAATGTATTTTTTCTGAATCCTGAATCAAATGATTTGGTTTATATACCAAATACTGGTCAAATAAAAAAGTTCGGTTTAGTTACCGTCTTTTTTTGTGCATTGGTATTTAAATTGTGCTTTTCATACATTGATTTATGTTGATTGTGATGTATGGTGGTGT
The DNA here is from genome assembly GCA_033398695.1 of Orobanche coerulescens. NCBI lineage: Eukaryota > Viridiplantae > Streptophyta > Magnoliopsida > Lamiales > Orobanchaceae > Orobanche > Orobanche coerulescens. Next base: position 49,640,062 of record CM065816.1, on the reverse strand, counting down.
ATTGTACATTTGGAATAACAGGTTATCTGAACAGGTTTGAGGATTCCGAAATTTGATTTTTTTTTGCTGGACTTTAGCCGACGGCATTTGCACAGACCGTCGGCTAAAGTTTTTATTTAAAAAAAAAACACTTTAGGCGACGACCGTAACTTTCTGTCGTCGGCTAAAGTTTTTATTTAAAAAAAAAACACTTTAGGCAAAGACCGTAACTTTCTGTCGTCAGCTAAAGTTTTATTTAAAAAAATACTTTAGCCGACGACCGTAACTTTATGTCGTCGGCTAAAATGTAGAACTTTAGCCGACGACGTGGTAACCATCGGCTAAAATATATAGGTTTTAGCCGACGGCAAATGTTGCGTCGGTTAAACTGGAACTTTAGCCGACGACCTCTTCCAATGTATGAGATTTGTATAACATTTTGAGAATTTTATTCTCTCGTATATCTGTCCCTGTGGTTTGGTGTTGATCATGTTGGAGCTTACCATGTGAGGGTATTCTCGGTTATTGTTGATCCTTCATTGGTAGTATTGGAGTTTATCGTGTTGATATTCTCGGTTGTGTTTTGACCTTTGATTGGTCGTATTGGAGTTTATCATGTCGATGATATTCTCGGTTAATTTATTGGTTGATCATTGTTATTGATCGTATGAGCGTTCAGACTTGTCGGTGGTCGGGATTTGTTGCCATTGTTTTGAGCAGTTGTTTCACAGATGTATCGTGTATTATTGGTTTTTATCAAGACTGGGACTTGATTGTGCGATCAGGCATATAGGCTTACAGATGGATTATTCCATAATTGAGTTATAACGATGTGTTTTGTTGAAATTTGTGAAATTGTGATTGTAAATGTATTAAGGCTTTGAAGTAGGGTCATTTGTGTAACACCCCCAGAATTCGACTGGTAATGTCACATGCTGTAGACCCTTCTCACAAGAATCTACCAGGCTAGACTCCAAAAGACTGCTCAATGATAGATCGACCGAGGTCAAATTAATTACAAAACAGACCGACAAGGTTATTAAACAATTCAAAAACCAATACAGTCCACAACTCAACGACAATAATAAATTTGAATACAAAAAAAGAATGACAACTCAATTTGATAAATGAAAACTACACCCGTGCAAGGGTGAATACTCGACCAAAAGAGAAATACTGACCAAAATGAAACAAAAGAAAAGACTCTGACTCTTGTGTGATTAGCATCATTGTCCCCCATCTCCTTCCAAGCCAACTCCGTGACTGCTCCCGAGCTGCAAAACTTGAGCGCATAACAGGCACCCACCCCCCGAAAACTTGGGGGTTAGTAAACTGGAATTTTGCCAGTGCAAATACATAATATGCAAGATATACGAAAAATATCAACACAAAACTGAACAGTCGCGAAGCCTTAACATGAACCACAAATTCACAACACCAGCACAGAAGAGCATTCATACAGACATATTTTATTTACGAATCATAACAACAAGGAAAACTTTAGATGAGCCCCAATGAGTCAAAAGAACTAGTTCGAATACCCCTTTAAAAGAAATATTTTGGAAAAACATTTTGATAAGATGATTCGAAAACGCTATTGTTAACTCGGGCCGTTTTGGGGTTTCGAAAATCGAATGGAAATACTTTTAGAAAATAACTTCAAAATTTCTCGGGTCCTTGACCCAGCATGTGGAAAATAATTTTACAAAAAACCATTTCAACATTATTCGGGGTCCTCAACCCAATTTATAGAACACTATCACAAGAGAATCATTTCAACATCTCACGGGGTTCTCGACCCAATCCAAAGAATATCATCACAGCACAATCAATGTCACAACCTCGCATTTCGACAATTCCTGCTCAAGACCCTTGATTAATTAACCCTCGGAAATCTCGTCAGATATCCTTGGTTAATTAATCTTGATACCAACATTTAAAATGAGTTGAAACAAACAATCAGAAGCACAAATCTCAGTCTTTATCGAGACCAAAATTTTAAAACGAGTTGAAAGAACTTTTGAAGTACGAGAATTGTTCGGTATCGGGGTCTTAGCTGTCACTCGAATATCCGTAACCAATAAGCCTGCAAGGCGCCTCCCCTGCACACCTATGCACCGGCGTTCACTACTACCATGTTGGTCGCCCCTCGAACATGTCACCGCGCCGGCGCTCACTCTCGCAAGAGCCGCCCCTTGCACACGCATTAGGTAACACCGACGTTCACCAACCATATGGAGCACTCATTGCAGCGTACACCAGGCCGGAGTTCACGCACCGCCCTCAGAGGCTCTGGATATGACGTCTCTCACAAATAAATATTCACATTGTTTCACATATCAAATCCACAGTCAATTATCACAACGATTATCACAATCAACACGCAAGCATCACAAAGGGTCTATCAATCAACAATTTCACATCCAAATATGTATATAAATAATACCACATGCACCATCAATCAAAACTCGGCACAATATGCTTTCGGGCATAAACAACCATCTCTACATATATCCATCGATCGCAATTCAACAAAATGTACATGACCGACTATAATATCCCTATAACTTTAGATTATACTCTCATCCAAATTACGTACGTCAAACTAATATTAACATCAATCACTCAACATTCACAAACATATATATATATATATACGTGTAAAATAATACATACACTTCGGCAACTATGATTTTATGTAGGTATAATTCGTATATCAAGGTACTTGCCTTGGTAATTTCTCGCGAATACTCCGAAGAATACGGTCGATCGGAAAAATCCGGAACTCCAATGAAAACGATGATCGGAAAGGTTCAACACCAGATCTTCGCAGGGAATTCATCTCTAATATCCTATTATCAATTAAACAATCAATCACACGAGGAAAAACATCATAAATCGGCCGAATTTCCCTCTGCGGCATTTTCCCGCACACCTTGAAGGCGTCAATTGAGAACTCAATTAAACGATGAATCGGTAATGATAAAACCATGGAAAAATGATGAAATTGATAGAATACAGCCTAATATTTGATTATTCATCAGTAATCTGAGTTAATACGACTTAAACGGATGAAATCAATCAAAATCCCCAAATTTTCCAAAATTAAGATTTTAGGAAAACTAACCTTGATTGGATAGATCGGAGAAGATTATAGGATGATTAATTGATGTTAGAAACTCAAAAACGATGTGGATCGGTAGTTATACACCATGCTTCAGGTTCTCCAAGTATTGGCTTCGAAAGAGGTGAGTTAGGGTGAGAAAATGGGTGAAGAATACGTCTGCCCGGTCATATATACTCGAGAGACGCACGAGCAGTCACGCAGAGCAGCCGGCTGTGCGTGACTCGTGCGCCAAGAGAACCTCTGAGAACCTTTCGAGCATGTCTGGGGGTCTTCCGGACACGCATGGGCATGATGCTCCGGCGTCCGATCGTGCGTCGGGTCGTGCGCGCCACTGCCAGTAGTCTGTCGAGACACACGAGCACCAAGCTCGAGCACCGGCTCGCGCGCGCGCAGTCAGGGCCGCACGAGCTCCAGATCGTGCGCCACGCCAGGCGCACTGGCGATTCTGCCGCACTTTGGCGATTCTGCCGCACTGACGGCCGGCGATGCAGCCGCCATGACTCGACTACTCGATTTTCCGAAAACGTATGGAACGAACACGACGAAACACTCGCGGACAACATCATTGATCCGAAATGAAATATCATAAAACAAATCACCACATACGACCACAAAATCAGTCAACGAAAAAATAATACCAGCGGTCGACAACCGAGAAATATTCGGTCTAAAAAAAATTCAAATTTTCCACCCCCTTTAAAATAAGTTTCGTCCCGAAACTTAAAATAGAGAGCGGTAGAACAAACAAGGAAAAATAACTATCTTGCTCAGCCCCAAAACATCTCGAGAAATGCGCGAACGCGAGAATCCTTGAAATAAAATGAACTGACTAAGCAAATATCTGGTACGTGAGTCGAGGCGATAAAAATATATATGAACACGAGGAGTCGAAGTGGAGGAGTATGAATTTGGAGATAAAAGCTCCAAGAGTTTAGAAAAATCAAAAAACGGCTCAGACGTCCTGAAACCATGTTTCGAGCTCGACCAACCGCATCCAAGCTCATAACACATCTGGAAATATTAATTGCTCATGTGGGAACAATAGTTTTGAACAAAGTTTGCAAGGATCAAATTCGGATGTGGAAAGGCTACAATAATCCACGAAATTCAACATAACAGCTCTGAAATTCGTTCCAAGGATGGTAGGCTAAATAGAACAAGGTAGTTTAAAATTGTCGAGAGTATCACAAATGAATTACCAACAATGAGAAGTCGCCCAACACCAAAAATACTAAGAAAAGTATGGTTAATACATTCCCCCATACTAAGAAGACGTTTCGACCCTGAAACTTAAAACAACCAGAGTTGAAAACATAAAAAAATGAAATGAGAGACAATCAAAGATATGATGATTGGGAACGGCAATGACTAAGACATAATAGGAAATCTACACTCACCAACGTTAGGATCTTTAGGGGGAGAGGTAGAGGTTCGGGACACCCTCTGGTCATTTGTTCTGCTCCATACGGAGACTATCACCCAATACCACATCCTCTGTCCTTCACACTCGTACTGGTAACAAGTCAAGAGTGGAAAGGGACAATTTGCACGAACATGCCCCTGACAGTTGCAGTTGAAGCACCTCCCCTTCTTACCGAGAGTCAATGATGCTGGCTTGGGATTCCAGTCATTCACTCCCGACCACGAAGATGACGCGTTCGAAGGACGTGGGGGTTTGGGAGCCTTAGTCCCTTTGCCGCCCAGAAATTTTCCAGATGTCCTCGGCCTCTTCGCTTCGCTCGTGGGTTCAACCACTGAAGGAATTTCATAGGATATCGTTTGATCTTGATACTCCTTCACCATAGCATGAATCGTTGTCGTACGAATCACCTCATCGCTTCTACATCCATCATTACATCTACGTCCACCAAGGCTCGGCATATTAATATATATGATGCCATTAGCATAACTAAATAATTAATCGTACAGTATACCACGATCATCAACACAAGGTTTAGTTAGCATCTCCGAATGTCCAAGATAGGCAACACTAAAATTAAAAAGAATTCGGAGAGCATGCGTACTATATACGAGTCCGAGTATCCTTATTACGCCCGGAAATGACTTTATATGCTTCTCAGAATAACGGTAGTATCGTAAAGCGCGAAGTTTTCTGAAATTAATTTCTAGTCGTTCGGCGAGGACGACCATTTTATGTATACACTTGGTGAAAACAAACCTTTTTTGAAAAAAAAAGAGGGCGAGTCATGTTTCGCCCAAAACTGGTAGATACTGTTCTTTAATTAGAAGAGGAAGTTTTATTTCATATGTCGACTTTAAAACTGTTTTAGAATGTTTTACAAAATAATTTGTGTTTTTAGAATTTCAAAGATGCCATAACTAATTTAAAATATTTCAAAAATTTAATTTGGAATTCAAATACCAAAATTTTAAAGTCTTTCCTCTTCTACAAAATGTTTAATAGAAACGAAATATTTTTCACCGGAATACGTAACCATTTGATACGATGATATTAAATCGTAGGTTTTCACAATGTTTGAAAATTTTCAAAACATCACTTTAAAATGTTCGTACAATGGATACACTTAAAAATTCATTCTAATGAAATGTAAAAATTGATAAATATACTTGATTTTCGGAGCGTACTACATGATCATTTTCACTCGGACCGTATACGCATGTTATATCCTAAAACAGTAATACCACAAACAAGTTTCAGCCCCTTGTCCAACATTAAACACATTGGCACAACATAATCAAATACACATATAAGGGGACTTACAATTGGGAGACTTACCATCACGGATCGCCTGAAGACGATGTCGGAACCACGATACTAATCACAACTCCAATACGCGCGACTTACACAGGACAGGACTTGACCCAACAGCTTAGGTTTTTCGCAAACCTAATCTCTGATACCATAACTGTAACACCCCCATAATTCGACTGGGAATGTCATATGCCGTAGACCCTTCTCACAAGAATCTACCAGGCTAAACTCCAAAAGACTGCTCAATGATAAACCGACCGAGGTCAAATTAATTACAAAATAGACCGACAAAGTCATTAAACAATTCAAAAACCAATGCAGTCCACAACTCAACGACAATAATAAACTTGAATACAAAAAAAGAATGACAACTCAATTTGATAAATGAAAACTACACCCGTGCAAGGGTTAATACTCGACCAAAAGAGAAATACTGACCAAAATGAAACAAAAGAAAAGACTCTGACTCTTGTGTGATTAACATCATTGTCCTCCATCTCCTTCCAAGCCAAAAATCCGTGACTGCTCCCGAGCTGCAAAACCTGAGCGCATAACAGGCACCCACTTCCCGAAAACTAGGGGGTTAGTAAACTAGAATTTTGCTAAAAATATCAACACAAAACTCAACAGCCGCGAAGCCTTAACACGAACCACACATTCACAGAACTTGCACAGAAGAGCATTCACACAGACATATTTTCTTTACGAATCATAACATCAAGGAAAACATTAGACGAGCCAAAAGAACTAGTTCGAAAACCCCTTTAAAAGAAATATTTTGGAAAAACATTTTGATAAGATGATTTAAAAATGCTATTTTTGACTCGGTCCATTTTGGGGTTTTGACATTCGAATGGAAATATTTTTAGAAAATAACTTCAAAATTTCTCGGGTCCTTGACCCAGCATGTGGAAAATTTTTTTACAAAAAACCATTTCAACGTTATTTGGGGTCCTCGACCCAATTTATAGAATATTATCACAAGAGAATCATTTCAACATCTCACGGGGTTCTCGACCCAATCCAAAGAATATCATCACAGCACAATCAATGTCATAACCTCTCATTTCGACAAATCCTGCTCAAGACCCTTGATTAATTAACCCTCGAAAATCTCGTCAGATATCCTTGGTTAATTAATCCTGATACCAACATTTAAAATGAGTTGAAACAAACAATCAGAAGCACAAATCTCAGTCTTTATCGAGATCAACATTTTAAAACGAGTTGTAAGAACTTTTGAAGTACGAAAATTGTTCGGTATCGGGGTCTTAACTGTCACTTGAATATCCGTAACCAATAAGCCTGTCAGGCGCCTCCCCTGCACACCTGTGCACCGACGTTCACCACCACTATGTTGGCCGCCCCTTGAACATGTCACTGCGCCGGCGCTCACTCTCGCATGAGACGCCCCTTGCACATGCATTAGGTAACATCGGTGTTCACCAACCATCTGAAGCCACTCATTGCAGCGTACACCAGGCCGGAGTTCACGCACTGCCCTCAGAGGCTCCGGATACGACGTCTCTCACAAATAAATATTCACATTGTTTCACTTATCAAATACACAGTCAATTATCACAATGATTATCACAATCAACATGCAAGCATCACAAAGGCTCTATCAATCAACAATTTCACATCCAAATATGTAAATAAATAATACCACACGCACCATCAATCAAAACTCGGCACAAGAGGCTTTCAGGCATAAACAACCATCTCTATGTATATCCATCGATCGCCATTCAAAAAAATGTACATGACCAACTATAATATCCCTATAACTTTAGATTATACTCTCATCCAAATTACTTATTTCAAACTAATATTAACATCAATCACTCAACATTCACAAACATATGTGTATATATATATATACACACTTATATATATACATATATATGTGTGTGTGTATATATATATATATACACGTATAAAATAATATATACACTTCGGCAACTATGATTTTATGTAGGTATTATTCGTATATCAAGGTACTTGCCTTGGTAATTTCTCGCGAATACTCCGAAGAATACGGTCGATCGGAAAAATCTGGAACTCCAATGAAAATGACGATTGGAAGGGTTCAACACCATCTCTTCACAGGGAATTCATCCCTAATATCCTATCATCAATTAAACAATCAATCACATGAGGAAAAACATCGTAAATTGGCCGAATTTCCCTCTGCGATATTTTCCCGCACACCTTGAAGGCGTCAATTGAGAACTCAATTAAGCGATGAATCGGTAATGATAAAACCATGTAAAAATGATGAAATTGATAGAATACAACCTAATATTTGATTATCCATCAGTAATCTGAGTTGATACGACTTAAACGGATGAAGTCAATCAAAATCCCCAAATTTCTCAAAATTTAGATTTTAGGAAAACTAACCTAGATTCGATCGATCAGAGAAGATTATAGGATGATTAATTGATGTTAGAAACTCAAAAATGACGTGGATCGGTAGTTATACACCATGCCTCCAAGTATTGGCTTCGAAAGAGGTGAGTTAGGGTGAGAAAATGGGTGAAGAATACGTCTGCCCGGTCATATATACTCGAGAGACGCACGAGCAGTCACGCACGAGCAGCCGACTGTGCGTGACTCATGCGCCAAGAGAACCTCCGAGAACCTTTCAGTCATGTCTGGGGGTCTTCCGGACACGCACGAGCATGATGCTCGGGTGTCCGGTCGTGCGTCGGGTCGTGCGCGCCACTACCAGGAGTCTGTCGAGACACACGAGCACCAAGCACGAGCACCCACTCGTGCGCGCGCAGTCAGGACCGCACAAGCTCCGGATCGTGCGCCCTGCTCGTGCAACATGCTCGTGCACACCCAGCCAGTTCCTACCGCACCTGGCCGGCGAGTGCCCAACCGCCATGACTCGACAACTCAATTTTCCAAAAACGTACGGAACGAACACGACGAAATGCTCGCGGACAACATCATTGATCCAAAAGGAAATATCATGAAACAAATCACAACATACGACCACAAAATCAATCAACGAGAAAATAATATCAACGGTCGACTACCGAGAAATATCCGGTCTAAAAAGAAGAAATTTCAAATTAACCAGAACGAAAATCTCGGGTATTACAATTTGCTAGTGTCACAGGAGATCATCGACTTCACGCATTTGTAAGTATACTGTATTGGTTATACGTTAATGATGATTGATTGATTTCGTGATAACTATGTATATTGTGGTTGAATTTTGTTTGGGAACGGATTGCAAGTTTCGAGGATGAAACTTATTTTAAGTGGGGTATAATGTAATATCCTGAATTTCTACTATGGTTGTTTAATGTTATTTTATCCGAGTTATATTGTACAGTGTAGAATCTGTACATTATGGATATAATAATTAAAGGACTGAAACAATTGTGTTGGTATAATTGTCTTACTTGGTTGACAATTTCATTTGAGGATATTGCGTATCAAGTGTATCGTATGAGAATGTTAGTGGAACGAGTATATGTACTCAGTATGTCATGTATACGTATCCATTATATTGAGACGACAGACAAGAAAATTTGGAATTGGCTGAGTATAGCCTGTTTAACATACGCTAAAGTAAGGACCTAGCGTACGCTAATGCACAAGGCTTACGTACGTTAATAAGGATAGTTAACGTATATGAGGTTATATCAGGCAGGATCAGGCTGTGATCGATGGGTGGGTCCCGGGGTCGACAACTTTCGGCGTAGATGTGGACAGGCGAGTCAACATAGAGATTTACGTAGGATAGCCCATTACGTACGTTAAATGAGTATCATACTGTAGCAAGTCAACTCAGAGTTACGTACGCTATGGCATGGGCCTTACGTACGTAAGCCATCCAATGAATTGAGACAGTAGCTTCTAGACTGTCGTTACATATGCTATCGAGGTCGGATAATGTACGTAATGATTGTTACATATGCTAGGGTGTTCATGTAGCGTACGTATGGTATGAATTATATATATATATATATATATATATATATATGTGAGACCTCCATCACATCGGCATTTTGAGAAGTTCATCTTTGTTTTTCATCCCTCGACCCTCCCAGACCGATTTTAGTCTCTTCCCATCTGGTTATGAGCTTGGGAGAATAGATTGGAGTTGTTCTTAGAGTTGATAATGATTCTTGGAAGGGGTTTGATTGTTCTTCATCATAGTTCATCAATACAAGGTAACATTCCTATCCTTTTGATTGTAGCTCGGGTTTGGAAGGATGTTTACATGTTAGGAAACATGTTGGTTTATCATATTATTTACTATGATGTTATACATGAATAAATGGGATTGTGACAAGAGATGGAAGATATTGGTTAAGGTTATTCATGTTGTAAGAATTGTGATTCGTTCAAACATGCTCGTAAGATGGATTATCGGATTATGTAGATGTTGTGGTTGATACATGGGTATTGATATGATTCTTATGGTTTCGGATATAAATATAGATTTGATGATTAGAACCAATATTATGTTGATTGTAGTGGTAGATTTCGTATGTTCTTGGTGAAATATGCATCATGAAATGAGGAGGAATCCAGAAAGATTATGGTTAATCTTAGGACATGATTATCAGTGATATTGAACTATTTGGATAGTTCGGATTGTCGATTATGTTGGTAGTATTATTTTACTGTGAAATTACAACTTTGAACAAGGAGGAATCTTGTTAATTCATATAGGAGTTTGATTTCGGAATAGAGTATGTTATGTAATCCTTGTTATCGGGATAAGTTGATTGTTGATATGTTTATCGGATTGTGGAATTGTATTATGGTTATGGATTCGTGATTGACTAATTGAGTTATTCGGATTAGTGTTTAATCGAGATATTATGGAACCATTGAGTTTGTTGATTGGTTATATCGATTGGTGATTGTTATCGAACTTGTTGTTTATCAATTATTACAATAGGTTGTGAGGATTGATCGTTGATCAGAAAAATATGTTGCGGTCGAGTTCGAGGATGTTCGTGAATTAATTTGGTCAGGGCCGAGGAGCTTGTAGACGAAGGCAAGGAAATCGGTAACGACTTCATTATCATTGTATCGGTATTGATGCAAGTTATTACTTGTTCAGTTTATAATATTTAATGAATGATTTCAGTTTCATTACGTTTATAATTCATATAGCAATAAGTATAAGTATGAACCCTGGAGATTTGGATAGTATGGTGTCTTCCGGATTTTGGAGTTAAGTCATAAGGTATATGGTTTATGTTCATTATTGGTATGCTTGAGTATCGCGGATATATTTTGTTAAAGACGAGGATATGAGTTATCTGCAATCTATGTCACTTTTGGATCGTCGAATATTGAGGAAATTGTTGGTGATGGTTTTGACATTGAAATTGCTCACGAAGGACTTGGGGCAAATACTCTAATCATTTTTGTCATTTTGCATCGATCATGTTGTGATACATTCGTGTATTGTTGTTGTCATGCATTTGTGTATTGTTGTTATCATGCATTTGTACATTGTTGTCGTATGTCCACCAAGTGTTGGTCCGACAGGATCATCTTGGGTATTTATGCTGTGTGCGCTAGATCATTGGACGGGTTTTCCACCATATGTTGGTCCGACAGGATCATCGTGGGAATCTATATTGTGTGCGCTGGATCGTTGGATTACTCATGTGTTGCTGTGCATGTGTATATTGTTGGTTATCCACCTCCTGTTGATCTAACAGGATCATCTTGGGATCTATGCTGTGTGCACTGTGACACGTTCTTAGTGTAACTATCGCAAGTGCATGATATCGTATCAAGTAGTAAGTGGACTTTTTGAGTCCGGTTTATCGATCCCACGAGGAAGTTTGGTTATAATTTGAATTATATACTATTAATCTATTTTTATAGATACTAAGATGAGTGAAACACACAATTAAAGAGTTTGGTTTAATAATTGCAAAGAAAATGCAATAATAGTTCTAATATTTTAAGGAAATAAAAAGATTACAACAATAATAGATTGATTAACGATAAAATGAAATAGTTGGGATTATAAACTTAGTTTGTCATTAGTTATAGAAGATGTATAGGAGATCATAAGATGAAGTTACTTATTATGTTGTGTAGATTCGATTTTCCTTAAAAAGACGGTTTCTCTTTCGAACTATAAAATGCCCCTTACATATTGAATCAATCCACTATGTTTCTATGTTGATTGGCTTCAATACATAGCATTAGGATTTATGAAAATAACTCAAAGAATCATCTAAGGTCTAGAGGTATATTTCTATCCCCTAGAACAACTTAGAGTGAAGATCATTTGATCTAATCAAACATATTTTGTTTCGAAACATATGAAGACCATAAATATCGTCATTTATTGGCCAAATAAATAAAGATTGTTAAAATATTGAAAATCACACACAATAATAAGTAATTCACAATAGATATTTATACAAACTTAAATAACATGACTAACCTTGTTTATAACCCCAACTAAAGGTAACTTAGGCTCTGTTCTTTTGGACTGAATGAATCGAATCGGCCAATCGAATCGAATGGATCAATCGAATCGAACGGAATCGAATCGAATCGAATATATATTAAGGGTAAATAATAATAATAATAATGGTAAATAATAATAATAATAGTAATTAACAACAACAACGATAATAGTAATATTATTAGTAATAATAACAATAATAATAATTAAGATTAATAATAAAAATAAGAAGAAGAAGAACGGAATGAAGAATCGAATCGAATCGAATCGAATGGACTCGAATCGAATCGAATGGACTCGAATCGAATCGAATCGAATCAAAATTGAAAAATAAGTCCAAAAGAACAGGGCCTTAGCCCATGAAGGGTTTAATATACATAATACAAGCTTTTGTAGTTATTATTAGTTGAATCAAGAGAAAGAATTGATCCTCACTCCCTTAGTAGATAAATGAGAAAGAAGCAATAAACACTCTGAACAACATATGCTATACCACACTTACACTAATCACTCAAGAACACAAATGTGTTCTTCACACAAAAAGAAAAGTTTACAAAAAGTGAAGAATTATAAGATGAATGATGAATGATGAAGGATCTAAGGGGTCTATTTATACACCTAAAGTCATCTAATAGCTCCAAAACTCCAGCATTATTACATTAGATCGGATCAATGCCAGCCATCCCCTCAATAATACACAAAAAGTATAAAAATTAGACAAATCATCACAATCTGTCAAGAGTTACGGCCGTAACATTAAGGAGTTACGGCCATAACTTGGATGACTTACGGCCATAACATCCAGTAGTTACGGCCGTAACTTGGCTTCGTCAATTTGCTCACTGGTTGCTTTGAGAGTTACGTTTTCAGCCCAGAATTTCTCAGACTTTGCGTTTTTGCCCCAAATCTTCTCCGGATGATAACTTTTGATATATAACTCTGATTTTGAATCCGGAAAGACTGCCGAATTCATCTCGGAAAGCCCTACAACATGAATATATCAAAATTAAACAAAGAGAATATTTAATAAACATGTTATTTCTTGAGTAAATCAGTTATTCAATCCGATTAAGACTAGATTTACATCATCATCCGATAAAAATAAAATTATTAAAAACTAATTAATTAAAAGTAAAAAATGAGTAGACTAGCTCAATTATGGGTAAAATTTATCGATACAAACCATGGATAAGTGTATAAAACTAACACTTATCACGCTGGATCATCAGATTTTCATGAGTATACGTTGTTGTTATAGTTGTGGGCATATTGATGTTGTCATGTGAGTATGCATTTGTAAGTCTTTTGTGGGACCATGTCCCTATGTTGTATTAATATGATCTCGGATTAAACTGATATGATTCGTCGTGGCATTGCGTGGGATGTTCTGTATTTCCTTCTTGGTTCTTATCTTTGGATGAACAATAGATTATGTTGTTGAGACTTCATAATGTTATCCGATGGATTGAATTGGTCAAGGTTGGTATATCTCCGTATTGGTGAGTTATGATGATGATTTGAGAATTTTGGATATTGTTTGAGGTACAATATGGATGTCGTGTTTGAGTTTATTGGTTAATCGAGAATACGAGATGTGCAATATGGTAAGGGTTATTTTGATGAGGATTATCGTGAATTGGTGAGGTTATGACGGTAAGATTACATTGGTCGTATTCTTACTTTGTAATTTAATTGGTATGTAGTTATTGATGTGATGTGACCGTTATCATTGTTGAGTATTATGGTTGACCCCGTCGTGGGCTTTATTTTTTAGGCACTCGGAGATAGAGCTTGTAGCGGTCGTGAAGAGATGAGTTACCTGGAAGGTAGTGGCTATAACGTGTGTTTGTGAATCGAGTACTTTGACTAGTTGTTATTTTCCGCTGTAAAAGTATTTTTAATTATTTGTTATATCCGTTGCGAGTGTGTTTTAAAATGGGTTGCTAGTATTTTGCGAATTTGGGTTTATTTTGGAAAATTATTTTCTAAACTATTTTGTCGATACGTGCAAGCGATGGCTTAACGTATACTTTTGAAACTGTTGAGTTTTGGCATTTTTGCCTTATACTTTCAAATGAGATTTTACAATGGTATTAATAAATGGATTTCATAGAGTCTTTGAATATTTTAAAAGATATAACCGTCATCACCACTTAGGCGTATTTGAAATATTTGTAAAAATATCTTTTAGCCTTGTGGGTTCCGTTTCGGGGCCCACGACGCTGTAATATTTCCGTATGGCTCTGGAGGTGTTACACTGACGAGGCCTCTGAGGGTTTCTATGGCCTTTGATGTGGAACACGGATAATCATTTATATATTTAATTTTGATATTGGGTCAAGGGACCGAGCGGTTACGAGATGAGATTATTCATTTTGGGTCAAGGACCCCAAGAGGTTTATGATGAAGAAATATATTTTTGGGTCGGAGACCCTAAGTGTGTTGAAAGTGTTACTCGAGGATAAACCCGAAAAGTTTCTTATTTTTGTAAAACTACTCGAGAACCTTAATTTTTTTTATTATAATTACAACCACAATAGCTTTCTTTTAAACTGTTTGGTAAACTCAAAAGATCTGCGAATTTCTATTTTTCCTTTAAGAAAATTCTCTTATATTGGACTAGTCTTCTTGTGGCATACCGTTTTACATGATAAATGGTTGATTGTGGTAAGTGTAACGGGTTTTGCGAGATTTGTCTTGATTGTTGATACTATGAAATTTACATCATGTATTCACCATACTTGTACTAGCAAAATCCCAATTGCTAACCCCCTTTGGGGGTGGACATATTTTATTTGATTCCAGGTTATGTGATCAAGGAGAGCAACACAGGACAATCACGAAGAGGTCAAGCAACAGTGATACTAGCGTCGAGAGTCTTGGAGTCCCTTTTACTTGTGTTTGAGTTTGACTCAAATGTTTAGTATTCGAGTATGTTGAGTAGTTCCTTTTGCGCCCTTTGTATGGGTATCGTTTAGAGTGTTTGGATTTTTGTAACGTTATGAGAAATTCAGAGTGTATTTCATATTGATTTGACATTGTCGGTCCGAATTTTATAATATGTGTTGTCATTAGTCTAGCAAATCATTGCGAGAGGATTTATGGCGCTGTAATATTCCCTGAATATCTTGGTGGTGTTACATTGGGGGGTTAATTTGGGTAGTTGGGTATTAATTTGGGTAGATTTGTTTTAATTAAGTGGGTGAGTTGAGTAGTTACATTTTTGGTGGACCCAGTAATGACATACTGGTAAATAAGGGATAATAAGGAGAGATATAATTATGTTAAAGGTGTGAGGTATATTTACCAAAAATGAAAGAGATAAGTTTTGTATGGAGGGAACACAATGACAAAAGAGGCAACTATTTGGTGGACGGAGGGAGTATATTTTACATGGTAAGTACAAGTATAATTTGGGAGGTGTATAGTATTTTGATTTATTGAAAACGTTTTATGAGTGATGGATTTCAAAAGAATTCACCAGTTTTATGTATTTGAAAAGACTTTTTGATAGAATTGTAAAATTCTTAAAATTTATCATGATTTTGGATGATAAATTTTAATAAACTTTTGCGAATTTGTATGTACTTTTTTATAACCTTTTTAATTTTTCATGTGAATTTGACTAATAATAATAATAAGTGAACTTGAACATCACTAAACATATAAAAAGTGACTCATATTTTCTTGAAAGTTATTATTGTGTCTAATTGATTGAATCAAATATATGAACAAAAACATGTGTGGTTGTTGATCATAGGTAAAAGAGAATGTAAAATTAGATAAATAAAATATCTTAAAAATTAAAGAGGAAAAGGGAGAGGTGGTAATGATTGGAATAAATGAAAAAGTTCGATAAATAGTGATAATGTCCAACAAGGATATCGAGGAGTTTGATGGTGAAAGATTGAGAAAAATTGAGAGAGAGACAAAATAAAATGAAATAATAAAAATAAATAAAAGTTATAAATCCACGGAAAGCATGAGTCTAGAGGTTGGGTTTTTCAAATCTAGTTTCCAAATAATGATTGACAATCCGTAAAAATCTAGTATTTTATAAATCATTCACAATTCATAAATTTTTTGAATCCACATGGATTCTGATGAAGTTATTAAAAATAATAAAAAGTTTTTATTGAATATCCTGTAAATTTTAAAATTTACAAAAATTGTTCAAATATCATAGAAATCCAAATACAATACATCCCTCTCTCTTTTACACTAAAATGCTCCCGAAAAGGATGGAATTGTAACTCTTGGAACAAATTTGAAATTTAAGATTGGGACTCCCGTAAGATGGTCCGGGATAACACGTTACCTTGGTATATTAATTACTATACCTTTGAAATCGTCCATTAGAAATTCTTTTGGGGTAAATATCATATTATCTTAATTTCCTTTAACAAATAAAGGTTTTCTTTTTTCGCCCCAATCTTGTCCGACTGGATTTGACATCTTGTCCTATTATATTTGGAACCATAATAATCTTTCGTGCGATAATATCCAACAAAATTTCTGATTCCCGTTGTAATCAGTTCTATTTTTAGTGCAAACAAACACTTTTTAAAACAAGAATTCCATAAAACCACATTCTACGGCAACGAATAGTCCAAACCCAAAATCAATATAGATTGTGCTTGCTCCCCATTTATAATAATGATGATGGAAATTCCTCACTAGTCCGACAAAATGAATAATAAAGCTTAAGACTGGGTGGGCCAAAAATAAAAGGTAGACAAGTTTTATGCAGAGCCATACTATGTTTAATTGGACCTGAAACCAAATAAATTTTTTTATTTTTTTACTAATACATTTTTCAAAAATAAGTATCAACATATTAAAATATAATTATAAAAATAATTACTTGAACTAATATCTAAATATAGTATTCAAATAATCAAATCATGATTTGTAATTATCCAAATGCAACATTCACTTGTCGATGTAGCATTGGGTGTTCAAAGAATTGATATCCAAATATAATATCATAGGTTACCTTACGCGTCAGTTTTATAACTTTTTAATACAAAGAGAACCCAATTCAAAATGAGACCCAATTATAGTTTGATAATTTTTAGGAAATATGTAAATAATAACAAGATAGATTTGCAATGAGAAATACTAGTATAAAACTCGTCAATAGATTCACGATATAAAACAGAATTTTTTATAATAATGAGTGTGTTTGATAATTTAGCTGATAAACTAGTTTATTGAGATGCTACTTTGAGTAACATATCAATAAACTAACTTATAAGTTAGCTTATATGCTAGTTTGTGGAGTATCAAACAGAGCTAATATTTACTTTTATATATTAAATTTTTATATCATGCTCAATACAGAATTTTAAGATAAAATAATATGTTAGATAGTTTGGTGCATGGAGAACCCAATTTAATAGTAATATGGTGCTGAAAGAATCATCTTCATAGCATGTTGACCAGATGTGTTGTTATTTCTTGGCACAAACTAAATTCAATGCACTTTGATCATAATGAGTATCATCCTCAAAATGATTGAGAAATATGGGAATGAAATCTTGTGTCAGTGCAAACCTATAATATAGAGAAGTTATATAAAATATAAAAGAGATGTTAAATAAGTGTATGGTGAGAAATTAATCACGTAGTAGTACTTATAACGTAAATAAAATAAGTGATAACTACAATAATTGACCAATAAATGTTAGTTGATGTATGACAGTAATAATTAAAATGACAATTGCCCGTGAAACCTATATTAAATCATATGTAATATATATTTTAAAGTCAATCTATAAAATAAATTAGAAAAGATAATTATCAAATAAGAATGACAAAAGCAAAGTTTTCATAAAATATTTGAGTATAATTAATTTATAATGGTTATTGTTATATAAAATTGTTATTTTCATATTACAAATTTTGTATGGAGTGGAAATAATTAATAATATTTTCTTTAAGAATTATATATTTACATTAGATGAGATATTGACAATTAATCCGTTAATAATTAATTAGTACATATTATTAATACAAATTAGTCATATGTTAACCTATCATCTAATCTATTTTTTAATATATGATCATTTTATTAATCATCTTATATGTTGATTATCAATTCGCTGTAAATTACCTATTAGACCGTAAATTTTTTCCTATATCTGATTTTCAAATAACATGTATTAATCAGTGTGTATTAATTAATTTTCAGATTAAAAATGTAATATCGTGAGTTACAAATTTACATAAAATATTTAATGTTGTTTACCTATAAATCGCATCCAATTACTAACCTCCTGTGTTTATATTTTACTAAATATAAGTAATTTTTCAATAATAATTTTATTTTAAAATTATGCAAAGTTAAATAAATTATGAGCATGTCATGTGAACAAACTCTCTTTTAATACACGAGTCATTCTGACCCGTGCGATGCACAGGTCTTATTTGCCATTAACAAATCAAACTTTTATTTATGTCAACAACTCAATTTTTGCATATAATACATGTTTACAACTGAAAAAGTTTACCCATTGGTTTTCTTTAAAAGATTACACTTGTAAAGCATAAATTTGTCTGCATTTATAGAAGCCAGCACGATCTACTTATTTGTCGCATTGAATTATCATATATAGCTTATTCGGTTGTACGTCCACGAGTCGATATGTGGATATAAATGAGGTTGATTTCAAGCATTGGGTCAGTATCAAATATAGTAGGATATCATATTGAGATTTATAAGTCTAGCCACCAACCATAACTATCTAAAATGATCAAACACTTAATATGCATACAATGATACATATTTAAATTTGCACTAAGAATCAACACTCGTGCTTCAAAAAAAAATTAAACCAACATTCCTTAATGTTTGTGAATTAAATTTCAAAACAACTATTTTTATATTAAAAAGACAAACTAAAATTATGATGCAAATTCATACTAAACTTATTTTCATCTATTAAACATCTATTTCTTACACGCATACAATATTAAGTATAATAACCTTTCAGATATACAATAAACTTCCATTTAGTTGAAACAAAAATTTAATAAATCAACAACAATTTTCAGGTATTCATCACCAAATAAGTAGACATTTGTAGCTCAATCATACACTCAAATAAGTTTCTCGATATAATAAAGTAACATTCAATATTCCGACATTCAATATGGTTCCATAGATGCACAGGTTTTGTTTGCTATTACAATATCAAACTCTTATTTGTGTCAAAAACTTATTTTTATATGAGATGTATATTAATGGATCGAAGTATATACAAACGTATTAGGTCAAAATTATTTGGCTCTCTTTACGCTCTCTTTTCCTGCAGGCCAATATTCATGATAAGACCCTATTTACACTCTCTCTTTCTGCTCGCTCCTATCAACGAATGAATTTACTACTTGTGTAACACCCCCAATCCGCTCAGGGATATTACACGCCGTAGACCCTTTCCTCAAGGATCTACCAGGCTGGTAACAACATATAACAACTCAACTATGCCTTTAAGGCTAAAATGACTCAGTAGACCGATTTGGTCTTTCCATAAATACATACAACTCAAATACAACTCATGCCCACGCAGGGGTCAAAACGCAACCACACCCGTACAACGGGAAAAATATAGCAGCGGAAAATAAAGTACAACTGAACCGATAAACAATGTACGGTTCCTCATGTGATTAGTATCGATCATCTTTCATCATCCTTCGTGCCGACCCTGTGTTATGCTCCAAAACCTGAATGCAAAAATAGACATCCACCCCCCGAATACACGGGGGTTAGCAAAACTCCACTGTTTTGCTAGTGCAAGTACAAGTGCAAAAATACGAGCCATACAATTCACATTCCACGAATAACAATAACTAGGGATCCTCAAAGTTCCAAACGTAACGAAAAGCACTTCCCGAGGCATAAGTTTGGTAAAACATTCCAAAACCGAAAGATCACAAATCAAGGGAAACAATTTATAAAACAGTTTAAAATGCCATCGAGAGTTTTAATAGAAAACAATTTAGGATTTCCGAATCCTTCTCTTTCCAAAATCAACAGGGGTCACAGCCCAAGGTTTTGTTTTCGCAAATAGAAAACCGACAACAATACACAGGGCCAGAGCCCAATATCACGTATCCTCGACGGACATAAAAATCAACAAAACATAATCTCGCACGCGCATCGCCTAGGACCGGGACGAAGCCACAAATCCCACTCGAGGCCTCGAAGGACCCTCCCGAGCTGGCTAGCTAAACAAATTACAACGTCTCAACATCACACGGGGTCCTCGACCCAATCCAAATAATATCAACATGAGATCAAACATCACAACATCACACAGGGTCCTCGACCCAATCCAAATAATATCAACATGAGATCAAACATCACAACATCACACGGGGTCCTCGACCCAAAACACAAAATAACAACACAGTAATAATCAAGGACACAACCTTTCGTCCCCCCAAAAACTGCTCAAGACCCCTGATTAATTAACCCTCGTAGATCTCGTCAAATGTCCTTGGTTAATTAACCCTGATACCAACACTTTAAAAACGAGTTGAATCACACTTTCAGAAAACAAGAATCACGGTCTATATCGAGACCAACATTTTAAAAGGGTCGAAAGAATTTGAAATACGATAATCGTTCGGTAACGGGGTCTTAGCTAAACACTCAATATCCGTTACCAATAAGCCTGCCAGGCGCCTCCACTGAAACGCCTGTGCACCGGCGTTCACTCCACATGTCAGCCGCACCTTGTCCGTGTCTACCGCGCTGGCGTCACTCCCATAAGAGCCGCCCCTTGCACGCGCATCAGGTAAACACCGGCGTTCACCAACCATATGGAGCCGCACATTGTAGCGTACACCAGACCGGAGATCGCACGCCCCGCCCTCAGAGGCTCCCGGATATGACGTCTCTCACAACAAATATTCACATTGTCACAAACATCAAGTACACAGTCATCGTCGTAACAATTATCAAATCAATACACCAATTCACATAATTCATCCGTCAGTCCACGACCACACGAATAAATAACAACACGCACGTTAACCATAACGCGATGGAAATAAGCAATATACGTACGCACGCATTATCAAGCACAACATCAACACGAAATATATCCAAAGGATTCACGTAGTCACTTACAACCCACACAATTTACAAAACACACGCGTTTTGAAAGTGAGCCTTTAACGAGGCTAGCCGAATCCTTTGAAAACTCATTTCAAACAAATAAACAAATACACCAAGATGATCACCAATTATCATATCCACAAAACAAGAATAGTATGGGAAAGGTACTTGCCTCGATATCACGAGCAATGGAAAAATGAACGGATACGGCCGGGTAGCCCTCAAATTCCCGAACACAATCTAGAACGCGATAGCACCGAAATTACTACGGGAAAACACCACATGAATCATCAATCACCAACGGAATTCAACATCGGAATCATCGAGCACCTATAATCCTCCGTAAGGAATAATAAAACATGATTACGACGAGAATCAAGGCCGAAAACAACGGAAATCGCAACAAACTATCAA
Source organism: Orobanche coerulescens (assembly GCA_033398695.1). Taxonomy (NCBI): domain Eukaryota; kingdom Viridiplantae; phylum Streptophyta; class Magnoliopsida; order Lamiales; family Orobanchaceae; genus Orobanche; species Orobanche coerulescens. Next base: position 49,618,215 of record CM065816.1, on the reverse strand, counting down.
AGGGAACTCATTCGAACATTTAATCGAACATTAAATGTTCAAGACCCTTCAAGAACAAAGAAATCACCCCTCGGGTCGAACGAACCAAAGATACGAGTATCCAATACGTAGAACAAGTTAAAAACAACGTTTATACAACAATTAATTGATCAAAAACGGATTGGAATCGAAATCAAAAAGGAAAATCCCAAAATCTACAAAAACAAGGGTTCAAGCCAAAATACCTTGATTTGGATGAAGGATTCAAGTAGAGGTCGAAAATATACAACAAGACTTGAGGTGGATGATCTCTACAAGTTTGGGAGCACTCAAATCGCCCAAAATCGCCCTTAGAATCGCCTAGAATGGTAGGAGGAAGAAGAGAGAAGAAAATGAATGTTTCTCCTCGAAAATCTGCTAAAAAGTGCAGAAAAAGCCCGTGTGCCGCGGCACAGGACAAGTGTGCCGCGGACCAGGGCCAAAAAAAATGCCCAGAAATCAGCTTAGTGCCGCGGCCCAGCCGAAGTGTGCCGCGGCACACGGTACAGTCCACTCCAACACCAAAAAGGCACATCGTGCAGTCTTAGCTATTTCGACCATAACTCCTTCGTCTGGACTCCGATTGACTCAACGTTTGAACCATTGGAAAGCTACTTGATGATCTATAATATTGCAAAGATTCAGAATTTTTTGGAGTTTCCAAGAATTAATGGTGACTTTACAAAGTCGAACTCCCACGTGAAAAAGTCGATTAAGGACACGGAAGTCAAAAAAACGACACCGAAACGAACTCGGATGACAAAAAGTGCAGAATTAATCATTCTCGGAATGACGAAATGGTCATGAGCGAGTCGTCAAAACGAACTTCCGCCGAAAAAAGAAAATTACCGAAATTCGAAATTGCGGATATTACATTCTACCCTCCTTAAAAGAAGTTTCGTCCCGAAACTTAAAACAAGTAGGGAGGAGAAAAATCCAGTCAGGAAGAACTCAATGAGATATACAAGAAGTGCGTAACTTTCGCCCATCGGCGAAACGTTACAAGCAACGCAAAGGAATATACAGCGTGAAAACACGCTCCACGACGACCAACACAACGTCGCCGCTAGAAACACAATAAAACCAACAAGTGACAAACGAGTTATTCCGAAATAATACCACACTCGTTCGATCAACAAAATCAAGGGATAGGGAAAGTTCAGAAAATATTAACGAGCATAAACAAGTCGACAGAGTCGAAAACACAGGACTTCTAAATCCGATCCACTTCGAATAAAAGAATTAGTAGAACCAAAAGATGTCACTTCCGAACAAGGTTCACAAGAATCGAACCGAACTCGAAAAAGTCACAGCGATAACTAGATCGACCCACAACAAGATCACAGCTCGTTTGGACGATGAAACCGAAATACAAAACAAGTTCATAAAGTGTCAACGAACATGAGCGAATCGATGAACTGGAGAAAGAGAAAATACAGAAGTCAAAATAGTACAGTTATTACCCCCGACCTCATCCACGAAATTCACAAAAACAGGAGCAAGGTAACAAGACATTAAACAACCGACACATAACGGAACGATCACCGAGGCACACGACCATACCAAACCAAGCTCTAACAGCTCGCACATGCGCGACAACGCAGAAATCACCACTAGGCGACAATATTCAATACCAACACCCCACCTCTCACAGAGGGCTAACACAACAAGTGTGTGGAAAACGACTCAACGCTCACGCCACCAATTCAATCACAAATCGGGATTAACACCGTAACGAAAGTTCGAAAACCATACATGCATTTCCAGTCATAACAGAATGATAGGTTTTTAAAAACGAAAACCACCTTTTGAAAACAGTTTGGAAACAACAGTTGATCTTGAGTATCATTTTACAAAAAGTTGAACAAACATCATTTTCGAGACTTTGAAAATCATCTTGCGTTTGAACAAAAATGAGGACACCTTTCTTTTAGTAAAAAACTTTCAGAATATCCGACCCTCGGGTCTAAGTATAAGTGTTTCTAAAACATTGAAAATATCTCAAAACATTTTGGTCCTCGAGGTAGAAGAATTTGGAAACATATTGTGGCACCTTGGAAGTACCACGAGAAAACGATTCATTTTAAAAGTATGTCTCGAAATTTATTTTCTAAGATACTCAAGGTTTTCAAAAATAATTCAATGGGCTAGAATGCCCAATAATGCTCATGTAACAATATTCGTTTAAACATATTATAATATACGCATCAAATCGTACAAAGTCAAGACAATACATATCTTTTACCGGGAAGACAAACAGTCAATTATCACAGTCAAAGAGACATAAATAACGACAACCCTCCTCATACAAACGAAATAAGAGAATCACACGAACGCATCACGAAACCAAGAATCTACATGAAGGTTCCATCACTTAACACAAAATCAAACAAATAGCTCGTGTCACACGAGGCACAATACAAGGAAGGGAGACTTACATTCACAGGTCGCACGAAGATGATGATCGCCCCACGATACCAATCACGACCAACAAACTCAGACGACGCGTCGCGACACGAATTAGTCAAACAAAACCCGACAAGACAAAACTCAACTGACACCACTGACCCGACAGCCTAGGTTTCCACAACCTGGCTCCGATACCATTTATGTAACACCCCCAATCCGCTCAGGGATATTACATGCCGTAGACCCTTTCCTCAAGGATCTACCAGGCTGGTAACAACATATAACAACTTAACTATGCCTTTAAGGCTAAAATGACTCAGTAGACCGATTTGGTCTTTCCATAAATACATACAACTCAAATACAACTCATGCCCACGCAGGGGTCAAAACGCAACCACACCCGTACAACTGGAAAAATATAGCAGCGGAAAATAAAGTACAACTGAACCGATAAACAATGTACGGTTCCTCATGTGATTAGTATCGATCATCTTTCATCATCCTTCGTGCCGACCCTGTGTTATGCTCCAAAACCTGAATGCAAAAATAGACATCCACCCCCCGAATACACGGGGGTTAGCAAAACTCCACTGTTTTGCTAGTGCAAGTACAAGTGCAAAAATACGAGCCATACAATTCACATTCCACGAATAATAATAACCAGGGATCCTCAAAGTTCCAAACATAACGAAAAGCACTTCCCGAGGCATAAGTTTGGTAAAACATTCCAAAACCGAAAGATCACAAATCAAGGGAAACAATTTATAAAATAGTTTAAAATGCCATCGAGAGTTTTAATAGAAAACAATTTAGGATTTCCGAATCCTTCTCTTTCCAAAATCAACAGGGGTCACAGCCCAAGGTTTTGTTTTCGCAAATAGAAAACCGACAACAATACACAGGGCCAGAGCCCAATATCACGTATCCTCGACGGACATAAAAATCAACAAAACATAATCACGCACGCGCATCGCCTAGGACCGGGACGAAGCCACAAATCCCACTCGAGGCCTCGAAGGACCCTCCCGAGCTGGCTAGCAAAACAAATTACAACGTCTCAACATCACACGGGGTCCTCGACCCAATCCAAATAATATCAACATGAGATCAAACATCACAACATCACACGGGGTCCTCGACCCAATCCAAATAATATCAACATGAGATCAAACATCACAACATCACACGGGGTCCTCGACCCAAAACACAAAATGACAACACAGTAATAATCAAGGACACAGCCTTTCGTCCGCCCAAAAACTGCTCAAGACCCCTGATTAATTAACCCTCGGAGATCTCGTCAAATGTCCTTGGTTAATTAACCCTGATACCAACACTTTAAAAACGAGTTGAATCACACTTTCAGAAAACAAGAATCACGGTCTATATCGAGACCAACATTTGAAAAGGGTCGAAAGAATTTGAAATACGATAATCGTTCGGTAACGGGGTCTTAGCTAAACACTCAATATCCATTACCAATAAGCCTGCCAGGCGCCTCCACTGAAACGCCTGTGCACCGTCATTCACTCCACATGTCATCCGCACCTTGTACGTGTCTACCGTGCCGGCGTCACTCCCATAAGTGCCGCCCCTTGCACGCGCATCAGGTAAACACCGGCGTTCACCAACCATATGGAGCCGCACATTGCAGCGTACACCAGACCGGAGATCGCACGCCCCGCCCTCAGAGGCTCCCGGATATGACGTCTCTCACAACAAATATTCACATTGTCACAAACATCAAGTACACAGTCATTGTCGTAACAATTATCAAATCAATATACCAATTCACATAATTCATCCGTCAGTCCACGACCACACGAATAAATAACAACACGCACGTTAACCATAACGCGACGGAAATAAGCAATATACGTACGCATGCATTATCAAGCGCAACATCAACACCAAATATATCCAAAGGATTCACGTAGTCACTTACAACCCACACAATTTACAAAACACACGCGTTTTGAAAGTGAGCCTTTAACGAGGCTAGCCGAATCCTTTGAAAACTCATTTCAAACAAATAAACAAATACACCAAGATGATCACCAATTATCATATCCACAAAACAAGAATAGTATGGGCAAGGTACTTGCCTCGATATCACGAGCAATGGAAAAATGAACGGATACGGCCGGGTAGCCCTCAAATTCCCGAACACTATCTAGAACGCGATAACACCGAAATTACTACGGGAAAACACCACATGAATCATCAATCACCAACAGAATTCAACATCGGAATCATCGAGCACCTATAATCCTCCGTAAGGAATAATAAAACATGATTACGACGAGAATCAAGGCCGAAAACAACGAAAATCGCAACAAACTATCAAAGGGAACTCATTCGAACATTTAATCGAACATTAAATGTTCAAGACCCTTCAAGAACAAAGAAATCACCCCTCGGGTCGAACGAACCAAAGATACGAGTATCCAATCCGTAGAACAAGTTAAAAACAACATTTATACAACAATTAATTGATCAAAAACGGATTGGAATCGAAATCAAAAAGGAAAATTCCCAAATCTACAAAAACAAGGGTTCAAGCCAAAATACCTTGATTTGGATGAAGGATTCAAGTAGAGGTCGAAAATCTACAACAAGACTTGAGGTGGATGATCTCTACAAGTTTGGGAGCACTCAAATCGCCCAAAATCGCCCTTAGAATCGCCTAGAATGGTAGGAGGAAGAAGAGAGGAGAAAATGAATGTTTCTCCTCGAAAATCTGCTAAAAAGTGCAGAAAAAGCCCGTGTGCCGCGGCACGGACAAGTGTGCCGCGGCCCAGGGCAAAAAAAAAAACGCCCAGAAATCAGCTTAGTGCCGCGGCCCAGCCGAAGTGTGCCGCGGCACACGGTACAGTCCACTCCAACACCAAAAAGGCACATCGTGCAGTCTTAGCTATTTCGACCATAACTCCTTCGTCTGGACTCCGATTGACTCACCGTTTGAACCATTGGAAAGCTAACTTGATGATCTATAATATTGCAAAGATTCAGAATTTTTTGGAGTTTCCAAGAATTAATGGTGACTTTACAAAGTCGAACTCCCACGTGAAAAAGTCGATTAAGGACACGGAACTCAACAAAACGACACCGAAACGAACTCGGATGACAAAAAGTGAAGAATTAATCATTCTCGGAATGACGAAACGGTCATGAGAGAGTCGTCAAAACGAACTTCCGCCGAAAAAAAGAAAATTAACGAAATTCGAAATTGCGGATATTACATTCTACCCTCCTTAAAAGAAGTTTCGTCCCGAAACTTAAAACAAGTAGGGAGGAGAAATATCCCGTCAGGAAGAACTCAATGAGATACACAAGAAGTGCGTAACTTTCGCCCATCGGCGAAACGTTACAAGCAACGCAAAGGAATATACGGCGTGAAAACACGCTCCACGACGACCAACACAACGTCGCCGCTAGAAACACAATAAAACCAACAAGTGACAAACGAGTTATTCCGAAATAATACCACACTCATTCGATCAACAAAAGCAAGGGATAGGGAAAGTTCAGAAAATATTAACTAGCATAAACAAGTCGACAGAGTCGAAAACACAGGACTTCTAAATCCGATCCACTTCGAATAAAAGAATTAGTAGAACCAAAAGATGTCACTTCCGAACAAGGTTCACAAGAATCGAACCGAACTCGAAAAAGTCACAGCGATAACTAGATCGACCCACAATAAGATCACAGCTCGTTTGGACGATGAAACCGAAATACAGAACAAGTTCATAAAGTGTCAACGAACATGAGCGAATCGATGAACTGGAGAAAGAGAAAATACAGAAGTCAAAATAGTACAGGTATTACCCCCGACCTCATCCACGAAATTCACAAAAACAGGAGCAAGGTAACAAGACATTAAACAACCGACACATAACGGAACGATCACCGAGGCACACGGCCATACCAAACCAAGCTCTAACAGCTCGCACATGCGCGACAACGCAGAAATCACCACTAGGCGACAATATTCAATACCAAAACCCCACCTCTCACAGAGGGCTAACACAACAAGTGTGTGGAAAACGACTCAACGCTCACGCCACCAATTCAATCACAAATCGGGATTAACACCGTAACGAAAGTTCGAAAACCATACATGCATTTCCGGTCATAAGCAGAATGATAGGTTTTTAAAAACCAAAACCACCTTTTGAAAACAGTTTGGAAACAACAGTTGATCTTGAGTATCATTTTACAAAAAGTTGAACAAACATCATTTTCGAGACTTTGAAAATCATCTTGCGTTTGAACAAAAATGAGGACACCTTTCTTTTAGTGAAAAACTTTCAGAATATCCGACCCTCGGGTCTAAGTATAAGTGTTTCTAAAACATTGAAAATATCTCAAAACATTTTGGTCCTCGAGGTAGAAGAATTTGGAAACATATTGTGGCACCTTCGAAGTACCACGAGAAAACGATTCATTTTAAAAGTACGTCTCGAAATTTATTTTCTAAGATACTCAAGGTTTTCAAAAATAATTCAATGGGCTAGAATGCCCAATAATTCTCATGTAACAATATTCGTTTAAACATATTATAATATACGCATCAAATCGTACAAAGTCAAGACAATACATGTCTTTTATCGGGAAGACAAACAGTCAATTATCACAGTTAAAGAGACATAAATAACGACAACCCTCCTCATACAAACGAAATAAGAGAATCACACGAACGCATCACGAAACCAAGAATCTACATGAAGGTTCCATCACTTAACACAAAATCAAACAAATAGCTCGTGTCACACGAGGCACAATACAAGGAAGGGAGACTTACATTCACAGGTCGCACGAAGATGATGATCGCCCCACGATACCAATCACGACCAACAAACTCAGACGACGCGTCGCGACACGAATTAGTCAGACAAAACCCGACAAGACAAAACTCAACTGACACCACTGACCCGACAGCCTAGATTTCCACAACCTGGCTCCGATACCATTTATGTAACACCCCCAATCTACTCGGGGATATTACACGCCGTAGACCCTTTCCTCAAGGATCTACCAGGCTGGTAACAACATATAACAACTCAACTATGCCTTTAAGGCTAAAATGACTCAGTAGACCGATTTGGTCTTTCCATAAATACATACAACTCAAATACAACTCATGCCCACGCAGGGGTCAAAACGCAACCACACCCGTACAACGAGAAAAATATAGCAGCGGAAAATAAAGTACAACTGAACCGATAAACAATGTACGGTTCCTCATGTGATTAGTATCGATCATCTTTCATCATCCTTCGTGCCGACCCTGTGTTATGCTCCAAAACCTGAATGCAAAAATAGACATCCACCCCCCGAATACACGGGGGTTAGCAAAACTCCACTGTTTTGCTAGTGCAAGTACAATTGCAAAAATACGAGCCACACAATTCACATTCCACGAATAACAATAACCAGGGATCCTCAAAGTTCCAAACGTAACGAAAAGCACTTCCCGAGGCATAAGTTTGGTAAAACATTCCAAAACCGAAAGATCACAAATCAAGGGAAACAATTTATAAAATAGTTTAAAATGCGATCGAGAGTTTTAATAGAAAACAATTTAGGATTTCCGAATCCTTCTCTTTCCAAAATCAACAGGGGTCACAGCCCAAGGTTTTGTTTTCGCAAATAGAAAACCGACAACAATACACAGGGCCAGAGCCCAATATCACGTATCCTCGACGGACATAAAAATCAACAAAACATAATCGCGCACGCGCATCGCCTAGGACCGGGACGAAGCCACAAATCCCACTCGAGGCCTCGAAGGACCCTCCCGAGATGGCTAGCTAAACAAATTACAACGTCTCAACATCACACGGGGTCCTCGACCCAATCCAAATAATATCAACATGAGATCAAACATCACAACATCACACGGGGTCCTCGACCCAATCCAAATAATATCAACATGAGATCAAACATCACAACATCACACGGGGTCCTCGACCCAAAACACAAAATGACAACTCGCAATTTCGAATTTCGGTAATTTTCTTTTTTCGGCGGAAGTCGGTTTTGACGACTCGCTCATGACCGTTTCGTCATTTCGAGAATGATTAATTCTGCACTTTTTGTCATCCGAGTTAGTTTCGGTATCGTTTTGTTGAGTTCCGTGTCCTTAATCGACTTTTTCACGTGGGAGTTCGACTTTGTAAAGTCACCATTAATTCTTGGAAACTACAAAAATTCTGAATCTTTGCAATATTATATAGCATCAAGTTATCTTTCCAATGGTTCAAACGGTGAGTCAATCGGAGTCCAGACGAAGGAGTTATGGTCGAAATAACTAAGATTGCATGATGTGCCTTTTTGGTGTTGGAGTGGACTGTACCGTGTGCCGCGGCACACTTCGGCTGGGCCGCGGCACTAAACTGATTTCTGGGCGTTTTTTTTTGGCCCTGGGCTGCGGCACACTTGTCCTGTGCCGCGGCACACGGGCTTTTTCTGCACTTTTTAGCAGATTTTCGAGGAGAAACATTCATTTTCTCCTCTCTTCTTCCTCCTACCATTCTAGGCGATTCTAAGGGCGATTTTGGGCGATTTAAGTGCTCCCAAACTTGTAGATATCATCCACCTCAAGTCTTGTTGTAGATTTTCGACCTCTACTTGAATCATTCATCCAAATCAAGGTATTTTGGCTTGAACCCTTGTTTTTGTAGATTTGGGGATTTCCCTTTTTGTTTTCGATTCCGATCCGTTTTTAATCAATTAATTGTTGTATAAACGTTTTTTTGAACTTGTTCTACGGATTGGATACTCGTATCTTTGGTTCGTTCGACCCGAGGGGTGATTTCTTTGTTCTTGAAGGGTCTTGAACATTTAATGTTCGATTAAATGTTCGAATGAGTTCCCTTTGATAGTTTGTTGGGATTTCCGTTGTTTTCGTCCTTGATTCTCGTCGTAATCATGTTTTATTATTCCCTACGGAGGATTATAGGTGCTTGATGATTCCGATGTTGAATTCCGTTGGTGATTGATGATTCATGTGGTGTTTTCCCGTAGTAATTTGGTCTTTATCGCGTTAGATAGTGTTCGGGAATTTGAGGGCTACCCGGCCGTATCCGTTCATTTTTCCATTGCTCGTGATATCGAGGCAAGTACCTTGTCCATACTATTCTTGTTTTATGGATATGATAATTAGTGATCGTCTAAATGTGGTTGTCGTTTGAATTGAACTTTCAAAAGATTCGGTTTAGCCTTGTTAAAGGCTTGCTTTCAAAACACGTGTGTTTTGTGAATGGTGCGTCTTGTAAATGACTATGTGAATACTATGGATATATTTGGTGTTGACGATGCACTTGGTATTTGCGTGTGGACGCATATTATTTTATTTCGGTGCGTTGTGGTTTGACGTGGTGTTTTGCTAAGTGTTTGATGCCTCTGAGTGAATTGTTTGGATATCTTTGTTGCATTGTGTTATTTGTGTGAATGTGTGGATATGGTTAAAGGTCTACGGTGACACATGGCACGTGATCATGTGGTCAGTATGCAACAAGTGATTGATCCAACCGTGAGAGCCTGAGATAATCTACGGTGGCACATGGCATGCGATCATGTGGCCAGGATGCAACAAGCGATTGATCCAACCGTGAGATGTGTGTGATTTGTTTCGCTAGCCAGCTCGGGAGGGTCCTTCGAGGCCTTGGGCGGGATCAATGGTATTACCCTGTTCCCAAGGCGATCCGCGTGCGCGACTATGTTTTGTTGATTTTTATGTCCGTCGAGGACACGTGATGTTGGGCTCTGGCCCTGTGAATTATTGTCGGTTTTCTATTTGTGAAAACAAAACCTTTGGGCTGTGACCCTGTCGATTTTTGGAAAGATAAGGATTTGATAATCCTAAGTTGTTCTCTATCAAACTCTCGATGGCATTTAAACGGTTTTATAAATTGTTTTCCCTTGATTTGTGACCTTTCGGTTTTAGAATATTTTACCAAACTCTTGCCTCGGGAAGTGCTTTTCGTTACATTTGTATTTTTGAGGATTCCTGGTTATTTTTATTCGTGGAATGTGAATTGTTTGGCTCGTATTTGCACTTTGTTCTTGCACTAGCAAAACAGTGGAGTTTTGCTAACCCCCGAGTATTCGGGGGGTGGATGTCTATTTTTGCATTCAGGTTTTGGAGCATAGCACAGGGTCGGTACGAAGGATGATGAAAGATGAACGATACTAATCACACGAGGATCCGTTGATGTCATATTGGTCTAGTTGTATTTTCTTTTCATTTGTATCTTTTCCCGTTGTACGGAGTTTATTGTATTTTGACCCCTGCGTGGGTATGTGTTTGGAATTGAGTTGTATGTTATTATTGAAAGACCAAGTCGGTCTACTGAGTCATTTTAGCCTTAAAGGCGATGTTTAGATGTTTGATTTTAGTTATCAGCCTGGTAGATCCTCGAGGAGAGGGTCTATGGCGTGTAATATCCCTGAGTGGATTGGGGGTGTTACAGCTAGATGGCGATGTGGTTCACAGAATAAAGGCCGGGTGGTTGAAGTGGAAGAGTGACACAGGGGTTTTATGTGATACTGACATGCCTCATAGATTAAATGGTAAATTTTACCGCACGGCAATTAGGCTTGCGCTGTTATATGGCTCCGAGTGTTGGGCTATAAAACAGTGTCACGTTCAAAAGATGAATGTGGCGGAGATGCGTATACTACGATGGATGTGTGGTCATACAAAAAAGGATCGGCTCAGAAATGAGGTGATTAGGGAGAAGGTAAGAGTTGCGGCTATAGAAGACAAGATGATGGAGAATCGATTACGATGGTTTGGTCATGTGAGAAGAAGACCTGTTGATACCCCAGTGAGGAGGCTAGAAAGTTGGGGAACAAGTAATGTTGTGAAAGGTAGAGGAAGACCCAATAAAACTTGGATAAAGATGATTGAAAATGATATGCGGTTTCTTGGAATTGGAGAAAGTATGGCGATAGAGAGGCAAATGTGGCGGGAAAGAATATGGATGGTGGATGGAATCTGATTCCTTTTTTTTCCTGTATTTTTATTCCTATTTTCTTTTATTCCATGTTATCTGTTAATTTATTTTTCAGGATTTTTCATTTTTGTTAACATTCATTCTCTTTTTTTATTTGATTTTTTCTCTACTTTTTTCCCTCTTTTTCTCCTTTTATGTTATTTATATAATGATCATTGACGATTCTAAAGTTTGATTCATATTAGCCGACCCTAAATTATTTTGGGACTAAGACTTAGATGTTGTTGTTGTTGTCGTAACTGACATTTCATTAGCATGGTGGACTATAGACCGGCTTTCACGTTCACTCTATAGGAAGGGGACTTAGATTAATAGATTCAATGGGCGAACTAAACTTAATGATATAGAACATAACACACACATATAGCAAGCATTAACTAAACCTAGTCTTAAGATAATAACCAAGCCCAAATTTCATTTAACAAACGCATCACTAAAATGACTAAACCCTTGTTAACAAATGAGTACCATAAACAATCTTAGATAATGGCAAGTCATTAATTAAGATAAGAAAATTAAACTTTAATGAAAATAAAATCATGAAACTATTGTTCCATATCCCAACGCCAACATATATATGTTATACCTACAAAATATATCTTTCCTCAAGTCATATTATTACTGGCATAACTTTATTATTAAATCTTAGAATCTCCTTAAAACTTTCTTCCATGCAAGAATACTTTAATTAAGCTTCCATATATCCAATTTATAAAGCTATCAACTTAGCTTGTCATGCATGATCTGTACATGTAAACTTAACCAAACTAACTTAATAGTGCTCTTTATATTAATGACTTCCGACTTCCATTGTAATTTTTGACCCAAACTAATGGAGCTGTAATATAAAAGATAAACACTCAATTTTTTTAAACCTAACCAAAGAAATAATGATAAACTGTACATTAAGAGATCGAATTGAGAGATTTAATATTATCCATCAGCATTCTTTAAGAGCTAATCCACCCGACACATCCATTCAAGAGCCGTTTAAACCAATTATTTAATTCACCCGACACATCCATTCTGCTGCCTTCAATGTATATAGTGAAATAGGGTTCGTCTTGCTCAGTTTGTTGATCTCACCATGTGAATAATTTGGGAAGGCAAGCTCTATTCAAGAGCCGGTGAAACTGAGATTCCAGAGGCTAATTAATTCATTCATTGAAGCTGCTTGATGGCTATTAAGAACATATGTCTTTCCAACGATTGGATCTCTTCAATCCGACAGACTCTTGCTCAGCCTGTGCACGTGACCGAAAAGCCTAGTTTATCAACAATCGGGAGGAACAATATAAACCAACAATAGCTAACTGTATACTATCACAATTTATTACCAAATCTAATTTTGTTCTTAAGGAATCCAACTGTGCATGAAGATCAGAGTTACCAATAATATCAAGCAGATTCTTCATCCTGAAGAAAGATCAAATATTGAGTTTGGTAAAAAAAAATACAATAAATGCAGGGTATTCAGATAATTCATATTACACTTGAACCAATTACCAAAAGGTACTCAATGCGGCATAGTAATAATTTAGAAAAATAAGTAAACGTACATCTTTAGGCAGTGAAAATCCTTCCGAAACAGCAAATATATGAAGAAAACAATAATACTTATCCCTCATAGACAACTGCTTATACAAAAATGACTTAATCATGTTTCGAATATAATCCAAACCCTGCATGTAACAATTTGAATTCATAAAGAAAAAATATGTCAAAACCAAATAATACAGAACATTATAACAACTATAAATCAAAACCTGAGAACAGTGAAAGTGAATTGAACCTCAACTTTTGCAATTTCTATTAACAACATAAGCTAATTAAGCAAATATTTAGCTTCTTAACAAAAACCTAAGTAGTTGTGTAAGTGATATGAGACAACATTTAATTAACCAGGTTATATATCATTTGTGTATTAATTTGCATTATGTAATTGGTGAAGACAATAAAATGGACTATATATAGTCATCAGAAATGTTAGCTTGTAAGCAAATGAAAAGATGGATGAGTAGTATAATCATTCATTTATTGTTGAATTCAGTTATTGCATACCAAAAGATAGACTTTAAAATCTTATGATAAAGAGATGTGTCTTTCGAAATTCTTCAAACATTGATTGGAAGTATGACTCCACATCTTCTTCAAACATTAATTGGATATAGTATAGATTATTATGACTCCACATTTGATTTTGGACTGAATCTTTATATATTATAGATAGTAGATAACAAACAACCCTACCCAACAAGCTGTTTTAATGACAAAATTATTCATCAAATATGTCTAAGACAGTTTTTCAAAAATTTCTTTCTTAATCGATAATATATCTAACTTGTTGGGTCTGCCATGTGACATTGATTGTTTTTTTTTTTTGCTCATTCGGAAAGTAAATAAAATTACACAACATCAATCGAGCCAATATCTAGATCATTTCGCATCCAGAAGAGGAGTTGAGCAGGGTTCAACCCATACACAGGGGTCTCCAAGCTGATGACCCATCTTCGCCAAAACATCCGCACATCCATTACCATCTCTTTTCATATGTACCAGATGAAACTCCCATGGCGAGTGTTCATACCGTCGACAATCTTCCAGAATACAATGGAGGGGGTGATTTAAAGTGTCGCGAATTTGTAATATCCGTACCTTTCTATTTTTAGCAGTTTCTATTTTTGTCGCATGTCTATTTTTATCGACTCGCTTGTAACCATTTCGACGTTTTGATTCTATTTTGTTCTTGACGTTTTTCCATTTGGACGAGTTTCAAAGGTGTTTTTACGTAATTTCATTTTATGATATGTTTTGTTGCATGTATGTTCGATTCTCGTTAAACTCATTTGTTTTTGTTGTTTTTTTGATTACATGAGTTCGTATGGTTGAGTTGTCCATGCTGTGAGTTTCGGTTTGTTGATCCGACGTTGTATCGTGATTTTTGGTCGTTTGGGCTGTTTTGTAATTTCCTATAAATTTAGGGAATTTCATCTTCTTTGTCGTATTTCGAATTCCCCGATAGTCGGAATTGTATTTTCTTTCAGCACTTGGCTTCGTTGATGTGTATATTTCGTATATACATTTTGGGTCCTGTCCTTGTGTTGTGTCTCGACTTCGTACCGTCCTGTGCAGCAAACGGTATTCAACAGTGTTGAATTGCTGCATGCATAACGTACGTTATGCATGCTTTGTAGCGTGCGCTACCATTGCCTTCATAACGTACGTTACGCCCTTGTGTTAACGTACATTATGGCCCTTAGTGTTTTGGACAATGGGTCCTGCCAGTTTATGCCAAGCCCTTACGTACGTTACCTTGCGGGTGTTACGTACGTAAGCTCCTTATAGCGTACGCTAACTGGCTAAGTGTAGCGTACGCTATCGGCCTCAGCGATTTGGGCAGATTGTTCTGCCAAGCTATTACGTACGCTAACACCTGAGTGTTATGTACGTAATGTGCATAACGTACGTTAACATCAGCATGTTAACGTAAATGAGAGGTCAGGTTTTATAAACCTCAGTTGACTCTGCAATTGCATCATTCTTCATTTCTTCTCCTTCCATCCGAAACGAGTGTTTTTAGAGAGATTTGAGCGATTCTTCAAGTTTTGTCCGTGGAAATTCTTGGGTGTTGGGAATAATAATGTTGTTTTGATAATTGCCAAACAAAGCTTGATACAGCAAGCCCTGTATCGAAAGCCGGTTGAAGTTGCAATCCTGTATCGAAGACCTTATCACAGCGCCAGCATACAGCAAAGCTCTCGCGCTAACTAGATACAGCAACAAAGTCTAAATAAACGCCAAGTATGGAAGCTGTCTAGAAACCTCAATACAGCGCCCTTCCATACAGCGCCTGACTATTCCATTATGCCTACAGCACCAGTGGATACAGCATTTTCATCGGATCAGGACTGAAGACCGTTTGGAAAGGAATCTTTGGAATTCACTAAAGTCAAGCCCTGTTCGATAAAGAAGTATTTAAATACTGAAAGGATAAAGTATTTAAATACTGAAGCTGTCAGAGATCTTCAAAACCCTTAATATCCGGATCCTTGTCTATTCAAGTCAACTATCGAATCAC
Source organism: Orobanche coerulescens (assembly GCA_033398695.1). Taxonomy (NCBI): domain Eukaryota; kingdom Viridiplantae; phylum Streptophyta; class Magnoliopsida; order Lamiales; family Orobanchaceae; genus Orobanche; species Orobanche coerulescens. The sequence goes on along the minus strand of CM065816.1, from coordinate 49,602,684 downwards.
GCCCAACGGATCTATCTCAACGGATATATCCATGAAAACTATATATATCCCCAGAGTTTGTGAAGATGAAGTAGACGCAATCAAGATACGGAAATCAGTCACCAAGTGAAAAAGCTATCATTATATACATCAGAGCAAAACATATCTCCAGAAGCTTTCTGCAAATCAGATCAAAAGAGATATACATTGCTCAACATCAAGAACAATATCATCGATCTTGATATTCAAAGTCATTATTCTTACCCGGTTACCTACCTTTTTACCTTTGTGTAAAAATCGAGCTCTGTGTGAACTCAACAAAGTTATTCTGACCTGTGTGGGACGAATAAGAGGACGAAGCTTTGGAACTGTGTGTGAAGAAGCTAGTCGAGAAGGAAGCTTTAACCAATCTGTGTGAACGGTTGAAAGCGACAGTCTTTGTATCTATCTGTGTGAACGATACAAGGATAGGTTTGATTATAAATACATAGTTGTGTACGCAGTATTTATAATAAACGTTTTACTCCTGTGTGGAGGACCAGTGGACGTAGAGGGGTTTACCTCGAACCACTTAAATACTGTGTTATTTACCTTTCTCCGTTACTGTTTTCATAACTGTGATTTATATAAGTATACACTGCAAAACCCTGTACGCACCAAGCTAACAGGAGAATAGACCGAGTTGCTGTATCGACGGCAACTTACTATATTTAAGACTTCCGCTACGCACTCAGATTCGAAAAACCATACAGCCTGTTACTTAAACATTTCCCAAGCTGTATCGAGTATACTTGTTATTTGAAAGGGACCAACAATTGGTATCGGAGCGGTTGATTCTAAAAAGAATCAGTCGCATTTTTAACTGAATCAGATCCTTAAAAACATTTATTTTCGAAAACAATCTTTGTAATTCCCATCTTCTAAAATGGATACCTTTATGTCTAATAAGATATCTATGTTTCACATTAACGAGTTTGATGACTGGAGAAACAGGATGAAGAACAAACTCAAAGCCTTCATTGGAGAATCAAAAGCTCCACCCGCATCAACAAAGACCGAAGAATGTCTTCAGGTAGTCACTGATAGTGACTCGTCAGATGATGAGCTAGAAGATAGAGCCTATGTGTGCTCTATGGCCGAAGTTAAAGAAGAAAATGAAGACGGCGATGATGATGAGGTAAGCTCAACCTCAGTTATTCCACCAAATGCATCTCATACTTTTGAAAATATGTTGAATGAATTTAATAACATTCAAACGGCCCATGAGATATTGAAAAGAGAAAACACCCAGCTTGAAATTTCTAACCTAGAGCTGAAAGAAGAAAATGACTTGCTGAAGAATAATTACGAAAATATGTCAGTTGATTGCGAAAACAGCAAAGTCAATTTAGAAAAACTCATGGAGAGCAATCATCAACTTGCTCATAATCTAAATGAGACTAAGTCTCATCTTGAAAGCAAGAAAAATGATTTGGCTCTACTCGAAGCCAAAGTAAAATCTCTCGAGAAAGGTGAAGGAGAATTAGAGACAATCTTGAAATCTTTCGAGAAATCCTCTAAAAGAATGGAAGAGATCCTAAGCACTGGGCAACATGCTCATGATAAACGTGGCTTAGGGTACAACTCGTTCTCCAACAAAGAAAAATCTAGTACGGTATTCGTCAGGAGTGAGGAACCCAATCCTGTATCGAAAGAAGTTCCGAGCCTTGTAAAGGAACCCGTTGCACCGCGAACAGCAAAAGCTGCCATTCCACCCCCGCAACTCTACTATTCGAGACAGTGGAACCAACAGCCACTCAGAAGGCGTACTCAACATCATGCTCCACAAGCATATCATAAACGCCAAGAATCATTCGTAAAGAAGGTCAGATCCAACCAACAAAGGCCCGTATGAAGATTTCAAGATACAAGGCGTCAGTAATCGGATACATGAGCCCCGCTATCCATCAAGAAAGCAGGTGTCCGCGCAGTATCAACAACATCGTTGGGAATCCAACTGGAGACCCAGAAGGCAAGATGTTAGGCCAAAGAAAATGGCTCCACTTCCGAGACGACAATCGTACTGGAATAACAACTATAATTCTCGATTTTTCATGCATTACAATGATTACAACGACTACGTGCCTGCCCCACGTAGATATCGATATAAAGGACCAAAAGTAGCCTACAACAAACAAATTGTTGCCGGCAAATTTGGGTACCGAAAGGCACTATCACACCAGGACCCAAAGTTACTTGATATCCATTCGTCGACACGAATTGGAAACGCTACATCCAGAAACTCCTGTAAGTTTTTATGTTCTTACTCATTAAGTGAGGGGGAATGCTGTAAGACCCAAGAATATAGTATCCAACGTTAATTATTTGTACACTCAGAATCATCAATACAGCACTGTAGCGAACAAAGAACTAAGAATCCTACAGCTGACGTGTGCAATAATTAAGGGGGAATACAGTACGACCCATGAATACAGCATTAATCCTAACATTAATTGAATCCTGTATATACCTTTTGAGGGGGAATACTATATTATCCGAGGATACAGTTTGTTTTAAAACAAATTCTATCTTATTATTACTTTTAGAACTCGTCTGCGAACAGTTCATAGGTTCAGTTGTACTCAACTAGATCAAATGTAAGATCGTGCCTGTGCGCCAATCATAAGTTTAAGATGTAATACACTTCCCTATTAGATGCTATCATTTTAGAACTTGCCTGCGAGCAGTTCACATTTCTTTTAAACTAAGTGCTGAAGACCAGATCATTTGACAGAAGATCAAGAAGTCTGCTCAAGACATTATCAGTGGAGATAAATATCTCCTGTATCGAAGTCTTCTCATAGTACCAACAATTGGTATCGAAAAAGAAGGGGAAATTGTTTTTAGAAGCTTTGGCATGGTCAAGGAATTTTGGAAAGAAGGTTTGGAAATTATCAAAAAGGGGGAAATTGTTGGGAATAATAATGTTGTTTTGATAATTGCCAAACAAAGCTTGATACAGCAAGCCCTGTATCGAAAGCCGGTTGAAGTTGCAATCCTGTATCGAAGACCTTATCACAGCGCCAGCATACAGCAAAGCTCTCGCGCTAACTAGATACAGCAACAAAGTCTAAATAAACGCCAAGTATGGAAGCTGTCTAGAAACCTCAATACAGCGCCCTTCCATACAGCGCCTGACTATTCCATTATGCCTACAGCACCAGTGGATACAGCATTTTCATCGGATCAGGACTGAAGACCGTTTGGAAAGGAATCTTTGGAATTCACTAAAGTCAAGCCCTGTTCGATAAAGAAGTATTTAAATACTGAAAGGATAAAGTATTTAAATACTGAAGCTGTCAGAGATCTTCAAAACCCTTAATATCCGGATCCTTGTCTATTCAAGTCAACTATCGAATCACGCCCAACGGATCTATCTCAACGGATATATCCATGAAAACTATATATATCCCCAGAGTTTGTGAAGATGAAGTAGACGCAATCAAGATACGGAAATCAGTCACCAAGTGAAAAAGCTATCATTATATACATCAGAGCAAAACATATCTCCAGAAGCTTTCTGCAAATCAGATCAAAAGAGATATACAGTGCTCAACATCAAGAACAGCTACCATCAGATCTTGATATTCAAAGCTGCTGTTCTTACCCGGTTACCTACCTTTTTACCTTTGTGTAAAAACCGAGCTCTGTGTGAACTCAACAAAGTTATTCTGACCTGTGTGGGACGAATAAGAGGACGAAGCTTTGGAACTGTGTGTGAAGAAGCTAGTCGAGAAGGAAGCTTTAACCAATCTGTGTGAACGGTTGAAAGCGACAGTCTTTGTATCTATCTGTGTGAACGATACAAGGATAGGTTTGATTATAAATACATAGTTGTGTACGCAGTATTTATAATAAACGTTTTACTCCTGTGTGGAGGACCAGTGGACGTAGAGGGGTTTACCTCGAACCACTTAAATACTGTGTTATTTACCTTTCTCCGTTACTGTTTTCATAACTGTGATTTATATAAGTATACACTGCAAAACCCTGTACGCACCAAGCTAACAGGAGAATAGACCGAGTTGCTGTATCGACGGCAACTTACTATATTTAAGACTTCCGCTACGCACTCAGATTCGAAAAACCATACAGCCTGTTACTTAAACATTTCCCAAGCTGTATCGAGTATACTTGTTATTTGAAAGGGACCAACATTGGGAGATCGAGTATTGTGTTCCTAGTGAAGTTTATCATCATCGTAATTGTCCTCCTCTATCCGAATCCAAGGTATTTGGCTTAGAACCCTACTTTTATCCATTTTGGGGGTTTTTTGGGATTTGTCTAGATTGAACTCGAATTGTTCATTTATGTTTTGATAGTTCTTGTCAATTATTGTTGTTGGATGATTCCCAATCTATTTCCGTCGTGTTTAATCCATGGATTGTTGATTCGGGGAAGTTTTGTGGAAACCCTCGCCCGTATTCATCGTCCGTGTATGTTTATGATTATTAGTCGGGGTTGTGGGCGTATTCCTTTCGGTTATTGTTATCGTTTAGGACTGAGTTGTGTTAATCCTTTGTTTAGGAATGGTCGTGTTCCCTCCGAGTCATTCCTAGTCATTGTTCGTTCGCGTTCGTAGAAGATGTCTCAAAGGCAAATACTTTACGTTTGTTTGCATATTCTAGTATTTGGATTATGGCTTTCCGTGTATGTTGTGAATGTGAATGCGTGTTTTCACCCAGGGATGGTATGACGGGGCCTCTGGGGATACGTAGTGCCATGTGTATGCGTATCACGAACTGGGATTAACCACCCAGGGATGGTCCGACGGGGCCTCTGCGGGGTGCGGTGGCCGTGAGTCTTGTACCAATGGTTAACCCTTGAAATGTTTTGTTGGAGAAATGTGTTTTATGCTCGTGCACCGTAATATTCTGGAATATAAATGTTTTCTAAATGATTTTGGCGCATATTTCATCTGATTAGAATGGTAGTTCAAATGGATTGTACTTGCACTAGCAGTTGTCGCTAACCCCTTAAATGGGGGAAATATTTTTGTATTTCAGGTACATGTCTTGGAGGCGAACGAGCATGCGGGCAGTACGAGGACGATGGGCAAGAGTGAATCTGTTGAATGGTCGTTCGTTGGTGTCATGTCTTTTAAATTTCATTAATCATGTTGTTGCTTTAGTACTCGAGTACTTTTTTCTTGTGAACATTATATTTGTTGAGTACCCGATTTGGGGATGGTTTAACGTTGCATTGTACTGTTGAGTACGGTTTACTTGTTTGGTATGTCTTGGATTGAGAAGTCATTCATATGTTGATGACGTCAATTATTGTTGTCATGTTGAGTTGTGTGTGTTAGCCTGGTGGATTCCAAAGAGTGGGGTCCACAACGCTGTAATAATATGCCCTAAATGTCTTGGGGGTATTATAGAATATGGTATCGGAGCTTAGGTTTATGGATACATAGACTGTCGGTTATTTGGGTCTAGTTGGGTATTATTTTTGAACAGTATCCCTACTACATCATTATCTCAGTACGCCGGTGCTTGTAAGTTTTCCTAACTCGACTCATTACGTTATTCTGTTCCGTTTCTTTCTTAATGTCTTGATGTGTTTTGCGTTTGAATTGTACTCATCCGTTACCTCTTCAGAATACCTACCGATAGAGGATGCGGATGCGGTCGCGGACGCGGTAGGGCACGGGGCGCAGCCGGTGGGGCGGCCATGTTCGATAGCTCAGGGGTGGTTCTGTAACGCCTTCCTTGTCGAACAGTATTCCACCCAGTGCCGAGGGCCAGCAGGATCAGTATGCTAGCTTCGGCAATGCTCATGATAATGTTGGAGTAGCGAAGATTCTCCAGCAAGTAGCAAATCAGATGACGCTACTGACCCAGGACGTTTTGGTCAACCAAGCTAATGCTAACCCGTTTCCACCTACTGATTCCGGCACCGACAAGCTACTTTAGGACGTGATCCGTATGCATCCTCCGCAGTTTGATGGTTCTTTCGACCCCTTCTGGTTGGGAAAGTTAGTTATTCGAAATGGAGAAGGTATTCGAAGTGGCTAATTGCTCCGAGGAGAGGAAGGTACCGATCGCTCAGTACATCCTCGCCAAAGAGGCGGCGACGTGGTGGCAAGCAGTGAAACCGTGTGACCGGGCAGCCATGTGGGACGAGTTCCGAGAGTTGATGGAGGACGAATATTGTCCATGGCCGGTGAAAGAGGGAAGAATTCAAGCTTTCTTTGAGGTAAAACCCAAGGATGTTCCTATTTCACAAGCGATCAAGGACTACCATCAGCAGCTTCATTATGTGAGAAATTAGGTCCGAGATGAGCTAGATAAGATCCACCACTTTGACATGCGGATGAAGCCGAGGGTCCGTCACTACATGTCTAGTCTCGGGTGTACAACTTTGAAGGATTACCAGAACAAGGCAATGGCTTATGAGATGTTGTTTTCTGCGACAGAGGCGGCAACCGAGGGTAAGAAACAGAAGACCTCCGGTCAGTTTTCGGGGGGTAAGTCTGGCGGGCATCAGAAGGCCCAGTATGGTTCACGAGTCTTCGGGAATCAGTCCCCGTCATTTGGGCGAGGAAGTGGTTCTAAGTCTGCTCCGGTCGTTCTTGCTCGTGGCCACACTTGTTTTAACTGTAGTCGTCCGGGTCATATGATGAGTGAGTGAGACAAACCGTCGCTTCAATGCCTAACTTGCGGTCGTATGGGACATCATGCTAAGTATTGTGGATATGCAAGCCGGGCACTAGTTACTCAGTTGTCAGCTCCGGCTGCAGGAGAGACGAGCGTGAATTAGGTCCCTACAGCTAGTCAGCCCTAGCAGAGTTTTGGCAAAGGTCGAGGACGTGGGCAGCCTTCGAGAGAGGGAGCTTCTAGTGCGGGGTCTGTTCTGTCCCGGGTGTATGAGATGAGATGAGATGGAGATCCTGATGCGACGGTGGCCACATGTACCATTCACATCGTTGACCATCCTGTTTCCGTGTTATTCGATTCTGGTGATACACATTCTTTCATCTCTTTGGATTGTGTGCATCGTCTGCATGTTGATTGTCTAGTTGCATGTGAACCGTTTGTTGTTAAACTGCCTAGTGGAGATAGTATTATGGGGGATCGTGAGATTAGAGATTTCCTAGTGAGTATCGCGAGGAGGGATTGGTCTTCTAATCTAATTGTGGTAGATATTAAGGATGAGGATTTGATTCTTGGTGAGGATTGGCTAGATCGACATGGAGCGATCATGAATTATAGAGCGAGAACCATCTCGATGTTAGCCTCTGACAGTACCGAGCATTTCTTTGTGGGACGTAAGCGGGGTAGTCAGAGATTTCTGATCAGCGCTATGAAAGCGGTGAGACTTCTTCGAGGAGGTTGCACTGGTTACTGGTGTTTTGCTTTGAGATCGGGAGAAGGGGGAGTTGAGCTCTCGTCTATTCCGGTACACTCTACCAATATTTATACTTTAGCCGACAGCAAAAAGTCATCAGCTAAAGTCAAAAACCGTCGGCTAAAGTGGTCAGTTATAGGCTAAAAGTCGGTCGGCCGAGGTCGGTCGTCTAAATTTTAGCCGACGGCAAATAGAAAAGGTCGTCGGCTAAAGTTCAAGTTTAGCCGACGCAACATTTTCCATCGGCTAAAACCTATATTTTTTCGCCGACGGTTACGACATCGTCGGTTAAAGTTCTACATTTTAGCCGACGACAGAAAGTTTCGATCGTCGGCTAAAGTACTTTTTTTTAAATAAAACTTTTAGCCGACGACAGAAAGTTTCGGTCATCGACTAAAGTATTTTTTTTAAATAAAAATTTTAGCCGACGACAGAAAGTTTCGATCGTCGGCTAAAGTGTTTTTTTTAAATAAAAACTTTAGCCGATGGTCTGTGCAAATGCCGTTGGCTAAAGTCCAGTAATTTTTTTTTTTTCAGATTTCGGAATCCCCAAACCTGTTCAGATAACCTGTTCTTCCAAATGTACAATACACCACCATACATCACAATCAACATAAATAAATGTACGAAAAGCATAATTTAAATACCAACAATATAAAAATCATACCATATCAACATGTCATGTAACAACATCAACAAAATCACTATAAATACCAACATTAACGAACACGAGTCTAAAAAAATATTTAGTAAAAGAACTACTACAATGACAACTAAAATCCTCAAAGATCCGTCAAATTCTTAAAGATAGAAGAAGGATTACTACCGTCTTGCATGTTGTTGTCCCGAGGCTGTGAAGAAGAGGGGGGTGTCTGTGAATCGAAGAATTGAGGTGGTGGTGGTACCGAAATTCCCGATTGACACATGGTCTGACTCAATGACATCATATACTGCATCATGGCCTGCTGAGCTAACATCTCTTGTTGATCCTTCCTTTATTCCTCTTGGAATTTCTGGAACTGATCTTGAGACTTCCTTTGCTCCTCAGCTCGGAGCTCCCTCTCGATCCCCAATTGCTTCTCCAAATAGGCCTTTTGAGTGTCGCCCCTTTGATTGAGCTGAAACCCTATAGTATTCTTTAATATTCCGGTGCCTTCAGCTCCCGTCATCGGCGTCCGATGATGACTTCCTTTAAGAGGGTAAATGTTAGCCCACACCCTTGCCCTAATGTAGGCATCGGCCTGATCGATCTCTCGGCGTGCTAACTCGAGACCGGTCTCGTCCAAATCCGGATGCTCCTCCCTCGCCATCTCTGTCAACATCCTCCCAGACTCCTAAGTCACTCTCTCCTAATTAAGTGGGAACCAAAAAAGTAACCGAATATTAATAAAGTTCAGAGGTAAAGACTGATAGCAGTATTAAAATGGTTAGGATACATTTACAACTTACAAGTCTATCCGGATAGTTAGGATATGCCTTCTGAGTCACGTAGACAAAGGCATTCGCCACATTTTCATCAGAAGTGGCCTCGTGCGAAACTCTCGCTAACGAACGCGAACCTAAGCTGTGGTGCTCTGTCAAACCCTTACGGTTAACAATGTTGGTTGAACTGCTCGCCTACACATAGAAACATGTAATTTTCATCTAACAAGGAGCAAAATTACCACAAGTAAATTTCACATATGTTACATATCTTTTAAACAACAATAGCATTACGATAATATTTAGAGCTCGATTACATAAAATATAGTCCGGGTCGCTAAAATGTGCGCATAGCCACCTCCACTCGTACTCCCGATACTTGAACTCCTCGGGAGTAGCCTCGTGGGAATTACTCCAAGCTGACCAAAACATGTATTTTTCAAGATTTGTACCTATAACAAACATTTATAATAATAATCAAACATTAGTCAAATATATTTGTAAAGTATTTTGTAAATTTTATGTATTTATTTACTGTAACTTTGTGTTATTGTTTTATTCTTACTCATAATGTTATTTGTTTATTATGTTATTCATAAATAATATGTTGTGTGTATATAGTTGTTATTATGCACTTGAATGTTAAGATTTAAGTTAGTGATTATGTTACATGTCATTTTATATTTGTTGTTTGTATATGATTATATAATGTTAATGTGTTAGTTTTATTATTTTTATGTATTATTAATATTATAATTTCTTATGTAATTCTAAAAGTGTATGTTATAATACTCATAATTACAAGTAAATTAGAATATTTACCATGTTTAAATTTATCAATCAAATTACCTTCCATTTATACAAGTTGTGAATTTTAAATTACAAATTATTTTGTAATAATAAAAATTTTATTAAAACATTTGACAAATACATATTTTTAACAATAACTAAAATGATGCAAAAAATTCTCGAGTAATTACTCAACTACGTATTTTGAAAATAACTTAGGGGCTGTTTGGCAGTTGCTGAATGATTTAGTGCAGAATGGTTGACAGGCCAGAATAGTTGAGAGGCTTTGTATGGTTGAGTGCAGAATGAAATTTGGTTGTTTGGTAACTGTTCTGAATGGTAACTCTGAATGATAACAAATTACCATTTTACCATTCTGTATAAAAGTAGCGATTAAAAATCCCATTTTTCCTCTCCTTGCGTACCAAACCCTCTTCTTTTTATAAATAAAAACCCTAATTTTTATAAATAATTGGGTATAATATTTTTAAATTTAATTCATTTAAAATAATAATAATAATTATTATTATGTATAATATTTTTAAATTTAATTTATTTAAAATAATAATAATTATTATTATTCTGTATAATATTTTTAAATTTAATTCATTTGAAATAATAATAATTATGCATAATATTTTTTAATTTAATTCATTTAAAATAATAATAATAATAATAATTATGTATAATATTTTTTAATTTAATTCATTAGAAAATTATGATAATAATTATGTCTAATATTTTTTTATTTAAATTCATTAAAAAAATATAATAATAATTATGAATAATAATTCTTAATTTAAGAGGAGGGGTAAATCTGGAAATTGTTTGCCTCTTAATGGTTGAGAGAGGGTATGGATGCTTAATGGTTAAGAGGTTATTGTAACCATTAAGAGGTCATATTTTTTTTGCCAAACAGTCCTGACCTCTTAGCGATTCAGAGATAGGCTCTTAATGTAACCATTAAGAGCCAAACAAACAGCTCCTTAGTTGATTGTTTGCACCTCATCACACCAAGTATGTAGTAGGAAAGAAGGAACCTCAAACCAAACCTACAATTAGCATAATAATATATATTATTAAATTTTTTCCGAATTTAAATACACAAAGTAGCTTTCGGAATTGAGATAAACTTACCGACATAGCATTGTTCAATGCATCCTTCACACTTTGTGGCACATCCTTCCACTCAGCCCACAGTACCGGAACAAACCCAACATTACGACAATATGCCATACAAGCATCCGAGGCCGAAATGGGTCATCGATACTTCTCATCTACTGTTATCTTGTGACGGCCATTTTTTGAAACATATGCGTCAAGTGCTAGACCCTTCGATGGGCCACGAGTCTTCTTCTTCCTTTTCGGTTCGGTTTCGGTACGACCCTCCTTATTCGCAAGTTCCTCAAGCGTTGCGTACAACTTCGTCTTAGATATCCGACATGTCCGCCAAATCATTTTCTCAGGCCATGCCTGGAACACATACGCATCCGTTGGGTTAACCAAGCTATATGACCGGCAGACTCCTTTCTCAGCGACCCCTGGAATCGACGGTACCATAGAGGACATACGACGGCAGACCGGAAGGCACCTCAGATGACGTGCTCGGTGTAGATCGGACGCTCCCAGATGTAGTAGGAGGGGAGGGAATGCGGTGTATAGGAGGCATACGAGACAGTAGTGGGGGTCGTCCGCGATCTGGGAGTCTGATACGATAATCGCCTCGCAATAGTATGTGCGTTATCCACTGGATACAAGTTCTCATCCTTAAACTTCAGTCCACTATTTTCTACTAGCCCACGTATGCGAGCGTTACTCTGATTCAAATATTTACCGACAGGATCCGCACGATTGGAAGCTGTGGAAATATCCCCCGACTCCGGAGTCTTCGACTTTTTCTTACCACACGCTAGTCTCTTAATTTTATCCATTTAACCTGTACAAATTCAAAAACAGAAATCAATTATTTTTACATCATAAAACATCATAAATCCTAAACAGATAATGATTAACCCTAAACATCATAAACCCTAAACATCATAAACCCTATAATCAGTAAAACATCATTAACCTGTAAATTTATGTTTATCTAACCGTATACGAGCCGTGCACATTTTGCATACCTTTCTTCCATCCCACACCAAAAAAGGAGGGGGGGGGGGGGGGAACAAATTCAAAAAGGTTCGAAAGATCATCAAGCAAAGCATAATCACCAGGAATAAGTGACTAAAGATCATAATGTGGCCATCTACAATCAATGGGCAGAAAATAATCGATTTCGGATTGGCGATAAGTTATGTGAGTATACAATGTTCGCTTCTAAATATAGTTTTCGGCAGATTAGCCTCCCATGTTCTTCAAAATAACATATTTACCCCGTATGCTCGTATAATTCAGTTACATCTTCAAAGCAGCCCCGATAACCAAAATAGTACACGAATTCAAAGCAGTACCAGCCCCGATAACCAAAACCAGCAAATAAAAACATCCGAGAAAATGAAAAAAAACAGAAATCAAAACTGAAAAAATGAAAAAAAAAAAAACAGAAATCAAAACTGAAAAAAAAAACAGAAATCAAATTCCAGAAGATATGGACGGACGGGACGTGGACAAAAATAAAAAAAACTTACCTACGGCGGATGACGGAAGGCGGCGGAGGATGAGCTGACGGCGGACGGTCGGACGAGGGTTCCAGACGGACGGGACGAGGCGGACGGATGGGACGAGGCGGACAGACGATGCGGACAGACGGCGGGAGGAACGGCGGACAGGCAGCGGGAAGAAAGGAAAAAAAATGGGCGGACGGACGACGGGAGGAGCGGAGCGGCAGAGGGTTCCTGGGGAAGAAAGGAAAAAAATGACCGAGTCGCGTTTTTTTTATATATATAAGGGGACTTTAGCCGAAGACAAAGGCCGTCGTCGGCTAAAATAAAAAAAAGGAGCCAGCCAGACTCGACCGTGTCGATCGACTCGATCGGGTTACAAGTCCAGAAACTTTTTGGAAATGTAGAAGACATCGACACGGGCGGTGTCATTTGACATAGACCGTGTCACTTTAGCCGACGACAGCCGTCGGCTAAACTAAATCCCGAAAAATAATTATAAATAATATATTCTTTGAATTTAATTATAAATAATATATTTATAAATATATATATATATTTATAAATATATGTATGTATATATTTATACAGTTTTTATAAAATGATATTTATATATTTACACAGTTTTTATATAATAATATAGATATATTTAATACAAAATTAAGATATCTATATATTTAAATTTAATAATATTTTTTTTGACTTTAGCCGACGACAATCGTCGGCTAAAAGAAATTCTAAAAATATATTTATACATATAATAATATTTGAAGTTGTTTGAATTTTATATATAAATTTAATTATAAATATATTTAATAAAAATTAAAATATCAATACTTTAGCCGATGACCGCCGTTGGCTAAAATCCAAAAACTTTAGCCGACGACAGCCGTTGGCTATTCTTAATCCCAAAAAAAAACATGACCCAATCGCTGTCGGGGTTCGAACCTGGGCCATTTATGTAAGTGATATGGCATTTTGCCACTGGGTCATGTTTATCATTCAAACATTTTAACCCAGTTTTTACATTTATATATTTCTTTTATATAATAATATTTTACATATTTGAATTTAATTATAAATATATGTATATATATATAATATGACTATATATCTTTATATTTACATAGTTTTTATATAATAATATTTTATATATTTAAACATGTTTTTATATAATAATATTTTATATATATTTGAATTTAATTATAAATATATTTTATAAATATTTAGAAATGATTATATATCTGTATATTAATTTATACAGTTTATATATATAATAGTTTATATATATGAAAAAATCATCAATGGAACAATGAATATTACAAAATAAAAAAAATCAAGTAATAATATCACTTTTTCGATTCGTTCGAGCGGCACACAATAATGAATATTTAAGGAACTTTTATAAATGATATGTCCTTCTAAGGTTCGTAGTCAGAATCACTACTTGAGTCTGTCTCTGTGTCGGAGTTGATAACTGGCAGCATATGTCAGAACTCGTCCTCATCATCTTCATCAGAGTCTGCACGTACTTCATTTGTACCTACATCTATGAACCCACGTTCTTCACCATGTAGCCGAACCACTCGACCTTCTACAACATTATTCAGTAGTATTGTGGAGGATGGTGGAATATTAGTTGTATCCGGCTCTTGATATGCCTCATTATCATCCTTATCGACTGCTTGTCCAAGAGTAGCCGCACTATATATATATTTCTCGTAGCCACATGATTTACGATCTTCCATGCTCTTTTTTTACCAAGTCATCGAGGTAGTAAACTGGTTTAGCAGATGTTGCAAAAACAAAAGGATCACCTTCATACCAACTTGTAGAAGTATCAACAGATAATAGTCCATAATTATCCTCCCTTTTGATTTGAGGATTTGTATCAATCCACCTACAGTTGAACAAGTAACCTGTCAAGCCTTCTCCATAAATTAGTTCCACTGCTTCGAGAAGAACACCGTAATATCCACCGTCAATCATAACCCTAGAATTTTTTACACCTCATTCTTTGATCTCTGTCGATACATACAAATGTCACACTGTTTACCTTCGCTATTGAATAAACTCCACATATAACAGGCTTCATCAAAAGAAGCATCAACTCACGTGACAACATCGGATGGCCATCACTTTGTATGTGCGTCATCTGGATATTAATTAAGGTGAATATCGTAATTAAGTAAATTATGTAAGCAAATTAAGTAAACAGTAATTAAAGACTTACCCATTGTCCGAAATAATCAGCAAATGTTTCATTGTGGAATCTAATGTCTCCATTCACAGCATCACATGAAAGGTGAATGTCTTTCCAATATTGAAATTCTGGACAGTTAAGTAATATCCACCAATGTGCAATTCGTGGCTCGTAAGGTTGTAAATGACTGTCAGGTAATCTTCCTTAAACTTCAACTTTGCCGGTGATAATGGAGAGATTAAATTGCACTGGAATTGTTGACATAGGCTCGGGTGTGGGATCTATAACACCCCCAATCCGCTCAGGGATATTACACGCCGTAGAACCTTTCCTCAAGGATCTACCAGGCTAGTAATAACATCGAACAACTCAACAATGCCTTTAAGGCTAAAATGACTCAGTAGACCGATTTGGTCTTTCAATAAATATATACAACTCAATCACAACACATGCCCACGCAGGGGTCGAGTACAACACACTCCCGTATAACGGGGAAAGAATACTGCAGCGGAAAATAAAATACAACTAAACCAATGCGACATCAACGGATCCTCGTGTGATTAGTATCGTTCATCTTTCATCATCCTTCATGCCGACCTTGTGCAACCTGAATGCAATACAGACATCCACACCCCGAATACTCGGGGGTTAGCAAAACTCCACTATTTCGCTAGTGCAACTATAAAATACGAAGACAAGCCATACATATCATACTCCAAAGACTTAGAAATCATAAACATACTTCCCGAGGTAAAACACTTGATCAAAACGGTTAAATCGAAAGATAGGGATAAACCCAATATACATCCTGTAAAAACACTTTACGATCTTGGGAGTTTTGAAAACATTTGGAACTCTAAGAATTCTCAAACCTTTCTAAAACATTTAGGGACACAGCCCAAAAGTCATTTTTCCAAAACAAAATTTTCGATTACAACACGCGGGGTCCATAACCCGATCATACCATAACAACCTGTTTCTACAGATTATTCGCATCCCGTGCTAGCAAGTCACGGACCTCAGATGCTCCCGTAGAACAAACCCGAGTGAATAACCCACAGGGAAACTATGTCAAATCACATGTCACCATAACAACAGTCACGTGACTACAAGCATAGATACGTACTTAACCAAAAATCACATGTCACCATAACAACAGTCACGTGACTACAAGCACAGATACGTACTTAACCAAACCACAACCATAAGTTATCCCGGCATCGCACTAACAAGCTACAAACCTCGGAGTCCCCGCAAGACATACCCGATGATAACCCCATCAATTATCCCGGCATCGGGCTAACAAGCCACGAACCTCGGAGTCCCCGCAAGACATACTTGGTGGATAACCCTACGGCCACGCCCGACCCATACTGGCAAGTATGGATCCCGGAGATTCAACAATCCTGCCCGGAGGCACATCACATACATCAAGCACACAACAATCACTTATCAAGCCAAACAACATTAAGCATCACAACCTCCTTGCAAAGGAGTAACAACCAATATCACCCATCACGTATTCACCGAACAAGCACACATAAAAACACGTTATCCTCGGTAAATGATTACGATTTATTACATTCACTAAATGTGATCATAAGTCTTTCAACCAACGGAGTTAACACACATAGGCCAAAAACACACTTATTCACAAAGCATTCGAGTTATCATTAAAAGACAACATTTATCGAGAACATACCGATACTTTTTAGCATTCATTAAACATCCGGATTTTATATAAAATCATTTACCAACAATTATGACTACGAAACATGAAATGTATGGGCAAGATGCTTGCCTCGAATAATCACAATGCGGAGAATCAACCGAAGTGAGGAGACCACTCCTCGACACCATGTCTCGACCACTGCACCTTGACTAAAGGGACGGTCTTATGCCTCAGTCGTTTCTCGCGATGCTCCAAAATCTTCAAAGGACGCTCCTCAAAAGTTATATCCTCGGCGACATCAATCTCACTATAATCGATGACATGGCTAGGATCCGGGACATATTTCCTCAGTTGGGAAACATGAAAAATGCTATGAACATGACTCAAGGCCAGGGGTAACGCCAAACGGTAAGCCAACCCACCGACTCGCTCGAGAATCTCGAAGGGTCCAAAAAATCTTGGACTCAACTTCCCCTTTTTCCCGAAACGGAAAATTCCTCTCGTCGGCGACACCTTCAGTAAAACATGGTCTCCCACCTCAAATTCCAAAGGTCGACGATGGACATCGGCATATGACTTCTGTCGACTCTGGGCAGTCAACATCCATTCCCGAATTAATTCTATCTTTCACCTCATCTCTAAAACGATATCCAGCTCGGTCCCGACCAAATCGGATGCCTCATTCCGACAAACCGGCGATCGACAACGCCGCCCATAAAGTGCCTCATACGGTGCCATCCGAATCGACGCGTGCCAACTATTGTTGTACGTGAATTCGATTAATGGCAAATGCTCCTCCCAGTCACTGCTCCAATCGAGGACACAACCACGCAACATATCCTCAAACGTCTGGATAGTGCGTTCCGACTGTCCATCTCAATGAGGATGAAAAGAGGTACTCAATCGCAAACGAGTACCCAACGCCTTATGCACCGCCTGCAAAAAATGTGATACAAAACGGCCATCACGATCCGAAACAATAGACTTCGGAGTACCGTGAAGCCTCACAATCTGCGCGATAAACACACGAGCCAACTTCTCTGGGCCCCAAGTGTCCTTGATGCCCAGAAAATGCGCCGACTTGGTCAGACGATCAACAATCACCTATACCATATTCATGCCCGACCTCGATCTCGGCAAACTCGTAATGAAATCCATCGATATGTCTTCCCATTTCCATTCCGGAATAGGAAGTGACTGCAATGACCTGGCCGGTCGCTGATGCTCGATTTTGACCTGCTGACAAGTCAAACATCTCGCTACAAACTATGCAACCTCCTCCTTCATATCATTCCACCAGAAATTCCTTCTCAGGTCCTTGTACATCTTACTCGAACCAGGATGAATGGAGTAAGGTGTAGCATGGGCATCACGCAAAATACTCTGTCTTAACTCTGAGTCGTTCGGTACACAAAGACGACTCTGGAATCTCAAAACACCATCCTCGTGAATCACAAACCCAAGAGACTTTCCCTTAAGAACGTTCTCTCAGATTTGAGTAATCATCGGATCCTCCAACTGCTTCAGCTTAATTTCGTCGATCAAAGACGATGAAATCTCTAAAGCACGAAGTTGCCCGACAGCTCCAGGCAACAAAACCTCTATATCTTACTCAATTAAAACTCGCCGAAGCTCAGACTGATACGTAAGGATCTCAAGCGTTCGCAATGCAACCGGTTTTCAACTCAAGGCGTCGGCCACGACGTTCGCCTTGTCCGGATGATAAAGGATTTCGAGGTCATAATCCTTAATCAACTCTAACAACCTCCTCTGCCTCATATTCAACTCCTGCTGAGTAAATATGTATTTCAGACTTTTATGATCGGTAAAAATCTGACATGCAGAGCCGAAAAGATAGTGACGCCAAATCTTGAGCGCAAAAACAACTGCCGCTAACTCCAAATCATGAGTAGGGTAGTTAAGCTCATACGACCTCAACTGTCTCGACGCATATGCAATGGTATTGCCGTGCTGCATCAATACGCACCCAAGACCCTGACCCGAAGCATCACTGTAAACAGCAAAACCCCCGTTGCCACATAGAAACGCTAAAATCGGGGCCGAAGTCAAACGCCTCTTCAGCTCCTCAAAACTCGACTGTCTCTCGTCATTCGAGACGAACTTCTCGGATTTATGGAGTAACTGTGTAAGCGGCCGAGCCAGTTTCGAGAAACCCTTGACGAACCTACAGTAGCAGCCGTCCAAACCCAAGAAACTACGGATCTCCTTCACATTCTTGGGCGATGCCCAATCCAACACTGCCTCAATCTTCTGCGGATCCACACGAACCCCTTCGGCTGAAATCACGTGACCTAAAAACATCACTTCCTTCAGCCAGAACTCACATTTTGAGAACTTCACATAGAGTTGCTCGGTCCTCAAAATGTTTAACACTACTCGCAAATAATGGGCATGCTCTTCCTCGTTCCTCGAATAAATAAGAATATCGTCAATGAAGACGACGACACACTTATCCAAATACTCGATAAAGACTTTTTTCATCAACTGCATGAACACCGCCGATGTATTAGTTAACCCTAAAGGCATAACTACAAACTCATAATGTCCGTATCTCATCCGAAAAGATGTTTTCGGCACATCGGACTCCCTCACCCGGATCTGATGGTACCCCAATATCAAATCAATCTTCGATAATACCGCAGCTCCCTACAACTGATCGAACAAGTCATCAGTCCTTTGCAATGGATACTTGTTCTTGATGGTCACCTTGTTTAGTTCGCGATAGTCGATACACAAACGCAGTGAACCATCCTTCTTCCGCACAAACAGGACCGGTGCGCCCCAAGGCGAGGCGCTCGGTCGAACATACCCCGACTCAAGAAGCTCACTCAACTGCTTCTTCAACTCGGCCATCTCTGAAGGTGCCATGCGATACGACGCCTTTGAAATCGGAGCCGCGCCCGGCTCTAACTCTATAGCAAACTCGACCTCACGATCCGGTGGCAATCCCGGTAACTCATTAGGAAATACATCAGGAAACTCACTAACGATTGGAATCGACGAAAACTCGACTCCACCATTCTCCGCTTTCAAGGCATAGCACCAATAACCAGTTCACCCCTTTCGCAGGAGCCTCATTGCCTTCAAGGCGTTAATAATGAACTTCTGGTTTTCCCTCTTTCGCCCCGTGAAAGAGTGCTCGGTGCCATCCTCGGCTTATATAGTGATGATTCTCGTGCGGTAGTTCATGATTGCGCCCTGCTGCTCGAGCCAATCATCCCCGAGAATCAAATCCTCACCCTAAATATTAACGACAATAAGATTAGAGAGCCAAGCTCTCTCACAAATAAACACAGAGCAGTCTCGGACCTCTCGATCTCCAATGATCCTATCACCGCTAGGAAGTTTAACGATGAAAGACTCACAAGGCGACAAACAGTCGAGACTCAAATGGTGCACACACCTGAGCGATATGAACGAATGTGTAGCACCAGAATCGAAAAGCACACTGACAGGATGAGAATGGATATGAACGGTACCTGTCGCCACAGTGGCTGCTGGATCATCGGCCCCCCTCATCTCATAGATACGCGGACACCGGAAGCTCCTCCTCTAGCGGGTTGACCCCGACCTCTACCTCGACCGGCACTCAGCGGAGGTTGCGGAGCAAACGAGCCTTGGTTCACACTCGGCTCTCTAAGTGCTGGAAACGAATCGCGGGACTCGCGAAACTGTCTGACCTGTTCACAAAAGAGGGCCTTGTGGCCCGACTGACCACAAGTATGACAAGTCAACTTCGGACGAGGACACTGCCGGTTCCTATGGCCCGGCTGACCACATTTAAAGCATGTGGGATCACGAATGGAGGTCCCGGTGGCACCTCGAAAACTCCCAGAGAAACGAGCCGAACCGCCCGTAGAAATATTCGCAGCTTGAGATTTCTGCTGGCCTACACCCTTGGGACCAGAAAAATTTCCGACTAGACTTCTGCTTCTTGCTCTCACGAGCCACATCACTAGCCTTCACCGACATATCGTAAGCAAGAGCCCTACTCTGATAATCCTTCAAGGTAGTGCAGACGAGCCCAAACATATAGACCCGAATTGATAGTTTCATCCTCCTGAAAAAATGGAAAATTTTGTCGCTCTCCTCGACAACTTGGGTCTTCACATAGCCGAACTCCTTGTTAAAATTGACAATAGCTTGGGATACGGGAATATCCCGTGGTTGAGCATCATAGAAAGCATGGACTCGAGCCTGTATAACCGGCCACGGGCAATATTCAGTCTCCATCAATTCCTGAAATTCGGCCCATGAAGCAACATGGTCTTTGGGCCCAACGACCTCCCACCAATCCGTAGCGTCCCCAGTGAGAAAGTATTGGGCAATAGGGACCTTACGGTCCTCGGGACAGTTGGTGGCAACGAAGACTTTAGATATCTCCTTGATCCACCCCTCCCATCCGATCGGGTCTGATGCTCCCGAAAACTGAGGAGGATGCATCTTGATGACATCTTGGAGCCAACGGTCTGCTCCGCCCCGATTAGCATGGGCCGGATCCGGGTTCTGAACCACCTGAGCTATCGCCGCCATTTGGTTTACCATTTGCTGCATAACGGCCGCATACCAAGGTCGGCGCGCTCCTGAGAAGAAGCATGACTGTGACGGTCACCGGTACTACCGGCTCCCGAAGAATGCGACGTGGCCGCCCCACCGGCTGCCCCACGTCCCCGGCCGCGTCCACGGCCACGACCATGGCCTCTTCCAGCATCCATGCTGGTGTTAAGAGGTGGCAAAAAGCAACTCGATGATAAGTAAAAGAGGGAGAATAACCACAGTTCAAGAAATGGAAATACGGTACGAGAAAGTAAAGAATCGAGTAAGGAAAACTTCCGAACACTGGAAGTACTGAGATGCTGGCAGCGGTGTGACAATGTGCAAAACAAACACAACTAGACCCAAATAACCGACAAGCCTAGGTATCCATAAACCTAGTTCTCTGATACCATTTTCTGCAACACCCCCGAGACTAGGGCTGTAAACGAACCGAGCTGTTCGCGAACAAAGCTCGGCTCGGCTCGTTCGGTTCGGCTCGGTTCGTTAAGAACTCGAGCTCGAGCTCGAACACAAAAATTTGTGCATTAAGAAAACTAGCTCGAGCCGAGCTTGGGCATGTGCGGATCGAGCTCGGCTCGAGATCGGCTCGAGCTCGGTTCGGCTAGTTAAGCTCGATTAATAAATATATTTTTAAATTAATTTTTATAATATTTATATATTGTATTATAGATTAGTAATTTTTTAAATAATTTTCATATATTAAAATCTTAAATTTTTATATATATTTGAAAATATATAATTTTTAATGATTATTTTAAAATATTTATTTTAAATAATTCAAATATATTATTTAAATAATTTAAAAATATATAATTATTCGCGAGAAGCTCGGCTCGGCTCGAGCTCGACTCGGCTCGAGTTGTTCGCGAATAGCTCGAACACGATTTTTGTTCGGTAAGGAAGCTCGGCTCGGCTCAGCTCGTCAGAAAAAAATTTAAAACTCGGCTCGGTTCGATCAAATCTCGGCTCGGCTCGGTTCGTTTACAGCCTTACCCGAGACATTCAAAGTATATTACAGCGCCGTGGACCCCTACATGAGACCCACCAGGCTACCACAAGGAAAACACCACTTGACTAACCATTTCAGTTAGCGAAGACACACATTTAAATGATACAACATATTAAGATACGCTCGGATCAACCGGCGTAATAAACATCAATCGACAATATAGCAATTTGAGTTAATACAAAACGAAGTTCGAAGTGAAAAGCCTAAGTACTCGCGAGTACAATCTATAAGTTTATAAATGTGGAAAACAACCATATCGAAATAGACAAGAGAAATAAGAAGACCCAAATGCACATGTCAACGACCGTGGCTAACATCCTCGTACTGTCCCAGCGCCCGCTCGTCCGGCAAAACATAACCTGAAATCCATAACAAGAATTTCCCCAAAACGGGTCCCCAAAGGGGTTATCAATTACGCTAGTATAAGTAATCAAGGCAAACCATTCGCTTACACGTTTCATAGTACAATGCACCAAAACATTTCAAAACCAAAACCAGACATGTCTTTTCCGGAAACAAACAGTCAATCACATTTGCCTAGGACCGGGACGAAGCCACAAATCCCACTCGAGGTCTCTAAGGACCCTCTCGAGCTGACCATATCATAAAACAAATCACGCACATGCATTGCCTAGGACCGGGACGAAGCCACGAATCCCACTCGAGGCCTCTAAGGACCCTCCCGAGCTGGCTAGCTAAACAAGCTCTTGAATCCAGGGCTAAAACCATTGGACTTCCTCCGTGATCCCGTCGTACCCTCCCAAGGTGAGAAAATCACACACAATATACATTACCATTTCACGTTAAGCATAAAGGTTTCCAAAAATACTTGCCTTGGATAATTGACGACGCAACGAACGGAAAGGAAAATCACCGACGAACGCTAGGAACCAACGGAACCGAACCTAATGATTCGAAGAATACAATCACAACCATTTCTAAACGAATACGGAATTGGAATACACCCGAAAACCCTCATACGATTCATGAATATTCGTATAAAAATAGCAACGAGGGCGGACCACAACCAAACCCTCTCGACTTCGCAAAACCATGAAAATATACCATGAATCCGTAGGAAAACTAGTGATATCAACAAGATTAATCATATTCATCATGGATTAACCAACAAAACGGAACGAATCGGAAGAAAATCCCAAAACCCCCAAATTATCCAAAAGTAGGGTTCTAAGAGATTTACCTTGGATTAGGATGAAAGATTCGTGTTGATGTTGTTATTATACACCAAGAACTCAAGGAAGTTGATGGTTGGGATGATTGGAGAAAGAAATCACCAAGAAAATCGCCTAAAATCGCCAAAGCCGCGGAGAGGGAGAAGAAATGAGAAAAGACGTACATCTGGGTCAACTCCCTGGTTTATATAGCCAGGGAGTGTTAGCGCGCGCTAATCCTCAGAAGTTAGCGTGCGCTAACGGGACAAAACTCCAGTCCAGAAGTTAACGTCCCAGTCCAGTAACTAGATTTATGGGCCGTTAGCGTGCGCTACCCGAAATGTAGCGTGTGCTAATAGCCTCTCGGTAGCGTGCGCTATCGGCCATAGCGTGCGCTACCTGGACATCAGCCGAGTCCAGAAGTGAACTGCCCAGTACTCAGCTGACCCCATTAGCGTGCGCTCCCGGCCAAACATAGCGTGCACTAAAAGCGTATCGGTAGCGCGCGCTATCGGACATAGCGTGCGCTACAGGCACTGACGAGTCGGTAGCAAAGCTGTCTAAGATCGATGTACTCGCTAGCGCGCGCTACCAAACAAGCATAGCATGCGCTACTGAAGGACGTTTAGCGTGCACTATAAAATAACATTAGCGCGCGTTAGGCACAGGGTAACAACGGTCCGAAACACCAAAACACGAACGAAGCATTAAACAGAACAACATAATATGTATGATAACATACAATGGATCTACGGCGACCCTGTACGGCGGTTCCGAACAACAATTACTAGAATCCAATCAATAGATGACGGAAGAATCAATAAACGTAGAACTGGATGACAAAGAGTCTCGAAACAATTATTTCCAAAAATTAATACGGTTACACGAGGGTCGCTAAAAACGAGAAATACACCGAAAAATGAAAATACCGGGAAAATAAAATGCGGATATTACAAAACCTTTCCTCAAGGATCTACCAGACTGGTAATAACATCGAACAACTCAACAATGCCTTTAAGGCTAAAATTACTCAGTAGACCGATTTGGTCTTTCAATAAATACATACAACTCAATCACAACATATGCCCACGCAGGGGTCGAGTACAACACACTCCCGTACAATGGGGAAAGAATACTGCAGCGAAAAATAAAATACAACTAAACCAATATGACATCAACAGATCCTCGTGTGATTAGTATCGTTCAACTTTCATCATCCTTCATGACGACCCTGTGCTATGCTCCAAAACCTGAATGCAATACAGACATCCACCCCTCGAATACTCGGGGGTTAGCAAAACTCTACTGTTTTGCTAGTGCAAGTATAAAATACGAAGACAAGCCATACATATCATACTCCAAAGACTTAGAAATCATAAACATACTCCCCGAGGTAAAACACTTGATCAAAATGGTTAAATCGAAAAATAGAGGTAAACCCGATATACATCCTGTAAAAACACTTTACGATCTTGGGAGTTTTGAAAACATTTGGGATTCTAAGAATTCTCAAACCTTTCTAAAACATTTAGGGACACAGCCCAAAAGTCATTTTTCCAAAACAAAATTTCAATAACAACACGCGGGGTCCATGACCCGATCATACCATAACAACCTGTTTCCACAGATTATTCGCGTCCCATGCTAGCAAGCTACGGACCTCAGATGCTCCCGTAGAACAAACCCAAGTGAATAACCCATAGGGAAACTATATCAAATCACATGTCACCGTAACAACAGTCACGTGACTACAAGCACAAATACGTACTTAACCAAACCATAACCATAATTTATCCCGGCATCGCACTAACAAGCTACGAACCTCGGAGTCCCCGCAAGACATACCCGATGATAACCCCATCAGTTATCCCGGCATCGGGCTAACAAGCCACGAACCTCGGAGTCCCCGCAAGACATACCCGGTGGATAACCCTACGGCCACGCCCGACCCATACTAGCAAGTATGGATCCCAGAGATTCAACAATACTACCCGGAGGCACATCACATACATCAAGCACACAACAATAATCACTTATCAAGCCAAACAACATTAAGCATCACAACCTCCTTGCAAAGGAGTAACAACCAATATCACCCGTCACGTATTCACTGAACAAGCACACATAACAACACGTTATCCTCGGTAAATGATTATGGTTTATTACATTCATTAAATGTGATCATAAGTCTTTCAACCAATGGAGTTAACACACATAGGCCAAAAACACACTTATTCACGAAGCATTCGAGTTCTCGTTAAAAGACAACATTTATCGAGAACATACCGATACTTTTTAACATTCATTAAACATCCGGATTTTACATAAAATCATTTACCAACAATTATGCCTACGAAACATGAAATGTATGGGCAAGATACTTGCCTCGAATAATCACAACGCGGAGAATCGACCAAAGTGAGGAGACTCGGACCGACTACGAACCCGCCGACTCCACCGAACGACAACCCGCAATAATAAACTACGAACGACAACAATAACAACGAAAATGAATTCCAAAGTACGACCCAAAGCCGCTGAATTCAAGTAACAAACGATGAAAGTTCAAGGGTTTCCCCCAAAACGGCCAAGAACACGAATTGACCCGACAAAACATGAAAATGGACTTCCCAACCGAAATATGGATATTCAATCCATAGGATATGTTTAAAAGGATCATTTTACAACAATCGGTTCATAAAAAACGGATGGAAAATGAAATCAAGAACAAATCCCCCAAAAAGTCAATTTGAAGGAAATCAAGGAATATACCTTGATTCGACGAAGAACAATGGATTAAATGATGTTAAACACAAGAATACTACTAAGATTAATCATACCCATCATGGATTAATCAACAATACGGAACGAATCGGAAATAAACGCAAAACCCCCAAAACTTCTCAAAATAGGGTTCTAGGAAATCTCACCTTGATTCGCTGGATCAAAGGATGATATAGGATGATCAATCAATGATATGAACTCAAAAACTTCGTGGATTTGTTGTTCAACAACATGGCTTTGCCTCCTCCGAAACTCCAGTCGCGGACAGAAAAGAAAGGGAATGAAAAACGAGTGAAAATGCGACTGCTCTGTGACATTTATACTGGTGCAGCCTAGCGTGCGCTAGGCTGCCGAGTTAGCGTGCGCTATCAGCCCGGGCCGCAATCCAGAGACTTCTTGGACTAGACTGCTCGGCCAGGTAGCACGTGCAGCCTTCCGGCCGTAGCGTGTGCTACCTTCCGGTCGTAGCGTGCGTAGTGTCCGGCAGTAGTGTGCGCTACCTGCCGATCCACCCGAGTCCAGAACCTCACTGCCCCCACTGTCTCGGCCGGCTAGCGCGCGCAGCTAACCGGCCGTAGCGTGCGTTGCCTTCCAGCCGTAGCGTGCGATACCTTCCGGCCGTAGCGTGCGCTATGCCGGTTCCTGCCCCACCCATCCGGACAGTGCCCTCAACCGTCTGGCTAGTACCCGCAACCGTCTGGCCAGTGCCCGACCACAAGGACTCGACGACTCGATTATCCGAAATCGCACGGAACGAACACGACAAAACGCTCGTGGGCAACATCACCGACCCAAAATGAAATACCATGCAACAATTAATCACACGCGACCATGAAAAGGGTCAATACAATAAATACGAATGCGGATACCCACAACTTTGGGTAAATTACAAAATGGCCCAAAACGCACGAAAATCACGATACATGATCGAATAACCAAACCGAAGTTCAAAAAATGTCTAACAAAGTTAAACGGACTTACGGGAAACTCGAAACAGTAGTTTCGAACGAGATTCACAAGAATCGAACTCGAGTGCGGAAAAGTCGCTAAGAAACACGGAACTCAACAAAACAACACTGAAACGAACTCGGATGATAAAAAGTGCAGAATTAATCATTCTCAGAATGATGAAACGGTCCCAAGCGAGTTGTCAAAACGGACTCTCGCCAAAAAATAAAATTACCGGAAATCAAATTTGCGAATATTACAGGATCCACCGCGCCTTAATAGAACTTGGTATATGTTACACACTCCCATGCAAGATATGATTCGGCTATACATCCTTCTAGTGCAGACTTATTAGTCACAAATTCCTTATACTCACCAAGTTGTCTTTCTATTGGAAACATCCACGTGTAGTAGACCAGGCCTGTTTGTAAAAGTTGGCGAGGGAGATGGATCATGACGTGAGGCATGAGACTAAAAAAATTCGGTGGGAAGATCCTCTTAAATTTGCATAAGATATAAATGATCTCCTTTTGCATGAGCCGGAGATCTGACTTCCTTACTTCCCTAGTGCATAACTTTTGAAAGAACCTGGATAACGATACACAAGGCTCGACCACCTGTTTGGACAAGTATGGTCGAATAAACACAGGAAACAAACATTGTAAGAGGATATGACAATCATGGCTCTTCAATCCAGTTAACTTGCTCTCCTTGAAGTTAACACACCTCCCTATATTTCCAGCATATCCTGTGGGATACCTTGCAGTCTTCATCCACGAAAAAATCTCAGCCTTTTGCTCAGGGGTGACGGTGTAAGCAACTTTCGACATTTGGTGTTTCCCCTTCCATTCCTTCAACCATAAATGTTTTATAATGTTCATTTCTTTTAAACCAATGCGTGCCTTAGGGCCGTGTTTAGTCTTCCCTTCCCAACATAACACTGTACCGATAACACTTTCACAAACATTTTTTTCTATGTGCATCACATCTAGGTAGTTTCTAATTGACAACTTACTCCAATAAGGTAGATCCCAGAAAATACTTTTGTGGGACCAATACTTATACCTGTTAGGTCTTTCAGGAGTTGCCGCTACTATATCAGGATGGTTGCTCAACTGCCCAAAATCATACTCATTCAGCACGACCAAAATTTCCTCACCAGTCCACTCCCGTGGTGGATCACCAACCTCTTCAGTCCCATCAAATGATGCAGCATCCGTATGCCAGACATGCATCCTCTCAAGCCATATATGGTGACGCATTCTGATAACCTTCCGAAATGATACCTTGCGCAGTCAGCATTCAAGCACACTGGACATCCTCTATATCCACTAATAATAGATCCGGATTGTAACACCCCAATTCACAAATGGGACATTACACGCCGTAGAACCCTCGTGAAGTCTACCAGGCTAACACATGACACATAACCACAATGAAACCCCCAAAAGATGCACTCAAAAGTAAATAAGGCCGTGGCCTCGGCCAAAACATTTCAACGGAGTACATGAAACATAATGTAAATATCAATTCATTGCCCACGCAAAGGACTTAAACCAAGTTTAGAAGTAAACAGTCTAACTCCAGTACTCGACAAATGCAATGACAAAACATAAAAATACAGACTCAAGCCACATCATCAAGCCAGCCCATCCTTTGCATGCATGTCCCGTGCCTGCTCCTCAGCTCTCCCGATACCTGAAATGCATAAGACGCATTTCCCCCATTTAAGGGGTTAACATTCGAATAGCTAGTGCAAGTACACAATTACACAACATTATATACAAATACGGTTTTTACACAATGTTCTCAATCAGAAATCATTTGCCATAAATATTCCGGAATACTACGTTGGCAATCAAACCAGTTTCCAATCATCGCGATATCACAAAATCACAACTGGTATCCCGTGGCCGTACCCCTTAGTATCGACCCCCAGACATCCCGTCGGACACTCCGGGTGGAAGTTCAACCACACACGCACCCAAGTCCACTTCCACGGCCGTACCCCTTAGTATCGACCCCCAGACATCCCGTCGGACACTCCGGGTGGAAGGAACACAACTCATGCACCCGAAAACCATAATTCATCATTCACTTTGAAAACGTAACATACATAACGGAATGTAATACATATACTTGCCTTGGATAACACGACGTGAAGGAAAAACGGTGAACGGAAAGGTTTCGGTCCAAACAATCTTCACGAATCTGACCCTAACATTCCACTGAGAAATCACGAATTAATCGACTATCTATCCTAAGGGACAATCCGCCGAACACTATTGAGGCATAAAGTTCAAATTCGATCAACGAAGGGGAAAAACTTGGAATTTATCCGCTAAAGTTCTAGGAAAACATAACACCATGATTACCCAACTAATATTCATCATCAATCGAAGCAAAAACGAAAGGAAAAATGAATTATAGCCAAGAACCCTAAAATTAGGTATAATGACCAATTACCTCAATTCAACGATGGAATGGTGGAAGGAAGATGATTGATTCATGTTAGAATGTCCAAATCCGAGTTATAAGATGCTAGAATGCAATATCTGGTTGAAATCGCCCAAAGTCGCGAGGAGAGAGTGGAGAAACGGGAGAGAAAGGAAGAAATGGGGTTAAAACACCCGTCTGTCCTTTATATACTGGACAGAACACGGCGCAACAAACGGTCCAAATAGCGCCGTGTTCAGCGCCGTATTGATGGTCAGCGGCCGACCCCTGTGCGACACGGCGCACAGACACGGCGCAAAATGCCGCGAGTCTTGCGCCGTTTCGCAAGGCAGCGGGCACCACTGGGCAACACGGCGCACAGACACGGCGCAAAATGCCGCGGGTCTTGCGCCGTTTTGCACAGGTCCTGACAGACAGCATTCTGGACAGAAAACAACGCTACCAAAAACGAAAAAGACGATCACCAAAACACGATATGCCGACCCAACCGACCGAGGAAAATACACACAACAAGAAACAATAACCAGTAACCCAAAACGGTCCGAGGTACACAATCAAAACCGAACAAGGAACAAATTCCCTAAACTTATAGGAAATAACAAAAACGGCCCAAACATCCGAAAATCACGATACAACGTCGGATTAACAATCCGAAACTCACAACATGCTCTACTCAACCATGCGAACTCATGGAAATAGGAAAATTACGAAATCGAATGAGTTTAACAAGAATCGAATACCCATGCGACAAAATATAACTCAAGATGAAATTATGTAAAAACATCATCGAGACTCGTCCAAATGGAGAAACTCCAAGAAGAAAATAGATTCAGAATTCCAAAACAGTGCCAAGCGAGTTGTCCGAAACGAATATACACCCAAAAATAGAAATTACTAAAAATGGAAAACGCGGATATTACATTATCTCCCCTTAAAAATAAGTTTCGTCCCGAAACTTACAACGTGAATAACTCGGGGTATCTCGACCTCATACTCTCCTCCGTTTCCCACGTGGCTTCCTCGGATCCATGCCTCGACCACTGCACTTTAACCAAAGGAATGGTTTTGTGCCTGAGCTGCTTCACTCGACGCTCTAAGATCTGAATCGGCCTCTCCTCGAAGGTAATGTCGGGCCCCAACTCGACCTCTCCAAAATCAATAATATGGATAGGGTCCGGTACGTACTTACTAAGCTGGGAAACATGAAATACGTTATGCACGTGGCTCAGGGACGGTGTCAAGCCTAACCGATATGCAAGCTCTCCGACTCTCTCTAGGATCTCGAATGGCCCAATAAATCTCGGACTAAGTTTACCCTTCCGACCGAAGCGGTAAACTCCCCGTGTCGGCGACACCTTAAGCAACACATGGTCTCCCATCTCAAACTCTAACGGCCGGCGACGTGTATCGGCATAAGACTTCTGCCGGCTCTGGGCCGTCACCAACCTATCACGAATGAGAGCAATCTTCTCCCTCGTCTCAACTACCATATCGGGCTCGGTACCAATCAGCTCGGACACATCGTCCCAACACAATGGCGATCTGCACCTCCTCCCATACAATGCCTCGAATGGCGCCATTTTGGTCGAGGCGTGCCAACTATTATTGTATGTGAACTCGATCAATGGCAAGTGCGACTCCCAATCATCCTTCCAGTCTAAGGCACAGGCTCTCAACATATCCTCCAGTGTCTGTATCGTCCACTCAGACTGTCCGTCTGTCTGAGGGTGGTAGGAGGTACTAAGTCTCAACTCAGTCCCCAAAGCTCTATAAACGGCCTGCCAAAAATGTGATATGAACCGGCCATCGCGATCCGAAGCAATACTCTTAGGGGTCCCATGTAACCTCACGATCTCCGCAATAAACACTCGTGCTAGTCTCTCTGGCCCCCAAGTGTCCTTAATATCCAGAAAATGAGCCGATTTGGTTAGTCGATCGACAATGACCCAAATCATGTTAATTCCAGTCCGAGTCTTAGGCATACCGGTAATAAAATCCATAGAAATATCCTCCCATTTCCACTCCGGGATAGGAAGTGGTCGCAAAATCCCCGCGGGTCGCTGATGCTCGATCTTAACCTGCTGGCAGGTCAAACACCTCGATACAAACTCGCTAACGTCTGACTTCAAATTACTCCACCAGTAGTTACTCCTCACATCCTTGTACATTTTACTCGTACCAGGATGTATGGAGTAAGGTGTGGTATGAGCTTCACTCAAGATCTTCTGTCTTAGCTCAACAACACTCGGTACACATAGTCTGCCGCAAAATCTCAAAACTCCATCATCGTGAACCACAAATCCGGGGGCTTTCCCCTTCCTCACATCCTCCCTCAACTGGACCAAAAACGGATTGTCATACTGCTTCGCCTTGATATCATCAGTCAAGGACGAAGTGATCTCTAACGTACATAACTGACCCTGAACTCTCTGAACCCAAACCTCGATATTCTGACAGATAAAATCTCGCTGGATCCTACTCTGTGGTGTAAGTACCTCTAACATCTGTAACGCCATCGGCTTCCGGCTCAACGCATCAGCCACTACGTTAGCCTTACCCGGATGGTAAAGTATCTCGAGGTCGTAATCTTTAATCAGCTCTAACCACCTACGCTGTCTCATATTCAACTCTTTCTGACTGAAGATATACTTCAAACTCTTGTGATCCGTAAAAATCTTACACGACGACCCATAGAGACAATTCCTCCAGATCTTTAAGGCGAAAACGACCGCAGCTAACTCCAAATCGTGCGTGGGGTAATTCACCTCATAAGGATTTAACTGGCGGGACGCATAGGCAATAACCCTATCTCTCTGCATCAAAACACATCCGAGCCCGAGGCCCGAAGCATCACTATATACCACAAAATCTTCGTTCCCCTGAGGCAACGCTAACATGGGTGCGGTAGTTAGTCGTCTCTTCAACTCGTCAAAACTACCCTGTCTGTCTGCGGTCCACTCGAATTTCTGAGTCTTCTGGAGCAACTGAGTGAGCGGTTTAGCAAGCTTAGAAAATCCCTCAACAAATCGACGGTAATATTCGGCAAGACCCAGAAAACTCCTCACCTCCTTCACATTCTTAGGCGGCTCCCAAGCCATCACTGCCTCTATCTTCTGCGGATCTTCCCGAACTTCCTCTGCTGAAATCACATGCCCGAGGAACATCACTTCCTCGAGCCAAAACTCACACTTAGAGAACTTCGCATACAACTGTTCAGCTCTCAAAATGTCTAATACAATCCGGAGATGTAAGGCATGCTCCTCCCGACTCCGTGAATAGATAAGGATGTCATCGATAAAGACGACTACGAATTTGTCCAGATACTCAATAAAAACTTTGTTCATCAACTGCATTTTTGGTCCCCAGAAATGATGAAGACTATCCTCATTGTACCAACACGAGTCTGGAGTTTCTATGAGATGGCTACCAGAAAAGAAGATGCATCTTGTTGGTATGAGTAGTCCAAATCAATTCATTTAACC
The DNA here is from genome assembly GCA_033398695.1 of Orobanche coerulescens. Taxonomy (NCBI): domain Eukaryota; kingdom Viridiplantae; phylum Streptophyta; class Magnoliopsida; order Lamiales; family Orobanchaceae; genus Orobanche; species Orobanche coerulescens. The sequence goes on along the minus strand of CM065816.1, from coordinate 49,570,197 downwards.
ACTTTCTAGTGCAGATCTCACAGGTCGAATCGCAAGCCGCGTCTCACGCATTTTTTAAGCCCATGCAGGCAGGATGCTGGACAGAATTCCAACAATCCCCCTCCCAGTATCTACCAGCATTTCAGCTCCAGAGTCTGGAAACCTCCGCGAACTAGATTTGATCACACAGCCCTATAGCGGCTAGATTCATTCACACAGTCCTCCAACACTTGACATCAACATATGTTCCACCTCCGTTTACTGCCGCGCCAAGATCTCGCCCAAAGATACTAGATTTGATCACATAGCCCTCCAAAGACTGACAACCTCTACCGCACCAAAGATCTCGCCTGGCCAAGTGGCAACATGCCCGCCTCTGAGTTCCAACACTCTGGCAGCCTCTACTGTAGGATACTTCGAGGGAATCCGCACCCGTGACTTGCTCCGATACCACTTGTTGGCCACTTAAGTATACTGGATACAGTTTGGGAAATCGTTTAAACAATAAACTGTATGGAATCTAAATCTGAGTGCGTAGCGGAAGTCTTGGATACAGTTAGTTGCCGTGGATACAGCAACGACGTATTAGGTGTATGCTTAATATATCACAGTTATTTCAAACAGTAAAAGCAGAAGGTAAATAACACAGTAATTTAAGTGGTTCGAGGTAAACCCCTCTACGTCCACTGGTCCTCCACACAAGAGTAAAAAGTTTATTATATAATTACTGCGTACACAACTACGTAATTATAAACAAACCTATCCTTGTATCGTTCACACAGATTGATACAAAGAATGTCGCTTTCAACCGTTCACACAGATTGGTTAAAGCTTCCTTCTTGACTAGCTTCTTCACACACAGTTCCAAAACTTCGTCCTTATTCGTCCCACACAGGTCAGAATAACTTGTTGAGTTCACATAGAGCTCGGTTTTTACACAGAGGTAAAAGGTAGGTAACCAGGTAAGAACAACAGCTTTGAATATCAAGATCTTGAGCTGATGATAGCTGTTCTTGATGTTGAGCACTGTATATCTCTTTCGTTCTAACTAGCAGTATGCTTTGGAGATATGTTTGCTCAGATGATAACTTTGATAGCTTGAGTATTAGGTTACTTGGGTTCGTTCAGTTATCTGGTTGGTTGGTAACTGATCTTCAATGTCTTCAAGGATATATATAGCCTCTGAAGAAAGTATCCGTTGAGATGTCCGTTTGAATAAGATTTCCTTCAACGGGAATATGACATGATCCGGATTTCGCGGATTCAAGATTCAAGATCGATGATTTAAATACTTTATCCTTGAGTATTTAAATACTTCTTTGTTCAACGGGACTTGACTTGTGTTCTTTCTTGTCCTTTTTTGAACTGTATGGAAGATGACTGTATTTAGAGCATCGAGACAGTTTCCATACTTGATCTTTTACAAGTCTTCTTGCTGTACTGATGTGCTTCACTGATGCTGATTCGAGGCAGGTCTTCGATATAGGATAAAGCCTTGAAGCCTCGATACAGTTTCCTTACTGTATATTTGGCATATATGTCAAAACCTTCTCAATAACAAATAACAATCGATACAGGGATCGGGTATCCCGGCTGATTCGATACAGGGTGTTTGTTTTTCCCAACAATTTCCCCCTTTTTGACAATTTGCCAAGACTAACTTACTTCAACTCTTCGAGTCTTTTTGATGATGCCAAAACCTTCTTCATGAAGCATTCTTCTTCGATGACTTCTGGCAGATTTCTTGGTCTTTTGTCAATAGGTCTGACTTAGTGACAGTCTACAATAATGAACTGCTCGCAGGCATGTTCGATACCGTTTGAGATTTATTACAACTTAAGCTTATGATTGGCGCGCAGGCACAATCTTACAATGTATTCTAAGTTTACAACTGAAACTATGAACTGTTCGTAGACTAGTTCGTACAGCTTATTTTTCAATCAAGTTTGTCTAACTTGAGATTCCTATCAAACAATTTTAAGTAATCATACATAAACACAGTAGATTACGAGTTGTAATCTTTCAAGACAAACAAACTATTTTATTGATATTCAAAACTGATTGAGTACAAAGTTTGTCAAGCTTCAATAGAAATTACAAAAACAAAAAAAAATATACATAAATTTCATCTCCTCATCTTTAATCCGCATGCCTCCTTGGTCTCTTTCTGGCTCATTCTCGGTGCCGCGCCACCGCTTTGAAGTGAATCATTGCCTCGTTCTGGTAAATCGCTCTTCCTTCATATGAACGATCAAAGGCAAGTATCCAATCTTACGGATGGGTGACCCGATCTCCTCTTCTATGTTTTGATTTCATTTCGACTTGGAGAGGAGCTTACCTTCTTCTAGCATCTTTGAAAACTTATCCGCGCTCGCTAACGTTTTAAAATTTTTGAAGATGGCGGATTCGATGAGTCCGACAAAATATCTCATCTGCTCATTCTTCCTCCAAAGGCTTCACTTCTTCGGCGGTTGGGTTGCGGTTGGTCAGACGTATTTCCGAAGGTCTTTGGATAAGATTTTGCCAAGGGACATTTGGGTCATGGAATTCGGTCTGGAGCCCGAAATTCTAAAGCTTTGGGATTGAGGTGCTAGCTTGTTCAATTCGGCAATGATCTCGCTCGAGCAGCCTCAAATTCCCTTTCCTGTTGCGCCTTATTCTCCTTGCAGCTTCTCGTGCCTCTTCCCCCCTTTTTGGCTTCATCAAGACTTTGCAGGATTTCAAGAGCGGCGTCCTGTTTGGTCTCGATGCTGTTTATTCTTTCAACAAGGGAGGAAAGAGTCTGCGACATTTCTTGAATGCTTTTGTCGTGCGCACGCAGTTGAGAGTCAGTTCTCAATCATTGCACAGCGGTCTTGGCTTCAGAATTCTTGTCTTTGAAGCTTCCTCCTTCACTGCTTCTCTTGTTTATCTTCCATGATCTTCAAGGCTTGCTTGAAAACTTCGCGTAAGGATGAATGCGTCGACAACTCAAGATACTTCGTGTTGAAGAGTGGTCATTTCTTCTACGGCAGAGGTGTGCATCCAATTCAGTGCCTTTTCAACGGAAGATAAAGCGTTAATCGCATCTTGGATAAATACGATCAAGGCCAAGAGCTCGCAGCGCTCTTTACGTGCGGCAGAGATAGGAGAGTCAGCCGGGCGAAGTCTCAAAGACAGTTCAACCTCCTTACATTCACGGATGGACGTGAAGTAAGGACATCCTCAGTTCGTACCGCCTCGGATTCCAAGGTTGCAGGGCGGGGGCGCTTCTTGTGGTACGGCGACGCTTGGTTCGGGAGCGTCCCGTGGCGAAGGTTCTTCGGCAGATATGGATGCAGAGGGACCGAATCCTCCCGTTGGCTTGCAGAATGGCTGGCCGCAATGTGCTCGGGTGCCTGTTCCAAAATTTCTTGATCTTCCTCGACTGGAGGGACTGATTCCTCCTGGTCGGGAATGTTCTCCGGCTGTGGCGAAGGTGGATTGGCTTGGTTAGAAGGTCCTTCGTCTTTTCTGGGTGGAGAGGCGTCTCGGGCTTCAGCCTCTTCACGGCTCATTCTCAGACCTGCTTGAAGAGCATCGTCGTCATCGTCTGAGTCGGCATCGTCGTCAGTTTTTGGATTAATGGGAGAGTCCTCTGACTTCTTCTTTCCTTTTCTTCTGGCGTCAGATTTGTGCAGCAGGTGGCTTTCAATGAGGTCTTTGCAAGAGGCGTTGTCCCATCGTAGCAGGGCCTCAATTTCAGTTGAGTCTGTTACTTCGGAGACGAATCGCTCTTCGTGGCTCCATTCGCTCCAATTGTACAGTGTGTCGTACGGAGCTAGCCTATAGCCTTTCCATTGCAGGAATCTTTCGTACGCTTGTTCAATTTGAACCGAAAGAAGTGTTTGATTTATGATTGAGTCAGGGGAGGGACTTCGAATCACGTCTGGAGACGCTGTTTCGAGGGATTCCGGTACAGGTATGGGATCCTGCACGGAAGATGGACTCCTTGCAGGGGATGGTGCCCCGAAGGAAATTGGATCCTGCACGGGTGTGGGATCCCGTAGAGGAGAGGTAGCTTTTGGCTCCGAATGGGCAGCCGACGTGCTAACGTCTTGAATGTTGGCAGATGTCCCTATATCCGTCGTAGCCGCCAAAGGCTCGGGATCTACTGTCGATGCAGTAGGAGACACCTCTTCCACAGGGGTTGGGCCCTGGGGTTCTTCAGTGGGTTGCGCCACGGGCGAGACATCCTCGGAGTGCTTGGTTTTGATTTTTGAGAGCCTCCGGAGTCTCTTCTTGGACTTCTCACCAGCAGAGTGCTTCTTGCTGTGAGAACGCTTGCGCTTCTTCTTTGAGGATTCCATTTCTGGTACCTTCACGGTTTCATCTCTGGGGTTGTCAGAAATAGGCATGTGCATGGTTTGCGGATGGTTGGCATACATGGTGCTCTGGTTATAAGCAGTGGGCTTGACGCCTCCTAAGTATATCCGTGAGCTATTTTTCTTGGCGTCGGCGGATTGCATCACTACGCACCTCGTCAGGATGTAGTTCAGCATTAAACCAAATGATTTCTTTTGGGTGGCAGGCTTGCACACCTCTTCTTGAAGTCGTTTCAAAATGTTTTGGCACCAATTGACCTTTTCACAGGTCAAAATAGCTACCATCATTCTGAACCTTAGATTCGTGCAAATCTCAAACGCACCGGTTCGATTTTCAATGATTCTGGAACAGAAGTCATGCAGATAAACGAAATGAAGAAGAAAATTTTTCTTGTGACAAGTGGTTGTCACCATGTCAACCACTTTGGACCCTGTAAAAAGTCCATAAAACTTGGTAATCAGCTCTTGAGACCCGAACGTCTCAAGTCGGGTCCATGGTCAAAGCCGTCGGCGGCGGCTGTAGATTTTCTCGAGTAGGTCGCTATTGATGCAGATTTGCACTCCTTGGATCAAGCGGTGATGTCGCAACATGTCCTCCCGGGCTAGTGACAGAAAACGAACGGCGGCGTTGAGGTAGAATTCCTCAACCAGATGGGCGTCGGATTTGTCGGCGGTTTTGCTCCCGAAGCGATAAAGACCTTGTTGTTCAAGACGAGTAATTATATACTCCATTGGTTCGGTGTCGTTGATTTCAGATGATACGCCGATGATGATGTGTTTCGAGAAGATCCGCCATCAATGATGTGGAGGTTTTCTTCGAACAGGGAAGAAGATTGACTAGCCATGGATGTTTTCTTAAAACGAAGGAGGAAGAAAACAGAGAAATTTGCAAAGTGATTATGCAGAAAATATGTAGGTTGTTTGCTTGAGATCTCTTGTAATTGCAGAAAGCGTAAAGAGTCTCTAATGGCAGATACAATCCTTTTATACTTGGGCGGCGAAATAGGGTTTTGCAGAGTACGAATGGTCAGATTTTAAGGGATGGGAACCGGTTTTGAAATCGACGGTCAGGATGGATTTAGTGTAACTGGTACGCTAATCCATTAAAAGGTTTTAAAATACAATGGGTCCCACTTCCGACATAGGTTGATTACCCTAAATGCCTAAAACGGAGGTTTAAAAATAATAAACAATTTAAAAACATCGCGCTTTTGAGATTCAAATTGTCAGATGTCGTAAGGCATTTAATGAACATGACGTTTGACATAAAAACAGGCACGTGGACAAAAATTATTTTAAAAAGGAAATAATATTATATTATATACCGAATCAAAATCCTATAGTATGTTCTCGCTCTCCGCCGATACAACGCTCCTCTTAAAAAGGTACTAATAGGTTTTGAATTTCCGTACGAATATTGGATTAATGTCGTATTCATGGGTCCTACAAGATTCCCCCTTAATTATTGCACACATCACCGTAGGATTCGTATGCCTTCGTTCGCTAAGATCGTATTGATGTTTCGAGTGTACGGATAATTAATGTTGGATATCGTATTCACGGGTCTTACAAGATTCCCTCAATTGTTGAGTAAAAAAGAAATTTACTTACAGGAGTCCTTGTAGTATCCCCAATTCTGTTCTTAGCATGTTGAATCTTGCCGTGTCGAGAGGCTTGGTGAAAATGTCGGCCACCGGATGTCCGTATGAACCTTTTCCAGCGAACATCCTTGTTCTCGTCATGATTTCGATAAAATGATGCTTCATGTTGATATGCTTAGTGCGCGAGTGCAAAACAGATTGTGCGTGATTGCAATTGCACTCGTGCTATCACACATGATCGAGTCTCTCTAGCATCGATTCCATAATCGACAGCTTGTTGCCGCATCCAAAGGATTCGCATACAAGCCTACCAAAGACATAGTACTCTGATTCACCGTGGAAAGAGAATTTGCCAATTGCTTCTTCTTGAACCAAGATACGAGTCTAGGTCCGAGAAAGTGACAAGTTCCGCTTGTACTCTTCCTATCTAGCTTGCAGCCTCCGAGATCCGAGTCGCAGATTCAACTAAATCGAATCCGCCTTCCTTAGGATACCACAGCCCCGCATCGACTGCCTTTAACGTATTTCGTGATTCGCTTAGTTGTATTGAAGTGTGATTCCTTAGGTGCAACTTGGTATCTCGCACACACTCCAACAAAGAAATCGATATCGGCTCGCTAGCCGTTAGGTACAGGAGCGAACCGATGAGCTTCTGTAGAGTGATTGGTCAAACGGCTTTCCGGCTTCATCAAGACTAATTTGCACGGAAGTGCTCATGGGGTTAGCGAAGATTTGGAATTGTTCATTCCAAATTTGTTGAGAAGCTCCTTGCCGTATTTCTCCGGTTGATGAATATACCTGTAGGCAAATCGCTTTACTGCAAACCTAGGAAATAACTAAGTTCCCCATCATACTCATTTCAAATTTGCTTTGCATGAGATGTGAGAACCTTTGACATAGAGCAAGGTTAGTTGAACCAAAAATAATATCATCGACATAGATTTGTACCATTAGAAGGTCGTCACCTTCCCGTATCTTGAACAAGGTTTTGTCGACAAGACCTTTCTCAAATCCGTTGTTGGTTAGATATCGGGACAAGGTTTCGTACTGTGCTCTAGGGGCTTGTTTAAGTCCGCATGCGCTTTCTTAGCCTCGTAAACTAGATCGATACCGTCTCGTGTTGGCAAACCCCGGTGGTTGTTCAACATAAACTTCTTCTGTAAGCTCTCCATTCAGAAAGCACTCTTGACGTCCATTTGGTATACGATAAAACTCTTATGGGCGGCAAAGGCTAAAAATATCCTAATGGCTTCTAGTCTCGCTACAGGCAAAGGTTTCATCATAGTCGATTCCTTCTTCCCGACAATAGCCTTGTGCTACTAGTCTGGATTTGTTCCTTATGATAAGTCCATTTCCATCCTTTTTGTTTCGAAATACCCATTTGGTTCCTATAACCGATTGGTGTGTCGGTCAGGTACAAGATACCATACATTGTTTCTTTCAAACCGTTAAGCTCTTCTTCCATAGATGTTATCCAATGAGAGTTGTTAAGAGCGTCTATGGTCGAAACAGTTCGGATCGGGCTAAGAATACAGCCGATAGTGCACATATTGAGTCTCCTAAGTTCGGATTGAGATTTCCATTCAGAAACCGTGAGACTTCAAAGATTAGATTCTTCTTGTGCACAAAGTACATTTCCTTGTGTACTGTATTCTCCTAGAGTAGAAACACCGCATTAATGTTTCCAATGATCAGCTCTTACGGGTGATCTCTCAACCATCTTCGGTCGGGTTCTAGTTCAGATCCCGCATCAGATCGAAAGTTTCGTGGGTACACTTCACTTGTACAACGCCTTCATCCACATCGATTCTTACAATGCGGGGTTGATATCTAAATCAACTACAGTTCTATGGGTGTAGGTGGATCTAAGATAGATAGATGGTGAATGTCCTGAGTGATATCATCTACTCCTGTAGGGTCATGGTGTGGTTCGTCGAACACTACATGAACTGATTCCTCGATCGTCAGCCTCCTTTTATTAAAGATTATGAAAGCTTTGCTGACGGAGGAGTATCCTACGAATATTCCTTCATCTGATTTTTCATCAAAGGTTCTAAGTTGGTCCTTCCCATTGTTCAAAACATAACACCTGCATCCAAAAATGTGAAAATACGAAACTAATGGAGTTTTGTTATTCCATACCTCGTAAGTCGCTTTGTTGTGGTGCTTGTTGACGATACAATGTTTTGAGTGTAGCACGTCGTATTGGTTGCTTCACCCCGTAAACGCTGTGGCAATTTGCTTGCGGCAATCATTGTCCTTGTTGCTTCTTTCAACGCCCTATTCTTTCGCCGCAACACCATTTTGTTGAGGTGTACGGCAAATGAGTATTCGTGGCCGTATTCCATTCTCCGAATGTATTGCTCTATAAAGCGGTTAGTAAATTAAGTACCCTTTCGGAACGAATGCACACGATACTCGATGCTTTTTCATTCTCGTAACTTTCTCAGAGCTCGGGCACTCTAGATGTTGTTTCCTTCTTCTTGCTAAGAAAGATCGTCCAAGCATACCCGGAATAATCATCAACAACAACCATGCAATATTTCTTACCTCCCAAACTTATCGGGTCTACAGGACCGTAGAGATCCATGTGTAGCATTTCCAACACTCTTTGGGTTGAAAGGTAGGATTTGCTTTTCGTGGTTGACTTGATTTGCTTGCCTTTTCGGCATGGTCCGCAGACGCCGTCCTTCTTGAATGACACATCCGCAAACCTCTAACCATACCCTGTCTTGAAAGCTTGTTGATCGCCTTGAAGTTGACGTGAGACATCCTCTTGTGCCATAGCCACTAAGATCTGCAGTGCCTTTGGCAACAAAAGATGGAATTGAGGAGCTCATAGGCTTCCAAACAAGAATGTACATATTACTCGATCTCGTCTCGTAAGCACAACTTCCTTGGTTTGGGTGTTCTTGACTCTACAATGATCTATATAGAACATCACCGAGAACCTGTTTATCACGTAATCAAGCTAATACTAAGTAGATTATACTGTAAGCCTTCAACATATGCAACATCGGTGACCTTGAATTTCCCGACAAGTAAGTTTCCTTTCCCTCTTGTTCTTCCTTTAGACTTATCACCGAAGCGAACTTTCGGACCGCGACCTTCTACAAAATCAGATAGCTTGCTCCTGTCTCCAGTCATGTGACGAGAGCATCCACTATCGAAGTACCAGGTATCCTCCTCTAGAATGTCCTATAACAAAGAAATTAGGTAGATTTAGGTCCCCTTTGATTTTTGGGTCCATATATGTTAGTTCATTTAGGTACCAGATTTTCTGACGGCATTTGGTTTATCGTAGGATGTACTGCAAGATATTGCGGTATCTACGGGGGGCATATCCGTAGTTGTTATAATCACGATAATTATTATGCATGTAAAATTTAGGGTTATTATTATTATTCCAGTACGAGTGCCGTCTAGGAGGTGGAGCCATTTTCTTAGGCCTAACAGCTTCTCTTCTGGGTCTCCAGTTGGATTCCCAATGCTGTTGTTGATACTGAACTGGCATTTGCTGTCTTGAGGGATAACGGGGCTCCTGTATCCAATACCTAGGCGCACTGCATCGAGTGTATCACAGCGGGCCTTTGGCGGTTGGATACCGTCTTCTTTCTGAATGACTATCGGCTTTGATGATATGCTTGTGGAGCATGCTGTAGATTACGCCTTCTGAGTGGTTGATGGTTCCACTGTCTCGAATAGTAGAGTTGAGGGGGCGAAATTGCAGCTTTCGGTTTTCTCGGTACAGCAGGTTCCTTTATGGGACTAGGAGTATCTTCTGATTCAGAATGTGTTCCACACTCTTGACGAACACAAGACTAGTTTTACCTTTATTCGAACATGAGCCGTATCCTAAGCCACTTTTATCATGAGCATGTTGCCCAAGGTTGTCGAATTTCTTCCATTCTTTTGGACGATTTTTCAAAAGACTTCAATGGTCTCAAGTTCGGTTTCGCTTCTCGAGAGTTGTAATTTTGGTTTGTAGTAGAGCCAAATCATTTGTCTTGCTCTCATTATGAGTTTTAATCGCATTTAGTTCATGAGCAAGTTGATGATTGCTCTCCATGAGTTTTTCAAAATCGACCTTGCGGGTTTCACAATCAAGAGACATATTTTCATAGTTTATTTTCAAAGAAGTCATTTTCATCTTTCACCTCTAGATTTGTTAATTGAAGTCAGATATTCTCGCTTTTAAAGTCTCATGGGCCTTTTGAATGTTTTTGAATTCATTCATTATATTTTCGAAAGTATGAGATGCATTAGGTGGAATAACCGAGGTTGAGCTTACCTCATCGTCGCTGTCTTCACCTTCTCGAACATCTTTGGCCATAAAGCACATGTATGCTTTATCATCGAACTCATCGTCGATGAATCACTTTCATGACCACCGAAGACATTCTCACGATGATGGTGTGGGGAGGCTTCGATTCTCCAATCGTGGCCTTGAGCTTGTCTTTCCAAGCACGTCTTCTTTCATCTCTCTCTTGTTGCTCGGCCTCGTGCAATCTTTGGACTTTGGGATGAGGACATTTGTTTGCATAATGGCCTCGGTTTCCTGCAGCTTATAGCACAAAGTTAGCATCACCGGATGATGTTTCGACTTACCTTGTTGATGTGTTTGGGCTCGTAGGAGTCTTTCCAGATCGTTTGATGAACTTTTGAATTTATGCATTAGAAGCGCCATTTCATATTGTGACAGATGTCGTCTGCCGCCGCCGCTCTTGTGACCGGCTTGACGAGCTAGGCATGCTGTGTCGACGGTTCGATACAAGAATGCCGAGAGTCATGACTTTTGAAGGAGATTCTTGACTTTCTCTTCTCACAATGTCATACTCAAACGCTTTAAGGTCGAGAAGAGATCAAAAGTGGATATTTCATTAAGATTACAGGATACACGCATAGTGGTCTTAATGTCCCATCGGGTGGGAGAGATCTCAAAATTTTTAAGTTCTTCTCCTTTTGGGTGTAAATCTTGCCCAACGCTTCAAGTTCACCAACAATACCAAGAACTGAGGTCAAGTTCCTCAAGTGTTTCCGTTGGTTTCATTTCAAAAGATTCAAATTCGAGTAAGTTTTGAAATCTTGTTTTCTTTTGAGAGCTCGGTTCCCTCACAAATTAACTTGAGTTTATCCTGCATTTCTTTTGTTTTGCAGCTCTTTACCTTTGAGAACGTGCCTTTGTCAAGAGTGACAAATAACGCGTTCTTAGCCACGTTGTCGAGATTGGCTCGCTTCCTTTCATCGGTTGTCCATTGCTCGCGTTCTTTCTCGAGCATTTCAGCATGGGCTTGGCCCTCAATCCTTGCGGCTGGATTGACCTTCATGATCTTGATCGGACCATCCTGTATAACAAAAATCATCTCTTCGTGCATTGCTGCAAGATGAGCTTCCATTCTAATTCTCCAGTCGTCAAATTCGTTAATAGAGAACATAGGGACTTTGTTAATCATAGAAGTATCCATACTGATAATATAGGAATAAAAGAAACTGTTTTGAAGATAAGTGATTTGAATCTGATTCGGTTGAAAAGAAATACGACTGATTCTTTTTAGAATCAACCGCTCCGATACCAATTTTTGGTCCCCAGAAATGATGAAGACTATCCTCACTGTACCAACACGAGTCTTTTCTAGCGCGCTTTGTCCTCACTCACGCGCACCTGAGAAACTTCCCAGGGGGTCACCCATCCCATAACTATTTCAGGCCAAGCACGCTTAACTTTGGAGTTTCTATGAGATGGCTACCAGAAAAGAAGATGCATCTTGTTGGTATGAGTAGTCGAAATCAATTCATTTAACCACTTTCTAGTGCAGATCTCACAGGTCGAATCGCAAGCCGCGTCTCACGCATTTTTTAAGCCCATGCAGGCAGGATGCTGGACGGAATCCCAACATGCATGAACACTGCTGGGGCATTGGTTAGCCCGAAAGGCATAACCACAAACTTGTAATGGCCATATCTCATCCGAAAGGCAGCTTTCGGTATATCGGTGTCCCGAATCCTCAACTGGTAGTAGCCCGATCGCAAATCAATCTTCGAAAAGACTGTTGCCCCCTGAAGCTGATCAAATAAGTCGTCAATCCGGGGCAAAGGGTATTTATTTTTGATGGTCAACTTGTTTAATTCTCGATAATCAATGCATAAACGAAGTGATCCATCCTTCTTTTTAACAAAAAGTACAGGCGCACCCCAAGGCGATGCGCTCGGTCGAATGTACCCTTTTTCCAACAACTCTCCCAACTGCTTCTTCAATTCTAACATCTCTGACGGTGCCATACGGTACGGTGCTCGAGAAATAGGGGCCGCATTCGGCTCAAGATCAATAGGAAACTCCACCTCTCGCTATGGTGGTAATCCCGGCAAGTCATCTGGGAATACGTCAGGATACTCACTAACAACTGAAATCGACGACATATCAACCCCACCATCCTCCGCCTGCAGAGCGTAACACCAATAGCCGACACAACCCTGGTTCAGAAGTTTCATCGCCTTTAAGGCGCTAATCACACTCCCCGATCTCCCCGGCTTACAACTGACGAGAGTATGCTCGGTGCCGTCCTCGGCCACTATCGAGATGGTACGAGTCCGATAGTTCATGATAGCACCGTGACGATCCAACCAATCGTCTCCAAGGATCAAATCCTCACCCTTAAGGTCTATAACAATGAGATTCGAGGGCCAATCCCGGCTCCCGATCCTCACTGGGCAATCTCTAACCTCCCGGTCCCCAATCATACGATCCCCGCTAGGCGTACCCATTATGAAATCGAACGAGTTTAACGAGAATCGAATACACATGCGACAAAATATAACTCAAGATGAAATTACGTAAAAACATCATCGAGACTCGTCCAAACGGAGAAACTCCAAGAACAAAATAGATTCAGAATTCCAAAACAGTGCCAAGCGAGTTGTCCGAAACGAATATACACCCAAAAATAGAAATTACTAAAAATGGAAAACGCGGATATTACACGGACAGCATCCCGTACGCAGGAAAATCACTGATGGTATCGGTACATATAGAACGTAAGTAGAACATCCCATGTGAGTAACTGTCATACGTCGGATGACCTTGATCCCACAACAACTTCAGCTCCTCTATCAAAGGTCTCAAATAAACATCAATACACTTTCCTGGATACCCGGGGCCAAGTACTAAGAGAGTCAACATATTATACTCCTTCTTCATGCACATCCATGGAGAAAGGTTGTAAGGAACCATTACCACCGGCTATATACTATACGAAAGGATCATGTTGCCAAAAGGGTTGAATCCATTAGATGCAAGTCAGAGTCTTACACTTCGGACATCTGATGCAAATCCTGGAAACTCTCTATCTATATGCTTCCAAGCTTCTCCATCAGAAGGGTGTATCATAATATCCTCGTCAGTCACCCGAGGCTTAGCATGCCATCTCATCGCCTTGGTTGTGTGAAGAGACATGAAAAGCCTCTCCAATATATCCTTCAGAGGGAAATACCAAAGAACCTTCATATCTTTCTCTTTACGAGAAAGAGTGAACTTATACCTCTCTGTGTCACATACCAGACATCTCTTTAGGTCTTCATTAGGCTTTCCCCAAAATAAAGCACAATCATATATGCATACATGGATCTTGATGTACGATAGCCCAAGACCTTTTAGGATACGTCTCATTTTACTGTGATTACTAGGAAGATGATGACCTTCTGGGAGCATTTTCCCTGTAAGTTCCAAATAATCATCCACAACTTTAATCGAGGTTTTGTTCTCCACCTTGACTCTCATAGTCCCTATGACACTATCAAGAAGTGTTACCCAGGATAAAGAAGAGTCTGTTGGAGCTGGATTAGCTTGTTTTATCTATCAACAGAAATTGTGTTAACGAGTATCAATGTAGGCGTTCGGATGACTGGTTGATCAGCTATATGGTATTCTTGACCTTCAGCCGATACATCCCTGTCGTAATAACCAAACACGTCGTCAATCAACCTTCTTGTGGGGTCATTGGATGTGCTACCACTATACTGTCCGTAATCATGGGGAATAATTGAATTCAATCTTTCACCATGGTAAATCGAACATGTATATTTATCCCAAAATCCATTTTTTTTCAAGTGCTCCCATACGACATCAAGTGTAAAACGGTACATATCACTGCGTCATTTACATTTATTGCATGGACAGTAATGAATCATATTATCACTATCATGCTCCTTCACAAATCGAATAAACCCTCGCATTCCATCTATGACCCTTGGATCCCATTTTTGCAGACTAATCCAACCTTTATCCATCCTATAACAAAAATAACAACAATATTGCACATCATATTTATCAAGAACATGCAAAAATTACGACTAAAATCATCATATATAGCTCGAATTTAAGATGTCAAATCTATATATATATATATATACAACAAGAAATATTCGAGAAAACGAACTAATTCTTAAACATTTTCATAATCATCCAAATAGATATATTATATGCGTAATATAATTATAACTGATATTAAAATTTAATAAACACACCTTCAATATGATTTCTTGGATGATCAAACTAGAGAAAATTGTTGTTTTCGTTTTCTTGTTCTGTAATTTCCGAATGTGTTTTAAATGGTGTTTGAAGTGTTAGATGGTGATATATTCTGCACAAAAAAACATGTAAGACTTTAGCCAACGGCATGTCATCGGCTAAAGTATACTAGCCGTCGGCTAAACTTGAGTTTAGTCGTCGGCGTGTCGTCGGCTAAAGTATACTAGTCGTTGGCTAAACTACATAACTTTAGCCGACGACTAACTTGACTTTAGACGACGGCCAATAGTAAAGTCGTCGGCTAAACTACTTTAGCTGACAATAGGTTAGCCTTTGGCTAAACTTTATAACTTTAGCCGACGATGTCGGCCGACCGTCGGTCATTTTCCGGCTAGTCGTCGGCTAAAGTGTTATTTTTGGTAGTGGTAGTGAGTGAGTATCCTGACGTCTTTCCAGACGGGTTTCTGGGTTTGCCACCAGACCGTGAGGTTGAGTTTACTGTTGATTTAGAGTTGGGTGTGGCTCTGATTTCGATGATACCCTACCGCATGGCGCCTATCAAGATGCTTGAGTAGAAGAAACAGTTGGGAGAGTTGCTAGACATGGGCTACATTCGACCCAGCGCTTCGTCTTGGGGCGCACTAGTCTTGTTTGTGAAGAAGAAGGATGGGTCACTTTATCTATGTATCGACTATCGAGAGTTGAATAAGGTGACCATAAAAAATAAGTATCCGCTCCGGAGGATTGACGACTTGTTTGACCAATTACAAGGAGCGACCGTGTTTTCGAAGATTGACTTGAAATTGGGGTATTACCAGCTCCGAGTGAAGGATTTTGATATTCCGAAGACGGACTTTTGGATGAGATACGGCCATTACGAGTTTGTGGTTATGCCGTTCGAGCTAACCAATGCCCCCGCCATGTTCATGCAGTTAATGAACAAGGTCTTTGTCGAGTATATCGATAAGTGTGTAGTCGTCTTTATCGACGATATCCTGATTTACTCAAGGAGCGAGGAGCATCATGCACGTCATTTTCATATCGTGTTGGAAATCTTGAGAACTCAGCGCCTTTATGCGAAGTTCGCAAAGTGTGAGTTTTGGCTGCGGGAGGTTATGTTTCTCGGTCATGTGATCTCGGCCGAGGGTGTTCGTGTGGACCCACATAAGATAGTAGCAGTATTAGATTAGGCACCGCCCAAGAACCTGAAGGAGGTCTGTAGTTTTCTGGGTTTGGCCGGGTATTATCATAGGTTTTGTCGAGGGGTTCTCTAAGCTCGCTCGACCGCTTACTCAGTTGTTGCGTAAATTGGAGAAGTTTGTGTGGACCGACGAAAGGCAGAAGAGCTTCGAGGAGTTGAAGAAGCGGTTGACTACCGCTCCCATCTTGGCTTTAGCTTGCGGTAATGAGGGTTTTTCGGTTTATAGGGATGCCTCAGGCCAATGACTTGGGTGTGTGCTCATGCAGCACGGGAAGACGATCACTTATGCTTCCTTTCACTTGAAACCATACGAGTTGAATTACCATACCCACGATCTTGAGTTGGCCACAATTGTATTTGCATTGAAGATTTGGCGTCATTACTTGTATGGCTCGTCATGTCAGATTTTCACCAATCACAAGAGCCTGAAGTATATTTTCACGCAAAAAGAACTGAATATGAGACAGAGAAGGTGGCTCGAGTTAATTAAGGATTACGACCTTGAGATCCTTTATCATCCGGATAAGGCAAATGTGGTGGCAGATGCCTTGAGTTGGAAATCCATATCGCTTCGGGCACTTGAGTTACTCACAGCCCAGTCAGGGCTCCAGCGTGAGTTGATGGGGTTGGGTATTAAGGTTGTGCTACCAGGGAGGGCCGGTCAGTTGCGCACCCTTGAGATCTCTTCGTCTCTGGTCGACGACATTAAATCAAGATAGTTAGAAGATCTGATGTTTATTCAGCTCCGTGAGAATGTGGATAAGGGGAAAGCCCCGGGATTCATGATTCATGAGGATGGTGTGTTGAGATTCCAAGGTCGGCTATGTGTTCCGAATGACTTGGAATTATGGCAGGATATTATGCGAGAGGCTCATGCGTCACCTTAGTCAGTCCATCCGAGCTCGAGTAAAATGTATAAGGATTTGAGGAAGAATTTCTGGTGGAATAACATGAAGAATGAGTTAGTACAGTTTGTGGCTAAGTGTTTGACTTGTCAGCAAGTCAAAATAGAGCATTAGCGGCCAGCTGGGTTATTGAAACCACTTCCCGTCCCGGATTGGAAGTGGAAAGATATTTTTATAGACTTTGTCATGAACTTGCTGAGGACAAAGACTGGAATGAATATGGTGTGGGTGATCATAGATCGACTGACTAAGTCGGCACATTTTCTGGGCACCAAGGACACTTGGGGTCCAGGAAACTTGGCTTGTATTTTTATCGCGCAGATCGTGAGACTTCATGGTACGCCGAAGACTATTATTTCGGACAGAGATGGCCAGTTTGTATCGCATTTTTGGCAGGCGGTACATAAGGCGTTGGGGACATGTTTGCGTTAGAGTACATCTTTCCATCCTCAGACCAACGGGCAGTCCGAGCATACCAATAAGACGTTCGAGGATATGTTGCCCGCGTATGCGCTAGACTGGAGTAGTGACTGGGAGGAATATCTGGCCCTGATCGAGTTTACTTATAATAATAGCTGGCATGCGTCGATTAAGATGGCACTGTATGAGGCGCTTTATGGCCGACGGTGTCGATCACCGATATGTTGGGATGAGCCATCCGATTTAGTTGGCACCGAGATGGATCTTGTGTTGGAGATGAGGAAGAAAGTCGAGTTGATTCGAGAGAGGATGTTGGCGGCTCAGAGTCGACAAAAGTCTTATGCGGATGTTAGGCGTCGACCCTTGGAGTTTGAGGTAGGAGATAATGTCTTGTTGAGACTGTCCCCGTCGAAGGGAGTTTTCCATTTTGGGAAAAAAGGGAAGCTTAGTCCATGGTATATTGGACCTTTTGAGATATTGGAGAGAGTCGGCGAGGTAGCTTACCGATTGGTGTTACCTCCATCGTTGAGCTATGTGCATAGTGTATTTCACGTTTCTCAGTTGAGGAAGTATGTTCCCGAACCGACTCACGTTATTGACTTCGGGTAGGTGGAGATCGAGAATGATGTTACGTTTGAGGAGAGGCCCGTTAAATTTTGGAACGTCGAGATAAACAATTAAGGCAAAAAACCATCCCTTTGGTTAAAGTGCAATGGTCGAAGCATGGAGTGGAGGAATCGACGTGGGAATTGGAGGAGGATATGCGTGCGAGGCACCCCAAGCTTTTTGATTCGTAAGTTTTGGGACGAAACTTCTTTTTAGAGGGGGAGAATATAATATCCGTACCTTTCTATTTTTAGTAGTTTACATTTTTATCGCATGTCTATTTTTATCGACTCGTTTGTAACCGATTCGACGTTTTGAATCTGTTTTGTTCTTGGAGTTTTTCCATTTGAATGATTTTCGAAGGTGTTTTTACGTAATTTCATTTTATGATATGTTTTGTTGGATGTATGTTCGATTCTCGTTAAACTCGTTCGTTTTTGTTGTTTCTTTGGTTGCATGAGTTCGTATGGTTGAGTTGTATATGCTGTGAGTTTCGGTTTGTTGATTCGACGTTGTATCGTGATTATCGGACGTTTGGGCCGTTTTGTAATTTCCTATAAGTTTAGGGAATTTCATCTTCTTTGTCGTATTTCCAATTCCCCGATAGTCGGAATTGCATTTTCTTTCAGCACTTAGCTTCGTCGACGTGTATATTTCGTATCTACGTTTTGGGGTCCTGTCCTTGTGTTGCGTCTCGACTTCGTACCATCCTGTGCAGCAAACGGTATTCAGCAGTGTTGAACTGCTACATGCATAACGTACATTATGCATGCTTTGTAGCGTGTGCTTCCATTGCCTTCATAACGTACGTTACGCCCTTGTTTTAATGTACATTATGGACCTCAGTGTTTTGGACAGTGGGTTCTGCCCAGTTTATGCCAAGCCCTTACGTACGTTACCTTGCGGGTGTTACGTACGTAAGCTCCTCGTAGCGTACGTTAACTGGCTAAGTGTAGCATACACTATCGGCCTCAGCGATTTGGGCAGATTGTTCCACCAAGCCATTACGGACGCTAACACCTGAGTGTTACGTACGTAATGAGAGGTCAGGTTTTATAAACCTGAGTTGACCCTGCAATCACATCATTCTTCGTTTCTTCTCCTTTCGTCCGCATCGAGAGTTTTTAGAGAGATTTGAGCGATTCTTCAAGTTTTGTCTGTGGAAATTCTTGGGAGATCGAGTATTGTGTTCCTAGTGAAGTTTATCATCATCGTAATCGTCTTCCTCTGTCCGAATCCAAGGTATTTGGCTTAGAACCCTACTTTTATCCATTTTAGGGTTTTTTCGGGATTTGTCTAGATTGAACTCGAATTGTTCATTTATGTTGTGATAGTTCTTGTCGATTATTGTTGTTGGGTGATTCCCAATCCGTTTTCGTCGTGTTTAATCCATGGATTCTTGATTCGGAGAGGTTTTGTGGAAACCCTAGCCCATATTAGTCGTCCGTCTATGTTTATGATTATTAGTCGGGGTTGTGGGCGTATTCCTTTCGATTATTATTATCGTTTAGGACTGAGTTGTGTTAATCCTTCATTTAGGAATGATCGTGTTCCCTCTGGGTCATTCCTAGTCATTGTTCGTTCCCGTTTCGTCGAAGATGTCTCAAAGGCAAGTACTTTATGTTTGTTTGCATATTCTAGTATTTGGATTATGGCTTTCCGTGTATGTTGTGGATGTGAATGCGTGTGTTCACCCAGGGATGGTCTGACGGGGCCTCTAGGGATACATAGTTTCGTGTGTGTGCGTATCACGAACTGGGGTTAACCACCCAGGGATGGTCCGACGGGGCCTCTGCGGGGTGCGGTGGCCGTGAGTCTCGTACCAACGATTAACCTTTGAAATGTTTTGTTGGAGAAATATGTTTTGTGCTCGTGCACCATAATATTCCGGAATATAAATGTTTTCTAAATGATTTTGGCGCATATTTTATCTGATTATAATGGTAGTTCAAATGGATTGTACTTGCACTAGCAGTTGTCGCTAACCCCTTAAATGGGGGAAATACTTTTGTATTTCAGGTATAGATCTTGGAGGCGAACAAGCATGCGGACAGTACGACATCGATGGGCAAGAGTGAATCTATTCAATGGTCGTTCGTTGGTGTCATGTCTTTTAAATTTCATTAATCATGTTGTTGCTTCAGTACTCGAGTACTTCTTTCTTGTGAACATTGTATTTGTTAAGTACCCGATTTGGGGATGGTTTAACGTTGCATTGTACTGTTGAGTACGGTTTACCTGTTTTGTACGTCTTGGATTGAGAAGTCGTTCGTATGTTGATGACGTCGATTATTGTTGTCATGTTGAGTTTTGTGTCTTAGCCTAGTGGATTCTAAAGAGTGGGGTCCACGGCGCTGTAATATGCCCTGAATGTCTTGAGGGTGTTACAGAATTGAGGAGCTTGGAGTTAACCTCACAATCTGTCTCAACAATAATCTTACAACATCGTCTATCCCATGCAACTTTCAGACCCTCTCGGATGGCAATCAGCTCGGCCACATTAATCCTAACTCCATGAAGTCGACGGGCAAAGCCAATAACTCAGGCACCCCTATCATCTCGCACCAGTCCACCAATAGACAGACCTCAACTGTGTTAGAACACTAGCATCCGTGTTTAATTTATACCAAGACTCAGGTGGGCATTTCCAGACAATAGAGCTTCCGGACGATCTCACTGTTGATTGAATATAGTCTCATAAACTTTAGTTTTGGAAAACATATTCGACTTGTGTAACCATCACCGACATGGGTAACAAAAAATCAAAATTATTACTATAAGTAGTATTGCAATATTTTTAATTTTTACATTCGTAGTACACAACTTTAACCATTAACATTTTAAATTATAAATTAATAGATATTATAAAACATAATATTTTGAAAATATTCATAAAGACAATTACAGCAAAATTACATAATACTATTTGATTTTTTTGATATTACTAAAGCATGTGGTTAAAATTGATTTATGAAAAGTACAAAAATCAAAATATTGCAATTTTAAGAAAATAGAGAAAATATCATTTAGTTTGGATCTACTTGCTAGCGTATCAACCGTTCATTCCTAACTTGTTAATAGTCTTTAATGAACATCAAATTCGAGAATTAGGCCCTGCTCTTTTGGATTTATTTTTCAGTTCTTCAGTTCAGTTCAGTTCAGTTCGAACATTTTTTTCCATACATAAATTAAAAGTGTTTTGATGATTAATGGCGATAAACAAAACAAAACATCGAAGAAGTGAAGCAAGCATCACAGGAAAACGAAGTGCAAAATGCTGGAGAAAACCAAAGCTAACGTACGTAACAATACAATGTTAGCGTACGTAATATGATGAATCTTACGTACGTAATGGATGATAGATAACGTACGTAACTCAGTTCAAACAAATGAATGTTGGAGGAGTCAAAGTCATCCAACGGATATATGACGTCAGCAGTGACGTAATGTTAACGTACGTAACAAAGGAAATGGTAACGTACGTAACCCAAAATGTCGAAACCCCCTGGACTGTTTTGTGAAGAGGCTTACGTACGTAACCTATGTAGGTTAACGTACGTAATGATGCTTATGTACGTAATATGAATGTGATAGCGTACGTAATGCAGTGTGCAACAGCTAACGGCTAGTTTGAAGATGGAGCCTATAAATACCATGCTTATGGTATTGATCATACACAACAACACAAAGCAAACAACTCATTGATCAGAGATTCATATTGATATAATTGTTGTTGTAATATTGAGCTTATATTGTTAGTTTGAGTGTTTATACATTCAACATTACACACGAGAGGTAAAAGAAAAGATACGATTGGATTCGGTGTTATTAGGATCAAGGATCCGGCATTATTAGAATCGCAATCGCTATCTAAGTGAGGTTTATCTAGTACCCATAGAAAGCTAGAGAGGTTGATTCCTTGTCCTGCGAAAAGGAAAACGGTTTAACTTGGACCGACACAAAGACAAGTACGAGTGGTTTATCACAGACCAATAGAAGACGTGATTGTAACGGTTATACCTCGACCGATAGAAGAGAGGAGAATAGGTTTTTCTTTAGCCTATTGAAAAAGATACCGAGAGAGGACGTAGGCTCGTTTATAGCCGAACCTCTATAATTCCTTGTGTGCTCTTTATTTCCGCACTTTAAATTCGCTTCCGCACAAACGGCGCAAATATCCATCTTCGCACCCAACAATTGGTATCAGAGAGGCACTCTAATATGCGGCTTAACATCCGAGGAGAAAAGATCCAAAGATGGCGCTTCAATTCTCTCCAGTCGAAGGCCTTGCTCTCAACCGACCACCATTCTTTGATGGCTCAAATTATTTGACATGGAAGAAAAAGATGTCGATCTTTATTCTTGCCTACGATATAGAGATTTGGAAGATTATTTGCCTTGGCCCAAAAATTCCTCTCAAATCCGACGGTACGCTCAAATCTTTCGAAGAATACGATGATGTCGATTGGAAAAATGACCATCTAAATTGTAAGGCTACTCAACTCTTATTTTGTGCCTTAAATCCGGAAGAGGTCAATCGAATCTCATTGTGTGAGAGTGCGAAAGAAATATGGAAAATTCTAGAAATCACACAGGAAGGGACGACTCAAGTCAAGGAGACGAAAATCAATATGCTTCTCCATGACTACGAGTTATTCATGATGAAAGGTGACGAGTCCATCACCAATATGCTCGACCGATTCTTTGTCATCACAAATGGACTTGCGTCATTCGGAAAACCATTATCTAGTAGTGAAAAAGTTAAGAAAATTTTATGATCACTACCTAGCGAATGGGACAACACCGTGACCGTGATTATGGAATCTAAAGATCTCAACACGCTTGATTTTAGTGCCCTTGTTGGTTCACTAATCAATTATGAGATTGTATTAAAATGACGAAGTGTCAAGCCGAAGCCAAAGGAACGATCGTTAGCCATGAAGGCTAAGATATCGAGGAAGAAAGAAGAAATCCCGGTGGAGGAAAGCGACGAAGAAGCGGCATATTATGCCAAGAATATTAATAAATTCCAAACTTTATTAAACCGGAGGAAGAAGGATATCTCGAGCGAATCTAAGAAGTTCGACAATTCTTGTCGACTATGTGGAAAACCAGGCCACTTCGCTAAGCATTGCCGTGCTAAACCCAAAAAGGAGGTCCTCGTGGCAACATGGAGCGATGAAGACGAAGACGACAATTTTATTGAACAAAATAATCTTGCTCTCATCGCCCGGAGTTCGTTCGACGATAGCGACGTCGAAAGGCAAGTAAGTACATCCTCCCGTGATGAACTTTTTGAAGCATTTGAATTATTGCACACGGATTTTCAAAATGCATTATCGGAAATCAAATCCCTTAAGTCTAAAATTAAATCTTTGGAAATTGAAAATTCCAAAATTATCGAAAAGGGAAAATTTGTTGAAATCGATCATTCAAAGTGCATTGAAAATGAAAATATTTTGAAGAATGATCTCGCTAAAATCCAAACCGAGCTTCAATCTTTGACAAAGAAATTCTCGCGCGGAAACGAGAAATTTGAACAAATGCTTGGTGTTCGAAAATTTACTTTGAATAAAGAGGGGTTAGGGTTCAAAACTCGTTTGAAAAACGAATCCGTTAATTTCAATACACCCCATTGCGAAAAGTGTTTAAAAATCGGGCATCATATTTCAAGTTGCAAAAGCCCGAAACGGACGATAAAAATTAAGAAAATTTGGGTTCCTAAAGGAACAATCGTTTCAAATATCGTCTACGTTTCTAAAAAAAAACCAACTATAGGTTGGATCCCCAAACATTGATTTTTGGTATTTTACTCAGGGGGAGTAATTTTTTTTAAGAACCGGATAATATTTTCAGGGGGAGTTAATACACGTATATTTATTTTTGCACATTTCATTATTTCTTGAATTTTTTATTGGTATTTTATTGCATTTTTTGATGAATACAAAAAGGGGGAGAGATAGAGAATGGAGAAATAAGTCGAAAATGTGATTAACTGTGAAAGGGGGAGAAAAATCGAAGAAAATCGATAGCATACAAAAAGAATTGAAAAAATGAAGGAGTTGAACAAAAATAAGGAGAAGTCAAAAATGAAGGAAAAGAAAAATGAGGAGACGTCGAAAAGACGATGAAAAATTGAAAATGAGAAAATAAAAGGAGAAAAGAAAGAAGGAGTCGAAAAATAAATGGTAGAAGAACTAACGAAACGGACAAAGTCGAAAACTTTGGTATGTACACATATACATATATTTATATTTTTGCAGATAAATCCCATTAACGAAGTTTTGTTTTGTAATCATCAAAAAGGGGGAGATTGTTGGAACATTTTGTTCCATACATAAATTAAAAGTGTTTTGATGATTAATGGCGATAAACAAAACAAAACATCGAAGAAGCGAAGCAAGCATCGCAGGAAAACGAAGTACAAAATGCTGGAGAAAACCAAAGCTAACGTACGTAACAACACAACGTTAGCGTATGT
The DNA here is from genome assembly GCA_033398695.1 of Orobanche coerulescens. Taxonomy (NCBI): domain Eukaryota; kingdom Viridiplantae; phylum Streptophyta; class Magnoliopsida; order Lamiales; family Orobanchaceae; genus Orobanche; species Orobanche coerulescens. The sequence goes on along the minus strand of CM065816.1, from coordinate 49,546,137 downwards.
AATATGATGAATCTTACGTACGTAATGGATGAGAGATAACGTACGTAACTCAGCTCAAACAAATGAACGTTGGAGGAGTCAAAGTCAGAAAAGCATCCAACTGATATATGACGTCAGCAGTGACGTAATGTTAACGTACGTAACAAAGGAAATGATAATGTACGTAACCCAAAATATCGAAATCCCCTGGACTGTTTTTTGAAGAGGCTTACGTACGTAACCTATGTAGGTTAAGATACGTAACGATGCTTATGTACGTAATATGAATGTGATAGCGTACGTAATGCAGTGTGCAGCAGCTAACGGCTAGTTTGAAGATGGAGCCTATAAATACCATGCTTATGGTATTGATCATACACAACAACACAAAGCAAACAACTCATTGATCAGAGATTCATATTGATATACTTGTTGTTGTAATATTGAGCTTATATTGTTAGTTTGAGTGTTTATACATTCAACATTACACACGAGAGGTAAAAGAAAAGATACGATTGGATTCGGTGTTATTAGGATCAAGGATCCGGCATTATTAGAATCGCAATCGCTATCTAAGTGAGTTTTATCTAGTACCCATAGAAAGCTAGAGAGGTTGATTCCTTGTCCTACGAAAAGGAAAACGGTTTAACTTGGACCGACACAAAGACAAGTACGAGTGGTTTATCACGGACCAATAGAAGATGTGATCGTAACGGTTATACCTCGACCGATAGAAGAGAGGAGAAGAGGTTTTTCTTTAGCCTATTGAAAAAGATACCGAGAGAGGACGTAGGCTCGTTTATAGCCGAACCTCTATAATTCCTTGTGTGCTCTTTATTTCCGCACTTTAAATTCTCTTCGGCACAAACGGCGCAAATATCCGTCCCCACACCCAACAAGTTCAGTTCAGTTCCATTCAATACGGTTAAGTTCAGTTCAGTTGAGGTTCATTAAGATCAGATCAGTTCAGGTCCATTCAGTTCAGTTCAGTTTATTATTATTATTATGATTATTATCATTATTATTAATTATTATTATTGTTGCCGTTGTTGATTACTATTGTTATTACTAATAATATTTACTATTATTAATAATAATATTTATTGTTGTTGTTGATTATTATTATTATTACTGATCATTATTATCATTATTATTATTATTATTATTATTATTATTTGTGACATTTGATATTTTTGTGATATTTGTGACATTTGGGATATATTTATTAGTATTATTATTTTTGTTATTATGACTGTAATTAATTATATTATTATTACATTAGATTTATTATTATTTTTTCCTATTTCCTATTATTTTATTATTTTTCTTATTATTTTATTATTTTTCTTATTTTTAATATTTATATTATTATTATTATTATTTACTCTTAATATATATTTCAATTCAATTCTGTTCAGTTCAGTTCAGTTCAGTTCAGGTCAGTTCATATTCGTTCAGTCCAAAATAACAGAGCCTAACTAATCACCATTAATTTTTTCACACTCACCACATGACTCAAAAATTGCTCAATCTTTATACAAGATTCATCAATGGCCACTTTCCAACAGATCAAAATTCAGTAAATATCCAAATCTCAGTTGATATTGATTAAATATTAGGAATAAGTCAATAGATAAGAATGATTTAATAAAGTAAAAATCCACAAAATTTGCTATATCTAGATTTGTATTTATCTTGTAAATCCTGTTAATGAGGATAACCATGTAAATACTCAATTATTCAATACACAAGCTTACAAGATACATGGTATCATGAGGAGTTTTATTCTTGTGACCCAGTAAAACCCTAAATTTTCTATTCCCTTTTATCCGCCGCCTGCACCGTGTCTCTCGCCCCTGAGTCCTCTGCCAATGGGGTTGTCTGTAAAGTTTTAATCAAATTTAATTTGGCAGAAACATAAAAAAATTAGTTCAAAATATTGCATACACATCTAATAGGCGAATCTAATCTAGTTTAAACAAAGTAAAAGAATTGTACCTTTGATGTGTGTAGTTAAACTTGCTCTTGATCTTGTGAAATAAGCTTGAGGACTCCAAAGTGTCGCCTCTCTGTCAATATCCACACAGCAGATCTTGAATCCCCTGAAGTTGTTAGTTTAGAATAAGGAGCAAGATAAAAAACCTCTCTCTCTCTCTCTCTCTCTCTCTCTCTCCCTCTCTCTCTCTCTCTCTCTCTCTCTCTCTCTCTCTCTCTCTCTCTCTCTCTCTCTCTCTCTCTCTCTCTCTCTCTCTCTCTCTCTCTCTCTCTCTCTCTCTCTCGTGTACAATTGATAAGGTGTGATGATTTTGTATTTTGCCTCTAATAACACACATGTAAATATATCCCCTTGAGTAGGTACTTATAGCAAATAAAAGATATAGTGAGAGAGTTGTTGTTGCCCAAAATATTATCCGAAGATGAATATTGCTGGAATGGTCGAGCAACAGCAAATTGCGAGAGCACGTCCGTGGGGGTATGAATAACACAAAATTTGCCGGGTTTGTTAGGCCCGGGCTTGAATGCTCTAGCGAGATGTTATTAATAAGAATACGTATGAGTACAAATATTAATGTAAGAATGCGATTACAATGAGTGTAAAAGATCCTAGTTATCTTGCTCTTGAGCGAAGCTCTGTGTGTTCTTGTTCTCGTTTCTGCCGACCGTCTGAGGATTAAGAGGTTCCGAGAGTGAGAGATGAATAGATGTCCGAAGTGTATAGCTTTGCCAAGAGTAAAAGCCAAGCCGTAAGAAAATCCAGAGAGATGTCTAAGTGTAGGCAGCCTTCTATTTATAGGGGCTGAGATGCCCTTTTTACTGACGGGCGATCACCTTCCTGATAATATAATAAGGGGCGATCGTCCTTAAGCACATGGGCTGTCTGCCTTGAAGTCTGTGGCTGCTGCTGGCAGCCAGCTATGCGGCCCAATGAGAAGCCAGCACGTGTCCTGAGTCACTGTCTCGGGCGGTTCCACTTGCACCTTTCGGCGGGTCTGTCGGTAGGTGAGTAGATGCTGACAGGCTGTGGTCAATGATCCATGTTCAGCAGCGCCTTTTCCGGATCTGCACGTGGGTCTTTGTACTGAACTTCGGCCTTTGCCGACTAGACAATCGTTGGCTTTGCGTGGCTCGAGGCGGTCGTCCTTGGCGGGTACCAGAGTCGATCGCTAGGTACCGAGAGACGATCGCCTTGGATGTCGATCGCTCGGCACCAGGTCTTGATCTGGGCCCTTCGGTCGGCCAATCTGCCTTGGTCTATTCGGCTATGGCTAGGTCGCCTGGCCTCCAAGGCGATCGCCTGTTGAGACGTATAAATCTCGACACAACAATTGCCCCCCAACTTGCTCCGATGTTGAAGACATGGGGTGAGGTGGTTCTTGCTGGCGATCGTTGAGGACAAGGACGGGCGATCCGTTGTGCGGACTTTAGTTTCGGACTTGGGCGATCTGTTCGATTGGCGAGCTATCTTCGGTTTTGTACCTGCAATAAACAATTTTGGCCGATCCCTCGTAGAAAGCTGATTGTTTCGTCGCTGAGGAATCGTGCACAGTCGCGGAGTTCGATGGACCGACTCCATGACCGTGTCTTATGCGCGAGAAACATTGTCTGTCTCGTGACTCATTTTATTGTGAGGGTCCTCTGTTAGGCTGCGCCTCGCCTCGTATTTAAACGAAGGGCGTGCGGTCTTGGTCTAGAGGAGTCCTTGCGCAGGGCGTCGTCGGATTAATCGACTCCACGTCCGCGGCTTGTTAGCTCTGCTTCCACCTCGGCCCGCCATGAAGATGGCGACCCTCGACGGTGTACGTTGAGACGGGGGTAGGGATGCGTCACATTATCCGGGCTCACCAAGTTAGATGACAAACCTTTGAGGGCAGGCGAGCGTGTCCACTGATCAGTTTTGGAGGGCCCTCAGACTACGCAGGCCTCGTATTTAAACGAAGGGCGGGCAATCGTGGCCCAAAGGGACCTTGCATGGCCGAAGCAGTCGGTTCCATCGACTACCAGGACCATGGCTGCACTCTTTTACCTCGGATCGTCATGTAGATGCCGACCTTCGACGGTGTATGTTGTGCGAGGGAGGCGATCTCATGCCTTAGTCCATCATGTTAGATGGTGAACTGTAGATGGCGAACGAGTCCTCCGGTTTTGATGATGTTGTTTGATAATGGCGATCGGGCTGGAAGACTGGTGATCATCGTTCGACTGCCGATCGCGTTACTCATAGGTTGAAAAGTAACCTTTGCCTGCCCAAGAAGTCTGCGGCCTTGGTGCGGAAGATTGCGTAGGTCGGGGGGAGGTCCTTCTTAAGATGCCTGAACATAGGCGGAAAGACCATCGAATCCCCCTAGGACCGAGTATAGGGCGATCTTGTCGCTTACGGGCTCGCCGTTGAGGATGATCTCATCTACCCGATTGATGTAGTCTGCATCAGACTCTTCTTCCCCTTGCCTGATTTGCATCACGCGATGGGGACCTTCCGGCCGAGCGACCTTGGCAGCGAAGTACACTGTGAAGTTGTTCGTCAGTTGATCAAAGGAATTGATGGATCACGGCAGTAATGAGATGTACCATCTATGGGCCACGTCGCCCAGCGTTAGCGGGAACATTCGGCATCTGGTCGCGTCTGATGCCCCGCACCCGGTCATGTAGATCCGAAACTTGCTCAGGTGAGTCTCGGGATCCGACCTCCCCTCGTACAGAGGTGTTTTGGGAGGAGCGATCCTATGCTGCACGGGGGCGAGCTCGATGTGGACCGCGAGTGGCTCGCTCGGCCCGACGATCTTTGCTATTGGCGCCTGCCCCAGTTTCTAGGAGCGCCTTCATGTCGTCGAGCTGGCGTTGCATCGTGGCCATCGCTGTAGCTTGGTCGCTCGTGGTTCGAATTTCGGAGCGGGAGCCGAGGTGATCGTGTACCGATCTCCTGACTCCGCGGTCGTCGATCTCGGTTCTTCGGTGAGAAGGAGCCAGATGGCTGGCCTGCCTTCTGGGAGTTGGGTGTGCTGAACTCCTGGTGACGGACTCGGGCTCCATCGTCTCGTGGCTGGGACCGGATTGCCCCGGTCACCATGATGGGTCGCTTCCTAGGCGGCTGAAGATGGAGGTGTCCCGCCTTGCGAGCGCCTCTTCTTTCGAATCGGGGCCTCCTCACGATCGCTCGACCAGTAGCCCCTTGAACTTCCGTTTGCTCACGCGGCGGATGGCCGAGGGGGTTATAGCGGACAGCGCGTCAAAATCTCTCCGTCGCTCCTGTAGGATGGCCATGGCCTCTTCGATTTGTTCTGTGGTTTGGAACTGATCGAGCGAGAGGCTTGGGCCGTCCCTCGGGGGCGAGATCGAGAGTCTCGGGTCGCCGCGGCTCCCCTCCGCCATAGGCTGGGGCTCGGATTGAATCGGAATGAGGCGTCCGGCGGATCGGCCAGCGGCTTTCTTCGATGTGGAGGCAGAAGTCATGATTCTGAAAGCTTTTCTCTGAAGAACAGTGAGTGTTTCTTCAGGTATGTGCCCCGGAGAACAGTGAGTGTTCTTCGATACGGTAGGAATAAAAATGAAGGTTAAGATGCCCTTCCTCTAGCGCCAATTGTTGTTGCCCAAAATATTATCTGAAGATGAATATTGCTGGAATGGTCGAGCAACAGCAAATTGCGAGAGCACGTCCGTGGGGGTATGAATAACACAAGATTTGCCGGGTTTGTTAGGCCCGAGCTTGAATGCTCTCGCGAGATGTTATTAATAAGAATACGTATGAGTATAAATATTAATGTAAGAATGCAATTACAATGTGTGTAAAAGATCCTAGTTATCTTGCTCTTGAGCGAAGCTCTGTGTGTTCTTGTTCTCGTTTCTGCCGACCGTCTTAGGATTAAGAGGTTCCGAGAATGAGAGATGAACAGATGTCCGAAGTGTATAGCTTTGCCAAGAGTAAAAGCCAAGCCGTAAGAAAAGCCAGAGAGATGTCTAAGTGTAGGCAGCCTTCTATTTATAGGGGCTGAGATGCCCTTTTTACTGACGGGCGATCGCCTTCCTGATAATATAATAAGGGGCGATCGTCCTTAAGCACATGGGTCCTCGCCTTGAAGTTCGCGATCGCTTGGCAGCTACCAGGCGGCCCAATGAGGAGCCAGCACGCGTCCTGAGTCGCTGTCCCGGGCGGTCCCACTTGCACCTTTCGGCGGGTCTGTCGGTAGGTGAGTAGATGCTGACAGGCTATGGTCAATGATCCATGTTCTGCGGCGCCTTTTCCGGATCTGCACGTGGGTCTCTGTCCTCAACTTCGGCCTTTGCCGACTAGACGATCGTTGGCTTTGCGTGGCTCGAGGCGGTCGTCCTTGGCGGGTACCAAAGTCGATCGCTAGGTATCGAGAGACGATCGCCTTGAATGTCGATCGCTCGGCACTGGGTCTTGATCTGGGCCCTTCGGTCGGCCAATCTGCCTTGGTCTATTCGGCTATGGCTAGGTCGCCTGGCCTCGGAGGTGATCGCCTGTTGAGACGTATAGATCTCGACACAACAAGAGTCTTTGTCCAATAAGGATAAAAACACAAAGTGATCACCCCCTTTTGAGTCGGGCAACACGCGGGCCCTCGGCCCGACACATGATGTGTTCAACCGGCCTAACAAAGCTCATCATGAACTCGAGTGGGCCACGATACATAATTGGCCTGATCGATGTGTCTGCATGTCCCATCCATCCCGTTTGGATTTCTAAACTCAATTTTATCCTTTTACACTTCTAGATTTTAAGTCTAATTGAATCTATCTACTTTTGGGTTTAATTTCCAACTAGACTCATCTGAAAGCGATTTCTAGCTAAAATATTCCAGTCACTAATTTTCAACTGAATAAAACTATAAACCATTATCTATATAATGCACATTTATTGCAGGAAATTATTCGGATAATCTCCCACTCATCCTTCATAACAAGTGTGCACCTGATGTTCTTTGCCAATTTTGCCTTTATTTGAACATAAGGTAAGATACTCCGTCATTTTATTTCGTTCAAATATGTTTTTCAAATATCCGAGTCATATTGTTCAATCTATTCGCTAAATTAATTTTTGCTAAACCGCAAGTGCACGGTGTAGCTATAGTATCATGGTGATCCAAGATCGTACTCCTCGAGGATTCAGATTTGGACTATTTGGGATTACTGCCGTTGTGATATTTTGAACTTTATTTAAACAATGATAAATTAGATTGAGTCTAATTATACCAGTAAAAATAGAAATAAATACAAATAAAATATTTCAAATAAAAACAAAGATGATGATAGAAAAGTTCAAGTAGGAGACATAGATTATATGGCATGCTTTCCTTCAATTAATGTTCATAGTTTTTGAATTGTATACTTAAACCCTATTTAATCTCAATACTCGTAAAATCATAAAAATATTTTAACCTTTCTTTTAGAATAAGTTAAAACATAAATTAAATTACCAAACTCAATCTTTTGAATCTAAGTATTGAAAATCAATCCTAATAAGAACCTAGCATTACACTTCCTCACAAACTTCCTATACTCTTCCAGTACGCATAAATATTGGCATTTTATTCATATATGAGTTAAAACAATAAATCCAAGAACAAGTAAAGAGAAGGAATAAATATATCAAATTCAATCCAAGAACAGTAATCAAAGTGCTAACAAACCATAGAATCTAAGGAAGTTTAGACGTGGCTATAAAATTACAATAAGATAAATTGAACATGCTCTACAATTAAAAGAAAAAGAAGAAAATTGGAGAAGATAAACATATTGTGGTCTTGGATCTTGAAGCTTGATCTTTGATCTCCTCCTTCTTGTGTTCTCTTGAGTCTCTTGATGATGAAAGTTGATTTTTTTCCTCCCAATTTCGTGAGTTCAACCCTAACTTAACTTTTTGGCCAAGACAATTTAAAATAAGAAAGCAATTTTTCTCCTAAAATTTAATTCAAAAATTAACCGTACACTTGCACATCTTGTATGGCTCGATACACAAGGAATTGGACATTGGACCATCGCATAAAAGTTATAAAACTTTCTCTTATTTTTCAGCTTGAATCATCCAAATTCAATTTTATATGAGATAGTTATGATCAAAATACAAAAACTGCGCGTAGTAGAAAATTATCCCAACAAGCGACATGGCGTGTCACAGGTAAATGACATTTAACACGGCCCGTATCACAAAAATAATTAGTTTTGAGCATCCGATACGGCCCGTGTTGCATGTAGGCGATATCCTACCCGACTGTGTCATATGTATGCATCCCAGAAGTTCATTTTTCCCATCTTTTTGACCCGTTCGAGCTCGCGATGCATTCCAACTCCATATTTGACATATTCTCACATGTTTCAAACACAACTAGAACAAAACATGTGACATCTTATAAAATAACAAATCCATAAACAAAGTGTCGAATTTACACACGAGTTGTTTCTAAATAAATAATAAGATGACCCCAATTAAAGAGTAAAAATTGTGTTTATCAATCTCCCAAACTTAACCAATTGTTCATCCTTGAACAATGAAAAGGAGAAACCAAAGAAATAAACATGAGCTAAGGTGTCTCAAAATTAGTAGTTGTATAAGGCCTAACAACATAAAAAAGATCAAGAGTAATTAATGATAAAAATCTTGAGCAATCCTAAAAATTTCACTTTCACTACTAACTTGATACTGCTGAGAATCAATGAGATTTCTACGAGAAAAGACATCTTGAAAATGATCAATAAAGATCAAAACCAGTTTTACCATAAGCTTGAAGATTGTTTCATTATCATATACAATCAACATATGTGAGCTAACTAAGACTACATAAACCTCATCGGATAAGTGTATCGCTTACTCTCAAGTACATATGGGATGTGTTTGCACTCAAACTCAGTCAATGATGTGAAAACTACCATAAGCTTGCAAATTGTCTCATATCTCTACCACTCATTGTAATGTGACTTTGTGAATCAAAAAGGTCTTTTTATTTAGTTGTAATGTACGCTCTTAGGTCGGTGTTTGGGATAAATTTCTCACTGCTTGTCGACATCCTAAATTCAGCATCCTGTTCGAAACGTCTTGATCCATGATAACTTGGTAACTGTTAACAGCATCCCTAATTTTCAGGAACCATGGATATATTGGAGACTCAATATTTTGCGAAGTCCTTGATGTGGTTATAAGACCCAGTCAATAGCAATATCCAGCTTCATCAACTAACAACCATGATCTCCATAATTGGCGATATTCCCTCCTAGTTTTTAGGATGTTGTTTATCTTTCTTTTCATCATTTAAGGGGTATAAAAGAGAGTATAGGTCACATTGACACACACGATACATTCACTATATCTTTGTAAACTCTCTCTTATGCTATCCGACTTGTACTCACTCCAAAATACATAATGTATTTTTTAGTTTTAGGTAGGTTACCTTAAACCTCCCGAGGTTTTATGCCGGTGAACTATTGTTCAAGGGCTTTCCTCATTACATTCTTGTATCATCTTGATATTAATTTTATTTCATTACTCCATTGTACCACTACATCATTCCACGTGGGTTATATTTACAATTTTTGTTGGTTCATCGAAAATTGTCCAAAACAATTTGGTACCATCTGTGGGAAGATTGCTTTTTTGGAAATCAAAAGTATTAAGATGATCAATCAATCCAGTGCCCAGAATGCTTCAGGAGTCTCTGTTGCAATGGCCCCCTTGAACAAGGATAAGGCACCAAGAACTTCTGAAGGTGATCGAACGAGTGCTTCTAAGACGACGAAATCCATCCCTCTTCTCTCAGCAAATCAGGACGTCGAAAATTTGATGTTGCCTGGAATCTCTATCAAGGTGGTGCAGAATTTAACCACCATGATGCAGAGCCTTCAAGATCAAATGAACGATCAGAAATTAAGGATGCGGAAATGGCAGGAGAAGAAGAAGATCTCCTTTTATAGGGAAGAGGGACGAAAACTAAGAAGAAAAGTGACGATCTAGAGCGTCCGATACCTTCTATGAAAGAACGGCCTAGATCCGACACCGCCTCATCCGACCTATAATAGGTTGACACCTGGGCCTAAGTGTGGGATGCCACGGTGGGGAGGCAAGATTAAGAAAAGGAAAAGGCGTTGATATAAATGCGCACAAATCTCGAGAATCCTCGTTACCTGGAAACTTGATTCCTAAGGATTACCGCATCGAGGTCGTCAATTTAAAATAACTCTTATTCTACTCGGTCTTACATCTAGACTAGAGAAGGGGGGACTGGTTGATAGGACGACAAATGTAGACCTCCTAACACCCGGTCTAAAGAAGCCCAATATAAACCGACGTACCGATCTCTGAGAAAAGGAGGAGAGACCTAGACGAATGGAGTCCGACCTAGGGTCTCGGGGAAGAGTGTCCCGACCTAAGGGGTCTCGACGACCTCTGAACTCAGTTAAGAGTGTCCCGGCCTAAGAGACCCCTTATAATATGAACCGACCTGCCTAACCATACCCGGGGTTGGAAATCGCTGAGCTCATGAAGGTTAAGCTCTCGAAAAGGTAGATGTTGACCTGCATGACAGAATCCCAGAAATTCAGGGGCTGGTAAACCAGAGTCCCCAAATCTCGGATATCCAGGGATGGGAAACCGCAGTCTAAATCCCTGAATATCTGGGATCTTCCGTAAAATCAGGATGAGATCTCAAGGACAGACAGCCCTCCCTTTTATAAATAGGGGAGAAGCCTTTCTTTCAAAGGCTAAGCATCATTTTGAGATTACAGAGAAATATTTCAGAGAGAGAGAGCAATACTTTACATCTTCGGGTTTTCTTAGATAAACTTCTGAGATTAACCCGGTTCTTGATGACCGATCAGCTCGGTTTCATCAATTATGATTTAATCCAAATCAAGGCACAATCCACAAACTATTATCTCAACAATGCATACTTATAATATAATTACTATATAAATTATAAATGAAATGAAAGCGAAACCATTCATTAACATTATGAACTGAGCAAGTATAAACTTTCCTCGATACCGATATGACAAAGCCATTACAATCCCTTTATAATATCCGCAAATTTGATTTCGGGTAATTTTCTTTTTTTTGGCGGAAGTTTGTTTTGACGACTCGCTTGGGACCGTTTCATCATTCTGAGAATGATTAATTCTGCAATTTTTGACATCCGAGTTTGTTTCGGTGCTGTTTTGCTGAGTTCCGTGCTTTTTAGCGACTTTTCCGCACTTGAGTTCGATTCTTGCGAATCTCGTTCGAAACTGCTGTTTCGAGTTTCCCGTAAGTCCGTTTAACTTTGTTAGACGTTTTGTGAATTTCGGTTTGGTTATTCGATCACGTATCGTGATTTTCGGGCGTTTTGAGCCATTTTGTAATTTACTGAAAGTTACGGGTATCCGTATCTGTAATTGTTGTTTCGACCCGTTTCTTGGTCGCGTATGATTAATTATGGTATTATGTTTTCATTTTGGGTCGTTGATGTTGTCCGCGAACTTTTCGTCGTGTTCGTTCCGTACGTTTTCGGAAATCGGGTCGTCGAGCCCTGGTGGTCGGGTACTGGCCGGACGGTTGCGGGACTGGCCGAATGATTGCGGGCACCAGCCGGACAGGTGCGGCAGGAACTGGCGTAGCGCACGCTACGGCCGGAAGGCTGCGCACGCTAACCGGCAGGTGTAGCGCACGCTATCGGCTGGCCTAACGCACGCTATCGGGTCTGGGCAGTGGGGTTCTGAGGTTCTGGACTCGATCAGGATCGGAAGGTAGCATACGCTACTATCGGTCGTAGCACACGCTAACCGGCAGGGGTAGCGTACGCTGTCGGCCGACTAGCGTACGTTACCTGGGCGAGCTTTTTAGTCCAGAGGTTACTGGACAGGTCGGCTAGCGCGCGCAGGCTTCCGGCCGTAGCGCACGCTAGCGGGAGTCGGGTCGGCAGGTTTGGTCGGCAGGTTTGGTCGGTGGTGTAACACCCCCAGGATATCCGAGGTATATTACAGCGCCGTGGATCCCTACATGGGACCCACCAGGCTGAACAAGCATCATACTCATCGACTCACAGAAACAACAGAAAAATACCTCGTCATAAAGACGCCCAACAAAATAATTCAGCCGGTTCAACCGGTCAAACATGACACCATAATCCATCACAACATAATAAACAACAATACAATCCCGACAAGTAAAAGTTCTTAAGTACTCGAGTACTTCTATTAGTTTAAAGACCACAAAGGTAAAAGATAGAAAGCAACAAAACACCACTCCTGCACAATCATCACGCACGGCCATCATCCGCATACTGGTCCAGCACCCGTTCGTCTCGATGAACCTGACCTGAAATTCATAAAACGAATTTCCCCAAAACGGGTCCCCAGAGGGGTTAGCAATCGCTAGTACAAGTAACCAAATGAACGACTTACATCTTACACATATAGTAATGCATGCAATTCAAGAAAACATAGTTCCAAATCACTCATTTCCGGAAATGCCATAATCAAATCACATTTGTAAAAATGCACCACAATTAACCGTGGATCCACCCCTCCGTGGACCCCTACCGAGACCCCGTCGGATCTAACCCATAGTGGTTAAAAGCAAGCTCGCGGATCCACCCCTCCGTGGACCCCTACCGAGACCCCATCGGGTCTAACTCATAGTGAGCATACACACACACACAATTCTCATGCAATACTAATACATTAAGATTGTAAGTTCATAAGGGTACTTGCCTCGGTTAATAGACGGTGATACGAACGGAAAGGAAGAATCGAACACGACCGCGAGGAACCGGCGGAAATGAACCTAACGATTCGAATAACACAATCACAACCAACTCTAGACGATTACGGAAATGGAACACCCGGAAACCCGCCTACGATTCATGTATATTCGTACCAAAAATAACAACGAGGGCGGACCACAACCAAACCCTCTCGATTCCGTAAAAATCGACAAAATATCCATGAATCCGTAGGAAAACTAAAGATACTAATAATATTAATCGTATACATCATGAATCCACCAACAAAACGGAACGAATCGGAAGAAAATCCCAAAACCCCCCAAATTAATCGAAAATAGGGTTCTAGAAATATTACCTTTGGAGATTCAAGTACTAAGATCCGTAGAACACGCGTTAGATTGATTATCCGGGCCTCACAACCGAAGAAAAATGATGAAAATCGACCCCCGAATGAAGAATGCTTGAGAAGTTCTCCCCCCTTAGACCTCTCTCTCTCTCTCGCAGGTGAATAATGGAGGAAAATGGCCGATCTCGTCTAATAAGGGCGAGATTGCACAGTTGACCGCTTTGTGTGCCGCGGCACAGCCGACGTGTGCCGCGGCACAGGCCAAAAATTACTCCCAGGTTTCGGCAGTGTGCCGCGGCACAGCCTGCGTGTGCCGCGGCACCGTGCATACCGGGTTTTGGTCGCAGATGTCACACGGTGTGCCGCAAAGATCGACGGGTGTGCCGCAGACTCGGCACTGTGCCGCGGCACCGGATGGGTGTGCCGCGGCACACAGTACAGTTTGCTCGACCAACAATTGGAGAAATTTGTGTGCCGCGGCGCACACACCTTGTGCCGCGACCCACACCCCTTTTGGGTCCCAAAAAGATAAAAATGATCCGGAAAGAGAATAAAAACGATAGGAATCAATATTTGGGAACCAATAACACGAAATGGATCCACGGCAACCCCGAAACGGCGGTTTCGCACAACAATAACGAGTATACAGTTCAACAGTTGACAGGAAGGACACACTGAAAGGTACACGAGGGTCACTACGATCGAGGAATACACCAAAAATAAAAATACAAGGGAAAGAAAAATGCGGATATTACATTCTACCCCTCTAAAAATAAGTTTCGTCCCGAAACTTATGAAACAAACAACTCAGGGTACTTAACACGCATGCTATCCTCGGTTTTCCAAGTTGCCTCCTCGACACCATGTCTCGACCACTGCACTTTGACCAAAGGGATGGTCTTATGCCTCAGTCGCTTCTCACGATGCTCCAAAATCTTCAAAGGACGCTCCTCAAAAGTAATATCTTCAGCGATATCAATCTCGCCATAATCGATGACGTGACTAGGATCCGGGACATATTTCCTCAGCTGGGAAACATGAAAAATGCTATGAACATGACTCAAGGCCGGAGGTAACGCCAAACGGTATGCCAACCCACCGACTCGCTCGAGGATCTCAAAGGGGCCGATAAATCTCGGACTCAACTTCCCTTTCTTCCCGAAACGAAAAACTCCCTTCGTCGGCGACACCTTTAGCAAAACGTGGTCTCCCACCTCAAATTCCAAAGGTCGACGACGGACGTCGGCATACGACTTCTGTCGACTCTGGGCAGTCAACATCCGTTCCCGAATTAATTCTATCTTCCGCCTCGTCTCTAAAACGACATCCGGCTCGGTCCCGACCAAATCGGACGCCTCATTCCAACAAATCGGTGATCGACATCGCCGCCCATAAAGTGCCTCGTATGATGCCATCCGAATCGACGCGTGCCAACTATTGTTGTACGTGAATTCGATCAATGGCAAATGTTCCTCCCAGTCACTACTCCAATCGAGAGCACATGCACGCAACAAGTCCTCGAACGTCTGGATAGTGCGTTCCGACTGTCCATCTGACTGGGGATGAAAAGAGGTACTCAAACGCAGCCGGGTACCCAATGCCTTATGCACCGCCTGCCAGAAGTGCGATACAAAACGGCCATCACGATCCGAAACAATAGACTTCGGGGTACCGTGAAGTCTCACGATCTGCGCGATAAACACACGAGCTAACTTCTCCGGGCCCCAAGTGTCCTTGATGCCCAGAAAATGTGCCGAATTGGTCAGACGATCGACAATCACCCATACCATATTCATGCCCGACCTCGATCTCGGCAGACTCGTAATGAAATCCATCGATATATCTTCCCATTTCCATTCCGGAACGGGAAGTGACTGCAAAAGCCCAGTAGGTCGCCGATGCTCGATTTTGACTTGCCGGCAAGTCAAACACCTTGCCACAAACTCGCGACCTCCTCCTTCATGTCATTCCACCGTAAGTTCCTTCTCAAGTCCTTGTACATCTTACTCGAACCAGATGAACGGAATAAGGTGTAGCATGGGCCTCACGCAAAATACTGTCTCATCTCTCGAGTCGCTCGCACACAAAGCCGACCCCGAAACCTCAAAACACCATCTTCGTGAATCACAAATCCAGGAGACTTTCCTTTAAGAACGTTCTCTCGGATTTGAGTAATCATCGGGTCCTCTAACTGCTTCAGCTTAATCTCATCGATCAAAGACGACGAAATTTCCAAAGCACAAAATTGCCCGACCGTTCCCGGCAACAGAACCTCAACATCTAACTCGACCAAAGCTCGCCGAAGCTCGGACTGAGACGTAAGGATCTCAAGCGATCGCAATGCAATCGGTTTCCGACTCAAGGCGTCGGCTACGACGTTCGCCTTGCCCGGATGATAAAGGATTTCGAGGTCATAATTCTTAATCAGCTCTAACCACCTCCTCTGCCTCATATTCAACTCCCGCTGAGTAAATATGTATTTCAGACTTTTATGATCGGTAAAAATCTGACATGCAGAGCCGAAAAGATAGTGACGCCAAATCTTGAGCGCGAATACGACTGCCGCTAACTCCAAATCATGGGTAGGGTAGTTAAGCTCATACGGCCTTAACTGTCTCGACGCAAAGGCAGTGGTCTTGCCGTGCTGCATTAATACGCACCCAAGACCCTGACCCGAAGCATCTCTATAAACGGCGAATCCCTCGTTGCCACATGGCAACGCCAAAACCGGAGCTGAAGTCAAACGCTTCTTCAGTTCCTCGAAATCAATCGCCTTCGTCATTCCGCATTTAACTTCTCTGATTTCTGGAGCAATTGTGTAAGTGGTCGAGCCAGTTTCGAGAAACCCTCGATGAACCTACGGTAGTAGCTAGCCAAACCCAAGAAACTTCGGAGCTCTCTCACGTTTTTGGGCGGTGCCCAATCCAATACCGCCTCGATCTTCTGCGGATCTACACGAACCCCCTCGGCTGAAATCACGTGACCCAAAAACATCACTTCCTTCAGCCAGAACTCACATTTCGAGAACTTCGCATAGAGTTGCTCGGCCCTCAAAATGTCTAACACTATCCGCAAATGATGGGCATGCTCGTCCTCGTTCCTCGAATAAATAAGAATATCGTCAATGAAGACAACGACGCACTTATCCAAATACTCGATAAAGACTTTGTTCATCAACTGCATGAACACCGCCGGCGCATTAGTTAACCCGAATGGCATAACTACAAACTCATAATGTCCGTATATCGTCCGAAAAGCTGTCTTCGGCACATCGGACTCTCTCACCCGGAGCTGATAGTACCCCGATTTCAAATCAATCTTTGAGAATACCGCAGCTCCCTGTAACTGGTCGAACAAGTCATCAATTCTCGGCAAAGGATACTTGTTTTTGATGGTCACCTTGTTTAGTTCGCGATAGTCGATACACAAACGTAGTGAACCATCCTTCTTCCACACAAACAGGACCGGTGCGCCCCAAGGCGAGGCGCTCGGTCGAACATACCCCGACTCAAGAAGCTCACTCAACTGCTTCTTCAACTCGGACATCTCTGAAGGTGCCATGCGATAGGGCGCCTTCGAAATAGGAGCCGCACCCGGCTCTAACTCTATAGCGAACTCGACCTCACGATCCGGTGGCAATCCCGGTAACTCGTCAGGAAAAACATCAGAAAACTCATTAACGATTGGAATCGACGAAAGCTCGACTCCACCACTCTCCGCCTTCAGGCGTAGCACCAATAGCCGGTACACCCCTTTCGCAGGAGTCTCATCGCCTTCAAGGCGTTAATAATGAATTTCTGGTTCCCCCTCTTTCGCCCGGCGAAAGAGTGCTCGGTGCCATCATCGGCTAACATGGTGATGATTCTCGTGCGGTAGTTCATGATTGCACCATGCCGCTCGAGCCAATCATTCCCGAGAATTAAGTCCTCACCCTCAATGCCCACAACAATAAGATTAGAGGGCCAAGCCCTCTCACAAATAAATACAGAACAATCTCGAACCTCCTGATCACCAACGATCCTATCACCGCTAGGAAGCTTAACGATGAAGGGCTCACAAGGCGTCAAACGGTCGAGACTCAAACGGCGCACACAATCCAAAGATATGAACGAATGCGTAGCAGCAGAATCGAAAAGCACACTGACAGGATGAGAAAGAATATGAACGGTACCTGTCGCTACGGTAGCTGCTGGATCATCGGCTCTCCGCATCTCATAGACACGCGGGTGGCTGAGCCGACGCTGGAAGCTCCCCCCTTGGAGGGCTGACCCCGACCTCTCCCCCGACTAGCACTCGGCGGAGATTGAGGAGCAAGCGATCCCTGATTCACACTTGGTTCCCTAAGCGCTGGAATGGAAACCCGGGCACCAAAGATTTTCTCCCTCTCACAGAAGCACTGTGACCGTGACGCAGCCACACCGATTACATGTCGGAAAGGACTCGGACAATTACGACCGATGTGGCACGGCCGCCACGCTGAAACACTTCACCTCTCGAGAAGGGGCACCGGGCCGCCTGCTGGGAAACCCAAGAGATCGAGGGGCCACCACCGGCGGAAAAGTTAGCAGACCGAATTTCGCCGACCCCACCTTTGTGGCTGAAAAATTTCCGCGGACTTACGCTTCTTGCTATCGCGGGCCGCCTCACTCGCCGTCACGGACATATCATAAGCAAGGGCCCTACTCGTAATCCTTCAAGGTAGTACAGACGAGCCCCGACATATAGTCCCGAATCGACAATTTCATCCGTCTGGAAAAATGGAAAATTTTGTCGCTCTCCTCGACAACTTGGGTCTTCACATAACCCAACTCCTTGTTAAAGTCGGCAATAGCCCGAGATACGGGATATCCCGTGGTTGACCATCATAGAAAGCATGTACTCGAGCTCGCCCGACGGCCACGGCAATATTCGATCTCCATCGGGCTTCTTGGAATTCGGTCCACGAAGCAACATGGTCCTTGGGCCCAACGGCCTCCCACCAATCCGTAGCATCCCCGGTGAGGAAGTATCGGGCAATAGGGACCTTACGGTCCTCGGGACAGTTGGTGGCAGTGAAGACTTTAGATATCTCCTTGATCCACCCCTCCCAGCCGATCGGGTCTGAAGCTCCCGAAAACTGAGGAGGATGCATCTTGATGACATCCTGAAGCCAACGGTCCGCTCCGCCCCGATTAGCATGGGCCGGATCCGGGTTCTGAACCGCCTGAGCTATCGACGCCATTTGATTCACCATTTGCTGCATAACAGCCGCAATACCAAGGTCGGCGCGCTCCTGAGAGGAAGCATGACTGTGACGGTCGCCGGTACTGCCGGCTCACGAAGACTGTGACGTGGCCGCCCCACCGGCTGCCCCACGTCCCCGGCCGCGTCCACGACCACGACCGCGACCACGACCACGACCTTTTCCAGCATCCATACTGGAGTTAAATAAGTAGCAAAAGCCATACGATGGTAAGTACAAGAAAAGAACGATCGCAAATCGAGAACTAGGGGTACGATACAAGAGTATAAGAAACAGAGGAAAGAAAACTTACGGGCACTGGTAGTACCGGAATCATGGCAGCGTGATGATGATGTGCAAAACAAAATACAACAAGACCCAATAAACCGACAAGCCTATGTATCCATAAACCTAGTGCTCCGATACCATTTTCTGTAACACCCCCAGGATATCTGAGGTATATTACAGCGCCGTGGATCCCTACATGGGACCCACCAGGCTGAACAAGCATCATACTCATCGACTCACAGAAACAACAGAAAAATACCTCGTCATAAAGACGCCCAACAAAATAATTCATCCGGTTCAACCGGTCAAACATGACACCATAATCCATCACAACATAATAAACAACAATACAATCCCGACAAGTAAAAGTTCTTAAGTACTCGAGTACTTCTATTAGTTTAAAGACCACAAAGGTAAAAGATAGAAAGCAACAAGACAGCACTCGTGCACAATCATCACGCACGGCCATCATCCGCATACTGGTCCAGCACCCGTTCGTCTCGATGAACCTGACCTGAAATTCATAAAACGAATTTCCCCAAAACGGGTCCCTAGAGGGGTTAGCAATTACGCTAGTACAAGTAACCAAATGAACGACTTACATCTTACACATAAAGTAATGCATGCAATTCAAGAAAACATAGTTCCAAATCACTCATTTCCGGAAATGCCATAATCAAATCACATTTGTAAAAATGCAACACAATTAACCGTGGATCCACCTCTCCGTGGACCCCTACCGAGACCCCGTCGGATCTAACCCATAGTGGTTAAAAGCAAGCTCGCGGATCCACCCCTCCGTGGACCCCTACCGAGACCCCGTCGGGTCTAACCCATAGTGAGCATACACACACACATAATTCTCATGCAATACTAATACATTAAGATTGTAAGTTCATAAGGGTACTTGCCTCGGTTAATAGACAGTGATACGAACGGAAAGGAAGAATCGAACACGACCGCGAGGAACCGGCGTAAATGAACCTAACGATTCGAATAACACAATCACGACCAACTCTAGACGATTACGGAAATGGAATACACCCGGAAACCCACCTACGATTCATGTATATTCGTACCAAAAATAACAACGAGGGCGGACCACAACCAAACCCTCACGATTCCGTAAAAATCCACAAAATATCCATGAATCCGTAGGAAAACTAAAGATACTAACAATATTAATCGTATACATCATGAATCCACCAACAAAACGGACCGAATCGGAAGAAAATCCCAAAACCCCCAAATTAATCGAAAATAGGGTTCTAGAAATATTACCTTTGGAGATTCAAGTACTAAGATCCGTAGAACACGCGTTAGATTGATTATCCGGGCCTCACAACCGAAGAAAAATGATGAAAATCGACCCCCGAATGAAGAATGCTTGAGAAGTTCTCCCCCCTTAGACCTCTCTCTCTCTCTCGCAGGTGAATAATGGAGGAAAATGGCCGATCTCGTCTAGTAAGGGCGAGATTGCACAGTTGACCGCTTTGTGTGTCGCGGCACAGCCGACGTGTGCCGCGACACAGGCCAAAAATTACTCCCGTGTTTTGGCGGTGTGCAGGCACGGCTGCGTGTGCAGACTTGATACCGGGTTTTGGTCGCAGATGTCACACGGTGTGCCGCGGCCGGACGGGTGTGCCGACACCGACTCGGCAGCGTGCCGCGGCACGGATGGGTGTGCCGCGGCACAATCTGATTTGCTCGACCAACAATTGGAGAAATTTGTGTGCCGCGGCGCACACACCTTATGCCGCGGCCCACACCCCTTTTGGGTCCCAAAAAGATAAAAATGATCCGGAAAGAGAATAAAAACGATAGGAATCAATATTTAGGAACTAATAACACGAAATGGATCCACGACAACCCCGAAACGGCGGTTTCGCACAACAATAACGAGTATACAGTTCAACAGTTGACAGGAAGGACACACTGAAAGGTACACGAGGGTCACTACGATCGAGGAATACACCAAAAATAAAAATACAAGGGAAAGAAAAATGCGGATATTACAGGTGGTGCCGGGTCGTGCGGGCCCTGACCGAGGGTACTCGGCCGATACCGGCCGATAGCGCACGCTAGTCCGGGAAGGCTAGCGCACGCTAGTTCCGGCCCAGTAATAATGTGACAGAGCAGTCACATTTTCATTCATTTCTCACTTCCTTCCTCTTCTATCCGAGGCTGGCGATTTGAGGGTGGCGAAGCCATGTTGTTTGTCAACAAATCCACGAAGTTCTTGAGTTCATAACATCAACCAATCATCCGTTATCATCTTTTGATCCAGCGAATCAAGGTAATCTTCCTTAGAACCCTAATTTCGGGAATTTGGGGGTTTTTGCATTTTTGTCTGATTCGTTCCGTGTTGTTGATTAATTCATGATGGGTATGATTAATCTTGGTAGTATTCTTGTGTTTAACATCATTTAATCCATTATTCTTGATTTCCTTCGAATCGACTTTTTGGGGGATTTGTTCTTGATCTCGTTTTCCATCCGTTTTTGTTGGATAAATTGTGGTTAAATGATGTTGTTAAACATATTCTATGGATTGTATATCCATATTTCGACTTGGATTTCCGTTTTCGTGTTTTGTCGGGACGAATCGTGTTCTTGGCCGTTTTGGGGGAAACCCTTGAACTTTCGTCGTTTGTTCCTTGAATTCAGCGGCTTTGAGTCGTACTTTGGAATTCATTTTCGTTGTTATTGTTGTCCTTCCTAGTTTATTGTTGCGGGTTGTCATTCGGTGGAGTCGGCAAGTTCGTAGTCAGTTCGTGCCAACCAACTTCGGTCGATTCTCCACGTTGTGGTTTCGAGGCAAGTATTTTACTATACGAATTGTGTCTTGTGAATAGGGACGTCGTGTTATGGTCGTGAATATGTTTCGTATGAATTGATTTTCTTGAATGATTGATGGTAGCGATAATACCATCACCTAGTTAACATCGTGGAATTGTGTTGGATGTACAAATCATCTAAGTTGTGCCGGGTGTGATTGTTCATTGTTGAGTTATTGTGATGATTATGATATTTGTGTTGTTTTGATTTACATACTTAATTATGCATTTCGGTGTAATATGGAATGGCTTGACATTTGATGATTATGAATTATGTCGTGTCGAGGTGTGTGTGTGTTTCAGGTAGGGTCTGACGAGGCCTCTGGAGTTCGGTACATGATGTGTACGAACAAGGTGTGTGATCCAGGTAGGGTCTGACGAGGCCTCTGGGGTTCGGTACATGATGTGTACGAACGATGTATGTGGTCGCGTAAGGTCCGTCGAGGCCTCCGGAGTTCGGTACATGATGTGTACGAACAGAGTGTGTGGTCCGGGTAAGGTCCGTCGAGGCCTCCG
The DNA here is from genome assembly GCA_033398695.1 of Orobanche coerulescens. NCBI lineage: Eukaryota > Viridiplantae > Streptophyta > Magnoliopsida > Lamiales > Orobanchaceae > Orobanche > Orobanche coerulescens. The sequence continues at coordinate 49,524,244 of CM065816.1, read as the reverse complement.
GAGTTCGGTACATGATGTGTACGAACAGAGTGTGTGGTCCGGGTAAGGTCCGTCGAGGCCTCCGGAGTTCGGTACATGATGTGTATGAACAACGGTCGTATAGCATTGATTGTTTGGATAACATTATAAATACGGGTCTCGGACCCATAATGATATCTCATCTATTGTGTTTTGAAAAGAGAATTGGGCTAAGGCCCTAATGTTTTCGAAAAGGCTTTGTAAATTAGGACTCGAGGTCCAAAAGAATTTCTGCTTTAAAAATCCCCGAGATGATGTGTTCCTTTTCAAATATCTCTTGCTTGAGTTCAAAATCAATAAAACTTCTCGGGAACATTTGATAATTGATTTCCATATTAAATTCGTAGTTGCTATTTACTTGTTGCATTTCGTATCGTTTTATACTTGCACTAGTAAAACAGTGGAGTTTTACTAACCCCCGAGTAATCGGGGGGTGGATGTCCTGCTCGCGTCCCGTACATGCAGGTTTAGGGGAGCAGTCACAGGATTGGCACAAGGGGATGACGAGCTGCGATACTAATCAAGAGTCGAGAGTTGGTAGAGTTTGGTTGTATTAATAGAGTTGATTCAGTCTTCCGCTGTATTGTGTTTCGACCCCTGTGTGGGTAATGTTGTTAGTCATATCAGATGATAGAGTTGTGTGACCTCATCGGTCTGTGTGTTTATGTGTAAGTGACCTTAACAGTCTGTATTATTATATTGCTTGGCCCTGGCCGGGCAAGCATTTGGTTGTTTATGGGTGTTTAGCCTGATAGATTCTTCTGGAAAGGGTCTACGGCGTGTAATATTCCCATATGGTTTTGGGGGTGTTACATTTATGGTATCAAAGCTTAGGTTGCGGAAACCTAGGCTGTCGGGCCGAGTCAAGTCGTGATTTGTCGAGTAATGTGTTGTCTTATCGTTCGAGTCGTTAGGTGACAAGTTGAGTTGTGCGTAGTCACAACGTGTCGGTTATGTTGTCGGACGAGATTAGTATCGTGGGCGACCGTCACCTCCGTGCGAACTATGGATGTAAGTCTCCTCTTTTATGCGTAATACCTGTGTATCTCGATTTTATCTTAGTGATTTAATTGCGGTGCATAATTTTATTTACCTAGTATTGTGTAATATAGTTGTGTTTAATATTCGTGGCACATAGTATGTGTATAGAACTGGACACGTTATTGTTTTATCTTTGAACCACCGGGTGGGGTGGTATGTTGTGAAAGTTGTAAACCTTGATGGGTTTCGAAAAGGTACCGACGGTAGAGTTTGTGAGAAACTCCGATGAATGATTTTGCTGTGTGCTTAAACTTGATACCACGAGATGCATTTGATCAATTGGCGACCTGGTTGCCATTTGAGTATGTGGTTTTAAATTCATCGCTTTTGGAATGTTGTAATTTTTGTCCGCTATGGGTAAGTTTGAGAATGTTTTCTGGAGGACTTTACAGTTTGAGAATTTTTGTAAAAATCGATTTTTGGAAAATATGTTGGTGGTGCGGTCAAACCACGGTCTATGTGGAATTTTTTTAAAAATTTGTTAAATTTTGACAAATGGGCCGTGTATTTTCAAATGACACAATCAGACGGTATTTGAAAAATGTGTTTTGAAGTACTTCACATTGTAAAATATTACCGCTGCTTTGGTTATGAACTAAAGGATTTTGGAAAAATTTTATTTTGCAGAACGATTTTTGGTTTTCGGAATTTTGAACTTCATATGTCCACGTGTTGGGGCTAAGTGGTTGTGATAAGTTTGTGGTGTTGTTGTGCTCGCCGGAGAATGTTTCAGTGTTTTTTAAATGTTGAGATACATGGTTTTGATTGAACGACCGAGGTATTAAAAGTGTTTTCAAAAATTTCATTTCACCAAATTTTTCAAACTTAAGAATTTTAAAATTTTATCATTTGAATAATACCCCGGAAATATTTATTTCGTTGCTAGTGTGTGGTCCCTACGATATGTGTGTGGTTTTGACCGTGTTTGATTTGATAAAATCCAAACATCTCTGTTAATGTGACTGTGTGAATTATTTTTGAATGAAGTTCTAAAATTACAGTGTTAGTTCGTGCACGTGTGTAATGACTTGGGGTTGATGTTATATCGTGCTGCTATTTATCGTCCTATGTTGACGTTGTGATGTTTATTTGGTTGTGTTATTCTGATTGATCGTCCGTTCAGTATGCCGAGAGGTCGAGGCCGAGGACGTGGTCGTAGGGTTGACATTGGCGCCGCCACGATCATTCGTCAGGTGGCTAACCAGTTGGCGCATGTGAATCAGACCGTACACCGTGACGGGATTCCAGATGAGGATAACAGAGCTAGTAAGTGGTTACGAGTTGTGATGAGAATGCACCCACCCCGTTTCGTAGGTTCTTCGGATTCGTTAGGCTGGGAGGACTGGCTCTTCCAGTTGGACAGGACATTTGATGCTGTAGCTTGCCCCGATGAGAGAAGAGTACCCATCGCCCAATACCTGCTTGACAGGGAAGCGGCACACTAGTGGGAGGTCGTAGCGCCTAGTGATCGTACAGCTACTTAGGCCTAATTCAAGACTGCAATGGAGGCCGAGTATTGTCCGCCGCCTGTTAAGGAACGTAGAATTGTTGAGTTCTTCTGAGCTACATGTAACACCCCAATTCACAAATGGGACATTACACGCCGTAGAACCCTCTTGAGGTCTACCAGGCTAACACATGACACATAACCACAATGAAAACCCCAAAAGATGCACTCAAAAGTAAATAGGGCCGTGGCCTCGGCCAAATCATTTCAACGGAGTACATAAAACATAATGTAAATATCAATTCGATGCCCACGCAGGGGACTTAAACCAAGTTCAAGAATAAACAGTTTAGTTCCAATACTCGACATATGCAATAACCAAACATAGAAATAAACAAAACAGACTCGAGCCACTATCATCAAGCCATCCCGTCCTTCGCGTGCGTGCCCCGTGCCTGCTCCTCAGCTCTCCCTGCACTAAATGCATAAGACGCATTTCCCCCATTTAAGGGGTTAGCATTCGAATAGCTAGTGAAAGTACACAATTACACCACATTATATACAAAAATACGGTTTTACACAATCATCTCAAACATAAGTCATTTGCCACATATATATTCCGGAATGCTACATTGGCAATCTCATCAATTTCCAATCATCACCATATCACAAAATCACAACTGGTATCCCGTGGCCGTACCCCTTAGTATCGACCCCGGACATCCCGTCGAACACTCCGGGTGGGATACCACTTCGCGGCCGCACCCCTTAGTATCGACCCCGGACATCCCGCCGGACACTCCGGTGGAAGTTCAATCACACACGCACACAAGTTCCCTTCCGCGCCGTACTCTTAGTATCGACCCGACATCCCGCGGACACTCCGGTGGAAGGAACACATCTCACGCACCCAAAAATCACCATTCATCATTCATTTCGAAAATCACCATATACATAACGAAATGTAATGCATGTACTTGCCTTGAATGAAACGAAACGAAGGAACGACGACGGAATAGGTTTCGGTCCGAACAATCCTCCCAAATCCAATCCTAACACAATAACGGTATACACAAGTCTCAATAATGCGGAAAGGTAAGAATTAATCCTAATTCTACCCGTTGGGACAATTAAATCGGACACCAAGAGCGCGAAAGGAAATGAAATTGGTCAATGGTGTAACAACGGATTTCATCCCAATCAAAAACAAGAAAACCAAGGGTCACGAGTATACTATCAATTCTAACAACAACATCGGCTAATTCGGATTAAAACACAAGATCACCACCAAACCCTCCCCAAAATCGTACTAGGGTTAAAGGAATTCTTACCTCTTGAAGAATCAATCACTCAAATCCGAAAACCACGTGATAGATCCGCAATCCGAGCCACCCGATCGAAAAGAGAGGAAGAAATCTACACAAATAAGTGGTGTATGGAGGAACTCTCCCTCTCAAGACTCTCTCTCTCTCGCACGGTTGAAGAAGGGGGAGGAAATGGGCGATTCTCGCTGAATAAGAAGCAGATATAGCGCTGACCGCGCCGTGTGCCGCGGCTCATCTAAACTGTGCCGCGGCACAGAGCCAAAAATTGCCCCCAGTGGTCGGCTGACCGCTCGTTGTGCCGCGGCTCATCTGAAGTGTGCCGCGGCTCAGACTCGGCATGTGCCGCGATCGCTGATCGTGGCCGCGGCACGCGGCTGATCGATTTTGGCCGGCAAGTGTCACACGGGTGTGCCGCGGCCGGACAAGTGTGCCGCGGCATCGACTCATTGTGTGCCGCGGCGCACAATCCTTGTGCCGCGCACACGGCAGCTTTGTTTAGGCAACAATCGGGCGATGTGTGTGCCGCGGCTCACAATTCTTGTGCCGCGGCCCACACCCCCCCTCGGGTCTCAAAATGACGAAAAATGATCCGGAAGGAGAATAAAAGCAACAGGGATCGATATTTGGGCAACAATAACACGAAATGGAAGTACGGAACCCAAAACGATCTGAGGTACACAACCAAAGTCGAATAAGGGACAAATTCCCTAAACTTCTAGGAAATTACAAAAACGGCCCAAACAACCGAAAAGTCACGACACAACGTCGGATTAACAATCCGAAACTCGCAACATGCTCTACATAAGCATACGTACTCATGGAAGTAAGGAAGACGACGAAATCGAACGAATTTAACGAGAAACGAATACACATGCGACAGAATATAACACGAGATGAAATTACGTAAAAACATTATCAAGACCCGTTTAAACGGAAAAACTCCAAGAATAAAATAGGTTCAGAATTACAAAACAGTGCCAGGCGAGTTGTCCGAAACGAAAATGCACCAAAATAGAAATTACCCAGGATAGAAAATGCGGATATTACACTACATCCCGGGATGTGTCTATATCTCAAGCAATAGTCGATTACAATCGACAGCTGTGTTACGTTCGAGATCAAGTACGAAGTGAGACAGATAAGGTTCGTTACTTTGATATGCGTATGAAACCTCAGGTTCGGCAGTGTATGGCCCCTTTTAGGTGTACAACTCTGAAGGACTATCAAGATCGAGCCTTAGCATTTGAAATGGGTATAATGTCCACCGAGTCCGTATCAGTAGTGAAGAAGCAAAAGATCTCCGTTGACGCATCGGGAAGTAAGGGAATTGGGATTCCCACACCTCAACCTTCGTATCAGCCGAGTATGGGACCTTCTCGGTCAGCTAGAGAATCCAAAGGACCCAAGCCGGTGTCTTTGAGTTCTGGTAATGCTCCTAGGTGTTTCAACTGTAACGTTCTAGGCCATGAACGCGCGCATTGTAAGAAACCGCCCGTGACTTGTTATAATTGTGGACACGAGGGGCATCGAGTTCAGTACTGCGAGATTGTTGCCGAGATGATAAGGGACCGGAGTACCATTCCTACTTCCGGAGGGCACAGTGATGTCCAGTGATAGTGTTTTTGGTACTAGTTGCGCGGATTGTTTCTCGTGTAGAGAGGTATCTTGTGACGTTTTTACGTTTGGAACTTGTTAAATGATATTCTGTTTTGAATAAGTTCCTGTATAGTTGTTGAACATACAGAGGCGTGACAGCAGACCGCGGGGTCATGAACATGGTATTTTATTATGTGTCGTTATATTTTGTTTCGTATCATTGTGATAACCTTAAGTTAAGTTTCGAGACGAAACTTATTTTTTGTATGATAGAATGTAATATCCAGTATTCTCGTTTTCTGTTATCTTGAATTGTTTGTGTTTTGACGTCGCACATTTTCTTGTTGATGAGTAACAGAGTGATTTCTATCATGATACTCTATTTGTTTCTTTCACATAGCCGTTCTAGTCGGGTGCGGCTTGTTGTCGCGTGCGTTTCTTTGATTTAATGTGTGCATGTGATGTGACGTAAATTGCTCGTTATTGTTTCAAATCATAGGCAGTGGCGTTGTGTTGATCGTCGCGGAGCGTGTTTTCACGCCGTATCTTCCTTTGCGTTGCTGGTAACGTTTCGCCGTTGGGCATAGGTTACGCGTTTCTTGTGTATCTCGTTGAGTTTTTTTTCTGGCAGGATGCTGCTTCTCCATACTTATTTTAAGTTTCGGGACGAAACTTCTCTTAAGGAGGGTAATATGTAATATCCGCAAATTTGATTTCTGGTAATTTTATTTTTTTTGGCGGAAGTTCGTTTTGACGACTCGCTTGGTACCGTTTCGTCATTCTGAGAATGATTAATTCTGCACTTTTCGACATCCGAGTTTGTTTCGGTGCTGTTTTGCTGAGTTCCGTGCTTTTTAGCGACTTTTCCGCACTTGAGTTCGATTCTTGCGAATCTCGTTCGAATCTGTTGCTTCGAGTTTCCCGTAAGTCCGTTTAACTTTGTTAGACGTGTTGTGAATTTCGGTTTGGTTATTCGATCACGTATCGTGATTTTCGGGCGTTTTGGGCCATTTTGTAATTTACTGAAAGTTACGGGTATCCGTATCTGTAATTGTTGTCTCGACCCATTTCTTGGTCGCGTATGATTAATTATGGTATTATGTTTTCATTTCGGGTCGTTGATGTTGTCCGCGAACTTTTCGTCGTGTTCGTTCCGTACGTTTTCGGAAATCGGGTCGTCGAGCCCTGGTGGTCGCATCGCCGGACGGTTCTGGATCAGCCGGACGATTGCGGGCACCGGACGGACAGTGCGGCAGAACCGGCGTAGCGCACGCCACGGCCGGAAGGCTGCGCGCGCTAACCGGCAGTGTAGCGCACGCTATCGGCCGCCTAACACACGCCATCGGGTCCGGGAAGTGGGGTTACGAGGTTCTCGACTCGATCGGGATCGGCAGTAGCGTGCGCCATCTGTCGGTCGTAGCGCACGCTAACCGGGCAGGGTATCGCACGCCGCCGGCCGACTAGCGACGTTACTGGCGAGCTTTTAGTCCGGAGGTTATCGATGTGCCAGCTAGCGCGCAGGCTTCCGGCCGTAGCGCACGCTAGCGGGAGTCGGGTCGGCAGGTTTGGTCGGCAGGTTTGGTCGGTGGTGCCGGGTCATGCGGGCCCTGGCCGAGGGTACTCGGCCGATACCGGCCGATAGCGCACGCTAGTCCGGGAAGGCTAGCGCACGCTAGTTCCGGCCCAGTATAAATGTGACAGAGCAGTCACATTTTCATTCATTTCTCACTTCCTTTCTCTTCTATCCGCGGCTGGCGATTCGAGGGTGGCGAAGCCATGTTGTTTGTAAACAAATCCACGAAGTTCTTGAGTTCATAACATCAACCAATCATCCGTTATCATCTTTTGATCCAGCGAATCAAGGTAATCTTCCTTAGAACCCTAATTTTGGGAATTTGGGGTTTTTTGCATTTTTGTCCGATTCGTTCCGTGTTGTTGATTAATTCATGATGGGTATGATTAATCTTGGTAGTATTCTTGTGTTTAACATCATTTAATCCACTGTTCTTCGTCGAATCGAAGTATATTTCTTGATTTCCTTCGAATCGACTTTTTGGGGGATTTGTTCTTGATCTCGTTTTCCATCCGTTTTTGTTGGATAAATTGCGGTTAAATGATGTTGTTATTGTATATCCATATTTCGACTTGGATTTCCGTTTTCGTGTTTTGTCGGGACGAATCGTGTTCTTGGCCGTTTTGGGGGAAACCCTTGAACTTTCGTCGTTTGTTCCTTGAATTCAGCGGCTTTGAGTCGTACTTTGGAATTCATTTTCGTTGTTATTGTTGTCCTTCCTAGTTTATTGTTGCGGGTTGTCATTCGGTGGAGTCGGCAAGTTCGTAGTCAGTTCGTGCCAACCAACTTCGGTCGATTCTCCACGTCGTGGTTTCGAGGCAAGTATTTTACTATACGAATTGTGTCTTGTGAATAGGGACGTCGTGTTATGGTCGTGAATATGTTTCGTATGAATTTATTTTCATGAATGATTGATGGTAGCGATAATACCATCACCTAGTTAACATCGTGGAATTGTGTTGGATGTACAAATCATCTAAGTTGTGCCGGGTGTGATTGTTCATTGTTGAGTTGTTGTGATGATTATGATATTTGTGTTGTTTTGATTTACATACTTAATTATGCATTTCGGTGTAATATGGAATGGCCTCTGGAGTTCGGTACATGATGTGTACGAACAAGGTGTGTGATCCAGGTAGGGTCTGACGAGGCCTCTGGAGTTCGGTACATGATGTGTACGAACAAGGTGTGTGATCCAGGTAGGGTCTGACGAGGCCTCTGGGGTTCGGTACATGATGTGTACGAACGATGTATGTGGTCGGGTAAGGTCCGTCGAGGCCTCCGGAGTTCGGTACATGATGTGTACGAACAGAGTGTGTGGTCCGGGTAAGGTCCGTCGAGGCCTCCGGAGTTCGGTACATGATGTGTACGAACAGAGTGTGTGGTCCGGGTAAGGTCCGTCGAGGCCTCCGGAGTTCGGTACATGATGTGTACGAACAACGGTCGTATAGCAGTGATTGTTTGGATAACATTTTAAATACGGGTCTCGGACCCATAATGATATCTCATCTATTGTGTTTTGAAAAGAGAATTGGGCTAAGGCCCTAATGTTTTCGAAAAGGCTTTGTAAATTGGGACTCGAGGTCCAAAAGAATTTCTGCTTTAAAAATCCCCGAGATGATGTGTTCCTTTTCAAATATCTCTTGCTTGAGTTCAAAATTAATAAAACTTCTCGGGAACATTTGATAATTGATTTCCATATTAAATTCGTAGTTGCTATTTACTTGTTGCATTTCGTATCGTTTTATACTTGCACTAGTAAAACAGTGGAGTTTTACTAACCCCCGAGTAATCGGGGGGTGGATGTCTGCTCATGCCCGTGTACATGCAGTTCAGGGAGCAACACAGGATTGGCACAAAGGGATGACGAGCTGCGATACTAATCAAGAGTCGAGAGTTGGTAGAGTTTGGTTGTATTAATAGAGTTGATTCAGTCTTCCGCTGTATTGTGTTTCGACCCCTGTGTGGGTAATGTTGTTAGTCAATTCTGTTGATAGAGTTGTGTGACCTCATCGGTCTGTGTGTTTATGTGTAAGTGACCTTAACGGTCTGTATTATTATATTGCTTGGCCCTGGCCGGGCAAGCATTTGGTTGTTTATGGATGTTTAGCCTGGTAGATTCTTGTGGAAAGGGTCTACGGCGTGTAATATTTCCATATGGTTTTGGGGGTGTTACACGCTTGGCCTACGTCCTTGAGCTCCTCAGCCCCGACCGAAACGATCCACGAAGTCTCCAATCTTCGTCACTGCATAATGGTTATAATCAATGCTCAATTATCACAACCTAATGCAATAATTAAATGACAATACATCCGATAATAATCAAAAACCGATATAACCAACCAATCAAACCCAATGGTTCAACGATACCTCGATCATATACATAAAACCAAATAATCCAACTCAACAAATACGAACTCATATCCACAATACAAGCCGTAACTCGATAATCATAATCAACAATCAATATAACCGATCAATAAACCCAACTGTTCCACAATATCTCGATTAAACAAAAATCCAAACAACCTAAATCAATCAATCATGAATCCATAACCACAATACGTTTCCATATACCGATAATCATATCAATGATCAATTCATCTCGATAGTAAGGATTTCATAACATATTAGATTCCAACTTCAACTTTAAACACGAATCAACCAGATTCATTCTTGTTCATATTTGTAAATTTCATAGTAAAACAATATTATCGGCATAACAGATAATCCGAACTATCAAATAGTTCAATCCCATTGATAATCTTGTTCTAAGATTAACCATAATCTTCCCGGATTCAAACTTGTTATCATGATTCATATTTCATCAAGAATATACGAATTTTACCACTACAATCAACATAACATTGGTTTCAATAATCAAATTCATGATTATACTTAAAAACCATTAATATCCTATCACATATTCCTCTTTGATGTGATATATATACCAAGAATACCAAGAACACCAAGAATACCATGATTCCATAATCATGATTATAACAAATAACATAATCGTCGTACTCTTCAACATACAATTCACATAACCTCAAGAATCACAACAACACCGTAATCATCTTCATACGAATTATTCCTCAACAACAACATCAAAAATCCGAATTCAAGGTGTAATACCCTCGCCTTTAGTATTGTATTTCATGATTTAAGTTAAGTATTTTCGCACCATATCTATGATGTTGTAGCAAGTACTGACGAATTATGTTAAGTTGGATTCATGGTCATTCATACTATATTAGTTGTTGGGTGATATTGCGAGAATTCCATTTATGCTTGTTATAGTAGTTAATGTACGTTAACATGTATTCTTAACGTACGCTATGTAGGCCGCCTTACGTACGTAACATCAGTACGTTAACGTACGTAATGCGGAAGATCCTCCAGCAGTCCGCCTTTCGGCGGGTGGGGCCGAGCAGGGGTAGGTGGTCGGGAGTCGATCGCGACAGCCAAGTCAACGGCTATTACGTACGTAATAGCTGCCTGGTTAGGTACGTAACGAACTGCGTGTTATTAGGCAGGGAGATTTGATGAAATTGGTTACGTACGTAATGATCATAAGATTACGTACGTAAAGGCCATAACGTACGTTAACTACGTTCGTTAACGTACATAATGTCAAGTTCAGATTATAAATGTATGACTTGCCATTCACTTCCTACTCGACCCTTTTCAACCTCCCAACTGAGGAACGATTCTTTTCCCCTCCAACTTCATTTCTAAGCCTTCCTAACTTGTGTTGGAGCTTCAACACTTGATTGGTGACTTGGAGAGCTAGAGATTGAAGTGTATCCCTTGAAGTGTTGGTGTTGTTCTTCATTTTTAAGATTGGTCTTTCTTTAACTCATATCAATTCCATGCTTATGATGATGTTAATAGATAAACACTTCACATAATGTTAGTTTAAACTAGTGTAAGCATGATAAGTTAATTGAATCATACTCAAACTAAGTGAAGATTAACTTTGAAGGTATTAGTGTTACTTCTTGATGTAAATAACTTTATAATGTGTTTGTGTTGATAATGATATACATAAAACCTGAGGTATAGCATGATAATCGGAAGTTGATTTTAGCCTCAACGCTAGGAACATGTTTGGGATGATATCCTTAATGATTAAAAGTGAGAAATGTTAAATTTGTTTTGAACATTCTGTTGATTCTTGAAGGTAGTATGGAACCATGATTTTTGGCCTCTAAAATCTTTGTAATAAAATTGTTGGAAAGATGATGTTAACCCTTTGTAGATGATCTTTGTTAGATGGATGAAGTTACTTCAAAAATCTCAAGTATCCAATGATATAACTAGGCTTTTAATAAATTCTTCAAAGTAAAACAATGAATGTTGATAGAAGGAAGTTGTAATCTTCATATGTTCGAATTTATCGATTTCGTTAAAGGGTGTTAATCACTACATTAATAGGTTGGTAATGTTCTTAAGAGAATTGTGTTGAATATGATGATACAAATGCAGTAGATGAGTAGCCGAATTCCATTTCATTAATCCGTGCGTGTCAAGAGGCCTAAATTAAGATGATGTTTTTAATTCACTAAAACTTAAACTTATGTTTCATATAGTAATCAAGTTTTGAATGAAATCGTTGGTAAAATAATGAAGAATGTAATTAAACACAACTTATATCGTAATTGGAAGTGTCGATGATTTGAAAAGATATTTTCACGATATTGCATTGATGATAAACTAGACATCGAGAATTTGACATTAAGGTTAGAATATGATAAACACGATGATTTGTAATAAGAACATTAAAATGATCAATAGGATAATAGATTTATCCAAGTAAATTTACGAATATTGTTTATGCGATAATACCATTATCGTACGAATGTGTTGTTGAATGAATTATATTTCATTCAAGGTTGCTTGTCCACGTGAGTATTGTTAGACGAGGATACCGTTCGTTTGACCATTCAAGGAAGGATTATTCGTCTACGGAATTGAGGCAAGTTATCTTGCTTGGTTATAATGATATGTGGATTCTTGTGATGATTATGCATTTCGTGTATATGAAACACCTATAAACTTGTGTCTTGTGACTCGAGGTTGTTCTTAATGATGTCCCGTTTTCATCATGGGATTGTATTCCCAAGTTCGTTACTTTTGGACCCTTGATATTGTTGAGCTTGTTGACATTTCGGTGAGTTGTTCGATTCCTTGGTAAAAGTGTAATTCGTTGAGTTTCGTTGTCATGTTGTATCGTGACATCTCTGGAGTCATATCTGCGTGCCGATTGGTTATGTGTAGGATTTTTAGCCGGGCACTTGATGATCATGCGTGGATGTTTTCCACATTTAGATCGTGCACACGAGACGTAGTTCGTGAGGCTAATTAGGTACATCGTCCCACGTATATTCCGGATTCCGTATACGGGGTGGACATGTGCACGGACACATTACCGGATCGGGCGTACTGTGACGTCCGTCTTGAGCCATAGTATATGGTCGTTCGTATATTTAGTTATGTTCGACAGTTGGGACTGACTGTTTATACGCCTTCGGGGTATATTCAGTAGTCGGTGGATTTCTTTGAGATCAATATATATGAATTGTATAATGTCATGAGAATTATTATCATTTATAGCTGACCCTGTGGTTTGGGGCGAAATACTTGTATTTCAGGGTGAGGAAAGGGCAAGGCAAAGGAGGAGCACAATGGCGACGGAGGATTCTGATGTATGCTATTTCGGGGGCCCCGAGTCTTTTGGTTGTTTGGTTATGTTTTACTTGTGACTTTCATTTTATTTTTGTGTCGGATGAATGTACTAAAATTTGCTAGGTACTGCCCATCGTCATATGGTCTGTACCGAGTTTGGATTCTGTGTATGTTTGCTCGTATTTAAAAACATGAACAACTCATACTCCACACCGGGGTTTTGATAAATATTGTGGTACGATGCCACATTGTCAGATTTTTAAACGTATATTGTGATATCGCCTGGTGGGTCCCAGTAGGGGTCCACGGCACTGTAATAGCCACTGTTTTTGGGCTGTTACACAAGGTGTAGAGTTGGTTAACATACCTCAAGAACATGAATAACACAATCAAACTCTTCAAGAATCATCAATATCTTCATATCCAAGCCTCAAATCCGTGTTTCCAAGCTCATAACCAAGTTAGAAGAGGCTTATTCTCAGTTTACATATGCAGAGGGATGAAGTTGGGAGGAAAACATCGGTTTTTTCTCGTGAAGAAATGAAAAAGCAATCCTTATTTTATAATATGCACAACCCGTTACGTACGTTATAAACCATCATTAACGTACGTAATGCTCCCTAGCATATGCTACATGTCCAACATAGCGTACACAACATTCATCCAGAGCTCACTGCCTCAGTTCGTATCTTGCATAACGTACGTAACACTTGTTCCATAGCGTACATAATACGTACGTTGACTTGCCACATTATATGCTCATATTACGTACGTAATAAGCTCTGCATAGCGTACGTACATAGTTGACTTATCTTTTGGCATGCCAGCCGATACTTGGGCTCCACATGGAAGGTATTGATTCCTTTGTCCGATTTCCTCTCATCACGTACGTAATTCTTTATACATAACGTACGTAACACGTAGCATCTTAGCGTACGTTATCTCATAAACTTAACGTACATTAAGGGCTATGTACTTAGCCATTTACAATTGTTCCTGCCTGTCGTCTCGACATACCGAATACATTTACACGTTATACTGAATATACATACTTGTTCCAATAACATTCTCATACGATAAACCTGATATTAAAATTAAGACAATCTGATACACGATATCATCAAATATAACTGTCGACCAAATACATCCGTAAATACAGTTGTCTCCATTCTCAATTTATTTTATCCATACTATATAGACACCAAGCTATATAATTTATCTCAGATAAAATAATGCGAAAAATTTATACTGAAAATCCGGGTATTACATACTACCCCCCCTTAAAATAAATTTCATCCTCGAAACTTGCAATCCTGTCACAAATAATAACTCAACCAGAATTTCCAAACTCTTCACAAAAGCAATCAAACATCGCCACAAGCGAATAACCAATCAATATACTTACAGGTACGTGAAACCGATGATCTCCTGTAATACTAGCATATAACTCCCATATGAAGTCTCAACACATACCAACAAACGCCAATATCACAATTATAGATATTTTGAAAATATCTCAAAAATTTTGAAACCTCCAAAATCGATTTGACTCAAAGTCAGAAAAAGAATTTTTCAAAAATCGCGCTACTACCATACCGGTAGAGCCACATAACACACATACCCGGGTTTCACAAAATCCAAGCTCCGATACCATCTTCTGTAACACCCCCAAAACCATCCAGGGATATTACAGCGCCGTGGGTCCCGCGCCGAAACCCACCAGGCTAAAAATCATTTTCACAATCGTTCAAACACGCCGAGAGGCAAGGGCGGTAATATTTTTCAAATATTTAAACACTTTCCAAATATACATTTTACCAAATACCGTCCGAAAATCCATTTGGAAATAAAAGGCCAAACATGCCAAAATTTAACAGTTTCAAAATGTACGCTAAGTGACCACTTACACGTACCGATGACAAAAATAGTTTAGGCATAAAGGTTTTTACGAAATATACCCAAGTTTGCAAAATGCCAAAAGGCCATTTTGAAATACACACGCAACAGATAAAAATCACAGTTCAAAATATACATTTGTAGTGGAATAAAACAACCAGTCAAATACTCGGTTCCCAAAAACACGTCATAGCCAGTATCACCTAGGAAGCTCGTCTCTTTACGACCGATACTAGCTCGATCTCCAAGTACCTAAAAATAAAGCCCACGACGGGGTCAGCCACAATACTCAACAATGATAACGATCACATCATCATAAACAATTACATACCAATGTAATTACACGGTAAGAATACGACCAATGTAATCTTACCGTCATAACCTTACCAAATCATGGTAAACCATATCAAATCAACTCTTACCATAATCTACATCTCGCATCCTCAAATGACCGTATTCAAACGATACCAAGAATTCTCAAAATACCATCATAACTCATAAGTGTGGAATAATCCATCTGCACCAAATCCTATTCATCAGATCGCACAATCAAATACCGATCCTGATAAGAACCAAATATACACAATATAATTTGTAGACCAATGTCATCAAAATCTCAAAACATCGACACAAATTCCAAATGTTCATATGATCAAAACAACGATTAACCAATACATCAACCGAGAATATCATTAACATGACAAACTCCAATATGACCAACCGAAGGTCAACAGTAACCGAGAATATCATCAACATGGTAAACTCCAAACAAGTTCACCAAAAGGATCAACGACGACCGAGAATACCATCACCATGATAAACTCTAACACGATCGACAAAGAACCAACAATAACTGAGAATACCATCAACATGATAAACTCCAACACGATCAACAAAGAACCGAAAATAACCGAGAATACCATCAACATGATAAACTCCAACACGATCAACAAAGGACCAACAATAACCAAGAATACCATCAACATGATAAACTCCAACACGATCAACAAAAGACCGAAAATAACCGAGAATACCATCAACATGATAAACTCCAACACGATCAACAAAGGATCTCAATGAAACAAACTCGACTGTCGAACATACCCCTCAGACGTATGAACAACCAGTCACAAACTGTCGAACATATTCAATACAACATGGAATATGAACGACCCAAAAAGTAAGGCTCAAGATGGACGTCACAGTACGCCCAATTCGGAAATGTGTTCGTGCACATGTCCACCCCGTATACGGAATCTAGGATATACGTGGGACAATGTATCTAATTAGCCTCACGAACTACTTCTCATGTGCACGATCTAATGCGGAAACATCCACGCATGACCATAATGTGCCTGGCAAAAAATCCTACACATAACCAATCGGCACGCATATATGACTCTTGATATGTCACGATACAATATGACAACAAAACTCAAAGAATCACATATCCAATAAGGATAAAAAACTCACCAAAGTGAACAACGACATACTGACAATGAAAGATCGACACGACCAATCAATATCCAAAATAACCATCATGGGATCACCATCCCCAAAGAATGATCAACACGATCAACAATCTCAACACAACAGTCCTCAAATCATAATTTCTCAACAACTGATCACTAATACTGAACCATAGTCCTGGGATTAACATTCCTCAACGAGCAGTCAATATGAAACACCGACAGACAACGTATACAACAATTCAACGGAATACTTATCCCCATAACTGTAATACCCATAATTTCGGTTTCTGGTAATCTTCTTTTTTCGGCGAGAGTCCATTTCAACGGCTCGCTTGTGAACGTTTTATCTTTCTGAGAATATTTAATTCTGCACTTTTTAACGTTCGAGTTCGTTTCGGTGTCGTTTTGTTGAGTTCCGTGTTCTTAGGCAACTTTTCCGCGCTTGAGTTTGATTCTTGCGAATCTCGTTCGAAACTGTTGTTTCGGATTTCTCGTAATTTTATT
Source organism: Orobanche coerulescens (assembly GCA_033398695.1). Taxonomy (NCBI): domain Eukaryota; kingdom Viridiplantae; phylum Streptophyta; class Magnoliopsida; order Lamiales; family Orobanchaceae; genus Orobanche; species Orobanche coerulescens. The sequence goes on along the minus strand of CM065816.1, from coordinate 49,507,684 downwards.
TAACGTTGTTATACGTGTTGCGAGCTTTGGCTTAGTGTTTCGATCGTGTATCATGTATTTCGGAAATTTTGGGCCGTTTTCGTAAATTCCCAAAGTTTGGGGCAATTACTTTCGTTGTCGTTATTACAAACCTTCGGGTAGTCGGAATTATATTTTCTTTTAACATTTGGGTTTGTCGCTGTGCACTATTCCTTTGCGTGTCCTCATATTGTGTTGATGTTGTCGTTTCGCAGTTTCGTCGCGCTCGTACTCGACGAGCTGAACTTAGCAATTTTGGGACTGCTAAGTGACTTACGTACGCTATGCTATATGCATAACGCACGTTATCATCCTGAGCCTTACGTACGTTAAGCCTTCTCATTACGTACGTAAGGGGTATTCCAGTTTAGACTTTGAGTTCTGGCCGTCGATAGCGCACGCTATGTGTTGATCATAGCGCACGTTAGCTGTGCTCCCTATGTACGTTAAGTCCTTGCCATAACGTACATAAGGGTATTCGCTATTTTGGACAGGAGGGTCTGGCCATCATTTACGTACATAATCTTTCATGCATTTACGTACGTAATACAGGTAACGTACGTTATCCTTCTTGGTTAACGTACGTAACGCATGCGCAGGTATTTATATATCGAGGGTTGACCGTGTTCGTCATTTTCACCCTTTCTTCATTTCCTCCATGGCTGAGGCGAATTGTGGGCGATCTATGGGCGATTTTGGAGTTTTGTAACTCCAAGTTTACATCTTCCTTGAGTTCTTGGTATTGATTAACAAAATCAATCCGTGTTCTTCGTCTTTGATTCGAGGTAATCATCTTGTAAACCCTTTCTTTATATTTTGCAAATCTTCAAGATTCGGGTTGTTCTTCATGAATCGTGCTATTGTATATCAACAGTGGGTTGTATTGATTCTTTCCCCATGTTTTGATTCGTATTTCTTACCATATTCGGGTTTGGATGATGTTCTTGATGTTCTTTGGGAAATATTGAGCCCCAAGTGTCCGATCCTTTGCCTCTACGAATTCTTGTTAAGAAATTCGTGTGTTTTGCATCTTCCTTGCGATCGACCTTATAGTGATTAAGTTGTTCTTGTGTTTTCGACCTAGTTGGAAGATTCGAGGGTTTCTGGTCGAGCTTTTCCGTTGCTTTGCTTGCTTTGGATTTGAGGCAAGTACCTTGTTCATACAATTCTTGTTTTGTGGATATGATGATTGGTGATCATCTTGGTATGTTTGTTTGTTTGTTTGAAATGAACTTTCAAAAGATTTGGGCTAGCCTCGTTAAAGGCTCACTTTCAAAACGCGTGTGTTTTGTGAATGTTGCGTCTCATGAATGGTTAAGTTAACCCTATGACTATGCTTGGTGTTTTTGTCGTGCTTTGATAATATATATGCATATATTATCTCATTTCGGTACGTTGTGATTTGATAATGATGTCATGCCTTGTGTTTGTTGCCTTTGGGTGAATTGTTTGGATATCCTTGGTGTGATATGTTATTTATGTGAATGTGTGGATATGGTCGAAGATCTACGGTGACACATGGCATGTGATAATGTGGTCAGGATGCAACAAACACAACCGTGAGATGATAAGACCTGCGGTGACATATGGCATGCGATCATATGGTCAGGAGACAACAAGTGATTGATCCAACCGTGAGATGACGTGGCAAGTGATCACGGTGGTATGAGTGTGATGTGACGTGGCATGTGTTCACGGTGTTATGTATTTATGCTTTGCTCACCTTGGGAGGGTCCATCGAGGCCTCGAGGGAATATATGACTTCACTCTGGATTCACGAGTTGGTGTTGTACTTGTGTGACTGAGATTTACATATCTTGGGTGATTATATTGTGTTGATTTTTTATGTCCGTCGAGGACACGTGACATTGGTTTTAATCTTGTGAATTGTTGTCGGTTTATTTGTGAAAACAAAACCTTTGGGCTGTGACCCCTGTTGATTTTGGAAAGAGAAGGCCTTGATAATCTTAAATTGTTTTCTATTAAAACTCCCGATGGCTTATTAAACCATTTTGTAAATTATTTCTCTTGAATTGCGAAAATTCGGTTTTGGAATGTTTTACCCAAACTCTTGCTTCGGGAAGTATTTTTCGTTGTGTTTGAATCTTTGAGGATTCCTGATTATTATTATTATTCTTGGAACTTGAATTGTATGACTCGTATTTTGCACTAGCAAAATAGTGGAATTTTGCTAACCCCCGAGTAATCAGGGGGTGGATGTCTGTATTACATTCAGGTTTTGGGAGCATAGCATAGGGTCGGCATGAAGGATGATGAAAGATGATCGATACTAATCACATGAGGACCCGTTTATTTTTGTATTGGTTCAGTTGTACGTTATTTCCGCTATAATAATTTCCCCATTGTACGGGAGTATTTTGTATTTGACCCCTGCGTGGGCATGTATTGAGATTGAGTTGTATGTTTTTATTGAAAGACCAAATTGGTCTACTGAGTCATTTTAGCCTTAAAGGCATTGTTGAGATGTTCGATGTTGTTACCAACCTGGTAGATCCTTGAGGAAGGGTTTTACGGCTTGTAATATCCCTGAGTGGATTGGGGGTGTTACATAAATTGTATCGGAGCTTAGGTTGTGGAAACCTAGGCTGTCGGGTTAAATAGTTTTTGTTGAGTTTTTGTCTCGTCGGATTTTGTCTGACTGAGTTGTGTCGCAACGCGTTGTCTGAGTTTGTTGGTCATGATCATCATCTTCGTGCGAAGGATGTAAGTCTCCCTCCTTTGTGTTGTGCCTCGTGTGACACGAGCCACTTGTATGATTAGTCGTTGGGTGATGGAATCTTTATGCAGATTCTTGGTTTCGTGATGCGTTTATGTGACTCCTATTTCGTTTATATGAGGAGTGTTTTCGTTATTTATGTCCTTTTGACTATGATATTGACTATTTGTTTCCGGTAAAAGACAGGTGTTGTCTTGGTTTTGAACGAGTTGATGCGTGTATTATGATGTATGTAAGTGAATGTCGATACGTGTGAGTTTTGGGCATTCTGGCCTATTAGATTTTTAAAAACCATGAGTATCTTAGAAAATAAAATTCGAGACGTACTTTTAAATGGATTGTATTTTCGAGGCGCCTACTAGCGCAACTATCTGTTTCAAAATTCTTCTACTTTGAGGACCAAAATATTTTTTCTGATATTCCAGTAATTTTGGAAATGCATTTGCTTAGACCCAAGTGTCGAATATTTCTGAAAGTTTTTCGCTAAAAGAAAGTGTCCTCGTTTTTATCAAACGCATGATGGCTTTCAAAGTCTCGACAACAATGTTTGTACAACTTTTTGAAAGGTGATAGTAAGATCAACTAGTGTTTTCAAAATCATTTCTTTTTTTCAAAGGTGGTTTTCGTTTTTAAAACCTATCATTCCTGTTGCGGTTAGGGAATGGATGTATGATATTTGCATTGTCGTTACAATGTTATCTCCAGAGTATGATGGAATTGGTGGCGTGAACGTTGAGTCGTTTGCCACGCATTTGTTGTGATATGCCCTCTGTGAGAGGTGAGATGTTGGTATTGAATGTTGTCGCTTTGTGATGATTTGTGTTATCGCACCCGTGCGAGCTGTTTGAACTTGAGTTTGCATGATTGTGTACATACATGGTTGTTTCGTGATGTTTAGTAATCGTAAGTTGGTTATTGTTCAGGACGTTGAGGTCGCCGAATGATACCGTCGTTGCTGTGGTGTTTGTATGTGTGTTTCTTTACGATGGTAATCGTTGTGAGTGTTGCATGTTATGATTTTCTGTTGTGCTGAGTGGTTGCTTATTCAGTATGCCGAGGGGCAGAGGTCGTGGTCATGGCGACCGGGTGCGTGATCGGGATCATGATACTGGCATGATATCAGTATCAGTGTTGCTACTATTTTACAACAGGTAGCTACACAGATGACTCAGTTGACTCAGGCAGTTCAGCGTATTACAGATGTGACCCAGACCACTGGTGCAAATCAGTGGCTCCGAGAAGTGGTTCGTATGAATCCCCCTCACTTCGCTGGTGCTGCAGATGCATTAGGCTGGGATGGTTGGCTTTTCCAGTTGGAAAAGATATCCGAGGCAGTTGATTGTCCAGAAGAGCGTAAGTTGCCAGTCGCACAGTATCTTCTTGACAAGGATGCCGCCAGTGTAACACCCCCAGAATCAAACCGGTAATATTACACGCCGCAGACCCTCTCCGTGAGGATCCACCAGGCTACACATCAAAACCACACAATAAATTACATACCGACATGATAAAATACTAAATCCGTAGACCAACTTGGTCTTTCGTCACTAACATACAAGTCAAAAATACACATTTCCATCTCGACTCATACCCATGCAAGGGTAAAATACGCTCATAAATAAAAAAAGCACGACAGTGGAAAAGACCATACACATACTCGACTAACTACACCTAAAACTGGCCTTCATGTGATTAGTATCATTTGCCTTCCATCATCCTTCGCGTCGATCCTGTGTTTTGCTCCCAAACCTGCATGTACCTGGATGCAAAAACAGACATCCACCCCCGAATACTCGGGGGTTAGCAAAACTCCACTGTTTTGCTAGTACAAGTATAAAGTGCAAATACGAGCCATACAAAACACATTCCGAGAATACAACAAGAGACTTCCCGAGCTATTTGATAATTAAAGTAGTTCAAGTCTTGAAAGTAGAAACCAAAACAAGAAAGCACTTTGAAAACATTTTCAAATCTCAGGAGTTTTCGAAAACATTTGCGATAGTAAAGTTCTTAATTCTTCAAAAGCCACTTAGGGTCACCACCCCAATATTCATTTTCCAAAAATGCAAATCCGATTAACAAAACACGGGGTTCACAACCCAACTCATTCCAAATACAAAACACAGGTCCACGACCCAACCATTTCGATCATCAATACAGGTCCACGACCCGCTCATTCACTTCAATTCACTTCCAACGACACGTTACACACAACACATTATTTTTATGCCATTTTAGCCAAACACCAAGACTCGATATATAATGTCTCGACTCCGAGCAACAAGCATTGTGATACTCCTGACATATCACAATTAATCAACAAGACAAACACTCGGCAATTCTCGCGACCCGGTCCAGCCTCCTCCGGTCCCGCCTCGTAAGGCCACCAAGTCCCCGTGTGCCCTGGCCGAGCAATCCCTGTGTGAGAATGCCCACTCAAGTAACTCGCGACCCGGTCCAGCCGCTAAGCCACCAGGTCCCCGTGTGACCCCGTCGAGTCAATCCCCGAGTGAGAGTACCCGAGAAAAACCTTACAACTCTCATCAATTCACATTTCCAAAACCGCAATCCTCAAGAGTCAATCACAATATATATAGTCGAGGTATTTTGCTAAAATGGCCATATTATCCAACACATACTCACGACCCAAAATTTATACTATCCACAAAGAAACACACCATTTAAACAGCACCAATCGACTAAACCAATATCACACGAGTTCACACATTCACACACATCCGCATGACTCCACACAAATTCTTAACAAAATGATTGAACTTTAACTTACCAACAACAAAATCACACATAATGGCATCACTCGAAAATAATGTGATCCTATACTCGACACCAATACGCATAGTCAATTAAGCACATTAATTCCCGAACACAAGAATCCTCTTTAAATAAAACCATGATTATAGTTATAACGATTCTTTAGAAAAATGGTTGTAAACAATTGTTTAACACATATCGTCAATTTTCAATCATCATATTCACCAAATACGTAATGTATGGGCAAGATACTTGCCTCGATAGTCGATGCCGGACACTCCGACGAACATGGCTCAACCGGAAAACCTCGAACGTCCACAACTCTCCGGCGAAAACGACGGTAACACTACCGATCGGAAAACCGCGAACGGAAGGGTTCCGACTCAAGTTCTTCGAAAGGAACCTGACCCTAACACCATACCGTCAATAATCAACGATCGTACGAGGAAGAATAATCGTAGAACGGCCAAAACCCCCCTCTAAGGATTTTCATCGGACACCTTCAAGGCACCAATTAGGAACTCAACAAAACGAAGAATCCTTGGTAATCCAACCATGGAAAAACAAGGAATTCGATATAAAACAACTTAATAATCAACAATCCCTCACTATTCTAAGTTATAACGAATCAAATGGACGAAATCAACAAAATCCCCAATTTTTCCCAAAACTAGGATTTTAGAAAAACTAACCTTGATTCGCTGGATTGAAGGATGTTATGGAGTGATTAGTCGATGATATGAGCTCCCAAACTTCGTCGATTAGTTGTATAACAACATGCCTTCGTCATCTCCAAGACTCACCAAGGAAGAGAAAGGGAGAAAATGAAAATGAGTGCAAACAGGATCGCTCGGTAATATTTATATCGGTGCGCCTTAGCGTGCGCTAGATCGCCGAGCTAGCGTGCGCTAGCGGGCGGTCATGGTCGAGAATGTTCGGCCGGCCCGCCATCATGCGCCGAACACGTGCGCTGTTGGCCTGGCCCACATTCCAGAGACTTCCTGGCTCGGCCAGGTAGCGTGCGCAGCCTTCAGGCCGTAGCGTGCGCTACCTGCCGGCCGTAGCGTGCGCAGTGTCCGACAGTAGCGTGCGCTACCTGCCGATCCTCCCAGCCCAGAACCTTACTGCCCTTACTGCCTCGGCCGACTAGCGCGCGCAGCCAACCGGTCGTAGCGTGCGCTGCCTCCCGGCCGTAGCGTGCGCTACCTTCCGGCCATAGCGTGCGCTACGCCGGTTCCTGCCGCACCCGCCCGGCCGGTGCCTGCACCCGTCCGGCCAGTGCCTGCAGCCGTCCGGCCACCGTCCCCAACCGTCCGGCCAGTGTCCGACCACCATGATTCGACGACTCGATTTTCCGAAATCGCACGGAACGAACACGACAAAATACTCGGGGACAACATCATCGGTCCGAAATGAAAACAACGGATAACAAATCATCACCTACGGTCTTAAACGTCAAAATCAGTTGTCGAGAAAATAATACTGGAACTCGACAACCGGGAAATATCCGGAAAAAAATCCAAAATAACTGGAACGAAAATCGTGGGTATTACATTCTACCCCCCCTGAAAATAAGTTTCGTCCCGAAACTTAAAACAAAAGCAAGGCGACTCTCGACAACACACCAGAACTTCATGCAGTATAAAGCCACTACGATCCGATTCAATACGCAAGAATGCTTACGAAAAGCAACGAGCATGAATCGTTGCGATTGATAAAACCGAGCAATACAAAAATCAAGTCACGATTCCAACGCTGAAAGGTATGAAATTCCAGTAACTCACAGATTTGGAAGATCAAATATGAAGAAAAATTTCCCAACACTTATGGAAATCGCAAAATGGCCCAGATGTACAATAATCACGATTTTGAGGTCAAACGATAATGATTGGACAACGACGAACGAATAGCAATGATCGAACAACAACGATAAACTTTGAAGTTCATAACTCAAATCAAGACATCAATAACTTGTAGGAAGCACGAGGTGTTAGTTTCGAACACGGTTCACAAGAAATCGATCCGAACATGGAAAGATCACAACGATATGCACATCAATTTGGATCAATATCAGAACTCGCTCGAATGACAAATGAGAGAAACAACACAAGATCAGAAGCATTAACGAACACAATCGCCTCAATACGGTCGAACAAAACGGAAATGAGAAGAAGAAGAAAAATGCGGGCATTACATCATATCACCTTTAAAAGAGGTTTCATCCCCGAAACCTAAAAAACGAAACGAAGTGCTTGAATATCAACCTTCCCGGCCATACCCTCTTGGTCCCGCATCTAGTCTCCATAACCAACTGTACCGCGGTCACGGTCGCGTCCGCTGTCCCTCGGCATACTAAGCGGATCCTCACTCAATACGATTGCACCACTTCGCAAAAACAAATATGCTAAAGTACCAACTTAGCATGACATATCACATAAGGTAACCAATAACAACTCGCTAAGAAAATCCACGAGGTATCCCTTTAAAGAAAATCTTTTGAAAATCATTGGATTTGTATGTTATTCAAAATAAACTTTAAAAGTACTTTTGGTACCTCGGGTTATTTCATCAAAACTTGTAATCAACATACTCTAACCGCCTCATTTGAAATCATTTGCCAAAATAATAATTCCTTGTAACCGGCGTTATCAAAATCATCATGCCTTTACTCATCACCATCACCGTTAACAACCAACAAGTTAACCATGCAAGATCATCAAACCATTCCTACATACTCTAACATTTCAAAATCCGAGTTTGAACTTTACATCGAGTGAGATTTTTCATCTTTCACTATATATTTTGAAAAGAAATCGTATTGGTTTTTGAAAAAAAATATTTTATGATGTGAAAGATTTTTGAAAATCATGTACTCGAATTATTCGAAAATACAATAGTACGTTAAAGTCATTTCTGAAAATTCTCCCAACACTACACAAGAATCAACAACGGTAACATTTTACAAAATGTTCAAGGTATTTTAAAACAACTCTTTCAATACTGTCGAGGTTTTATTTGAGAATCCTAGGCCGGCTCGCAATTTCAAACAATTTCCAAAGTTCATACAAAGCCGCCGGCTTAATCTCAACGTAAAATTAATTTCAAAAATTGATTCCCGCAACTTGCACAAACTTATGAAAGTTTTAGGAAAACATTTTGAACACACACACACAACAGACATAATTTATCAACTCACCGAACAAAATCAATTATCACTGAGTGCGAATGAAAGGTCACAACACACGTTCACACAAAACGGTTGTCATCACTAGACAACGCACATAGGATACAACATGCATTTATCGATCGCAGAAAGTTAGGCCTAACGGCAAAAATGCGATTCCACATCCTCTGTCCCAGCTAACTAACGTACGCTACAACAATTATTTAGCGTGCGCTATTCATGCTGCATTAGCGCGCGTTACAACAACATTAGCGTGCGCTACTCATGCCACATTAGCGCGCGCTAGCCTTGTACTTAGCGTGCGCTAACAGCTCAAATTCAGCACGTGATTGCGAATATATTTACGACATTATTAGAACCGATAGTTACAAATGAACAACGACAGCATACGAATCCAAATGCCATCGATTCACAAGCTTACAACACTTCGCGAGCAACCATCAAAGGACAACTGTCATCCGGGATCCAAATCCCATCTATTAATAAAGAGAGCTATCTTAACTCATACCGAACGACTTAGCATTCACATCACTGTTTTAATCTAAAACTGGCATCACTGCCCGAACAACAAGAACATCATCACGTATTTCTCGACTAACAGCCATATAACCGATAAGTTGAAAACGAGAGTCATGTCTTGTCTACGTTTTGTAAACTTCACTTGGATTCAAAAATCGTGTTTTGAAAACTTATAATATCAAATGAAAATAAAATATCGGTAGTTGGATTTCTCTAAAAAATTTTGACCTTGAGGTCATCATACGAAAATGAAACAACATAGGCCACATACTCACAAATCACCTTTAACTCCACATCATAACAAAAATCATACAAGCTCGTATATCACAAGGCACAATATAGTAGGGAGACTTACATCCACAGGTCGCACGAAGATGATGGCTGCACCTCGATACTAATCACGGCCGACATCATAGACGACGCGTCGCGACACGACTTAGGCAGACACAATCTGACAGAACAAGACACGACAATACCCGACTGGACCCGACAGCCTAGGTTTCCGCAACCCAAAGCTCTGATACAATAAATGTAACACCCCCAGAATCAAACCGGGAATATTACACGCCGCAGACCCTCTGCGTGAGGATCCACCAGGCTAGACATCAAAACCACACAATAAATTACATACCGACATGATAAAATACTAAATCCGTAGACCAACTTGGTCTTTCGTCACTAACATACAAGTCAAAAATACACATTTCCATCTCAACTCATACCCATGCAAGGGTAAAATACGCTCATAAATAAAAAAAGCACGACAGTGGAAAAGACCATACACATACTTGACTAACTACACCTAAAACTGGCCTTCATGTGATTAGTATCATTTGCCTTCCATCATCCTTCGCGCCGATCCTGTGTTTTGCTCCCAAACCTGCATGTACCTGGATGCAAAAACAGACATCCACCCCCGAATACTCGGGGGTTAGCAAAACTCCACTGTTTTGCTAGTACAAGTATAAAGTGCAAATACGAGCCATACAAAACACATTCCGAGAATACAACAAAAGACTTCCCGAGCTATTTGATAATTAAAGTAGTTCAAGTCTTGAAAGTAGAAACCAAAACAAGAAAGCACTTTGAAAACATTTTCAAATCTCGGGAGTTTTCGAAAACATTTGCGATAGTAAAGTTCTTAATTCTTCAAAAGCCACTTAGGGTCACCGCCCCAATATTCATTTTCCAAAAATGCAAATCCGATTAACAAAACACGGGGTTCACAAACCAACTCATTCCAGTCACAAAACACAGGGTCCACGACCCAACCATTTCGATCATCAATACAGGGTCCACGACCCGTTCATTCACTTCAATTCACTTCCAACGACACGTTACACACAACACATTATTTTTATGCCATTTTAGCCAAACACCAAGACTCGATATATAATGTCTCTCGACTCCGAGCAACAAGCATTGTGATACTCCGGACATATCACAATTAATCAACAGTACAAACACTCTGGCAATTCTCGCGACCCGGTCCAGCCCTCCGGTCCCGCCGTAAGGCCACCAAGTCCCTGTGTGCCCCGTCGAGCAATCTCCAGGTGAGAATGCCCACTCGAAGTAACTCTCGCGACCCGGTCCAGCCGCTAAGCCACCAGGTCCCCGTGTGACCCCGTCGAGTCAATCCCCGAGTGAGAGTACCCGAGAAAAACCTTACAACTCTCATCAATTCACATTTCCAAAACCGCAATCCTCAAGAGTCAATCACAATATATATAGTCGAGGTATTTTGCTAAAATGGCCATATTATCCAACACATACTCACGACCCAAAATTTATACTATCCACAAAGAAACACACCATCTAAACAGCACCAATCGACACAACCAATATCACACGAGTTCACACATTCACACACATCCGCATGACTCCACACAAATTCTTAACAAAATGATTGAACTTTAACTTACCAACAACAAAATCACACATAATGGCATCACTCGAAAATAATGTGATCCTATACTCGACACCAATACGCATAGTCAATTAAGCACATTAATTCCCGAACACAAGAATCCTCTTTAAATAAAACCATGATTATAGTTATAACGATTCTTTAGAAAAATGGTTGTAAACAATTGTTTAACACATAACGTAAATTTTCAATCATCATATTCACCAAATACGTAATGTATGGGCAAGATACTTGCCTCGATAGTCGATGCCGGACACTCCGACGAACATGGCTCAACCGGAAAACCTCGAACGTCCACAACTCTCCGGCGAAAACGACGGTAACACTACCGATCGGAAAACCGCGAACGGAAGGGTTCCGACTCAAGTTCTTAGCAAGGAACCTGACCCTAACACCATACCGTCAATAATCAACGATCGTACAAGGAAGAATAATCGTAGAACGGCCAAAACCCCCCTCTAAGGATTTTCACCGGACACCTTCAAGGCACCAATTAGGAACTCAACAAAACGAAGAATCCTTGGTAATCCAACCATGGAAAAACAAGGAATTCGATATAAAACAACTTAATAATCAACAATCCCTCACTATTCTAAGTTATAACGAATCAAACGGACGAAATCAACAAAATCCCCAATTTTCCCAAAACTAGGATTTTAGAAAAACTAACCTTGATTTGCTGGATTGAAGGATGTTATGGAGTGATTAGTTGATGATATGAGCTCCCAAACTTCGTCGATTAGTTGTATAACAACATGCCTTCGTCATCTCCAAGACTCCAGCCGCGGAAGAGAAAGGGAGAAAATGAAAAATGAGTGCAAACAGGACTGCTCGGTAATATTTATACTGGTGCAGCCTAGCGTGCGCTAGACTGCCGAGCTAGCGTGCGCTAGCGGGCGGTCATGGTCGAGAATGTTCGGCCGGGCCCGCCATCATGCGCTGAACACGTGCGCTGTCGGCCCAGCCACATTCCAGAGACTTCCTGGCTCGGCCAGTAGCGTCGCAGCCTTCGTGCCATAGCGTGCGCTACTCCGGCCAGAAGGCGCAGTTGTCCGACAAGAGCGTGCGCTACCCGCCGATCCTCCCACCTTAACTCCATCGCCCTTATCGCTCGGCCGACTAGCGCGCGCAGCCAACCGGTCGTAGCGTGCGCTGCCTCCCGGCCGTAGCGTGCGCTACCTTCCGGCCATAGCGTGCGCTACGCCGGTTCCTGCCGCACCCGCCCGGCCGGTGCCTGCACCCGTCCGGCCAGTGCCTGCAGCCGTCCGGCCACCGTCCCCAACCGTCCGGCCAGTGTCCGACCACCATGATTCGACGACTCGATTTTCCGAAATCGCACGGAACGAACACGACAAAATACTCGGGGACAACATCATCGGTCCGAAATGAAAACAACGGATAACAAATCATCACCTACGGTCTTAAACGTCAAAATCAGTTGTCGAGAAAATAATACTGGAACTCGACAACCGGGAAATATCCGAAAAAAATCCAAAATAACTGGAACGAAAATCGTGGGTATTACAGCCAGTTGGTGGGGGGCTGTTAAGCCTCGAGATCGGGTTGTCGCATGGGCAGAGTTCCAGAGATTCATGAGAGATGAGTTTTGTCCGGATCCAATCAGAAATCAGAGGGTTAATGAATTCTTTTCAGCGAAACTGCAAGATGTACCGCTGTCTCAAGCTATTATTGAATTTAACAAACAGCTCAGCTATGTGCAGGATTAAGTAAGGACGGAGGAGGATAAGATCTGTCATTTTAGTAGGCGGATGAAACCGGAGATTCGTCAGTACATGGCAGGTCTCACTTGTACTTCCTTGAGAGATTATCAGAATAGGGCATTAGCCTATGAGCTATCCAGATTATCGACCGAGAATATGTCTGACTCAAAGAAACAGAAAACCGTTGGGAACTTTCTAGGAAATTAAGGGAGTGGGCCCCAGAGGCTGGGACTTTGTTTCGTCGTCCTAAGATGGTTCCTCGACCACGTGTTCAGAGGAGTAGTACCCCTGCAGTGAGTAATGTGAGCAACGTGAAGGCATGTTATAACTGTAGTCGAGCGGGCCATACCGCGAAGAATTGTCGTTCACCACTAGTCAGCTATTTCGAGTGTGGAGAGATGGGTCACCGAGCCGTGCATTGCGAGACGGTAGCTGAGAGATTTGGGGATCGAGGTTGCGTCTCTGCTCCGAAAGGACACGGAGATGCCTAGTGTGCTTTTTGAGGATTTCGGCATAGTCCGAATTGTTTGTGATTGTCCTTGTGGATCGTTTTGTGTTTATTTTCTATTTTCTTGACTGTGCATGTTTCCTTGCAATAGGTGCTTTGTGTTTTGTGATTGTTCGGATAATTGACTTGATTGTATTATCTGTTTGATGACGCTTGTTACTTGTTGGTTTTATTATGCCTCTGCTTATGGCGTTGTGATGGTTGTCGTGGAGCGTGTTTTCACGCCGTATGTCTCTTTGTTGCTTGTAACGTTTCGCCGTTGGGCGCGAGTTTTCGGTCCTTGTGTATCTCGTTGATCGTTTCCTAGTGGGATGTTACTCCTCCCTACTTATTTTAAGTTTCGGGATGAAACTTGTTTTAAGGAGGGTAGTATGTAATACCCGTAATTTCGATTTCCGGTAATCTTCTTTTTTTTTGGCGAGAGTCTGTTTTAACGGCTCGATTGTGAACGTTTCATTTTTTCGAGAATATTTAATTCTGCACTTTTTAACGTCTGAGTTCGTTTCGGTGTCGTTTTGTTGAGTTCCGTGTTCTTAGGCGACTTTTCCGCGCTTGAGTTCGATTCTTGCGAATCTCATTCGAAACTGTTGTTTTGGATTTAACGTTGTTATACGTTTTGCGAGCTTTGGCTTAGTGTTTCGATCGTGTATCGTGTATTTCAGACGTTTTGGGCTGTTTTTGTAATTTCCCAAAGTTTGGGGTAATTACTTTCGTTGTCGTTATTCCGAACCTTCGGGTAGTCGAAATTATATTTTCTTTTAACATTTGAGTTTGTCGCTGTGCACTCTTCGTTTGCGTGACCTCGTCTTGTGTTGATGTTGTTGTTTCGCAGTTTTGTCGCGCTCGTACTCGACGAGCTGAACTTAGCAATTTTGGGACTGCTAAGTGACTTACGTACGCTATGCTACATGCATAACGTACGTTATCATCCTGAGACTTACGTACGTTAAGCCTTATCATTACGTACGTAATGGGTATTCCAGTTCATACTTTGAGTTCTGGCCATCGATAGCGCACGCTATGTGTTGATCATACCGCATGTTAGCTATGCTCCTTAAATACGTTAAGTCCTTGCCATAACGTACGTAAGGGTATTCGCTAATTTGGACAGGAGGGTCTGGCCATCATTTACGTACGTAATCTTTTATGCATTTACGTACGTAATACAGGTAACGTACGTTATCCTTCTTGGTTAACATACGTAACGCATGCGCAAATATTTATATATCGAGGGTTGACCGTGTTCATCATTTTTCACCCTTTCTTTATTTCCTCCGCGGCTGAGGCGAATCATGGGCGATCTATGGGTGATTTTGGAGTTTTGTAACTCCAAGTTTACATCTTCCTTGAGTTCTTGGTGTTGATTAACAACATCAATTCGTGTTCTTCGTCTTTGATTCGAGGTAATCATCTTGTAAACCCTTCCTTTATATTTCGCGAATCTTCAAGATTCGTGTTGTTCTTCATGAATCGTGCTATTGTATATCATCAGTGGGTTGTATTGATTCTCTCCCCATGTTTTGATTCGTATTTCTTACCGTATTCGGGTTCGGATGATGTTCTTGATGTTCTTTGGGAAATATTGAGCCCCAAGTGTCCGATCCTTTGTCTCTACGAATTCTTGTTTAGAAATTCGTGTGCTTTGCATCTTCCTTGCGATCGACCTTATAGTGATTAAGTTGTTCTTGTGTTTTCGACCTAGTTGGAAGATTCGAGGGTTTCCAGTCGAACTTTCCCGTTACTTCGCGTGCTTTGGATTTTAGGCAAGTACCTTGTTCATACAACTCTTGTTTTGTGGATATGATGATTGGTGATCGTCTTGGAATGTTTGTTTGTTTGTTTGAAATGAACTTTCAAAAGATTTGGGCTAGCCTCATTAAAGGCTCATTTTCAAAATGCGTGTGTTTTGTGAATGTTGCGTCTCATGAATGGTTAAGTTAACCCTATGACTATGCTTGGTGTTGTTGTCGTGCTTTGATAATATATATGCATATATTATCTCATTTCGGTACGTTGTGATTCGACAATGATGTCGTGCCTTGTGTTTGTTGCCTTTGGGTGAATTGGATATCCTTGGTGTGATATGTTATTTGTGTGAATGTGTGGATATGGTCGAAGGTCTACGGTGACACATGGCATGTGATCATGTGGTCAGGATGCAACAAACGATTGATCCAACCGTGAGAGCCTAAGACAATCTACGGTGACACATGGCTTGGGATCATGTGGTCAGGATGCAGCAGGTGATTGATCCAACCGTGATATGATAAGACCTGCGGTGACATATGGCATGCGATCATATGGTCAGGAGACAACAATTGATTGATCCAACCGTGACATGGCGTGGCAAGTGATCACGGTGGTATGAGTGTGATGTGACGTGGCATGTTTTCACGGTGTTATGTATCTGTGCTTTGCTCACCTCGGGAGGGTACGTCGAGGCCTCGAGGGAATCTATGACTTCACTCTGGATTCACGAGTTGGTGTTGTACTTGTGTGACCGAGATTTACATATCTTGGGTGATTATATTGTGTTGAATTTTTATGTCCGTCGAGGACACGTGACGTGGGTTTTAACCCTGTGAATTGTTGTCGGTTTATTTGTGAAAATAAAACATTTGGGCTGAGACCCCTGTTGATTTTGGAAATAGAAGGATTTGATAATCCTAAATTGTTTTTTATTTAAACTCCCGATGGCATATTAAACCATTTTTTAAATTGTTTCTCTTGAATTGCGAAAATTCGGTTTTGGAATGTTTTACCCAAACTCTTGCTTCGGGAAGTATTTTCCGTTGTGTTTGAATCTTTGAGGATTCCTGATTATTATTATTCTTGGAACTTGAATTTTATTACTCGTATTTTGCACTTTATACTTGCACTAGAAAATAGTGGAATTTTGCTAACCCCCGAGTAATCAGGGGGTGGATGTCTGTATTGCATTCAGGTTTTGGGAGCATAGCACATGGTCGGCATGAAGGATGATGAAAGATGATCGATACTAATCACATGAGGACCCGTTTATTGTTGTATTGGTTCAGTTGAACGTTATTTCCACTACAATATTTTCGCCGTTGTACGGGAGTATTTTGTATTTGACCCCTGCGTGGGCATGTATTGAGATTGAGTTGTATGTTTTTATTGAAAGACCAAATCGGTCTACTGAGTCATTTTAGCCTTAAAGGCATTGTTGAGATGTTCGATGTTGTTACCAGCCTGGTAGATCCTTGAGGAAGGGTTCTACGACGTGTAATATCCCTGAGTGGATTGGGGGTGTTACATAAATTGTATCGGAGCGTAGGTTGTGGAAACCTAGGCTATCGGGTTTAGTAGTGTCTGTTGAGTTTTTGTCTCGTCGGATTTTGTCTGACTGAGTCGTGTCGCGACGCGTTGTCTGAGTTTGTTGGTCGTGATCATCATCTTCGTGCGACCTGTGGATGTAAGTCTCCCTCCTTTGTGTTGTACCTCGTGTGACACGAGCCACTTGTATGATTAGTCATTGAGTGATGGAATCTTTATGCA
Organism: Orobanche coerulescens; assembly: GCA_033398695.1. NCBI lineage: Eukaryota > Viridiplantae > Streptophyta > Magnoliopsida > Lamiales > Orobanchaceae > Orobanche > Orobanche coerulescens. Next base: position 49,490,779 of record CM065816.1, on the reverse strand, counting down.
GATTCTTGGTTTCGTGATGTGTTTATTTGACTCCTATTTCATTTATATGAGGAGTGTTGTCGTTATTTATGTCCTTTTGACTATGATATTGACTATTTGTTTCCGGTAAAAGACAGGTGTTGTCTTGGTTTTGAATGAGTTGATGCGTGTATTATGATGTATGTAAGTGAATGTCGATACGTGTGAGTTTTGGGCATTCTGGCCTATTAGATTTTTAAAAACCTTGAGTATTTTAGAAATAAAATTCGAGACGTACTTTTAAATGGATTGTATTTTCGAGGCGCCTACTAGCGCAACTATCTGTTTCAAAATTCTTCTACTTTGAGGACCAAAATATTTTTTCTGATATTCCAGTAATTTTGGAAATGCATTTGCTTAGACCCAAGTGTCGAATATTTCTGAAAGTTTTTCGCTAAAAGAAAGTGTCCTCGTTTTTATCAAACGCATGATGGCTTTCAAAGTCTCGACAATGATGTTTGTACAACGTTTTGAAAGGTGATAGTCAAGATCAACTAGTGTTTTCAAAATCATTTCTTTTTTTCAAAGGTGGTTTTCGTTTTTAAAACCTATCATTCCTGTTGCGGTTAGGGAATGGATGTATGATATTCGCATTGTCGTTACAATGTTAGCTACCGAGTATGATGGAATTGGTGGCGTGAACGTTGAGTCGTTTGCCAAGCATTTGTTGTGATATGCCCTCTGTGAGAGGTGAGATGTTGGTATTGAATGTTGTCGCTTTGTGATGATTTGTGTGTTATCGCACCCGTGCGAGCTATTGGAACTTGAGTTTGCATGATTGTGTACATACATGGTTGTTTCGTGATGTTTAGTAATCGTAAGTTGGTTATTGTTCGGGACGTTGAGGTTGCCGAATGATACCGTCGTTGCTGTGGTGTTTGTATGTGTGTTGCTTTACGATGGTAATCGTTGTAAGTGTTGCATGTTATGATTTTCTGTTGTGCTGAGTGGTTTCTTATTCAGTATGCCGAGGGGCAGAGGTCGTGGTCATGGCGACCGAGTGTGTGATCGGGATCATGATACTGGCGATGATATCAGTATCAGTGTTGCTACTATTTTACAACAGGTAGCTACATAGATGACTCGGTTGACTCAGGCAGTTCAGCGTATTACAGATGTGACCCAGACCACTGGTGCAAATCAGTGGCTCCGAGAAGTGGTTCGTATGAATCCCCCTCGCTTTGCTGGTGCTGCAGATGGATTAGGCTGGTATGGTTGGTTTTCCAGTTGGAAAAGATATTCGAGGCAGTTGATTGTCCAGAAGAGCGTAAGTTGCCAGTCGCTCAGTATCTTCTTGACAAGGATGCCGCAAGTTAGTGGGAGGCTGTTAAGCCTCGAGAGCGGGTTGTCACATGGGCAGAGTTCCAGAGATTCATGAGAGATGAGTTTTGTCCGGATCCAATCAGAAATCAGAGGGTTATGGAATTCTTTTCGGCGAAACCGCAAGATGTACTGCTGTCTCAAGCTATTATTGAATTTAACAAACAGCTCAGCTATGTGCAGGATCAAGTAAGGACGGAGGAGGTTAAGATCTGTCATTTTAGTAGGCGGATGAGATCGGAGATTCGTCAGTACATGGCAGGTCTCACTTGTACTTCCTTGAGAGATTATCAGAATAGGGCATTAGCCTATGAGCTATCCAGATTATCGACCGAGAATATGTCTGACTCAAAGAAATAGAAAACCGTTGGGAACTTTTCAGGAAATCAGGGGAGTGGGCCCCCTGAGGCTGGGACTTTGTTTCGTCGTCCTAAGATGGTTCCTCGATCACGTGTTCAGAGGAGTAGTACCCCTGCAGTGAGTAATGTGAGCAACGTGAAGGCATGTTATAACTGCAGTCGAGCGGGCCATACCGCGAAGAATTGTCGTTCACCATTAGTCAGCTATTTCGAGGGTGGATAGGTAGGTCACCGAGCCGTGCATTGCGAGACGGTATCTGAGATATTTGGGGATCGAGGTTGACTCTCTGCTACGAAAGGACACGGAGATGCCTAGTGTGCTTTTTGAGGATTTCGGCATAGTCCGAATTGTTTGTGATTGTCCTTGTGGATCGTTTTGTGTTTATTTTCTGTTTTCTAGACTATGCGTGTTTCCTTGTAATAGGTGCTTTGTGTTTTGTGATTGTTCGGATAATTGACTTGATTGTATTATCTGTTTGATGACGCTTGTTACTTGTTGGTTTTATTATGTCTCTGCTTATGGCGTTGTGATGGTTGTCGTGGAGCGTGTTTTGACGCCATATGTCTCTTTGTTGCTTGTAACGTTTCGCCGTTGGGCGCGAGTTTTTGGTCCTTGTGTATCTCGTTGATCGTTTCCTGGTGGGATGTTGCTCCTCCCTACTTATAAGGAGGGTAACTTCTTTTAAGGATGGTAGTATGTAAAACCCATAATTTCGGTTTCCGGTAATCTTATTTTTTCGGCGAGAGTCTGTTTTAATGGCTCGCTTGTGAACGTTTCATTTTTTCGAGAATATTTAATTCTGCACTTTTTAACGTCCGAGTTCGTTTCGGTGTCGTTTTGTTGAGTTCCCTGTTCTTAGGCGACTTTTCCGCGCTTGAGTTCGATTCTTGCAAATCTCGTTCGAAACTGTTGTTTCGGATTTCTCGTAAGTTCATTTAACGTTGTTATACGTTTTGCGAGCTTTGGCTTAGTGTTTCGATCGTGTATCGTGTATTTCGGACATTTTAGGCCGTTTTTGTAATTTCTCAAAGTTTGGGGTAATTACTTTTGTTGTCGTTATTCCGAACCTTCGGGTAGTCGAAATTATATTTTCTTTTAACATTTGAGTTTGTCTCTGTGCACTCTTCGTTTGCATGACCTCGTCTTGTGTTGATGTTGTTTTTTCGCAGTTTCGTCGCGCTCGTACTCGACGAGCTGAACTTCGCAATTTTGGTACTGCTAAGTGACTTACGTACGCTATGCCACATGCATAACGTACGTTATCATCCTGAGCCTTACATACGTTAAGCCTTCTCATTACGTACGTAATGGGTATTCCAGTTCATACTTTGAGTTCTGGCCGTCGATAGCGCACGCTATGTGTTGATCATACCGCACGTTAGCTGTGCTCCTTAAATACGTTAAGTCCTTGCCATAACGTACGTAAGGGTATTCGCTATTTTGGACATGAGGGTCTGGCCATCATTTACGTACGTAATCTTTTATGCATTTACGTACGTAATACAGGTAACGTACGTTATCCTTCTTGGTTAACATACGTCACGCATGCGCAAGTATTTATATATCGAGGGTTGACCGTGTTCGTCATTTTTCACCCTTTCTTCATTTCCTCCGCGGCTGAGGCGAATCATGGGCGATCTATGGGCGATTTTGGAGTTTTGTAACTCCAAGTTTACATCTTCCTTGAGTTCTTGGTGTTGATTAACAACATCAATTCGTGTCCTTCGTCTTTGATTCGAGATAATCATCTTGTAAACCCTTCCTTTATATTTCATGAATCTTGAAGATTCGTGTTGTTCTTCATGAATCGTGCTATTGTATATCATCAATGGGTTGTATTGATTCTCTCCCCATGTTTTGATTCGTATTTCTTACCGTATTCGGGTTCGGATGATGTTCTTGATGTTCTTTGGGAAATATTGAGCCCCAAGTGTCCGATCCTTTGTCTCTACGAATTCTTGTTTAGAAATTCGTGTGTTTTGCATCTTCCTTGCGATCGACCTTATAGTGATTAAGTTGTTCTTGTGTTTTCGACCTAGTTGGAAGATTCGAGGGTTTCCGGTCGAGCTTTCCCGTTACTTCGCATGCTTTGGATTTGAGGCAAGTACCTTGTTCATACAACTCTTGTTTTGTGGACATGATGATTGGTGATCGTCTTGGAATGTTTGTTTGTTTGTTTGAAATGAACTTTCAAAAGATTTGGGCTAGCCTCGTTAAAGGCTCATTTTCAAAATGCGTGTGTTTTGTGAATGTTGCATCTCATGAATGGTTAAGTTAACCCTATGACTATGCTTAGTGTTGTTGTCGTGCTTGGATAATATATATGCATATATTATCTCATTTCAGTATGTTGTGATTTGACAATGATGTCGTGACTTGTGTTTGTTTCCTTTGGGTGAATTGTTTGGATATCCTTAGTGTGATATGTTATTTTTGTGAATGTGTGGATATGGTCGAAGGTCTACGGTGACACATGGCATGTGATCATGTGGTCAGGATGCAACAAGTGATTGATCCAACCGTGAGAGCCTAAGACAATCTACGGTGACACATGGATTGGGATCATTTGGTCAGGATGCAACATGTGATTGATCCAACCGTGAGATGATAAGACCTGCGGTGACATATGGCATGCGATCATATGGTCAGGAGACAACAATTGATTGATCCTACCGTGAGATCGCGTGGCAAGTGATCACGGTGGTATGAGTGTGATGTGACGTGGCATGTGTTCACGGTGTTATGTATTTGTGCTTTGCTCACCCCAGGAGGGTCCGTCGAGGCCTCGAGGAAATCTATGACTTCACTCTGGATTTACGAGTTGGTGTTGTACTTGTGTGACCAAGATTTACATATCTTGGGTGATTATATTGTGTTGATTTTTTATGTCCGTCGAGGACACGTGACATGGGTTTTAACCCTGTGAATTGTTGTCGGTTTATTTGTGAAAATAAAACCTTTGGGCTGAGACCCCTGTTGATTTTGGAAATAGAAGGATTTGATAATCCTAAATTGTTTTCTATTAAAACTCCCGATGACTTATTAAACCATTTTGTAAATTATTTCTCTTGAATTGCGAACTTTCGATTTTGTAATGTTTTACCCAAACTCTTGCTTCGGGAAGTATTTTTCGTTGTGTTCGAATCTTTGAGGATTCCTGATTATTATTATTCTTGGAACTTGAATTGAATGACTCGTATTTTGCACATTATACTTGCACTAGCAAAATAGTGGAATTTTGCTAACTCTCGAGTAATCGGGGGGTGGATGTGTGTATTGCATTCAGGTTTTGGGGAACATAGCATAGGGTCGGCATGAAGGATGATGAAAGATGATCGATACTAATCACATGAGGACCCGTTTATTTTTGTATTGGTTCAGTTGTACGTTATTTCCGCTGCAATATTTTCCCCGTTGTGCGGGAGTATTTTGTATTTGACCCATGCGTGGGCATGTATTGAGATTGAGTTGTATGTTTTTATTGAAAGACCAAATTGTTCTACCGAGTCATTTTAGCCTTAAAGGCATTGTTGATATGTTCGATGTTGTTACCAGCCTCGTAGATCCTTGAGGAAGGGTTCTACGGCATGTAATATCCCTTAGTGGATTGGGGGTGTTACAATAACTAAACAATACTTAAATTACCTTGAAGCTGAAGACAATATCCTGTCCACGAACAAGCATCCCTGAACGAATACACAGTTATTCGAATAATCTCGAATGAGTTTCAATCCCTTAATATCAATAAACCGCCATCCCGACATCAATGGTGATACGATAAAGTATCCTCAATATCCAACATTCCATACTACATACCAAAGATAATTCACAACTCCGTCTTCACCAAACACATTTAAATCATATACATTATGATTTAGTCAAAATCAAGGCAAAATCCACAAACTATTATCTCAACAATACATACTTATAATATCATTGCTATATGAATTATAAATGAAATGAAAGCGAAATCATTCATTAACATTATGAACTGAGCAAGTATAAACTTGCCTCGATACCGATATGACAAAGCCATTACAATCCCTTCGCCTACGTCTGTGAGCTCCTCAACCCCGACTGAAACAATCCATGAATTCTCCAATCTTCATCACGGCACAACGGTTATAATCAACGCTCAATTATCACAACCTAATGCAATAATCAAATGACAACACATCTGATAATAATCAACAACCGATATAACCAACCAATCAAACTCAATGGTTCAACGATACCTCGATCATATACACAAAACCAAATAATCCAACTCAACAAATATGTACTCATATCCACAATACAAGCCGCAACTCGATAATCATAATCAACAATCAATATAACCGATCAATAAACCCAGCGGTCCCACAATATCTCGATTAAACACAAATCCAAACAACCTAAATCAATCAATCACGAATCCATAACCACAATATGCTTCCATATAGCGATAATCATATCAATGATCAATTCATCTCGATATTAAGGATTTCATAACATAATCGATTCCAACTTCAACTTTAAACACGAATCAACAAGATTCCTTCTTGTTCATATTTGTAAATTTCATAGTAAAACAATATTATTAGCATAATAGACAATCCGAACTATCCAAATAGTTCAATACCATTGATAATCTTGTTCTAAGATTAACCATAATCTTTACGGATTCAAACTTGTTATCATGATTCATATTTCGTCAAGAACATACGAATTCTACCACTACAATCAACATAGCATTGGTTTCAATCATCAAATCCATGATTATACTTAAAAACCATTATGTATCCTATCACATATTCCTCTTTGATGTGATATATATATATATATATATATATATATATATATCAAGAATACCAAGAACACCAAGAATACCATGATTCCATAATTATGATTATAACAAATAACATAATCGAAGACATATATCATCGTATTCTTCAACGTACAATTCACATAAGCTCATGAATCACAATAACAACACCATAATCATCTTCATACGAATTATTCCTCAACAACAGCATCAAAAATCCAAATTCAAGGTGTAGAGTTGGTCAACATACCTCAAGAACATGAATAACACAATCAAACTCTTCAAGAATCATCAATATCTTCATATCCAAGCCTCAAATCCATGTTTCCAAGATCATAACCAAGTTAGAAGAGGCTTATTCTCACTTTATATATGCAGAGGGACGAAGTTGGGAGGAAAACATCGGTTTCTTCTCGTGAAGAAATGAAAGAACAATCCTTATTTTATAATCTGCATAGCCCGTTACGTACGTTATAAACCATCATTAACGTACGTAATGATCCCTAGCGTATGCTGCATGTCCAACATAGCGTACGTAACAGTCATCCAGAGCTCAATGCCTCAGTTTGTATCTTGCATAACGTACGTAACACTTGTTCCATAGCGTACGTAATACGTACATTGACTTGCCACATTATATACTCATATTACGTACGTAATAAGCTCTGCATAGCGTACGTACATATTTGACTTATCTTTTGGCATGCTAGCCGATACTTGGGCTCCACATGGCAGGTATTGATTCCTCTGTCCGATTTCCTCTCGTCACGTACGTAATGCTTTATACATAACGTACGTAACACGTAGCATCTTAGCGTACGTTATCTCATAAACTTCACGTACGTTAAGGGCTCTGTACTTAGCCATTTACAACTGTTCCTGCCTGTCGTCTCGACATACCGAATACATTTACACGACATACTAAATATACATACTTGTTCCAATAACATTCTCATACGATAAACCTAATATTAAAATTAAGGCAATCTGATACACGATATCCTCAAATATAACTGTCGACCAATACATCCGTAAATACAGTTGTCTCCATTCTCAATTTATTTTATTCACACTGTATAGACACCAAGCTATACAATTTATCTAAGATAAAATAATACGAAAAATTTATACTGAAAATCCGGTTATTACAGCTTTCACTCAGCCTCAACGAGCATAGTGATTAGTGCATATTTGATCTAAAAATTCATATACAAAATATTCCTTTTTCGGGCATAATCATACTGATTTGTGATTAAAAATAGATGTTTTAAAGATATATCAAAACATGAGCTAAAAATGGTCTTTTTACAGATTACTGGCATGAAACATCAAATAGGATGGAAAACAAGATCAAATACAACGCCGGGAATTTTTCAAGGACAACACGACCATACAACACGGCGCAAACGGGGCCATTTCTCTCGTCCGTTTCACATACGACGCAACAAGGGCCATTTCTTTCGCCCGTGTCTTGGGCCGTTTCACACACGACTGGCATTTTGCGCCGTGTCCTCGCGCGTGTTCCAGAAGAGACCGAGTCACCATAACATGGCGCACAACACGGCACAATCTGGACCATTTTCCCGAACCGTTTTCAGGCAGATCCTTTGTTGAATTTTCCACCTCTGGCCTCTTGTGAGCTCAACCACCATATATTTTATTTAGGGTCAAAGATCTGAAAAATCAAGACTTGCATGATGGACGAAGTGTGAATCAAATAAACAAATAAAAATCAAGATACTACAACATATCTTTTGAATTAAATAATCCATAGTATTCTTGAAAATCACCTATAAAAGGACACATTCATCCATTGCAAAAATAACTCCTCTTCTTGCTAAGAAATATCCTTTCCTTTTGGCAAGACATCTTTACTATAGTTTTATATTCCATTTTATTAATTTGACAGTTTTTCCTTCATTTAGCTTGTAAATGAAAAGCGCTTGAGCAATAAGTACTTAGTATTTTACTTTCAATTTTTGTAAGCTTGTAACATTTGAACAAGTTTGAAGTTGTATTTTGAAGAATGTTTCTTGCACTTTGATACATCATATTCAAATAAGTTTTCATCTATTGTCATTAAATTTTAATAATTAAGAGTTTTTAATTAAAAGTTGATTACTCGATGTAAAATCATTTTTCTTTTATACTCGTGTAAGTTAATCCATCTACTTAATTAAAAACCTAATTTAATGAACCCTTAATCCCCTAGTTTTTATTAAATCAAGTTACAACTTATTTTAAGTTCTATACATTATTTTTACCAGTATTAAAAATAGTAGTATTAAAAATAGTCTTACTAAAAATAGTCTTATTAAAATAGTCTAGTTTATAAATAGTGCATTAAAAATTTAGAATTTCTATACATATTACGTATATCAATTATTTCTATTATAATTTTAGTTTGTACAAACCAATGAGTAGCTAATCTTTCTTCCTAGGGGAAGGGGGATTTCTATTAGGTTATATATAAAGTATTTGATCGATTTACACTATCTCGATTAAAAGGGAGTACTTGGTTTAAATAGTGATGGATCATATCCTATTTCTACTAATAAAACCTTCTTGATTGATTGTTAAGTGAATTGGAAACATATCTTTTCAATCGTCAAGTGTTTATCTTGTAAACAACATCTTAAGGTTACGAAAGTAATTAAGAAGCCTTTGAATACGAAAGTTATAAGGTGAAACGTTGATTACTCGATAAACACTCATTTTTCTTTTATATCCGTGTAAATCAATTCATCTACTTTATTAAAAACCTAATTTAATGAACCCATAATCCCCTAGTTTTTATCAAATCAAGTTCTAGCTCATTTTAGTTCGATTCATTCTCACTAGTATAAAAATAGTCTTAATATAAATAGTCTAGTATAAATAGTCTTAATATAAATAGTATAGTACAAATAGTCTTAATATAAATAGTCTAGTATAAATAGTTTTAATATAAATAGTCTAGTATAATTAGTCTTAATATAAATAGTCTTATTAAAAATAGTCTTAATAAAAATAGTTTAGATTAAAAATAGTGTTTTTTAATTTAGTTAACTTAAAAACCCAAAAATATATTTTAGAATGTTTTAGTATTTATTTCTTGCAATCTATACAGAATATTATATGAAGCCCTGTTGAGCAATCCTCGAGAGTAAAGACCTTGGTAGAACTTACCACAACTATTTCTACCTCGTATATATTTGCGAGCGACTCAAAAACTCCTATGTTTAGGATAATTTTTTGTCGATCAAATTTTGGCCAAGAACAATCCCCGACAACGGCGCCACAATCACAACTACGGGGGATTGTTTTAGGCCAAATATAACTTTTTGTATACTTTTGTTTATATCTTGTGATTTCATCTTTCTTTATTTTTGCATCTTTTAATCTTCTTGTTCTTATTTTTTTTTAACATAAGGCGCGCATAACTATTTTCTAGACAGGAGTAAGAAAAACTTAATGTTTTTGAGTAATATTCTGAATCGAGTTTTCTTGCATCTTTTATTTTTTTGCATCTTGCCGGGGAAGTATTAATGTTATTTTTGAAATCTTACATTGTAAACTATTGTTATAGATACAATTTGTCGATGTTGTAACTTAGTACTCAATTGCGTTTGTCCGGTCAAGTGGCGGATACCGGTACTCCGTGACTATTAAAGTCGGATTTTTTAGTTTCCCACAACAACTGATATTTGTAGATATTTTTGTAATATCCGACTGTAATTCTTCATCCTTACTGTTGTATTGTTCAGATAAATTAAATATCGTTGAACCATGTTGCATTTAATATATGACTATAATGTCGAGATGTTACGGAATTCAGTTAGTTACCGTTGTTATTTACTTTATGTTTGTTGGTTCAATGTTAATTGGAGTTGCATTTTTGGACCTATTTTGGTGGTGTAGCGTACGCTACATAGTTTGATTAACGTACGTTAAGCTTGTGCCTTAACGTACGTATTTCGTTATCCGTTCCGTACGTTAAGAGGGAATCAGACATCAGTTGATTTCCGCACGTGAATCTGTTATCCGTTGCCATGTACGTGAAGGGTGATTGGACTGTCATGTCGGTCAGAGTCAACCATATTTAGCGTACGTAATACCTTTTTTAGCGTATGTAAATGGCCTATGAAATCGAGACAGTAGCCCCTGTAAGTCGATTACGTACGTAACACCAACTGGTTAGCGTAAGTAACAGGTGTTAACGTACGCTAAATTCATTCGATAGCGTACGTTAAGGCTGTACAGTCTATTTAAAGACACAACCTGTTTTTCATTTCTTCACAACTCCAACCCGATTTTCTCTCCGTATATCCCCTCTGCTGCCTCCCTAGACCGATATTAACCTTCTATAACTTGGTTTTGAGCCTTGTAACTTGGAGTGGAGCTCATTGATTTGAAGTTTAGAAGGTTTTCTTGAGCTGGAAGTGTGTTTCTTGTAGTTTTGAGGGTTGTTCTTCGTTTCTGGAGGTATGTATCAGTATTTTTCGTATGTTGATCTTAGTAATGTAGAATACTTCACCTAGAGTTAAATTAATCAAGTAAAACATGGTTATAATTAAACTTTTAACACTTCTTAATGAATATGATAAATGAGGGTTTGGAATGGACGTGTTCTTGATGTTATAGTGATAGTAACCATGTTTGTATTATCATGCTCATCTTGCTGGATGAATTTATCTCAGTAGAACATTGAAAATCAGTCAGCTTCATCATAGTTAGATTTAATCAATAGAATTGATATCATAAAATGTTTAAACACCATATTAGGTATTTAATTACGTTGGGAAGAACTTGACAATGTTAAAGATAGGATTACGTTCTCTTGTTCAGAAATCTTAGAAGTTTTAACATCATTATGGTTCAGCTTCAGAAGTCTTTAAGGAATGATAAGGATATTGCTGAATACAACATTAACTTTTTATTAATATAATGTGTTGATAAATTAAGAATGTGTTTGATCATCATGCTAGAATGGATAGTGTTTTTAAGAAGGAGATGATGATTATGAATGATAAAGTTGTAACACCCCCAGAGCCGTCCAGGAATATCAAAGCGCCGTGGGCCCCGAGATGGAACCCACAAGGCTGAAGGAAATTTTAGCAAACATTTACAAACGCCCAAGAGGCTAACGATGGTACTGTCTTTTAAAAACATTCGAAGACTTAACAAAATCCATTTATCAAACCGTCGTAAAATCTCATTTGAAACCACAAGGCCCGAAATGCCAAACCTCAACAGTTTAGAAACATACGTTAAGCTATCGCTTATATGTATCAACAAAATGGTTTAGAAAACGATTGCCAAAGTAACCTAAATTACCAGATACCAAAAAGCCATTTAAAATACTCACGCAGCAGAAAAGACAACCAATTAAAAATACTCTAGCAGCGGAATACAAGAACTGATCAGGAAACTCAATACACAAATACATGCCCTAGCCATTATCCTCCGGGAAGCTCATCTCTCCACGACCGCTACAAGATTGATAATCCAAGAACCTAAAAAGAATATCCACGACGGGTCAGCCATAATATCCAACAATGATAACCATCAGATCTCGTCAATAATTACATACTAATGAAAATACTAAGTAAGAATACGACCAATGTAATTTTACCGCCATAACTTTACCAACTCGTGATAATAATTACCAAAGTTCACATCTCGTATCCTTTCAACCACACAATAAGATCATACAGAATATCTATATTGTATCTCAACAATACCCAAGGTTCTCAAAACATCATCATAACTCACTGTTACGAAATCTACTAACTCTGTCCAACCCAATCCATCGGGTAACATCATCACATCTCAACACTATAATCGATTGTCCATTAAAGACAAATACCAAGGGAAAAATACGGAACATACCTCAAGATATGAAATGTCACGACGAAATCACGTCAGTCTAATCCAAGATTAGATCAACACAACATACGGACATGGTCCTAACACAAGACCTACAAATGCATACTCATATGACAACGTCAATATGCTCACATCAATAACAACACTGTATACTTATGGAAAACCCATAATATATATATGCACAATAACAACACATAGGTAATCCGATTATCCAACGTCCACTGCCTAGATCCCACGATGACCCCGTCAGACCAACCGTGGTGGAAAAACTTGTCCGATGATCCAGCGCACGCTAGCATAGATCCCCCGATGATCCCGTCGGACCAACCCGAGGTGGACATACAACAACAATGCACAAATGCATATAACAATGATACATAATGCATGACAACAACGATACACGCATGTATCACAACATGATCGACACGAAATGACAAAAATGATTAGAGTACTTGCCCTGAGTCCTTCGAGAGCAATCCTGATGTCCAAACCATCACGAACCATTATTCTGAATATTTGATGATCCAAAATGTCACGGAAGGTAGATAATTCACGTCTTCGTCTAAACCTTGATGTATCCTCGATACCAGGTATACAAACAACAATGTAAATCATATACATTATGATTTAATTCCCAAAAGTCAAATACAACTTATAATCCCAAATCTCCTGTGATTACGATTATAAACATTGCTTATACGAATTATAAACGAATGAAACGGAAACCATTCATTAAATATTATAAACTGAGCAAAAATAACTTGCCTCGATACCGATTCGATGATGAGGAAGCCGCTACCAATCTCATTGCCTTCGTCTACGAGCTCCTCAGTCCTGACCAATGCAATTCACGAACATACTCGAACATGACCGCAAGATACAGTTATAATCACTGATCAATAATCTCAACCTATTGAAGTAACCAAATAGCAACGATCCGATAACAATCAATAACCGACATTGTCAAGCAATCAAACTCAACGGGTCAACGATACCTCGATCATATATAAAACCAAATAACATAAATCAAACCATTTACGAATTCATATCCATCATATGAACCGAAATCCGATAATTACTAATCAATATAACCGATTGACAAACTCAACTATTTCATGATTTCTCGATTAGACATAAGTCCGAACAATCCGACTCAACAATTACAAATTCACAACCAAAATACGATTACAGATACAAATGTAAAGGAAATCATATTCGGTGATCAATCACAATCTTTTCGGATTCCAAATTGATATCATGATTCGTATTTCATCAAGAACATACGAATTCTACCACTACAATCAATGAACATTCGATCTTCATACCTAAAGATACCGATAATTCAACATACGATCGTCTTGCTATGTTAAATTCATCAAGAAGTTCCTCAAGAATACTAAGTGTTTCGAAATCATGTTCATGTAACACTCCCAATCCGCTAAGGGATATTACATGCCGTAGAACCTTTCTTCAAGGATCTACCAGGCTGGTAACAACATCGAACATCTCAACAATGCCTTTAAGGCTAAAATGACTCGGTAGACCGATTTGGTCTTTCAATAAATACATACAACTCAAACATATTACATGCCCACGCAAGGGTCGAATACAACACACTCCCGTACAACGGGAAAGAATACTGCAGCGGAAATAAAGTATAACTAAACCAATGACATCATACGGATCCTCGTGTGATTAGTATCGTTCATCTTTCATCATCCTTCATGCCGACCCTCACTACAAAAAAAACAGTTTTTACCGACGCCATTTACCGACGCCCGTACCCGCCGTTGTTAAACTTATAATTTACCGACGCCATTACAAACGCCCGTTATTTAATTGATTTACCGACGCCATTGCCGACGACCGGTTCGCAGACTTGTTTTTTTTCTTTTTTTCACAATTAACGATGCTGTTTACCGACGCCACTTACCGACGACCTTACCGACGCCACTTCGGCGTTGGTAAATTTTTATTATTATCTTTTTTTCTTTTTTCACAATTAACGACGCCGTTTACCGATGCAATTTACCGACGCCTTTACCGACGCCTTTACCGACGCCATTTATCTTTTTTTTTTATTTATTTTTTTAATTTAACGACGCCGTTTACGCCATTACCGACGCCATTTCGGAGTCGGTAAATTTTTTACACTATCCCACATCGAAAAAACAGTAGTGTTTTATGTAGTTTATAAACCAAAATATTTCTCAACCATTTGAAATTGAATGGAGCCCGAACCTGACCCGCCCGGACCCGACCCGCCTGGACCCGACCCGCCTGGACCTGCACCTGACCGGACCTGACCCCACCTGAGCCCGGACCTAACCCGCCTGAGCCTGGACGTGACCCGCCTGAGTCCTGACCTGACTCTTTTAGATTTTTTTCTTAATTTAACGACGCCAAAAATGGCGTCGGTAAATGGCGGCGTTGGTAAAAAATTACCGTCGAGCGTTTTTCCAACGGCGGATTGCCGTCAGTAATTTTTTTACCGACGCCATTTTCTATTTTACCACGGCGTTTGGCGTCGGTAAAAACTGTTTTTTTTGTAGTGTCTGTGCTATGCTCCAAAACCTGAATGCGATACAGACATCCACCCCCCGAATACTCGGGGGTTAGCAAAACTCCACTGTTTTGCTAGTGCAAGAACAAGTGCAAAAATACGAGCCATACAATACAAGTTCTAAGAACAATAATAATCAGGAATCCTCAAAGATTTAAACATAACGAAAATACTTCATGAGGCAAGAGTTTAGGTAAATCTTTCCAAATCCGAAAGATCACAAATAACAAGAACGGTTTGCAAAATGGTTTAAAATACCCTCGGGAGTTTTAATAGAAAACAATTTAGGATTATCAAATCCTTCTCTTTCCAAAATCAACAGGGTCACGGCCCAAAGGTTTTTTTTTTCGCAAATAGAAAACCACTAACAATTCACAGGGTCAGAACCCATATCACGTGTCCTCGACGGACATAACATCAACACAACGTAATCACGCACAAGCATCGCCTAGGACCGGGACGAAGCCACAAATCCCACTCGAGGCCTCTAAGGACCCTCCCGAGCTGGCCACAATCATAAAACAAATCATGCACATGCATCGCCTAGGACCGGGACGAAGCCACAAATCCCACTTGAGGCCTCTAAGGACCCTCCCGAGCTGGCTAGCTAAACAAATCACACACCATATATCTCACGGTTGGATCAATCACTTGTTGCATCCTGACCACATGATCACAAGCCATGTGTCACCGTAGATTATCTCAGGCTCTCACTGTTGGATCAATCGCTTGTTGCATCCTGACCACATGATCACATGCCATGTGTCACCATAGACCTTCAACCATATCCACACATTCACACAAATAACATATCATATCAATAATATCCAAGTAATTCACTCAATGCAAACAAACACAATGCACGACGCAAAGGTCAAATCACAACGCACCGATATGAGATAATATATATACATATATTATCAAAGCACAACGACAACACCAAGTGTATTCATAGTAATTCACGTAACCATCCACGAACATAATGTCCACAAAACTCACGCGTTTTGAAAGAGGGCCTTTAACAAGGCTAACCGAGTCTTTGAAAGTGAAATTCAAATGATCAAATAAACACATAGAGACGATCACTAATTATCATATCCATAAAACAAGAATTGTATAGACAAGGTACTTGCCTTGAATAACCACAACGCGGAGAATCGATCGAAGTAGGTTGGCACGAACCGACTACGAACTCGCCGACTCCACCGAACGACAACCCGCAACAATAAACTACGAACGACAACAATAACAACGAAAATGAATTCCAAAGTACGACTCAAAGCCGCTGAATTCAAGGAACAAATGACGAAAGTTCAAGGGTTTCCCCCAAAAGAACACGAATTGACCCGACAAAACATGAAAATGGACTTCCCAACCGAAACATGGATATTCAATCCATAGAATATGTTTAAAAACATCATTTTACAACAATCGGTTCATCAAAAACGGATGGAAAACGAAATCAAGAACAAATCCCCCAAAAAGTCAACTCGAAGGAAATCAAGGAATATACCTTGATTCGAGGAAGAACAATGGAATAAATGATGTTAAACACAAGAATACTACTAAGATTAATCATACCCATCATGGATTAATCAATAATACGGAACAAATCGGACAAAAACGCAAAAACCCCAAAATTTCTCAAAATAGGGTTATCGAAAATCTCACCTTGATTCGTTGGATCAAAGGATGATATAGGATGATCAATCAATGATATGAACTCAAGAACTTCGTGGATTGATTGACAAACATCATGGCTCCAAGATCCCCAAGGCTCCAGCCGCGGAAGAGAAAGAGAGAGATTGGAAAAATGACTGAAACTGGACCGCTCGGCCATATTTATACTGGTGCAGCCTAGCGTACGTTAGGCTGCCGAGCTAGCGTGCGGTATCGGCCCGGGCCGCAATCCAGAGACTTCGTGGACTAGACTGCTCGGCCAGGTACCGTGCGCAGCCTTCCGGTCGTAGCGTGCGCTACTTGCCGGTCGTAGCGTGCGCTATGTCCGATAGTAGCGCGCGCTACCTGCCGATCCACCCGAGTCCAGAACCTCACTGCCCCTACTGTCTCGGCCGACTAGCGCGCGCAGCTAACCGGCTGTAGCGTGCGCTGCCTCCTGGCCGTAGCGTGCGCTACCTTCCGGCTGTAGCGTGCGCTACGCCGGTTCCTGCCGCACCCGTTCGGCCCGATTGCAACCGTCCGGCCAAGACTCCGCAACCGTCCGGCCCGATTCATAACCGTCCGCGGTGCGACCACCAGGACTCGACGACTCGATTATCCGAAATCGCACGGAACGAACATGACAAAACGCTCGTGGGCAATATCATTGATACGAGATGAAATGCTACGGGACAATGAATCACACGCGACCAAATAAACACGAAAATCGATCAAGACAACAAATACGAATGTGGATACCCACAACTTTGGGTAAATTACAAAGTGGCCCAAAACGCCCGAAAATCACGATACGTGATCGAATAACCAAACCAAAGTTCACAACACATCTAACAAAGTTAAACGGACTTACGGAAAACTCGAAACAGTAGTTTCGAACGAGATTCACAAGAATCGAACTCGAGTGCGGAAAAGTCGCTAAGAAACACGGAACTCAACAAAACAACACTGAAACGAACTCGGATGATAAAAAGTGCAGAATTAATCATTCTCAGAATGATGAAACGGTCCCAAGCGAGTCGTCAAAACGGACTCTCGCCAAAAAAATAAAATTACCGGAAATCAAATTTGCGAATATTACATACTACCCTCCTTAAAAGAAGTTTCATCCCGAAACTTAAAACAAGTCGGGAGAAGCAATATCCCGCCAGGAAAACTCGACGAGATACACAAGAAATGCGTAACTTACGCCCAACGGCGAAACGTTACAAGCAACGCAAAGGAATATACGACGTGAAAACGCGCTCCACGACGACCAACACAACGCCACCGGTAGAAACATAATAACACCAATAAGTGACAAGCGTCATCAAACAGATAATATAATCAAGTCAATTATCCGAACAACCACAAAACACTAAGCACCTATTACAAGGAAACACGCACAGTCAAGAAAATAGAAATAAACACACAAATGATCCACAAGGACAATCACAAACAATTCGGACTTCGTCGAAATCATCAAAACCACACTAGGCATCTACGTGTCCTTTAGGAGCAGGGACGCAACCTCGATCCCCCAAATCTCTCAATTACCGTCTCGCATTACACAGCTCGGTGACCCATCTGGCCACACCCGAAACAACAAACTAACAGTGAATGACGTTTCTTCGCGGTACGAGATCAAGCAACAACAGTCAGACAACCCCAATCGAACAACAACGATCGATCAACAACGACTGAACAACAACGATAGAACAACAACGATCGAACAACAACGATCAGATAACAATGATCGAACAACAACGGTCGAAAAATAACTCTGAAGTTCACAATTCAACTCAAGACATTAAAAGAGCTAGTAGAAACTGGAAGATGTTACTTTCGAACAAGGTTCACAAGAATCGAACCGAACTCATAAAAGTCACAACGATAAATAGATCGATCCGAAACAAGGTCACAACCCGTTCGAACGATGAAACCGAAATACAGAACAAGTTTAGAAAGTATCAACGAACACGAGTGAGTCGATAGACTTGAGAAAGAGGAAATGCAGAAGTCCAAAAATAATACGGGTATTACATTCGACCTCTTATAAAAGAAGGTCGTCCCCACAACTCCCAACAACGGAAACAAGACAACAACACAAAAGCAGTCGACAGAAACATTTCCCATGGTCCTCTAAGAGCCGACCCTGATATCTGTTCTGAAGTTCGCGCCCTGAAAGACTCGGAACCCAACTCGCAAAACTAGATCCTGTTTCTCTCGGGTCCACACTTGATACCGATGAGAAGGACAATTGTACGTACATGCCCCCGGCACACCACGGTTGAAACACCTCGGCTCGGCGTACCAAATATACAAATGCTAGATACAATGGACCATAACATCACAAAACAACAAACTGGAGATGCCAACTTGGCATAACATATCAACACATACTAAAATCACATCAACTACGGCATCGTTCAATGATTACAATGGCCCGAACGATAACAAGCACATAATCATAAAACAGCATGAAATAATCATGCATTTACACAAACATGCAAACTCAAGTTCCAACAGCTCGCACTGGTGCGATAACACACAAATCATCACAAAGCGACAACATTCAATACTAGCATCTCACCTCTCACAGAGGGCTAATCACAACAAATGCGTAGCAAATGACTCAACGTTCACGCCACCAGTTCCATCATACTCGGGAGCTAACATTCTAACGACAATGTGAATATCACATATACATTCCCAGACCGCAAACAGGAATGATAGGTTTTTAAAAAAAACGAAAACCACCTTTAGAAAACAGTTTGGAAACACCAGTTGATCCTGAGTATCACATTTTCAAAAAGTTGTACAAACACCATTATTGAGACTTTGAAAACCATCTTGCGTTGAACAAAAATGAGGACACTCTTCTTTTAAATTGAAACTTTCAGAAATATTCGACCCTGGGGTCTAAGCAAAGCATTTCTAAATAATTGAAAATATCTCAAAATATTTTGGTCCCCAATTGGAATAATTTGAAATATATTGCGGCACTAGAAAGCACTTTGAAAGTACCGCGAGAAAATAATTAGTTTTAAAGGTACGTCTCGAAATTTATTTTCTAAGATACTCAAGGTTTTCGAAAATCTATTAGGCTAGAATGCCTAAAAACTCACATGATCATTTATCAAACCGTCATAAAACATTCAAGGCCAAAATGCCAAAACTCGATTTAGGGAGTCAGTTTTACGAAGTAAAAATCAGTTTGCAAAATACTGAAAGTCATGTTGAAAGAACTCACGCAGCGGATAAAATACAGTTCGAAAATACATTAGCAGCGACACCGCTCCTCATATAGACGAAATATGAGAGTCACATAAACGCAATCATGAGACTAAAAATCTGCATAAAGATTCCGTCACTTTAGACATAATCATACTAGTAACTCGCATCAGACGAGGCACAAACACAAAGAAGAGAGACTTACATCCACAGGTCGCACGAAGATGATGATCGCCCCACGATACTAATCACGACAAACCAACTCAGACGACGCGTCACGACACGACTCAGTCAGACAAAATCCGACGAGACAAAACTCAACAGACACCACTTGACCTGACAGCCTAGGTTTCCACAACCTAAGCTCTGATAACATTTATGTAACGCACCCAATCCGCTTAGGGATATTACACGTCGTAGAACCTTTCCTCAAGGATCTACCAGGCTGGTAACAACATCGAACATCTCAACAATGCCTTTAAGGCTAAAATGACTTAGTAGACTGATTTGGTCTTTCAATAAATACATACAACTCAAACACATTATATGCCCACGCAGGGGTCGAATACAACACACTCCCATACAATGGGAAAGAATACTGCAGCGAAAATAAACTACAACTAAACCAATGAAATCATACGGGTCCTCGTGTGATTGGTATCATTCATTTGTCATCATCCTTCATGCCGACCCTGTGTTATGCTCCAAAACCTGAATGCAATATAGACATCCACCCCCCGAATACTCGGGGGTTAGCAAAACTCCACTGTTTTGCTAGTGTAAGAACAAGTGCAAAAATACGAGCCATACAATATAAGTTCCAAGAACAATAATAATCAGGAATCCTCAAAGATTTAAACATAACGAAAATACTTCCCGAGGCAAGAGTTTAGGTAAGGCTTTCCAAATCCGAAAGATCACAAATAACGAGAACGGTTTGCAAAATGGTTTAAAATACCCTCGAGAGTTTTAATAGAAAACAATTTAGGATTATCAAATCCTTCTCTTTCCAAAATCAACAGGGCCACGGCCCAAAGGTTTTTGTTTTCGCAAATAGAAAACCACTAACAATGCACAGGGTCAGAACCCATATCATGTGTCCTCGACGGACATAACATCAACACAATGTAATCACGCACAAGCATCGCCTAGGACCAGGACGAAGCCACAAATCCCACTCGTGGCCTCTAAGGACCCTCCCGAGCTGGCCACAATCATAAAACAAATCATGCACATGCATCGCCTAGGATCGAGACGAAGCCACATATCCCACTCGAGGCCTCTAAGGACCCTCCCGAGCTGGCTAGCTAAACAAATCACACACCATATCTCACGGTTGGATCAATCACTTGTTGCATCCTGACCACATGATCACAAGCCATGTGTCACCGTAGATTATCTCATGCTCTCACAATTGGATCAATCACTTGTTGCATCCTGACCACATGATCACATGCCATGTGTCACCGTAGACCTTCAACCATATCCACACATTCACACAAATAACATATCACATCAATAATATCCATGTAATTCACTCAATGGCAACAAACACAATGCACGACGCAAAGGTCAAATCACAACGCACCGATATGAGATAATATATATATATATATATATATATATTATCAAAGCACAACGACAACACCAAATGTATTCATAGTAATTCACGTAACCATCCACGAACATAATGTCCACAAAACTCACGCGTTTTGAAAGAGGGCCTTTAACAAGGCTAACCGAGTCTTTGAAAGTGAAATTCAAATGATCAAATAAACACATGAAGACGATCACTAATTATCATATCCATAAAACAAGCATTGTATAGACAAGGTACTTGCCTCGAATAACCACAACGCAGAGAATCGATCGAAGTAGGTTGGCACGAACCGACTACGAACTCGCCGACTCCACCGAACGACAACCCGCAATAATAAACTACGAACGACAACAATAACAACGAAAATGAATTCCAAAGTACGACTCAAAGCCGCTGAATTCAAGGAACAAACGACGAAAGTTCAAGGGTTTCCCCCAAAACGGCAACGAACACGAATTGACCCGACAAAACATGAAAATGGACTTCCCAACCGAAATATTGATATTCAATCCATATGAAATGTTTAAAAACATCATTTTACAACAATCAGTTCATTAAAAACGGATTGAAAACGAAATCAAGAACAAATCCCCCAAAAAGTCAACTCGAAGGAAATCAAGAAATATACCTTGATTTGACGAAGAACAATGGAATAAATGATGTTGAACACAAGAATACTACTAAGATTAATCATACCCATCACGAATTAATCAACAATACGGAACGAATCAGACCAAAACGCAAAACCCCCAAAATTTCTCAAAATAGGGTTCTCGGAAATCTCACCTTGATTCGCTGGATCAAAGAATGATATACGATGATCAATCAATGATATGAACTCAAGAACTTCGTGGATTGATTGACAAACATCATGGCTCCAAGATCCCCAAGGCTGCAGCCGTGGAAGAGAAAGAGAGAAATGGGAAAAATGACTGAAACTGGACTGCTCGTCCATATTTATACTGGTGCAGCCTAGCGTGCGCTAGGCTGCCGAGCTAGTGTGCGCTATCGGCCCAGGCCGCAATCCAGAGACTTCCTGGACTAGACTGCTCGGCCAGGTAGCGTGCGCAGCCTTCCGGTCGTAGCGTGCGCTACCTTACGGTCGTAGCGTGCGTAGTGTCCGATAGTAGCGTGCGCTACCTGCCGATCCACCTGAGTCCAGAACCTCACTGCCCCTACTGTCTCGGCCGACTAGCGCGGCTGGCGGCCGTAGCGTCTGCGCCTCCCGGCCGTGGCGTGCGCTACCTTTCGGCCGTAGCGTGCGCTACGCCGGTTCTTACTGCACCGTCCGGCGATTGCGAAACCGTCCGGCCGATTACATAGCCGTCAGACTGTACTGCACAAGGCCAGTGCCCGACCACCAGGACTCGACGACTCGATTATCCGAAATCGCACGGAACGAAAATGACAAAACGCTCGTGGGCAACATCATCGATCCTAGATAAAATGCTACGGGACAATGAATCACACGCGACCAAATAAACACGAAAATCGATCAAGACAACAAATACGAATGTGGATACCCACAAGTTTGGGTAAATTACAAAATGGCCCAAGACGCCCGAAAATCACGATACGTGATCGAATAACCAAAACTAAGTTCGCAACACGTCTACCAAAGTTAAACGGACTTACGGGAAACTCGAAACAGTAGTTTCGAACGAGATTCACAAGAATCGAACTTGAGTGTGGAAAAGTCGCTAAGAAACACGGAACTCAACAAAACAACACCGAAACGAACTCGGATGATAAAAAGTGCAGAATTAATCATTCTCATAATGATGAAACGGTCCCAAGCGAGTCGTCAAAACGAACTCTCACCAAAAAAGTAAAATTACCGAAAATCGAATTTGCGGATATTACATACTACCCTCCTTAAAATAAGTTTCGTCTCAAAACTTAAAACAAGTATGGAGAAGCAATATCCCGCCAGGAAAACTCGACGAGATACACATGAAACGCGTAACTTACGCCCAACGACGAAACATTACAAGCAACACAAAGGAATATACGGCGTGAAAACATGCTCCACGACGACCAACACAACGCCACCGGTAGAAACATAATAAAACCAACAAGTGACAAGTGTCGTCAAAAAGATAATACAATCGAGCCAATTATCCGAACAACCACAAAACACTACGCACCTATTACAAGAAAACACGCACAGTCAAGAAAATAGAAATAACACACAAACGATCCACAAGGACAATCACAAACAATTTGGACTACGCCGAAATCCTCAAAACCACACTAGGAATCTACGTGTCCTTTCGGAGAAGGGACGTAACCTCGATCCCCCAAATCTCTCAGTTACCATCTCGCATTGCACGTCTCGGGGACCCATCTGTCCACACCCGAAACAACAAACTAACGGTGAAAGACGATTCTTCGCGGTACGAGATCAGGCAACAACAGTCAGACAACCCCGATCGAACAACAACGATCGAACAACAACGACTGAACAACAACGATAGAACAACAACGATCGAACAACAACGATCAAATAACAATGATCGAACAACAACAGTCGAAAAATAACTCTGAAGTTTACAATTCAACTCAAGACATTAAAAGAGCTGGTAGAAACTGGAAGATGTTACTTTCGAACAAGGTTCACAAGAATCGAACCGAACTCATAAAAGTCACAACGATAAACAGATCGATCCGAAACAAGGTCACAACCCATTCGAACGATAAAACCGAAATACAGAACAAGTTCAGAAAGTATCAATGAACACGAGCGAGTCGATAGACTTGAGAAAGAGGAAATGCAGAAGTCCAAAAATAATACGGGCATTACATTCGACCTCTTATAAAATAAGGTCGTCCCCGCAACTGCCAACAATGGAAACAAGACAACAACACAAAAGCAGTTGACGGAAACATTTCCCATGGGCCTCTTAGAGCCGATCCTGATATCTGTACTAAAGTTCGAGCCCCGAAAGACTCGAAACCCAACTCGCAAAACTGGATCCTGTGTCTCTCAGGTCCACACTTGAAACGCATTACCGACGAGAAGGACAATTATACGTAAATGCCCCCGGCACACCACGGTTGAAACACCTCGGCTCGGCGTACCAAAGATACAAATGCTAGATACAATGGACCATAACATCACAAAACAACAAACCGGAGATGCCAACTTGGCATAACACATCAACACATACTAAAATCACATCAACTACGGCATCGTTCGACGATTACAACGGCCCGAACAATAACCAGCACATAATCACAAAACAGCATGAAACAATCATGCATTTACACAAACGTGCAAACTCAAGTTCCAACAGCTCGCACTGGTGCGATAACACACAAATCATCACAAAGCGACAACATTCAATACTAACATCTCACCTCTCACATAGGGCTAATCACAACAAATACGTGGCAAACGACTCAACATTCACGGCACCGGTTCCATCATACTCGGGAGCTAACATTCTAACGAAAATGCGAATATCACATATACATTCCCGGACCGCAAACAGGAATGATAGGTTTTAAAAAAAAAAAACGAAAACCACCTTTTGAAAATAGTTTGGAAACACGAGTTGATCCTGAGTATCACATTTTAAAAAAGTTGTACAAACACCATTATTGAAACTTTGAAAACCATCTTGCGTTGAACAAAAATGAGGACACTCTTCTTTTAAATTGAAACTTTCAGAAATATTTTTTGAGATATTTCGTTTAACGGAAGTGCACGTTATTATAGACAAGTAATAAAGTGATGAGTGAGATATCGTTCCCACGAGGACTGAATCACTAATTACCGATTTTTATGTATTCTAATGTTATTTGAACTGTCGAAGTTTGGGATGCAATTAATAACTAAAGAAAACCAATAAAAGAACTAACAGTAAAAACGATCGCTCGAAGAAAGAAAATCAAATGATGAATAAGTCTAGGATTGTGAATCCACCTTGGTTTATCCGAATTTACTCTCGATTATCTGAAGTTAATGATTTTCCCAATTTATTGAAGGCGAAGATTGCTAAAATACTCTACCGCCTCTCCCGAGGTCAATAGATTTTTCTAAAGTCGAATAACGCACTCTATCCCTAGGTGAATTAATTCGACAATAGGCAAAAAGCACAAAATCTTCAAAAGGTCACGTAGTTCCTATGATTATATTCCTATCTCACAAGATAAAACGGTTCTCACCAATAGTTCCTCACCAACTCTCCTCTCCCGATTCGAGTTGCGTAATTAAAACAATCCAATTATAGGCCACACAATTGAAAGCATTAAAAACGATTGGGAAAACTCAACAGAAAAGGGAATTATAAAGATAATCAAAAGCAAATTCGTCAAAACTTTGGTTTCATCAAAATCCTACAACAGGGTTTTAGCCTGATATGCTAAAGGATAAAAATATAGAAATAATGAAAGGAAGCATCGAAATCAAACGCAGATGAAGAACTCAGATTCCTCCGTTCTTCTGGCTTCCACTCTCTGCTCTTGGTGTCTTCTGCTTCTTCTCTTGATAATGATCGATCCTCCAATGATCCATCCAAGATTATGACCTTAAACCCTTATTTATAAATCCCATCAGCCTCCAAAACAAGTCCGTGTGATTAGGTCGAGAACCGGCTCCAAAACGGCCCAGAAACGCGGCATTTTCTGTCAAAACCGCCCTGTGGGCCGCGGATCACTTAATCTGTGCCGCGGCTCACGGTCTTCAGCGCCTAATACCTGATGCTGATTTTTCCTCCTAGGCCGCGACTCACTATACTTGTGCCGCGGCTCAGGGTACAGTTCACTCAGGGCTCGCTGGTCACCTGCGTGTGCCGCGGCCCTCTTGCCTTGTGCCGCGGCCCCAAGCCAAAATTTGCTATTTTCGCCATTTTCATCGTTTTAGTTTCCGGACATCAATTTCCTGCAAAACATAAAAGAATAGGGCATTAAAAGCTCATTTATGCAGATTTAATTATGAAAAGAATACAAAATAATGATAAATAAGCGTATAAAAATACGCCTAACAAATACCCCCAAACTTAAGCCTTTGCTTGTCCTCAAGCAAAAAGAATTGATTACAAATAAAAGAATAATCGTGAATAATCGTGCAATTTCATAGTGCTCAACCTAATCAATACTACCCTGAAAATCTAATAGTACAAGTATCGTAATAGTGAGTCACATCCAGGACACTGATTCCACGAAGTAACCAATTTCAGTCCTAATCAATCGTTCATGAAGAAAATCAAGCTCAAAGATTAACAAGCGTGAATTTAATCGACCGCCAATATGAAGGGTTAAAATAAACAAGCTAACTCGCCCAATCCCACAGTCTAGTGGAAAAAATTTCAAGAGTTTCATCTTCAAAAATAACCCTCGGACAGTGTTCCCTTATATATGATCAATAAATTTATTTGAGTTGACCACTAGGTTCGGATCTCGGGATGTTTCATCGGGATAATCCTAGAGTGGAATTCCATTATCATGTATTGGGGAACTGTTTGACGTAAAAGACACTCATGGGTCACATGAATGCTTCTAGTTACTAAGTTCCCCTCCACAGCGGAGAAACGACCCGAATAGTTATTCCCGCATGTCCGATTCAAGGTTGCTGTTTTACGCGAGAGTAAACAACGGGTCACGCGAATACCCCCGGTTACTAGGCTACCCATAATCGGCACATGCGAAATCTCTAAACCACTAGTCTAATCCGGGTTGTCGTTTTACGTGAGAGTAAACAACGGGTCACGTGAATACCCCCGGTTACTAGACTTCCCATCATAGAACAAATAATATCTCGACTTTTGGGAAAAACTGTCCGACTCTAAACTCAAATTAAGTGCCAACACGACTTATGTTACTGGACAACTAGCTACGCGAAAAGTGTAACCCAACGTATAGACGGCGATTTGAAAACATGTATGTCTCCTTTCTTATCTCCTAAGATTTCTACAAAAACGAAAAAAATTCGGACCTAAATGAAGACTTAACAGAAACAGATATCACTGACTACAATTCAACTAAAACTCAACCCTTTCTTCCAAGAGAAATAAGTATCGTAACATCAGTTTTACACAAAAAGACGCACGAAAAATTCACGACTGCAAATAATATCACGACAAGCAAGGCTAAGAACAAAAAGATAACGAAAGTGCAAACGAGTAAGTACAGCAATAAGTATAGCAACAGAAATTAAACCCCCCCAAACTTAGGATGTACATTTACCTCAATGGACAAAAAGAATAATATGCAATAAAGAAAAAGGTCAAGTACTCCCCTACAGTCTGCTCACGAACTGGTGCCGGCGTCGTCCAGTGAGGAGGGTGGTGTGGCTGGGCGAACGGGTGGAATGAATGGCCCATCCGGGTGCATAATGTGGGCCGTCCATGCAGGAAGGTGCTCCTGGTGGTAAGCATCTCTCGCTGCCAGGCGCCTCGTCTCACGTCGGTTGGCCCGGCGGGCCTGCTCTCTCATCTCATCCCGGACGGCAGCGATGATGCTCTCTCTCTCCGTCCTCCTCTCCTCTCTCAGGGCAGCCAGAAGGCTCTCTCTCTCTCCTCATCTCCTCTCTCTCTCCTCATCTCCTCTCTCAACCCGTCGAACATCGCCTGCAAGTGCTCTCTGTCGGGCGGCAGGCTGGACTCTATCTGCCCCTGCGTCAGAAGAAGAGGCTCGGGGGACTGCTTGTGTGCCTCATCAAGTAGAAATCCTCGCCCCCGAGCGTGTGCCGGTGCTCCTCCCCACTAGTCGAAGTGCGAAATGATGCGATGATCAATCGGACCCTGGGGGGCTAACATCGGCTCGTCATCCGACCATGTCATCCTCGACTGCCGGCATAGAGCACAGATGAGCGAGGGGTACTTCAGCCCCGTCTTGGCCCCTCCCTGAATGCATAGAATAATAGATCGGACCAGGAGAGGAGCCACATCGAATCGCAGCCCGGAAGTGATAGCATATAATGTACGGGCTCGAAAGAGTAAAACAGATCGGATCTGCGAGGTGGGATCAACACGAGCGCAGATGAAGTACAACCAGGCTCGCCCGAGCTGACTGAGGCGCGAGCTCTTAAAGTTGAAGGTCGACGAACCCGGGGCGCGCATCTCCCAGATGGAGCCGGGCTGTGTGAGTGTCTCGAGCAGGACCTCCCTCGTGAGGCCACTCATAGCTCGCGTATAAGCCGTCTCATCCACCAAAGGCAGCTCGAATAATCTCCGTATGGAAGCCACCGAAAAATCTACTGTAATGCCTCGGACGATGACCTGCATCCGAGTGTTCGACTGCGGTATCATCTGCCCCACCCGAATGTGCTTCAGCAGAGCGCTCGCATAAAACTCATGTACAATGGAGATCACCGCCGGCTCGGGAGGTGCAGCAAAACGGGCCCACCCCATCTCGTCTATCATCGTCAGAAGCTCCCCGTCCTGGGGGGCTGGGGTGAATCCCCTCTCCGGGATCAGAGGTCGAGGGCGGATCTTTTCATTGAAGATTTTATAAATCTCCGGGTCGGAGAATTGGTGCGCCTCCAACTCGGCTCGGCTCTGAGATGTTTCCCCTTGTGTGGGGGACGATTGAGTCCTGGTCCTTGTGCTAACCTTTCTCTTTCTATCCATAGCGAGTCCTGAAAAGATAAACATCAGAGTTTACTTACTTATGCAATGAGGAGAACAACACTTCTCGGCTAAGGATATGCAAAACGTGAATCAAGAATTTAACGAGCTAGCACCGCCGTGAGAGAAAAATAAAATTGAGCTTTAATGTTTAAACTTGACGTTGGTTGGGGTACGCTGTAATTCCCAGAAACGAATTCGTTGCACATAGTTTCAAAACATTGTCTTAACAAAGAAAAGAGTTTCATTCAAGCATTTCATCAAACACCTTGTGTGCATAATTTTAATTGAGGAACAAACATTGTAATAGCTTGTTTTAATCCCCAAAAACAACAATACAAATCGATCGTCATGACAAACATAATCAATTCATTCATAATTGAAAGATAATCATCAATAATCAATCAAAAACATCATATTCCCAACTCAACCTTTGATAGAACTTTGAAAAAAAAAAATTAATCAATATTGAATGAAGAACAACATCTCATTTCGCAAATTTATGAAGCAATTAATACAAAGGATTGAGAAGTACCTTGATTAGTTTTGAGGGATGCAAGAAGAAGAAGGGGAGAAGGGTATCGGCCGATCGCTGTGCAAAAAAAGGAAGAAGTATACCTGGGGTCAGCCGAATTTGTGTTATAAAGGTACCTGGGCTGTCTTAACTTCTGAACGGTGGCCGTGACACAACTTAAGTGAGCCGCGGCCCAGAGTACAGTCTCTTCAAACTCCTTTGTTCCATCGCCATGTGCCGCGGCTTAGCATACGGGTGCCGCGGCTCATTTGGTCTGTGCCGCGGCATAGAGTACAGCCTCCTAGGCAGATTTTTGGCAATTAGCGTGCCGCGGCTCAGCAGCAACGTGCCGCGGCTCAGGGATCTGGTGTGCCGCGGCTCAGTAAGGTCGTGCCGCAGCACAGAGTAAAGTTTGGTTTGGCCCTTCTTTCTTCACTTGTGTGTGCCGCGGCTCGCTATCCTTGTGCCGTGGCTCAGGCATGAATTCTTCCCTGGGGTGATTTCTGCACAAAATTTTCAAAAGAAAACGTCAAGAGCATGAGAGACAAGCATAACCAAGCTAAAATGACGAAAAATAAAGATCCAAAAAATGAAAGAAAATACTGAAACACAAAAATCTACAACTAAAACTCGGGTTGCCTCCCGAGAAGCGCTAAGTTTTTAGTATTTAGCCGGACCTATTGAAAATCAGTTCGCTTTTCGCAAACACCATTTGAACTCCGCCCCGTTCATCGAACCGTTAATATGTGTTTCAAAATTTTGACCATTGGTTTTTAACGATCCGATTTTCGGTTTGGACACCAAATGTTCTTTGCGAAAAGATTTTAACGAAAACAACTTTCTGAAGCACCCATTTTGCAAATGACTTGGTGCCCGTTTGACATCCGACTTAATTTTCAACTCCACGGGCGAATTTAGGACAGAAGGAGAATTTTTCGATTGTGGATGAACGGATGTAGCAGACGACATATTCAAATGCCTAAGATATGTGACTTGCTCTTCATTCTTATTAGGCGTACTGAAACAGATTCTGACTTTTTCGAACGATAATTCTTCCGGTGTGTTTCCTTCGCAACGGTATCTACACTTTCAATTTGCGAACTCTTCTCGACACTACTTGGACACGGAATGGGTTGAAACACTTGGAAAGTGACATGCTCATCCTGAACCCGTAGAGTTAGTCTCCCTTTTTCCACGTCTATGAGAGTTCGGCCGGTAGCTAAGAATGGTCTTCCCAAAATAATTGGGATGTCTTGATCCTCCTCCATATCGAGCACAATGAAATCAGCCGAAAAGATGAACTTATCTACCTTGACTAAAACGTCTTCTACTACTCCCATCGGATATTTAATCGATCTATCGGCTAATTGCAATGAGATTGTCGTTGGCTTTGCTTCCCCAATGTTTAGCTTCTTAAATATGGAAAGTGGCATCAGATTAATGCTGGCCCTGAGATCGCACAACGCCTTATCAAAAGAGAGGATTCCTATGGTACACGGTATATTGAAGCTTCCCAGATCCTTCAATTTTGGTGGAAGCTTTTTCTGAAGAATAGCGCTGCACTCCTCCGTTAATGCGACTCTCTCATACTCATCGAGCTTCCTTTTATTTGATATGATTTCCTTCATGAACTTGACATAGCTCGGCATTTGTTCCAAGGCATCGGCAAATGGAATGTTGATATGCAGTTTCTTGAAGACGTCGAGAAACTTAGAGAATTTCTTGTCCACCTTTTTCTGTTGTAATCGCTGCGGAAACGGGATGGGTGGCACATACGCCTTCGGATTATCCGGAAACAGTATCGAGGGTCTAGACATTGGTGATTCCTCAGTCGCTGAATTTTTCTTCTCCTCATCCTCACTTCTCTTTTTGTTCTGCCCGGGCAGCTCACCCAATTCTTTCCCACTTCTCAAACCAATGGCATTGACACTCTCTCTAGGATTCGTTTCAGTCGTACTTGGCAAGGTACCCTCCGGGCGGGCTGTTAATACATTAGCAATCTGCCCCAGTTGGACTTCCAAGTTGCGTATAGAAGCGGAATGGTTTTGCAAGGTTGCTTTCGTACGGGCCATGAACTGACTCGTGTTCGCTGCCAATTTCGCCATTGCTTCTTCTAGAGAGATTTTTGGAGCGGGAGGAGGTTGTTGTTGGTGCTGAGCAAACGGGGGCTGGTTCAAGTTTTGTCCATTTCTCCATGAGAAGTTAGGATGGTTACGCCATCCCGGATTATAAGTGTTGGAGTACGGATTATTTTGCCGGTTCCCGTTCCCCACGAACTGAGCTTGTTCCATCGAAGGTTGCTCCACAGGATTTCCGACTTGGCATTCTGTGCTAGAATGAGATCCATTACACCAATTGCACGATTCAATGGTAACGGGGGAAGGAGCATGTGAAAAGGCTTGAAGTTGCTGCGTCAAGGCGGCGACTTGAGCTGATAATGTAGAGATTGGATCATTATTTGAGATTTCCATTACTCGTTTCGGGTTTACTCATTCGGACGACCATTGATAAGCATTCGCAGCCATAGCTTCCAATAAAGACTGTGCCTCGGCCATAGTTTTTCCCATTAAGGCTCCTCCAGCGGCTGCATCAACGAGAGTGCGTGTGGAGGCACTCAATCCGTTGTAAAATGTTTGAATTTGGAGCCAGTCCGGTAGGGCGTGGTGTGGGCATCTCCTTAGCAAATCTTTGTATCGCTCACACGCTTCGTGAAGTGACTCCATATCAAATTTCCCAAAGGTAGTGATCTCGTTCCGTAACCTCGCCGTCTTCGATGGTGGGAAGAACTTATCCAGGAAGGCTTGCGCTAATTCCGCCCATGTAGTGATAGAGCCCGGCGGTAAATAGTTCAACCAAAATTTGGCTTTGTCCCTCAAAGAGAAAGGGAAAAGCCATAGACGAATAGCATCATCGGTGACACCGTTGTTCTTGAAGGTGTCACAAATCTCGAGAAAAGACGCAATGTGTGCATTGGGGTCATCATTCGGCAATCCAAAAAACTGGCTAGCTTGCACCATCTGAATAATAGCCGGCTTGATTTCGAAGTTGTTGGCTTGGATTGTCGGATGCCGAATCCCCGAAAAGTTCGCATTGATTTGCGGCATAGCATAATCGCGGAGTGCTAATGCCGGTTGAACTTGCTGAACGGGATTGTCTGCTTCATGATTTCCCGTGTTATCGGCCATAGTGACTTTTGCTGGTAGCTCTCGTTTCTCCTTCTTGCTTCTCCGAAGAGTGCGCTCGAGTTCGGTATCCAAAGGTAGTAGGCCTTCGTTACCGAATTTTCTCATGAACTAACCGGAAACTCCTGAAAGGAAAAACAAATAAATAAAATTACACAAAAACAATAAAAAAAATGTTCAAACTAAGACTAGAAATACTGAAATCGATATTAGTAAAAAAAACAGTCCCCGGCAACGGCGCCAAAAACTTGTTGCGATATTTTGTTTAACGCAAGTGCACGTTATCGTAGACAAGTAATAAAGTGATGAGTGAGATATCGTTCCCACGAGGACTGAATCACTAATTACCGATTTTTATGTATTCTAATGTTATTTGAACTGTCGAAGTTTGGGATGCAATTAATAACTAAAGAAAACCAATAAAAGAAATAACAGTAAAAACGATCGCTCGAAGAAAGAAAATCAAATGATGAATAAGTCTAGGATTGTGAATCCACCTTGGTTTATCCGAATTTACTCTCGATTATCTGAAGTTAATGATTTTCCCAATTTATTGAAGGCGAAGATTGCTAAAATACTCTACCGCCTCTCCCGAGGTCAATAGATTTTTCTAAAGGCGAATAACGCACTCTATCCCTAGGTGAATTAATTCGACAATAGGCAAAAAGCACAAAATCTTCAAAAGGCCACGTAGTTCCTATGAGTATATTTCTATCTCACAAGATAAAACGGTTCTCACCAATAGTTCCTCACCAACTCTCCTCTCCCGATTCGAGTTGCGTAATTAAAACAATCCAATTATAGGCCACACAATTGAAAGCATTAAAAACGATTGGGAAAACTCAACAGAAAAGGGAATTATAAAGATAATCAAAAGCAAATTCGTCAAAACTTTGGTTTCATCAAAATCCTAGAACATGGTTTTAGCCTGACATGCTAAAGGATAAAATTACAGAAATAATGAATGGAAGCATCAAAATCAAACGCAGATGAAGAACTTGGATTCCTCCGTTCTTCTGGCTTCCGCTCTCTGCTCTTGGTGTCTTCTGCTTCTTCTCTTGATAATGATCGATCCTCCAATGACCCCCCCAAGATTATGACCTTAAACCCTTATTTATAAATCCCACCAGCCTCCAAAACACGTCCGTGTGATTAGGTCGAGAACCGGCTCCAAAACGACCCAGAAACGCGGCATTTTCTGTCAAAACCGCCCCGTAGGCTGCGGCTCACTTAATCTGTGCCGCGGCTCACGGTCTTCAGCGCCTAATACCTGATGCTGATTTTTCCTCCTGGGCCGCGGCTCACTATACTTGTGCCGCGGCTCAGGGTACAGTTCACTCGGGGCTCGCTGGTCACCTGCGTGTGCCGCGGCCTGCTTGCCTTGTGCCGCGGCCCTAAGCCAAAATTTGCCGTTTTCGCCATTTTCATCGTTTTAGCTTCCGAACTTCAATTTCCTGCAAAACATAAAAGAATAGGGCATTAAAAGCTCATTTATGCAGATTTCATTATGAAAAGAATACAAAATAATGATAAATAAGCGTATAAAAATACGCCTAACAATATTCGACCCTCGGGTCTAAGCAAAGCATTTCTAAATAATTTAAAATATCTCAAAATATTTTGGTTCCCAATTGGAATAATTTGAAATATATTGCAGCACTAGAAAGCACTTTGAAAGTACCGCGAGAAAATAATTCATTTTAAAGGTACGTCTCGAAATTTATTTTCTAAGATACTCAAGGTTTTCGAAAATCTATTAGGCTAGAATGCCTAAAAACTCACATGATCATTTATCAAACCATCATAAAACATTCAAGGCCAAAATGCCAAAACTCGATTTAGGGAGTCGGTTTTACGAAGTAAAAATCAGTTTGCAAAATACTGAAAGTCATTTTGAACGAACTCACGCAGCGGATAAAATACAGTTCGAAAATACATTAGCAGCGACACCGCTCCTCATATAGACGAAATATGAGAGTCACATAAACGAAATCATGAGACTAAAAATATGCATAAAGATTCCGTCACTTAACACATAATCATACCAGTAACTCGCATCAGACGAGGCACAAAGACAAAGAAAAGAGACTTACATCCACAAGTTGCATGAAGATGATGATCGCCTCACGATACTAATCACGAAAAACCAACTCAGATGATGCATCGCGACACGACTCAGTCAGACAAAATCCGACGAGACAAAACTAAACAGACACCACTTGACCCGACAGCCTAGGTTTCCACAACCTAATCTCTGATACCATTTATGTAACACACCCAATCCGCTCAGGGATATTACACGCCGTAGAACCTTTCCTCAAGGTGTAATACCCGAGATTTCTGATGTGTAATTGAACCTTGGGATATTGTGTTTGTTGTATTTTGATCTGAGTATTATTCTCCGTATTTCATGATACGGTGTTGTTAAGCGCATGCTTGCATGATTGTGTTCAATATTGTGATTTTGCACTTGTAGCGCACGCTATCGACTAGGCGTAGCGTACGCTAATTTGGGTTTAGTAGCGCACGCTATATATAAACCTTAGCGCGCGCTATACATAGTCAGCATGATTGAGACGTGTTGGTAGGTGAGATCAGGCCGCGGATCTTGGTCGGATTATGTCGGGATGAACCTGGAGGGATTTTGGAAAAAGCCAAGTCAACGCGGTAGCGCATGCTAATGATATGAGGATAGCGCACGCTAAATGCTGAGTACAGTGAAGTCAGTAAGTTTCGTACAGCTGTTAGCGCACGCTATGAATATGGACTAGCGCGCGCTAATAACCATTTTCTATATAAAGGACAGCACCCTTTTTCATTTTTTCAGCTTTCATCACTTTCCAAACCCGAATTTCGAGACATAGAGAGTCACTCTCTCCATCCTAAACCCCTCATATCATTATCCTAGCCCGAGTTGAAGATTGTAGATCATTGGAGGTTGGTGTTCAAGCTCTCGGTGTTGGATTTCTTCAAGTTCCTTCGTGTTCTTCGCTACTTTGAGGTAGGTGATTATTCACCAATATTAGTAGTATTCTGAAGGATGTTTTGATCATGATTTGGGATTATCTAGTCAGTTAAATTCGTAAGTAGTCGAACATCATGTGTTAGAAGGATATTTTCGATATTTCGGTACTTCTTCATCATATAAACCATTGAACCTTTTTAGTGCTTGAACTCCTAGCATATTCATGAAGCTTCAAACCGATTGTGACCAGTATATGGATATTATCAAGTTCTTAAGTCTTTACATAATGGAATCTTACGTTTTGGGACATGAAATGGATTGAACTTAAGATATTTTCTTGAAGATCAAGATGAATTATGGTGTTGTAATGATTATACATATCCTCGAATCTCGTAGTCGTTTAATCCGTAAAGATCTTTCACAAACCGTATGAACATAATATGCACGGAGATGACATGTTTTATCACTGAAGATTTCATGAGTTTCATCACCATTAGATCAGTTTTCTGCCCAATAGTAAACTGCCATGCACAGGTAGCGCACGCTAAGATGTAAATATTAATGTGCGCTATCGGGAATGAGTAACGTACGCTATGTTTGGTACGTAACGTACGTTATGTCATCAGCCGAGTCAATCGGCTGATCAGAGAGGATTGCCGGTACATAAGTTAGCGTACGCTAGACTTCGTTGTTTACGTACGCTAACGGGCAGGCTTAACACACGTTACATAGAGTACGTAGCGTACGCTAAGTAGTTCAGGCAGATTGCATTTTTTTTGAGCTTTCGGTCGTAGACCGGGTTGTTAGACCTTCGTACGACATAAGATAAATTCTATATTATTTCTTTTGTTAAGGTTAGAGCTTGCTACGTTGATCGAAGGAGACGGCCTTCGAGTGTGTTGAGATTCGTTGGAGTGATTTGTTCTTTCCATATTTGAGGCAAGTATCGTATTTTAAGCTTATTGATATTGTAGTGTTGATCGTGTGTACGATTTATTCGTGTTGTTGAACATGAGATTATATTCTTTGAGTTGTCATGATATTTACGTCGATGAATGTTTGATTTGCATATGTGCATGCATAATGGTATTGTTTGTGTTGTAAATGATCCGAGGGGATCATGAGGATCTATGCTGAGGGCGCTGGATCGAATGTCCACCATGCGTTGGTCCGACGGGATCATCATGGGGATCTATGCTGAGGGCGCTGGATCATTGGACGGGTTTTCCACCATGCGTTGGTCCGACGGGATCATCATGGGGATCTATACCGAGGGTGCTGGATCTTTGGATTACCATGTATCATGTTGATGGAATCGTGAGGATTCACATCGTTGGATTCCGATGACGGAAGTCCGTTTTGTATATTTTTGATGCATTGATGATTTATTATAGTACGATACTTGTACTAGCATTGTTTTGCTAACCCCTTCGGGGGTGGACATTTTTTTTGATGTTCAGGCAGCCGCGGAGCGGGGAAGCAGCCACAGTACCGACATGACGATTAAGTGGCTCAGTGATGTGGATTATGTTGTCTTATTTTCCGGTTATTTCTGTACTCGAGTACGTTTATGTTGTTGTATTGGGAACATTTTGTAATAATGAATTTATTTGAATTGTCGAACGAGTTTGAAATCCCTTTCATTAATGACACTTCTGTATTATTTCCATTGTTTTCAAATTAGCCTTGTAAATTCTTATATAAAGGATTTACGGCGCTGTAATTATTCCGAATATCTCGGGGTGTTACAGAATATGGTATCGGAGCTAAGATTCATGGATATCTTGGAAGTCGGGTTTTAATTGGGTCTGTTTACGTTATTTACGGGTCGTTTGTAACATCACTGCTGAGCCAACATCGTCGTGTGCACCGTGGTTGTAAGTCTCCAAATCTCAGTTACTACCGTTTTATTTAAATCCTTTTTGAGAATATTGACGGACTTTCTTTTAGAAAAGTTGCCCTGGATATTGAGTATTTGTGTTTACAGTATGTTGAGGGGAGGTCGTGGACGCGGACGCGGTCGTGGACGCGGACGTGGAAATGCGAGACAGGAAGATTTGGTGTCTACCCCAGAAATAACCGCTAGTCGAACAGATTCCCATTCCGGAGGACAGCAGGGATCAACAAATAATAATGCAGATCCTAACGTGCTGGGAGTGCTTGAACAGGTGGTTGCCCAGATAAACCAGTTTGCTCAGGTTGTTGATTGCATGCAGACGGCGATGGGACAACAGCATAACGAGAATAATCGGGGAGACAAATGGCTTACTGAAGTGGTCTAATTGCATCCTCCAAAATTTGACGGTTTTACTGAGATGCTTTCTTGGGATCACTGGTTGAAGGAGTTAGAGAAGATCTTTGCAGGGATTAACTGTCCTAACGACAGAAAGGTTCCGATCGCCCAGTATCTTCTGACTGGGGAGGCTTTCGATTGGTGGGAGGCCATTTGACCTGAGGAGCATAATGTTGACTGGACGGAGTTCAAATTGATGATGGAAGCGCAATATTGTCCTCGCCCAGTTAGAGAGGCCCGAGTCCGGAAATTTTTCTCACCACAAAATTTAGAGGCATCTGTGACAGACGTGATTAAGACTTTTAATCACCAGCTGACATATGTGCGCCACTTGGTCAGGACCGAGGCGGAGAGGATTTTCCATTTCGACATGCGGATGAAGCCGGAAATTCAGCAGTATATGTCCGGATTTGAATGTACCACCTTGCGACAGTATCAGGACAAGGCGCTGGCCTATGATATGAAAGAGGCGGCAGTAGAGAAATCAACGGAAGCAAAGAAGCAGAAAGTGTCTGACAACTTCACGGAGAATAAGAGTAGTGGGACCCGTAGGGGCCAGTCCGCAATTCATTCATCCAAAAGGCCTCCGCATCCTTCTCGAGGTGGAAAGAAGTTTCGGGCAGCACCGACCGTTTCAGACGCAGGGAAGAAATGTTATAACTGTGGCAAAGCGGGGCAAGTTCGATGTGACTATTTCGCACCTGCTGTGACCTGTTTCGAGTGTGGACAGGAAGGACATCGCGCAACATTTTGTGGAAATGTGACTCGATCTTTTGGTACTCGCACTCCTGCACCGGTCCCGAAGGACACTAGTGTAAACCAGACGCAGCAAAGTGGTTTCCAGCAGCAGAATGTTGGGAAAAGAGAGGCATCCAGTGCTGGGTCCGTTCCTCCGCGTATTTACGAGATGAAGAAGTCAGACGATCAGAACATGGCTGTTGCATCAGGTACGATTCAGATCCTTTTGCAACCAGTTAGTGTCTTATTCGATTCAGGAGCTACACATTCTTTCATATCTTTGAAGTGTGTTAATCGTTTGAAAATCTCGTGCTTGTATGATTGTGAACCTTATGTTGTGGGATTACCGAGCGGAGAGAAACTTGTGGGAACCTTAGAAACTAGAGATTTTCTAGTGACTATAGGAGGGAGAGATTGGCCATCAAATCTTATTGTAGTCGACATCCAAGGTGATGATGAAATTCTCGGATACGATTGGCTCAACCGCTACGGAGCTATTTTGAATTACCAAAAGAGAGTCATTTCTATCATTGTTGATGATGGATCTGAACATTTATTCAAAGGATGGAGACCTGGCAGCTCAGGGAAATTGATCAAAGCGATGAAAGCAGCGAGATTGCTAAAGCAGGGTTGTTACGGATTTTGGTGTTATGCCATGAAGAAAGAAGAAGAAGTAGAGCTCTCATCTATTCCAGTCGTGAATGAATTTTCAGATGTATTCCCTGACGAACTACCTGGGTTACCTCCGCAGAGAGAAGTGGAGTTCACTATCGAATTAGAGCCTGGAGCCATTCCTATTTCCAGAGCACCATACCGCATGGCGCCAACCGAGATGTATGAACTAAAGAAGCAACTGGAGGAATTATTGCAGAAGGGTTACGTTCAACCTAGTGTTTCTCCTTGGGGAGCATCCGTTCTCTTTGTCCGAAAGAAAGATGGATCCCTCCGATTATGTATTGATTATAGGGAGTTAAACAAGGTGACGATCAAGAACAACTATCCTATAC
Organism: Orobanche coerulescens; assembly: GCA_033398695.1. Lineage (NCBI taxonomy): Eukaryota > Viridiplantae > Streptophyta > Magnoliopsida > Lamiales > Orobanchaceae > Orobanche > Orobanche coerulescens. Next base: position 49,451,086 of record CM065816.1, on the reverse strand, counting down.
CTCGGATCGACGACTTGTTTGATCAACTGAAGGGGCAAGGGTATTGTCGAAGATTGACTTGCGATCAGGATATCATCAGTTGAGAATTAAGGAATCGGATATACCAAAATCTACTTTCAAATCCCGGTACGGGCACTATGAATTCGTGGTGATGCCATTCGGACTCACCAATGCTCCTACGGTATTTATGCAATTGATGAATCGGGTATTCTTAGAATACTTAGACAAGTTTGTGGTCGTTTTCATTGATGATATCTTGATCTATTCGAAAGACACATAGGAGCATGCCGAGCATTTGCATGTGGTTTTGAGCACCTTGAGAAATGAACAGCTTTATGCGAAGCTTTCCAAATGCGAGTTCTGGCTTATGGAAGTAACCTTCCTTGGGCATGTGATATCAGCTGATGGAGTTCAGGTGGACCCGAAGAAAGTTGAGGCAATCTTGGAATGTGAAACTCCTAGTAATGTGACAGAGGTCTGAAGCTTCTCAGGACTTGCTGGATAATATCGCCGTTTTGTAGAGGGATTTTGCAAAATTGCTCGTCCACTCACTCAGCTGTTACAGAAAACTTAAAAGTTCATGTGGAATGAGAAATGCCAGGATGGTTTTGATGAACTTAAGAAGAGACTGACGACATCACCTATATTAGCATTACCAGATGGAACTGATGGATTTATGGTATAAAGCGACGCTTCAAATCAGGGTCTGGGATGTGTGTTGATGCAAGGGGATAAGGTGATCGCCTATGCTTCTCGACAGTTGAAACAGTATGAAGTTAATTACCCGACTCATGATCTGGAGTTAGCAGCTGTGGTCTTTGCCTTGAAAATTTGGCGACATTATTTATACGGTACTCATTGTCAGATCTTTACAGATCATAAAAGCATCAAGTACATTTTCAGTCGGAAAGAATTAAACATGAGTCAGAGAAGGTGGCTGGAATTGATCAAGGATTACGACTTGGAAATTCTCTATCATCCGGGTAAAGCAAACGTTGTAGCCGATGCATTGAGCCGTAAACCTGTTTCTCTTCGAGTGTTGGAAGCACTTACATCCCAAACCAGCATTCAACGAGAACTGATCTGCGAAGGGATTGAAGTATGGTCACCAGGAATCCAAGGGCAACTATATGTGATGGAACTGACTTCGTCACTAGTCGAGGAAATCAAATCTAAGCAGTTGAACGATTCTCTGATCCTTCGGTTATGTGACGAAGTAAAGAAAGGAAAGGCCCCAGGATTCGTGATACAAGATGATGGAGTTCTGAGATTTCAGAGTCGACTTTGCATTCCCGATGATGATGATTTGAGACGGACAATTCTGAAGGAAGCTCACAGCGCGCCCTATTCTATTCACCCGGGCAGCAGTAAGATGTATAAGGATCTAAAACAAAACTTCTGGTGGGGAAATATGAAGAAGGACGTAGCAGAGTACGTTTCGAAGTGTTTGACTTGTCAGCAGGTTAAGATTGAACATCAGCGACCTGCCGGGATGTTAAAGCCGCTTCCGATCCCTGAGTGGAAGTGGGAGGATATCTCAATGGATTTCATCACCAATATGCCAAGGACCAAGACGGGAATGAACATGATTTGGGTTATAGTTGATCGACTAACCAAGTCGGCTCATTTCCTAGGAATTAAAGATACTTGGGGACCTGAGAAATTGGCACGAGTATTTGTTGCAGAGATAGTCAGATTGCACGGGACGCCAAAGACCATTATTTCAGATCGAGATGGTAGCTTCGTGTCGCACTTCTGGAAGGCAGTTCACAGGGCTTTGGGGACCGAGCTAAACTTTAGCACGGCTTATCATCCCCAAACGGACGGTCAGTCCGAAAGGTCTATACAAACAGTAGAAGACATGCTTAGAGCTTGTGCTTTGGACTGGTCGACTGATTGGGAAGTTCACTTGCCATTGATTGAATTCACCTACAACAATAGTTAGCATGCTTCTATTAAGATGGCACCATTTGAAGCTTTGTACGGGAGAAGATGCCGATCACCCCTGTGTTGGGATGATTCTTCGGACTTGATCGGGACGGAACTGGAATTGATAGTTCAGACTCAAGAGAAGATAGCTTTGATTCGGGAAAGACTGTTGACTGCCCAAAGTCGACAGAAGTCTTATGTAGATGTGCGTCGTCTCCCTCTAGAGTTCGACATTGGGGACCACATACTACTGAAGGTGTCTCCTACACGAGGAATTTTCCGTTTTGGGAGGAAAGGTAAGCTAAGTCCGAGATATATCGGACCATTTGAGATCCTCGAGAGAGTTGGGGATTTAGCATACAGGTTGGCCTTACCGCCATCGCTGAGTCACGTTCACAGTGTGTTTCACATATCCCAATTGCAGAAGTATGTACCAGACCCCAGTCACATCATTGATTTCGACGAGATTGAGATAGCAAATGATGGTACCTTCGAAGAAAGACCAATCAAGATACTTGAGAGTCGGATCAAACAATTGAGGAATAAACCAATACACTTGGTTAAAGTACAATGGTCACGACATGGGGCTGAAGAGGCCACTTGGGAAACGGAGGACAGTATGAAAGCTAGATATCCGGAGTTGTTTTCATCTTAAGTTTCGGGACAAAACTTCTTTTTAGGGAGGAATGATGTAATACCCGAGATTTCTGATGTGTAATTGAACCTTGTGATATTGTGTTTGTTGTATTTTGATCTGAGTATTATTCTCCGTATTTCATGATCCGGTGTTGTTAAGCGCATGCTTGCATGATTGTGTTCAATATTGTGATTTTGCACTTGTAGCACACGCTATCGACTAGGCGTAGCGTACGCTAATTTGGGTTTAGTAGTGCATGCTATATATAAACCTTAGCGCGCACTATACGTAGTCAGCATGATTGAGACGTGTTGGTAGGTGAGATCAGGCCGCGGATCTTGGTCGGATTATGTCGGGATGTACCTGGACGGCTTTCGGGAAAAGCCAAGTCAATGCGGTAGCACACGCTAATGATATGAGGATAGCACACGCTAAAGGCTGAGTACAGTGAAGTCAGTAAGTTTCGTATAGCCGTTAGCGCACGCTATGAATATGAACTAGCGCGCGCTAATAACCATTTTCTATATAAAGGACAACACCCTTTTTCATTTTTTCAGCTTTCATCACTTTCCAAACCCGAATTCTGAGACATAGAGAGTCACTCTCTCCATCCTAAACCCTTCATATCATTATCCTAGCCCGAGTTGAGGATTGTAGATCATTGGAGGTTGGTGTTCAAGCTCTCGGTGTTGGATTTCTTCAAGTTCCTTCGCGTTCTTCGATACTTTGAGGTAGGTGATTCTTCACCAATATTAGTAGTATTCTGAAGGATGTTTTGATCATGATTTGGGATTATCTAGTCAGTTAGATTCGTAAGTAGTCGAACATCATGTGTTAGGAGGATATTTTCGATGTTTCGGTACTTCTTCATCGTATAAACCATTGAACCTTTTTAGTGCTTGAAATCCTAGCATATTCATGAAGCTTCAAACCGATTGTGACCAGTATATGGATATTATCAAGTTCTTAAGTCTTTACATAATGGAATCTTACATTTTGGGACATGAAATGGATTGAACTTAAGATATTTTCTTGAAGATCAAGATGAATTATGGTGTTGTGATGATTATACATATCCTCGAATCTCGTAGTCGTTTAATCCGTAAAGATCTTTCACAAATCGTATGAACATAATATACACGGAGATGACATGTTTTATCACTGAAGATTTCATGAGTTTCATCACCATTAGATCAGTTTTCTGCCCAATAGGAAACTGCCATGCACAGGTAGCGCACGCTAAGATGTAAATATTAACGTGTGCTATCGGGAATGAGTAACGTACGCTATGTTTGGTACGTAACGTACGTTATGTCATTAGCCGAGTCAGTCGACTGATCAGAGAGGACTGCCGGTACATAAGTTAGCGTACGCTAGACTTCGTCGTTTATGTATGCTAACGGGCAGGCTTAGCGCACGTTACGTAGAGTACGTAGCATACGCTAAGTAGTTCAGGCAAATTGCATTTTTTTTGAGCTTTCGGCCATAGACCGGGTTGTTAGACATTCCTACGACATAAGATAAATTCTATATTATTTCTTTTGTTAAGGTTATAGCTTGCTACGTTGATAGAAGGAGACGGACTTCGAGTGTGTTGAGATTCGTTGGAGTGATTTGTTCTTGCCATCTTTGAGGCAAGTATCGTATTTTAAGCTTATTGATATTGTAGTGTTGATCGTGTGTACGATTTATTCGTGTTGTTGAACATGAGATTATATTCTTTGAGTTGTCATGATATTTACGTCGATGAATGTTTGATTTGCATATGTGCATGCATAATGGTATTGTTTGTGTTGTAAATGATCCGAGGGGATCATGAGGATCTATGCTGAGGGCGCTGGATCGAATGTCCACCATGCGTTGGTCCGACGGGATCATCATGGGGATCTATGCTGAGGGCGCTGGATCATTGGAAGGGTTTTCCACCATGCGTTGGTACGATGGGATCATCATGGGGATCTATACCGAGGGCGCTGGATCGTTGGATTACCATGTATCATGTTGATGGAATCATGAGGATTCACATCGTTGGATTCCGATGACGGAAGTCCGTTTTGTATATTTTTGATGCATTGATGATTTATTGTAGTATGATACTTGTACTAGCATTGTTTTGCTAACCCCTTCGGGGGTGGACATTTGTTTTGATGTTCAGGTAGCCGCGGAGCGGGGAAGCAGCCACAGTACCGACATGACGATGAAGTGGCTCAGTGATGTGGATTATGTTGTCTTATTTTCCGGTTATTTCAGTACTCGAGTACGTTTATGTTGTTGTCTTGGGAACATTTTGTAATAATGAATTTATTTGAACTGTCGAACGAGTTTGAAATCCCTTTCATTAATGACACTTCTGTATTATTTCCATTGTTTTCAAATTAGCCTTGTAAATTCTTATATAAAGGATTTACGGCGCTGTAATTATTCCGAATATCTCGGGGTGTTATACAAGGATCTACCAGGCTGGTAACAACATAGAACATCTTAACAATGCCTTCAAGGCTAAAATGACTCAGTAGACCAATTTGGTGTTTCAATAAATACATACAACTCAAACACATTGCATGCCCACGCAGGGGTCGAATACAACACACTCCTGTACAACGGGAAAGAATATTGCAGCGGAAATAAAATACAACTAAACCAATGACATCATACGGATCCTAGTGTGATTAGTATCATTCATATTTCATCATCTTTCATGCCGACCCTATGCTATGCTCCAAAACCTGAATGCAATACAGACATCCATCCCCCGAATACTCGGGGTTAGCAAAACTCCACTGTTTTGCTAGTGCAAGAACAAGTGCAAAAATATGAGCCATACAATACAAGTTCCAAGAACAATAATAATCAGGAATCCTCAAAGATTTAAACATAACGAAAATACTTCCTGAGGCAAGAGTTTAGGTAAAGCTTTCCAAATCCGAAAGATCACAAATAACGAGAACGGTTTGCAAAATGGTTTAAAATACCCTCGGGAGTTTTAATAGAAAATAATTTAGGATTATCAAATCCTTCCCTTTCCAAAATCAACAGGGTCACGGCCCAAAGGTTTTTGTTTTCGCAAATAGAAAACTACTAACAATTCACAGGGTCAGCATATCACGTGTCCTCGACGGACATAACATCAACACAACGTAATCACGCACAAGCATCGCCTAGGAGTGGGACGAAGCCACAAATCCCACTCGAGGCCTCTAAGGACCCGCCCGAGGTGGCCACAATCATAAAACAAATCATGCACATGCATCGCCTAGGACCGGGACGAAGCCAAAAATCCCACTCGAGGCCTCTAAGGACCCTCCCGAGCTGGCTAGCTAAACAAATCACACACCATATCTCATGGTTGGATCAATCACTTGTTGCATCCTGACCACATGATCACAAGCCATGTGTTACCGTAGATTATCTCAGGCTCTCACGGTTGGATCAATTGCTTGTTGCATCCTGACCACATGATCACATGTCATGTGTCACCGTAGACCTTCAACCATATCCACACATTCACACAAATAACATATCACATCAATAATATCCATGTAATTCACTCAATGGCAACAAACACAATGCACGACGCAAAGGTCAAATCACAACTCACCGATATGAGATAATATATATACATATATATTATCAAATCACAATGACAACACCAAGTGTATTCATAGTAATTCACATAACCATCCACGAACACAATGTCCACAAAACTCACGCGTTTTGAAAGAGGGCCTTTAACAAGGCTAACCGAGTCTTTGAAAGTGAAATTCAAACGATCAAATAAACACATGGAGACGATCACTAATTATCATATTCATAAAACAAGAATTGTATAGACAAGGTACTTGCCTCGAATAACCACAACGCGGAGAATCGATCGAGGTAGGTTGGCACGAACCGACTACGAACTCGCCGACTCCACCGAACGACAACCCGCAACAATAAACTACGAACGACAACAATAACAACGAAAATGAATTCCAAAGTACGACTCAAAGCTGCTGAATTCAAGGAACAAACGACGAAAGTTCAAGGGTTTCCCCCAAAACGGTCAAGAACACGAATTGACCCGACAAAACATGAAAATGGACTTCCCAACCGAAATATGGATATTCAATCCATAGGATATGTTTAAAAACATCATTTTACAACAATCGTTTCATCAAAAACGGATGGAAAACGAAATCAAGAACAAATCCCCCAAAAAGTCAACTCGAAGGAAATCAAGAAATATACCTTGATTCGACGAAGAACAATGGATTAAATGATGTTAAACACAAGAATACTACTAAGATTAATCATACCCATCATGGATTAATCAACAATACGGAACGAATCGGACAAAAATGCAAAAACCCCAAAATTTCTCAAAATAGGTTCTCGGAAATCTCACCTTGATTCGCTGGATCAAAGGATAATATAGGATGATCAATCAATGATATGAACTCAAGAACTTCGTGGATTGATTGAAAAACATCATGGCTCCAAGATTCCCAAGGCTCCAGCCGCGGAAGAGAAAGAGAGAAATGGGAAAAATGATTGAAACTGGACTGCTCGGACATATTTATACTGGTGCACTTAGCGGCGGCGCTTACGCCGCCGAAGCTAGCGTGCGCTTATCGCCCCGCCGCAATCCGTAGACTTCGACTAGATCGCCGGCTAGGTAGCGTGCGCAGCCTTCCGGCCGTAGCGTGCGCTACCCGCCGGTCAGAAGGCAGCAGTGTCCGCCGAGAGCGTGCGCTACTGCCGATCCACCCGAGTCCGTAACCTCACCGCCTACTGCCTCGGCCGACTAGCGCGGCAGCCTAATCGGCCGTGAAGGCGCTGCCTCCCGGCCGTAGCGTGCGCTACCTTCCGGTCGTAGCGTGCGCTATGCCGGTTCCTGCCGCACCCGTTCGGCCAGTGCCCGCAACCGTCCGGCCAGTACCTGCAATCATCCGGCCAGTACCCGCAACCGTCCGGCCAGTGCCCGACCACCAGGACTCGACGACTCGATTATCCAAAATCGCACAGAACGAACATGACAAAACGCTCGTGGGCAACATCATCGATCCAAGATGAAATGCCACGGGACAATGAATCACACGCGACCAAATAAACATGAAAATCGATCAAGACAACAAATACGAATGTGGATACCCACAACTTTGGGTAAATTACAAAATGGCCCAAAACGCCCGAAAATCACGATACATGGTCGAATAACCACACCGAAGTTCACAACACGTCTAACAAAGTTAAATGGACTTACGGGAAACTCGAAATAGTAGTTTCAAACGAGATTCACAAGAATCGAACTTGAGTGCGGAAAAGTCACTAAGAAACACGGAACTCAACAAAACAACACCGAAACTAACTCGGATGATAAAAAGTGCAGAATTAATCATTCTCAGAATGATGAAACGGTCCCAAGCGGGTCGTCAAAACGGACTCTCCCCAAAAAAGAAAATTACCAGAAATCGAATTTGCGGATATAAAAGTTCATAACCATCAAAACAATCTAATTCGATATCCTCTAACATGTAGATAATCATCCAATTCATAATTCAAGTCATGTATTATCGTATTCTTCAATATACACTTCACATAACCTCAAGAATCGTAACAACAACACCCTAATCATCATCATACGAACCAAATATGGATAACAATACCAAAAATCCGAAATCAACGTGTAGAGTTCAACAACATACCTCAAGAACATGAATAACACAATCAAACTCCAAGCCTCAAATCCATGTTTCCAAGCTTGTAATCAGGTTGGAAGAGGCTAAAACTCACTAACACACTCAGAGGGACGAAGTTTGGAGGAGGAAAGGTTTTTCTCTCGTGAAGAAATGAGAAGAACGAACCATATTTTATAACCTACACATCCATTACGTACGTTATCCATCAGCATTAACGTACGTAATGCTACCTAACGTACGCTAAATGTCCTTCATAGCGTACGTAATATCAGTCCAGAGCTCACTGACTTGTTTCGTTCACTTGCTTACATACGTAATATTTCCTTCATAGCGTACGTAATACGTACATTGACTTGCTACAGTAAAACCTCATTTAAAGTACACAATGCAGAACCCATAGCGTACGTTAACCAAGGGTTGACTCGACCAAGCACGTTCTTCGCCGAAAGATGCCGACCACAGGTCCCACCTGTTGGCCATAGCCTGAGCTGTCTGATTCCTCTTGTTACGTACATAATGACTTATGCATAGCGTATGTAACACTTAACATCTTAACGTATGTTAACTTTACTCATTAACGTACATAATCCTTGTGCCTTAGCGTACGCTAAGTATACATCGTAGCGTGCGCTAATGTGGCTGTACTTAGCCATTTTCAGCTACTCTTGTCTAACGTCTCGACATGCAGAACACGAACATACGGCATACTGAATACATATACATCTTTCAACGATATTCTCATACGACAAGCCCGACATACAATGTCTTCCAATACAACTGTCAACCAAGTGCGGTAATAATACCAATACAGATATCTTAGCCTTCATTCATTTTATCCATACTGTACAGATTCCACATTGTACAACATAACTCAGATAAAATAATATTAAACAATAGTAGTAGAAATTTCCGATATTATATACTACACCACTTAAAATAACTTTCATCCTCGAAACTTGCAATCCGTCATAGAAAACAAACAAACCGTTCAACCAACATATTCCGAAACCATCACAACCACGATCAATCATCATCATTAACGAATAACCAAAACAGTACACTTATAAATGCGCAAAGTCGACGATCTCCTGAGATACTAGCAAGTGACTTCACTGTAAAGCCTCAATACACTTACAATCACATTCCATGAGTCTCAACAAAAATATATCATCTTCGGATGAAATAATCTATCCGTTTCAAATCCTGTCTGCCTGATTACACAATCAGTTCCCAATTCTGATACAAATCAATAATACACGATACATATGAGAAACAACTGCACAAAACAATGACACAAATCCCGAAACATCGGCACAAAATCCGAACGCTCAGATGATCACCAACCATGATCAACCAATAAATTAACCGAGAATATCATCGACATGATAAACTCTAACACGACCAATCCAAAGGTCAAAACGCAGCCGAGAATATCATCGACATGATAAACTCCCATATTACCAACGAACGATCAGCGATAATCGAGAATACCTTCACATGGTAATTCCAACACGATCAACACAGAACCACAGAAACCGATATACGAACGAATAAAGTTCTCAAAGCATTAAACAAATCACATACAGTGGATCTCGAGAAACACACCCGACTGTTGAACATACCCCTCGCCATAAGAACAACCAGTCATGAACTGACGAACATATCCAATCATACATGGGGTGGGAACGACCACTCAATATCCAAAACAACCAGTATGGGGTCACCATCCCCAAATCTACACTTACAAAGAAATCATTCCAAAATCACTATGGTAAAATTGCGCTACTACCATACCAATGGAATCATATAGCACATATGTCCCGGTTTCACAAAATCCAAAGTTCCAAAATTACATCCTGTGCATGAATCTACAACCCGCATCATATTTCTATTATCCAGCAAATTAACCGAGCATCCCTAGATAACCAACCTACCATACTGAAGTTCGAATCTCTATTCATCATTCCACACTGATGTATTATCCAGTTTGTGAGACACATTCATAAGTTCACCATGATATGCACTATGCATTAAATGCGTATGTATATCAATCACATTTTCAAAACCAGTTTGAAATCATATAGTCTTGTCAAGAAGACAAACTTTCGAAAGTTCTTTTAAAAAAAATTTTAAAACTCAAAACAAAATTTTCGTAAGACCACGAAATAAATTTTTGAAAAGTTAAACTGTCTCGCTAATGCCAAGTATTCGGTAAAAGTTTCCTTCACATCCTCACGATTTCGAAGTTTTAAAAATGAAAACTATGCAAATGACTGACCACATCCATACCCCTGTATACCAATTCGGTTCGTCACCAATATCCACTGATATTCCATCGGAAAACCATACGATAGAGTTCCAAAATCTCAATATATAAAATCTGACCAAAAACTCCTTTCTCCATATATAGCTCGCAACGTCAATCATTAATCCATCCTGGATCACCTCAAATATGCTATGACAAAACATTGAAATAATTCAACACGGTCAAACACAGCGAAAGACTTCCCGAGAAGTTTCATTTGAACAAGTAAACCAAAACTCCAAAAGGCATAAACGAATTAGATAAATGACTGGTAAAGTGTTTTACAAATCCCTGGAGTTTTAGAAAACATGAAAAAGCCTTTTGAAACGTTTGGGTCTCCGCCCATATCCCATTCCACATTACAAGAAGTTTAAAAAGTGGAAAACTCTTTTGGACCCCAGGTCCTCAGTTATAAAACTATTTCAAAATCGACTGGGTCTTGGCCCAAAAATCATTTTTCGTAAAACATCCGTAAAACATTCATTTTGAAAACTATCATTTTCAAATGCTTGAAAACAGTTTCATATATCTCAAAATGAATTAAGATGACTACATGTTCTCCTGAACAATCCACAATATTTCTCCCAAATTCACAACTCCGTTTCCAAAATTTAACCGACATATTGATTTTCAAAATCATAACTTCCCGAGATCATCAATCATATCCCAACTCTGTCGCCTTATACTGTAACGTATAATATCTTTTTAAATCTCGAAACATATCAACTTTAAATGACAATAAATCTCACTGCAATTCAAAAATCCAAATACTTACATATCATGAAGCTGACGATTCACCGTGATACTGGCACATGTCTCAACTCTAGAAAATACTCGACACGGGCATTTTCAAAACACATATTTTGCAAACAAAGTTCAACTCGAGAACACAACACATCTCTATCCGAAGAAACGCGTTAATACCATTTAGAAAAGTTTACAACAACCCCAGTACCATACTGGTAAATCACATAATACACAAGCCCGAGTGAACAACAAAAACCCAGAGCTCAAACACTTGTCAACCGACAACTCGAATGACACAACAAAAGCACGACCCAACTCGACCTGACTGCCTAGGTTTTCTCAACCTAAGCTCCGATACCATATTCTGTAACACCCCTAGAGTCATCCAGGAATATTACAGCGTCGTGGGCCCCGATATGGAACCCACAAGGCTGAAGGAAATTTTTGCAAACATTTACAAACGCCCAAGAGGCTAACGACGGTACTGTCTTTTAAAAACATTCGAATACTTAACAAAATCCATTTATCAAACCGTCGTAAAATCTCATTTGAAACCACAAGGCCCGAAATGCCAAAACTCAACATTTTAGAAACATACGTTAAGCTATCGCTTACACATATCAACAAAATGGTCTAGAAAACGATTGCCAAAGTAACCTAAATTACCAGATACCAAAAGGCCATTTAAAATACTCATGCAGCGGAAAAGACAACCAATTAAAAATACTCTAGCAGCGGAATGCAAGAACTGATCAGGAAACTCAATACATAAATACATGCCCTGGCCAGTATCCTCCGGGAAGCTCATCTCTCTACGACCGCTACAAGCTTGATAATCCAAGAACCTAAAAAGAAAGCCCACGACGGGGTCAGCCATAATATCCAACAATGATAATGTAATACCCGAATTTTCAGTATAAATTTTTCGCGTTATTTTATCTAAGATATACTGTATAGTTTGGTATATATACAGTATGGATAAAATAAATTGAGAACCGAGACAGCTATACTGGTGTGATTATCGTTTTTGATTGACAGATATATTCAGGATATGTTGTATCTGGTTGAACTGATTTGGATATCAGGTATACCGTATGAGAATATTTTTGGGTTGAGTATATGTGTATTCAGTATGCCGTATGTTCGTATTTGTTATGTCGAGACGTTGTACAGGAATTGCTGTAAATAGCTAAGTATGTAAGCCATTACGTACGTTATGTGTTGAAGCTTACGTACGTTAAATTGGTAGAGTTACGTACGTTATGGCCGAGACATTACGTACGTAACATGGGAATCAGACGATTGAGTCGTGGTCGGCAGGTGGGACCCTGTGTCGGCAACTTTCGGCGGAGGATGTTGACAGGTGAGTCAACGTACGTGTTACGTACGTTATACAGGACGTGTTACGTACGTAACACGACCATTGTACTGTAGCAAGTCAACTGGTATATTACGTACGTTATATGGCATGGGTTACGTACGTAAGGAAGTTCACGTTTTGAGGCAGTAAGGTCTGGGATGGCATTACGTACGCTAACCAGGACAAGATAGCGTACGTAAGAGGTGTTACGTACGTTAACTTTGGAATGTTACATACGTAACGAGCGGGGAGTTTATATAAGGAATGGTCGTCATTTCATTTCACTTCAGCATTTCTCTTCGTTTTTCATCTATAAACATTGAGAGAGGGATATTTTGGCTCTCCTAATTTAATTTTGAGCTTGAGGGCTTGGATTTGGAGCTTGGATATGGAGTTATTGATAATTCTTGAAGTGATTTCTTGTGTATTCCATCTTCTAAGAGGTATGTTGGATAATCCTCCTTTTCATTTCGGATTTTTGATGTTGTTATTGATAAATGATTCGTATGAAGATGATTAAGATGTTGTTGTTTCGATTCTTGAGGTTATATGAGGTGTATGTTGAAGGAAGATGATGATATGTTGGATTATGTCTTGATTATGTTGTTATGATTATGGAATCATAATATTCTTGATGTTCTTGGTAGTATTGCTTCGATTTTTGATGCTAAGAAGATCATATGTTGAAGAACATGATGATATACACCTTGAATTATGATTAAGGATTGGTTAGATGTTAGAAAACATCGGATTATGTTCTTTTATGGATTGTGAACGTGAATTTGGATAATTCGTGTTCTTGAAGAATTCATAAGTTATACATGTTATGATTTTGGAAGGATTTCGGATAATTGGAATGTGATTATTCACGGTAATAATTGGTAAATTGTTTCTTACGAATTTACTAGTATAACAAGAAGGAGTCTTGTTGATTCTAATTTAGAATTAAAGTCGGAATCGAATATGATATGAAATCCTTAATATCAAGATGAATTGATCATTGATTTGAGGAATGTGTTGGTGTTTTGGGTATGAATATGGAATATTCATATCTATAATTAAGTTATGTATTTTGGTACAATATTCGTATAGGAATACGAATATGATTCCGGATTTGATAAGATTATGACTCACTTTTGAGTTTGAGAATTCATAGGTATTTAACAAGTGTTCAATTCGGACAATGGAATTATTTGAAACCCTTGGAATATGGTTATCTATGATGTTGAATTAATCGGATCGTCCGGACTAAATATAATAATCGGTAATTGGTTTAATTATGATTTACAAGGAGGAAACTTATATCCGTATTTAAGATTGAATTTGGAATCGGTAATGTTAGACCCTTGTTGGTTTAAATTGATTATTGATATGATCTTCAGATTGTGGAATCGTATTATGGTTTTGAATTCGTGTTTGATTGATTTGGGTTGTTTGGATATGTGTTTAATCGGGATATTGTAGAACCGTTGTGTTTGTTGATCGGTTATTGATTGTTATTTGTGATCATCAAGTTACGGCTTGTATTGTGGATATGAGTTCGTATTTGTTGAGTTGGATTATTTGGTTTTATGTATATGATCGAGGTTTCGTTGAACCGTTGAGTTTGTTGATTGTGTATGTCGGTTATTGATTTTTATCGAATGTGTGTTAATCGGTAATTGCAATAGGTTGATATGTTTTGATCGTGGATTATGACCGTTGTGTTGCGGTTGAAGTCGAAGAGTTAGTAGATTGCTTTTGGTCGGGGCTGAGGAGCTCGTAGACTAAGGCAATGGATTTTGGGTAACGACTTCGTGGTATCGGTATCGAGGCAAGTTTATACTTGTTCAGTTTATAATATTTGATGAATGGTTTCGTTTTCATTTCATTTATAATTCATATAGCAATGTTGTTAGAAAGGTAAATTGTAGGTTAATGAGTTGTATATCGTGCTCTGGTTTGTATTAAATCATAAGGTATATGATTTAATTGTGTTCAAGGAAGACGTGAGTTATCTTTCGTCAAGGATATAGAATATCGAATATCGAGGATAGTTATCATGTCGATATTGATGTCGGGATGGTGGTTTGTTGGTATAAATGGACTATACCTAATTCGGGATTATTCGTATAACTGTGTGTTCGTTCAGGGAGGTTGGTTCGTGGAAAGAATGTTGTCTCCGGCTTTGAGGTAATTTATGTATTGTTCAGTTATGAGATAATTATTATGTTGAGTTGTTGTATATGTTGTACGTTGAGGCTTCGTATATTGAGATTCGTTTTGGTTGTTCATCCCAGGACTATTGTTGGTATTATTGGTTGTGTTGATAGTCTCATTGAGGGATGTTGATCCCAGAACTGTTGTCTGAGATTGTTGATCGTATGGATTATCCTTTGGGGTTTGTAACCCCAGGGTTGTTGTTTTGAATATTGATTGGTCGTGTCGACTTTTCATTGTCAGACAATTGTTGTTCACTTCGGTGAGTCTTTTGATCCTTATTGGATATGTGTTTCTTTGAGTTTCGTTGTCATGTTGCATCGTGACATATCTGGAGTCATATCTGCGTTCCGATTGGATATTGTGTAGGATTTTTAGCCGGGCACATATATAGTCATGCGTGAATATTTTCCGTGAAAGGCTGTGCACACGAGACGTAGTTCGTTGAGGCTAATTAGGTACATTGTCCCACGTATATCCTGGATTCCGTATACGGGGTGGACATATGCACTAACACATATTCGGATCGGGCGTACTATGATTTCCATCTTTGAGCCATATTGTTTGGTCGTTCATCCTCCATTCATGGTTGGGTATGTTCGACGGTTTGCGACTGGTTGTTCATACGCCCGAGGGTTATGTTTCGACAGTCGAGGTTATTTTCTTGAGATCCATTATTGTTGATCATTTGTAGTTTACCTTGTTGATGGTATTCTCGATTATTGTTGATCCTTTGTTGATCGTGTCGGAGTTATCATGTTGATGGTATTCTCAATTATCGTGATCCTTTATTGCTCGTATTGGAGTTATCATGTCGATGATATTCTCAGTTGATTTATTGGTTGATCATTGTTATTGATCGTATGAGTATTCGGACTGTATGTTGATGTTCGGGATTTGTTATCATTATCATATGGTAGCCAATCTACAGATATGTTGTGTATTATTGGTTTATACATGTTGAGATTTGATTGTGTAATCCGACGGACAGGATTTGGCACAGATTGGATTATTTCCACACTTATGAGTTATGATGATGTTTTGGAGTATCGAGTATTTCTTTTCTGGTTATTAATTTCCACTGCAAATGTGTATTTTGAACTGCATTTATCCGCTGTGTGTGTGTATTTCAAAATGACTTTTCGATATCTTTATCCGCTGCGTATGTGTATTTTAAATGGCCCATTTGGCACTTTGCGAACTTGGGTTATTTCGTTAAACCTTTTCCTAAACTATTTTATCGGTACGTTTAAGCGGCGTCTTAACGTACATTTTGAACTATCGAGATTTGGCACTTCGCCTTGTATTTTCAAATGGTATTTTATGACGGTATTTGAAAACTATGCTTTTGAAAATATTTGAGTATTTAAAATATTACCGTCATTGGCCTTTTTGGCATTTTTAAACGTTTTTGAAATGGTTTTTAGCCTGGTGGGTTCTGGCGCGGGACCCACAGCGCGGTAATATCCCGTATGGTTTTGGGGGTGTTACAGAAGATGGTATCGGAGCTTGGGTTTTGTGAAACCCAGGCGTGTGTGTTATGTGGCTCTACCGGTACGGTAGTAGCGTGGCTTTTAAAAATGATTTTTCTGACTTTTGAGTCGAACCGATTTTTGGAGCTTCCAAAATTTTTGAGATTCTTTTCAAATTGCTATTTGTGATATAGGTGTGTGTTGGTTGTGTTGAGACTTCGTGTGGGAGTCGTGTGCTAGTATCACGGGAGATCATCGGCTTCACGTACCAGTAAGTATATTGGTTTTGTTATTTCGCTTGTGGCGACGCTTGATTGTTTTTGTGATGAGTTGGAAAATTTTGGATTTATCTGTTGTTGGCGACAGGTTGCAAGTTTCGAGGACGAAACTTATTTTAAAGTGGGTAGTATGTAATACCCGAATTTTCAGTATAAATTTTTCGCGTTATTTTATCTGAGATATACTGTATAGTTTGGTATCTATACAGTATGGATAAAATAAATTGAGAACCGAGACAGCTATACTGGTGTGATTATCGTTTTTGATTGACAGATATATTTAGGATATGTTGTATCATGTTGAACTGATTTGGATATCAGGTATACCGTATGAGAATATTTTTGGTTTGAGTATATGTGTATTCAGTATGCCGTATGTTCGTATTTGTTATGTCGAGACGTCGTATTTTTGATTGACAGATATACGAACCGTTGTGTTTGTTGATCGGTTATTGATTGTTATTTGTGATCATCAAGTTACGGCTTGTATTGTGGATATGAGTTCCTATTTGTTGAGTTGGATTATTTGGTTTTATGTATATGATCGAGGTTTCGTTGAACCGTTGAGTTTGTTGATTGTGTATGTCGGTTATTGATTTTTATCGAATGTGTGTTAATCGGTTATTGCAATAGGTTGATATGTTTTGATCGTGGATTATGACCGTTGTGTTGCGGTTGAAGTCGAAGAGTTAGTAGATTGCTTTTGGCGGGGCTGAGGAGCTCGTAGACTAAGGCAATGGATTTTGGGTAACGACTTCGTGGTATCGGTATCGAGGCAAGTTTATACTTGTTCAGTTTATAATATTTGATGAATGGTTTCGTTTTCATTTCATTTATAATTCATATAGCAATGTTGTTAGAAAGGTAAATTGTCGGTTAATGAGTTGTATATCGTGCTCTGGTTTGTATTAAATCATAAGGTATATGATTTAATTGTGTTCAAGGAAGACGTGAGTTATCTTTCGTCAAGGATATAGAATATCGGATATCGAGGATAGTTATCATGTCGATATTGATGTCGGGATGGTGGTTTGTTGGTATAAATGGACTATACCTATTTCGGGATTATTCGTATAACTGTGTGTTCGTTCAGGGAGGTTGGTTCGTGGAAAGAATGTTGTCTCCGGCTTTGAGGTAATTTATGTATTGTTCAGTTATGAGATAATTATTATGTTGAGTTGTTGTATATGTTGTACGTTGAGGCTTCGTATATTGAGATTCGTTTTGGTTGTTCATCCCAGGACTATTGTTGGTATTATTGGTTGTGTTGATAGTCTCATTGAGGGATGTTGATCCCAGAACTGTTGTCTGAGATTGTTGATCGTATGGATTCTCCTTTGGGGTTTGTAACCCCAGGGTTGTTGTTTTGAATATTGATTGGTCGTGTCGACTTTTCATTGTCAGACTATTGTTGTTCACTTCGGTGAGTCTTATGATCCTTATTGGATATGTGTTTCTTTGAGTTTCGTTGTCATGTTGCATCGTGACATATCTGGAGTCATATCTGCGTTCCGATTGGATATTGTGTAGGATTTTTAGCCGGGCACATATATAGTCATGCGTGAATATTTTCCGTGAAAGGCTGCGCACACGAGACGTAGTTCGTTGAGGCTAATTAGGTACATTGTCCCACGTATATCCTGGATTCCGTATACGGGGTGGACATATGCACTGACACATATTCGGATCGGGCGTACTGTGATTTCCATCTTTGAGCCATATTGTTTGGTCGTTCATCCTCCATTCATGGTTGGGTATGTTCGACGGTTTGCGACTGGTTGTTCATACGCCCGAGGGTTATGTTTCGACAGTCGAGGTTATTTTCTTGAGATCCATTATTGTTGATCATTTGTAGTTTACCTTGTTGATGGTATTCTCGATTATTGTTGATCCTTTGTTGATCGTGTCGGAGTTATCATGTTGATGGTATTCTCAATTATCGTGATCCTTTATTGCTCGTATTGGAGTTATCATGTCGATGATATTCTCAGTTGATTTATTGGTTGATCATTGTTATTGATCGTATGAGTATTCGATTTGTATGTTGATGTTCGGGATTTGTTATCATTATCATATGGTAGCCAATCTACAGATATGTTGTGTATTATTGGTTTATACATGTTGAGATTTGATTGTGTAATCCGACGGACAGGATTTGGCACAGATTGGATTATTTCCACACTTATGAGTTATGATGATGTTTTGGAGTATCGAGTATTTCTTTTCTGGTTATTAATTTCCACTGCAAATGTGTATTTTGAACTGCATTTATCCGCTGTGTGTGTGTATTTCAAAATGACTTTTCGATATCTTTATCCGCTGCGTATGTGTATTTTAAATGGCCCATTTGGCACTTTGCGAACTTGGGTTATTTCGTTAAACCTTTTCCTAAACTATTTTATCGGTACGTTTAAGCGGCGTCTTAACGTACATTTTGAACTATCGAGATTTGGCACTTCGCCTTGTATTTTCAAATGGTATTTTATGACGGTATTTGAAAACTATGCTTTTGAAAATATTTGAGTATTTAAAATATTACCGTCATTGGCCTTTTTGGCATTTTTAAACGTTTTTGAAATGGTTTTTAGCACAGTGGGTTCTCGCGGGACCCACAGCGCGGTAATATCCCGTATGGTTTTGGGGGTGTTACAGAAGATGGTATCGGAGCTTGGGTTTTGTGAAACCCAGGCGTGTGTGTTATGTGGCTCTACCGGTACGGTAGTAGCGTGGCTTTTGAAAATGATTTTTCTGACTTTTGAGTCGAACCGATTTTTGGAGCTTCCAAAATTTTTGAGATTCTTTTCAAATTGCTATTTGTGATATAGGTGTGTGTTGGTTGTGTTGAGACTTCGTGTGGGAGTCGTGTGCTAGTATCACGGGAGATCATCGGCTTCACGTACCAGTAAGTATATTGGTTTTGTTATTTCGCTTGTGGCGACGCTTGATTGTTTTTGTGATGAGTTGGAAAATTTTGGATTTATCTGTTGTTGGCGACAGGTTGCAAGTTTCGAGGACGAAACTTATTTTAAAGTGGGTAGTATGTAATACCCGAATTTTCAGTATAAATTTTTCGCGTTATTTTATCTGAGATATACTGTATAGTTTGGAATCTATACAGTATGGATAAAATAAATTGAGAACCGAGACAGCTATACTGGTGTGATTATCGTTTTTGATTGACAGATATATTTAGGATATGTTGTATCATGTTGAACTGATTTGGATATCAGGTATACCGTATGAGAATATTTTTGGTTTGAGTATATGTGTATTCAGTATGCCGTATGTTCGTATTTGTTATGTCGAGACGTCGTATTTTTGATTGACAGATATACGAACCGTTGTGTTTGTTGATCGGTTATTGATTGTTATTTGTGATCATCAAGTTACGGCTTGTATTGTGGATATGAGTTCGTATTTGTTGAGTTGGATTATTTGGTTTTATGTATATGATCGAGGTTTCGTTGAACCGTTGAGTTTGTTGATTGTGTATGTCGGTTATTGATTTTTATCGAATGTGTGTTAATCGGTTATTGCAATAGGTTGATATGTTTTGATCGTGGATTATGACCGTTGTGTTGCGGTTGAAGTCGAAGAGTTAGTAGATTGCTTTTGGCGGGGCTGAGGAGCTCGTAGACTAAGGCAATGAATTTTGGGTAACGACTTCGTGGTATCGGTATCGAGGCAAGTTTATACTTGTTCAGTTTATAATATTTGATGAATGGTTTCGTTTTCATTTCATTTATAATTCATATAGCAATGTTGTTAGAAAGGTAAATTGTCGGTTAATGAGTTGTATATCGTGCTCTGGTTTGTATTAAATCATAAGGTATATGATTTAATTGTGTTCAAGGAAGACGTGAGTTATCTTTCGTCAAGGATATAGAATATCGGATATCGAGGATAGTTATCATGTCGATATTGATGTCGGGATGGTGGTTTGTTGGTATAAATGGACTATACCTATTTCGGGATTATTCGTATAACTGTGTGTTCGTTCAGGGAGGTTGGTTCGTGGAAAGAATGTTGTCTCCGGCTTTGAGGTAATTTATGTATTGTTCAGTTATGAGATAATTATTATGTTGAGTTGTTGTATATGTTGTACGTTGAGGCTTCGTATATTGAGATTCGTTTTGGTTGTTCATCCCAGGACTATTGTTGGTATTATTGGTTGTGTTGATAGTCTCATTGAGGGATGTTGATCCCAGAACTGTTGTCTGAGATTGTTGATCGTATGGATTCTCCTTTGGGGTTTGTAACCCCAGGGTTGTTGTTTTGAATATTGATTGGTCGTGTCGACTTTTCATTGTCGACTATTGTTGTTCACTTCGGTGAGTCTTTTGATCCTTATCGATATGTGTTTCTTTGAGTTTCGTTGTCATGTTGCATCGTGACATATCTGGAGTCATATCTGCGTTCCGATTGGATATTGTGTAGGATTTTTAGCCGGGCACATATATAGTCATGCGTGAATATTTTCCGTGAAAGGCTGTGCACACGAGACCGAGTTCGTTGAGGCTAATTAGGTACATTGTCCCACGTATATTCTGGATTCCGTATACGGGGTGGACATATGCACTGACACATATTCGGATCGGGTGTACTATGATTTCCATCTTTGAGCCATATTGTTTGGTCGTTCATCCTCCATTCATGGTTGGGTATGTTCGACGGTTTGCGACTGGTTGTTCCTACGCCCGAGGGTTATGTTTCGACAGTCGAGGTTATTTTCTTGAGATCCATTATTGTTGATCATTTGGAGTTTACCTTGTTGATGGTATTCTCGATTATTGTTGATCCTTTGTTGATCGTGTCGGAGTTATCATGTTGATGGTATTCTCAATTATCGTGATCCTTTATTGATCGTATTGGAGTTATCATGTCGATGATATTCTCAGTTGATTTATTGGTTGATCATTGTTATTGATCGTATGAGTATTCGGACTGTACGTCGATGTTCGGGATTTGTTATCATTATCATATGGTAGCTAATCTACAGATATGTTGTGTATTATTGGTTTATACATGTTGAGATTTGATTGTGTAATCCGACGGACAGGATTTGGCACAGATTGGATTATTTCCACACTTATGAGTTATGATGATGTTTTGGAGTATCGAGTATTTCTTTTCTGGTTATTAATTTCCGCTGCAAATGTGTATTTTGAACTGCATTTATCCGCTGCGTGTGTGTATTTCAAAATGACTTTTCGATATCTTTATCCGCTGCGTATGTGTATTTTAAATGGCCCATTTGGCACTTTGCGAACTTGGGTTATTTCGTTAAACCTTTTCCTAAACTATTTTATCGGTACGTTTAAGCGGCGTCTTAACGTACATTTTGAACTATCGAGATTTGGCACTTCGCCTTGTATTTTCAAATGGTATTTTATGACGGTATTTGAAAACTATGCTTTTGAAAATATTTGAGTATTTAAAATATTACCGTCATTGGCCTTTTTGGCATTTTTAAACGTTTTTGAAATGGTTTTTAGCCTGGTGGGTTCTGGCGCGGGACCCACGGCGCGGTAATATCCCGGATGGTTTTGGGGGTGTTACAGAAGATGGTATCGGAGCTTGGGTTTTGTGAAACCCAGGCGTGTGTGTTATGTGGCTCTACCGGTACGGTAGTAGCGTGGCTTTTGAAAATGATTTTTCTGACTTTTGAGTCGAACCGATTTTTGGAGCTTCCAAAATTTTTGAGATTCTTTTCAAATTGCTATTTGTGATATAGGTGTGTGTTGGTTGTGTTGAGACTTCGTGTGGGAGTCGTGTGCTAGTATCACGGAGATCATCGGCTTCACGTACCGGTAAGTATATTGGTTTTGTTATTTCGCTTGTGGCGACGCTTGATTGTTTTTGTGATGAGTTGGAAAATTTTGGATTTATCTGTTGTTGGCGACAGGTTGCAAGTTTCGAGGACGAAACTTATTTTAAAGTGGGTAGTATGTAATAACCGAATTTTCAGTATAAATTTTTCGCGTTATTTTATCTGAGATATACTGTATAGTTTGGTATCTATACAGTATGGATAAAATAAATTGAGAACCGAGACAGCTATACTGGTGTGATTATCGTTTTTGATTGACAGATATATTCAGGATATGTTGTATCAGGTTGAACTGATTTGGATATCAGGTATACCGTATGAGAATATTTTTGGGTTGAGTATATGTGTATTCAGTATGTCGTATGTTCGTATTTGTTATGTCGAGACGTTAGACAGGAATTGTTGTAAATGGCTAAGTATGGAAGCCATTACATACGTTATGTGTTGAAGCTTACGTACATTAAATTGGTAGAGTTACGTACGTTATGGCCGAGACATTACGTACGTAACATGGGAATCAGATGATTGAGTCGTGGTCGGCAGGTGGGACCCTGTGTCGGCAACTTTCGGCGGAGGATGTTGACAGGTGAGTCAACATACGTGTTACGTACGTTATACAGGACGTGTTACGTACGTAACACGACCATTGTACTGTAGCAAGTCAACTGGTATATTACGTACGTTATATGGCATGGGTTACGTACGTAAGGAAGTTCACGTTTTGAGGCGGTAAGTGCAGGATGGCATTACGTACGCTAACCAGGACAAGATAGCGTACGTAAGAGGTGTTACATATGTTAACTTGGGAATGTTACGTACGTAACGAGCGGGGAGTTTATATAAGGAATGGCGGTCATTTCATTTCACTTCAGCATTTCTCTTCGTTTTTCATCTCTAAACATTGAGAGAGGGTTATTTTGGCTCTCCTAATTTGATTTTGAGCTTGAGGGCTTGGATTTGGAGCTTGGATATGGAGTTATTGATGATTCTTGAAGTGATTTCTTGTGTATTCCATCTTCTAAGAGGTATGTTGGATAATCCTCCTTTTCATTTCGGATTTTTGATGTTGTTATTGATAAATGATTCGTATGAAGATGATTAAGATGTTGTTGTTTCGATTCTTGATGTTATATGAGGTGTATGTTGAAGGAAGATGATGATATGTTGGATTATGTCTTGATTATGTTGTTTTGATTATGGAATCATAATATTCTTGATGTTCTTGGTAGTATTGCTTCGATTTTTGATGCTAAGAAGATCATATGTTGAAGAACATGATGATATACACCTTGAATTATGATTAAGGATTGGTTAGATGTTAGAAAACATCGGATTATGTTCTTTTATGGATTGTGAACGTGAATTCGGATAATTCGTGTTCTTGAAGAATTCATAAGTTATACATGTTATGATTTTGGAAGGATTTCGGATAATTGGAATGTGATTATTCACGGTAATAATTGGTAAATTGTTTCTTACGAATTTACTAGTATAACAAGAAGGAGTCTTGTTGATTCTAATTTAGAATTAAAGTCTGAATCGAATATGTTATGAAATCCTTAATATCAAGATGAATTGATCATTGATTTGAGGAATGTGTTGGTGTTTTGGGTATGAATATGGAATATTCATATCTATAATTAAGTTATGTATTTTGGTACAATATTCATATAGGAATACGAATATGATTCCGGATTTGATAAGATTATGACTCACTTTTGAGTTTGAGAATTCATAGGTATTTAACAAGTGTTCAATTCGGACAATGGAATTATTTGAAACCCTTGGAATATGGTTATCTATGATGTTGAATTAATCGGATCGTCCGGATTGATGATGATAATCGGTAATTGGTTTAATTATGATTTACAAGGAGGAAACTTGTATCCGTATTTAAGATTGAATTTGGAATCGGTAATGTTAGACCCTTGTTGGTTTAAATTAATTATTGATATGATCTTCGGATTGTGGAATCGTATTGTGGTTTTGAATTCGTGTTTGATTGGTTTGGGTTTTTTGGATATGTGTTTAATCGGGATATTGTAGAACCGTTGTGTTTGTTGATCGGTTATTGATTGTTATTTGTGATCATCAAGTTACGGCTTGTATTGTGGATATGAGTTCGTATTTGTTGAGTTGGATTATTTGGTTTTATGTATATGATCGAGGTTTCGTTGAACCGTTGAGTTTGTTGATTGGGTATGTCGGTTATTAATTTTTATCGAATGTGTGTTAATCGGTTATTGCAATAGGTTGATATGTTTTGATCGTGGATTATGACCGTTGTGTTGCGGTTGAAGTCGAAGAGTTAGTAGATTGCTTTTGGTCGGGGCTGAGGAGCTCGTAGACTAAGGCAATGGATTTTGCGTAACGACTTCGTGGTATCGGTATCGAGGCAAGTTTATACTTGTTCAGTTTATAATATTTGATGAATGGTTTCGTTTTCATTTCATTTATAATTCATATAGCAATGTTGTTAGAAAGGTAAATTGTCGGTTAATGAGTTCTATATCGTGCTCTGGTTTGTATTAAATCATAAGGTATGTGATTTAATTGTGTTCAAGGAAGACGTGAGTTATCTTTCGTCAAGGATATAGAATATCGGATATCGAGGATAGTTATCATGTCGATATTGATGTCGGGATGGTGGTTTGTTGGTATAAATGGACTATACCTATTTCGGGATTATTCGTATAACTGTGTGTTCGTTCAGGGAGGTTGGTTCGTGGAAAGAATGTTGTCTCCGCTTTGAGGTAATTTATGTATTGTTCGGTTATGAGATAATTATTATGTTGAGTTGTTGTATATGTTATGCGTTGAGGCTTCGTATATTGAGATTCGTTTTGGTTGTTCATCCCGTGACTATTGTTGGTATTATTGGTTGTGTTGATAGTCTCATTGAGGGATGTTGATCCCAGAACTGTTGTCTGAGATTGTTGATCGTATGGATTATCCTTTGGGGTTTGTAACCCCAGGGTTGTTGTTTTGAATATTGATTGGTCGTGTTGACTTTTCATTGTCAGACTATTGTTGTTCACTTCGGTGAGTCTTTTGATCCTTATCGATATGTGTTTCTTTGAGTTTCGTTGTCATGTTGCATCGTGACATATCCGAGTCATATCTGCGTTAGATTGGATATTGTGTAGGATTTTTAGCCGGGCACATATATAGTCATGCGTGAATATTTTCCGTGAAAGGTCTGTGCACACGAGACGTAGTTCGTTGAGGCTAATTAGGTACATTGTCCCACGTATATCACGGATTCCGTGTATACGGGGTGGACATATGCACCGACACATATTCGGATCGGGCGTACTATGATTTCCATCTTTGAGCCATATTGTTTGGTCGTTCATCCTAAATTAATGTTTGGGTATGTTCGACGGTTTGCGACTGGTTGTTCCTACGCCCGAGGGTTATGTTTCGACAGTCGAGGTTATTTTCTTGAGATCCATTATTGTTGATCATTTGGAGTTTACCTTGTTGATGGTATTCTCGATTATTGTTGATCCTTTGTTGATCGTGTCGGAGTTATCATGTTGATGGTATTCTCAATTATCGTGATCCTTTATTGCTCGTATTGGAGTTATCATGTCGATGATATTCTCAGTTGATTTATTGGTTGATCATTGTTATTGATCGTATGAGTATTCGGACTGTACGTCGATGTTCGGGATTTGTTATCATTATCATATGGTAGCTAATCTACAGATATGTTGTGTATTATTGGTTTATACATGTTGAGATTTGATTGTGTAATCCGACGGACAGGATTTGGCACAGATTGGATTATTTCCACACTTATGAGTTATGATGATGTTTTGGAGTATCGAGTATTTCTTTTCTGGTTATTAATTTCCGCTGCAAATGTGTATTTTGAACTGCATTTATCCGCTGCGTGTGTGTATTTCAAAATGACTTTTCGATATCTTTATCCGCTGCGTATGTGTATTTTAAATGGCCCATTTGGCACTTTGCGAACTTGGGTTATTTCGTTAAACCTTTTCCTAAACTATTTTATCGGTACGTTTAAGCGGCGTCTTAACGTACATTTTGAACTATCGAGATTTGGCACTTCGCCTTGTATTTTCAAATGGTATTTTATGACGGTATTTGAAAACTATGCTTTTGAAAATATTTGAGTATTTAAAATATTACCGTCATTGGCCTTTTTGGCATTTTTAAACGTTTTTGAAATGGTTTTTAGCCTGGTGGGTTCTGGCGCGGGACCCACGGCGCGGTAATATCCCGGATGGTTTTGGGGGTGTTACAGAAGATGGTATCGGAGCTTGGGTTTTGTGAAACCCAGGCGTGTGTGTTATGTGGCTCTACCGGTACGGTAGTAGCGTGGCTTTTGAAAATGATTTTTCTGACTTTTGAGTCGAACCGATTTTTGGAGCTTCCAAAATTTTTGAGATTCTTTTCAAATTGCTATTTGTGATATAGGTGTGTGTTGGTTGTGTTGAGACTTCGTGTGGGAGTCGTGTGCTAGTATCACGGGAGATCATCGGCTTCACGTACCAGTAAGTATATTGGTTTTGTTATTTCGCTTGTGGCGACGCTTGATTGTTTTTGTGATGAGTTGGAAAATTTTGGATTTATCTGTTGTTGGCGACAGGTTGCAAGTTTCGAGGACGAAACTTATTTTAAAGTGGGTAGTATGTAATACCCGAATTTTCAGTATAAATTTTTCGCGTTATTTTATTCGAGATATACCGTATAGTTTGGTATCTATACAGTATGGATAAAATAAATTGAGAACCGAGACAGCTATCTTGGTGTGATTATCGCTTTTGATTGTGAGATATATTCAGGATATGTTGTATCAGGTTGAACTGATTTGGATATCAGGTATACCGTATGAGAATATTTTTGGGTTGAGTATATGTGTATTCAGTATGCCGTATGTTCGTATTTGTTATGTCGAGACGTTAGACAGGAATTGTTGTAAATGGCTAAGTATGGAAGCCATTACATACGTTATGTGTTGAAGCTTACGTACATTAAATTGGTAGAGTTACGTACGTTATGGCCGAGACATTACGTACGTAACATGGGAATCAGATGATTGAGTCGTGGTCGGCAGGTGGGACCCTGTGTCGGCAACTTTCGGCGGAGGATGTTGACAGGTGAGTCAACATACGTGTTACGTACGTTATACAGGACGTGTTACGTACGTAACACGACCATTGTACTGTAGCAAGTCAACTGGTATATTACGTACGTTATATGGCATGGGTTACGTACGTAAGGAAGTTCACGTTTTGAGGCAGTAGGGTCTGGGATGGCATTACGTACGCTAACCAGGACAAGATAGCGTACGTAAGAGGTGTTACATATGTTAACTTGGGAATGTTACGTACGTAACGAGCGGGGAGTTTATATAAGGAATGGCGGTCATTTCATTTCACTTCAGCATTTCTCTTCGTTTTTCATCTCTAAACATTGAGAGAGGGTTATTTTGGCTCTCCTAATTTGATTTTGAGCTTGAGGGCTTGGATTTGGAGCTTGGATATGGAGTTATTGATGATTCTTGAAGTGATTTCTTGTGTATTCCATCTTCTAAGAGGTATGTTGGATAATCCTCCTTTTCATTTCGGATTTTTGATGTTGTTATTGATAAATGATTCGTATGAAGATGATTAAGATGTTGTTGTTTCGATTCTTGATGTTATATGAGGTGTATGTTGAAGGAAGATGATGATATGTTGGATTATGTCTTGATTATGTTGTTTTGATTATGGAATCATAATATTCTTGATGTTCTTGGTAGTATTGCTTCGATTTTTGATGCTAAGAAGATCATATGTTGAAGAACATGATGATATACAACTTGAATTATGATTATGGATTGGTTAGATGTTAGAAAACATCGGATTATGTTCTTTTATGGATTGTGAACGTGAATTCGGATAATTCGTGTTCTTGAAGAATTCATAAGTTATACATGTTATGATTTTGGAAGGATTTCGGATAATTGGAATGTGATTATTCACGGTAATAATTGGTAAATTGTTTCTTACGAATTTACTAGTATAACAAGAAGGAGTCTTGTTGATTCTAATTTAGAATTAAAGTCGGAATCGAATATGTTATGAAATCCTTAATATCAAGATGAATTGATCATTGATTTGAGGAATGTGTTGGTGTTTTGGGTATGAATATGGAATATTCATATCTATAATTAAGTTATGTATTTTGGTACAATATTCGTATAGGAATACGAATATGATTCCGGATTTGATAAGATTATGACTCACTTTTGAGTTTGAGAATTCATAGGTATTTAACAAGTGTTCAATTCGGACAATGGAATTATTTGAAACCCTTGGAATATGGTTATCTATGATGTTGAATTAATCGGATCGTCCGGATTGATGATGATAATCGGTAATTGGTTTAATTATGATTTACAAGGAGGAAACTTGTATCCGTATTTAAGATTGAATTTGGAATCGGTAATGTTAGACCCTTGTTGGTTTAAATTAATTATTGATATGATCTTCGGATTGTGGAATCGTATTGTGGTTTTGAATTCGTGTTTGATTGGTTTGGGTTTTTTGGATATGTGTTTAATCGGGATATTGTAGGACCCTTGTGTTTGTTGATCGGTTATTGATTGTTATTTGTGATCATCAAGTTACGGCTTGTATTGTGGATATGAGTTCGTATTTGTTGAGTTGGATTATTTGGTTTTATGTATATGATCGAGGTTTCGTTGAACCGTTGAGTTTGTTGATTGGGTATGTCGGTTATTAATTTTTATCGAATGTGTGTTAATCGGTTATTGCAATAGGTTGATATGTTTTGATCGTGGATTATGACCGTTGTGTTGCGGTTGAAGTCGAAGAGTTAGTAGATTGCTTTTGGTCGGGGCTGAGGAGCTCGTAGACTAAGGCAATGGATTTTGGGTAACGACTTCGTGGTATCGGTATCGAGGCAAGTTTATACTTGTTCAGTTTATAATATTTGATGAATGGTTTCGTTTTCATTTCATTTATAATTCATATAGCAATGTTGTTAGAAAGGTAAATTGTTGGTTAATGAGTTCTATTTCGTGCTCTGGTTTGTATTAAATCATAAGGTATGTGATTTAATTATGTTCAAGGAAGACGTGAGTTATCTTTCGTCAAGGATATAGAATATCGGATATCGAGGATAGTTATCATGTCGATATTGATGTCGGGATGGTGGTTTGTTGGTATAAATGGACTATACCTATTTCGGGATTATTCGTATAACTGTGTGTTCGTTCAGGGAGGTTGGTTCCTGGAAAGAATGTTGTCTCCGGCTTTGAGGTAATTTATGTATTGTTCAGTTATGAGATAATTATTATGTTGAGTTGTTGTATATGTTGTACGTTGAGGCTTCGTATATTGAGATTCGTTTTGGTTGTTCATCCCAGGACTATTGTTGGTATTATTGGTTGTGTTGATAGTCTCATTGAGGGATGTTGATCCCAGAACTGTTGTCTGAGATTGTTGATCGTATGGATTATCCTTTGGGGTTTGTAACCCCAGGGTTGTTGTTTTGAATATTGATTGGTCGTGTCGACTTTTCATTGTCAGACTATTGTTGTTCACTTCAGTGAGTCTTTTGATCCTTATTGGATATGTGTTTCTTTGAGTTTCGTTGTCATGTTGCATCGTGACATATCTGGAGTCATATCTGCGTTCCGATTGGATATTGTGTAGGATTTTTAGCCGGGCACATATATAGTCATGCGTGAATATTTTCCGTGAAAGGCTGTGCACACGAGACGTAGTTCGTTGAGGCTAATTAGGTACATTGTCCCACGTATATTCTGGATTCCGTATACGGGGTGGACATATGCACTGACACATATTCGGATCGGGCGTACTATGATTTCCATCTTTGAGCCATATTGTTTGGTCGTTCATCCTCCATTCATGGTTGGGTATGTTCGACGGTTTGCGACTGGTTGTTCCTACGCCCGAGGGTTATGTTTCGACAGTCGAGGTTATTTTCTTGAGATCCATTATTGTTGATCATTTGGAGTTTACCTTGTTGATGGTATTCTCGATTATTGTTGATCCTTTGTTGATCGTGTCGGAGTTATCATGTTGATGGTATTCTCAATTATCGTGATCCTTTATTGCTCGTATTAGAGTTATCATGTCGATGATATTCTCAGTTGATTTATTGGTTGATCATTGTTATTGATCGTATGAGTATTCGGACTGTACGTCGATGTTCGGGATTTGTTATCATTATCATATGGTAGCTAATCTACAGATATGTTGTGTATTATTGGTTTATACATGTTGAGATTTGATTGTGTAATCCGTCTGACATGATTTGGCACAGATTGGATTATTTCCACACTTATGAGTTATGATGATGTTTTGGAGTATCGAGTATTTCTTTTCTGGTTATTAATTTCCGCTGCAAATGTGTATTTTGAACTGCATTTATCCGCTGCGTGTGTGTATTTCATAATGACTTTTCGATATCTTTATCCGCTGCGTATGTGTATTTTAAATGGCCCATTTGGCACTTTGCGAACTTGGGTTATTTCGTTAAACCTTTTCCTAAACTATTTTATCGGTACGTTTAAGCGGCGTCTTAACGTACATTTTGAACTATCGAGATTTGGCACTTCGCCTTGTATTTTCAAATGGTATTTTATGACGGTATTTGAAAACTATGCTTTTGAAAATATTTGAGTATTTAAAATATTACCGTCAATGGCCTTTTTGGCATTTTTAAACGTTTTTGAAATGGTTTTTAGCCTGGTGGGTTCTGGCGCGGGACCCACGGCGCGGTAATATCCCGGATGGTTTTGGGGGTGTTACAGAAGATGGTATTGGAGCTTGGGTTTTGTGAAACCCAGGCGTGTGTGTTATGTGGCTCTACCGGTACGGTAGTAGCGTGGCTTTTGAAAATGATTTTTCTGACTTTTGAGTCGAACCGATTTTTGGAGCTTCCAAAATTTTTGAGATTCTTTTCAAATTGCTATTTGTGATATAGGTGTGTGTTGGTTGTGTTGAGACTTCGTGTGGGAGTCGTGTGCTAGTATCACGGGAGATCATCGGCTTCACGTACCAGTAAGTATATTGGTTTTGTTATTTCGCTTGTGGCGACGCTTGATTGTTTTTGTGATGAGTTGAAAAATTTTGGATTTATCTGTTGTTGGCGACAGGTTGCAAGTTTCGAGGACGAAACTTATTTTAAAGTGGGTAGTATGTAATACCCGAATTTTCAGTATAAATTTTTCGCCTTATTTTATCTGAGATATACTGTATAGTTTGGTATCTATACAGTATGGATAAAATAAATTGAGAACCGAGAAACTGACTATCTTGGTGTGATTATCGCTTTTGATTGATGATATATTCGTGATATGTTGTATCGGGTTGAACTGATTTGGATATCGTATACCGTATGAGAATATTTTTGGGTTGAGTATATGTGTATTCAGTATGCCGTATGTTCGTATTTGTTATGTCGAGACGTCGTATTTTTGATTGACAGATATACGAACCGTTGTGTTTGTTGATCGGTTATTGATTGTTATTTGTGATCATCAAGTTACGGCTTGTATTGTGGATATGAGTTCGTATTTGTTGAGTTGGATTATTTGGTTTTATGTATATGATCGAGGTTTCGTTGAACCGTTGAGTTTGTTAATTGTGTATGTCGGTTATTGATTTTTATCGAATGTGTGTTAATCGGTAATTGCAATAGGTTGATATGTTTTGATCGTGGATTATGACCGTTGTGTTGCGGTTGAAGTCGAAGAGTTAGTAGATTGCTTTTCGTCGGGGCTGAGGAGCTCGTAGACTAAGGCAATGGATTTTGGGTAACGACTTCGTGGTATCGGTATCGAGGCAAGTTTATACTTGTTCAGTTTATAATATTTGATGAATGGTTTCGTTTTCATTTCATTTATAATTCATATAGCAATGTTGTTAGAAAGGTAAATTGTCGGTTAATGAGTTCTATATCGTGCTCTGGTTTGTATTAAATCATAAGGTATGTGATTTAATTGTGTTCAAGGAAGACGTGAGTTATCTTTCGTCAAGGATATAGAATATCGGATATCGAGGATAGTTATCATGTCGATATTGATGTCGGGATGGTGGTTTGTTGGTATAAATGGACTATACCTATTTCGGGATTATTCGTATAACTGTGTGTTCGTTCAGGGAGGTTGGTTCGTGGAAAGAATGTTGTTTCCGGCTTTGAGGTAATTTATGTATTTTTCAGTTATGAGATAATTATTATGTTGAGTTGTTGTATATGTTGTACGTTGAGGCTTTGTATATTGAGATTCGTTTTGGTTGTTCATCCCAGGACTATTGTTGGTATTATTGGTTGTGTTGATAGTCTCATTGAGGGATGTTGATCCCAGAACTGTTGTCTGAGATTGTTGATCGTATGGATTATCCTTTGGGGTTTGTAACCCCAGGGTTGTTGTTTTGAATATTGATTGGTCGTGTCGACTTTTCATTGTCAGACTATTGTTGTTCACTTCGGTGAGTCTTTTGATCCTTATTGGATATGTGTTTCTTTGAGTTTCGTTGTCATGTTGCATCGTGACATATCTGGAGTCATATCTGCGTTCCGATTGGATATTGTGTAGGATTTTTAGCCGGGCACATATATAGTCATGCGTGAATATTTTCCGTGAAAGGCTGTGCACACGAGACGTAGTTCGTTGAGGCTAATTAGGTACATTGTCCCACGTATATTCTGGATTCCGTATACGGGGTGGACATATGCACTGACACATATTCGGATCGGGCGTACTATGATTTCCATCTTTGAGCCATATTGTTTGGTCGTTCATCCTCCATTCATGGTTGGGTATGTTCGACGGTTTGCATCGGTTGTTCCTACGCCCGAGGTTATGTTTCGACAGTCGAGGTTATTTTCTTGAGATCCATTATTGTTGATCATTTGGAGTTTACCTTGTTGATGGTATTCTCGATTATTGTTGATCCTTTGTTGATCGTGTCGGAGTTATCATGTTGATGGTATTCTCAATTATCGTGATCCTTTATTGCTCGTATTGGAGTTATCATGTCGATGATATTCTCAGTTGATTTATTGGTTGATCATTGTTATTGATCGTATGAGTATTCGGACCGTACGTCGATGTTCGTGGATTTGTTATCATTATCATATGGTAGCTAATCTACGTATATGTTGTGTATTATTGGTTTATACATGTTGAGATTTGATTGTGTAATCCACGGACGTGATTTGCACAGTTGGATTATTTCCACACTTATGAGTTATGATGATGTTTTGGAGTATCGAGTATTTCTTTTAAGTTATTAATTTCCATTTGCAAATGTGTATTTTGAACTGCATTTATCCGCTGCGTGTGTGTATTTCAAAATGACTTTTCGATCTCTTTATCCGCTGCGTATGTGTATTTTAAATGGCCCATTTGGCACTTTGCGAACTTGGGTTATTTCGTTAAACCTTTTCCTAAACTATGTTATCGGTCCGTTTAGCGGCGTCTTAACGTACATTTTGAACTATCGAGATTTGGCACTTCGCCTTGTATTTTCAAATGGTATTTTATGACGGTATTTGAAAACTATGCTTTTGAAAATATTTGATTATTTAAAATATTACCGTCATTGGCCTTTTTGGCATTTTTAAACGTTTTGAAATGGTTTTTAGCCCGTGGGTTACGCGCGGGACCTGCGCGGTAATATCCGGATGGTTTTGGGGTGTTACAGAAGATGGTATTGGAGCTTGGGTTTTGTGAAACCCGGGCGTGTGTGTTATGTGGCTCTACCGTGCAGTGTAGCGTGGCTTTTGAAAATGATTTTTCTGACTTTTGAGTCGAACCGATTTTTGGAGCTTCCAAAATTTTTGAGATTCTTTTCAAATTGCTATTTGTGATATAGGTGTGTGTTGGTTGTGTTGAGACTTCGTGTGGGAGTCGTGTGCTAGTATCACGGGAGATCATCGGCTTCACGTACCAGTAAGTATATTGGTTTTGTTATTTCGCTTGTGGCGACGCTTGATTGTTTTTGTGATGAGTTGGAAAATTTTGGATTTATCTGTTGTTGGCGACAGGTTGCAAGTTTCGAGGACGAAACTTATTTTAAAGTGGGTAGTATGTAATACCCGAATTTTCGAGATAAATTTTTCGCCTTATTTTATCGAGATATACCGTATAGTTTGGTATCTATACGGATGGATAAAATAAATTGAGAACCGAGACAATATCTTGGTGTGATTATCGCTTTTGATTGACAGATATATTCGGGATATGTTGTATCGTGTTGAACTGATTTGGATATCGTATACCGTATGAGAATATTTTTGGGTTGAGTATATGTGTATTCAGATGCCGTATGTTCGTATTTGTTATGTCGAGACGTCGTATTTTTGATTGACAGATATACGAACCGTTGTGTTTGTTGATCGGTTATTGATTGTTATTTGTGATCATCAAGTTACGGCTTGTATTGTGGATATGAGTTCGTATTTGTTGAGTTGGATTATTTGGTTTTATGTATATGATCGAGGTTTCGTTGAACCGTTGAGTTTGTTGATTGTGTATGTCGGTTATTGATTTTTATCGAATGTGTGTTAATCGGTAATTGCAATAGGTTGATATGTTTTGATCGTGGATTATGACCGTTGTGTTGCGGTTGAAGTCGAAGAGTTAGTTGATTGCTTTTGGTGGCCGAGGAGCTCGTAGACTAAGGCAATGGATTTTGGGTAACGACTTCGTGGTATCGGTATCGAGGCAAGTTTATACTTGTTCAGTTTATAATATTTGATGAATGGTTTCGTTTTCATTTCATTTATAATTCATATAGCAATGTTGTTAGAAAGGTAAATTGTCGGTTAATGAGTTCTATATCGTGCTCTGGTTTGTATTAAATCATAAGGTATGTGATTTAATTGTGTTCAAGGAAGACGTGAGTTATCTTTCGTCAAGGATATAGAATATCGGATATCGAGGATAGTTATCATGTCGATATTGATGTCGGGATGGTGGTTTGTTGGTATAAATGGACTATACCTATTTCGGGATTATTCGTATAACTGTGTGTTCGTTCAGGGAGGTTGGTTCGTGGAAAGAATGTTGTCTCCGGCTTTGAGGTAATTTATGTATTGTTCAGTTATGAGATAATTATTATGTTGAGTTGTTGTATATGTTGTACGTTGAGGCTTCGTATATTGAGATTCGTTTTGGTTGTTCATCCCAGGACTATTGTTGGTATTATTGGTTGTGTTGATAGTCTCATTGAGGGATGTTGATCCCAGAACTGTTGTCTGAGATTGTTGATCGTATGGATTATCCTTTGGGGTTTGTAACCCCAGGGTTGTTGTTTTGAATATTGATTGGTCGTGTCGACTTTTCATTGTCAGACTATTGTTGTTCACTTCGGTGACTCTTTTGATCCTTATTGGATATGTGTTTCTTTGAGTTTCGTTGTCATGTTGCATCGTGACATATCTGGAGTCATATCTGCGTTCCGATTGGATATTGTGTAGGATTTTTAGCCGGGCACATATATAGTCATGCGTGAATATTTTCCGTGAAAGGCTGTGCACACGAGACCGAGTTCGTTGAGGCTAATTAGGTACATTGTCCCACGTATATTCTGGATTCCGTATACGGGGTGGACATATGCACTGACACATATTCGGATCGGGTGTACTATGATTTCCATCTTTGAGCCATATTGTTTGGTCGTTCATCCTCCATTCATGGTTGGGTATGTTCGACGGTTTGCGACTGGTTGTTCCTACGCCCGAGGGTTATGTTTCGACAGTCGAGGTTATTTTCTTGAGATCCATTATTGTTGATCATTTGGAGTTTACCTTGTTGATGGTATTCTCGATTATTGTTGATCCTTTGTTGATCGTGTCGGAGTTATCATGTTGATGGTATTCTCAATTATCGTGATCCTTTATTGATCGTATTGGAGTTATCATGTCGATGATATTCTCAGTTGATTTATTGGTTGATCATTGTTATTGATCGTATGAGTATTCGGACTGTACGTCGATGTTCGGATTTGTTATCATTATCATATGGTAGCTAATCTCTGAGATATGTTGTGTATTATTGGTTTATACATGTTGAGATTTGATTGTGTAATCCGACGGACGAGGATTTGCATGATTGGATTATTTCCACACTTATGAGTTATGATGATGTTTTGGAGTATCGAGTATTTCTTTTAAGTTATTAATTTCCACGCAAATGTGTATTTTGAATCGCATTTATCCATTTGCGTGTGTGTATTTCAAAATGACTTTTCGATATTTTTATCCATGCGTATGTGTATTTTAAATGGCCCATTTGGCACTTTGCGAACTTGGGTTATTTCGTTAAACCTTTTCCTAAACTATTTTATCGAGTGCGTTTAAGCGGCGTCTTAACGTACATTTTGAACTATCGAGATTTGGCACTTCGCCTTGTATTTTCAAATGGTATTTTATGACGGTATTTGAAAACTATGCTTTTGAAAATATTTGAGTATTTAAAATATTACCGTCATTGGCCTTTTTGGCATTTTTAAACGTTTTTGAAATGGTTTTTAGCACAGTGGGTTACGGCGCGGGACCACGGCGGTAATATCCCGGATGGTTTTGGGGGTGTTACAGAAGATGGTATCGGAGCTTGGGTTTTTTGAAACCCGGGCGTGTGTGTTATGTGGCTCTACCAGTACGGTAGTAGCGTGGCTTTTGAAAATGATTTTTCTAACTTTTGAGTCAAAACTATTTATGTAGCTACCAAAATTTTTGAGATTCTTTTCAAATTGCTATTTGTGATATAGGTGTGTGTTGGTTGTGTTGAGTCTTCGTGTGTGAGTAGTGTGCTAGTATCACGTGAGATCTTCTGCTTCTCGTTCCAGTAAGTATATTGGTTTTGTTATTTCGCTTGTGGCGACGCTTGATTGTTTTTGTGATGAGTTGGAAAATTTTGGATTTATCTGTTGTTGGCGACAGGTTGCAAGTTTCGAGGACGAAACTTATTTTAAAGTGGGTAGTATGTAATACCCGAATTTTCAGTATAAATTTTTCGCGTTATTTTATCTGAGATATACTGTATAGTTTGGTATCTATACAGTATGGATAAAATAAATTGAGAACCGAGACAGCTATACTGGTGTGATTATCGTTTTTGATTGACAGATATATTCAGGATATGTTGTATCAGGTTGAACTGATTTGGATATCAGGTATACCGTATGAGAATATTTTTGGGTTGAGTATATGTGTATTCAGTATGCCGTATGTTCGTATTTGTTATGTCGAGACGTCGTATTTTTGATTGACAGATATACGAACCGTTGTGTTTGTTGATCGGTTATTGATTGTTATTTGTGATCATCAAGTTACGGCTTGTATTGTGGATATGAGTTCGTATTTGTTGAGTTGGATTATTTGGTTTTATGTATATGATCGAGGTTTCGTTGAACCGTTGAGTTTGTTGATTGTGTATGTCGGTTATTGATTTTTATCGAATGTGTGTTAATCGGTAATTGCAATAGGTTGATATGTTTTGATCGTGGATTATGACCGTTGTGTTGCGGTTGAAGTCGAAGAGTTAGTAGATTGCTTTTGGTCGGGGCTGAGGAGCTCGTAGACTAAGGCAATGGATTTTGGGTAACGACTTCGTGGTATCGGTATCGAGGCAAGTTTATACTTGTTCAGTTTATAATATTTGATGAATGGTTTCGTTTTCATTTCATTTATAATTCATATAGCAATGTTGTTAGAAAGGTAAATTGTCGGTTAATGAGTTCTATATCGTGCTCTGGTTTGTATTAAATCATAAGGTATGTGATTTAATTGTGTTCAAGGAAGACGTGAGTTATCTTTCGTCAAGGATATAGAATATCGGATATCGAGGATAGTTATCATGTCGATATTGATGTCGGGATGGTGGTTTGTTGGTATAAATGGACTATACCTATTTCGGGATTATTCGTATAACTGTGTGTTCGTTCAGGGAGGTTGGTTCGTGGAAAGAATGTTGTCTCCGGCTTTGAGGTAATTTATGTATTGTTCAGTTATGAGATAATTATTATGTTGAGTTGTTGTATATGTTGTACGTTGAGGCTTCGTATATTGAGATTCGTTTTGGTTGTTCATCCCAGGACTATTGTTGGTATTATTGGTTGTGTTGATAGTCTCATTGAGGGATGTTGATCCCAGGCTGTTGTCTGAGATTGTTGATCGTATGGATTATCCTTTGGGGTTTGTAACCCCAGGGTTGTTGTTTTGAATATTGATTGGTCGTGTCGACTTTTCATTGTCAGACTATTGTTGTTCACTTCGGTGAGTCTTTTGATCCTTATTGGATATGTGTTTCTTTGAGTTTCGTTGTCATGTTGCATCGTGACATATCTGGAGTCATATCTGCGTTCCGATTGGATATTGTGTAGGATTTTTAGCCGGGCACATATATAGTCATGCGTGAATATTTTCCGTGAAAGGCTGTGCACACGAGACGTAGTTCGTTGAGGCTAATTAGGTACATTGTCCCACGTATATCCTGGATTCCGTATACGGGGTGGACATATGCACTGACACATATTCGGATCGGGCGTACTATGATTTCCATCTTTGAGCCATATTGTTTGGTCGTTCATCCTCCATTCATGGTTGGGTATGTTCGACGGTTTGCGACTGGTTGTTCATACGCCCGAGGGTTATGTTTCGACAGTCGAGGTTATTTTCTTGAGATCCATTATTGTTGATCATTTGGAGTTTACCTTGTTGATGGTATTCTCGATTATTGTTGATCCTTTGTTGATCGTGTCGGAGTTATCATGTTGATGGTATTCTCAATTATCGTGATCCTTTATTGCTCGTATTGGAGTTATCATGTCGATGATATTCTCAGTTGATTTATTGGTTGATCATTGTTATTGATCGTATGAGTATTCGGACTGTACGTCGATGTTCGGGATTTGTTATCATTATCATATGGTAGCTAATCTACAGATATGTTGTGTATTATTGGTTTATACATGTTGAGATTTGATTGTGTAATCCGACGGACAGGATTTGGCACAGATTGGATTATTTCCACACTTATGAGTTATGATGATGTTTTGGAGTATCGAGTATTTCTTTTCTGGTTATTAATTTCCACTGCAAATGTGTATTTTGAATCGCATTTATCCGCTGCGTGTGTGTATTTCAAAATGACTTTTCGATATCTCTATCCGCTGCGTATGTGTATTTTAAATGGCCCATTTGGCACTTTGCGAACTTGGGTTATTTCGTTAAACCTTTTCCTAAACTATTTTATCGGTACGTTTAAGCGGCGTCTTAACGTACATTTTGAACTATCGAGATTTGGCACTTCGCCTTGTATTTTCAAATGGTATTTTATGACGGTATTTGAAAACTATGCTTTTGAAAATATTTGAGTATTTAAAATATTACCGTCATTGGCCTTTTTGGCATTTTTAAACGTTTTGAAATGGTTTTTAGCCCGGTGGGTTCTGCGCGGGACCACGGCGCGGTAATATCCCGGATGGTTTTGGGGGTGTTACAGAAGATGGGTATTGGAGCTTGGGTTTTGTGAAACCCAGGCGTGTGTGTTATGTGGCTCTACCGGTACGGTAGTAGCGTGGCTTTTGAAAATGATTTTTCTGACTTTTGAGTCGAACCGATTTTTGGAGCTTCCAAAATTTTTGAGATTCTTTTCAAATTGCTATTTGTGATATAGGTGTGTGTTGGTTGTGTTGAGACTTCGTGTGGGAGTCGTGTGCTAGTATCACGGGAGATCATCGGCTTCACGTACCAGTAAGTATATTGGTTTTGTTATTTCGCTTGTGGCGACGCTTGATTGTTTTTGTGATGAGTTGGAAAATTTTGGATTTATCTGTTGTTGGCGACAGGTTGCAAGTTTCGAGGACGAAACTTATTTTAAAGTGGGTAGTATGTAATACCCGAATTTTCAGTATAAATTTTTCGCGTTATTTTATCTGAGATATACTGTATAGTTTGGTATCTATACAGTATGGATAAAATAAATTGAGAACCGAGACAGCTATACTGGTGTGATTATCGTTTTTGATTGACAGATATATTCAGGATATGTTGTATCAGGTTGAACTGATTTGGATATCAGGTATACCGTATGAGAATATTTTTGGGTTGAGTATATGTGTATTCAGTATGCCGTATGTTCGTATTTGTTATGTCGAGACGTTAGACAGGAATTGCTGTAAATGGCTAAGTATGGAAGCCATTACATACGTTATGTGTTGAAGCTTACGTACATTAAATTGGTAGAGTTACGTACGTTATGGCCGAGACATTACGTACGTAACATGGGAATTAGACGATTGAGTCGTGGTCGGCAGGTGGGACCCTGTGTCGGCAACTTTCGGCGGAGGATGTTGACAGGTGAGTCAACATACGTGTTACGTACGTTATACAGGACGTGTTACGTACGTAACACGACCATTGTACTGTAGCAAGTCAACTGGTATATTACGTACGTTATATGGCATGGGTTACGTACGTAAGGAAGTTCACGTTTTGAGGCAGTAGGGTCTGGGATGGCATTACGTACGCTAACCAGGACAAGATAGCGTACGTAAGAGGTGTTACGTATGTTAACTTGGGAATGTTACGTACGTAATGAGCGGGGAGTTTATATAAGGAATGGCGGTCATTTCATTTCACTTCAGCATTTCTCTTCGTTTTTCATCTCTAAACATTGAGAGAGGGTTATTTTGGCTCTCCTAATTTGATTTTGAGCTTGAGGGCTTGGATTTGGAGCTTGGATATGGAGTTATTGATGATTCTTGAAGTGATTTCTTGTGTATTCCATCTTCTTAGAGGTATGTTGGATAATCCTCCTTTTCATTTCGGATTTTTGATGTTGTTATTGATAAATGATTCGTATGAAGATGATTAAGATGTTGTTGTTTCGATTCTTGAGGTTATATGAGGTGTATGTTGAAGGAAGATGATGATATGATGGATTATGTCTTGATTATGTTGTTTTGATTATAGAATCATAATATTCTTGATGTTCTTGGTAGTATTGCTTCGATTTTTGATGCTAAGAAGATCATATGTTGAAGAACATGATGATATACACCTTGAATTATGATTAAGGATTGGTTAGATGTTAGAAAACATCGGATTATGTTCTTTTATGGATTGTGAACGTGAATTCGGATAATTCGTGTTCTTGAACAATTCATAAGTTATACATGTTATGATTTTGGAAGGATTTCGGATAATTGGAATGTGATTATTCACGGTAATAATTGGTAAATTGTTTCTTACGAATTTACTAGTATAACAAGAAGGAGTCTTGTTGATTCTAATTTAGAATTAAAGTCGGAATCGAATATGTTATGAAATCCTTAATATTAAGATGAATTGATCATTGATTTGAGGAATGTGTTGGTGTTTTGGGTATGAATATGGAATATTCATATCTATAATTAAGTTATGTATTTTGGTACAATATTCGTATAGGAATACGAATATGATTCCGGATTTGATAAGATTATGACTCACTTTTGAGTTTGAGAATTCATAGGTATTTAACAAGTGTTCAATTCGGACAATGGAATTATTTGAAACCCTTGGAATATGGTTATCTATGATATTGAATTAATCGGATCGTCCGGATTGATGATGATAATCGGTAATTGGTTTAATTATGATTTACAAGGAGGAAACTTGTATCCGTATTTAAGATTGAATTTGGAATCGGTAATGTTAGACCCTTGTTGGTTTAAATTGATTATTGATATGATCTTCGGATTGTGGAATCGTATTGTGGTTTTGAATTCGTGTTTGATTGGTTTGGGTTTTTTGGATATGTGTTTAATCGGGATATTGTAGAACCGTTGTGTTTGTTGATCGGTTATTGATTGTTATTTGTGATCATCAAGTTACGGCTTGTATTGTGGATATGAGTTCGTATTTGTTGAGTTGGATTATTTGGTTTTATGTATATGATCGAGGTTTCGTTGAACCGTTGAGTTTGTTGATTGGGTATGTCGGTTATTAATTTTTATCGAATGTGTGTTAATCGGTTATTGCAATAGGTTGATATGTTTTGATCGGGGATTATGACCGTTGTGTTGCGGTTGAAGTCGAAGAGTTAGTAGATTGCTTTTGGTCGGGGCTGAGGAGCTCGTAGACTAAGGCAATGGATTTTGGGTAACGACTTCGTGGTATCGGTATCGAGGCAAGTTTATACTTGTTCAGTTTATAATATTTGATGAATGGTTTCGTTTTCATTTCATTTATAATTCATATAGCAATGTTGTTAGAAAGGTAAATTGTCGGTTAATGAGTTCTATATCGTGCTCTGGTTTGTATTAAATCATAAGGTATGTGATTTAATTGTGTTCAAGGAAGACGTGAGTTATCTTTCGTCAAGGATATAGAATATCGGATATCGAGGATAGTTATCATGTCGATATTGATGTCGGGATGGTGGTTTGTTGGTATAAATGGACTATACCTATTTCGGGATTATTCGTATAACTGTGTGTTCGTTCAGGGAGGTTGGTTCGTGGAAAGAATGTTGTCTCCGGCTTTGAGGTAATTTATGTATTGTTCAGTTATGAGATAATTATTATGTTGAGTTGTTGTATATGTTGTACGTTGAGGCTTCGTATATTGAGATTCGTTTTGGTTGTTCATCCCAGGACTATTGTTGGTATTATTGGTTGTGTTGATAGTCTCATTGAGGGATGTGTAATACCCGGTTGTAATTCAGTCATTATCATTCAGTAATTTCATTCGGTGATTGTCACTCAGTGGATTTTCACTCATTTATAATCGTTCATAAATCATGTTCATTCACCCGTGTTCACCGTTCGGAGAAAATTCGAGTTGTGTATCGTTATTGTTCATTGTTTCAACTTTCCACATATGAGTTCGACTTTGTTAGCTTTCCAATGGTTCAAACGGCGAGTCAATCGGAGTCCGGACGAGAGAGTTATGGTCGTTTTAGCTCACCCGCTCATTTTTTCAGTTATTGGCCGATCACTGCCGACCGAACTCGGCCGTGTCGTCCGACACGGCCGTGCTGTACTCATCCGGAAATGCCGAAGTCTCTGCCACAGGACTCGACCGTGTCGTCTGGCACGGACGAGTCGAACCCTTCCGGATAAGCCAGAACCGACTGCCCAGACGCCCGACCGTGTTCCAGGACACGGTCGAGTCAATGCCGAGCGCCGCGTGGTACCGAGTCACTATTGGACAGGTCACTATCGGTAGGCCCCATCGCGCCGCGACCGTGTCAAGCAGGACACGGTCGAGTCCCTGCCGGCCAGCTGCGCGCCGCGACCGTGTCAGGCGGACACGGTCGAGTCTGTCAGACGAGTCAACCCCTATAAATTCGTTTTTTGAGCATTTCAGCTCATTTCTTCCATTTCT
Organism: Orobanche coerulescens; assembly: GCA_033398695.1. Lineage (NCBI taxonomy): Eukaryota > Viridiplantae > Streptophyta > Magnoliopsida > Lamiales > Orobanchaceae > Orobanche > Orobanche coerulescens. The sequence continues at coordinate 49,407,261 of CM065816.1, read as the reverse complement.
TCCACCTTCATACGAGAGAGATAAGCTTGAGGGAGATATTTTGTCATCATCAATCACTTGTGTGTTCGGATTTCATCATCTTGATTCATTGGAAAGCTTGGATAGTCGATTTTACACGCTTACCTGATCGAATTGGTTGGATCTTCAAGAGGTAAATTCTTCAACATCTTGGATTTCGATTTTGTGTTGAGATATGATGTTTTGGACGCGATAATCATGTTATATGAAGGGATATGTATATGATTATGAGTTTGTATAAGGATTCATTGGATTATTGAGGGATTATTCAAGAACACTTTGATTATCGAGTTGAAATTGGGGGTTTTCGATTAATTGTCGTTATAATCATGTTTTCGGATATTCATAATGTATTATTGATCGTTTTGGAGATGTTTTGTTGGTTTGAAACACTTCTTGGGGATTTGAGGTTGGTATTGTTGAGGTTTAGTTGTAATCAATCGAAGTTGGCCTCAAAGTGTTCGATATAATGCCCCAATGAACTTGGTTTAATCGTATCGACGTTTTGAGTTCGTTATATTCGTGTTTAATTCGTATATTGATCGGATTGTTGGTAATTGTATTGAATTAAGGTTGTTCGTGCGACCGACACTTCATTTAGGACATTTGTTCGTGGAAGGACTTTCTTCATCGGTATTGAGTAAGTTAATTCTTACTCGGTTAAAAGGATATTCATTCCTTTTTGTTGTTGATTACTCATAATCATAATTCATTCATCATAATATTAATCATTTTGAGACCTGTAATTGTCGAATAATCATTTCATTCACGAGGAACGACGGTTCCAAATCATTTCATTGGGTTATCAATCACGTCACTATTTACTTTCATATCGGTGAGTCATCTTGGCCTTGTCTAATTATTATTCATTGATATTCATTATGGTCATTCTCGTTCATATGACCTTCTGGGTTCATATTGCGTGGCCGGGTGTGGCTGTGTGGAATTTATAGTCGGGCACACGATGGTTATGTATTGGGTTCACCGATACATTGGACCGTGCACACGGGAAAGCGTTACACCGTGAGAGTAATTAGGTACAAGGACGGGTGTGTCCGGTCATTCGTCTTGTACACTCGCACAGAACACTACGGGCGTACTATGGTACTCCTCTTCAGCGTAATTCATAATTAAGAATTTTTTCATAACTTCAGATATATCATGATTGTGTATTTTCAACCCTTGAGGATTGTTGTTCTGTTTAACTGACCCCGGCTGGGGATTTTGTTTTTCAGGTCATGGCAAGGCAAACGCACGGGAATAGCATGTTGATGTCGAGGAGTCCTAGTGATACTAGTAGGGGCCCCCGATCTTTCAGTTATTCATGTTATTGTCCTTTATTTTCCGCTGCAGATTTTCATTTGGATACTCCGTTTCATTCAGTGTTGTGTATTTTATCTTCATATAAAATACACTAGTATTCGGTATTGTCCTGGTGTGTTGTAATTAAACTCCTCATCGGAGTAAATACTGTTGTAATGTGGTTCGGTACTACATTTATCTTGTGTAATTCATTCATTTTCATTTGCCTGGTGGGTCCCAAATGGGATCCACGGACCGTAATATCCGCCTAGTTTGGGGTGTTACAGAGTTGGTATCGGAGCGTGGTTTTGAATACTACCTTCCGAGTCATGTCTCATTTGAAATCATCGTCATCAGACTAGTATCATTGGACTTTCGCGTCACGTATGACCTGTGCAAATGCCGAGCCAATCGAATAAGAACTGTAAGATTTCTAACGCCATGGTATAATTTCTGGCAATAGTCATTCATTCATCATTCATCATTTAACAATCCTCAAACATCATCATTCATTATGATCAGGACGATCATATTAACTCATTAATCACTTAATTCATTTCAATACTCGCTAATGATCGACGATCATATTAACTCATTAATCACTTAATTCATTCCAATACTCGCTAATGATCGTGACGATCATGTTAACTCATTAATTACTCAATTCATTTCATTACTCATTGTCAACTGATGATCATATTATCAATCTTGTTAAGTTATTCAAGATAATCATTTTAAGAATTTCATCAGATAATCATGTAACTTCAGTAAATCATTCATATAATCACTAAGTTAGAGCATGTATACTCATTTTCATCATCTCATGACATAATCATAACGTGCTAATCATGCGGGAAATATAATCATTATGCGACCTTCCTACTTCAGTATGGGGAGAGCTGTCAGGGGATGCACGGAGAGAGGCCGCGGTGCGGGCTGAAACCCGGGAAATAATCACTCGCTTTCGGGGAGTCGTACCCGGGACACGGCTCAGTCAGAAGGTGTTCGGGTTGATCCACTCACTTTTATGCAGGCCATGATGACCCATGTGCAGTTGCTCAATCATCATTGCGCCACTGTGGCCGGATTAATCGAGCGAACTCTCCCGTATGAGACGGCTGCTAAGGAAAGTGCTGAACAACAACCTTCATCTGTCAGCAAGAAATCAACGAAGCGTAATCAACCCGAAGGCGGTCAGTCAACCTTCAAGAAGCCTCGTGTGAGTCCTATCGTTTCTGAGCGACCTCCTACGGCGCATAATCGTGCGGGATCTCAGTCCCGAGCGGCCGCCGGCCATCACTGTTTCAATTGTGAAACGCCGGTCATTTCAAAGACCGAGTGTCCAAACCGTCTATCACGTGCTATAATTGTGGGAATTTGGGCATAAGGCCCGTTTTTGCCGAAAGGACTCCAAGTCGGCTCCGGCGGCATCTCAGGCCCCGAAGCAACCAGCGTTTCAGAATCAGACTGTTTTGTCATCGTCGTTTAAGGTAATGGAAGCAAATAGAGTTGGAGCTCGTATTTATCAGACGAGAGCGTCCGGTTCGGGGACCGGCAAGTCCCAGATTCATATGATGAGGAGGATCGACGATCCGGTGGTCCGAATGATTTCAGGTATACTCGTAATTTTATTTCAACTTGTGTGTACCTTTTGATGCTGGTACACCGCATTCATTCATTTTCGAATCATGCTTGAGTAGACTTATTTCGGGATAGTCCTATTGCTTGTGGACCTCATACCATCGGTCTACCTGACGATGGAAGAATTTTCGGAATCATACCGAATTAAGCTTAATGACTGCGTTTGGTTGATGGATCTAATCGTGGTGAACTTATCTTAGGACGATGTAATTTTCGGTATTAGTTGGTTTGATCGTCTTGATACTATCCTCAGTATTTGTTAGCATTTGGTCGCTATATTTCTGTCATTGGTTGTCGAATGTGTGCTTCAGGGAAGTAATCCCCGTTGTTCCAGAAGAAGTATTATTATGACGAAAGCAGAGAAATTCCGCAATCGAACTATTCAATCATTCGTTGTATCATTTTCATCAATTGGCCTTTCTAAGGCAATCGAGTTATTCAATCACTCCTTGTATCATTTCCATCGATTGGCCTTTCTAAGGCAATCGAGTTATTCAATCATTCATTGTATCATTTTCATCGATTGGCCTTTCTAAGGCAATCGAGTTATTCAATCATTCCTTGTATCATTTCCATCGATTGGCCTTTCTAAGGCAATCGAGTTATTCAATCATTCATTGTATCATTTTCATCAATTGGCCTTTCTAGGGCAATCGAGTTATTCAATCATTCATTGCATCATTTCCATCGATTAGCCTTTCTAAGACAATCGAGTCATTCAAACATTCATTGTATCATCTTCATCGATTGGCCTTTCTAAGGCAATCGAGTTGTTCAATCATTATTGGTATCTCTTTTTATCGATTGACCATTCTAGGGCAATCGAAATGTTCAATCATTCGTGGTATCATTGTCATCGATTGATGATGTATTTCCAGACGAGTTATCTGGTTGCCTTCACATAGAGTACCGGAATTCAGGAGTGAGTTGGAGCCGGTACGTCCCCTTTATCGAAGGCACCGTATCGGATGGCCCCGACCAGAATGCAGGAGTTGAAGAACCAACTTGAGGAGTTGTTCGAGAAGGGTTATATTCGACCGAGTGCGTCCCCGTGGGGAGCACCAGTGTTGTTTGTCAAGAAGAAAGATGGTTCATTTCGCTTATGTATTGTTTATCGGGTGTTGAACAGGGTGACGATCAAGAATAAGTATCCCTTACCCCGTATTGATGATCTCTTAGATCAACTTCAGGGAGCTTCAGTATTTTCCAAGATCGACTTAAGATCTGGATATCATCAGTTGCGGATCCGAGAGTCGGACATCGCGAGGACGGCGTTTCGAACACGCTATGGTCATTATGAGTTTGTGGTTATGCCGTTTGGATTGACTAATGCACCTGCGGTATTCATGGAGTTAATGAATCGGGTTTTCATCGACTTTTTGGATCAGTTTGTTGTTGTCTTCATCGATGACATTTTGATTTATTCTCGTGACCGAGAGGAACACGAGTTTCATCTTCATCAAGTGCTCGACGTGTTGAGACGAGAACGACTTTATGGGAAGTTTTCCAAATGTGAGTTCTGGATGTCCGAAGTGACTTTTCTCGGACATGTAATTTCATCAGACGGAGTTCGTGTCGATCCTCAGAAGACGGAGGCTATTCGAGATTGGCTACCTCCGAAGAACGTTAAGGAAATCCGAAGTTTCCTCGGTTTAGCGGGTTATTATCGGCGATTTGTGGAGGGATTTTCTAAAATCGCTCAACCCTTGACGAACCTTTTACGGAAGGATAAGAAATACACGTGGTCCGACGCGTGCCAACGGAGTTTTGAGGAACTCAAGAGCCGATTAATGTCAGCACCTGTACTTTCCTTGCCGCAGGGGACGGAAGGATTTGTGGTTTATAGTGATGCGTCCGGACAGGGTCTCGGATGTGTACTCATGCAGAACGGGAAGGTTATTGCCTATGCTTCACGGCAGTTGAGACCTTACGAGGTTAATTATCCGACACACGACCTTGAGCTAGCAGCCGTGGTGTTCGCTTTGTAGATTTGGAGTCATTACCTTTATGGCGTCACTTGTCATATATTTACCTATCATAAAAGTTTAAAATATATATTTACTCAGAAGGAGTTAAATATGCGACAGAGGCGGTGGTTAGAACTAATCAAGGATTATGATATTGAGATCCTTTACCACCCAGGCAAGGCGAACGTTGTCGCCGACGCCTTGAGTCGTAAGTCCGTTCAGGAGCAGATGCTTGCTCGTTTAACAGTTTAGAAGGAGCTTCAACAGGAATTCCTTAGACCCGAGATCGAGGTCTGGCTTCAGCGAGTTCGGGGACAGCTTTGAATGTTAGAGATTGCATCGTCACTTGAGGAGGTAATCAGAGAGAATCAGAGTTCAGACCCTTCATTGTTGCGCATCCGTGAAGATGTGGCTCAGGGGAAAACCCCTGGATTCGTGGTCCACGAGGATGGACTTTTGAGGTATAAGAACCGGTTGTGCGTACCGGCGAATGACGAGTTGAAAAACTCTATTTTGAGAGAAGCTCATGCTACCCCTTATTCTGTTCATCCGGGGTCCAGCAAGATGTACAAAGACTTGAAACAAAATTACTGGTGGAGTAATATGAAGCGAGAAGTCGCAGAATTTGTTTCTAGATGCTTAACCTGTCAACAAGTTAAGATTGAACATCAGCGACCGGCGGGTATGCTGAAAACCTCTCCCTATTCCTGAATGGAAGTGGGAAGACATTTCTATGGATTTCATCACTAGTTTGCCGACGAGTCGTCGTGGCATGAATACGATCTGGGTGATTGTGGACCGCTTAACTAAATCAGCTCATTTCCTTGAGATCAAGGATACGTGGGGTCCCGAGAGACTGGCCCAGTTATTCATCAAGGAGATAGTAAGACTGCACGGTACTCCTAAGAATATCGTTTCCGATCGTGACGGACGATTTGTGTTTCATTTTTGGAAATCAGTTCATCGTGCTATGGGAACTCAGCTCAATCTCAGTACCGCCTTTCATCCTCAGTCCGACGGACAATCAGAGAGGACTATACAGACATTAGAGGACATGTTGAGGGCATGCGTCCTCGATTGGAAGGACGATTGGGAAGCCCAACTACCATTGATCGAGTTCACGTATAATAATAGTTGGCATGCTTCCATTAAGATGGCACCTTACGAGGCCTTGTACGGTCGTCGTTGTCGATCTCCCTTGTGTTGGGATGACTTGTCAGAATCAATCAGCACCGAACCCGATATGCTTATAGCCGCCCGGGAGAAGGTAGCTTTGATCAAGAGTCGTATGTTGACAGCTCAGAGTCGACAGAAATCATATGCAGATAATCGTCGTCGACCACTAGAGTTCGAGACGGGTGACCATGATTTGGTCAAGGTATCCCCGAGTCGAGGTATTTTCCGTTTCGGAAAACGGGGGAAGTTGAGTCCGAGATTCATTGGACCATTTGAAATTTTGGATCGAGTAGGAGAGTTAGCTTATCGATTGGCGTTACCTCCGGCGTTGAGCCGAATTCATAATGTGTTTCATGTCTCTCAGTTACGGAAGTATGTTGCCGACCCGAGTCACATACTTCAGTTCGACGAAATCGAGATCGCGGATGATCATTCGTACGAGGAGCGTCCTGTACGAGTATTGGAGCGGCGAATCAAACAGTTGAGGAACAAGACGATCCCTTTGGTCAAGATTCAGTGGTCCAGACACGGAGTCGAAGAGGCTACTTGGAAAACCGAGGATAGTATGCGGGAGGGTTATCCCGAGTTGTTTGACCCTTAGTTTCGGGGACGAAACTCTTTTAAGGGGGGTGTATGTAATACCCGGTTGTAATTCAGTCATTATCATTCAGTAATTTCATTCGGTGATTGTCACTCAGTGGATTTTCACTCATTTATAATCGTTCATCAATCATGTTCATTCACCCGTGTTCACCGTTCGGAGAAAATTCGAGTTGTGTATCGTTATTGTTCATTGTTTCAACTTTCCACATATGAGTTCGACTTTGTTAGATCACCATTAATTTTTGGTAACTCCAAAAATTCTGAATCTTCGCAATATTATAGAGCATCGAGTTAGCTTTCCAATGGTTCAAACGGTGAGTCAATCGGAGTCCGGACAAGAGAGTTATGGTCGTTTTAGCTCACCCGCTCATTTTTTCAGTTATTGGCCGATCACTGCCGACCGAACTCGGCCGTGTCGTCCGACACGGCCGCGTCTGCATTTCGTCCGAAATGCCGAAGTCTCGCCACAGGACTCGACCGTGTCGTGCAGCACGGCCGAGTCGAACCCTTCCGGATAAGCCGTAACCGATCGCAGACGCCCGACCGTGTTCCAGGACACGGTCGAGTCAATGCCGAGCGCCGCGCGGTACCGAGTCACTATCGGACAGGTCACTATCGGTAGGCCCCTTCGCGCCGAGACCGTGTCAAGCAGGACACGGTCGAGTCCCTGCCGGCCAGCTGTGCGCCGCGACCGTGTCAGGCAGACACGGTCGAGTCTGTCAGACGAGTCAACCCCTATAAATTCGTTTTTTGAGCAATTCAGCTCATTTCTTCCATTTCTTCCACCTTCATACGAGAGAGATAAGCCTGAGGGAGATATTTTGTCATCATCAATCACTTGTGTGTTCGGATTTCATCATCTTGATTCATTGGAAAGCTTGGATAGTCGATTTTACACGTTTTCATCGGATCGAATTGGTTGGATCTTCAAGAGGTAAATTCTTCAACATCTTGGATTTCGATTTTGTGTTGAGATATGATGTTTTGGACGCGATAATCATGTTATATGAAGGGATATGTATATGATTATGAGTTTGTATAAGGATTCATTGGATTATTGAGGGATTATTCAAGAACACTTTGATTATCGAGTTGAAATGGGGGGTTTTCGATTAATTGTCATTATAATCATGTATTCGGATATTCATAATGGATTATTGATCGTTTTGGAGATGTTTTGTTGGTTTGAAACACTTCTTGGGGATTTGAGGTTGGTATTGTTGAGGTTTAGTTGTAATCAATCGAAGTTGGCCTCAAAGTGTTCGATATAATGCCCCAATGAACTTGGTTTAATCGTATCGACGTTTTGAGTTCGTTATATTCGTGTTTAATTCGTATATTGATCGGATTGTTGGTAATTGTATTGAATTAAGGTTGTTCGTGCGACCGACACTTTATTTAGGACATTTGTTCGTGGAAGGACTTTCTTCATCGGTATTGAGTAAGTTAATTCTTACTCGGTTAAAAGGATATTCATTCCTTTTTGTTGTTGATTACTCATAATCATAATTCATTCATCATAATATTAATCATTTTGAGACCTGTAATTGTCGAATAATCATTTCATTCACGAGGAACGACGGTTCCAAATCATTTCATTGGGTTATCAATCACGTCACTATTTACTTTCATATCGGTGAGTCATCTTGGCCTTGTCTAATTATTATTCATTGATATTCATTATGGTCATTATCGTTCATATAACCTTCTGGGTTCATATTGCGTGGCCGGGTGTGGCTGTGTGGAATTTTTAGTCGGGCACACGATGGTTATGTATTGGGTTCACCGATACATTGGACCGTGCACACGGGAAAGCGTTACACTGTGAGACTAATTAGGTACAAGGACGGGTGTGTCCGGTCATTCGTCTTGTACACGCACAGAACACTACGGGCGTACTATGGTACTCCTCTTCAGCGTAATTCATAATTAAGAATTTTTTCATAACTTCAGATATATCATGATTGTGTATTTTCAACCCTTGAGGATTGTTGTTCTGTTTAACTGACCCCGACTGGGGATTTTGTTTTTCAGGTCATGGCAAGGCAAACGCACGGGAATAGCATGTTGATGTCGAGGAGTCCTAGTGATACTAGTAGGGGGCCCCGATCTTTCAGTTATTCATGTTATTGTCCTTTATTTTCCGCTGCAGATTTTCATTTGGATACTCCGTTTCATTCAGTGTTGTGTATTTTATCTTCATATAAAATACACTAGTATTCGGTATTGTCCTGGTGTGTTGTAATTAAACTCCTCATCGGAGTAAATACTGTTGTAATGTGGTTCGGTACTACATTTATCTTGTGTAATTCATTCATTTTCATTTGCCTGGTGGGTCCCAGTCGGGGATCCACGGCACTGTAATATCCGCCTAGTTTGGGGTGTTACAGGATGTTGATCCCAGAACTATTGTCTGAGATTGTTGATCGTATGGATTATCCTTTGGGGTTTGTAACCCCAGGGTTGTTGTTTTGAATATTGATTGGTCGTGTCGACTTTTCATTGTCAGACTATTGTTGTTCACTTCGGTGAGTCTTTTGATCCTTATTGGATATGTGTATCTTTGAGTTTCGTTTTCATGTTGCATCGTGACATATCTGGAGTCATATCTGCGTTCCGATTGGATATTGTGTAGGATTTTTATCCGGGCACATATATAGTCATGCGTGAATATTTTCCGTGAAAGGCTGTGCACACGAGACGTAGTTCGTTGAGGCTAATTAGGGACATTGTCCCACGTATATCCTGGATTCCGTATACGGGGTGGACATGTGCACTGACACATATTCGGATCGGGCGTACTATGATTTCCATCTTTGAGCCATATTGTTTGGTCGTTCATCCTCCATTCATGGTTGGGTATGTTCGACGGTTTGCGACTGGTTGTTCATACGCCCGAAGGTTATGTTTCGACAGTCGAGGTTATTTTCTTTAGATCCATTATTGTTGATCATTTGGAGTTTACCTTGTTGATGGTATTCTCGATTATTGTTGATCCTTTGTTGATCGTGTCGGAGTTATCATGTTGATGGTATTCTCAGTTATCGTGATCCTTTATTGGTCGTATTGGAGTTATCATGTCGATGATATTCTCAGTTGATTTATTGGTTGATCATTGTTATTGATCGTATGAGTATTCGGACTGTACGTCGATGTTCGGGATTTGTTATCATTATCATATGGTAGCTAATCTACAGATATGTTGTGTATTATTGGTAAATACATGTTGAGATTTGATTGTGTAATCCGACGGACATGATTTGGCACAGATTGGATTATTTCCACACTTATGAGTTATGATGATGTTTTGGAGTATCGAGTATTTCTTTTCTGGTTATTCATTTCCGCTGCAAATGTGTATTTTGAACTGCATTTATCCGCTGCGTGTGTGTATTTCAAAATGACTTTTTGGTATCTTTATCCGCTGCGTATGTGTATTTTAAATGGCCCTTTTGGCACTTTGCGAACTTGGGTTATTTCGTTAAACCTTTTCCTAAACTATTTTATCGGTACGTTTAAGCGGCGTCTTAACGTACATTTTGAACTATCGAGATTTGACACTTCGCATTGTATTTTCAAATGGTATTTTATGACGGTATTTGAAAACTATGCTTTTGAAAATATTTGAGTATTTAAAATATTACCGTCATTGGCCTTTTTGGCATTTTTAAACGTTTTTGAAATGGTTTTTAGCCTGGTGGGTTCCGACGCGGGACCCACGGCGCGGTAATATCCCGGATGGTTTTGGGGGTGTTACAGAAGATGGTATCGGAGCTTGGGTTTTGTGAAACCCAGGCGTGTGTGTTATGTGGCTCTACCGGTACGGTAGTAGCGTGGCTTTTGAAAATGATTTTTCTAACTTTTGAGTCGAACTGATTTTTGGAGCTTACAAAATTTTTGAGATTCTTTTCAAATTGCTATTTGTGATATAGGTGTGTGTTGGTTGTGTTGAGACTTCGTGTGGGAGTCGTGTGCTAGTATCACGGGAGATCGTCAGCTTCACGTACCAGTAAGTATATTGGTTTTGTTATTTCGCTTGTGGCGACGCTTGATTGTTTTTGTGATGACTTGGAAAATTTTGGATTTATCTGTTGGCGACAGGTTGCAAGTTTCGAGGACGAAACTTATTTTAAAGTGGGTAGTATGTAATACCCGAATTTTCAGTATAAATTTTTCGCGTTATTTTATCTGAGATATACTGTATAGTTTGGTATCTATACAGTATGGATAAAATAAATTGAGAACCGAGACAGCTATACTGGTGTGATTATCGTTTTTGATTGACAAATATATTCAGGATATGTTGTATCAGGTTGAACTGATTTGGATATCAGGTATACCGTATGAGAATATTTTTGGGTTGAGTATATGTGTATTCAGTATGCCGTATGTTCGTATTTGTTATGTCGAGACGTTGGACAGGAATTGCTATAAATGGCTAAGTATGGAAGCCATTACGTACGTTATGTGTTGAAGCTTACATACGTTAAATTGGTAGAGTTACATACGTTATGGCCGAGACATTACGTACGTAACATGGGAATCAGACGATTGAGTCGTGGTCGGCAGGTGGGACCCTGTGTCGGCAACTTTCGGCGGAGGATGTTGATAGGTGAGTCAACCTACGTGTTACGTACGTTATACAGGACGTGTTACGTACGTAACACGACCATTGTACTGTAGCAAGTCAACTGGTATATTACGTACGTTATATGGCATGGGTTACGTACGTAAGGAAGTTCACGTTTTGAGGCAATAGCGTCTGGGATGGCATTACGTATGCTAACCAGGACAAGATAGCGTACGTAAGAGGTGTTACGTACGTTAACTTGGCAATGTTACGTACGTAACGAGCGGGGAGTTTATTTAAGGAATGGCCGTCATTTCATTTCACTTCAGCATTTCTCTTCGTTTTTCATCTCTAGACATTGAGATAGGGTTATTTTGGCTCTCCTAATTTGATTTTGAGCTTGAGGGCTTGGATTTGGAGCTTGGATATGGAGTTATTGATGATTCTTGAAGTGATTTCTTGTGTATTCCATCTTCTAAGCGGTATGTTGGATAATCCTCCTTTTCATTTCGGATTTTTGATATTGTTATTGATAAATGATTCGTATGAAGATGATTAAGATGTTGTTGTTTCGATTCTTGAGGCTATATGAGGTGTATGTTGAAGGAATATGATGATATGTTGGATGATGTCTTGATTATGTTGTTATGATTATGGAATCATAATATTCTTGATGTTCTTGGTAGTATTGCTTCGATTTTTGATGCTAAGAAGATCATATGTTGAAGAACATGATGATATACACCTTGAATTATGATTAAGGATTGGTTAGATGTTAGAAAACATCGGATTATGTTCTTTTATGGATTGTGAATGTGAATTCGGATAATTTGTGTTCTTGAAGAATTCATAAGTTATACATGTTATGATTTTGGAAGGATTTCAGATAATTGGAATGTGATTATTCACGGTAATAATTGGTAAATTGTTTCTTACGAATTTACTAGTATAACAAGAAGGAGTCTTGTTGATTCTAATTTAGAATTAAAGTCGGAATCGAATATGTTATGAAATCCTTAATATCAAGATGAATTGATCATTGATTTGAGGAATGTGTTGGTGTTTTGGGTATGAATATGGAATATTCATATCTATAATTAAGTTATGTATTTTGGTACAATATTCGTATAGGAATATGAATATGATTCCGGATTTGATAAGATTATGACTCACTTTTGAGTTTGAGAATTCATAGGTATTTAACAAGTGTTCAATTCGGACAATGGAATTATTTGAAACCCTTGGAATATGGTTATGTATGATGTTGAATTAATCGGATCGTCTGGATTGATGATGATAATCGGTAATTGGTTTAATTATGATTTACAAGGAGGAAACTTGTATCCGTATTTAAGATTGAATTTGGAATCGGTAATGTTAGACCCTTGTTGGTTTAAATTGATTACTGATATGATCTTCGGATTGTGGAATCGTATTGTGGTTTTGAATTCGTGTTTGATTGGTTTGGGTTGTTTGGATATGTGTTTAATCGGGATATTGTAGAACCGTTGTGTTTGTTGATCGGTTATTGATTGTTATTTGTGATCATCAAGTTACGGCTTGTATTGTGGATATGAGTTCGTATTTGTTGAGTTGGATTATTTGGTTTTATGTATATGATCGAGGTTTCGTTGAACCGTTGAGTTTGTTGATTGGGTATGTCGGTTATTAATTTTTATCGAATGTGTGTTAATCGGTTATTGCAATAGGTTGATATGTTTTGATCGTGGATTATGACCGTTGTGTTGCGGTTGAAGTCGAAGAGTTAGTAGATTGCTTTTGGTCGGGGCTGAGGAGCTCGTAGACTAAGGCAATGGATTTTGGGTAACGACTTCGTGGTATCGGTATCGAGGCAAGTTTATACTTGTTCAGTTTATAATATTTGATGAATGGTTTCGTTTTCATTTCATTTATAATTCATATAGCAATGTTGTTAGAAAGGTAAATTGTCGGTTAATGAGTTGTATATCGTGCTCTGGTTTGTATTAAATCATAAGGTATATGATTTAATTGTGTTCAAGGAAGACGTGAGTTATCTTTCGTCAAGGATATAGAATATCGAATATCGAGGATAGTTATCATGTCGATATTGATGTCGGGATGGTAGTTTGTTGGTATAAATGGACTATACCTATTTCGGGATTCTTCGTATAACTGTGTGTTCGTTGAGGGAGGTTGGTTCGTGGAAAGAATGTTGTCTCCGGCTTTGAGGTAAATTATGTATTGTTCAGTTATGAGATAATTATTATGTTGAGTTGTTGTATATGTTGTACGTTGAGGCTTCGTATATTGAGATTCGTTTTGGTTGTTCATCCCAAGACTATTGTTGGTATTATTGGTTGTGTTGATAGTCTCATTGAGGGATGTTGATCCCAGAACTGTTATCTAAGATTGTTGATCGTATGGATTATCCTTTGGGGTTTGTAACCCCAGGGTTGTTGTTTTGAATATTGATTAGTCGTGCCGACTTTTCATTGTCAGACTATTGTTGTTCACTTCGGTGAGTGTTTTGATCCTTATTGGATATGTGTTTCTTTGAGTTTCGTTGCCATGTTGCATCGTGACATATCTGGAGTCATATCTGCGTTCCGATTGGATATTGTGTAGGATTTTTAGCCGGGCACATATATAGTCATGCGTGAATATTTTCCGTGAAAGGCTGTGCACACGAGACGTAGTTCGTTGAGGCTAATTAGGTACATTGTCCCACGTATATCCTGGATTCCGTATACGGGGTGGACATGTGCACTGACACATATTCGGATCGGGCATACTATGATTTCCATCTTTGAGCCATATTGTTTGGTCGTTCATCCTCCATTCATGGTTGGGTATGTTCGACGGTTTGCGACTGGTTGTTCATACGCCCGAGGGTTATGTTTCGACAGTCGAGGTTATTTTCTTGAGATCCATTATTGTTGATCATTTGGAGTTTACCTTGTTGATGGTATTCTCGATTATTGTTGATCCTTTGTTGATCGTGTCGGAGTTATCATGTTGATGGTATTCTCAGTTATCGTGATCCTTTATTGGTCGTATTGGAGTTATCATGTCGATGATATTCTCAGTTGATTTATTGGTTGATCATTGTTATTGATCGTATGAGTATTCGGACTGTACGTCGATGTTCGGGATTTGTTATCATTATCATATGGTAGCTAATCTACAGATATGTTGTGTATTATTGGTTTATACATGTTGAGATTTGATTGTGTAATCCGACGGATAGGATTTGGCACAGATTGGATTATTTCCACACTTATGAGTTATGATGATGTTTTGGAGTATCGAGGTATTTCTTTTCTGGTTATTCATTTCCGCTGCAAATGTGTATTTTGAACTGCATTTATCCGCTGCGTGTGTATATTTCAAAATGACTTTTCGGTATCTTTATCCGCTGCGTATGTGTATTTTAAATGGCCCTTTTGGCACTTTGCGAACTTGGGTTATTTCGTTAAACCTTTTCCTAAACTATTTTATCGGTACATTTAAGCGGCGTCTTAACGTACATTTTGAACTATCGAGATTTGGCACTTCGCCTTGTATTTTCAAATGGTATTTTATGACGGTATTTGAAAACTATGCTTTTGAAAATATTTGAGTATTTAAAATATTACCGTCATTGGCCTTTTTGGCATTTTTAAACGTTTTTGAAATGGTTTTTAGCCTGGTGGGTTCCGGCGCGGGACCCACGGCGCTGTAATATCCCGGATGGTTTTGGGGGTGTTACCGATAACCATCACATCTCGTCAATAATTACATACCAATGAGAATACTAAGTAAGAATACGACTAATGTAATCTTACCGCCATAACTTTACCAACTCGTGATAATAATTACCAAAGTTCACATCTCGTATCCTTTCAACAACACAATAAGCTCATACCAAATATCTGTATTGTATCTCAACAATACCCAAGGTTCTCAAAACATCATCATAACTCACTGTTACAAAATCTACTAACTCTGTCCAACCCAATCCATCAGGTAACATCATCACATCTCAACACAATAATCGATTGTCCAATAAAGACAAATACCAAGGGAAAAATACAAAACATACCTCAAGATATGAAATGTCACGACGAAATCACGTCAATCTAATCCAATATCAGATCAACACAACGTACAGACATGGTCCTAACACAAGACCTACAAATGCATACTCATATGACAACGTCAATATGCTCACATCAATAACAACACTGTATAGTTATGGCAAACCCATAATATACATATGCACAATAACAACACATAGGTAATCCGATGATCCAGCGTTCACTGCCTAGATCCCACGATGACCCCGTCAGACCAACCGTGGTGGAAAAACCTGTCCGATGATCCAGCGCACGCTAGCATAGATCCCCCGATGATCCCGTCGAACCAACCCGAGGTGGGCATACAACAACAATGCACAAATGCATATAACAATGATACATAATGCATGACAACAGCGATACACGCATGTATCACAACATGATTGACACGAAATGACAAAAATGATTAAAGTACTTTCCCCGAGTCCTTCGAGAGCAATCTCGATGTCCAAACCATCACGAACCATTATTCTAAATATTCGACGATCCAAAATGTCACGGACGGTAGATAATTCACGAACTCAAATACAACTTATAATCCCAAATCTCATGTGATTACCATTATAAACATTGCTTATACGAATTATAAACGAATGAAACGGAAACCATTCATTAAATATTATAAACTAAGCAAGTAATAACTTGCCTCGATACCGATACGACGATGAGGAAGCTGCTACCAATCTCATTACCTTCGTCTTCGATCTCCTCGGTCCTGACCAATGCAATTCACAAACATACTCGAACATGACCGCAACAAATGGTTATAATCACCGATCAATAATCTCAGCATATTGAAGTAACCAAATAGCAACGATCCGATAACAATCAATAACCGACATAGCCAACCAATCAAACTCAACGGATAAACGATACCTCGATCATATATAAAACCAAATAACATAACTCAAACCATTTACGAATTCATATCCATCATATGAACTGAAATCCGATAATTACTAATCAATATAACCGATCAACAAACTCAACTATTTCATGATTTCTCGATTAGACATAAGTACGAACAATCCGACTCAACAATTACGAATTCAACAAAAATAAGATTACAGATACAAATGTAAAGGAAATCATGTTCAGTGATCAATCACAATCTTTCCGGATTCCAAATTGATATCATCATTCGTATTTCATAAAGAACATAGGAATTCTACCACTACAATCAATGAACATTCGATCTTCATACCTAAAGATACCAATAATTCAATATAGGATCGTCTTGCTATTTTAAATTCATCAAGAAGTTCCTCAAGAATACTAAGTGTTTCGAAATCATGTTCATAGCCATCAAAACAACCTAATTCGATATCCTTTAACATGTATATAATCATCCAATTCGTAATCCAAGTCATGTATTATCGTATTCTTCAATATACACTTCACATAACCTCAAGAATCGTAACAACAACACCCTAATAATCATCATACGAATCAAATATGGATGACAATACCAAAAATCCAAAATCAAGGTGTAGAGTTCAAAAACATACCTCAAGAACATGAATAACACAATCAAACTCTTCAAGGATCATCAACATCTTCATCTCCAAGCATCAAATCCATGTTTCCAATCTTGTAATCAGGTTGGAAGAGGCTAAAACTCACTAACACACTCAGAGGGACGAAGGTTGGAAGAGGAAAGGTTTTTCTCTCGGGAAGAAATGAGAAGAACGAACCTTATTTTATAACCTGCACATCCATTACGTACGTTATCCATCAGCATTAACGTACGTAATGCTACCTAGCATACGCTAAGTGTCCTTCATAGCATACATAATATGAGTCCAGAGCTCACTGACTTGTTTCGTTCACTTGCTTACGTACGTAATATTTCCTTCATAGCATACGTAATACGTACATTGACTTGCTACAGTAAATCCTCATTTAACTTACGCAATGCACAACCCATAGTGTAGGTTAACCAAGGGTTGACTCGACCAAGCACGTTCTTCGCCGAAAGCTGCCGACGACGGTCCTCACATATCGGCCATAGCCTGAGCTATCTGATTCCTCTCGTTATGTACGTAATTCCTTATGAATAACATACATAACACTTAGCTTCTTAACATACGTTAACTTTACTCATTAACGTACGTAATCTTTGTGCCTTAGCGTACGCTAAGTATACATCGTAGTGTGCGCTAATGTGACTGTACTTAGCCATTTTCAGCTACTCTTGTCCAACGTATCGACATGCAGAACACGAACATGCGGCATACTGAATACATATACATCTTCCAACGATATTCTCATACGACAAGCCCGACACACAATGTCTTCCAATACAACTGTCAACCAAGTGCGGTAATAATAGCAATACAGATGTCTTAGTCCTTCATTTATTTTATCCATACTGTACAGATTCCACGCTGTACAACATAACTCGGATAAAATAATATTAAACCACAGTAGTAGAAATTCAGGATATTACATCATAATAGTTTGAGTATCGAATTCGTTATGATTAACCTTGTATAATAGTAGATGTTGTAGAACATAAAGAAATTGATTAAACTGGTTTTATTGGTGAATTAAAGATGTTTTGTTCATAGAAATTTCAAGAGTATTAAAGGACATTTTTGGTATAGTAATCCGATTGTGGAAGACGAACTAGATGTATTGGAACCCTTCATTAATCGGTAGGATATTCATTAGGGTGGAATGGATTATTCGGGTAGGTTGGGGGCGTCGTTTCCTATGAATTGATATTAATATTATATAAACATGTTATTGAATGGATTTCATTTCATTCAAGGTTGCTTGTTCGATTGAGTGTTTAACCAAGGATACCATCCGTTTGTTCATTTGGAGAAGGACTATCTTTCGCCTACGGAGTTGAGGCAAGTTATCTTGCTTGGTTATAATGATGATTAGATTCTTGTGATGATTATACGTTTCATGTATAAAATGTTTATGAATTTGTGATTCGTAATTTGATATTATCCTTGACGTTGTTCCATTTTTCATCATGGGATTGCATTCCCAAGTACGTCACTTTGAATCGTTGATCTCGTTGGTCCTCGTTGTTACTTTGGTGAGTTTTTCTTGATCCTTAATCGGATATGTGATTTGTTGAATTCATTGTCATGTTGTATCGTGACATATCTGGATCATATCTGCGTGCCGATTGGTTATTGTGTAGGATTTTTAGCCGGGCACTTATATAGTCATACGTGGATATTTTCCGTATTGGACTGTGCACACGAGATGTAGTTCGTGAGGCTAATTAGGTACATTGTCACACGTATATTCTGGATTCTGTATACGAGGTGGACATGTATACCGACACATTTCTGGACTGTGATGTCCATCTTGAGCCATATTATTTAATCGTTCATAGTCCTTGTAGGATTGGAGATGTTCGACGATTTTGGGACTGATTGTTCATATGCCCAAAGGGGTATGTTCAATAATCGGGATGTTTTCCTTGAGATATAATATATGTGAATTGTATAATGTCGGGAGAATCATTTATCATGTATATCTGACCCTGTGTTTTGGGCGAAATATTTGTGTTGTATTTTAGGTCGAGGCAAAGGCAAGGCACGAGAAAAGCACGGTGACGGCGAAGGGTTCGAGGGATACTAGTTCGGGGGGCCCATGTCTTTTGTGTCTTGTTATTGTTGAAACCGTGTAATGTTACTTTAATTCCGCTTTATTTAAATTATTGACTGTTTGTATTGATATTTGAAGTATATTCCATCTCCATATGGTCTATACATGTATTTCGGATCCTGTGTATCATAAGATCATTGGCCATACCATTAATAAACTACTAATCGGATTAATGACTAATTATTGTTGTTCGGGATCACAAAGTAATACTTATTTAATCTGTATTTTGATATCTCTTGGTGGGTTCCACTGTAGGGTCCACGACACTGTAATAGCCACCTTTTAGGGTGTTACAGAAGATGGTATCCGAGAGTGTTGTTTTCTCTTTAAGAGTTATTGTAGAATGAACTAGTATCAAAAGACCTCCGTGTCACATGTGACCTGTGCAAGCGCCTGACCCTACGAGCCAAATATGGTATGTACTTTACGAGCCATGATTTAATTACTGGCATGATATTGATATCGGAATGGATCTCTTTGTTGATTTTGTTATTTCGAGGATCTGTGGCAGGATTTATCTGATTGATAATTCGAGGTAAATGTTGTATTGATTATATGATTGAAATTGTTCGACTCGACGTCGATGTAATATTCTGTGTGACACTCGTGGTGTCGATAATTCATCATGAACTGTTTTCTTGAATATGTGATTCCCTGTTGCTATTAACTTAGCATGAATTTTGATTAGTATCTTGAACTGTACTTATGGTTATCATTATTATTGATTCTTTCAGTATGGAAAGAAATAGGAGGGTCCGTGGCAGAGGGGGACGAAGCCGCGGAAGGGGTCGAATCCCGATTCCACGAGCCAACAGACGCGCGAATGTGGAGCATAGTTCCACAGGCAATGGTTCACCTTCTAGGGGCCAATCGCACCACATTGGGCGTGAGGATGCGCGTGTCGATCCTTACATTGTGATGCAGGGCATGATGGCTCAGATGACCCAGATGGGTCAATTAATGGATGCTATGCAGAGGGCCACTACTGGCCAGCAACAGGGGCCTCATCCTCCACCTCCTGTGCTTGGCGGACCCGTGAGTTGGATCATCAACGACATCTCTCGCCAGCGACCTCCGACCTTTGAAGGCTCATCTGAGCCTACTGACATTGTGCATTGTATTGAACACTTTGAGAAATTGTTCGAGATGGTGGACTGTCCCGAAGAGAATCGCGTCTCCGTAGCAGCTTACTATCTTAGCAAGGGCGCTCACACCTAGTGGCTTTCAGTGAGGCCAGTTGATGGCGTATATACTTGGGAGGAATTTAAAAACCTCATGCTAGACCGTTACTATCCAGGGCTACTCCGTGAGGCCAAGCTGTCAAAACTGCTGAACCCAGACCCGTCTTAAGACGATGATGTACTATCTGTTGCCGAGAAATTTCAGGCACTTTTTCCTTTTGCCAAGTCAATTGTCCAAACGGACGCTGATAAGATCAAATATTTTCTCAGGAGGCTTAAACCCCGAATGAGAATGCAGCTGTTGAATCACCACTGTACGACCCTACCGGAGTTCATCGTGAAAGATCTGGAATATGAACTCACCGCGAAGAAGATTTCCAAGAAGCAACCACAGTCCAACAACAAAAGATCTAGGAACCAGAACCAGACTGAGAGTAACCGGGGGACATTCAGGAAGCTCCAGTCATTGCCAAACCCTTCTGATCGACCACCCATGGTGTCGAAGCCAGCCAGACCGCACTCTCGAGCGGTCCACTCATCTGTTGTGTTATATAACTACGGAGACCAGGGGCACGTCAGCTCCAAATGCCCGAAGCCGGCCGTCGCATGCCATACTTGTGGGAACAATGGGCATCGTGCTTGTTTTTGCAGGAATGGACAGGGACGTGAACCATTAGCGTCTCATGTTCCAGTTCAGTTTTCTGTCCAGGACCGTGTACCTCCGTCCGCTTCTTGTCAGACTACCGGGGCAAACAGGGGAATGGGCTGTGGGAATCAAAGTGGTACACCTGGTGCCGGAGCTGCGAAACCCAAGATTTACGAGATGAAGAAAGATGACGATCCCGAGGCCAGCATGATTGTAGGTATACTCGAGATCCACTCTTAGCTAGTGTGTGTTCTTTTTGATACCGGTGCTTCACACTCCTTTATATCTACTTCTTATTTAAGTTGTTTGCCTCTAGACAATGTTATCAATTGTCAGCCTTATGTGATTGGACTACCTGATGGTAGAAGAATTATTGGAAATATTGAAGTCCAGGACTGTTCGATTCGCATTAACGACCGTGAGTGGTTGTCAAATCTGATTGTAGTCGATTATACCTAAGGATGATATAATCTTGGGTATCGATTGGATGGATCGTCATGATGCCATACTTAGTGTCCGCAAGCAGATGGTAACCGTCACTTTTGATGATGGTTTCGAGTGTATTTTTTGAGGTGATAATCCCCGCCATTCCGGGAGAGTCATCAGCGCTATGAAAGCAGTGAAACAGTTTAATCAAGGGTGTATTGGTTATTGGTGCTACATGACCAAAACAGCAGATCAACTAGTTTAATTGGCTGACATTCCGGTAGTCCGAGACTACCCAGACGTATTTCCAGACGAGTTGCCAGGCTTACCTCCACATCGTGAGGTAGAGTTTATTATTGAATTAGAGCCGAGTACGTCCTCGCTTTCGAAAGCACCGTATCGTATGGCTCCGACTGAGATGCAGGAGTTGAAGAACTAGCTTGAGGAGTTGACTGAAAATGGATATATTCAACCTAGTGCGTCCCCTTGGGGAGCACCAGTGTTATTTGTATGGAAGAAAGACGGATCTCTGCGTTTATATATTGATTACCGTGAGCTGAACAAGGTAACCATCAAGAACAAATATCCTTTGCCTCGTATTGATGATTTATTGGATCAACTCCAAGGAGCTGCTGTGTTTTCTAAGATCGACTTGTGGTCCGGTTATCATTAGTTGAGGATTCAAGAGTCTGACATTTCGAAGACAGCCTTCCGTACACGCTATGGGCATTATGAGTTCGTGGTGATGCTATTTGGATTGACTAATGCACTAGCTGTATTCATGGAGTTGATGAATCAGGTGTTTATTAACTATTTGGATCGCTTTGTAGTCATTTTTATTGACGAAATTCTGATTTACTCTCGTGACCATGAAGAGCATGAACGTTATCTCCACCAAGTTCTCGATGCGTTGAGCTGGGAACAGCTTTATGTGAAGTTTTCTAAATGTAAATTCTAGATGCCTGAGGTTATCTTTATTGGGCATGTGATATCAGACGAAGGAGTGAGAGTGGACCCACAGAAGACAGAAGCCATTCGAGATTTGCTTCCTCCTACGAACGTGAAGGAAGTTTGTAGTTTCCTCGGCCTAGCAGGTTACTACCGATTGTTCATGGAAGGATTTTCTAAAATTGCGCAACCGATGACTAACCTACCGAGGAAGGATAAGAAGTATTTGTGGTCAGAAGAATGTCAGCAAAGTTTTGATGAGCTCAAGAGTCGATTAATTTCAGCACCTATTTTGGTTCTACCAAAAGGAACAGAGGGATTCATGATGTATAGTGACACGTCGAGATAGGCCCTTAGATGTGTGCTGATGCAGGAAGGGAAATTGATTGCCTATTCATCAAGACAATTGCAACCCTATGAAGTTAACTATCCGACCCATGACTTGGAGCTAGCAGCCGTGGTGTTTGCTTTGAGAATCTGGCGTCACTATCTGTATGGAGTTACTTGTCAGATCTTTACTGATCACAAGAGCCTCAAGTACATTTTTACTCAGAAGGAGTTTAACATGAGACAGAAAAGATGGCTAGAATTAATCAAATATTATGTTATCGAGATCCTTTATCATCCAGGCAAGGCAAATGTGGTTGCCGATGCCTTAAGTTGTAAGACAGTGCAGGAGCAGATGCTTAGCCGCTTGATGATAAGTGTCAGTTTTATACACTTATCGGTGATTTCTATTGATATATTTCACCCATAATTGAGCTAGTCTACTCGTTTTTGCTTAGAATTAATTAGCTTTTAGTAATTTTATATTTATCGGATGAAGATGTAAATTTAGTCTTAATCTAATTGAATTACTGATTTACTCAAGAAATAACATGTGTATAAAAATATTCTCTTTGTTGAATTTTTATGTATTCATGTTGTAGGGATTTACGAGATGAGTTCGGCAATCTTTCCGGATTCAAAATCAGAGTTATATATCAAAAGTTATCATCCGAAGAAGATCTGGGGCAAAAATGCAAAGTCTAAGAAATTCTGGGCTGAAAATGAAGTCTGAAACTCCATACGGGCGTGTACGGGTGTAACTCAGAAAATGCAAATTTATGAAGCCATATTACGGCCATAACTCCTCAATGTTACGGCCGTAAGTCATCATAGTTACGGCCGTAACTCCTCAATGTTACGGCCGTAACTCTTGTCAGATTGTGATCATTGTCTAATTTTTTATACTTTTGGTCTATTATTGAGGGGATGGCTGGCATTGATCCGATCTATTGTAATAATGCTGGAGTTTTGGAACTATTAGATGACTTTAGGTGTATAAATAGACCTCTTAGATCCATCATTATTCATCATTCATCTTATTATTTTCTCACTTTGTAATACTTTTTCTTTTTGTGTGAAGAACACACTTGTGTTCTTGTGTGATTTGTGTAAGTGTGGTTTAGCTTATGTTGTTGAGGGAGTTTATTGCTTCTTTCTCCTTTATCTTCTAAGGGAGTTAGGATCAATTCTTTCCCTTTTTCAACTATTAATGACCACTAAAGCTTGTAATATGTTGAATAAACCCTCAATGGGCTAAGTTACTTAAGTTGGGATTATAAACAAGGTTAGTCATGTTATTTAAGTTTGTATAAAGATCTATTATGAATTACTTATTATTGTGTGTGATTTTCATTGTTTTACCAATCTTTATTTATTTGGCCAATAAATGACGATATTTATGGTCTTCATATGTTTCGAAAGAAAATATGTTTGATTAGATCAAATGATCTTCACTCTATGTTGTTCTGGGGGATAGAAATATACCTCTAGACCTTAGATGATTCTTTGAGTTATTTTCATAAAACCTAATGCTATGTATTGAAGCCAATCAACTTAGAAATATAGTGGATTGATTCAATGTATAAGGGGTTTTTTGACATTCGAAAGAGGAACCGTCTTTTTAAGGAAAATCGAATCTACACAACATAATAAGTAAATTCATCTTATGATCTCCTATACATCTTCTATAACTAATGATGAACTAAGTTTGTAACCCCAACTATTTCATTTTATCTTTTATTAATCTATTATTAGTGCAATCTTTCATTTCTTTGAATATTAGAACTATTATTGCATTTTCTTTGTAATTGTCAAACCAAACTCTTAATTTGTGTGTTTCAATCATATAAATCTCTATAACAAATAGTTAATTCAATATATAACCTAACTTCCTCGTGGGATCGATAAACCGGACTCATAAAGTCCACTTACTACTTGATACGATATCGTGCACTTGCGATAGTTACACAAAAGATGTGTCAAGTTTTTGGCGCCGTTGCCGGGGAAGTATAAGTGTTATTTTTGAAATATAACATTATTAACTATTGTTATAAATACAACTTTTTCTTTGTTGTAGATTCTCTTGTCTATGCAAGACGTACAATCGCGATTTAGTTTCACTAGATCCCGAGATTGAAGCCATATTCAGAAGAAGGCGAAGAGAACAAAAAACAAGCATTATTTCTTAACCATCAATGGCGGACGAACCAAACCCACGTCTCCCCCAAGGAAACGATAACGAAAGAATTCCTCCGGTAGGGGGAATACCTAATGTTCAAAACATTCAACATCAACAACATCCTATTCTGCCGGAAATAGATGAAGACAACATGCTATTTGGGGAATTCATGAACCCCCCATCTTTGAGCATGCAATCAAGTGTGATCTATCCACCATTTGGAGTGGACAATTTTCAAATTCGCCCCGATGTCATCAATCTCTTCTCCAACAACAACTCATTCTATGGAAGAACCGACGAGAATCTATATCTCCATATTAACCATTTTGTGGAGATTTGTGGAAATTTCAAATATCCAAATGTAAATGACGAGGCGATCAAAATGAGACTTTTCGTGCACACTTTGAAGGACAGAGCAAGAGAGTGGCTAGATACTTTGTCACCACGAAGCATAACAAATTGGCCCGAATTTGTTCAAAAATTCACCACTAAATACTTTCCACCAATAAAAGTGGCGAAACTCAAATACGAAATCTCTACATTTCGTCAACAAGATTCAGAGTCATTTCACGAAGCATGTGAGAGATACAAAGATATGCTACGAAAATGTCCTAACCATGGTTTCAATTTGGGAGCACAAGTCAGTTACTTCTACTCTGGAATTTTACCTACATGCCGAGCCAATGTCGATTCATCATCAAATGGCTCACTTGGAAACCAAACTATGAAAGAGGCTTATAAACTTTTTGAGGTTATAAGTGAACAAAGTGCAAGATGGCCAGACAGAAATATCCAAAAGAAACCAAATTGTGTTTTTGAAGTGGATTCTTATTCACTTATGTTGGCAAAAATTGAAGCTTTATCAAAGAAAGTCGAGGACATGTCTTTTTCAACTCCTCAATCTGTGAAGACGGTGCAAACTCCACAAGTTTCAGCTCTTTCATGTGAAATCTGTGGAGCAACTCACAACAGCACTATCTGTCCCTTAGTGCAACAGGAGCAGTCACCATCACCACCAGAACAAGTGGCGTATGCTCAGAATTTCCAAAGGCAAGCATACAATCCTTACGGGCCAACATACAATCCAGGGTACAAAAATTATCCAAATTTTTCTTATGCAAAAAACAACAATATGTTGAATCCAATGCATCAATAAAAGAAGCCCGAGTGGGAAGAAGCAATCACGAAGCTAGCCGAACAACAACTGAAGTATCAACAACGTAATGATGCTTCAATTAAAAATCTGGAGACACAAGTTGGTCAAATGGCCAAAATACTTTCAAAAAGATCTCATGGCATGTTACTTAGCAATACCGAGGTAAATCCAAGGGAAAATGTCCAAGCTATCACAACAAGAAGTGGAGTGCAGTTGCCCGAAATTTTTGTGGAAAATCATCTGGAAAAACAAAAAAATAAACAAAATCAAGAATCAGAAAAAGAATCTGAATCAGGACCTTCATCTCAAAAAGGTCCAATTGCTGCAAAATCTTATGTTCCACCTATCCCATTTCCTCAACGGTTGAATAATCACATGCTCGATGCTCAATTCGGGAAATTCTTGGAAATTTTCAAAAAGCTACACATCAACATACCTTTTGTCGATGATTTAGCACAAATGCCAAGCTATGCCAAATTTATGAAAGATATTCTTTCCAACAAACGAAGGCTTGATGTCATGCTAACAGAGGAATGTAGCGCAATACTACAAAAGAAGTTGCCACCCAAGCTAAAAGATCCGGGAACTTTCACAATAACGTGTACAATTGGTGAAGTGAATTTTGGCAAATCTCTTTGTGATTTAGGGGCAAGTATCAACTTGATGCCCCTGTCAATTTTCAACAAACTGAACTTGGTAGAAGCAAAAGAAACAACAGTTTCACTACAATTAGCTGATCGGTCAATCAAATATCTACGTGGGATAATAGAAGATGTGCTCGTCAAGGTTGATAAATTCTTATTTCCAGTGGATTTTATCATCCTTGACATGGAAGAAGATCAGGATATTCCCATTATTTTGGGACGACCATTTCTCGCAACCGGACGTGCTCTTATTGATGTCTATGAAGGAAAGCTAATTCTCAGAGTGGAAGACAAACATGTCATCTTCGATGTCCTAAAAACTTTGAATCATCCCTCCACAGATGATTATTGTCTAAGAATAGACGCAATTGAAGCCATGGTAAACAAGTCTTTGGAGAAGATTCTATCTAAAGATCCTCTTGAGACATGTATAGCAAATTCTCTAACCAGCATGGAAGGAGAATATCACTTGGCCGAAACAGTTAACTATCTAGAAGGACTACCACCTTTAAGAAGGCATTCACATTTTGAAGAGTTGGGGACAAGCTCCGTTAAACCCCTCCCTTCTTTACAAGAAGCTCCAATACTTGATCTCAAACCTTTACCCACACATTTGAGATACGCTTACTTGGGTATTTCCTCTACACTTCCGGTCATCATATCTAACATACTGACCGAACTTGAAGAAGGGAAATTAGTAAGGGTATTGAGGAATCACAAAAGAGCAATTGGATGGACTATTGCAGACATTAGAGGAATAAACCCCTCTATGCACACACAAAATTTTGATGGAAGATGACCGCAAACCTTCAATTGAGCATCAACGATGTTTGAATCCAAACATGAAAGAAATTGTGAAAGTAGAGATTCTTAAATTACTTGACGCAGATTTATCTAATCTCAGATAGTCCATGGGTGAGCCCTGTACATATGGTGTCCAAAAAGAGTGGAATCACAATCATAGAGAACGAGCACAATGAACTTATACCAACACGACCCATCACAGGATGGAGAATGTGCATTGATTACAAGAAGCTTAACAAGACGACCAGAGAAGATCATTTTCCACTCTTATTTATTGATCAAATGCTCGATAGATTGGCGGGACATTCTTACTACTGTTTTCTCGACGGCTATTCAGGGTACAACCAAATCGTCATAGCCCCAGAAGACCAAGAGAAAACAACATTCACATGCCCTTATGGAACATTTGTCTATAGAAGAATACCATTCGGATTGTGCAATGCTCCAGCCACATTTCAGAGATGCATGATGTCAATATTCTCAGATATGGTTGAAAAATTCATTGAAGTTTTCATGGATGATTTCTCGGTTTTTAGAGATACATTTGATAAATGCCTAAATCACTTAGGCATGGTATTGGAAAGATGTAAAGACACAAATCTAGTTCTCAATTGGAAGAAATGTCACTTCATGGTCCAGGAAGGAATCGTACTTGGCCATAGAATCTCACAAAATGGAATTGAAGTTGATAAGGCAAAGATCCAAGTGATTGAAAAACTTCCTCCACCAATTTCGGTGAAAGGATTAAGGAGTTTTCTCGGGCATGCATGATTCTATCGGAGGTTCATAAAAGATTTCTCAAAAATAGCAAAACCTCTATGTTCTTTGCTTGATAAAGATACACCATTCCTTTTCACAAATGAATGCCACGTGGCTTTTGCAACTTTGAAGGATAAGCTTACATTAGCTCCAATCAACATTTCTCCAGATTGGACTATTCCATTCATTCTGATGTGCGATGCAAGTGATTATGCTGTGGGGGCCGTGCTGGGCCAGAAGAAGGACAAAATGATGCAAGTGATCCATTATGCTAGCAGGACTATGAATGGTGCACAGTTGTACTACACAACAACTGAAAAAGAGATGCTTGCAGTGGTTTATGCCTTTGATAAATTTCGATCCTACTTATTGGGATCGAAAGTCATTGTCTACACTAATCATTCAGCTTTGAAATATTTAATGACAAAGCAAGATGCTAAGTCAAGGCTAATCCGATGGGTCCTACTTATGCAAGAATTCAACAAAGAAATCCTAGACAGAAAGGGAACAGAGAACCTAGTGGCGGATCATCTCTCACGACTAGACCAAAACAATGCTCAAGAGAAGGAAATAAATGAAGTATTTCCGGATGAACAACTGTTCCAAATCTCTAATGTGCAGGAAAAATAAAATGCACCATGGTATGCAGACATCGTCAATTTCCTTGTAAGTGGAATAATTCACCCAAATTTTTCGCATCATCAAAAGAAGAAATCATCCGGAGATGCATACCGGAAGAAGAAATGGAGAAGGTATTGGAAAGATGTCATTCCTCTCACTATGGAGGACATTTTGGGGCTTCAAAAACAGCAGCAAAAATTCTTGAAGCAGGATTTTATTGGCCCACTATGTTCAAATATGCACATACACTTGTCTCTAAGTGTGACCAGTGCCAAAGACATGGTCACATGTCAAAAAGAAATGAAATGCCAATGAATTTCATACTTGAAGTTGAAATCTTCGACGTTTGGGGAATTGATTTCATGGGACCCTTTCCATCATCGTTCTCTAATGAATACATCCTTGTAGCTGTGGCTACGTATCTAAATGGGTGGAGGTTGTTGCATTACCAACAAACGAAGCTAGAGTCGTGGTAAATTTTCTAAAGAAAAATATATTCACTCACTTCGGAACTCCGAGAATTATTATCAGTGATGGCGGATCTCATTTCTGCAATCACCAGGTTAAGGATCTACTGACTAAATTTGGAGTAAAACACCGTGTCGCTACCTCTTAGCACCCACAAACCAGTGGACAACTCGAGGTCTCCAATCGTGAACTGAAACGTATACTTGAGATGGCAGTCGACTCATCTCGGAAAGATTGGTCGAAAAAGCTGGATGATGCGCTCTGGGCTTACAGAACAGCTTATAAGACACCGATAAGCATGTCTCCATTTCGTTTGATTTTTTGGAAAAGCCTGTCACCTGTCAGTAGAACTTGAACATCGAGCCTTTTAGGCTATAAAAAAATTAAACTTTGACGAACAGTTGGCTGGAAAGAAAAGGTTGCTGCAGTTAAATGAGTTGGATGAAATCCGACTCGACTCATATGAAAATGCCAAAATCTACAAAGAAAAAACAAAAGGATGGCATGACAACAGAATTCTGAGAAGAGATTTTAAAGCAGGAGACCAAGTTCTCCTTTTAAATGCATGACTGCGTCTGTTTTTGGGTAAGCTGCGATCATGGTGGACAGGCCCATACACAATCAAAGAAGTGTTTTCTCATAGAGCTATGGAGATTTATAATACAATCGACGGAAGTTTCAAAGTAAATAGCAACCCAATTGGGAGGAGAAGTCAAGCTAAGGACGTTAAACAAAGCGCTTATTGGGAGGCAACCCAATTTCTTTTATTTTCGCAAAATAAGTTTGGGGGTAACACAGAAAGACTCAACAACCGGAGCAAGGAACATATCATTCAAAAAAATCCAGGGAGTTTTTCTTGCATTATTTTCACACATAATAAATATAAATTTCTAAAAAACCATATATATATATATATATATATATATATATATATATATATATATATATATATATATATATATATATATATATATATACGGCCATATCCACAATCTTACAGCCGTACACATGTATGTTACGGCCGTATCCATTCTGTTTTAAAAATACAATTTTAACGAACATTTGATACGGCAGTAAGTTCTATTACATACGGCCGTAAGTAGTTCCAGTGTGAATTTTTACGAAAGCATCATACGGTCGTAACTCTTGTATGTTACGGCCGTATCTTAAAATAATGTCAAAAAACGAAAGCACCATAAGGCCGTAACTCTTCAAAGTTACGGCCGTAACTCTTCAAAGTTACGGCCGTAACTCGCCTGCTATATAAAAAAGCACGGGTTTGAGAATCATATTCACAAACCCGTCGGGAAACACAGGCACAGAGGCGAAATTTTCCCGTTTTCGATCCATACTTTCAAGAAGTCAAATTCCTCATCACAATTCATTCTCCTTTTAACATTAACACCTAAATCATCAGGTTTTTTTGTTCAATCCTTATTTTAATTTTGATTATTTATGGTTTTAGTTTCTCAATTTATATTTGTTTTTCGATTCCTATTTTCGTAAGATTCTTTGTTTGGAGCATGTTTATGTAATATCCGCGTTTTCTATTTTTAGTAATTTCTATTTTTGGTGTATATTCATTTCGGACAACTCGCTTGGCACTGTTTTGGAATTCTGAACCTATTTTGTTCTTGGAGTTTCTCCGCTTAGACGGGTCTCGATGATGTTTTTACGTAATTTCATATTGTGGTATATTTTGTCTCATGTGTATTCGATTCTCGTTAAACTCGTTCGATTTCGTCATTTTCTTACTTCCATGAGTTCGTATGATTGAGTAGAGCATGTTGTGAGTTTCGGGTTGTTAATCCGACGTTGTGTCGTGATTTTCGGATGTTTGGGCCATTTTTGTAATTTCCTAGAAATTTAGGGAATTTGTTCCTTGTTCGACCTTGGTTGTGTACCTCAGATCGTTTTGGGGCACACAGCCGAGTCAGTGCCGCGACACACTTGTCCGGGCCGCGACACACACGTGTGGCACATGCCGGCCAAAACCTACTGTACCGCGTGCCGCGGCACAGTCCGACAGGGTCGCGGCACATGCTGAGTCTGAGCCGCGGCCCACTTCGAATGAGCCGCGGCACAACGAGCGGTCATCCGATCACTGGGCGCAATTTTTGGCCCTGTGCCGCGGCATAGTTTAGCTGAGCCGCGGCACACAATGCGGTCAGCACTATTTCAGCGTTTCTTTTCGGCGGATGCAGTTCATTTTTCCTTCCTTCCACCGTGCGCGAGAGATAGAGGGTTGAGAGGGGGATTTTTCTCCATCTACCATTTGATTGTGTGTTTTTCTTCATCTTCCTTCGATCGTGTAGCTCGGATTGTGGATCTAGCACGTGTTCTTCGGATTATAGGGCTTGAATCTTCAAGAGGTAAGAACTCCTTTAACCCTAGTATGATTTTGGGGAGGGTTTGGTGGTGATCTTGTGTTTTAATTCGAATTAACCGATGTTGTTATTAGATTTTGATAATATTCACGTGACCGTTGGTTTTCTTGTTATTTGGTTGGGATGAAATCCCGTTGTTACTCCGTTGACCGATTTCATTTCCTTATGCGCTCTTGGTGTCCGATAAATTGTCCCAACGGGTAGAATTAGGATTAATTCTTACCTTTCCGCATTATTGAGACTTGTTGTATACCGTTATTGTGTTAGGAGCGGATTTGGGAGGATTGTTCGGACCAAAACCTATTCCTTCGTTGTTTCCCTTGTTTCATCGTGTTCAAGGCAAGTACATGTATTACATTTCGTTATGTATGTTGTGATTTTCGAAATGAATGTTGAATGGTGATTTTTTGGTGCGTGAGTTGTGTTCCTTCCACCCGGAGTGTCCGACGGGATGTCTGGGGGTCGATACTAAGGGGTACGGCTGCGGAAGTGGACTTGGGTGCGTGTGTGATTGAACTTCCACCCGGAGTGTCCGACGGGATGTCTGGGGGTCGATACTAAGGGGTACGGCCGCGGAAGTGGTATCCCACCCGGAGTGTTCGACGGGATGTCTGGGGGTCGATACTAAGGGGTACGACCACAGGATACCAGTTGTGATTTCTGATGGAGATGATTGAGTAAAACCATTTCTGTATATAATGTTGTGTAATTGTGTACTTGCACTAGCTATTCGAATGCTAACCCCTTAAATGGGGGAAATGCGTCTTATGCATTTCAGGTACCGGGAGGGCTGAGGAGCAGGCACAGGACACGCACGCAAAGGATGGACTGGCTTGATGATGTGGCTCGAGTCCGTATTTTTATGTTTTGTCATTGCATGGTCGAGTATTGAAGTTAGACTGTCTATTTTGAAACTTGGCTTAAGTCCCCTGCGTGGGCAATAAATTGGTATTTAACCTCTGTTCATGTATTACATTAAAAATGTTTTGGCCGAGGCCACGGCCTTATTTACTTTTGAGTGCATCATTCGGGATTACATTGTGGTTTATATGTCATGTGTTAGCCTGGTAGACCTCACGAGGGTTCTACGGCGTGTAATGTCCCAGTTGTGAATTGGGGTGTTACAGTTTATTTGTTAGTATTGTTGATATTTGTGTGGTTATTTGTTTCATTGGTTTGTGATGACTTTGTGTATTTGAGTTTGATTGTAAAACTTGTTAAAAAAAACTATGAACTCAAGGTGTCCGACAAAATGCCACAACAAAAATCTTTGAATTTTTTTGATGTTTTTGATAGTTTTACTTGTTGATTATAGTCGTGTGATGAAAAATAAGTTGTTTTTGTTTAATTTCAGGGATGGCACGTAAGAAATCCTCGAAAGAAAAAGAGAAGGTCGGTTCGTCGTCTCAAGAACCGGCACCACCGCAAAGAATTCAAAACACACGGTGCATTAAGGAGCGGTTGTTCAAACTTGATGATTTCATTGGCGATTTAGATACCGACACTATCACTAACCCGTTCATCCAAAAGTTTATAGACAATGGGTGGGAAAAATTCGTGTCCGAACTCCCAAATGGTAACCCCACCTTAACCCTAAACTTTTACAATACTTTCAACAAATCCATTGGGCAGGTAGGGTCGCCTACATATCATCAAACGACTGTGAATGGTAAAGTGATTAATTTTTCACCGGATGTGATTAACAAGTATTTGGGGGTTGATTCCACTAATGCGGTAGACATTTCCATCTTACTGAATGAGGATGTGCCGGATAATAGGGTTTTACGATGGGCATTAGTGAGCGAGCTCCATGACAGTATTGGGATCATCAAACCCCGATACAACCAGGCGGACCTCATTGATGATGCTTGGTACTTATGGATGTGGGCAGCCGGGAGTATTTACCCGACTTCGATGCTGACTACAGTTTCCATTAGCCACCTGAGAGGTTTATTTGCTATCTGCCGAGGGTTCAAAATGGATTTGGGTACTCACATCTATAATACTATTTGTCACTATGCCGGCACGGTCCCTACTAGGCAAAAGATGTCGTACCCCTGCCTTATCACCGGTATTTGCAGAAGCCAGAGGGTGAAAATTTCGGCAGGGGGTGATATATTGACGCATGGGGATCGACTAAACGACCGGAGTAGTATTTTTCGAAGTACTTAGTTAAGGAGCAAACGGGCATGTGTGGAACCGGAAGAGGAAAGTAGCCACGAGGAGGAATTTGAGCCCGAGGACGATGCCGGAGAAGACTTGATGCCCTTTGAGACAGATTTTCTTGAAAGAATTCGGGGATTAGATACATACCAGGAAGAAATATTGAGAAACTAGAATGAAATAATCGACCGACAAATAGAAATAGAGAAGTGCTTTGAAAAGCTTTTCCGTTTTCTAAACATCCCTGACGACACACCTGGAGGATCAAAAACCTAAAATGCAGGGAGTTTCTATTTTCTCACTTGCTTTTCAATTCTAAAAAACTCGGGACAGTTTATCTTTAAGTTTGAGGGTGTTTTGGAACTTTTGTGTTTATTTTGTTTGTTTTTGAATTGTGGTGTTTATTTTGTTTTGAATCATATGATTGTGTTAATGATGTGTAGTGTGTGGTGTTTTTTTTATTATGTGGCATTGATTTTTTTTTTTAGTGTATATATATATATATATGAGATTTCTAGATCTGGCCATAACACCAATAAGTTAGCTATATACAACCTTCTAAAATCATTTTAACCGGTAAAAAATTGTATATTACAAATTTTTTGAGCCTTAATCTCTCTTTCCAAGCCTTGTAGTTATCATATAAAATCGAGTCATTCATTTCCTTGAGAAAAGAAGAATCAGTCGGTTGATGAAAAATAGAACTGAAATTTACTTAATTTGTGGAGTTTTTGATTTTTCATGCTTAACTAATAAATGATTTTCTGCAAAAATTCTATTCTCTATAAAAAAGAGTCATTGGTGAAAAGAGCTACACGTTAGCAAATAACTGTGTGAAAGCTATTGTAATACCCGGTTGTAATTCAGTCATTATCATTCAGTAATTTCTTTCGGTAATTTTTTTTTTTGGCGGAAGTCCATCTTAGCGACTCTATTGTTACCTTTTCGTCATTCCGAGAATGATTAATTCTACACTTTTTGTCATCCGAGTTCGTCTTGGTGTCGTTCTGTTGAATTCCGTGTTCTTTATCGACTTTTCCGCGTTTGAGTTCGACTTTGTTAATTCACCATTAATTTTTGGAAACTCCAAAAATTCTGAATCTTTGCAATATTATAGAGCATCGAGTTAACTTTCCATTGGTTCAAACGGTGAGTTAATCGGAGTCCGGACGAAGGAGTTATGGTTGAAGAAGCTAAGACTGCACGATGTGCCTTTTTGGTGCTGGAGTGGACTGTACCGTGTGCCGCGGCACAGTTCGGCTGTGCCGCGGCACTAAGCCAGTGCTGGGCAGTTTTTTGTGGCCGTGGGCCGCGGCACACTTGTCCTGTGCCGCGGCACACAGAGCAGTCAGTGCTATAATTGCGTTTTTTCTGCGATTTCAACTCATTTCTTCCATTCTTCTTCAACTCACCCGAGAGAGAAGGCTTGAGGGGGGAGATATTCATCATCAATCACTTGAGTATTCATCTTTCATCATTTTCATTCGGTTGTGGAGCTCGGATTGTCGATCTAACGTATGTTCTTCGGATTAAAGTGCTTGGATCTTCAAGAGGTAATTTCTTCAACATCTTGGATTTCGATTTTGTGTTGAGATATGATGTTTTGGATGTTAAGATCATGTTGTATGAAGTGATATACGCATGATTATGGATATGTTTGATGATTCATTGGATTATTGAAGGATTATTCAAGAACACTTTGAATATTGAGTTGGATTTGGGGGTTTTCGATTAATCGTTGTTGTAATCACGATTTTGGATATTCATAATGGATTATTGATCGTATTGAAGATGTTTTGTTGGTTTGAAACACTTCTTGGGGATTTGATGTTGGTAATTTTGAGGTTTGGTTATAAACAATCGAAGTTGGCCACAAAGTGTTCGATATAATGCCTCAATGAACTTGGTTTAACCGTATCGACATTTTGAGTTCGTTATATTCATGTTTGATTCGTATATTGATCGGATTGTTGGTAATTGTATTATTCAAGGTTGTTCGAGCGGCCGATAATTTCATTAAGGACGTTGATCGTGGAAGTACCTTCTCGCCTTCGGTTTGAGGCAAGTTTTATACTTGTACTAGTCAATGAGATTAATGTCATCATGTATGTGTATGAATGTTTTGTATCATTCCGAGACTTAGTCTCTTCATGAATTCATTGATATTAAGAGATCGTTTGATACGATACCTTTCGGCAACTATGCCAAATGTTTATTATTGTCCGTTAATGGCTGATTCAAGGCATTGTGATACTTGTTATTAATGTCATTGTCGATAGCCGGTTCGCGGTATCGATGTATCGATTTGTTGTTAATATTGAGACATCGTTCAGATCATAGCTATTCATGTTGGGGTTATCCTTAAAACCGTATTGGCCGATTAGAGGCATTGACGTAATCATTTCTCATCTTCGTCGTCGGTCACCGATTAAAGGTGCCGATGCATCCTTTGTATCATTGTCATCGATTGGCCGTTCTCTGGCAAATCGAAATGTTCAATCATTCACCAAATCATTGTTATCGATTGACCGTTCTAAGGCAATCGAGGTATTAAATCATTCATCGTATCATTCGTATCGATTGGCCATTCTAAGCCAATCGAAGCACTCAATCATTCATGGAATCATCCGCTGCATCATTGTTATCGGTTGGCCATCCTAAGGCAAATCGAGGTGTTGAATTGGGACTGTCGAGGACGGTGCCTATCCGTGTGTTACTGTCATCGTGTTGGGCGACTCAAGGCAGCACACTATCCCTAATTGTGATACGGCTGGATGCCGTGGCTTCGGCCCTAATTGTGATACGGCTTCATGCCGTGGCTTCGGCCCTAATTGTGATACGGCTTCGTGCCGTGGCTTCGGCCCTAATCAATAACAGCTGCGGGCTGTTTTGGCTTCATGTGATTGTGATAATTTGACAGCTTCGGCTGAGTGGCTTTCAAGCCTTTATTATTGTCCTGGTAATTTCATTGGAGCCTTCGGGCATTGTGATTCATAATTAATTCAGTCCTGGTTTGGTTCATGTCGTGTAATTCATTGTGGTATTCTGTGATTATGATTCGCCGTTGGGCACTTATGTTCTAACCTGTCGAACAGGTATTAATAGTATGCCGTGGGCATAGTATTTCGCGAATGCTCGGTTCTTACCTTGGTTTGTGAGCATCTCGTATTATTATTATCATTGTACCTTTTCATTCTGCCTTTGGATACATATCATGTTATACATGTATTTGATGTTCATTATCTGGATGACTAACCCCGTGGGGGCGGAACATGTTTTCATGTTTTAGGTGCTTGCGAGGAGAGAGTTGAGACACAGGGGCATGACGATGGCGACGAGGCATTCGAGCGATACTAGTCCGAGTTGTTCATTGTCAGTCAGTCAGTTGGAGTGTATTCCAGTCTTGTCCAGTGTTCTAAAAATCCCCGCCTAGACCGATTAATCCTCCGATTAATCCCTAGAAGGTCCTCTACCGTTCCGATTATAGCCTAGGCGCTTGTACTGGGCGTTTGGGTGATTAATCGATGCCTAGCCGGGCGCGGGGCCTATGAAGGCAAGTTAAGATACTATGGATACTATAGACTACTTTATACCTATATCAATGTTTCAAATTTCCTAACTATGTGTGCGACTAGCGGATGCCTGTCATATACTTTTTGTTTTTTTTTATTTTGTTCTAATAGTACTATAAATTCCTAAATTGAGAAATTATGTATATTATGGACTCCTTGATATCTATATAAGTATTTTCAATTTAATATAATTGATTATATATCTGTGTAAATGATTAAATTTTAATTATTTTTAATTATTTTACATATATATCATTTTTTATATATAAAAATGATTATAAAAATAATAAAAAATAAATCCGTCTAGTCCGATTAATCCCCGATTAATCTCCGAATAATCCTCTGGGCGCTAGGCGTTAGAAATCCGAACGCCTAGCGCCTAGCGTTTTTTAGAACCATGGTCTTGTCAGTTGTTGTCGTGTTGTATTACCCGAACAGATGTTCGTGGGTGTTGTTGTATTTCATTTTTGGCCATGTCGGCCACCTTTGTCGTTGAAATTCCTTATCGGAATATTGTGTCGGATGTCATGGAAGGGACTATGATTTTCCATTATTGTGTAATTTAATGTATTTTACTCATGTCCGCCTGGTGGATCTCCTGGCGTGGGGTCCACGGCACTGTAATAACCCAATAGGATTTTGGGGTGTTACAGAAGATGGTATCAGAGCGTTTGGGTTATGAGATACCCTGATATGTGAGTTATGTGGCTCTACCGATGCGGTTGTAGTGGGACTGTCAGGTTATGACAATCTGTACAGTCGGGTTTTGTGAGTCGTAATATTAATACGACTGCGCGAGTCATTCATTCATCGAGTTGTCTTCAGTTGGGACTAGTATCGTGAGACCTCGAAGCTTCGTATGACCTGTGTAAGGACTCGATTCTCTTTATGTTCATACATTCATCATGTTATTAATTGTTTATGTTTGTTGAAACATATATGTGATATTAGTGTTATGATTGATTCATGACTAATTGTTTTGAAACACGTGTGACTTGTGTAAGCATTAAGGATCAACTCATTCATCAGTTAATAATCCTCAATCATCATTTTGATTTCATCACTCGGTTAATTCATTCATCACTCAGTCAAAGTCATTACTCAGATAATTCATTCATCACTCGGTTAATTCATTCATCACTCAGTCAATGTCATTACTCAGATAATTCATTCATCACTCGGTTAATTCATTCATCACTCAGTCAATATCATTACTCAGATAATTCATTCATCACTCGGTTAATTCATTCATCACTCAGTCAATGTCATTACTCAGATAATTCATTCATCACTCGGTTAATTCATTCATCACTTAGTCAATGTCATTACTTAGATAATTCATTCATCACTCGGTTAATTCATTCATCACTCAGTCAATGTCATTACTCAGATAATTCATTCATCACTCGGTTAATTCATTAATCACTCAGTCAATGTCATTACTCAGATAATTCATTCATCACTCAGTTAATTCATTCATCACCCCGTCAATACCATCCATCACTCAGTTAATTCATTCCTCACTCAGTCAATATCACTACTCAGATAACTCATTCATCACTCTGTTAATTCATTAATCACTCAGTCAATCTCATTGATTCAGTTAATTCATTCATCACTCAGTTAATCTCATCGCTCAGTTGATTCATTCATCACTCAGTCAATCTCATCGTTCAGCTAATTATCACTTAGTCAATCTCATTGTTCAACTAATTCATTAACCATCCAGTCCATCTCACGGTTCAGTTGTTGATCTTGTGAATCAAATTTTCAACCTTGTTAACTTGTTCAAGGTAATCGTTTCAGGAATTTCATCAGATAGTCTTGTCGCTTCACTTGATCTTTCATGCGATCTTATCATATTTCGGCATCATGTCGACAATCGTTTTATTGCATTATTCATGCATTCATTGTGTTAGAGCGTGTATGCTCATTGTTATCTTTCCGTCTCGTAATCATAATGCGATATTCATGCGGGATCTATAATTATCATATGGCTTTCCTGCTCCAGTATGGATAGAGCTGTCCGAGGACGCAGGGGAAGAGGCCGCGGTACGGATCAGAAACCTTGATCTCGTATGTACGCCCGCGCGGATGCGAGGGTTAGCATGTGTTCATCACATAGATATGCTACTCATTCACTGTCAGATAATCATTCACCGTCAGGGAGTCGTACCCGAGAAGCTGCTCACTCGGAAGATGTTCGGGTTGACCCATTCATATTTATGCAGGGCATGATGGCCCAGATGACTCATATGACGCAGATAGTGGAGACCATGCAGACCTCGATGGTACGTGGTCCACCGCAACAGGGATTCCAGGTTCCGTTTCATGGACAGACTGGAGTAGTGAATCAGATTGTTGGCGATATCTCTCGTCAGAGGCTGCCTACTTTTGAGGGTTCGTCGGAACCAGCCGATATAGTTCATTGGCTTGAGCATTTTGATAAACTCTTCGACATGGTTCAGTGTCCGGAAGAGACTAAAGTGGCAGTAGCGGCTTATTACTTGATTAAGGGTGCTTATTCATGGTGGCTTTCTGTGAAACCCACCGATCGCGATTGTGGTTGGAGTGAGTTCAAGACCCTCATGTTAGAGAGGTATTATCCGGCTCCACTTCGTGAAGCCAAGTTGTCAGAGGTTTTGAACCCCGAAACCGTCGAGGATGAGGGTGTTATTGTCATTGCTGAGAAGTTTCAGGGACTACTTCAGTTTGCTTCGTCAGTTATCCGTACTAAGGCAGATAAGATCAAATATTTTAGCAAGAGGCTAGATCCGCAGTTGAGGATGCAGTTGTTCAATCATAATTGTAGTTCACTTAGCGAATTCATCGGGAAGGCTCTTGGAGCAGAGCTTTTGATCAAGGAGCTTACTCAGAAGCATCCTTCAGTTTCTTCGGGTGAGAGGACTAGAATGCCGGCTCGTTCAGAGGGACATCGGGCTCCGACGTCCAAGGGGTCATTTTCTAGTCCTCTTCGTGCTGGGATAGCATCTTCCTCTCAGGCTACGAGTTCGACTGTTGTTTGCTTTAACTGTGATTCAACAGGTCATGTTAGTACCCGGTGTACGGTGCCAGCTATTGTTTGTTTTCTGTGTGGGAGGCAAGGACACCGGCAAAAATACTGCAGGAGTCCTAGTGCCAGTAAATCTCAAGAGAACTCAAGGGACTCGAGAGACTTCGTTACTCCATCCCGTGCATCATTCAAAGGACCCTATCAGGCCTCGAGGGCCAGAGGTAAGGACATTCATCACCGATTTGAACAACTTAATTCTTGTTCGTTAATGGGTTAATCATTCATTCTATTGTCGTTCATGCATTCAAATAATTCATTCATTATATATATCAATCATGTTGGGACTCATAATTATCGATTAATCATTCAATTCACGAGGAACGACGGTTCCAATCACTTCATGATGCTACCACTCATTAATTTATTAATTCACCTCGGTGAGTCATTCTTAATCCTTGTGGGATTTCGATTCATTATCATTCATTGTGATTATTTTGTTCTTGTGACCTTCCGGGATCATATTGTGCAGCAGATTTGGGGTCTACCTTAAATCGTTGAGATAGAGGAGATTGATGATATGGAAGGATATCGACGTTGGGTACATTTGAGATGTAACCTTGTTTTTGGATGACTGTGTAAATATATCCGTATTAATGTATCGTGACTGTGGATCATTTATTATTGATCTATTTTATTATAATCATATTCGAGAATCTTGAGATTTGGATGATTTGTTGAGAATTCGTCCCTTTGGCTTTGTACTCAAGACTTCGTGATAATTTGGGAAATCGTTCACTGTGATCCGAGACATCAAGTCTTGGGGACTTGGGCGTGCGTTTGATTTGGTCCCGAGAACTATTTGGGCATTTTTGTTTTCAGATCATGATGGATAGTTCATATCCCGAGCTGTCTACCCTTAGTTTCGGGGACGAAACTCTTTTTAAGGGGGGAGGTATGTAATACCCGGTTGTAATTCAGTCATTATCATTCAGTAATTTCTTTCGGTAATTTTTTTTTTGGAGGAAGTCCATCTTAGCGACTCTATTGTTACCTTTTCGTCATTCCGAGAATGATTAATTCTACACTTTTTGTCATCCGAGTTCGTCTCGGAGTCGTTCTGTTGAATTCCGTGTTCTTTATCGACTTTTCCGCATTTGAGTTCGACTTTGTTAATTCACCATTAATTTTTTGAAACTCCAAAAATTCTGAATCTTTGCAATGCTATAGAGCATCGAGTTAGCTTTCCAATGGTTCAAACGGTGAGTTAATCGGAGTCCGGACGAAGGAGTTATGGTCGAAGTAGCTAAGACTGCATGATGTGCCTTTTTGGTGCCGGGAGTGATCAGACCGTGTGCCGCGCACAGCCGGGTCAGTGCCGCGCACTAAGCCAGTGCTGGGCAGTTTTTTGTGGCCGTGGGCCGCGGCACACTTGTCCTGTGCCGCGGCACACAGAGCAGTCAACGCTATAATTGCGTTTTTTCTGCGATTTCAACTCATTTCTTCCATTCTTATTCAACTCACCCGAGAGAGAAGGCTTGAGGGGGGAGATATTCATCATCAATCACTTGAGTATTCATCTTTCATTATTTTTATTCGGTTGTGGAGCTCGGATTGTCGATCTAACGTGTGTTCTTCGGATTAAAGTGCTTGGATCTTCAAGAGGTAATTTCTTCAACATCTTGAATTTCGATTTTGTGTTGAGATATGATGTTTTGGATGTTAAGATCATGTTGTATGAAGTGATATACGCATGATTATGGATATGTTTGATGATTCATTGGATTATTGAAGGATTATTCAAGACCACTTTGAATATTGAGTTGGATTTGGGGGTTTTCGATTAATCGTTGTTGTAATCACGATTTTGGATATTCATAATGGATTATTGATCGTATTGAAGATGTTTTGTTGGTTTGAAACACTTCTTGGGGATTTGATGTTGGTATTATTGAGGTTTGGTTATAAACAATCGAAGTTGGCCACAAAGTGTTCGATATAATGCCTCAATGAACTTGGTTTAACCGTATCGACATTTTGAGTTCGTTATATTCATGTTTGAATCGTATATTGATCGGGTTGGTGGTAATTGTAATATTCAAGGTTGTTTGAGCGGCCGATAATTTCATTAAGGACGTTGATCATGGAAGTACCTTCTCGCCTTCGGTTTGAGGCAAGTTTTATACTTGTACTAGTCAATGAGATTAATGTCATCATGTATGTGTATGAATGTGTTGTATCATTCCGAGACTTAGTCTCTTCATGAATTCATTGATATTAAGAGATCGTTCGATACGATACCTTTCGGCAACTATGCCAAATGTTTATTATTGTCCGTTAATGGCTGATTCAAGGCATTGTGATACTTGTTATTAATGTCATTGTCAATAGCCGGTTCGCGGTTTCGATGTATCGATTTGTTGTTAATATTGAGACATCGTTCAGATCATAGTTATTCATGTTGGGGTTATCCTTAAAACCATATTGGCCGATTAAAGGCATTGACGTAATCATTTCTCATCTTCGTCGTCGGTCACCGATTAAAGGTGCCGAGGCATCCTTCGTATCATTGTCATCGATTGGCCGTTCTCAGGCAAATCGAAATGTTCAATCATTCACCATA
This sequence comes from Orobanche coerulescens, assembly GCA_033398695.1. NCBI lineage: Eukaryota > Viridiplantae > Streptophyta > Magnoliopsida > Lamiales > Orobanchaceae > Orobanche > Orobanche coerulescens. Next base: position 49,364,340 of record CM065816.1, on the reverse strand, counting down.
TCATTGTTATCGATTGACCGTTCTAAGGCAATCGAGGTATTAAATCATTCATCGTATCATTCGTATCGATTGGCCATTCTAAGCTAATCGAAGCGCTCAATCATTCATGGAATCATCCGCTGCATCATTGTTATCGGTTGGCCATCCTAAGGCAAATCGAGGTGTTGAATTGGGACTGTCGAGGACGGTGCCTATCCGTGTGTTACTGTCATCGTGTTGGCCGACTCAAGGCAGCACACTATTCCTAATTGTGATACGGCTGGATTCCGTGGCTTCGGCCCTAATTGTGATATGGCTTCATGCCGTGGCTTCGGCCCTAATTGTGATACGGCTGGATGCCGTGCCTTCAGCCCTAATTGTGATACGGCTTCATGCCGTGGCTTCGGCCCTAATTGTGATACGGCTTCATGCCGTGGCTTCGGCCCTAATTGTGATACGGCTTCATGCCGTGGCTTCGTCCCTAATCAATAACAGATGCGGGCTGTTTTGGCTTCATGTGATTGTGATAATTTGACAGCTTCGGCTGAGTGGCTTTCAAGCCTTTATTATTGTCCTGGTAATTTCATTGGAGCCTTCGGGCATTGTGATTCATAATTAATTCAGTTCTGGTTTGGTTCATGTCGTGTAATTCATTGTGGTATTCTGTGATTATGATTCACCGTTGGGCACTTATGTTCTAACCTGTCGAACAGGTATTAATAGTATGCCGTGGGCATAGTATTTCGCGAATGCTCGGTTCTTACTTTGGTTTGTGAGCATCTCGTATTATTATTATCATTGTACCGTTTCATTCTCCCTTTGGATACATATCATGTAATACATGTATTTGTTGTTCATTATCTGGATGACTGACCCCGTGGGGGCGGAATTTGTTTTCATGTTTTAGGTGCTTGCGAGGAGAGAGTTGAGACACAGGGGCATGACGATGGCGACGAGGCATTCGAGCAATACTAGTCCGAGTTGTTCATTGTCAGTCAGTCAGTTGGAGTGTATTCCAGTCTTGTCAGTTGTTGTCGTGTTGTATTACCCGAACAGATGTTCGTGGGTGTTGTTGTATTTCATTTTTGGCCATCTCGGCCACCTTTGTCGTTGAAATTCCTTATCGGAATATTGTGTCGGATGTCATGGAAGGGACTATGATTTTCCATTATTGTGTAATTTAATGTATTTTAGTCATGTCCGCCTGGTGGATCTCCTGACGTGGGGTCCACGACACTGTAATAACCCAATAGGATTTTGGGGTGTTACAACTATCACCTAAAAAAAATATATAGAAATTGTGTTGGTGAAAAGAGCTATACGTTAGCAAATAACGGTGTGAAAGCTATCACCTAAAAAAATGAAAATTGTGTTGGTGAAAAGAGCTACACGTTATGAAATAACAGTGTGAAAGCTATCACTAAAAGGGATGTAGTTTATGAGCAGATTTGAATTAATTAGTGGCTGAATTTCAATACACTCAATTTTATGAACAATCACAATATTTGATGACGCCGATGAAATTCTTTTTCATATTGAGTCGAAAAATAAACGAGTGATCGAGAGCAATCATTAAAGGGAGTCGTGTGTGTCATGAGTGGTAAAGAAATAATCAACCTTTTTGGGGGGAAACCTTGCATTTTGGAATTACAAAATAAAACCGTGTTTTAACTTCAAAATCATTAGTAGATTTATTTTGAATCTTGATTCATTTCTATCTAGTGTATAAAGCTTGTTGTTGTGTATTAATGTCATTTTGATCTCCTTTTCTCTTTATATAAGTTTTTTTTCTTAATTTATGTGTGTATTATTTTCTAATTTCATTTTATTTGGAGTGTGATTAATAAAGAGTCTTGCTCGGGACTAGCAAGAATTCAAGTTTCGGACTCAAAAAGTCCACTTACTACTTGATACGATATCGTGCACTTGCGATAGTTACACAAAAGATGTGTCACTTGACAGGTCAGAGGGAATTGCAGTTAGATCTTATGAGGCCAGAGATTAAAGTTTGGTTACAGCGTGTTCAGGGACAACTTTGCACACTTGAGATTTCTTCGTCTCTTGATGATATACTTAGATCGAAGCAGGTTACGGACCCATTCTTATCTCGAGTTCGGGATGAAGTAACTCAAGGGAATGCCCCTGGATTTGTGATCCACGAGGACGGATTGATACGCTTCAGGAATCGAGCGTGTGTACCCGCAGATGAAGAGTTGATGAACTCTATCAAGAGAGAGGCCCATGCTACCCCGTACTCTATTCACCCAGGGTCTAGTAAGATGTATAAGGATTTGAAACAATATTATTGGTGGGGGAATATGAAACGTGAGGTTGCCGAATTTGTTTCGAGATGTTTAACTTGTCAGTAGGTTAAGACTGAGCACCAGCGACCCGCGGGAATGCCGAAACCGCTCCCTATTCCCGAGTGAAAATGGGAGGACATATCAATCGATTTTATCACTAGCTTGCCAACGAGTCATCGAGGAATGAATACGATTTGGGTGATTGTGGACCGTCTAACCAAATCAGTCCACTTTTTGGAGATTAAAGACACGTGGGGTCCCAAGAGATTGGCCCAGCTATTTATTAAAGAGATTGTAAGGTGACATGGCAACCCCAAGAGTATTGTATCGGACCGTGACGGGCAATTTGTGTCACACTTCTGGAAGGCAGTTCATCGTGCGATGGGCACGCAGTTGAATTTTAGTACGGCTTTTCATCCGCAGACCAATAGTTAGTCTGAGAGAACTATCCAAACCTAGAGGACATGTTGAGGGCATGTGCTCTCGATTGGAAGGACGATTGGGAAACCCAGCTACCTTTGGTGGAATTCACTTATAATAATAGTTGGCATGCTTCGATTCAGATAGCTCCGTATGTGTAATATCCGGGGGTAATTTTTTTTTCGTTTCACTGTTGAGTTGTACATATTCATTTGGAATTGTACAAATGCCATTGTATTGTATCATTCGTGTTTGTTGAGGTGTGTTGCACTGTAGCTCGTTCATTCCGGTTGAGAGTTGGTGGAACAACTTGGGTGTCCACTTTGTTGAGTTAATGTACGTTAGCTTGCGCGCTTAACGTACGTTAGGCTTTAGGCATTACGTACGTAATGTTGTTCATGCTATGTACGTAATGAGTGGTAGGTGGAGGGAACCTTCCCCGGACTCCACTTTTAGACGGTGGGTCCCGGGCATCTTTGATCCGATCTTACTATTACAGTCAACGGATCCTTACGTATGTTATGAGGTGAGCTCTACGTACGTAATACATGTAGCTTGCTAACATACGTAAATGGTTTTTGTTTACGTACGTTAAGGTCTTCGTGTTTTTCGTCAGTTAGTTCTGGAGTTAGCATTACGTACGTTAATATTTTGGCATAGCGTACGTAATGATCCTTACGTACGTTAACCGTGGTGTATAGCGTATGTAATGTGTTGTCAGATTATATATCTTGGGTTCGTTTTTCATTTCTTCACGAACCATTATCATTTTTCTCTCCCTAGAATCGTCCTTCTGGACATGTTCTTGATATTTAGCCTCTTCCAACACGATTTTGATCATCCTAGCTTGGATTGAAGCTTGAAGTTGGAAGCTTGTTGGTGCTCCTTTGTTGTTTGGAGAGTTCTTCTTGTTCTTCATTGGTAAGTTCTCTTAATCTCTTGTTCTACAAATGATTTTCGAGTATGATGATCTTGTTGTTGTTTTCCTCATATAGTTGGTGATTGTTGGAGTATATCATGATTCTTGATGAGTTTTCATAACTTGTAATGAAGAACATGATGATTTTGTCTTGGGGAGGAGTTGTTCTTGATGTTTTAGAATGTTTGGAGGTTATAATCATGTCTAGGAAGGATTATGTTAAGAATGTTATATGATTAACATAGTCTTGATATGATTGGTGTTGTTATTTGTGTTTCTTGGGGAGATTTTAACCATTTTTGTAAGGAATTATGATGAAATATGTAATGATTATCATAATCTTGAAATTGTTGAGTGAACTCTGTTGATTAATCCGAATTCTTGATGAATTGGTGGTGGAATATTGTTTAGACATCATGTTTGTTGGGTTGATGATGTTTTTGAGGTGATAGTGATAATATTGATGATATTATCATTGTAGGAGGATCAATTTGATGTTGTTCTTGGGGTATTGATGATGATATTAGTGATATTATCATTTTGAGATGTTTGTTTTGATGATTGTTCTTAAGTGATTCTTGTTGAATTGATTTCACAAGTGTTAAGAACGTAATGATCATGTTAATCGATCATTGAGGTGTTGAAGGATGCTAGAATTCATAGTTGAGAACTATGATATTCGTTGGTGGAGTTTAACCGATTCGGGGTTGAATCGGGATTGTTTTGGTGTTGCTTTCCATTGATTTTGTGTTATTGAATGAATCGTATTTCAATCAAGGTTGTTCGAGTGCTTTTGATCATCGGAGGACGCCGTTCGTCGTTTCGTGGAAGGACGTTGATCGTGGAAGGGCTTTCTCGTCTTCGGTTTAAGGCAAGTTTTATACTTGTACTAGTCAATGAGATTAATGTTATCATGTATGTGTATGAATGTGTTGTATCATTTCGAGACTTGGTCTTTCTATGATTTTGTTGATATCAGGGGATTGTTTGATACGATGCCCTTCGGCAAATTATGCCAAAATGTAGTCATTGTCCGATAAAAGCTGTTCAGGGCTTTGAGATACTCGTTTTTGATGTTATTGTCGATAGCCGAGTCGCGGTATCGATGTATCGGTTATTGCTGATACTGGTGTCGGTTTAAGACATTGTTATAATCATTCTTATTGATATTGGTATTTTGCTATTAATGCTGTAATTGACCGAGTGAAGGCGTTGACTTGTTCGATTGTCATCTGCGTCGTCGGTAACCGATTGAAGGTACTAAGACATCCATTCTAATTGTTTCGTGTGATCTATTGGCCATTTTAAGGTAATCGACATATTGAATTGGTATTATCGAAGATAATTCCCATCCGTTGTATCATTGTTTATCGATTGACCATTCTAAGGTAATCGACGTATTGAATTGGGATTATCGAAGGTAATTTCCATCTGTTGTGTCATTGTTATCGATTGACCGTTCTAAGGTAATCGAGGTATTGAATTGGGATTATCGAAGATAATTCCCATCCATTGTGTCATTGTTATTGATTGACCGATCTAAGGTAATCGACGTATTGAATTGGGATTATCGAGGATAATTCCCATCCATTGTGTCGTTATTATCGATTGACCGTTCTAAGGCAATCGACGTATTGAATTGGGATTACCGAAGGTAATACCCATCCGTTGTGTCGTTGTTATCAATTGACCGTTCTAAGGTAATCGACGTATTGAATTGGGACTGTCGAAGACATTTTCCATCCGTTGATGTCGTTATGATCGATTGGCCATTCCTAAGGCAGTCGAGGTATTTGAATTGGACCGCCGCGGACGATGCCCATCCGTGAGTTATTGTTGTCGTGTTGGCCGACTCAAGGCAGTACACTATTATTCTTGTAATTCGGTAATCTTGGGATCGTTACCATTTGTGATTAATTGTGTTTGGAGGCTAGTCACGGCTAGTGCTCGATGGGTAAGCTTAGGGCTTGAACCTTCGCGGTTGGTTTCCCAACACCTACAGTTCAGTAGGTCATGGTCACTATGTGATCTCATTATGGGTAAGTCTGGGGCTTGAACCTTCGCAGTTGGTTTCCCAGCACCTGTAATTCAGCAGGTCACGGTCACTGGGTGATCTCATTATGGGTAAGTCTGGGTCTTGAACCTTCGCGGTTGGTTTCTCAGCACCTACAATTCAGCAGGTCATGATCATTGGATGATCTCATTGTGATACGGATCCGTGGCTTCGGCCCTCATTGTGATACGGATTCGTGCCGTGGCTTTGGCCCTCATTGTGATACGGCTTCGTGCCGTAGCTTCGGCCCTCAGATGATACAGCTACGGGCTGTTTTGGCTTCGGGCCATTGTGATGATTGACAGTTTCGGCTGAGTGACCTTCAGGTGATTGTGATATTTTGGCAGCTTCGGCTGAGTGGCTTTCAGTCCATTGTGATGTATTTGTATTTCTGTTGGAGCCTTCGGGCACTGTGATTTGTATCTAGTCAGCGTTGTTTTGGTCTACCTTCGGGTAATTTCATTGTTGTGTTCTATATTGATGATTCGTCATTGGGCACTTGTGTTCTAAGCAGTTGAGCAGGTATTGATCGTATGCCGTGGGCATAGTGTTTCACGAATGCTCAGTTCTTACCTTGGTTTGTGAGCATTTCGTACTATTATTATCATTGTACCTTTCATTCTGCCTTTAGATGTATATCATGTTGTACATGTATTTGATATTCATTATCTGGATGACTGACCCCGTGGGGGCGGAACATGTTTACATGTTTTAGGTGCTTGCAAGGAGAGAGTTGAGACACAGGGGCATGACGATGGCGAAGAGGCATTCGAGCGATACTAGTTCGAGATGTTTTGGTGTTCATGTCAGTCTGACAGTTTGTAGTACTCCAGTTTTGTTCAGTTGTTGTCATTTTATATTATCCGAGCAAAGCTCGTGGATGTTGTTGTATTTCTATTTTGGCCATGTAGGCCCATTTTTGTCGTTGAAATTCCATATCGGAATATTTTGTCGGATGTCATAGTAGGGACTGAGTTTCCCCTTTTGGTCAGTTTGTTCTATTTTAGTCGTGTTCGCCTGGTGGATCTCCTGGTGTGGGGTCCACGGCACTGTAATGATCCAATAGGATTTGGGGGTGTTACAGTGTGAGGCATTGTATGGCCGTCGCTGTAGGTCCCCTTTGTGTTGGGACGAACTGTCAGAATCTTTGGGTACGTAACCAGATATGTTGTTAGCAGCCTGTGAGAAGATCGCCCTGATTAGGAGTCATTTGTTAACGACTCAAAGTCGACAGAATTCCTACGCAGACCACCGTCGACGACCGCCTGAGTTCGAGGTTGGTGACCATGTGCTAATGAAGGTGTCTCCTACTCGAGGTGTTTTTCGTTTTGGGAAGAGAGGAAAGCTGAGCTCGAGGTACATTGGGCCGTTTGAGATTTTGGAGCGTGTGGGTGATCTGGCCTATCGACTGGCTTTGCCACCGGCTTTGAATCGGATTCACAACGTGTTTCATGTCTCCCAACTGAGAAAGTATGTTGCTGATCCGAGTCATATACTTCAGTTTGAAGAGATTGAAATAGCAGAGGATCATTCGTACAAGGAGCATCCTGTGCAGATACTCGAGAGGAGGAGCAAAAAGTTGCGGAATAAGACGATTCCCCTACTAAAGGTTTAGTGGTCACGACATGGAGTCGAGGAGTCTACGTGGGAAACCGAGGATAACATGCGAGTGAGATATCCCGAATTATTTACCCCTTAGTTTCGAGGACGAAACTCCTTTTAAGGGGGGAGTATGTAATATCTGATTGTAATTCTTCATCCTTACTGTTGTATTGTTCAGATAAATTAAATATTGTTGAACCATGTTGCATTTAATATATGACTATAATGTCGAGATGTTACGGAATTGAGTTAGTTATCGTTGTTATTCACTTTATGTTTGTTGGTTCAATGTTAATTGGAGATTTGCATTTTTGGACCTATTCTGGTGGTGTAGCGTACGCACATAGTTTGATTAACGTACGTTAAGCTTGTGCATTAACGTACGTAATTCGTTATCTGTTGTGTACGTTAAGAGGGAATCAGTCATCAGTTGACTTACGCACGTGAATCTGTTATCCGTTGCCATGCACGTGAAGGGTGATTGGGCTGTCATGTCGGTCAGAGTCAACCATATTTAGCGTACGTAATACCTTTTTTTAGCATACGTAAATGGCCTGTGAAATCGAGACAGTAGCCCCTGTAAGTCGATTACGTACGTAACACCAAATGGTTAGCGTACGTAACAGGTGTTAACGTACGCTAAATTCGTTCGATAGCATACGTTAAGACTGTACAGACTATTTAAAGACACATCATGTTTTTCATTTCATCACAACTCCAACCCAATTTTCTCTCCGTATATCCCCTCTCCTGCCTCTCTAGACCGATATTAACCTTCTCCAACTTGGTTTTGAGCCTTGTAACTTGGATTGGAGCTCATTGATTTGAAGTTTAGAAGGTGTTCTTGAGCTGGAAGTGTGTTTCTTGTAGTTTTGAGGGTTGTTCTTTGTTTCTGGAGGTATGTATCTGTATTTTTCGTATGTTGATGTTAGTAATGTAGAATACTTCACTTAGAGTTAAATTAATCAAGTAAAACATGGTTATAATTAAACTTTTAACACTTCTTGATGAATATAATAAATGAGGGTCTGGAATGGGTGTGTTCTTGATGTTATAGTGATAGTAACCATGTTTATATTATCATGCTCATCTTGCTGGACGAATTTATCTCGGTAGAACATTGAAAATCAATCAGCTTCATCATAGTTAGATTTAATCAATAGAATTGATATCATAAAGTGTTTAAACACCATATTAGGTATTTAATTATCTTGGGAAGAACTTGGCAATGTTAAAGATAGGATTATGTTCTATTGTTCAGAAATCTTAGAAGTTTTAACATTATTATGGTTCAGCTTCACAAGTCTTTATGGAATGATAAGGATATTGATGAATACAACAATAACTTTTTATTAATCTAATGTGTTGATAACTTAAGAATGTGTTTGATCATCATGCTAGAATGGATAGTGTTTTTAAGAAGGAGATGGTGATTGTGAATTATAAAGTCATAATAGTTTGAGTATCGAATTCGTTATGATTAACATTGTATAGTAGTAGATGTTGTAGAACATAAAGAAATTGATTAAACTGATTTTATTGGTGAATTAAATATGTTTTGTTCATACAAATGTCAAGAGTATTAAAGGACATTTTTGGTATAGTAATCCGATTGTGGAAGACGAACTAGATGTGTTGGAACCCTTCATTAATCAGTAGGATATTCATTAGGGTGGAATGGATTATTCGGGTAGGTTGCGGGCATCGTTTCCTACGAATTGATATTAATATTATGTTATGTTATTGAATGGATTACGTTTCATTCAAGGTTGCTTGTTCGATTGAGTGTTTAACCAAGGATACCGTCCGTTTGAGCATTTGGAGAAGGACTATCTTTCGCCTATGGAGTTGAGGCAAGTTATCTTGCTTGGTTATAATGATAGTTAAATTCTTGTGATGATTATACGTTTCATGTATAAAATGTTTATGAATTTGTGACTCGTAATTTGATATTTTTCTTGACGTTGTTCCGTTTTTCATCATGGGATTGAATTCCCAAGCACGTCACTTTGAATCGTTGATCTTGTTGGTCCTCGTTGTCACTTTGGTGAGTTTTTCTTGATCCTTAATCGGATATATGATTTGTTGAATTCATTGTCATGTTGTATCGTGACATATCTGGAATCATATCTGCGTGCCGATTGGTTATTATGTAGAATTTTTATCCGGGCACTTATCTAGTCATACGTGGATATTTTCCGTATTGGACTGTGCACACGAGACGTAGTTCGTGAGGCTAATTAGGTACATTGTCACACGTATATTCTGGATTCCGTATACGGGGTGGACATGTACACGGACACATTTCCGGATCGGGCGTACTGTGATGTCCATCTTGAGCCTTATTGCTTAATCGTCCATAGTCCATGTATGATTGGAGATGTTCGACGATTTTGGGACTGATTGTTCATATGCCCGAGGGGTATGTTCAATAGTCGGGATGTTTTCCTTGAGATATAATATATGTGAATTATATAATGTCGAGAGAATCATTTATCATGTATACCTAACCCTGTGTTTTGGGCGAAATACTTGTGTTGTATTTTAGGTCGAGGCAAAGGCAAGGCACGGGAAGAGCACAGTGACGGCGAAGGGTTTGAGGGATACTAGTTCGGGGGGCCAATGAATTTTTGTGTCCGGTTATTGTTTAAACCGTGTAATGTTACTTTCATTCCGCTTTATTTAAATTATTGACTGGTTGTATTGATATTTGAAGTATATTCCATCTCCATATGGTCTATAGTTGTATTTCGGATCCTGTGTATCATAAGGCAGTTGGCCATACTAATTATTGTGGTTCGGTATCACAAAGTAATACTTATTTAATCTGTAATTTGATATCACCTGGTGGGTCCCAGTGTGGGGTCCACGGTAATAGCCGCCTTTTGGGGTGTTACAATTTTCTCCTTTTATTTTTATTTTATTTTTTTTATCATGGAAGAAACTTTGAATAGTATTGAAAAGAGATTTCCCTTTCTTAGCAAAAAAGTCATTTTAAAAATTTACAAGACAAGACTTGAAAGGATGAGGTTGCTTATGAATAAAAGCATACCTTTTGACATTAGATTCATTACTGAAATTATGCGTGAGTATCTTTAATTTTTGTCGTATGGTGAGATTTTCTGAATAAAGGAGTGATACGCAATAAATACATTCATTATTCTATTGAGTAGTTGAAGCGCAATTAACGCAATCACAGATTTGTTAAACATTTTTTTACCTTATTCTTCTTCTATAAATAAGGTTGTGCTTGTTTCTTTTATTCATCCCTCAAACTTGTACTTTTTTTCTCAAATAAGTTTCTTTTCAAAAATGGAATCATCATATTCCACAAAAAGATTTAACTCAGTCTGCATTTTTGGTGGAGCTAGTTATGGAACAGAGGCATGCTTTACTGAAGCAGCCCACAACTTGGGTCGTACCTTAGGAGAAAAATGCATTCATATAGTTTACGGAGGAGGAAGTCTAGGATTAATGGGATGCGCTGCTGCTTCTGCCTATATGGAAGGAGTAAAAGTGTTGGGAATAATTCCAAAACCTCTGGCTGAAAGTAAAATCACAGGGGCAACTATTGGAGATGAGTTTAGATCTGTAAATATGAAGATCGCATAACTCACATGATGAATAATTCTGACGCCTTTATAACCATTCCCGGTGGTTTTGGCACTATTGAGGAACTTTTTCACGTGGTTACCAGAGCCCAGCTAAATGTTCATAAAAAACCAATAGGTCTGCTTAATGTCAATGGTTTCTTTGATGGTTTACTATCTTTCATCGACTACTCTGCTGAAAAAGATTTTATTTCCGAGCGTGCTAAACGAATCATAGTCATTGCAACAACACCAGAAGAACTAATAAAAAAAGTCATTGAATTTGTTCCTCAACCAGATCCAGCTCTAGCTAATGTTGCCTGGATGGAAGATTTTACCGTGAGAAAACAAAAAGTGGATTCATTTCTCTCCCTTTGATAACCCAGATCGGACCTCTTATTATTTTTACTTCTTGTTATGTGTAAAAATTGTGCTAAATGATGGCAGCTTAAGGAGTGTCTTTTTGATCTCTTGACGCGCATCTATTCGCGATTTGTGTATTGTTATTTTTATTGCTGTAATTTTTATTATTTGTTTTTAATAAAAGCATTGATGGCAGCGTAAGGCGACTCTTCGGACTTTCCTGAAGCGCATCTTAAAAATTGTGTTATACTTCCGGTTGTATTTTATTTATTTTTTTTGTTGTTTGCTTGTTTTTTTTTGCAGATCCACAAAGGCGTTAGCTCAAGCATCAACTTTCATAACATGGAGTATTATGCTTTTCTCCCTTGCTTTTTATTATCTTTTTTTAAACTAAGGCCAGTTTTTTTTTTCAAGTTTGGGGGTGTGGTGCGTTTTGATTATTTTGGTGTATTTGGTATTTTGGTGTGTTTAGCTTTGATTATTGTGGTGTTTTTTTATTTGGCTTTTGATATCGGAAATATATGAATTTTGAAAACATATAAAAAAATACCTCCAACAGTCAATTTGTAATGTGTCTTACTACTCACCTCGGGAGACTTGTTTATAAAATTTTGGTGCAGTAAAATGACCATGGGCTAAACTTGAATTTTCCATGAAATGTCAAACTCAATTGTTTCTAAATTTTTTTCGTTAGTGTGAATTCATAAAAAAAATATATATTTGAGAACTTGTGAGCTTTTGAGCCGTTGTTTACTTGCTATCATGCAAACTCTCCATTGAATGAGTGCGTTATTTGTGTTGTGAAACTCTAGAACGTGCATTGGTATCTTACTCAAAACTACGAAGTGTGTGGAAAATAGTGAAAGTGATTTTAGGCGAATTTTTTGATTTAGCCTTTCAATCTTTTCGGCCTACCACAAAAAATTATTAATTCCCCCGTTAACACAATTAAGCTTATTGCCTATTTTATTGTTAACCACATACTGAGCTTTCCATCGCTATAGATCCTTTGACTCATACTTGAATAGTTAGAAATTAATTTTTGACACGGATAAAGATATTGTGTGGTAACATTGGATGATATATATTGTTGGTAGTGTTGAAAAATGGAGAAAATATTTACTCCACTGTTTTTTGGGGAACTTAGTAACCGGGTGTTTTCATGTGACCCATGTTTACATTCGCGTAAAACAGTTACCTTAGATATGAGTATGCATAGAAGCAACTGGTGTATGTTTTTATCCTAGTAACCGGGTGTATTCATGTGACCCATAGTTTACATTCGCGTAAAATAGATAATAAACAACCCAAGTAATATAAAAAAGGCGATAAAAAAAATGGTTGATTGAAAAGCAAGAAAAAGAGCTCAGATAAATCGAAGCATAAGTAAGGGGATCAATAGAAAGCTTCATTAAATAGCTTCTAAAGTGCTTACCTGTTGATAAAACTCGATACAAAATATTTTCTAATTGTTCGGTTTCAAGTCACTTTATCCATATTTTTCTATCCCAACCAAAGAGACGACATTACAACCTAATAAAAGTCCTTTTTGATTTACAACGTTACACACACAAGTAGTAGAGATATAGACGGTTTGCACGCCTATGGAAGTTTTCACCTCATTAAATAAGCTTGAGCGAAAAACATGTCCACTATACACTTGAGAGAGAGAGAGAGCGATACACTTACCCGGCAAGTGTTATGAATTCATAACTTTCTCGAGATTTGACAAACTATAAAAAACTTGGTCTAATTTATCCCTTGAGGTGTAGTAAAATTATTGGTATGTTCAATTGTACCATTTCTGAAGTTTACTTGAGGACAAGCAAATATTCAAGTGTCGGGTATTTGATTAGTACATATTTGATCTAAAAATTAATATACAAAATATTCCTTTTCCGGGCATAATCATATTAATTTGTGATTAAAAATAGATGTTTTAAAGATATGTCAAAACATGAGCTAAAAGGTCTTTTTACAGATTACTGACATGAAACGTCAAAAAGGATGGAAAACAAGATCAAATCCAACGCCGGGAATTTTACAAGGACAACATGACCATATAACACGGCGCAAACAGGGCCATTTCTCTCGGCCGTTTCACATACGGGGCAACAAGGGCCGTTTCTTTCGGTCGTGTCTTGGGCCGTTTTGTAATGCCCGGATAATTAATGTGTATTTATCCTATATTCGATCTTGTAAGATTCGACTTTGTGATATATTAATCGATGATCAGTTTCCCGTATTCGTATCCCTACGTTTTTGTATTCTTTTCCCATGCATGCATGCATAATTCTGCATGTCTTAACGTACGCTAAAGGATGATCATAACGTACGCTACGACTGTAATATAACGTACGTTACTGGTATAGCTTAACATATGTAAGCATAGTCAACTCGAAATTAGATAAGGGTCGGTGTGTGGGGCCTGACGAAGATGCGAGGAGATCACTCGCATGAACCTAGACGGCTTTCCAGCTATGCAAGTCAACGGACTTAACGTACGCTAATGGGTAGTTTTAACGTACGCTAAGGTTATAGTTGTTACGTACGTAAAGCCTTTAATCTAACGTACGTAAACCAGTGCCAGAAACAGGTCAGTGAGCTCTGGCCAGTTGTTAACGTACGCTAATATTCGAGCATAGCGCACGCTAACCCTATTACGTACGTAAGGGATGTTGGGTAACGTACGTAATGTTTTAGATTTCTATTTATAGATTTCGACCCCATTTCATTTCTCACCCTTGCCTTGGCCGATTTTTGGGTTCTGGAGATTTTTCCTTACTTAATATCACTCTTATCATCAACTTAATCCGATTTTTGGGGAGCTTAGCCATTGTGGAGTGGTGATCAAGCTTCCGGTGAAGAGTTTCTTCAAGATTTTCACTTTTCTTCCCTTCTTTGAGGTATGTTAACTCTACACCTAGATGTAGACTATGTCCTTAGTTATGTTATGAACTTTTCCCAGAGATTATTGAGCTTATCATGTCGTAATGAATCCAACACCATGTTTAGGAGGATTGTCTTGGTTGAATTAAGGTTTCCAAGGTTAATAGTTGAGCCATAATCTTTATCAACCTCAAGGATGGAATTTTCTGAGATGAACACACCTTGTTGATGCATTCGTAACACTCTTTTATGAACAAAGTGTTGAGGATTACCCCTGTTATAGATATATTCGTATAGTTGAAACGTAAAGTGTGTTCAATTATGATTCTTGCCATGGATGAACTCGTTGTTAATCTTCTTGGAAGATTAGAACCATGAAAGGGTATTTGGAACAATCATTTTGAATGAAGAATTGGATAAGAAGAATTACCCGCGGAAGAACTAGAATCGTAGAGTTGAATTAACCTAGAACTAGATTAAACGTGATTATCTCGTTATTTATCGTTGTAGCAACCGAACCAAACATTCGAGTTAATAATCGAAATTAGAGTATGGAACATGGGTTATAATGATACGATGAATGTCTTTGGAATGTAGACAACGACTTTGTGTTCCGTTACGATCTCTTGATTTCGTATGCCTTTTTCCAAACTTGGTACTCGTCGGAAAAATAGGACCGAGAACCGATTGTCCGTTATTGATAACTCGATCATAACATAGGGCGTTCGGTACTCGTGCATTAGTTTCGAGAGGGTATTGAATTCCTTGTTGTTCCCTTGTACAAGGTGATCGGTGGAGGAGCGGCGAACTTCGGACATGTTGAGATTCGTTGGAGTATTTTAGTTCTTGCCATCTTTGAGGCAAGTATCGTATTTGAATCTTGTTAATATTAGAATTGTTGATCATGCATACAGTTTATTCATGTTGTTAAACATGAGGTCATTTTCGTTGAATTGTCATGATACTTGTTATCGATTACTTGTATGTTCATGTTGATGGACATAGCTATTTTGCATATATGTATGCATAAGTTGTGTTTGTGTATGTTGTGCGATCTATGCCGAGGGCGCTGGATCTGATGTCCACCTCGTGTTGGTTTGACGGGATCATCTTGGGTTACATTGAACTGTGTTAATCGTTTGAAAATCTCATGTTTATATGATTGTGAGCCTTATTTTTTGGGATTACCGAGCAGAGAGAGAATTGTGGGAACCCTAGAAACTAGAGATTTTCCAGTGTCTATAGGAGGGAGAGATTGGCCATCAAACCTTATTGTGGTCGACATCCATAGTGACGATCTAATTCTCGGAGACGATTGGCTCAATCGTTATGGGGCTATTTTAAATTACCGAAAGAGAGTCATTTCTATCATTGCGGATAACGGATCTGAGCATTTATTCAAAGGATGGAGACCGGGAAGCTCAAGAAAATTGATCAAATCTATGAAAGCAGTGAAATTACTGAAACAGGGTTGTCATGAATTGTGGTGTTACGCCATGAAGAAAGAAGAAGGAGTAGAAATCTCATCTATTCCAGTTGTGAACGAGTTCTCAGACGTATTCCCTGACGAACCACCTGGGTTACCTCCGCAGAGAGAAGTAGAGTTCAACATCGAATTAGAGCCTGGAGCTGCCCCTATTTCTAGAGCACCATACCGTATGGCGCCAACCGAGATGTATGAACTAAAGAAGCAGCTTGAGGAATTATTACAGAAGGGTTACATTCAACCTAGCGTTTCTCCTTGGGGAGCACCCGTTCTCTTCTTCCGGAAGAAAGATGGATCCCTCCAATTGTGTATTAATTACAGGGAGCTAAACAAGGTGATGATCAAGAACAAGTACCCATTACCTCGTATCAATGAATTATTTGATCAACTACAGGGGGCAAGGGTATTCTCTAAGATCGACTTGAGATCAGGATACCATCAGTTGAGAATTAAGGAATCAGATATACCGAAATCTGCTTTCAGATCCCGGTACGGACACTATGAATTTTTGGTGATGCCATTTGGACTTACTAATGCTCCTACGGTGTTTATGCAATTGATGAATCGGGTATTCATAGAGTACATGGATAAATTCGTGGTCGTTTTCATCGATGACATCTTGATTTATTCGAAGGACCCATAAGAGCATGCAGAGCATTTGCGTATCGTTTTGAGTACTTTGAGGAATGAACAACTTTATGCGAAACTTTATAAATGCGAGTTCTGGATTAAGGAAGTAACCTTCCTTGGGGATGTGATATCAGCTGACGGAGTTCAGGGAGACCCGAAGAAAGTCGAAGCAATCTTGGAATGGGAATTTCCTAATAACGTGAAAGAAGTCCGAAGTTTCTTAGGACTTGCTGGATATTATCGCCGTTTTGTAGAAGGATTTTCCAAAATTGCACAAGACTCAAAAATTCGTGTGGAATGAGAAATGCCAGGCTAGCTTTGATGAACTTAAGAGAAGACTGATGACAGCACCTATACTAGCGTTACCAGATGGAACCGAGGGATTCATGGCATACAACGACGCTTCAAATCAGGGTCTGGGATGTGTGTTGATGCAAAAGGATAGGGTGATTGCCTATGCCTATTGCCTATACGGCACTCATTGTCAGATCTTTACAGATCATAAGAGCCTCAAGTATATTTTAAGTCAGAAGGAATTAAACATGAGGCAGAGAAGGTGGCTGGAATTGATCAAGGATTTCTAATACCCGGATGTAATTCATTCATTATCATTCAGTAATTATCACTCAGTAATTTTCATTCATTAATAATCACTCATCATTCATGATTCATTCATTTGCGTTCATTTGGCATGTTGTAACCGCGTATCAGTTACCGATCGTCATTTCATCTCCGCTTGAGTGTCGGAACGGGAGTATTATCATTATCATCGTGATTGGTAGTCTTGTGCTGGAAGTAACATTTTTGGCATGTTTTGGACTTGTTCACTTTCTCATACGTATGGTATGTCGAATCATTCATCAATCGTAGCGAGAAATCGGAGTTGTCAGATTTTCATCTTGTCCAGCAACGAGTTACGGCCGTAAGGAGTGTCGGATACGGCCGGAATAGACGTTCGTTGTTTTCAGGCCATTTTGGACGAGTGGGACTTACGGCCTTAAGGATTTCGGCATACGGCCGTTTGTTAGGTAGTACGGCTGTAAGGCTTGGCCGGATACGGCCGTACGTGTCGAGCAGGGTGCCCAGGCGTTTTTGGCCGAAGGCGAGTTACGGCCATAAGGGTTGCGGCATACGGCTGTAAGGCACGGGAGATACGGCCGTACTTTACAGGCAGGGTACCTGGTCATTTTCGACGAAGGGGGCTTACGCCCGTAAGATTGGCCGGATACGGCCGTATCGTCCGAGTTACGCCCGTAAGGTGTGCGGGTACGGCCGTAAGGATGTCGACAGGCGTTTTAGACGAGGGCGAGTTACGCCCGTAAGTCAGGTTCGGATATGGCCATAAGGCTGTCGGCAGGTGTTTGGACGAAGCCGAGTTACGGCCGTACGAGTTGGCGGGTTACGGCCGTAAGGCTGTTGACCTGGAATGTTACGGCCTTAACTTCCGGCAGTTTATATATGTCTTGGACGGGACTTTTCCTCATTTTTCTCATTTCTTTCACTTTATTCCGAGAGAGAGAGCTTGAGGGAGATATTTTGTCATCATAAATCACTTGTGTGTTCGGATTTCATCATCTTGGCTCGTTGGGAAGCTTGGATAGACGATTTAACACATTTTCATCGGATCGAAGTGTGTGGATCTTCTAAGGTAATATTCTTCAACATCTTGGATTTCGATTTTGTATTAAGATATGATGTTTTAGACGTTAAAATCATGTTGTATGAAGTGATGTGCACATGATTGTGGATATGTATGATTATTCATTGGATTATTGAAGGATTATTCAAAAACACTTTGGATATTGAGTTGGATTTGGGGGTTTTCGATTAATTGTTGTTGTAATCACGATTTTGGATATTCATCTTGAATTATTGATCGTATTGAAGATGTTTTGTTGGTTTGAAACACTTCTTGGGGATTTAATGTTGGTATAAATGAGGATTGATTGTAAACAATCGGAGATTGGTCACAACGTGTTTGATATAATGCCCCAATGAACTTAGTTTAGTTGTATCGACGTTTTGAGTTGGTTATCATCGTGTTTGATTCGTATGTTGAACGGATTGTTCGATATTGTGTTATTCAAGGTTGTTCGAGAAACCGACATTTCATTTAGGATGTTTGTTCGTGGAAGGACATTCTTCATCGGTGTTGTGTAAGTTAATTCTTACTCGGTTAAAAGGATATTCTTTCCTTTCGTTGTTGTTCATTCATAATCATAATTCATTCATAATGTATTAACCGTATTGAGATTTATAATTGTCAATTAATCACTTCAGTCACGAGGAACGACGGTTCCAATCATTTCATTGAGCTGTCAATCATTTCACTATCATTTCATCTCAGTGAGTCATTATTGATTTCGATGTCACTTTGTTATCTCGTGGCATTCCGGGTCATACTGGCGTGCCAGTTGGTATGTGTAGGATTTTCATGTCGGGCACATTTAAGTCGTGTGTTGGTTGGTGGCCTCACATTGGACTGTGCACACGAGTCGATTGCTCCGTGAGAGTGATTAGGTATAAGACCACACGCGTATTCGATCGATACTCGTTGGTGGCTTGTGCACGGACACATATCCATCCCGGGCATAGTGTGGCGCCACCCTTTGAGCCGTACCGTTAGTTGATTCATACAGCATGTTTGATTGTGTATGTTTTCAACAAGTTTGGGTTATAATCTAACCGATTCATTTTTTATCGAACTTGTGGTTTATACAACATACATATTTGATTGTGTTTATTCAACTCTTAAGGATTGTTGTTCTGTGTAACTGACCCCGTTGGGGATTTTGTTTTCAGGTCATGGCAAGGCAAAAGCACGGGAATAGCATGTTGACGGCGAGGAGTCCCAGTGATACTAGTAGGGGGCCCCGATCTTTTTAGTCATTCATGTTGTTGTCATTTATTTTCCGCTGCAGATTCTCATTTGGATACTCCGTTTCATTCAGTGTTGTGTATTTTATCTTCATATAAAATATACTAGTATTCGGTATTGTCCTGGTGTATTGTACTTAAACTCCTCATCGGAGTAGTTGGTAATATAATGTAGTTCGGTACTCCAATTATATTATTTAATTCATCATTTTCATTCACCGGGTGGGTCCCAGTCGGGGATCCACGGCACTATAATATCCGCCTAGTTTGGGGTGTTATAGAGTTGGTATCGGAGCGTGGTTTTGAATACTACCTTCCGAGTCATGTCTCATTTGAAATCATCATCATCAGACTAGTATCATTGGACTTTCGCGTCACGTGTGACCTGTGCAAATGCCGAGCCAATCAGACCGCAAGAACTGTAAGATTTCTAACGCCATGGTATAATTTCTGGCAATAATCATTCATTCATCATTCATCAATTAACAATCCTCAAACATCATCATTCATTATGATTAGGACGATCATGTTAACTCATTAATTACTCAATTCATTTCATTACTCAGTTATTAATCTGGATGATCATATCATTAATCTTGTTAACTTGTTCAAGATACTCATTTCAAAAATTTCATAAGATAATCATGTCATCTCAGTTAATCATTCATGTAATCACTGTATTAGAGCGCGTATGCTCATTTTCATCATTTCATGACATAAATCATAATGCGGTACTCATACGAGATGTATGATTATCATGCGACCTTCCTACTTCAGTATGGAGAGAGTTGTCAGGGGATGCACGGGGAGAGGCCGCGGTGCGGGCCGAAACCCGGGGAATAATCACTCACTATCGGGAAACCGTAACTAAGACTCCGCTTGATCGGAAGATGTTCGGGTTGATCCACTCACTTTTATGCAGGTCATGATGACCCATATGCAATTGCTTAACCGTCATTGCGCCACTATGGCCGAGCTAATTGAGAGAAGTCTTTCGTGTGAGCCTGCTGCTAAGGAAATTGTGGAGCAGCAACCTCCATCTGTCAGAAGGAAATCAACGAAGCGTAATCAGTCCGAAGGCGGTCAGTCTACTTTCAAGAAACCTCGTGCGGGCCCTACTTTTTCTGTGCGACCTCCTATGGCGCCGAAATCCACGGAGTCTCAGTCCCGGGCAGCCATCTCAGCCATCATCTGTTTTACTTGTGAAGAACCGGGTCATGTCAGCACCAAGTGCCCAAGGCAGACTATCACGTGCCTTAAATGCGGAATTGCTGGGCATAAGGCCCGTTTTTGCCGAAGAGACTCCAAGAATACTCCGGCAGCATTTCAGGCCCCCGAAGCAGTCAGCCGTTCAGAATCAAGCAACTCAGTCTGCGTCATTTAAAACGACAAGAGCGAATAAAGGCGGAGCTCATATGTATCAGACGGGAGCGTCCGGTTCGGGGGCTGGCAAGTACCGGATTCACGAGATGAAGAGGACCGATGATCCGGATGCCCGAATGACCTCAGGTATACTCGCATTTTATCTCAACCTGTGTGTACCCTTTTCGATATTGGTGCATCGCATTCATTCATTTCCGAATAATGTTTGGATAGACTTAATTTGGATAGCCCTATTGATTGTGGACCTCATATCATCGGTCTACCTGACGATGGTAGAATTTTCGGAAATCATACCGAAGTAAGCTTAATGACCACGATTGGTTGGTACCTAATCATGGTGGATTTAACTAAGGACGATGTAATATTGTGTATTAGTTGGATGGATCGTCATGATACTATCCTCAGTGTTCGTAAGCGTTTGGTCACTATCATTCCAGTCGTTGGAGTCGAGTGTGTATTTTAGGGAGGTAATCTCCGTTGTTCCAGAAGAATTATCAATATGATGGAAGCAGAGAAATTACTCAATCGAGTTGTTCAATCATTCATTGTATCATTTTCATCGATTGGCCGTTCTAAGGCAATCGAGTTGTTCAATCATTCATTGTATCATTTTCATCGATTGGCCGTTCTAAGGCAATCGAGTTGTTCAATCATTCATTGTATCATTTTCTTCGATTGGCCGTTCTAAGGCAATCGAGATGTTCAATCATTCACTGCATCGTTGTCATCGATTGACCGTTCTAGGGCAATCGAAATGTTCAATCATTCATGGTATCATTATCATCGATTGACGATGTATTCCCAGACGAGTTACCTAGTTTGTCTTCACAAAGAGTTGTGGAATTCACGAGTGAGTTGGAGCCCGGTACGCCCCCGTTATCGAAGGCACCATATCGGATGGCCCCGACCGAAATGCAGGAGTTGAAGATTCAACTTGAGGAATTGTTCGAGAAAGGTTATCTCCGACTGAGTGCGTCCCCGTGGGGAGCACCAGTGTTATCTGTCAAGGAGAAGTATGGTTCGTTTGGTGTGTGTATTAATTATCAGGAGTTGAACAGGATGATGATCAAGGATAAGTATCCTCTATCCCGTATCGTTGATCTCTTAGATCAACTTCAAGGAACTTCAGTATTTTTCCAAGATCGACTTAAGACCTGAATATCATCAGTTGCGAATTCGAGAGTCGGATATCGCGAGGACGGCGTTTCAAACACGCTATGGCCATTATGAGTTCGTAGAGTTAATTAATGCACTAATGCACCTGCGGTATTCATGGAGTTAATGAATCGGGTCTTCATTGACTTTTTGGATCAGTTCGTGGTTGTCTTTATTGATGACATTTTAATTTATTCTCGTGACTGGGAGGAGCAAGAGCTTCACCTTCATCAGGTTCTCGACATGTTGAGACGAGAGCAAATTTATGGAAAGTTTTCCATATGTGAGGTCTGGATGTCCGAAGTGACATTTCTCGGGCATGTAGTTTCATCAGACGGAGTTCGTGTCGACCCTCAGAAGACGAAGGCTATCCGAGATTTGGCAACCTCCAAAGAATGTTAAGGAAATCCGAAGTTTCCTCGGATTAGCTGGTTAATTATTCGACCCACGACCTGGAGCTAGCAGCCGTGGTTTTCGCGTTGGAAATTTGGCGTCATTACCTTTATGGCGTCACCTGTCAGTTATTCACCGATCACAAGAGTTTGAAGTATATATTTACTCAGAAGGAGTTAAATATGCGACAGAGGCGGTGGTTGGAACTAATCAAAGATTATGATATTGAGATCCCATACCACCCGGGTAAGGCAAATGTGGTTGCCTATGCCTTGAGTCGTAAGTCCGTTCAGGATCAAATGCTTGCTCGTTTAACAGTTCAGAAGGAGCTTCAGCAGGAATTCCTTAGACCCAAGATCGAGGTCTGGCTTCAGCGAGTGCAAGGGCAACTTTGCATGTTAGAGATTTCATCGCCACTTGAGGAGGCAATTAGAGTGAATCAGGGTCCAGACCTATCATTGTTGCGCATCTGTGAGGATGTGGCTCAAGGGAAAGCCCTGGATTTGTGGTCCACGAGGATGGACTTTTGCGATTTAAGAATCGGTTATGTGTACCGGCTAATGACGAGTGAAAAACTCGATTTTGAGAGAAGCTCATGCTACCCCTTTTTCCGTTCATCCGGGTTCTAGCAAGATGTACAAGGACTTGAAACAAAATTATGGGGGAGTAATATGAAGCGAGAAGTCGCAGAATTTGTTTCGAGATGCTTAACATGTCAGCAAGTCAAGATAGAACATCAGCGACCGGCGGGTATGCTGAGACCTCTCCCTATTCCAGAGTGGAAGTGGGGAGACATTTCCATGGACTTCATCATGAGTTTGCCGACGATTCATCGTGGCATGAACACAATCTGGGTGATTGTGGACCGCTTAACTAAGTCAGCTCGTTTCCTTGATATTAAGGATATGTGGGGTCCCGAGAGACTGGCCCAGTTATTCATCAAAGAGATAGTGAGATTGCATGGTACTCCTAAGGGTATCGTTTTCGATCGTGACGGACGATTCGTGTCACATTTTGGAAATCAGTTCATCGTGCTATGGGAACTCAGCTAAATATTAGTACCGCTTTTCATCCTCAGTCCGACGGACAATCTGAGAGGACTATTTAGACATTGGAAGACATGTTGAGGGCATGCGTCCTCGATTGGAAAGACGATTGGGAAGGCCAATCACCGTTGATTGAGTTCACGACAATAATAGTTGGCATGCTGCGATTAAGATAGCACCTTATGGGGCCTTGTACGGTCGTCATTGTCGATCTCCTTTGTGTTGGGATGACTTATCAGAATCAATCAGCACCGAGCCCGATATGCTTATAACCGCCTGTGAGAAGGTAGTTTATAAGGAGTCGTATGTTGACAGCTCAGAGTCGACAGAAATCATATGCAGTTAATCATCGTCGACCACTAGAATTCGAGACGAGTGACCACATTTTGGTCAAGGTTGTAATATCCGCAATTTTCGATTTTCGGTAAATTTCATTTTCGGCCGGAGTCCGTTTTGAAGACTCGCTCATGACCGTTACGCCATTTCGAGAATGATTAATTCTGCACTTTTTGTCATCCGAGTTCGGTTCGGTATCGTTTTGTTGAGTTCCGAGCTTTTTAGCGACTTTTCCGCACTTGAGTTCGATTCTTGCGAATCTCATCCGAAACTGTTGTTTCGAGTTTCTCGTAAGTTCATTTAATGTTATTATTCATGTTGCGAGCTTTGGTTTGGTGTTTCGATTGCGTATCGTGATTTTCGGACGTTTTGGGCCATTTTCGTAATTTCCCAAAGTTTTGGGTAATTACTTCCGTTGTCGAATTCCGAGCCTTCGGGTGGTTAGAATCGCGTGTCCTATTAGCTCTTAGATTCGTCTTTGCGAGTACTTCGTAACCGTAACTTCGATTCGTATTCAGGTTCGGGGTCGTTCGGACGTAATTTTCGGTGCATGCGGAGGGCTCGCCCGCACACATGCGACACGGCCACAAACGGCGCTGGCTGCGCCGTGTCTTGCGCCGGGTCGGCCAGATCGGCAACCGAGACACGGCCGAGACACACGGCGCTATGCCGGCTTCTTCTGCGCCGTGTCGGCAGCCTATAAATATGGCGAAAGCGATCGTTTTTCACTCATTTCATTTCCTATCCTTCCTGTCCGCGGCTAGAGCCTTTGGGGAGTCGAAGACATGTTGTTATACTATGAATCCACGAAGTTTTGGAGTTCATAACATCAATTGATAATCACGTAACATCCTTCAATCCAGCGAATCAAGGCAAGTTTTCTTAAAATCTAGTTTTGGGGATTTTGTTCGATTTGTCCGTTTAATTCGTTTTAACTCAGAATAGTGATGTATTTATGATTATTAAACAATATTATGTCGAATTCCTTGCTGTTCCTCGGTTGAATCGCCGAGGATTCGTCGTTTTATTGAGTATCTTATCGACGCCTTGAAGGTGTTCGATAAAATGTCGCAAAGAGGATTCGAGCATTCTACGATTATTCTTCCTCGTTCGTTCGTTGATTTATTGATTATATTGTTGTTAGGGTCGAGTTTCTTGTGAAGAAACCGTGTTGAACCCTTCCGTTCGTTGTCGTCTTTCTTTTCGTTAGCATCGGGCGTTCCGAAGCTTTCCGGTTGAGCCGTATCCGTTCGTGGTTCCGTACTCGTGGTATCGAGGCAAGTACCTTGTCCATACCATTCTTGTTTTGTGGATATGATAATTGGTGATCATCTTGGTGTGTTTGTTTATTTGTTGAAATGAGTATTCAAAGGATTCGGCTAGCCTCGTTAAAGGCTCACTTTCAAAACGCGTGTGTTTTGTAAATTGTGTGGGTTGTAAGTGACTACATGAATCCTTTGGATATAATTGGTGTTTGTGTTGCGCTTGATAATGCGTGTGTACGTGTATTGCTTATTTCCGTCGCGTTATGGTTGACGTGCGTGTTGTTATTTATTCGTGTGGTCGTGGACTGACGATGAATTATGTGAATTGGTGAATCGATTTGATAATTGTTACAACGATTGACTGTGTGCTTGATGTTTGTGATAATGTGGATACTTGTTGTGAGAAACGTCGTATCCGGGAACCTCTGAGGGCGGGGCGTGCACTCCGGCCTGGTGTATGCTGCAATGTGCGGCTCCATATGGGTGGTGAACGCCGGTGTTACCTAATGCACGCGCAAGGGGCGACTCTTGCAGGAGTGACGCCGGTGCGGTGACATGTTCAATGAGCGGCCAACATGATGGAAGTGAACGTCGGTACACAGGTGCGCAAGGGAGGCGCCTGGCAGGCTTATTGGTTACGGGTATTTGAGTGATAGCTAAGACCCCGTTACCGAACGATGTTCGTATCTCAAATTCTTTCAACTCACTTTTAAATGTTTGTCTTGATATAGACCGCGATTCATGTTTTTGAAAGCTTGTTTCAACTTGTTTTTAAAGCGTTGGTATCAGGGTTAATTAACCAAGGAGGTTTGACGAAATCTCCGAGGGTTAATTAATCGGGGGTCTTGAGCAGGATATGTCGAATTAGAGATTGTACCTTTGATTGTATTGTGGTGCTATTGTGTGTTTTGGGTCGAGGACCCTGTGGAATGTTGAGATGATTGATCTCGTGTTGATATTATTTGGGTTTGGGGTCGAGAACCCCATGTGATGTTGAGATGTTTGATCTCGTGTCGATATTATTTGGTTTTCGGTCGAGAATCCCGTGGAAATATTTGTGAAGACTCGTCTGTGTTGATTGAGTGGCTTTCTTGCAAATTGTTTTCTATTAAAACTCTCGATGGCATCTTTAAAACTGTTTTATAAATAGTTTCCCTTTATCTGTGATCTTTCGGTTTTGAGAAGTGTTTATCAAACTCATGCCTCGGGAAGTACTTTTCGTTACGTTTGGATTTTTGAGGATTCATGGTTATTGTTATTCGTGAAATGTGAATGGTATGGCTCGTATTTGCACTTTGTTCTTGCACTAGCAAAACAGTGGAGTTTTGCTAACCCCCGAGTATTCGGGGGGTGGATGTCTGTTTTTGCATTCAGGTTTGGGAGCATAACACAGGGTCGGCACGGAGGATGATGAAAGATGAACGATACTAATCACACGAGGATCCGTATGAGGTCATTGGTATAGTTATAGTTTATTTTCCGCTGTAGTATTCTTTCCCGTTGTACGGGAGTGTGTTGTACTCGACCCCTGCGTGGGCATGTAATGAGTTTGAGTTGTATGTATTTATTGAAAGACCAAATCGGTCTACTTAGTCATTTTAGCCTTAAAGGCTTTGTCGAGTTGTTCTATGTTGTTACCAGCCTGGTAGATCCTTGAGGAAAGGTTCTACGGCGTGTAATATCCCTGAGCGGATTGGGGGTGTTACATTTATGGTATCAGAGCTTAGGTTGTGGAAACCTAGGCTGTCGGGTCAGTGGTGTCTGTTGAGTTTTGTCTTGTTGGATTTTATCTGACTGAGTCGTGTCGCGACGCGTCGTCTGAGTTTGTTGGTCGTGATTAGTATCGTGGGGCGATCATCATCTTCGTTCGACCTGTGGATGTAAGTCTCCCTTCTTTGTGTTGTGCCTCGTGTGACACGAGCTATTTTTATGATTATTTGTTAAGTGACGGAATCCTCTTATAGATTTTAATTTCGTGATATGTGGTTATTTGACTCTCATATTTCGTCTATATGAGGAGCGATGTCGCTGCTAATGTATTTTCACACTGTATTTTATCCGCTACGTGAGTTCTTTCAAAATGACTTTCAGTATTTTGCAAACTGATTTTTTTTTTACTTCATAAAACCGACTCCTTTAGTCGAGTTTTGGCATTTTGGCCTCGAATATTTTATGACGGTTTGATAAATGATCATGTGAGTTTTTAGGCATTCTAGCCTAATAGATTTTTGAAAACCTTGAGTATCTTAGAAAACAAATTTCGAGACGTACCTTTAAAATGAATTATTTTCTCGCGGTACTTGCAAGGTGCCTTCTAGTGCCGGAATATGTTTCAAAATTATTCCAATTGAGGACCAAAATATTTTCAGATATTTTCAATTATTTTTAGAAATGCAGTTGCTTAGACCTAAGTGTCGAATATTTCTGAAAGTTTCAATTTAAAAGAGAGTGTCCTCATTTTATCAAATGCAATGGTTTTCAAAGTCACGAAAATGATGTTTGTTCAACTTTTTGTAAAATGATACTCAAGATCAACTGGTGTTTCCAAACTATTTTCAAAAGGTGGTTTTCGTTTTTAAAACCCATCATTTCCTGCTTGTGGTCGGAGAAGGTGTGTACGATGTTGGTATTGTTGTTAGGGTGTTAGCCATCCGAATTGTGATTGAATTAGTGGTGTGAACGTTGAGTCGTTCGCCACGCATATGTTTTATTAGCCCGTTGTGGGAGGTGTGATGATGATCTTTGATGTTGTCATTTCGTGGTGGCTTGCGTGTTATCGCACCTATGTGAGTTATTAAAGCTTGGATTTTTGTGCGTTATACACATGGGTGATTGTCTCATGATGTTTGTGATTGTGTGCTGGCTATCGTTCGGGATGTTGTAATCGTCGAACGATGCCGTTGTTGTTGTAATTTTTGTATGCGTTGATATGTTATGCTGAGTTGGCATCTACGCTATGTTGTTTTGCGACGTTATGCCCCATTATATCTAGCATTTGTATTTTCGGTATGCCGAGCCGAGGCGTTTCAACCGTGATGTGCCGGGGCATGCACGTGTAAATTGTCCTTCTCGTCGGTAACACATTTCAAGTGTGGACTCGAGGGACACCAAATTCAGTTTTGCGAATTGGCTACCGAGACTTTCGGAGTTCGCGCTTCAGCGCAGTTATCAGAATCGGCTTTGAGAGGCCTTTGAAGGATGTTTCTGTCGGTTGCTTGTTGTGTTGTCGCCTTAATTTCGTGTTGTGAGTTTCGGGAACGACACTTCTTTTAGAAGAGGTCGACTGTAATGCCGTATCATTTTTGACTTCCGCATTTCCCCTTTCTCATGTCTATCGACTCGCTCGTGTTCGTTGATACTTTCTGAACGTGTTCTGTATTTCGGTTTCATCGTCCGAACGAACTGTGATCTTGTTGTGGGTCGATCTGGTTATCGCTGTGACTTTTCCGAATTTGGTTCGATTTTTGTGAACCTTGTTCGGAAGTAACATCTTTTGGTTCTACTAATTCTTTTATTCGAAGTGGATCGGATTTGGAACTCCTGTGTTTTCGACTTTGTCGACTCGTTTATGCTCGTTAATATTTTCTGAACTTTCCCTATCCCTTGCTTTTGTTGATCGAACGAGTGTGGTATTGTTTCGGAATAACTTGTTTGTCGTTATGACTTTTCAATTGCTATTCCTTTCCTGTGGATCTTATGTGAGTGCGCATCTTGTTGTTTTTACCGGATCATGTTTTGTCTTGAGTCGAGATGTGAACTTCGGAGTTTATCGGTTGAACCTTATGGTTCTTCGTGATCCGAACATGATTATTCGATTTTTGTTGACTCGATCGTTGTGGTTGATCATTGATTGTTCGGTTTTTGTTGATCTCATTTCGTTATTGTTGAACGTTCAGACTCCTTCGTAATTCCCTTAAGTTCGGGAAATTAGTCTCGTTTTCGATCTTCCAACCCTTAGGCGGTGGGATTCCGTATTTGTTCAGCGTTTGGCTCGCGTTTTGATTGATGAACCGTTGGGTTGGTCAATCGTAATGATTTTAGTTCGTTGTGTTTTATGACTGTTCGGATGATCGGCTTGATTGTACTATCTGTTTGATGACGCTTGTCACTTGTGGATTTTATTATGTCTCTACTGGCGACGTTGTGTTGGTCGTCGTGGAGCGTGTTTTCACGCCGTATATTCCTTTCGTTGCTTGTAACGTTTCGCCGATGGGCGTAAGTTACGCGTTTCCTTGCGTATCTTGTTGAGTTTTCCTGGCGGGATATTGCTTCTCCCTACTTGTTTTATGTTTCGGGACGAAACTTCTTTTAAGGAGGGTAGAATGTAATATCTGCAATTTTCGATTTTCGGTAAATTTCATTTTCGGCTGGAGTCCGTTTTGACGACTCGATCATGACCGTTTCGTCATTTCGAGAATGATTAATTCTGCACTTTTTGTCATCCGAGTTCGTTTCGGTATCGTTTTGTTGAGTTCCGAGCTTTTTAGCGACTTTTCCGCACTTCAGTTCGATTCTTGCGAATCTCGTCCAAAACTGTTGTTTCGAGTTTCTCGTAAGTTCATTTAATGTTATTATTCATGTTGCGAGCTTTGGTTTGGTGTTTCGATTGCTTATCGTGATTTTCGGACGTTTTGGGCCATTTTCGTAATTTCCCAAAGTTTTGGGTAATTACTTCCGTTGTCGAATTCCGAGCCTTCGGGTGGTCGGAATCGCGTGTCCTATTAGCTCTTAGATTCGTCTTTGCGAGCACTTCGTAACCGTAACTTCGATTCGTATTCAGGTTCGGGTTTCGGGGTCGTTCGGACGTAATTTTCCGTCTGCGGAGGGGCTCGCCTGCACTGTGCAACACGGCCCAAAACGGCGCTGGCGCCGTGTCTGCGCCGGTCGGCCAGACTGCACTGCCGAGACACGGCCGAGACACACGGCGCTGCTCGGGGCTGCTTGTCGCGCCGTGTCCGTAGCCTATAAATATGGCCGAGCAATGCTTTTCTTCACTCATTTCATTTCCTATCCTTCCGTCCCGCGGCCGGAGTCTTTGGGGAGTCAAGACATGTTGTTATACTATGAATCCACGAAGTTTTGGAGTTCATAACATCAATTGATCATCACGTAACATCCTTCAATCCAAATAATCAAGGCAAGTTTTCTTAAAATCTAGTTTTGGGGATTTTGTTCGATTTGTCCGTTTAATTCGCTTTAACTCATAATAGTGATGTATTTACGATTATTAAACAATATTATGTCGAATTCCTTGTCGTTCCTCGGTTGAATCGCCGAGGATTCGCTGCTTTATTGAGTATCTTATCGACGCCTTGAAGGTGTTCGATAAAATGTCGCAAAGAGGATTCGAGCGTTCTACGATTATTCTTCCTCGCTCGCTCGTTGATTTATTGATTATATTGTTGTTAGGGTCGAGTTTCTTGTGAAGAAACCGTATTGAACCCTTCCGCTCGTTGTCGCCTTCCTTTCGTTAGCATCGGCGCCCAAGCTTTCCGCTGAGCCGTATCCGTTCGTGGTTCCGTACTCGTGGTATCGAGGCAAGTACCTTGTCCATACCATTCTTGTTTTGTGGATATGATAATTGGTGATCATCTTGGTGTGTTTGTTTATTTGTTGAAATGAGTATTCAAAGGATTCGGCTAGCCTCGTTAAAGGCTCACTTTCAAAACGCGTGTGTTTTGTAAATTGTGTGGGTTGTAAGTGACTACATGAATCCTTTGGATATAATTGGTGTTTATGTTGCGCTTGATAATGCGTGTGTACGTGTATTGCTTATTTCCGTCGCGTTATGGTTGACGTGCGTGTTGTTATTTATTCGTATGGTCGTGGACTGACGGATGAATTATGTGAATTGGTGTATCGATTTGATAATTGTTACAACGATTGACTGTGTGCTTGATGTTTGTAATAATGTGGATACTTGTTGTGAGAAACGTCGTATCCGGGAACCTCTGAGGGCGGGGCGTGCACTCCGTCCTGGTGTATGCTGCAATGTGCGGCTCCATATGGGTGGTGAACGCCGGTGTTACCTAATGCACGCGCAAGGGGCGGCTCTTGCGGGAGTGACGCCGGTGCGGTGACATGTTCAATGAGCGGCCAACATGATGGAAGTGAACGCCACACACAGTGCGCAAGGGAGGCGCCCGCACTTATTGGTTACGGTATTTGAGTGATAGCTAAGACTCTGCTATCAACGATGTTCGTATCTCAAATTCTTTCAACTCACTTTTAAACGTTTGTCTTGATATAGACCGCGATTCGTGTTTTTGAAAGCTTGTTTCAACTTGTTTTTAAAGCATTGGTATCAGGGTTAATTAACCAAGGAAGTTTGACGAAATCTCCGAGGGTTAATTAATCGGGGGTCTTGAGCAGGATATGTCGAATTAGAGATTGTACCTTTGATTGTATTGTGATGCTATTCTGTGTTTTGGGTCGAGGACCCTGTGGAATGTTGAGATGATTGATCTCGTGTTGATATTATTTGGGTTTGGGGTCGAGAACCCCATG
The DNA here is from genome assembly GCA_033398695.1 of Orobanche coerulescens. Lineage (NCBI taxonomy): Eukaryota > Viridiplantae > Streptophyta > Magnoliopsida > Lamiales > Orobanchaceae > Orobanche > Orobanche coerulescens. Next base: position 49,333,144 of record CM065816.1, on the reverse strand, counting down.
TGATGTTGAGATGTTTGATCTCGTGTCGATATTATTTGGTTTTGGGTCGAGAATCCCGTGGAAATATTTGTGAAGACTCGTTTGTGTTGATTGAGTGGCTTTCTTGCAAATTGTTTTCTATTAAAACTCTCGATGGCATCTTTAAAACTGTTTTATAAATAGTTTCCCTTTATATGTGATCTTTCGGTTTTGAGAAGTGTTTATCAAACTCATGCCTCGAGAAGTACTTTTCGTTACGTTTGGATTTTTGAGGATTCCTGGTTATTGTTATTCGTGAAATGTGAATAGTATGGCTCGTATTTGCACTTTGTTCTTGCACTAGCAAAACAGTGGAGTTTTGCTAACCCCCGAGTATTCGGGGGGTGGATGTCTGTTGTTGCATTCAGGTTTGGGAGCATAACACAGGGTCGGCGCGGAGGATGATGAAAGATGAACGATACTAATCACACGAGGATCCGTATGAGGTCATTGGTATAGTTATAGTTTATTTTCCGCTGTAGTATTCTTTCCCGTTGTACGGGAGTGTGTTGTACTCGACCCCTGCGTGGGCATGTAATGAGTTTGAGTTGTATGTATTTATTGAAAGACCAAAACGGTCTACTTAGTCATTTTAGCCTTAAAGGCATTGTCGAGTTGTTCTATGTTGTTACCAGCCTGGTAGATCCTTGAGGAAAGGTTCTACGGCGTGTAATATCCCTGAGCGGATTGTGTAACACCCCCAAGTTATTCAGGGTATATTACAGCGCCGTGAGCCCCGCCGTGGGACCCACAAGGCTAAACAAACGCGGAACTATAAAGCTTGACCGAGAAGGTCTACATACAATGGAAAGAAAGACGATACAAATGGTATTCAAAACCATAACCAATGAAACCATATACATCACTATACAAATCAATACCTCGGCAACACAGGCCGGAACATCAAGGAAACTGAAATACAATACTCGAGTATTTAAAATCCATTCCAGTACAACAACACTGAATGGAGGAATCCAAAAAGATAACCGGAGACAAGACACAGTATCACACTTGCCCATCATCTTCATGCCGACCCGATACCCGCCTGTCCGCTCTCCTGTAACCTGAAATACATGAAACGTATTTCCCCCATAAAGGGGTTAGTCGTCGAATAGCTAGTGCAAGAACATCAATATGAAACACAATACTCCTCGACAATAAAGCAAATGTAGCCGTCAATTCATCAATTCAATACTAGTATTCCGGAATAACTAAAATCTCATCGTGCCACATCAAGACGTATATGAATGCCGTAGAAACGGTTCGTTCATATCATACGCCGTTACATGTAGGAATGCCGTCAAAACGGTTCGTTCATTACATGCCAACAATACATATATGAATGCCATAGAAACGGTTCGTTCATATCATGCCATCAATACTTCTTACTTTCAAATTCGAGAACGTACAATCATAATTATATACTTGCCTTGAATAGTTGGCGACGCAACGAACGGAAAGGAAAGTCACCGACGAATGATAGGAATCAACGAAACCGAACCTAACGATTCGAAGAATACAATCACAACCAATTCTAAACGAATACGGAATTGGAATACACCCGGAAACCCGCCTACGATTCATGTATATTCGTATAAAAACGACAACGAGGGCGGACCACAACCAAACCCTCTCGATTCCGTAAAAACCACGAAATATACCATGAATCCGTAGGGAAACTAAGATTACCAACAAGATTAATCATATTCATCATGAATTACTCAGCAAAACCGAATGAATCGGACAAAACCACGAAAATCCCCAAATATCCCCAAAAATAGGGTTCTAAAGATCTAACCTTGATTCGTTGGATCGAAGGATGTTATAGGATGATTGATCGATGATATAAACTCAGAAACTTCATGTATTTGTTGTTCAACAACATGGTTTCATCTCCTCCAAAGTTCCAGCCGCGGACCGAAGAGAAAGGAAATGAAAAACGATTGAGAAAGTGGCTGCTCTGTCATTTATATACTGGGCCGGAACTAGCGTGCGCTAGCCTTCCCGGACTAGCGTGCGCTATCGGCCGCATCGTCCAAGACTCTCGGCCATGGCCCGCACGACCGTGCACCACCGACCACTGCCGACCATGACTCGTCCGCCCGACTCCCGCTAGCGTGCGCTACGGCCGAAGCCTACGTGCGCTAGCCGACTGCCCAAAGAGCCTCGACTAACAAACTCGCCTTAACGCACGCTAGTCGGCCGACAGGCGCTACCCCGCCGGTTAGCGTGCGCCACGACCGGCATGGCGTGCGCTACCCGCCGATCCTACCCGATTCCGTAACCTCGTAACCCTCCGCCGCCTGTGCCCGAGCACAGACGCCGGCCGACTCGACAACGTGCGCTACACTACCGATCTAGCGCGCGCAAGGCTCCCGGCCGAAGGCGTGCGCTACGGTTCCCGCCGTGCTCGCTGGCCGCGCCATCGTCTGGCCAGAACCCGCGACCGTCCGGCCAGTGCCCGACCACCAAGGCTCGACGACTCGATTTCCAAAAACGTACGGAACGAACACGACGAAAAGTTCGCGGAAGATATCAATGACTCGAAATGAAAACGTAATGCAATAATTAATCATACGCGACCAAGAAAAGGGTCGAGACAACAAATACGGATACGGATACCCAGAACTTTGGGTAAATTACAAAATGGCCCAAAATGCCCGAAAGTCACGATACGTAATCGAATAACCAAACAGAAGTTCACAACACGTATAACAAAGTTAAACGAACTTACGGGAAACTCAAAACAGCAGTTTCGAACGAGATTCACAAGAATCGAACTCAAGTGCGGAAAAGTCGTTAAAAAGCACGGAACTCAACAAAACGACACCGGAACGAACTCGGATGTCAAAAAGTGTAGAATTAATCATTCTCAAGATGACGAAACGGTCCCAAGAGAGTCGTCAAAACGGACTTCCGCCGAAAATAGAAAATTATCGGGAATCAAAATTACGGGTATTACATTCTACCCTCCTTAAAAGAAGTTTCGTCCCGAAACTTAAAACAAGTAGGGAGAAGAAATATCCCGTCAGGAAAAACTCAACGAGATACACAAGAACCGAAAACTTACGCCCGAATGGCGAATCATCAATATAGAACACAACAATACATTACCCGAAGGTAAACCAAACCAATGCCGAAAAGATACGAGTCACAATGACCGAAGGCTCCAACGGAAAATACCGATACATCATAATGGCCTGAAAGCCGAACAGCCCAAAGCTGTAAATTATCACAATACAGATCTCAAAGAAACCAACCTGACTGTCGGACATACCCCTCGGCGTATGAACAACCAGTCGCAAATCGTCGGACATATCCAATACAACATGGACTACGAACGACCAAACAATAAAGCTCAAGAGGGACATCACAGTACGCCCGATCCGAAAATGTGTCCGTGCACATGTCCACCCCGTATACGGAATCCAGAATATACGTGTGACAATGCACCTAATTAGCCTCAAGAACTACGTTTCGTGTGCACAGTCCAATGCGGAAACATCCACGCAGGACCATCGAGTGCCTGGCTAAAAATCCTACACATAACCATTCGGCACGCAGACATGATTCCAGATATGCCATGATACAACATGACAACGAAACTCAAAGGATAAAATACCCATTACGGATCATACGACTCACCAAGTGAACGATGACACACAAATAATGAAGGATCGATACGACCAACGATAGTCAAAACAACCATCCTGGGATCAGAATCCCTAAGGACCGATTAACACGGCAATAACCACAGCACCATAATTCGGGAAATCCTCCACCCTCAACGATCACAAAATTATCGAGTTCACCAGAATAATAGTGTGCTGCCCTGAGTTGGCCAACACGACAATAATAACTCACAGATGGGCACTATCCTCGGCGATCCCCATTCAATATCTCGATTGTCTTCGAACGACCAATCGATAACGACTCAACGGATGGGAACTATCTTCGACAGTCCCAATTCAATAACTCGATTACCTTCAGGACGGTCAATCGATAACAATTGATACGATAGAATAGATGTCCCGGTGCCTTAAACCGACCACCGAAACAGAGGTGATAAAAGAATATATCAAACGCCTTCAATCGGCTAATGCAACATCATAGCAACAGTTCCAATTCGATAATAATGATTCAACGATGCCTCAGAACGACATTAATCGTGAGTAATAATAATCGATACATCGATACCGCGAACCGGCTATCGCTAACAACCGTATCAAAAGGAATCTCAATGTCTTAAACCGGCCGTTAACGAATAACAATAATATTTGGCATAATTTGCCGAAGGGTATCGTATCAAACAATCCCCTGATATCAACAAAATCATAAAGAGACCAAGTCTCGAAATGATACACACATTCATACACATACATGATAACATTAATCTCATTGACCAGTACAAGTATAAAACTTGCCTCGATATCAATGCCACGAACTGTTACCAATTCAGTTGCTTTCGTCTACGAGTTACTCAGTCCCGACCAAAGTAATCTATGAACTCTTCAACCTCAACCGCAATACAACAGTTATAATCCATGATCAAACATCATATCTTACTGTAAAACGAAGGGTTAATAATTAACAGGTTCGATGACGACCAATATCAATACCACCAAACCACAAACTCAAACGTTTCACCATATCTCGACTAATCACAGTCTGAACAATCCAACTCAGACACTTACAAATCTTGTCCACAATACGAGTCGATATATGATGATCATATCAGTAACCAATAATAAGGGTATAAATGTTCCGAACTCAATTCTTAAATACGAATTGATAAGGTCCCCTTCTCGTAAATCCATCGTTAAAATTTACTTATGACCGTCATCGATTCGAATCATCCGACTGGTTCAAAACAATAGATAATCCTATTAAAAAGGTTATCAAATAGTCCAATCATTCGACTTGAACATTTGCTCCATACGTATGGGCTTCCAAATTTGGAGATGAATAATAGTCTCATCAAACTCATAATCACATTCGTATTCCTATACGAATATTATTTCAAACACATAGTTTAGCTCTAGATATGAATATTCCATATTCATTTTCAAAACATCAACACTTCTTAAAAAAAATTTCATCACCTCGTATAATTCAAGAGTTCTTCAAGAACACGAAATATCCGAAATCCCGTTCAGAACAACATATCCGGGGTATATATCTCCATGTTACCACTTTCTTCATCATGCCATTCATACAACCTCAAGAATCGCAACAAAACTATTATCATCATATGAAGAAGTTCTCAATAATTATATCAATATCCGAGATCTCTTATTAAAATTATGGTATCATGTGATAATGTTTCTGTAACACCTCCAGATCCTCCTGGGAATATTACACGCCGTAAACCCTTCTAACAAGGATTTACCAGGCTAAGCACAATTTTCCATGTCATTACAAAAATGCTAAAATGACCGATGACGGTAATATATATTTTTTTTTAAATATTAAGAGAAAATCATTTTCCAAATACCGTCCAAACTATCAAGGCCAAAATGCCAAAAACTCAGGTTAGGGAATCGGTTTTACAAAATAAAATTCAGTTGGCAAAATACCAAAGGCCATTTCAAAAATACTCACGCAGCGGATAAAAGTACAGTCCAATTTATGCATTTTCATTGAAGTAAGATGAACATCAAAATACACGATTCCCAACATACTCCCTCTCAAGTAGTAATCCTTAAAAAAAATGAACCACTATCAAAGGGATACGAGGACTACCATGTATGGACGAACCACGAAGAAGAATAATTTGAACTCCATTCCAAGAATCATCTCTCACTGTTTAGGAACTTCAAGTACTTCCCAAGGTTCTCTCTATTGACTGACGGAAGGAGAATGGACAAAATGTCTCTCAGCATTCGTCTATCCTCTCAAAAAAAAACACATCACTAGTGCGCGCTAGACCTTATATTTAGCGTGCGCTACAGGACTAGCGTGCGCTATCCTCCCTTGATAGCGTGCGCTATCGGGCAGTCCAGAAGCTACTACATTGCTTCAAAATTCATCTAACGTACGTAATGCCCATGCATTAGCGTACGCTAACAAGCGTTGACTTGCTACAGTGAAATGCTCAGTAGCGTGCGCTATTCTTCGACCTTAACGCGCGCTAATCCTCGTTGACTTGCTACAATATCGTGCCCCCACATGCCGAAAGCATCCGCGATTATCGGGATTTCTTTGACTGATATGGAATTAGCGTGTGCTAATCATACGGTTTTAGCGTGCGCTAGCTCTACACAACAAGCACCCGTTGACCTTATCTGGACACGCGTCGAACATGGCCGGGTCCACCCGCCGAAAGCTAAGATTCCATTATTGGCGATCTGGTGTTAGCGTGCGCTAACCAACATGCGTTAGCGTGCGCTAAATGAATATAAAAATCAATCTGGGCCTACCTGTCGGCCACCTTCCGAAACTAACCCCGCAAGTCGTTACGTACGTTAGGGGTCCTCCTTAGTGTACGTAACCGAATCTCTTAGCGTGTGCTAAGTATGCACCGTAGCGTACGCTAAGTATATATCTTAGCGCGCGCTAGGCATACCTTGTAGCGTGCGCTAACGTAGCTGTACTTAGCCATTTTCCGCTATTCTCTACCAACATCTCGACATACCAAATGATCGTACGGCACGATGAATACATATACGCATTCAGCAACATTATTAAACGTTCACAACATTCTCAAGCACAAACATCCATCAACGATATCCAACATATAAATCCAAAATCACCAAGATAACCATGAATTATCGAATAATCCAAACAACATACTTACAGGTCTATGAAGTCGATGATCTCCCGTGGTACTAGCATGCGACTCCTAAATAAAGTCTCAACACAACACCGATACACGCTAATATCGAAATTAGCAATTTAACAAAATCTCAAGGAAGAGTTCACGTCCGTGACCACGGTCACGATTCTACTCCTTACATCTAACATTCTAAAGGGCACACACGTGCGGAAGTATAATCCAAATCGCACCTTCTCGCAGTGACCAATTCCCAAGAGTATCAAGTTACAAACGAAACGGTCAAGAAAATACAAGAAGAGTGAGAGGACTTACAAGTACCGGTCGCACTGTGATGATGGCACAGTAGTGATACTGTGGGCAAATGACGACTCAATCGACCCAAAAGACCGACAGCCTAGGTATCCATAAACCTAAGCTCCGATACCATATTCTGTAACACCCCCAAGTTATTCAGGGTATATTACAGCGCCGTGAGCCCCGCCGTGGGACCCACAAGGCTAAACAAATGCGGAACTATAAAGCTTGACCGAGAAGGTCTACATACAATGGAAAGAAAGATGATACAAATGGTATTCAAAACCATAACCAATGAAACCATATACATCACTGTACAAATCAATACCTCGGCAACACAGGCCGGAACATCAAGGAAACGGAAATACAATACTCGAGTATTTAAAATCCATTCCAGTACAACAACACTGAATGGAGGAATCCAAAAAGATAACCGGAGACAAGACACAGTATCACACTTGCCCATCATCTTCATGCCGACCCGATACCCGCCTGTCCGCTCTCCTGTAACCTGAAATACATGAAACGTATTTCCCCCATAAAGGGGTTAGCCGTCGAATAGCTAGTGCAAGAACATCAATATGAAACACAATAATCCTCGACAATAAAGCAAATGTAGCCGTCAATTCATCAATTCAAGACTAGTATTCCGAAATAACTAAAATCTCATCGTGCCACATCAAGACGTATATGAATGCCGTAGAAACGGTTCGTTCATATCATACGCCGTTACATGTAGGAATGCCGTCAAAACGGTTCGTTCATTACATGCCAAAAATACATATATGAATGCCGTAGAAACAGTTCGTTCATATCATGCCATCAATACTTCTTACTTTCAAATTCGAGAACGTACAATCATAATTATATACTTGCCTTGAATAGTTGACGACGCAACGAACGGAAAGGAAAGTCACCGACGAATGCTAGGAATCAACGAAACCGAACCTAACGATTCGAAGAATACAATCACAACCAATTCTAAACGAATACGGAATTGGAATACACTCGGAAACCCGCCTACGATTCATGTATATTCGTATAAAAACGACAACGAGGGCGAACCACAACCAAACCCTCTCGATTCCGTAAAAACCACGAAATATACCATGAATCCGTAGGGAAACTAAGATTACCAACAAGATTAATCATATTCATCATGAATTACTCAGCAAAACCGAATGAATCGGACAAAACCACGAAAATCCCCAAATATCCCCAAAAGTAGGGTTCTAAAGATCTAACCTTGATTCGCTGGATCGAAGGATGTTATAGGATGATTGATCGATGATATAAACTCAGAAACTTCATGGATTTGTTGTTCAACAACATGGTTTCATCTCCTCCAAAGTTCCAGCCGCGGACCGAAGAGAAAGGAAATGAAAAACGAGTGAGAAAGTGGCTGCTCTGTCATTTATATACTGGGCCGGAACTAGCGTGCGCTAGCCTTCCCGGACTAGCGTGCGCTATCGGCCAGTACCGGTCCAGCACTCTCGGCCATGACCCGCACAAACCGGCATCACCGACCAATTCTGCCTACCATGACTCGTCCGCCCGACTCCCGCTAGCGTGCGCTACGGCCGGAAGCCTGCGCGCGCTAGCCGACCTGTCCAGTAGCCTCTGGACTAACAAACTCGCCCGTGCGTCGCTAGTCGGTCGACGCCGTGCGCTACCCTACCCGATTAGCGTGCGCCACGACCGGCAGAGCGTGCGCTACTCGCCGATCCTACCCGATTCGAACCTCGTAACCCCTCGCCTGTGCCCGATAGCGTCGCCGGTGACTCGGCAACAGGCGCTACACTACCGATCTAGCGCGGCAGCCCCCGGCGTGCGCTCGCCACGGTTCCTGCCGTGCCTGCTCGGTCAGTGCCAGCCATCGTCCGGCCAGAACCCGCGACCGTCCAGCCAGTGCCCGACCACCAGGGCTCGACGACTCGATTTCCGAAACGTACGGAACGAACATGACGAAAAGTTCGCGGACGGTATCAACGACTCGAAATGAAAACGTAATGCAATAATTAATCATACGCGACCAAGAAAAGGGTCGAGACAACAAATACGGATACGGATACCCAGAACTTTGGGTAAATTACAAAATGGCCCAAAATGCCCGAAAGTCACGATACGTAATCGAATAACCAAACCGAAGTTCACAACATGTATAACAAAGTTAAACGAACTTACGGGAAACTCGAAACAGCAGTTTCGAATGAGATTCGCAAGAATCGAACTCAAGTGCGGAAAAGTCGTTAAAAAGCACGGAACTCAACAAAACGACACCGGAACGAACTCGGATGTCAGAAAGTGTAGAATTAATCATTCTCAGGATGACGAAACGGTCCCAAGCGAGTCGTCAAAACAGACTTCCGCCAAAAATAGAAAATTATCGGGAATCAAAATTACGGGTATTACAGATTGGGGGTGTTACAAAGGTATCCCCGAGTCAAGGTATTTTCCATTTCGGATGGGGAAAGTTGAGTCCGAGATTCATTGGACGTTTGAGATTCTGGATCGAGTAGGCGAGTTAGCTTATCGTTTGGCTTTACCTCTGGCATTGAGCCGAATTCATAATGCGTTTCACATACTTCAGTTTGACGAAATCGACATCGCGGATGATCATTCGTATGAGGAGCGTCCTATACGAGTTTTAGAGCGGCGAATCAAATAGTTGAGGAACAAGACGATTCCTTTGGTCGAGATTCAGTGGTCTAGACACGGAGTCGAAGAGGCTACTTGGGGAAACCGAGGAGAGTATGCGGGAGAGTTATCCCGAGTTGTTTGACCCATAGTTTCGGGGACGAAACTCTTTTTAAGGTGGGGAGTATGTAATAACCGGGTGTAATTCATTCATTATCATTCAGTAATTATCAGTCAGTAATTATCACTCAGTAATTTTCATTCATTAATAATCACTTATCATTCATGATTCATTCATTTGCGTTCATTTGGCATGTTGTAACCGTGTATCAGTTACCGATCGTCATTTCATCTCCGCTTGAGTGTCGGAAAGGGAGTATTATCATTATCATCGTGATTGGTAGTCTTGTGCTGGAAGTATCATTTTTGGCATGTGTTGGACTTGTTCACTTTCTCATACGTATGGTATGTCGAATCATTCATCAATCGTAGCGAGAAATCGGAGTTGTCGGATTTTCATCTTGTCCAGCAATGAGTTACGGCCGTAAAGAGTGTCGGATATAGCCATAATAGATGTTCGTTGTTTTCAGGCCATTTTGGACGAGCGGGACTTACGGCCGTAAGGATTTCGGCATACGGCCGTAAGGCTTGGCCAGATACGGCCGTACGTGTCGAGCAGGGTGCCCAGGCATTTTTGGCCGAAGGCGAGTTACGGCCGTAAGGGTTGAGGCATACGGCCATAAGGCGAGGGAGATACAGCCGTAAGGCTTGGCTGGATACGGCCGTACGTTACAGGCAGGGTACCTGGTCATTTTCGACGAAGGGGGCTTACGCCTGTAAGATTGGCCGGATACGGCCGTATCGTCCGAGTTACGCCCGTAAGGTGTGCGGGTACGGCCGTAAGGATGTCGGCAGGCATTTTAGATGTGGGCGATTTACGCCCGTAAGTCAGGTTCGGATACGGCCGTAAGGCGGTCGGCAGGTGTTTGGACGAAGCCGAGTTACGGCTGTACGAGTTGGCTGGTTACGGCCGTAAGGCCATTGACCTGGAATGTTACGTCCATAAGAAGGCTGAGTTACGGCCGTAACTTCCGGCAGTTTATATATGTCTTGGACGGGACTTTTCCTCATTTTTATCATTTCTTTCACTTTATTCCGAGAGAGAGAGCTTGAGGGAGATATTTTGTCATCATAAATCACTTGTGTGTTCGGATTTCATCATCTTGACTCGTTGGGAAGCTTGGATAGACGATTTAACATGTTTTCATCGGATCGAAGTGTGTGGATCTTCTAAGATAATACTCTTCAACATCTTGGATTTCGATTTTGTATTGAGATATGATGTTTTAGACGTTAAAATCATGTTGTATGAAGTGATGTACACATGATTGTGGATATGTATGATTATTCATTGGATTATTGAAGGATTATTCAAGAACACTTTGGATATTGAGTTGGATTTGGGGGTTTTCGATTAATTATTGTTGTAATCATGATTTTGGATATTTATCTTGGATTATTGATCGTATTGAAGATGTTTTGTTGGTTTGAAACACTTCTTGGGTATTTAATGTTTGTATAAATGAGGATTGATTGTAAACAATCGGAGATTGGTCACAACGTGTTTGATATAATGCCCCAATGAACTTAGTTTAGTCGTATCGACGTTTTGAGTTGGTTATAATCGTGTTTGATTCGTATGTTGAACGGATTGTTTGATATTGTGTTATTCAAGGTTGTTCGAGCAACCGACATTTCATTTAGGACGTTTGTTCGTGGAAGGACATTCTTCATCGGTGTTGTGTAAGTTAATTCTTACTCGGTTAAAAGGATATTCTTTCCTTTCGTTGTTGTTCATTCATAATCATAATTCATTCATAATGTATAAACCGTATTGAGATTTGTAATTGTCAATTAATCACTTCAGTCACGAGGAACGACGGTTCCAATCATTTCATTGAGCTGTCAATCATTTCACTATCATTTCATCTCGGTGAGTCATTATTGATTTCGATGTCACTTTGTTATCTCGTGGCATTCCGGGTCATACTGGCGTGCCGGTTGGTATGTGTAGGATTTTCATGTCGGGCACATTTAAGTCGTTTGTTGGTTGGTGTCCTCACATTGGACTGTGCACACGAGTCGATTGCTCCGTGAGACTGATTAGGTACAAGACCACACGTGTATTCGATCGATACTCGTTGGTGGCTTGTGCACGAACACATATCCATCCTGGGCATAGTGTGGCGCCACCCTTTGAGCCGTACCGTTAGTTGATTCATACAACATGTTTGATTGCGTATGTTTTCAACAAGTTTGGGTTATAATCTAACCGATTCATTTTTTATCGAACTTGTGGTTTATACAGCATATATATATGATTGTGTTTATTCAACTCTTGAGGATTGTTGTTCTGTGTAACTGACCTCATTGGGGATTTTGTTTTTAGGTCATGGCAAGGTAAAAGCACGGGAATAGCATGTTGACGGCGAGGAGTCCCAGTGATACTAGTAGGGGCCCCCGATCTTTTCAGTCATTCATGTTGTTGTCATTTATTTTCCGCTGCAGATTCTCATTTGGATACTCCGTTTCATTCAGTGTTGTGTATTTTATCTTCATATAAAATATACTAGTATTCGGTATTGTCCTAGTGTGTTGTACTTAAACTTCTCATCAGAGTAGTTGGTAATATAATGTGGTTCGGTACTACAATTATATTATTTAATTCATCATTTTCATTCGCCAGGTGGGTCCCAGTCGGGGATCCACGGCACTGTAATATCTGCCTAGTTTGGGGTGTTACAGGATTACGATTTGGAAATTCTCTATCATCCAGGCAAAGAAAACGTGGTAGCTGATGCACTGAGCCGCAAACCGGTTTCTCTTCGAGTGTTGGAAGCGCTTACGTCCCAAACCAGCATTCAACGAGAACTGATTCTTGAAGGAATCGAAGTATGGTCACAGGGAGTCCAAGGGCAACTGTGTGTTATGGAATTAACTTCATCGTTGGTCGAAGAAATCAAATCTAAGTAGTTGGATGATTCTCTGATTCTTCGATTATGCGACGAAGTTAATAAAGGGAAGGCCCCAGGATTCGTGATACAAGATGATGGAGTTCTGATATTTCAGAGTCGACTTTTTGTTCCCGATGATGATGTTTTGAGACAGACAATTCTGAAGGAAGCTCACAGCGCGCCCTATTATATTCACCCGGGTACCAGTAAGATGTATAAGGATCTAAAACAAAATTTCTGGTGGGGAAATATGAAGAAGGACGTAGCAGAATACGCTTCGAAGTGTTTAACTTGTCAACAGGCTAAGATTGAACATCAGAGACCTGCCGGAATGTTGAAGCCACTTCTGATCCTTGAGTGGAAGTGGGAGCATATATCGATGGATTTTATCACCAATATGCCAAGGACCAAGACGGGAATGAAGATGATTTGGGTTATAGTTGATCGACTAACCAAGTCAGCTCATTTCCTGGGCATTAAAGACACTTGGGGACCCGAGAAGTTAGCACGAGAGTTTATTACGAAAATAGTCCGATTGCATGGTACACCGAAGACCATTATTTCAGATCGAGATGGTCGCTTCGTGTCGCATTTCTGGAAGACAGTTCATAAGGCCTTGGGAACCGAGTTGAACTTTAGCACAACCTATCATCCTCAGACGGACGGTCAGTCCAAAAGGACTATACAGACAGTAGAGGATATGATAAGAGCTTGTGCCTTAGATTGGTCAACCGATTGGGAGGTTCATTTGTCGTTAATTGAATTTACCTACAACAATAGTTGGCATGCTTCTATTAAGATGGCACCCTTTGAAGCGTTGTACGGGAGAAGATGTAGATCGCCCCTATGTTGGGATGATTCTTCTGATTTGATTGGGACGGAACCAGAGTTAATAGTTCAGACTCAAGAGAAGGTAGCTCTGATTCGTGAAAGACTATTAACTGCCCAGAGTCAACAGAAGTCTTATGCTGATGTGCGACGTCGCCCACTAGAGTTTCATATTGGGGACCATGTACTATTGAAGGTGTCTCCTACTCGAGGAATTTTCCGTTTTGGGAGGAAAGCTAAGTTGAGTCCGAGATATATCGGACCATTTGAGATCCTCGAGAGAGTTGGAGAGTTGGCATATAGGTTGGCCTTACCACCATCACTGAGTCACGTTCATAATGTATTCCACGTATCCCAATTGTGGAAATATGTACCGAATCTTAGTCATATCATTGATTTTGGCGAGATTGAAGTGGCTAATGATGTCTTGTTCGAAGAAAAGCCAATCAAGATACTTGAGAGTTGAGTCAAGCAATTGAGGAATAAACCGATATCCTTGGTTAAAGTTCAGTGGTCTCGACATGGAGTCAAAGAAGCAACTTGGGATACTGAAGATAGTATGAAGTCGAGGTACCCGGAATTGTTTTCGTTTTAAGTTTCGGGCCGAATCTTCTTTTTAGAGGGGTAATATGTAATGCCCGGATAATTAATGTGTATTTATCCTGTATTCGATCTTGTAAGATTCGACTTTTTGACATATTAATCAATGATCAGTTTCCCGTATTCGTATCCCTACGTTTTTGTATTCTTTTCCCATGCATGCATGAATAATTCTGCACGTCTTAACGTACGCTTAAGGATGATCATAACATACGATACGACTGTAGTATAACGTACGTTACTGGTGTAGCTTAACGTACGTAAGCATAGTAAACTCGGAATCAGACAAGGGTCAGCGTGTGGGGCCTGACGAAGATGCGAGGAGATCACTCGCATGAACCTGGACGGCTTTCCAACTATGCAAGTCAACGGACTTAACGTAGGCTAAGGGGTAGTTTTAACGTACACTAAGGTTATAGCTGTTACGTACGTAAAACCTTTAAGCTAACGTACGTAAACCAATGCCAGAAACAGGTTAGTGAGCTTTGGCCAGATGTTAACGTCCGCTAATATTCGAGCATAGCATACGCTAACCCAATTACGTACGTAAGGGATGTTGGGTAAGGTACATAATGTCTTAGATTTCTATTTATAGATTTCGACCCCATTTCATTTCTCACCCTTGCCTTGGCCGATTTTTGGGTTCTGGAGATTTTCCCTCACTTTATATCACTCATATCATCATCTTAATCCAATTTTTGGGGTGCTTAGCCCTTGTGGAGTGGTGATCAAGCTTCCGGTGAAGAGTTTCTTCAGGATTTTCACTTTTCTTCCCTTCTTTGAGGTATGTTAACTCTACCTAAATGTAGACTATGTCCTTAGTTATAATATGAACTTTTCCCAGAGATTATTGAGCTTATCATGTCGTAATGAATCCAACACCATGTTTAGGAGGATTGTCTTGGTTGACTTAAGGTTTCCAAGGTTAATAGTTGAGCCATAATCTTTATCAACCTCAAGGATGGAATTTTCTGAGATGAACACACCTTGTTGATGCATTCATAACACTCTTTTATGAACAAATTTTTGAGGATTACCCCTGTGACAGATATATTCATATAGTTGAAATGTAAAGTGTGTTCAATTATGATTCTTGCCTTAGATGAACTTGTTGCTAATCTTGTTGGATGATTAGAACCATGAAAGGGTATTTGGAACAATCATTTTGATTGAAGAATTGGATAAGAAGAATTACCCGCGGAAGAACTAGAATCGTAGAGTTAACCTAGAACTAGATTGAATGTGATTATCTCGTTATCTATCGTTGTAGCAAACGAACCAAGCATTCGAGTTAATAATCGAAATTAGAGTATGGAATATGGGTTATAATGATATGATGAATGTCTTTGGAATTGTAGACACCGATTTTGTGTTCCGTTACGATCTCTTGATTTTGTATGCCTTTTTCCAAACTTAGTACTTGTCGGAAAAATAGGAATGAGAACCGATTGTCCGTTATTGATAACTCGATCATAACTTAGGGCGTTCGGTACTCATGCGTTAGTTTCGAGAGGTTATTGAATTCCTTGTTGTTCCCTTGTACAAGGTGATCGGTCGAGGAGCGGCGAACTTCGGACGTGTTGACATTCATTGGAGTATTTTAGTTCTTGCCATCTTTGAGGCAAGTAACGTATTTGAAACTTGTTAATATTAGAATTGTTGATCATGCATACAGTTTATTCATGTTGTTGGACATGAGTTTATTTTTGTTGAATTGTCATGATACTCGTTATCGATTACTTATATGTTCATGTTGATGGACATAGCTATTTTGCATATATGTATGCATAAGTTGTGTTTGTGTATGTTGTGCGATCTATTCTGAGGGCGCTAGATCGGATGTCCACTTCGTGTTGGTCCGACGGGATCATCTTGGGATCTATGGTGAGGGCGCTGGATCATTGGATGGGTTTTTCCACCTCGTGTTGGTCCGACGGGATCATATTGGGATCTATGCTGAGGGCGCTGGATCGTTGGAACACCCATGTTATATTGATGGAATCATGTGGATTCGCATTGTTGGATTCCGTAGCGGAAGTCCGTATTGTGTATTTTATTATGCACTGTCGTTGCATATTTGATTTGTGTATTATGATACTTGTACTAGCATCGTTTTGCTAACCCCTCCGGGGGTAGACATTTGTTTTGATGTTTAGGTAGCCGAGGAGCGGGGAAACAGCCACAGTACCGACATGACGACGAAGGGGCTCAGTGGTGTTAATTGTTGTTGCCTTGTCTTTCTAGTTCATTATCAGTACTCGAGTACGCGTGTCTTATTAATATTTTGAGATGGTTGTAATAATGGACTCATTTGATCTGTTTGAACTGGTTTTGTATTTTGAACTTTAATGGTACTGTTGTATTATTTTTACATTTCTTCAAATTAGCCTTGTAAATTCTTATTTAAAGGGTTTACGGCGATGTAATTATTCCGAATATCTCGGGGTGTTACATATTTCACACACGGCCGGAATTTTATGCCGCGTCCTCGCGCGTGTTCCGGAATAGACCGAGTCACCACAACACGGCACAAACAGGGCCGTTTTCCAGCGCCGTTTTCAGGCAGATCCTTTGTTGAATTTTCCACCTTTGGCCTCTTGTGAGCTCAAGCACCATATATTTTATTTAGGGTCAAAGATATGAAAAATCAAGACATGTATGATGGATGAAGTGTGAATCAAATAAATAAAGAAAAATCAAGATACTACAACACATCTTTTGAATTAAATAAGCTATAGTATTCTTGAAAATCACCTATAAAAGGATACCTTCATCCATTGCAAAAATAACTCCTCTTCTTGCTAAGAAACATCATTTCCTTTAAGCAAGACATCTCTATTATAGTTTTGTATTTCATTTTCTTAGTTTGAAGTTTTTCCTTCATTTAGCTTGTAATTGAAAAGTGCTTGAGCAATAAGCACTTAGTATTTTACTTTCAATTTTTGTAAACTTGTTACCTTTGAACAAGTTTGAAGTTGTATTTCGAAGAATGTTTCGTGCACTTTGATACATCATATTCAAGTAAGTTTTCATCTATTGTCATTAAATTCTAGTAATTAAGAGTTTCTATACATATTATGTATATCAATTATCTCTATTATAATTTTAGTTTGTATAAACCAATGAGTAGCTAATCTTTCTTCCTAGGGGAATGGGGATTTCTATTAAGTTATCTATTAAGTATTTGATTGATTTACACTATTTTGTTTAAAAGAGATTAATTGGTTTAAATAGAGATTGATCATATCCTATTTCTACTAATGAAACCTCCTTGATTGATTGTTAAATTAATTGGAAACATATCTTTTTCAATCTATCAAGTATCTATTTTGTTATCAACATCTTAAGGTTACGAAAGTAATTAAGACACCTATGAATACGAAAGTTATGAGGTGAAAAGATGATTACTCGATGAACAATTGTTTTTCTTTTATACTCGTGTAAGTTAATCCATCTACTTAATTAAAAACCTAAGTTAATGAACCCGTAATCCCCTAGTTTATATTAAATAAAGTTCCAACTAAGTTTAAGTTCTATACATTATTTTTACTAGTATTAAAAATAGTAGTATTAAAAATAGTCTTATTAAAAATAGTCTAGTTTATAAATAGTGCATTAAAAATTTAGTTTCTATACATATTATGTATATCAATTATTTCTATTATAATTTTAGTTTGTATAAACCAATGAGTAGCTAATCCTTCTTCCTATGGGAAGTGGGATTTCTATTAGGTTATATATAAAGTATTTGATCGATTTACAATATCTCTATTAAAAGGGAGTACTTGGTTTAAATAGTGATTGATCATATCTATTTCTACTAATAAAACCTTCTTGATTGATTGTTAAGTGAATTGGAAACATATCTTTTCAATCGTCAAGTGTTTATCTTGTAAACAACATCTTAAGGTTATGAAAGTAATTAAGAAGCCTTTGAATACAAAAGTTATATGGTGAAAGAGTTGATTACTCGATAAACACTCGTTTTTCTTTTATATCCGTGTAAATCAATTCATCTACTTTATTAAAAACCTAATTTAATGAACCCATAATCCCCTAGTTTTTATCAAATCAAGTTCTAACTCATTTTAGTTCGATTCATTCTCAGTAGTATAAAAATAGTCTTAATATAAATAGTCTACTATAAATAGTCTTAATATAAATAGTCTAGTACAAATAGTCTTAATATAAATAGTCTAGTATAAATAGTCTTAATATAAATAGTCTAGTATAATTAGTCTTAATATAAATAGTCTTATTTAAAATAGTCTTAATAAAAATAGTTTAGATTAAAAATAGTACCTTTTAATTTAGTTAACTTAAAAACCCAAAAATATATTTTAGAATGTTTAAGTATTTATTTCTTGCAATCTATACATAATATTATACGAAGCCCTGTTGAGCAATCCTCGAGAAAAAAGACCTTGGTAGAACTTACCACAACTACTTCTACCTCGTATATATTTTCGAGCGACTAAAAAACTCCTATTTTTAGGATAAGTTTTTGTCGATCACATAGCAATTAAAAAACCCGAATAGAGACGTCTTGGAAGTTGTCCAGCATGAAGTGAAGGAAGTATTCCTAGATGACTCTAATCTAGAAATAAATGTTCTAGTTGGTTCTGATATGCCTCTTGAGGTCGAGGAAGAGTTGACTCGGTTTCTTAAGTCAAGATTGCCTTGCTTTGCCTGGAAGCACGATAACATGACCAGAATCAACAAGGATATCATCACTCACAAGCTCAATATTGATCCAAGTTTCAAGCCTATCCATCAGAAGTATAGGAAGTTTGCTCAGGAGCGTAACTAGATCATCAAAGAAGAAGTAGAAAGGCTCTTGAAAGCGAAGATGATCCGTGAGGTTAACTACCCTAAATGGCTAGCCAATGTAGTTGTTGTAGATAAGAAGAATGGAAAGTGGCGAGTTTACATGGACTTTATCGATCTAAATAAGGCATGCCCGAAGGACCCATTTCCTCTTCCGCATGTTGATGCCCTAGTTGACGCAACTGCAGGGCATAACATCTTGACCTTTATGGATGCCTCGTCAGGATTTCAGGAAATCCAAATGGAGCCGTCAGACCAGGAAGATACAACTTTCATGACTCCTGAAGGTATTTACTGTTACATAGCCATGCCCTTTGGGCTCAAGAATGCAGGTGCAACCTAACAACATTTAGTTAACAAGATGTTCAAGGACCAGTTAGGCTAGACGATGGAAGTTTACATAGATGATATGGTGGTTAAATCAAAGGACTTGAAGGATCATGTGCAACATGTAGCCGAAGCTTTCAACATCTTGGAAGCCTTCAATATAAAACTTAATCCAGCAAAGTGCAATTTTCGTATGAGGGCAGGAAAGTTTCTAGGATATATGGTGACCAAGAGGGGGATAGAAGCTGTAATATCCGGAATTTCTTCTACTATTGTTTAATATTATTTTATTCGAGTTATGTTGTATAGTGTAGAATCTGTACAGTATGGATAAAACAATTGAAGGACTGGGACATCTGTATTGGTATAATTACTGCATTTAGTTGATAGTTGTATTTGAAGATATTGTGTGTCGGGCGTAACATATGAGAATATTGTTGGAAGGAGTATATATATTCGGTTGTTGTATGTTCATATTCTGTATGTTGAGACATTAGACAAGAATAGCTGAAAATGTCTAATTATAGCCTGATTAGCGCACGCTAATATTCAAGCTTAGCACACGCTATCGTGCAGGTTTAGCGCATGGTAAAGGTAAAGGATAGCGCACGCTAGTGCATAACAGATCATAGGGAATCTACGTGTGGACCCGGCTACTTTCGGCGTATGTGCTGACAAGGTCAACAGATGTTTGTTATGAAGGATTAGCGCACGCTAAGCATAGGCTTAACGCACGCTAATTGTAGATCGGACAAAAGGGAATCTTATCCTTGTCAGATGCTTTCGGCGTGTGGACCCCGGGTATCTTCGGGGAAGGTGCAGATTGTCGAGTCAATGAATATTAGTGCACACTAATGTGGAAGATTAGTGCATGCTAATGGTGTATTACTGTAGCAGGTCAACGACTATATTTATGTACGTTATTGCATGGATATTACATACGTAAGTTGATATACGAAGCATAGCAGTAGCCTCTGGACTGCCCGATAGCGCACGCTATCAAGGAAGGATAGTGCACGCTAGGGCTGTAGTGGACGCTAAATATAAGGTTTAGCGCACACTAGTAATATGCTTTATAAAAGGGGACAGACAGATGTTAAGAGGAATTTCGTCCATTTCTTTCCTTCCACTCGATAGAGAGAGCCCTGGGAGGATATTTGAAGTTCCTAAACACTGAGAGTTGATCCTCTTTAACAAGATTAAGATGGAAAGCATAGATTAAAGCTTTGTTCTTGAAATTATTGATGATTCTTGGAATGGAGTTCATAGAGAGAGTTTTGAGGTTCCAAATACTGGATTATGATGGAGATGATCGTTCCTAACAACATTTGAAGCTTGTAAGTGATTGAGAATGGATTCAACATTGTAAATCAGTCCATTCCTTCAAAGAGGTAATTACTCTGCACCTTCGGATTTCGTTTTGGATTGTATATGATGTCCTTGAGTTGATATTTGTCATGTATATTAGTTAATATGTATGATTATGAGATTGGTTACCGAGTTATGATGATTTTATTGTTGATATTGAGGAAGAAGATGATATATGAAGATATGACCTGGATTATGAGTTGGATGATTGTTTATATGTTAAAGGATATCGGATTTCGTTGTTTTGATAGCTATGAACATGGTTTCGAATCACTTAGTGTTATTGATAATTGCCATATGTTGATCGATACTTGTAAGGCATGCATCTAGACAGCATTAGCGCACGCTAAGCTTACTGGCTAGCGCACGCTAATTGAAGCGACTTAGCGCACGCTACGTTAAGTGATTAACGTGCGCTTAGTGGACAAGCAGTGTAGTATATCCTGTTTCGGTTATGAATTCATGATTGTTTAAGTTGGATTGATCAGACTTGTGGTTAATCGAGATATTGTTGAGCCATTGGGTTTGTGAATTGGTTATATCGATTGTTGATTGTTATCGAACTTGTTGTTTATCGATTATTATAATAGGCTGAGATTATTGATCGGTGATTAGAACCATGCGTTGCGGTCGTGTTCGAGAATTTTCGTAAATTGCATTGATGAGGGACGAGGGACTCGTAGATGACAGCAATGGAATTGGTAACGGATTCCTCGTCGTTGTATAGGTATCGAGGCAAGTTATTACTTGCTCAGTTTATAATATTTAATGAATGGTTCTCGTTTCATTCGTTTATAATTCGTATAGCAATGTTTATAATCGTAATCACAGGAGATTTGGGATTATAAGTTGTATTCAAGTTTTGGGAATTATATCACAATGTATATGATCTACTTCTGTTACTGGTATACTTGGGTATCGAAGATACATTGTGGTAAAGACGAAGATATGAATTATCTGCAATCCGTGATATTTTGGACCGTCGAGTATTGATGATAATGGTTCGTGATGGTTAAGACATCGAGATTGCTCTCGAAGGAGTGGGGGCAAGTACTCTAATCATTTTTGTCTTTTCGTGTTGATCATGTTGTGATATATTCGTGTATCGTTGTTGTCATGCATTATGTGTCATTGTTATATGCATTTGTGCATTGTTGTCGTATGTCCACCTCGTGTTAGTCCGACGGGATCATTGGGGGATCTATGCTAGCGTGCGCTAGATCATCAGATAGGTTTTTCCACCACGGTTGGTCTGACGGGATCATCGTGGGATCTAGGCAGTGAACGCTGGATCATCGGATTTCCATTTGTGTTGTTATTGTGCATATATATTATGGGTTTGCCATAAGTATACATTGTTGTTATTGTTGTGAGCATATTGCCACTGACATATGAGTATGCATTTGTAGGTCTTTTGTTAGGACCGTGTCCGTATGATGTATTGATCTGATCTCGGATTAGACTAACATGATTGTCGTGGTATTTCGTATCTTGAGGTACATTCTGTATTTCCTTTGGTAATTGTATTTTGATGGACAATTGATTATCGTGTTGAGATGTGATGATGTTACCGATGGATTAGATTGGACAGAGTTAGTATATTTCGTAACAGTGAGTTATGATAATGTTATGAGAACCTTGGGTATTGTTGAGATACAATACAAATAATTCGGTATGAGCTTATTGTGTCGTTGAAAGGATACGAGATGTGAACTTTCGTAATTATTATCACGAGTTGGTAAAGTTATGGCGGTAAGATTACATTGGTCGTATTCTTACTTAGCATTTTCATTGGTATGTAATTATTGACGTGATGTGATGGTTATCATTGTTGGATATTATGGCTGACCCCGTCGTGGGCTTTCTTTTTAGGTTCTTGGATATCGAGCTTGTAGCGGTCGTGGAGAGATGAGCTTCCCGGAGGATACTGGCTAGGGCATGTATTTGTATATTGAGTTTCCTGATCAGATCGTGTATTCCGCTGCTAGAGTATTTTAATTGTTTGTCCTTTTCCGCTGCGTGAGTACTTTTAATTGGCCTTTTGGTATCTGGTAACTTAGGTTACTTTGGCAATCGTTTTCTAAATCTATTATGTCGGTACGTGTAAGCGATAGCTTAACGTATGATTTTAAACTGTTGAGTTTTGGCATTTCGGGCCTTGTGGTTTCAAATGAGATTTTACGACGGTTTTCATAAACGAGTTTTATAAAGTCTTCGGATGTTTTAAATAGATAATACCATCGTTAGCCTCTTGGGCATTTGTAAATATTTGCGAAAATTTCCTTCAGCCTTATGGGTTCTATCTCGGGGCCCACGGTGCTGTAATATTCCTGTATGGCTCTGGGGGTGTTACATAATATGGTATCGGAGCTTAGGTTGAGAAAACCTAGGCAGTCGGGTCGAGTTGGGTCGTGTTTTTGTTGTATCATTCGAGTTGTCGGTTGACAAGTATTTGAGCTATGGTTTTTTTTTGTTCACTCGGGCTTGTGCATCATGTGATTTACCAGTGTGGTACTGGGGTTGTTGTAAACCTTTTCAAATGATACTAACGTGTTTCTTCGGATAGAGATGTGTTGTGTTCACGAGTTGAACTGAGTTTGCAAAATGTGTGTTTTGAAAATATCTGTGTCGAATACTTTCTGGAGTTGAGACATGTGCCAGTATCACGGGGAATCGTCGGCTTCACGATCTGTAAGTTTTTGGATTTTTGAATTGCATTGAGATTTATTGCCGAGCTAAGTTGATATGCTTTGGGATTTAGTAGAATATTATGCGTTCCAGTATGAGGTGACAGAGTTAAGATAGAATTGATGACCTTGAGAAGCTATGATTTTGGGAAATCAATATGTCGGTTAAATTTCGGATCAGAGTTGTGCATTTGGGAGAAATGTTGTGGATGGTTTAGGAGAGCATGTAGTCATGTTAATTCATTTTGAGATATATGAACCGTTTTGAGCATTTGAAAATGATACTTTTCAATAAATGTTTTACGGATGTTGTACGAAAAATGATTTTGTGCCGAGACCCAATCGATTTTGAAATAGTTTTATAACTCAGGACTTGGGGTCCAAAAGGGTTTTCTACTTTTTAAACTTTTTGTAATGCGGAATGAGATACGGG
Source organism: Orobanche coerulescens (assembly GCA_033398695.1). Lineage (NCBI taxonomy): Eukaryota > Viridiplantae > Streptophyta > Magnoliopsida > Lamiales > Orobanchaceae > Orobanche > Orobanche coerulescens. The sequence goes on along the minus strand of CM065816.1, from coordinate 49,309,336 downwards.
CTGAGACCCTAATGTTTCAAAAGGCTTTTTTGTTTTCTTAAAACTCCCGAGATTTGTAAAACACTTTACCAATCGTTTATCTATTTTATTACTACCTTTCGGGGTTTTGGTTTACCTATTCAAATGAAACTCTCGATAAGTTTTTTGCTGTGTTGATTTGTTTCCATGTTTTGTCATAGCATAATTGAGGTGATCCAGGATGGGTTAATAGTCGACGTTGCAAATCATATGTGGAAAAAAGAAATTTTTATCAGAGTCTATATATTAAGATTTTGGAACTCTATCGTGTGGTTTTCCAATGGAATGTCAGTGGAATTGCTGAGGAGCCGAATTGGTATAAAGGAGTATGAATGCGGTCAATTATTTGCATAGTTTTCATTTTAAAACTTCGAAATCGTGTGGATTCGAAGGAAACTATTATCAAATACTTGGCATTAGCGAGCCAGTTTAACTTTTCAAAAATTGATTTCGTGGTCTTACGAAAATTTTTGTTTGAGTTTTGAAATTCTTGAAAGAACTTTTGAAAATTTGTCTTCTTGACGAGATTATATGATCTCAAACTGATTTTGAAAATGTGATTGATATACATACGCATTTAGTGCATAGTTCATATCATGGTGAAGCTGTGAGTGTGACTCACGAACAGGATAGTACATCAGTATGGTACGATGAAAAGAAATCCAAACTTCAGTATGGTAGTTTGCTTATCCAGGGATGATCGGTTGATTTATCGGATAAGAGAAATATGCTACATGTTGTAGATTCATGCACATGATGTAATTTTAGAACATTGGATTTTGTGAAACCGGGACATATGTGCTATGTGATTCCATTGGTATGGTAGTAGCGCGATTTTACCATAGTGATTTTTGAATGATTTATTTGTAAGTGTAGATTTGGGGATGGTGACCCCATGCTGGTTGTTTGGGATATTGAGTGGTCGTTCCCACTCCATGTATGATTGGATATGTTCGTCGGTTTGTGATTGGTTGTTCGTATGCCGAGGAATATGTTCACCAGTCGGGTATGTTTATTAAGATCCACTGTATGTGATTGGTGTGTCGTTTTGAGAACTTTATTCGTTCGTATATCGGTTTATGTGGTTTCGTGTTGATCGTGTTGGAGATTACCGTGTGAAGGTATTTTCTTTTATCGTTGATCGTTCGTTGGTAATATTGGAGTTTATCATGTGATGATATTCTTGGCTGCATTTTGACCTGTATTGGTCGTATTGGAGTTTGTCATGACGATGATATTCTTGGTTAATTTATTGGTTGATCATTGCTAGTGATCATCTGAGCGTTCAGATTTTGTATCGATGTTTTGGGAATTGTTGCCATTGTGTTGGGCAGTTGCTTCACAAATATATCATGTATTATTCGTTTAATCATAATTGGGACTTGATTATGTAATCAGACAGACAGGATTTGACAGGGATAGATTATTTCATCCAAAGATCATATATTTTGTTAAAACTCATGGAATTGTGATTGTAAGCTTGTTGAGGCTTTAAAGTGAAGACACTTGCTAGTATCTTAGGAGATCGTCGACTTTACGCATTTGTAAGTATGCTATTTTGGTTATTCGGTAATAATGATGATCGATTGTTGTCGTGATGGTTTCGGAATATGTTGGTTGAACAGTTTGTTTGTTTTGTCTATGACGGATTGCAAGTTTCGAGGACCAAATTTATTTTAAGTGGTGTAGTATGTAATATCCGGAATTTCTTCTGCTGTTGTTTAATATTATTTTATCCGAGTTATGTTGTACAGCGTAGAATCTATACAGTATGGATAAAATAATTGAAGGACTGAGACATCTGTATTGGTATAATTACTGCATTTGGTTGACAGTTGTATTTGAAGATATTGTGTGTCGGGCGTAACATATGAGAATATTGTTGGAAGGAGTATATGTATTTGGTTGCCGTATGTTCGTATTCTGTATGTTGAGACGTTGGACAAGAATAGCTGAAAATGGCTAATTATAGCCTGATCAGCGCACGCTAATATTCAAGTTTAGCGCACGCTATCGTGCAGGTTTAGCGCACGCTAAAGGTAAAGATAGCGCACGCTAGTGCAGAACATATCAAAGGGAATCTACGTGTGGACCGGACTACTTTCAGCGCATGTGCCGATAAGGTCAACGGATGTTTGTTATGAATTAGCGCATGCTAAGCATAGGCTTAACGCACGCTAATTGTAGATCGGACAAAAGGAAATCTTATCCCTGTCAGATGCTTTCGGCGTGTGGACCCCGTCCATCTTCGGGGAAGGTGCGATTGTCGGGTCAACGACGATTAGCGCATGCTAATGTGGAAGATCAGCGCACACTAATGGTGTATTACTGTAGCAGGACAATGACTGTATTTACGTACGTTATTGCATGGATATTACGTACGTAAGCTGATATACGAAGCAAGGCAGTAGCCTCTGGACTGCCCGATAGCGCACGCTATCAAGGAAGGATAGTGCACGCTAGGGCTGTAGCGCACGCTAAATATAAAGTTTAGCGCACGCTAGTAATATGCTTTATAAAAGGGGACAGACAGGTGTTAAGAGGCATTTCATCCATTTCTTTCCTTTCACTCGATAGGGAGATCCCTGGGAGGATATTTGAAGTTCATAAACACAGAGATATGATCCTCTTTAACAAGATAAAGATGGAAAGCGTAGATTAAAGCTTTGTTCTTGAAATTATTGATGATTCTTGGAATGGAGTTCATAGAGAGAGTTTTGAGGTTCCAAATACTGGATTATGATTGAGATGACCGTTCCTAACAACATTTGAAGCTTGGAAGTGATTGAGAATGGATTCAACCTTGGAAATCAATCCATTCCTTCAAAGAGGTAATTACTCTTCACCTTTGGATTTCGTTTTGGATTGTATATGATGTCCTTGAGTTGATAATCGTCATGTATATGAGTTAATAAGTATGATTATGAGATTGGTTACCGAGTTATGATGATGTTATTGTTGATATTGAGGAAGAAGATGATCTATGAATATATGACTTGGATTATGAGTTGGATGTTAAAGGATAGCGGATTTCATTGTTTTGATAGATATGAACATGGTTTTGAATCACTTAGTGTTCTTGATAATCGCCATATGTTGATCGATACTTGTAAGGCATGCATCTGGACAGCATTAGCGCACGCGAAGCTTACTAGCTAGCGCACGCTAATTGAAGCGACTTAGCGCACGCTACGTTAATTGACTAACGTGTGCTAAGTGGACAGGGAGTGTAGTATATCCTGTTTCAGTTATGAATTCATGATCGTTTAAGTTGGATTGATCAGACTTGTGGTTAATCGAGATATTGTTGAGCCGTTGGGTTTGTGAATTGGTTTATCGATTGTTTATTGTTATCGAACATGTTGTTTATCGATTATTGTAATAGGTTGAGATTATTGATCGGTGATTAGAACCATGCGTTGCGGTCTTGTTCGAGAATGTTCGTGAATCGCATTGATCAGGGCTGAGGGACTCGTAGATGACAGCAATGGAATTGGTAACGGCTTCCTCGTCATTGTATCGGTATCGAGGATAGTTATTACTTGCTCAGTTTATAATATTTTATGAATGGTTCCTGTTTCCTTCGTTTATAATTCGTATAGCAATGTTTATAATCATAATCACAGGAGATTTGGGATTATAAGTTGTATTCGAGTTTTGGGAATCATATCATAATATATATGATCTACTTCTGTTATTGGTATACTTGGGTATCGAAGATACATTGTGGTAAAGACGAAGATATGAATTATCTGCAATCCGTGATATTTTGGACCGTCGAGTATTGAGGATAATGGTTTGTGATGGTTAAGACAACGAGATTGCTCTCGAAGGACTCAGGGCAAGTACTCTAATCATTTTTGTCATTTCGTGTTGATCATGTAGTGATACATTCGTGTATCGTTGTTGTCATGGATTGTGTATCATTGTCATATGCATTTGTTCATTGTTGTCGTATGTCCACCTCGTGTTGCTCCGACAGGATCATCGGGGGATCTATGCTAGCGTGCGCTGGATCATCAGACAGGTTTTTCCACCACGGTTGGTCTGACAAGATCATCGTGTGATCTAGGCAGTGAACGCTGGATCATCGGATTACCATGTGTGTTGTTATTGTGCATATGCATATTATGGGTTTGCCATAAGTATACATTGTTGTTATTGTTGTGAGCATATTGACGTTGTCATATGATTATGCATTTGTAGGTCTTGTGTTAGGACCGTGTCCTTATGATGTATTGATCTGATCTCAGATTAGACTGACGTGATTGTCGTGGTATTTCGTATCTTGAGGTACGTTCTGTATTTCCTTTGGTAATTGTAATTTGATGGACAATTGATTATCGTGTTGAGATGTGATGATGTTACCGATGGATTGGATTGGACAGAGTTAGTAGATTTCGTAACAGTGAGTTATGATAATGTTTTGAGAACCTTGGGTATTGTTGAGATACAATACAAATAATTCGGTATGAGCTTATTGTGTCGTTGAAAGGATACTAGATGTTAACTTTGGTAATTATTATCATAAGTTGGTAAAGTTATGGCGGTAAGATTACATTGGTCGTATTCTTACTTAGCATTTTCATTGGTATGTAATTATTGACGTGATGTGATGGTTATCATTGTTGGATATTATGGCTGACCCCGTAGTGGGCTTTCTTTTTAGGTTCTTGGATATCGAGCTTGTAGAGGTCGTGGAGAGATGAGCTTCCCGGAGGATACTGGCTAGGCCATGTATTTATGTATTGAGTTTCCTGATCAGATCGTGTATTCCGCTGCTAGAGTATTTCAATTGTTTGTCTTTTTCCGCTGCGTTAGTACTTTTAATTGGCCTTTTGGTATCTGGTAACTTAGGTTACTTTGGCAATCGTTTTCTAAATCTATTTTATCGGTACGTGTAAGCGATAGCTTAACGTATGATTTTAAACTGTTGAGTTTTGGCATTTCGGGCCTTGTGGTTTCAAATGATATTTTATGACGGTTTTGATAAACGAGTTTTATAAAGTCTTCGAATGTTTTAAATAGATAATACCGTCGTTAGCCTTTTGGGCGTTTGTAAATGTTTGCGAAAATTTCCTTCAGTCTTATGGGTTCCATCTCGGGGCCCACGGCCTGGATGGCTCTGGGGGTGTTACAGAAGCTAGCCTAGAGAAAATTAAAGCCATCATAAACCTGGAGTCTCCCAAGACCATTAAGGACGTTCAGAGACTGACAGGACGAATAGCTGCTCTAAACCGGTTTATTTCTAAATCTTCTGACAGGAAGAACAAGATGTTCCAATGGACTCCAGATCATGAGGAAGCCTTCATCAAACTGAAAGATTATCTAGCAACTCCACCTCTATTGTCCAAACCAGAACAAGGCGAGCCACTTTATCTATATCTAGGCATCTCAGAAAATGCAGTCAGTGCGGTCCTGGTAAGAGAACATCAAGGCGTTCAACAACCTATGTACTATGTAAGTAAATCTATACTAGATGCGGAAACCAGGTACTCCCATCTAGAAAAACGCATACTTGCTTTAATAACTGCTTCTACTAAATTTCGTCATTACATTGATATTCATCCTATACATGTCAGAATTAACTATCCTATTAAGAATGTTATGAGAACTCTAGAAATGTCAGCAAGGATGGCAAAATGGTATGTGCAACTTAGTACTTATGATGTCAGTTATGAATCGAGAACAGCAATCAAGTCACAGGCATTAGCAGATTTTGTAGCTGATTTCAGTCCTAGCCTGCAACCTGAGGTAGAATGGGAAGTGCAAGATCTTGAAGGGACCTATTATCCTAGGTTTTGGACCTTATTTACTGATGGTGCATCCAATGTGAGAGGAACCGGTCTTCGCATTGTATTAAAATATCCCCACGGTGATCTAATACCTCAGGCCATGGCATGCGAGTTCAGGACTACGAACAATGAGGCAGAGTATGAAGCATTGATTATGGGTCTCACAACTGCCTTGGACCTGAATGTCACCAATCTACATGTTTTCAGCGACTCATTGTTATTGGTCAACCACTTCAACGGGTCTTATATAGCAAAGAACCCCAAGATGTCCGCGTATCTCTAGCATGTCAAAGTTTTAACAGGACAGTTTGCAGAGTTCACCTTACAGCAAGTTCCTCGAGAAGAAAATGTAGAAGCGGACACCTTGGCCAACTTATGATCAGCATGCAAATCCCTGTTAAGCTAAACCATTCCAATCATATATGTTAAATACCCAGCAATTGAGTAACCTGATCTATCTTCCCGAATCGGTGATTCAGAACCATCGTCATCCAGCCGAGAATGAGTGACATCTTGGACTAAGCCTATCCTGAAATACCTTCAAGATGGCACCATACCTCAAGACGTCAAAAATCCCCGAGTATTCAGGACAAAGGTATATAGATTTGTAATAATCGAAAATGTCTTACTCAAAAAATCTTTTGCAGGCATATAGCTAAGGTACATAGAGTCGGATAGGATCGTGGACATCCTGGAAGATATGCATGATGGAGAGTGTGGCAACCATGCTGGGGGAAAATCTCTTGCATCTAAAGCTCTCAAAATTGATTACTTAAGACCTACCTGTAATACCCGGTTGTGAATTCAATTATCATCACTCAGTAACTGTCACTCATAATTTTTTTTTCACTTAGTAACACCCATTCATCATTCATGTTCATTCAGTTGTAACCATCGTTCGGTGTACTTTGGAATCACGTATCCGTTGTTTCTCGTCATTCATCACTGTTTGAGATCGAGCCGAGATTATTGTCATCATCATCGTCATGTTTTAATTTTCAGCTTGTGAGGTAGCGCACGCTACATATTGTAGTTAGCGTGCGCTAATGGGGTGCAGGTAACGCACGCTATGATTCAGTACTAGCGCACGCTAGCGCAAGAGAGGCAGGCAGTCCAGAAGGTACTGGGCTGATTTGGGAAATTCGTAGCGCACGCTACGAGTGGTAAGTAGCGTACGCTAACTGTGCTGGTAACGCACGCTAAGTCACATTAGTAGCGCACGCTAACGCGTGAAAGGCAGAGGACAGTAGGTTCTGGGATTTCAGTTTTTGAGTATCAGACATCAGTAGCGCACGCTAACAAGTTGGGATAACACACGCTATCGGTAAGGTGTTAGCGCATGCTACCAAGTCGTAGCGCACGCTAACGAGGCATTTCAGACCTCACTGGACTGCCCAGTAAACCGCTAGCGCACGCTAAATATCAAGTCATAGCGTGCGCTAGGCTGGGACAGTATAAATAAGGCAGTTCAGTCCAACCTTCGTCATTTCTTCATTTCTTCATTTCGGATAAGCTTGGGCGATTCGGAAAGGTCTTTTCGGGCTGAAATCATCTAGCATCATCTTCAAGCTCCTAAGTTGGATTAATCATCATCTAAATCAGTTTCATCACTCCAAATCAAGGTAATGATTCTTGGATCTAGAATTTCGGATCTTGGGTGTTTTGCTTTCGATCTCTTCGTGTTAAACCGATATTATGTTGGAATATGTTAGATATGGATTATCTATCTTGGATACATGTATTTCTACGGATTCATTGGTGTAATTTTCGGAATTTGTGAATTATTGAGGAATTGTTCAAGAACCCTTACGGGTTGACTTTGGAATTTTGGGGGTTTTCGACTAGATGTTGTTGAAATCTCGATTTATGTATTCCTATTGGATTATTGATGGTATTCATGAGGTTTTGTTGGATTCGAATCATTCATTGGAAGTTGGTTTCGGATATAATTGAGTTTTGGTTGTAAACGATTGGAGATTGTTTACGACGCGTTTGTTTAAATGCCCCAATGAGTTTCGAGTATTGTTGTATCGACTTTTGAGTTGGTTGTGATCGTGCTTGATTCGTGTATTAAGAGAATTGTTGGTTTTTGTGTTGTTTAAGGTTGTTCGAGCGGCCGATAATTTCATTGAGGACGTCGATCGTGGAAGTACCTTCTCGCCTTCGGTTTGAGGCAAGTTTTATACTTGTACTAGTCAATGAGCTAATGTCATCATGTATGTGTATGGATGTGTTGTATCATTCCGAGACTTAGTCTCTTCATGAATTCATTGATATTAAGAGATCATTCGATACGATACCTTTCGGCAATTATGCCAAATGTTAATTATTGTCCGTTAATGGCCGATTCAAGGCATTGTGATACTCGTTATTAATGTCATTGTCGATAGCCGTTTCGCGGTATCGATGCATCGATTGTTGTTAATATTGAGACATCGTTCAGATCATAGTTATTCATGTTGGGGTTATCCTTAAAACCGTATTGGCCGATTAAAGGCATTGACGTAATCATTTCTCATCTTCGTCGTCGGTCACCGATTAAAGGTGCCGAGGCATCCTTCGTATCATTGTCATCGATTGGCCGTTCTCAGGCAAATCGAAATGTTCAATCATTCACCATATCATTGTTATCGATTGACCGTTCTAAGGCAATTGAGGTATTAAATCATTCATCGTATCATTCGTATCAATTGGCCATTCTAAGCCAATCGAAGCGCTCAATCATTCATGGAATCATCCGCTGCATCATTGTTATTTGTTGGCCATCCTAAGGCAATCGAGGTGTTGAATTGGGACTGTGGAGGACGGTGCCTATCCGTGTGTTACTGTCATCGTGTTGGCCGACTCAAGGCAGCACACTATCTCTAATTGTGATACGGCTGGATGCCGTGGCTTCGGCCCTAATTGTGATACGGCTGGATGCCGTGGCTTCGGCCCTAATTGTGATACGGCTTCATGCCGTGGCTTCGGCCCTAATTGTGATACGGCTGGATGCCGTGGGTTCGGCCCTAATTGTGATACGGCTGGATGCCATGGCTTCGACCCTAATTGTGATACGGCTGGATGCCGTGGCTTCGGCCCTAATTGTGATACGGCTGGATGCCATGGCTTCGACCCTAATTGTGATACGGCTTCGTGCCGTAGCTTCGGCCCTAATGGTGATACGGCTTCGTGCCGTGGCTTCGGCCCTAATCAATAACTGCTGCGGGCTGTTTTGGCTTCATGTGATTGTGATAATTTGACAGATTCGGCTGAGTGGCTTTCATGCCTTTATTATTGTCCGAGTAATCTCATTGGAGCCTTCGGGCATTGTGATTCATAATTAATTCAGTCCTGGGTTGGTTCATGTCGTGTAATTCATTGTGGTATTCTGTGATTATGTTTCGCCGTTGGGCACTTATGTTCCAACCTGTCGAACAGGTATCAATAGTATGTCGTGGGCATAGTATTTCACGAATGCTCGGTTCTTACCTTGGTTTGTGAGCATGTCGTATTACTATTATTATTATTGTACTGTTTCATTCTGCCTTTGGATACATATCATGTTATACATGTATTTGATGTTCATTATCTGGATGACTGACCCCGTGGGGGCGGAACATATTTTTCATGTTTTAGGTGCTTGCGAGGAGAGAGTTGAGACACAGGGGCATGATGATGGCGATGAGGCATTCGAGCGATACTAGTCCGAGTTGTTCATGTTGGTCAGTCGGTTGGAATGTTCTCCAGTTTGTCAGTCATTGTCATTTTGTATTACCCGAGCAGATGCTCGTGGATGTTGTATTTTTACTCTTGGCCTTGTAGGCCCATCGTTGTCGTTGAAATTCCTTATCGGAATATTGTGTCGGATATCATGGTAGGGACTATGATTTTCCTTTATTGTTTAATTTCATGTATTTTAGTCAGGTTCGCCAGGTGGATCTCCTGGCGTGGGGTCCACGGCACTGTAATAACCCAATAGGATTTGGGGGTGTTACAGAAATGGTATCAGAGATTTGGGTTGTGATATACCCTGAGATGTCAGTTATGTGGTTCTACCGATGCGGTAGTAGTGGGACTGTCAGGTTATGACAATCTGGACAGTCGGGTTTTATGATTCGTAATATTAGTACGACTGCACGAGTCATTCATTCATCGAGTCGTCGTCAGTTGGGACTAGTATCGTGAGACCTCGAAGCTTCGTATGACCTGTGTAAGGACTCGATTCTCTCTATGTTCATACATTAATCATGTCATTAATTGTTCATGCCTTGTTGAAACATATATGTGATATTAGTGTTATGATTGATTCATGACTAATTGTTTTGGGGCACGTGTGGCTTGTGTAAGCATTAAGGATCAACTCATTCATCAGTTAATAATCCTCAATCGTCATTCTGATCTTGTCGATCATGATAATTCATTCATCACTCAGTCAATATCATTACTCAGATAATTCATTCATCACTCAGTTAATTCATTCATCACTCAGTCAATATCCTTACTCAGATAACTCATTCATCACTCAGTTAATTCATTCATCACTCAGTCAATATCCTTACTCAGATAATTCATTCATCACTCAGTTAATTCATTCATCACTCAGTCAATATCCTTACTCAAATAATTCATTCATCACTCATTCAATATCATTCATCACTCAGTTAATTCATTCATCATTCAGTCAATTTATTCATCACTCAGTCAATCTCATTGTTCAGTCAATTCATTCATCACTCAGTTAATCTCATCGCTCAGTTGATTCATTCATCACTCAGTCAATCTCATCGCTCAGTTAATTCATTATCACTCAGTCAATCTCATTGTTCAATTAATTCATTAACCATCCAGTTCATCTCACGGTTCAGTTGCTGAGCTTGTGAATCAAATTTTCAACCTTGTTAACTTGTTCAAGGTAATCATTTCAGAAATTTCATCAGATAGTCTTGTCACCTCACTTGATCTTTCATGCGATCTTATCGTATTCCGGCATCTTGTCGACCATCGTTTTATTACATTATTAATGCATTCATTGTGTTAGAGCGTGTATGCTCATTGTTATCATTCCATCTCGTAATCATAATGCGATATTCATGCGGGTTCTATAATTATCATGTGGCTTTCCTGCTCCAGTATGGATAGAGCTGTCCGGGGACACAGGGGAAGAGGCCGCGGTACGGACCAGAACCCGGGATCTCGTATAAACGCCCATGCGGAGGCGAGGGTTAGCATGTGTTCATCAGATAGATTTGCTACTCATTCACTGTCAGATAATCATTCACCGTCAGGGAGTCGTAACCGAGAAGCTGCTCACTCGGAAGATGTTCGGGTTGACCCATTCATATTTATGCAGGGCATGATGGCCCAGATGACTCATATGACGCGGATAGTAGAGACCATGCAGACCTCGATGGTACGTGGTCCACCGCAACAGGAATTCCAGGTTCCGTTTCATGGACAGATTGGAGTAGTGAATCAGATTGTTGGCGATAGTGAATCAGAGACCGCCTACTTTTGAGGGTTCGTCGGAACCAGCTGATATTGTTCATTGGCTTGAGCATTTTGATAAACTCTTCGACATGGTTCAGTGTCCGGAAGAGAGTAAAGTGGCAGTAGCGGCTTATTACTTGATTAAGGGTGCTTATTCGTGGTGGCTTTCTGTGAAACCCACCGATTGCGATTGTGGTTGGAGTGAGTTCAAGACCCTCATGTTAGAGAGGTATTATCCGGCTCCACTTCATGAAGCCAAGTTGTCAGAGGTTTTGAACCCCGAACCCGTCGAGGACGAGGGTGTTATTGTCATTGCTGAGAAGTTTCAGGGACTACTTCAGTTTGCTTCGTCAATTATCCGTACTGAGGCGGATAAAATTAAGTATTTTAGCAAAAGGCTAAATCCGCAGTTGAGGATGCAATTGTTCAATCACAATTGTAATTCACTTAGTGAGTTCATCGGGAAGGCTCTTGGAGCAGAGCTTTTGATCAAGGAGCTTACTTAGAAGCATTCTTCAGTTTCTTCGGGTGAGAGGACTAGAATGCCGGCTCATTCAGAGGGACATCGGGCTCCGACGTCCAAGGGGTCGTTTTCTCGTCGTCTTCGTGTTGGGATAGCATCTCCTTCTCAGGCGACGAGTTCGACTGTTGTTTGCTTTAACTGTGATTCAGCAGGTCACGTTAGTACCCGGTGTACGGTGCCAGCTATTGTTTGTTTTCTGTGTGGGAGGCAGGGACACCGACAGAAATACTGCAGGGGTTCTAGCGCCAGCAAATCTCAAGAGAACTCAAGGGCCTCGAGAGACTTCGTTACTCCAGCCCGTGCATCATCCAAGGGGTCATATCAGGCTTCGAGAGCCCGAGGTAAGGACATTCATCACCAGTTTTGAGCAAGTTAATTCTTGCTCGGTGGTAAGATAACCATTCATTTCATTGTCGTTCATTCATTCATATAATTCATTCATTATATATATCAATCATGTTGGGACTCATAATTATTAATTAATCATTCAATTCCCGAGGCACGGCGGTTCCAATCACTTCAGGGAGCTATCACTCATTAAGTTATTAATTCACCTCGGTGAGTTATTCTTAATCCTTGTTGGATTTTGATTCATTATCATTCATTGTGATCATTTTTTTCTTGTGACTTTCCGAGATCTTATTGTGCGGTGAGTTTAGATTTGGGTCTACCTTAAATCGTTGAGATAGAGTAGATTGATGATATGGAAGGATAACGATGTTGAATACATTTGAGATGTAACCTTGTTTTTGGATGACTGTGTAACTCAATCCATAGTAATGTATCGTGACCGTGGATCATTTATTCTTGATCTATTTTATTATGATCATATTTGAGAATCTGGAGATTTGGGTCAACTGTTGGGAGTTCATCCCTTCGGCGTTGTGCTCGAGATTTCGCGATAATTTGGGAAATCGTTCAGTGTGATTCGAGACGTCAAGTCTTGGGGACTTGGGCGTGCGATGGATTTGGTCCCGAGGACTAGATGTGCATTATTATTTTCAGATCATGGTGGATAGTTCATATCCCGAGTTGTTTACCCTTAGTTTCGAGGACGAAACTCTTTTTAAGGGGGGGAGTATGTAATACCCGGTTGTGAATTCAATTATCATCACTCAGTAACTGTCACTCATAATTTTTTTTTCACTCAGTAACACCCATTCATCATTCATGTTCATTCAGTTGTAACCATCGTTCGGTGTACTTTGGAATCACGTATCAGTTGTTTCTCGTCATTCATCACTGTTTGAGATCGAGCCGAGATTATTGTCATCATCATCGTCATGTTTTAATTTTCAGCTTGTGAGGTAGCGCACGCTACATATTGTCGTTAGCGCGCCCTAATGGGGTGCAGGTAACGCACGCTATGATTCAGTACTAGCGCACGCTAGCACAAGAGAGGCAGGCAGTCCAGAAGGTACTGGGCTGATTTGGGAAATTCGTAGCGCACGCTACGAGTGGTAAGTAGCGTACGCTAACTGTGCTGGTAACGCACGCTAAGTCACATTAGTAGCGCACGCTAACGCGTGCAAGGCAGAGGACAGTAGGTTCTGGGATTTCAGTTTTTGAGTATCAGACATCAGTAGCGCACGCTAACATGTTGGGATAACACACGCTATCGGTAAGGTGTTAGCGCACGCTACCAAGTCGTAGCGCACGCTAACGAGGCATTTCAGACCTCACTGGACTGCCCAGTAAACCGCTAGCGCACGCTAAATATCAAGTCATAGCGTGCGCTAGGCTGGGACAGTATAAATAAGGCAGTTCAGTCCAACCTTCGTCATTTCTTCATTTCTCAACCATTTCGGACGAGCTTGGGCGATTCGGAAAGGTCTTTTCGGGCTGAAATCATCTAGCATCATCTTCAAGCTCCTAAGTTGGATTAATCATCATCTAAATCAGTTTCATCACTCCAAATCAAGGTAATGATTCTTGGATCTAGAATTTCGGATCTTGGGTGTTTTGCTTTCGATCTCTTCGTGTTAAACCGATATTATGTTGGAATATGTTAGATATGGATTATCTATCTTGGATACATGTATTTCTACGGATTCATTGGTGTAATTTTCGGAATTTGTGAATAATTGAGGAATTGTTCAAGAACCCTTACGGGTTGACTTTGGAATTTTGGGGGTTTTCGACTAGATGTTGTTGAAATCTCGATTTATGTATTCCTATTGGATTATTGATGGTATTCATGAGGTTTTGTTGGATTCGAATCATTCATTGGAAGTTGGTTTCGGATATAATTGAGTTTTGGTTGTAAACGATTGGAGATTGTTTACGACGCGTTTGTTTAAATGCCCCAATGAGTTTCGGGTATTGTTGTATCGACTTTTGAGTTGGTTGTGATCGTGCTTGATTCGTGTATTAAGAGATTTGTTGCTTTTTGTGTTGTTTAAGGTTGTTCGAGCGGCCGATAATTTCATTGAGGACGTCGATCGTGGAAGTACCTTCTCGCCTTCGGTTTGAGGCAAGTTTTATACTTGTACTAGTCAATGAGCTAATGTCATCATGTATGTGTATGGATGTGTTGTATCATTCCGAGACTTAGTCTCTTCATGAATTCATTGATATTAAGAGATCGTTCGATACGATACCTTTCGGCAATTATGCCAAATGTTTATTATTGTCCGTTAATGGCTGATTCAAGGCATTGTGATACTCGTTATTAATGTCATTGTCGATAGCCGGTTCGCGGTATCGATGCATCGATTGTTGTTAATATTGAGACATCGTTCAGATCATAGTTATTCATGTTGGGGTTATCCTTAAAACCGTATTGGCCGATTAAAGGCATTGACGTAATCATTTCTCATCTTCGTCGTCGGTCACCGATTAAAGGTGCCGAGGCATCCTTCGTATCATTGTCATCGATTGTCCGTTCTTAGGCAAATCGAAATGTTCAATCATTCACCATATCATTGTTATCGATTGACCGTTCTAAGACAATTGAGGTATTAAATCATTCATCGTATCATTCGTATCAATTGGCCATTCTAAGCCAATTGAAGCGCTCAATCATTCATGGAATCATCCGCTGCATCATTGTTATTGGTTGGCCATCCTAAGGCAATCGAGGTGTTGAATTGGGACTGTGGAGGACGGTGCCTATCCGTGTGTTACTGTCATCGTGTTGGCCGACTCAAGGCAGCACACTATCCCTAATTGTGATAAGGCTGGATGCCGTGGCTTCGGCCCTAATTGTGATACGGCTGGATGCCGTGGCTTCGGCCCTAATTGTGTTACGGCTTCATGCCGTGGCTTCGACCCTAAATGTGATACGGCTGGATGCCGTGGCTTCGGCCCTAATTGTGATACGGCTGGATGCCATGGCTTCGACCCTAATTGTGATACGGCTGGATGCCGTGGCTTCGGCCCTAATTGTGATACGGCTGGATGCCATGGCTTCGACCCTAATTGTGATACGGCTTCGTGCCGTAGCTTCGGCCCTAATGGTGATACGGCTTCGTGCCGTGGCTTCGGCCCTAATCAATAACAACTGCGGGCTGTTTTGGCTTCATGTAATTGTGATAATTTGACAGCTTCGGCTGAGTGGCTTTCAAGCCTTTATTATTGTCCTAGTAATCTCATTGGAGCCTTCGGGCATTGTGATTCATAATTAATTCAGTCCTGGTTTGGTTCATGTCGTGTAATTCATTGTGGTATTCTGTGATTATGTTTCTCCGTTGGGCACTTATGTTCCAACCTGTCGAACAGGTATTAATAGTATGTCGTGGGCATAGTATTTCACGAATGCTCGGTTCTTACCTTGGTTTGTGAGCATCTCATATTACTATTATTATTATTGTACCGTTTCATTCTGCCTTTGGATACATATCATGTTATACATGTATTTGATGTTCATTATCTGGATGACTGACACCGTGGGGGCGGAACATGTTTTTCATGTTTTAGGTGCTTGCGAGGAGAGAGTTGAGACACATGGGCATGATGATGGCGATGAGGCATTCGAGCGATACTAGTCCGAGTTGTTCATGTTGGTCAGTCGGTTGGAGTGTTCTCCAGTTTGTCAGTTATTGTCATTTTGTATTACCCGAGCAGATGCTCGTGGATGTTGTATTTTTACTCTTGGCCTTGTAGGCCCATCGTTGTCGTTGAAATTCCTTATCGGAATATTGTGTCGGATATCATGGTAGGGACTATGATTTTCCTTTATTGTTTAATTTCATGTATTTTAGTCATGTTCGCCTGGTGGATCTCCTGGTGTGGGGTCCACGGCACTGTAATAACCCAATAGGATTTGGGGGTGTTACACTACCCTTCGTCAAGATGCTCTAGCTTATGTCCAGAAGTGTGATTCATGTAAGAGGCATGGCAACATCCTGCATCAGCCTGCAGAGCCTTTGTGTCCAATTGTATCATCTTGGACCTTCATGCAGTGGGGAATGGACATCATGGGCAAGCTCCCAAAGTCTCCTGGGGGCAAGGTGTTCATGTTAGCAATAACGGAATATTTCTCTAAGTGGATAGAAGCCGAAGCCTATGTTCAAGTTAGGGCTAAAAAAGTCATCTCATTCTTGAAGAAGAACATTCTTAGCAGATTTAGCACCCCATCCCAAATTATATGTGATAATGGTTCTCAATTCATAAGCAGTAAGACAAGGAACTTCTGTGCAAGATGGGGAATCAAGTTGATCACGTCAACTCCTGTCCATCCTCAAGCCAATGGACAAGCTGAGTTTAGTAACAAGCTGACCGTGAACAACCTAAAGAAGCGTCTTGGTAGGAAGAAAGAAAGATGGGCAGAAGAGTTACTACTTGTACTTTGGGCGGATAGGACTACTCGTAAGAATGCAACAGGCCAAACCCTTTATTCTTTGGTTTTTGGAGCTGAAGCTGTCCTACCAATATAAGTACTAATCCCAACAGCTATATATGGTTTAGCTACCCCATAAAGCAACTCATAGATGTTAGCTCAGGACCTGGACACTTTGGACGAACTTAGAAACTTAGCAAGAATTAGGATGGCAGCTTATCAGCAAAGAATTGCCAAGTCCTACAATAAGAACGTCAAAATTACAAGGTTCTAGGTAGGAGTTATGGTTCTAAGAAGAGTATTTCAGAATACTAAGGATCTCAATGTAGGAGAGTTAGGAGCAAAATGGGAAGGTCCACACCTCATTGATGCAGAAGCAGGAAAAGGAATATACTGGTTGTCAACCCTGGGTGGTGAGAGAATTCCAAGAAGTTGGAACGCAGTGCACCTAATTAGATCCTACTACACGTAAGTTCAACTTGTATTGATAATACCTCATCTAGGTACATTTCATTTTAATTTATTTTAAATTCAAGTTTTTTCTTTATTATGTTTACCCTCAATAAAGTTGTACTGATTTAAGCATCGAAGGGGTGTTAGCTAAGCTAACACCCAATCCTAACATGTTTCTATCTTACAAGATGTGGATAACGTGTTGGAGCATTAATATGTCAAAGATCAACATGTCCGACATTTGAAATTTCAAGCTATCTAGAGTCCAAGGTATACACCTTCCAACGGTTTAAAATATTATACATCTTTTCTAAGTTATTATGGTTATTGACACCTTTGCCTGGGCACACAACTTTCGTGCTTAGTTAAGTAATAAAGGGACCAGTATGTAGCATTATATATACTGTAAGACTTCTTATTCTTTTCTATGTGCCGAACTAAGTATAAATTTCAAAGGTTGTAACACAACGTGTGACTCAATGACACCCGTTTTACAGAAGTTTAGAAGGTAAACACCTTATCAAAGGTTAGAGAATTTTCATTCTCTCAAAAGTTTTCAAAGGACCTCAATAACCCCAGTCTCTTTGCCTTCCGGCGCCATTTTGTCTTGGATTCTGTCCTTCTCTTAGACAACCTGATTATCTTTACCTTTGTCTTGAATCACCTTCCTAGTGGCGGAAGTAACCTCGTCAACATCCTGTTCTTCTCCAACCAAATTCCTGAGCCTAGCACGCTCTTATTCAATATCCCATCCAACATGAAGACCCTTCTTGGCATCCTCCATCAATTGAATCCTGGAATCTATCGTGGTCCTCGCAGCATCCAACATGAAAGTCTCTTTGGCCTCACTTAATTCTTTGACATGTTCAGCTTCAATCACCGCCATCTTGGCAACCTGTTCTTTCAATCACCGCCATCTTTGACATATTCAGCTTCAATCATCATCCTAACTTCGCTTGCATAAGTTTCGGCCTCTTTCTCTGCTTTGTTGGCCCTTACTCCTTCAGCGCCGGATTTTTGAGTTAATACCTTGATCATGTCATCCCTCAGTTCCACCCCAGTCACCAGAAAATCAACCAAACTTCCATCCTGTAAAACAAATTCATGTTGTTAAGCGGATAAATGCTGAAATTTAAGGCATATTTCCAAAATTTTGCCTTGTCAGATAACCCCTAGTACACTTTCTTTCCTTTCTTGACTTGCCAACCCTCTTTCTTAGCTAAGTCCAAAATCTCGACTTCTTCGAGTTTCCTCTTCTTTGAATCCATTCCTTCTGTCTTGGGCCTTGCTGCTCTAGATGATGATGTATCTATCTTTGTAGGAGAAGGTTTTACATCCTCCGTTTTCATCGGTTTCTCTTGAATCTTTGAAAGCACATCGCTCATGTTAAAACCAGACTTGGATTGGGTGACTGCATTCAAGCATTGTCAGATTAATAAATGTGAATCATCAAATTGTGAAAGATTGACAAACAAAAATCATACCAGTTGACATCTTGGTTGTTCTAGTTTCACCTGAGACCTTGGTATTTTCCTCAACTTCAACAACTTCTTTACTTTCCACAGCAAATTCTACTGGAACAGCTTCATAGGTCTGAACCTCTTGAGGTAGTTCCCAAAACTTTTTCTACTAGATCCAGGGTATTCGGTTTTGGAGGGAACAATTCACTCAATGGGATCACTGCAAGATAAATTCGTGTCAAAAGAGTTAGGATCGAGAAATAATTGAAAGCTAAAACGACAAGAGAAGCCAAGTTCCTACCTTTATCCTTCCACACCTTGAGAATCTTGTCTCCTCCTTCCAAAAAATCCCTCCTCACATGAAAAACCTATTATTCCATCCTCTATCATTAGCCATAAACTTCAACACCAAAGCATCAGATCTGGTTTTTACCCTAAAACAATACCTATTTGAACCATGTGACCTAATATCACAACAAAAGGCTAATTCCTCTAAACCGACGTCCAAACCTAATTCCTTCCTATTTTTCTCTAGGGTTAGTAAGACTCTCCATCCATGGGGCATCAATTGAGTATATGCTAGTTCAGTGACTTGAAGAACTTAGATATTAGTGGAGGAAAAGGAGATTTCAAGCCAATCAAGAATGGGTATTCGAGAAGACACACCCATTGATCAGAGACACAATCCGAGGTAAACCTTGGATTATGGGCATAAAGATTGTGCTTTCAGGAAAAGCTTTAGTTTTCTCCAGAATGTCAATTTGAGATTCAGTAAGCGAGTACATCTCACTCCCAGGATGGATAATAAACCCTAAGTAATTAAAACCTTCAGGAAGAACAGGGAGTTGAACTACTTTCTTATCCTTAGCCATCGGAAAGCATATATAAAATATAAAGGAAGCAAGAACTCACTGTATCGAAGCCGAAATTGCATCCAAGAGCTCTCTTCGCACTCGTAAAGTTTTTATCCCTGGACTGTATATGTATGGTGGAGGGGCGGTTAGTGAGTTTTGATATGACTCAACTATCGAGGAAGCCTGAGCCGCTCAATCTCTCCCTCAGGTGGATAAGTTCAATTAAATTTTTTTAACCCTTTATCTTTTTTGTCTCAGGATTAAAAATTTTTTGAGGTCAATTGTTTGGGATAAATTTCTTGCTGCATGTCGACACCCTAAATTCAGCATCGTGTTCGAAACGTCTTGATCCATGACAACCTGGTAACTGTTAACAGCATCCCTATTTTTCAGGAACCGTGGAGATATTGGAGACTCAATCTTTTGCGAAGTCCTTGCTGTGGTTGTAAGACCCAGTCAATAGCAATCTCCAGCTTCATCAACTAACGGCCATGATCTCCATAATTGGTGATATTCCTTCCTAGTTTTTAGGATGTTGCTTATCTTTCTTTTTATCATTTAAGGCGTATAAAAGAGAGTATAGGTCACACACGATATATTCGCTAGCTCTTTGTAAACTCTCTCTTATGCTATCCGACTTATACTCACTCCAAAATACATAGTGCATTTTTTGATTTTAGGTAGGTTACCTTAAACCTCTCGAGGTTTTGTGCTGGCGAAATATTGTTCAAGGGATTTCCTCGTTACATTTTTATGTTCATCTTGATATTAATTTTATTTCCTTACTCCATTGTACCACTAAATCATTCCACGTGAGTTATATTTATAATTTTTGTTGGTTCATTGAAAATTGTCCAAAACAGTCGGAGTATGATAAATATGGTCGAAGTGACTTGACTGAGCAACTTAGAATTGAAGAACACAATCACTTCCACCAATCAATCATCATATAACTTAGAAGCTTTCAAATATTAAAAGTAACTTCTATCGACCACCCTCTAATCAAAATAATAATAAGAACACATCTTTCGATTAAGGTTCAGCAACCTTATACCACCTTATTTCTCTAGCTTTTTTTTCTACATACCCCCATTTCAAGGTTACCGTTTTACGTGATTATAAACTACGAGCAACGTGAATATACCTGGTTACTAGGTTCTCAATCATAATAGTATGTAAAATTTTCAAATATTTTTCTTCGACTATCAACTTTTACTTCCTCAAATAATTGCTTAACCCATAATATGGTTTATAACCTCTTAAATTCTTCACTTCTTCAAGTACCCTTCTTTATAGATAATCTAAGAGCTCAAGTATAGGAAATGGAGGATGTAAAGGGATCATTGTGTGGCTAAAGAAAAAATAGGCTTAAAATCACAATAGGATTTGAAAGGCTAAACAAATTAATGATTTTTGGGTTAGGCAAAAGGATTTGAAAGGCTAAACAAAAATCGCCTAAGATCATATTCACTAATCTATATACATTATGGTTTAGACAAAGATACCAATGTAAGTTCTAGAGTTCCACAAGACGAATGATATATTCAACCAATGAAAACATGCAAAATAGCAAATAAGGCTCAAAATCTCACAAGTTTCAAGAAAAATATCAAGCATCCTCTTCTAGGATCACACACTATCATGCATATTCGAAATCATTCAATGCAAGTTATAGACACCAAAAAATTCTTCACTAAAATTGAGTGAAAACTAAGAAAGGCATTTCAAGAGGCCAACAAGCAATTCATTCAAGTATAAGATCTTATGCTCTCGAATTTTTTATACGCAACTTGCCTTGAAAAACCTCTCAACACTAAAATCTTCACTGACAACTACTAATACTCCTCGACCTACATATATGCATCACATCAAGCCTCTTCAAATTCTTTTCCAAAATTTTCCAATAGAACAGATAAAGATAAATAACTAAAAGCAATTTACAAGAATCCAAAAAAAATAAAATATAAAATACATGCAAATATATGAACATGCAAGAAAGAAATTAAATATCCAAGATACAAAATACTTTCTCCCCCCAAACTTGTTCTCAAAAGTAAACTAAAAGACAAGTCTGCGAAAGAGAAAGAAGTGTAACTTGAGCTGGTACCCTGGTTCTTGATTGCCGGGAGTGAGATGAATTTTTATGGTATATAGGAGAATGGGGATGGGCGTGACTCGCTCGCCGTCAAAAGTTTCCGTATTTTTGTTTGGATTTGTTATGATGGGTTCCCTCTCAGTAAGAGCTCAATTTTAAGTCTTTAGCTATATGAATATTTCATTCACGTTCACGAAGGTTTTAACTCGAATTTTGGGGTCGATTTCTTTTCTTTTGGCATGATCCCAAGACTACTCATAACTTTCTTCATCTACTTGCACATGCACCTATTCTTTTAAATTTCTTCCCGGTGGCTCGATGCTCTTGTAAATTTAAAGAGTGATGTGTTCATCATTAAGTCGCAATGCAAGCTCCCCTTTTTCAATATCGATTAATGCTCGCCCTGTTGCTAAGAATGGATGCCCGAGAATTAAGAGAACATCACGGAAGAAATGTGTACGATGACGGATACCCACAACTTTGGGAAATTACAAAATGGTCCCAAATGTCCGAATAATCACGTTACGACAACAAATAATCAATCCAAAGCTCACAACACGTATTACAACATTAAATGAACTTACGGGGAACATGAAACAATAGTTTGGAACGAGATTCGCAAGAATCAAACTCAAATGTGGAAAAGTCGCCTAAGAACACGGAACTCAACAAAATGACACCGAAACAAACTCGGACGTCAAAAAGTGCAGAAATATTCTCAGGATGATGAAATGATCACAAGCGAGCCGTTAAAACGGACTCCTGCCAAAAATATAAATTTACCGAAAATCACAAAATCGCGAATATTATAGATGTTACCATCGTGTTAGGACCGACTGTTTTGACGTGAAGTCACTAAACGAGGATTTGTGGTCATTCATCCAGGACTTTGAATGGTCGTAACTATACATTGTTCTAGTGTATCATGTTCGTGGGTTGTTTTTCGACACTTTTTGGCACAAATGGTGTGTGCTGCGGCACAAAGGATTGTGCGCCGCGGCACACCCCTTTCTAAGAGTCGATCTGGGTGTGGATGTATCATGTGCCGCGGCACGGAGTGAAGGCATGATCGTGGATTTTAGCCATGGGCCGTGGCACACTCAGTCTGCGCCGCGGCACGCGAGTCAGGGGGTCCTTTTATCAACGGGATTTGGAGTGGATTTCATTTTCCTCTCCTTTCTTCTTCTTTCTCTCCGTGGGCGATTCGTGGAGCGATTTTGGGAGATCTTCATCATCAAGCATCATCTTGGGATGGATTTGTGTGTGTTTAACATCATTTAATCCATTGTTCTTCGCTGGATCGAGGTATTTTTCTTGATTCCCTAAAGTTGACTTTTTGGGAGTTTTGTTCTTGATTCCGAATCCAATCCGGTTTAGATGAATCAATTGGTGTTACATGTTGTTATTAAACATGTATTATGGATTGTATATCCATATCTTCGGTTCATTTCAACCCGAGGGGTTATTTCGGTGTTCTTGAGGTGTAGTGAACATTTAATGTTCGATTAAATGTTCGAATGAGCTTTCCTTCGATAGTTTGTTGTGATCTACGTTTTTTTGGTCTTGATCCTGACCATATTCATGTTTTTGTTGTTTCTTTTGGAGGATTATAGGTGATCGAGGATTCCGAGTTGATCTCCATTTTGTGTTGGTAATTCGTGTGGTGTTATTTTCGTAGTATTCGTGGAGTTGTCGAGTTCTTGGTCGTTCTTTGAAGTTCGAGGGCTACCCGACCGTGTCCGTTTGTGGTTCCGTGCTCGTGGTGTCAAGGCAAGTATCTTGCCCATACATTTCATGTTTCGTATACGTGATAGTTGGCAATTGATTATATGTGGAATTTTAATGTTTTAATGAACTTTAAAAAAGGATCGGTATATTCTCGATAAAGGTTTTCCTTCGAAGATAACTCGTATGCTTTGTGAATAAATGTGTTTTCTGAATATGTGTATTAGTGTTGTATGATGGAAGGTGTTGTGATTGTATTACGTGATTATAGTAGACTCTTTTCCACTGGTCGAGGATTGTGTATTGATACGTGTACTCGTTCGGTGAATATGTGATGTTGTGTGACATCAGTTGTGTGTATATGTCGGATGAAGTGGCCATTCTAGCAACTACTTTACATTTGTTTTCATATTCTAGTATTTGAATTATGGCTTCCCGTGGATGTGTGTTCACCCAGGGACGGTCCGACGGGGCCTCTAGGGATACGCAGTGCCATGTGTGTGCGTATCGCGAACTGGGGTTAACCACCCAGGGATGGTCCAACGGGGCCTCTGGCCGTGAGTCTCGTACCAACGGTTAACCTTTGAAATGTTTTGTTGGAGAACTATGTTTTTGGCGCATATTTCATCTGATTAGAATGGCAGTTCAAATGGTATTGTTCTTGGCTGAAATGGCACCAGAAAATGTGTTTTGTATGATTCGTCTCTTGGGTACGATATTTTGGTATGGGTACGTGATTCCTATGGTTGCTCCGTGCATTGTAGCTTTGTGGTGTGTCAAGTTCGACCATATGGTTAAGTTGCAGAGTTGTGCTCTCTGATGTCGTTCTGTGAGACCGTTGTCTTTGTAATGTTTGACATTATGTAGTTTCCGTCGGGTTATTATTTCAAGTATGTGATGTGGATGATGGGGTCGTGGTCGTGGACCCCGTGTTTTGTTGTCGGAATTATATTTTGGAAAAATAATTTTTGGGGTGTGCCCCTAAGTGGTTTCGAAAAGGCTTGAGAATTCTCAAATCCCAAATGTTTTCAAATCTCCCAAGATCGTAAAAGGTTTTCTAAGATGTATAATCGTTTTATTCCTACCTTTTTATAATTCAAACTGTTTTGATCAAGTGATTTATCTCGGGAAGTATATTCAAGATTATTATGTTCTTGGAGTATGTTGTGTATGGCTTGTATTTGTGTTTTATACTTGCACTAGCGAAACAGTGGAGTTTTGCTAACCCCCGAGTATTCGGGGGGTGGATGTCTGTATTGTGTACAGGGACTTGTAGGTTGCTGGGGAGCAATTCATAGGATTGTTAGAAAGATGATCGAAGACGACAATACTAATCACATGAAGACCGGTGTTGAGTATTTGGTGAAGTCTTGTTGTTTGTCTTCCCGTTGTGGTATTTTTCGTTTTATGGAAATATTGATGTATTCTAACCTCTGCGTGGGTATGAGTTGTGAGAAAGAGTAATGTATGGTTGATGTGTATGTTGTGGTAAAAGACCAAATCGGTCTAATGGTTCGTTGTTTAGCCATGTCAGCATGTACTGTATTGTTGTGTTTCTATATTTAGCTTGGTAGATCCTCACGGAGAGGGTCTGCGGTGCTGTAGTATTCCCGAGTGGTTTGGGGGTGTTACAGGTTTATGGCCCATTTTTGGTCATAATTCGGATGTGATTTTTACCTATCGGTCCGCACATTAGCACACGCCTTCAGTGGTGCACCTTGTATTTCTTTAGCGGTCCGTAGGTATTTCGTTTTTTAGATTTAGGATCCGGATTACGGCCCATTTTTTGTCACAATTCGGGAATGATTGCTTGTACTCTCGATATTTTCATTATCTCACAGGTTGGTGGGTCCCGCCTCAACCCCCGTCCACAATGGAAGTTTTTTTTTTAAAAAAAAAAAAACTCAATCCTAATAAGAACCTAGGATTACACTTCCTCAAAAACATTCTCTTCTCTTTTGAAGCTAGTTTCCATTTGTATCTTAGATTCGGATCATATGTGATCAACTATATTCTTTTGGATATTAAGTTAATCAAAAGGATGCATATATATTGGTCTTCTATTCATACATAAATTAAAATATATCCAAGAACAAGTAAAGAGAAGGAATAAATAGATCAAATCCAATCCATGAACAATAATCAAAGTATTAACAAACCCTAGAATCTAAGGAAGTTTAGCCAACATGGCTACAAAATTACAATAAGATAAATTGAACATCTTCTTCAATAAAAGAAAAAGAAGAAAATTGGACATGATAAACTTATTGTGGTCATGGATCTTGAAGATTGATCTTTCATCTCCTTCTTGTGTTTCCTTGAGTCTCTTGATTGTGAAATGTTATTTTTTTCCTCCTAATTTCATGCTTCGTTATGTCCCTTATATAGGGGGAGTTCAACCCCAGCTTAACTTGTTGGCCAAGATAATTTAAAATAGTAAAGCAAGTATTCGCCCAATAACTATACACTTGCACGTCTCGTTTGTCCCTATATGCAAAGAATTGGACTTTAGACCAACTCAAAGGTTGTATATCTTTCTCTATGTTTCCGTGGCCACTTGAAACATCCAAATCCGATTTCATATGAGAGAGTTATGATCAAAATACGAAAATTGCGTGCAACAAAAAATTGTCCCGGCAAGCGACATGGCTGTGTTGCAGGTAAATGACATTCAACACGGTCCATGACGCAGAAACAGTCAGTTTTGAGCATCCGACACGATCCGTGTCGCATGTAGGCGACATCCGACATGGCCGTGTCATATGTATACATCCCAGAATTTCATTTTTTTCCCATCTTTTTGACCCTTCGAGCTCTCGATGCATTCCAACTCCATATTTGACATACTCTCACCTGTTTCAGGGACAACTAGAACAAAATAGGTGACATCTTATAAAATAACAAATTCATTCAGAAAGTGTCGAATTTACCCATGAATTGTTTTAAATATATAGTAAGATGGCCCTAATTAACGGGTGAAAATCTTGTTTATCTCAACGAGACGATTAATCCATAAGCTATCTAGGTATGCCCATGCATTTTACAATCCCAATTCTCCGAGAGACCTTAAAAGTACATGATCCCAAGATATGGAAGGACAATTTCCTCTTGTACGTTTAAGTCCATTCACTTGATTCATAATAAACAAAGTACTATTTTTATAGTCCCCTCTTACGACATGGCGTTTAACAGCATCAATGCTAATAATCCATAAGCAAAAAATATATTGAACTACTCAGGTATTGATGAGTCGGCTCAAATAGCAAATGAGGTATTTCATGTTGGATCTTTTCTTTTTATTTTCTTTAGTTGAACATGTTTAATTTGAGCATGAATTCTTCTTCTCTTTGTAACACCCCCAAGATATTCAGGTTATATTATAGCGCCGTGAACCCCTATATGGGACTCACCAGGCTAACTAATTTATACCACTCATCTAACCATCTCGGTTAGTGAGAAAATACATCACCAAGACGCAAATTAAATAAAACGCCCGGTACAACCGGTAAACCAAACATCATCAAAAATCACATATAAAATTTAGTATACAATCCATCTTCCAAATTTAAAACGCCTAAGTACTCACGAGTACTATCTACGAGTTAACAGGTTTAAACACAAACGTTTTAAAATAGACAACTGAAATAAAAGGAGTGAATTGCACACGTCAACAACCCTGGCCAGCATCCTCGTACTATTCCAGTGCCCGTTCGACCGGCTGACCGCAACCTGAAATTCATAACACGAATTTCTCCAAACGGGTCCCCAAAGGGCTTAGCAATTATGCTAGTATAAGTAATCAAGGCAAACCATTCACTTACACATTTCATAGTACATGCATCAAATCGTTTCCAAATAAAATCAAGACATGTCTTTTCCCGGAAATCAAACAGTCAAATAAATTTGCTAGGACCGGGGCTAAACCACTGGTCCTATCTTTGGCCTCTATGGACCCTCCCGGACTGGCTATCCAACAAGCTCGTGAATTAGGAGCGAAATCACAGATTCCTCCGAGGCCCCGTCGGACCATCCCGGAGTGAGAAAATCACACACATATACATTACCACTCTATGTTAAGCATAAGGGTTTCACAATAATACTTGCCTTGAGAAATTGACGATGAAATGAATGGAACAATCAACCACGCTCTCTAGAAACCGACAACCACGAACCTAACGATCCGAAGAATACAATCACAACCAATTCTACACGAGTATGAAAACGTAATACACCCGAAAACCCACCTATGATTCATGTAAATTCGTACAAAAACAACAACAAGGATGGGTCGCACACGAATCCCTCTCGATTTCATAAATACCACGAAATTTACCATGAACTCGCAGGGAAAACATGAATACCACTAAGATTAATCACATACATCATGGATTAATAAACAACACGGAACAAATCTGACATAAAAAATTGGAAAACCCCCAATTTCCGGAAAAAATAGGGTCTAAGAGATTACCTCGGATCGGAGAGGAAGAACAAGTGTTGGTGCTGCTAATATACACCAATAACTCAAGAAAGATGATAGCTGAGATGATTGGGAGAAGAAATCGTCTCAGATCGCCTCTGGTTCGCACATGCCGCGGGGAAGGAGATGAAATAGGAAATATTACAATCTGAGGTCAACTCTCGGGATTATATAACTAGACGGTTTAGCGTGCGCTAACGAGCCAACCCTGGTCCAGAACGTTCGGTTCTGACCTGTTAGCGTGTGCTACCCGATAATTAGCGTGCGCTAAAAGCCCCCTGTTAGCGCGTGCTATCAACTTATAGCGTGCGCTACCTGTTCGTCATCCAGAGTCCAGAAACATTTTGCCTTAACTGGAATACCGAATTAGCACGCGCTGTCACACACCTAGCGTGCGCTATGTATCAACCCTAGTGTGCGGTAATCTACAGACGTAGCGTGCGCTAAACTGCTCGTCCAGAGAGCAGAGACAACCTATTGCCACTGTTGTACTCAAATCATTAGGGCGCGCTACTTGCAAAGTTAATGCGTGCTGCTCAATGAAATTAGTGTGCGCTACACGATGAAATTAGCATGCGCTAATGAGTGCATACAGTAGTACAAACAGCATTTAGAGATGGAAAGCGGCGAATTCTTCCCCGGATGAAAACAACGCGCACCCGACACTAAACAACGAACTGAAGAAGACACACGCACGACGAGTTTGAGTTAGAACTAAAGCTCTAAAAGAAATCATGATTCCGACCACCCAAAGGTTCGGAAAACGACAACGATAGTAATTACCCCATAACTTTGGGAAATTACAAAACAGCCCAAAACATCCGAAATACATGATACACGGTCGAAACACCAAAAAAGAGCTCACAACATGCATATGGATTTACGGCAACCCCGAAACGACAATTCCGAATAACAATTACGAGAATCGAACCAAATAGCGGCGGAATTGACGATAAACGCGAAATTGAGTACAACAAGTCCGAAACAAGCTCGGATGACAAAAAGTCCAGTAATAAATATTCTCAAAATATCAATACGGTTATAAGCGAGTTATTAAAAATGAAAATTGCACCAAAATAAAAAATACCATAAAAAGGAAAAATGCAGATATTACATTCTCCCCCCCCTCTAAAAACAAGTTTCGTCCCTAAACTTAAGAAACAAACATATCGATTTTGAACGAGAAGCGACTGCAACAACCTGGCTGGTCATTGATGCTCGATTTTGACCTGCTGACAAGTCAAACATATCGCTACAAATTGGGCGACCTCCTCCTTCATATCCTTCCATCAAAAGTTCCTCCTTAGGTCCTTGTACATCTTACTCGAACCAGGATGAAACCAAGTAAGGCGTAGCATTGGCCTCACTTAAAATACTCTACCTCAATTCCAAGTCGTTTGGTACACAAATCCGACTCTGGAACCTCAACACACCATCCTCGTGAATCACAAACCCAGGAGACTTCCCTTTAAGAACATTCTCTCGGATTTGAGTAATCATCGGATGCTCCAACTGCTTCAGTTTAATTTCATCGATTAGCGACGACGAAATTTCTAAAGCACAAAGTTGCCAAACAACTTCTGGCTACAAAATCTCAACACCCAACACGATCAATTCACGTTAAAGCTCAGATTAAGACGTAAGTATATCAAGCGTCCGTAACGTAACTGGTTTCCGACTCAAGGCATCTTCCACGACGTTCGTCTTGCTCGGATGATAAATGATTTTGAGGTCATAATCCTTAATCAATTCTAACCACCTCCTCTGCCTCATATTCAACTCCCGCTGAGTGAATATGTACTTCCGACTTTTATGATCGGTAAAAATCTGACTTGCAGAGCCAAAGAGATAATGACGCCAAATCTTGAGCGCAAAAACAACTACTGCTAACTCCAAGTCGTGAGTAGGGTAGTTGATCTCATACGCGCGCAACTACCTTGACGCATACGCAATAGTCTTGTCGTGCTGTATCATGCACCCAAGACCCTAACCCGAAGCATCACTATAAACAGCAAAACCATCGTTGCCACATGGCAATGCTAGAATCAGGACTGAAGTCAAACGCCTCTTCAGCTCCTCAAAACTCGATTGCATTTCGTCATTCCAGATGAACTTCTTAGATTTCTGAAGAAACTGTGTAAGTGGCCAAGCCAGTTTCGAGAACCCATCGACGAACCTACGATAGTATCCAGCTAAACCCAAGAAATTACGGACCTTCTTCACATTCTTAGGCGGTGTCCAATCCCGCACTGCCTCAATCTTCTGTGGATCCACACGGACCCCCTCGATTGAAATCACGTGACACAGAAAGATCACTTCCTTCATCCAGAACTCACATTTCGAGAACTTCGCATAGAGTCGCTCGGTCCTCAAAACGTCCAACACCACAAGCAGATGACGCGCGTGCTCCTCCTCATTCTTCGAATAGATAAGGATATCGTCAATGAAGACAACGACACACTTATCCAAATACTCGATTAAAACCTTGTTCATTAACTGCATGAACACTGCCGGCACGTTAGTTAGCCCGAAGGGCATAACCACAAACTCATAATGTCCATATCTCGTCCGAAAAGCTGTCTTCGGGACATCGGACTCCTTCACCCGAAGCCGATAATATCCCGATCTCAAGTCGATCACCGTGAATACCGCAAATCCTTGAAACTGATCAAACAAGTCATCAATCCTCGGCAAGGGATACTTGTTCTTGATGGTCACTTTGTTTAGCTCGCGATAGTCGATACATAAATGCAGTGAACCATCCTTCTTCCGCACAAACAGGACCGGTGCACCCCAAGGCGAAGCGCTCGGTCGAATATACCTCGACTCAAGAGGCTCACTCAATTACTTCTTCAATTCAGCCATCTCTGAAGGTGTCATGCGATACGACGCCTTTGAAATCAGAGCCGCACCCGGCTCTAACTCGATAGCAAACTCAACCTCACGGTCCGGTGGTAACCCCAACAACTCATCAGGAAAGACATATGGGAACTCACTAACGACTGGGATCGATGAAAACTCGACTCTACCATCCTCCGCCTTCAAGGCATTAAACCAATAACCAGTACACCCATTCCATAGGAGTCTCATCGCCTTCATGGCGTTAATTACGAACTTTTGGTTTCCCCTCTTTTGTCCCGCGAAAGAGTTCTCGGTGCCGTCCTCGGCTAACATGGTGATGATCCTCGGGTGGTAGTTCATGATCGCACCATGCCGCTTCAGCCAATCATCCCCGAGAATCAAATCCTCACCCTCAATACCCACAACAATAAGATTAGAGAGCCAGGCCCTCTCACAAATAACCACAGAACAGTCTCGGATCTCCTGATCACCAACAATCCTATCACCGCAAGGAAGTTTAACGATGAAAGGTTCACAAGACGACAAATAGTCAAGGCTCAAACGGCGCACACACTCCACAGAGATGAATGAATGCATTGCACCAGAATCGAAATCACACTGACAGGATGAGAATGAATATGAACGGTACCTGTAGCCACGGTAGCTACTGGATGATCGGCTCTCCTCACCTCATATATGCGCGGATGAGTGGAGCCGACACTGGAAGCTCCCCCTCCCCCTCTAGCGGGCTAGCCCCGATCTCTCCCTCGACCGACACTGTAACACCCCCCAGAATACGTCCGGAAATGTTACACGCCGTAGGCCCTTCTCACAAGGATCTACCAGGCTAAACTCCACTATACTACACAATGATTGACCGACCGGGGTCAATTTAAATACAACTCAGACCGACAAGGTCATTAAACAGTTCAGAAACTAATGAATTTTACATCTCAATGACAAAAATAAACTTTCACACAAAAAGGGGTGACAACTCCATTCAATAAATGAAAACTACACCCGTGCAAGGGTGAATACTCAACCAAATGGGAAAATACCGACCAAGAAAAAAGACTCGGACTTTTGTGAGATTAGCATCGTTGTCATCCATCTCCTTCCAAGCCAATCCCATGACTGCTCCCGAGCTGCCAAAACCTGAGCGCATAACAGGCGCCCACCCCCCGAAAACTAGGGGGTTAGCAAACTGGAATTTTACTAGTGCAAGTACATAATATACAAGATATACGAACAATAACAACACAAAACTCAACAGTCGTGAAGCCTTAACACAAACCACATATTCCCATAGTCAACATAGAATAGCATCACATACACAAGGTGAAAGGAAATCACATTGTCATATTCTCATTACGGAACATAACACCAATGAAACTTTAAACGAGCCCAAGGATTCAGAAAAATCCCTTTTTGTAAAAGGAAAGGTATTTTGATAAGATAGTTTGCAAATGTTATTATTGACTCGAGCCATCTTGGGGTTTTGAAAATCGAATGGGAACACTTTTGGAAAATAATTTCGAAAGCTCTCAGGTCCTTGACCCAACATATGGAAAACAATTACACGAAAACCATGTCAACGTTATTTGGGGTCCTCGACCCAATTTATAGAACACTGTCACAAACGAAATCACTACAACATCTCACAGGGTTCTCAACCCAATCCAAATAACACCATCACGGATCAATCATCCCAACATTTCACAGGGTCCTCGACCCAATACACAGAATAACACCACAATACAATTAAAGGCACAATCTCTCATTCGACATATCCTGCTCAAGACCCCCGATTAATTAACACTCGGAGATTTCGTCAAACCTCCTTGGTTAATTAACCCTGATACCAATGCTTTAAAAACAAGTTGAAACAAACTTTCAAAAACACGAATCGCGGTTTATATCACGACAAACATTTAAAAGTGAGTTGAAAGAATTTGAGATACGAACATCGTTCGGTAATGGGGTCTTAGCTACCAATAAGCCTGCCAGGCGCCTCCCTTGCGCACCTGTGTACCGGCGTTCACTCCACTATGTTGGCCGCTCCTTGAACATGTCACCGCGACGGCGATCACTCCCGCAAGAGCCGCCCATTGCGCACGCATTAGGTAACACCGGCGTTCACCACCCATATGGAGCCGCACATTGCAGCGTACACCAGGCCGGAGTGCACGCCCCGCCCTCAGAGGTTCCCGGAGACGACGTTTCTCACAAGTATCCACATTGTTCCTCCAAACATCAAGCACACAGACAAACATTACAAAAATTATCCACTCAGTGCACCAATTCACATAAATTATCCATCAGTCCATAACCACACAGATAAACAGTATCACACACGTTATCAATCAAAACTCAATCACAATTAAGCCTTCAGGCATAGCCAACCAATGCCGCACATATATCTCTATATTGCCACTCAACCGAGTACATATATATATATATATGAACTTACTATATTATATCTATAAGTATAGTTCATCCATCAATCCAAGTTGAGTACGTCAACTAGTGTTAGTGTTCGTCCCCCGGCATTCACCGACATAAGCATATATATCAATATACGTATACACATACATATATTTAACATATAAATATATATAAATATATATATATACACACACACACACACACACACACACATATATATATATATATATATATATATATATATATCCCTCTATATATATATATACACACACAAACATATATATATATATATATATATATACATATATATATATATATACATCCGTATAAATTCATACACTTCGACAACAATGATTTCACGTAGCTACAATTCGTATATCAAGGTACTTGCCTTGGTAATCTCTTACGAATACTTCGGAAAATATGATTGATTGGAGAAATCCGGAACTCCAATGAAAACGGCGATCGGAAAGGCTCAACACCAGATTTTTGTAGGGAATTCGTCCCTAATATCCTATCATCAAATAAACAACAAATCACACGAGGAAAAACATCGCAAAACGACCAAATTTCTCTCTGTGGCATTTTTCCGGACACCTTGAAGGCGTCAAACGAAAGTTCATATAAATGACGAATCGGAAATGATAAAAATGTGGAAAGATGATGAAAATGATAGAACACAACTCAATCTTCGATTACCCAATAGAAACATGAGTTAAAACGATCAAATCGGACAAAGTCAACTAAAATTCCCAAAACTAGATTTTAGGAAATCATACCTTGATTTGATCGATCGGAGCAAGTTATGGAAGGATTAATCGATGATATGGACTCACTAATCTCGTGGATTTATAGTGGAACAACATGCCCTCGTGTTCTCCAAGCTCCAGTTGCAGAAAGAGAAGAAGAAGGAATAGAAAAAATAGGTGTAAACCCGACTGTCCTGTCATATTTATACCTGTGCAGGACACGGCGCAACAAACGGCCCAGTCCAGCGCCGTGTCTACCGCCGTATTGCGGGTCAGTGCGCGACCTGACCGACACGGCACAACAAACGGCCCAGTCCAGCGTCGTGTCTACCGCCGTGTTGCGGGTCAGTACGCGACTTGACCGACACGGCGCAACACCCGGCGCAAGACACTTGCGCGTGTGTCTCGGCCGTGTCCGACACGGCGCAACACCCGGCGCAAATCTTGCGCGGGTTCTCGGACGTGTCTCGGCAGGACTGCTAGTCTTGGCCGACCCGGCGCAGGACACGACGCTCGGAAGTGCCGTTTTCACCACCGTTTCGTACAGGTCCGGCCAGCGAAGCTCCAGTTCAAAAACGATTCCGACACAATCCGAAAAATACGATAGGACCACAACAACGATCCGGAAGAAGACAAAAAATAATAAAACAGGACATATGATTAGCTCGACTCACACAGTGATAAGTCGTACCCGACGAATATCACAACACGGTACATCACGCCGTACCAAGAAGTCGTCTGCAGAACAAAATGACCGGTACAACTAGCTAAATTCAAACTAAACCGGAAATGAAAAATCTCGTGTATTACATTCTACCCCCCTTAAAATAAGTTTTGTCCTGAAACTTAAAGTAAGTAGCGGTGGAATAATCAAGCAAAAGTAATTACGTGCTTAGCCCCAAAACATCACGAGCAAAGCGCGAATGCAAGGTTCCAGAAGTACGATGAACTGACCTAGCAAGTATGAGGCAGTTTAAAATGGTCGAAAGGTTCACAGATGAATTACCAACAATGAAAGTCATCCCATATCGAAAATACTAAGAAGAGTAAGGGTAATACATTCCCCCGTGTAAGAGGACATTTCAATCTCGACACTTAGAACCATAAGAGTTGGAAATATAAAGAAATGAAATAAAAGCAATCAAGTCACGATTGTTGAAAAAGACATAGCGTAAAATCCTCATCCTGCTGTGCTAGGCTCTCCCGAAGGAGACATAGGGTTTTGGGGCACTCCCTGGTCGTTCGCTCTGCTTGCCGAAAGGGCAGCATTCCTTGCCAATTCGGAAACTCTCTCGCAGTGTTTCGCCCGATGACCTTCACACCCGCACCGGTAACAAGTCAAGAGTGGAGAGGGACAATTTGCACGTACATGTCCCTGATAGTTACAGTCGAAGCATCTTCTCTTCTTACCGCGAGTCACTGATGCTGGTTTGGGATTTCCAGCGTTCACTCCCGACCGCGAAGATGACACTTTCGAACGACGTGAGGGTTTGGGGGCCTTAGTCTCTTCGCCGCCCAGAAACTTTTCAGATTTCCTCGGTTTCTTAGTCTCGCTCGTGGGCTCGATTACTGAAGAGATTTCATAGGATATTGTTTGATCCTGGTACTCCTTCACTATAGCATGGATAGGTGTCGTATGAACCACCTCGCTGCTTCCACTTCCACCATCCCGTCTACATCCGCCGACGCTCGACATACTAATACAGATAGTACCGTTTAGCATTATCAAATAATAAGTCGTACAGTATACCACAACTATCAACACAAGGTTTAGTTAACATCTTTAGAATAACGGTAATATCGTAAGGCACAATGTTTTCTGAAGTCGATTTCGAGCCCTTCGACTAGGACGATCATTATATGCATACACTTACTGAAAACAACTTTTTGAAAAAAAAAAGGCGAGTCACGTTACACCCAAAACTTGTAAACACTATCCTTTATTTTGGAAAAGGTAGTTTATACATCGATTTTTAAAAATTATTTTCGAATAATGTATAAAAGAAATTTTGTTATGAATCGTAACTAATTTGAAATATTTCAAAAGTGTTGAGTTCCAAATACCACAATTTGAAAATCTTTCCTCTTCCACCGAAGTGCTTAATCGAAAGGATTTTTCACCGAGGTATGTGACCATTTGACTTGACGTCATTAATTCATGGATTTTTCACAATGTTAGAAAACTTTAAAGCACCACTTTAAAATGTTCGTGATATTACAGCGCCGTGGGCCCCGCGCCGGAATCCACTATGCTAAAAACCATTTTTAAAAACATTCGAACACGCCAAAAAGGTCGATGACGGTAATATTTCAAAAATTCACAAGTCATTAATAAAATATCAAATGCCGTCATAAGAATATCGCCAAAACGGTCAAGGCCAAAATGCCAAAAACTCGATTTAGGGAATTGGTTTACGAAATAAAAATTCAGTTTGCAAGATGCCAAAAGCCATTTCAAAATACTTACGCAGTGGATGAAATTAACACTCAAAGATTTATTCTACTGAAATGCAGAAACCGATAAGTATGCTCGACTTCTGAAACATACTATATAACCATTTCACTCGGACCGTATACGCATGTTACATCCTAAAACAATAACATCACAACCAAGTTCCAACCCCTTGTTCACATT
Source organism: Orobanche coerulescens (assembly GCA_033398695.1). Lineage (NCBI taxonomy): Eukaryota > Viridiplantae > Streptophyta > Magnoliopsida > Lamiales > Orobanchaceae > Orobanche > Orobanche coerulescens. The sequence continues at coordinate 49,273,014 of CM065816.1, read as the reverse complement.
AAACACATTAGCACAATATAATCAAATACGTATATAAGGGAACCTACGTTCGGGAGGCTTACCATCACGGATTGCCGGGAGATGATGTCGGAACCACGATACTAATCACAACTCTGATGCGCGCGACTTACACAAGACAAGGACTTGACCCAATGGCCTAGGTTTTTCGCAAACCTAGGCTCCGATACCATAATTGTAACACCCCCAGAATACGTCCGGAAATGTTACACGTCGTAGGCCCTTCTCACAAGGATCTACCAGGCTAAACTCCACTAGATTACACAATGATTGACCAACCGGGGTAAATTTAAATACAACTCAAACCGACAAGGTCATTAAACAGTTCAGAAACTAATGAATTTTACATCTCAATGACAAAAATAAACTTTCACACAAAAAGGGGTGACAAATCCATTCAATAAATGAAAACTACGCCCGTGCAAGGGTGAATACTCAACCAAATGGGAAAATACCGACCAAAAAAAAAGACTCTGACTCTTGTGTGATTAGAATCGTCGTCTTCCATATCCTTCCAAGCCAATCGCGTGACTGCTCCCGAGCTGCCAAAACCTGAGCGCATAACATGCACCCACCCCCCGAAAACTCGGGGGTTAGCAAACTGGAATTTTGCTAGTGCAAGTACATAATATACAAGATATACTAACAATAACACAAAACTCAACAGTCGTGAAGCCTTAACACAAACCACACATTCCCATAGTCAACATAGAATAGCATCACATACACAAGGTGAAAGCAAATCACTGTCATATTCTCATTACGAAACATAACACCAATGAAACTTTAAACGAGACCAAGGAGTCAAAAAAATCCCCTTTTGTAAAAGGAAAGGTATTTTGATAAGATAGTTTGCAAACGTTATTATTGACCTGGGCCATCTTGGGGTTTTGAAAATTGAATGGGAACACTTTTGGAAAATAATTTCAAAAGCTCTTGGGTCCTTGACCCAACATATGGAAAACAATTACACGAAAACCATGTCAACGTTATTTGGGGTCCTCGACCCAATTTATAGAACACTATCACAAATGAAATCACTACAACATCTCACAAGGTTCTCAACCCAATCCAAATATAACCATCACGGATCAATCATCTCAACATTTCACAGGGTCCTCGACCCAGTACGCAGAATAGCACCGCAATACAATTAAAGGCACAATCTCTCATTCGACATATCCTACTCAAGACCCCCGATTAATTAACCATCGGAGATTTCGTCAAACCTCCTTGGTTAATTAACCCTGATACCAATGCTTTAAAAACAAGTTGAAACAAACTTTCAAAAACACGAATCGTAGTTTATATCACGACAAACATTTAAAAGTGAGTTGAAAGAATTTGAGATACGAACATCGTTCGGTAATGGGGTCTTAGCTACCAATAAGCCTGCCAGGCGCCTCCCTTGCGCACCTGTGCACCGGCGTTCACTCCACTATGTTGGCCGCTCCTTGAACATGTCACCGCGCCGGCGATCACTCCCGCAAGAGCCGCCCCTTGCGCGCGCATTAGGTAACACCGGCGTTCACCACCCCTATAGAGCCGCACATTGCAGCATACACTAGGCCGGATTGCATGCCCCGCCCTCAGAGGTTCCCGGATACGACGTTTCTCACAAGTATACACATTGTTCCTCCAAACATCAAGCACACAGACAAACATTACAACAATTATCCACTCAGTGCACCAATTCACACAAATTATCCATCAGTCCATAATCACACAGATAAACAGTATCACACACGTTATCAATCAAAACTCAATCACAATTAAGCCTTCAGGCATAGCCAACCAATGCCGCACATATGTCTCTATATTTCCACTCAACCGAGTACATATATATATGAACTTACTATATTATATCTATAAGTATAGTTCATCCTTCAATCCAAGTTGAGTACGTCAACTAGTGTTAGTGTTCGTCCCCCGGCATTCACCGACATAAGCATATATATCAATATACGTATACACATACATATATTTAACATGTAAATATATATAAATCTATCTCTATATATATATATATATACCTCTATATATATACACACACACACACACATATATATATATATATATATATATATATATATATACATCCGTATAAATTCATACACTTTGACAGCAATGATTTCACGTAGCTACAATTCGTATATCAAGGTACTTGACTTGGTAATCTCTCACGAATACTTCGGAAAATACGGTTGATTGGAGAAATCCGGAACACCAATGAAAACAACGATCGAAAAGGCTCAACACCATATTTTTGTAGGGAATTCATCCCTAATATCCTATCATCAAATAAACAACAAATCACACGAGGAAAAACATCGCAAAACGACCAAATTTCTCTCTGCGGCATTTTCCCGGACACCTTGAAGGCGTCAAACGAAAGTTCATGTAAACGACGAACCGGAAATGATAAAACCGTGGAAAGATGATGAAAATGATAGAACACAACTCAATCTTTGATTAACCAACAGAAACATGAGTTAAAACGATCAAATCGGACAAAGTCAACTAAAATCCTCAAAACTAGATTTTAGGAAATCATACCTTGATTCGATTGATCGGAGCAAGTTATGGAAGGATTAATCGATGATATGGACTCACTGATCTCGTGGATTTATAGTGGAACAACATGCCCTCGTGTTCTCCAAGATCCAGCCGTGGAAAGAGAAGAAGAAGGAATAGAAAAAATGTGTGTAAACCCGACTGTCTTGTCATATTTATACCTGTGCAGGACACGGCGCAATAAACGGCCCAGTGCAGCGCCGTGTCTACCGCCGTGTTCCAGGTCAGTGCGCGACCTGACCGACATGGCGCAATAAATGGCCCAGTCTAGCGTCGTGTCTACTGCCGTGTTGCGGGTCAGTACGCGACCTGACCAACACGGCGCAACACCCGGCGCAAGACACCTCCGCATGTGTCTCGGCCGTGTCTGACATGGCGCAACACCCGGCGCAAATCTTGCGTGGGTTCTCGGCCGTGTCTCGGCAGGCCTGCTAGTCCTGGCCGACCCGGCGCAAGACACGACGCTCGGCAGCGCCGTTTTCACCGCCGTTTCGTACAGGTCCGGCCAGTGAAGCTCCGGTTGAAAAATGATTCCGGCACAATCCGAAAATTACGATAGGACCACAACAACGATCCAGAAGAAGACGAAAAATAATAAAACAGGACATACGATTAGCTCGACTCACACAGTGATAAGTCGTACCCGACGAATATCACAACACGGTACATCACGCCGTACCAAGAAGTCGTCTGCAGAACAAAATGACCGGTACAACCGGAAAAATTTAAATTAAATCGGAAATGAAAAATCTCGGGTATTACAGACACTCTGCGGAGACTGTGGAGCAAATGACCCCTGGTTCACACTAGGCTCCTTAGGCACTAGTAAAGAAGCCTATGTACCAAGAGTCTGCTCTAAACGATCACAGAAGGAAGCCTTGTGCCCACCTGGCCACAAGTATGACAAGTCAACGACGGACGGGGACACTCCCGGTTCCTATGGCCCGATTTGTAACCCCCAATCCGCTCAGGGACATTACACGCCGTAGAACCTTTCCTCAAGGATCTTCCAGGCTGGTAACAACATAGAACGACTCAACAATGCCTTTAAGGCTAAAATGACTCAATAGACCGATTTGGTCTTTCAATAAATACATACAACTCAAACTCATTACATGCCCACGCAGGGGACGAATACAACACACTCCCATACAACGGGAAAGAATACTGCAGCAGAAAAATAAACTATAACTAAACCAAAGACATCATACGGATCCTCGTGTGATTAGTATCGTTCATCTTTCATCATCCTTCGTGCCGACCCTGTGTTATGCTCCCGAACCTGAATGCAAAAACAAACATCCACCCCCCGAATACTCGGGGGTTAGCAAAACTCCACTGTTTTGCTAGTGCAAGAACAAAGTGCAAATAAAAGCTATACAATTCATATTCCACAAATAACAATAACTAGGAATCCTCAATGATCCAAATGTAACGAAAAGTACTTCCCGAGGCAAGAGTTTGGGTAAAACATTCCAAAACCGAAAGATCACAAATAAAGGGAAACAATTTGTAAAACAGTTTAAAATGCCATCGAGAGTTTTAATAGAAAATAATTTAGGATTACCGAATCCTTCTCTTTCCAAAATCAACAGGGGTCACAGCCCAAAGGTTTTTTTTTTTCGCAAATAGAAAACCGACAACAATTCACAGGTCCAGAGCCCAACATCATGTGTCCTCGACGGACATAAAAATCAACAAAACATAATCGCGCACTTGCATTGCCTAGGACTGGGACGAAGCCACAAATCCCACTCGAGGCCTCGAAGGACCCTCCCGAGCTGGCTAGCGAAACAAATCACACACATCTCACGGTTGGATCAATCGCTTGTTGCATCCTGGCCACATGATCGCATGCCATGTGCCACCGTAGATTATCTTTAGCGCTCACGGTTGGATCAATCACTTGTTGCATCCTGGCCACATGATTGCATGCCATGTGCCACCGTAGTTTTTATTAGGCTCTCACGGTTGGACCAATCGCTTGTTGCATCCTGGCCACATGATCGTATGCCATGTGCCACTATAGGCCCCGCCCACATCCATACATTCACACAAAGCACAATACAACACATATATTCAAACAATTCACCCAGAGGCATCAAACACTTAGCAAAACACCACGTCAAACCACAACGCACCGAAATGAAATAATATACGTCCGCACGCAATACCAAGTGCAACATCAACACCAAACATATCCATAGAGTTCACATAGTCATTCTCAAAGCACACCATTCACAAAACACACGCGTTTTGAAAGCACGCCTTTAACAAGGCTAAACCAAATCTTTTGAAAGTTCGATTCAAACGACCAAACAACCACATTTAGACAATCACTAATTATCGTATCCACAAAACAAGAATTGTATGGACAAGTTACTTGCCTCGAATAACCACAACGCGGAGAATCGACCGAAGTAGGTTGGCACGAACCGACTACGAACCCGCCGACTCCACCGAACGCCAACTCGCGAGAATAAACTACGAAGGACAATAACAACAATGAAAATGAATTCCATAGCACGACTTAAAGCCGTTGAATTCAAAGAATGAATGACGAAAGTTCAAGTGTTTACCCCAAAACGGCCAAGAACACGATTAATCCCGTCAAAACACGAAAATGGAATTCGAAGTCGAAATATAGATATACAATCCATAGAATATGTTTAACAACATCATTTAACCACAATCGACCCATAAAAAACGGATGGAAAATGAGATCGAGAACAAATCCCCCAAAAAGTCGATTCGAAGGAAATAAAGAAATATACTTCGATTCGACGAAGAACAATGGATTAAATGATGTTAAACACATGAATACTACCAAGATTAATCATACCCATCATGAATTAATCAACAATACGGAACGAATCAGACAAAAACGCAAAAACCCCAAAATTCAAGAAACTAGGGTTCTAAGAAGAGATTACCTTGATTGGCTGGATCGAAGGTTGATATAGGATGATCAATCAATGATATGAACTCAAGAACTTCATGGATTTTTTGTTCAACAACATGGCTTCGCCTCCTCCGAAGCTCCAGCCACGGATCGAAAAGAAAGGAAATGAAAAACGAGTGAAAATGAGGCTGCTATGTCATATTTATACTGGTGCAGCCTAGCGCGCGCTAGGATGACGGAATAGCGTGCGCTATCGGCCCAGGCCGCAATCCAGAACCTCACTGCCCTACGGACTTGGCCAGGTAGCGAGCGCAACCTTCTGGCAGTAGTGCGCGCTACCTGCCGGTCGTAGCGTGCGCAGTGCCCGACAGTAGCGTGCGCTACCTGCCGAGCCAACCCGAGTCCAGAAACCCAGGACCCCTCTGCCCAGACCCGATAGCGTACACTGGGCCGATCGACAACGTGCGCTATAACTGCCGAACTAGCACGCGTTATGCCGATTCCTGCCGGTCCTGCTCGGCCAGTGCCCAGCACTTCCGACAGTGCCGCACCTGTCCGGCCAGCTGCTCAGCCGCCATGACCCGACGACTCGATTTCCGAAAATATACGGAACGAACACGACGAAAAGCTCACGGACAACATCAACGACCTGAAATGAAAACATAATGCAATAATTAATCATACGCGACCAAGAAAAGGGTCGAGACAACAAATACATATACGGATACCCATAACTTTGGGTAAATTACAAAATGGCCCAAAATGCCCGAAAATCACGATACGTGATCGAATAACCAAACCGAAGTTCACAACACGTCAAACAAAGTTAAACGGACTTACAGGAAACTCGAAACAGCAGTTTCGAACGAGATTCGCAAGAATCGAACCCAAGTGCGGAAAAGTCGCCAAAAAGTACGGAACTCAACAAAACAACACCGAAACGAACTCGGATGACAAAAACTGCAGAATTAATCATTCTCAGAATGACGAAACGGTTATGAGCGAGTCGTCAAAATGGACTTTCGCCGAAAAAAGAAATTACCAGAAATCGAAATTACGGATATTACACACTACCCTCCTTAAAAGAAGTTTCGTCCCGAAACTTAAAACAAGTAGGGAGAAGCAATATCCCGCCAGGAAAACTCAACGAGATACACATGAAACGCATAACTTACGCCCATCAGCGAAACGTTACAAGCAAAGCAAAGGAATATACGGCGTGAAAACGCGCTCCACGGCGACCAACACAACGTCGCCGTTAGGGATATAATAAAGCCAACAAATGACAAGCGTCATCAAATGGATAATATAGTCAAGTCAATTATCCAAACAATCACAAAACACAACAAATGAAAATTAATATGATTGACCAACCCAATGGTACATCAATCAAAACGCGAGCCAATCGCTGAACAAATACGGAATCCCACCGCCCAAGGGTTGGAAGATCGAAAACGAGACCAATTTCCCGAACTTAAGGGAATTACGAAGGAGTCTGAACGTTCAACAATCATGAGACGAGATCAAGAAAAACCGAACAATCAAATGATCGAGCCACAACAATCGAGACAACAGAAATCGAACAATCATGTTCGAATCACGAACAATAAAATTCAAACAACAACTCCAAGGCTCACAGGAATCGAACCGAACTCGGAAAAGTCACAGCGATAACCAGATCGACTCAAAAAAAGATCACAGCTCATTCAAACGATGAACTCGAAATACAGAACAAGTTTAGAAAGTTTCAACGAACACGAGCGAGTCGATAGAATTGGGAAAGAGAAAATGCATAAGTCAAAAATAATATGGGTATTATATTCGACCTCTTCTAAAAAAAGTGTCATCCCCGAAAATCACAACAACGAAATCAAGGTGACAACACAACAAGCAACCGACAGAAACATTGTTCAACGGCCTCTCACAACTCATTCTGATAACTGTGCTGAAGCGCGAAATCCGAAAGTCTCGGTAGCCCATTCGTAAAACTGGATTCGGTGTCCCTCGAGTCCGCACTTGAAACGCGTTACTGACGAGAAGGAAAATTTACACGTGCATGCCCCGGCACATCATGGTTGAAACGCCTCGGCTCGGCATATCAAAAATACAAATGCTAGATACAATAGGGCATAACGTCGCAGAACAACATAGCAGAGATGCCAACTCAGCACAACAAAGAATCATAACACATATCATATACAACGATTACCATCATAAAGTAATACACACACAACATTACAGCAATGACGGTATCGTTCGGCGACCTCAACGGCCCGAACAATAACCAGCACATAATTACAAACATCATGAAAAAATCACACATGTACACAAACGTACAAACCCAAGCTTTAACAGCTCACACTCGTGCGACAACACGCAAATTACCACGATACGACAAATAGTAAATACCAGTTCACACCTCTCATAGAGGGCTAGTACTACAAATACGTGGCAACGCCTCAACGTTCACGCCACCAATTCGATCATATTCGGAAGTTAACATTATAACAACAAAGAAAACATCATACATACATTCCCAAACCGCAAACGGGAATTGATAGGTTTTAAAAACAAAAACCATCTTTGGAAAGAGAGAAAAAAAATGATTTTGGAAACACTAGTTGCTCTTGAGTATCACCTTTCCTAAAGTACTACAAACACCATTATCGAGACTTTGAAAACCATCTTGCGTTTGATAAAACAAGGACACTTTCCTTTTAGTGAAAACTTTCAAAAATATGCGACCCTCGGGTCTAAGTATAAGTGTTTCTAAAACATCGAAAATATCTCAAAACATTTTGGTCCTCGAGGTAGAAGAATTTTGAAACATGTTGTGGCACCTTGGATGTATCACGAGAAAATAATTTATTTTAAAAGTACGTCTCAAAATTTATTTTCTAAGATACTTAAGGATTTCAAAGATAATTCAATGGGCTAGAATGCCCAAAAATTTCAGGTAATTACACGAAACATTATAGCGCCGTGGGTCCCGCGCCAGAACCCACCAGGCCAAAAACCATTTACAAAAATACCAAAAAGGCCGATGACGGTAATAGTTCAAAAACTCACAAAAGCCATTTACAAAATACTAAATACCGTCATAAGAATTTCGCCAAAACGATCAAGGCCATAATGCCAAAAACTCAGTTAAGGGAATCGGTTTTCAAAATAAAACGCAGTCGGTAAAATACCGAAAGCCATTACAAAAGAACTCACGCAGCGGATAATAGAAATACAGTCCAACATGCACAATCCAGCAACACTACTCCTCATATGAACGAAATATGAGAGTCACATAAGCACATCACGAAACCGAGAATCTACATAAATATTCCATCACTTAACACATAATCATACCAGCAACTCGTGTCACACGAGGCACAACACAAAGGAGGGAGACTTACATCCACATGTCGCACGAAAATGATGATCGCCCCACGATACTAATCACGACCAACCAACTCAGACGACGCGTCGCGACATGACTCAGTCAGACAAAATCTGACGAGACAAAACTCAACAGACCCTACTTGACCCGATAGCCTAGGTTTCCACAACCTAAGCTCCGATACCATTTATGTAACACCCCCAATACGCTCAGGGACATTACACGCCGTAGAACCTTTCCTCAAGGATCTACCAGGCTGGTAACAACATAGAATGTCTCAACAATGCCTTTAAGGCTAAAATGACTCAGTAGACCGATTTGGTCTTTCAATAAATACATACAACTCAAACTCATTACATGCCCACGCAGGGGTCGAATACAACACACTCCCGTACAACGGGAAAGAATACTGCAGCGGAAAAATAAACTATAACTAAACCAAAGACATCATACGGATCCTCGTGTGATTAGTATCGTTCATCTTTCATCATACTTCGTGCCGACCGTGTGTTATGCTCCCAAACCTGAATGCAAAAACAGACATCCACCCCCCGAATACTCGGTGGTTAACGAAACTCCACTATTTTGCTAGTGCAAGAATAGAGTGCAAATACGAGCCATACAATTCATATTCCACGAATAACAATAACCAGGAATCCTCAAAGATCCAAACGTAACGAAAAGTACTTCCCGAGGCAAGAGTTTGGGTAAAACATTCCAAAACCGAAAGATCACAAATAAAGGGAAACAATTTGTAAAACAGTTTAAAATGCCATCGAGAGCTTTAATAGAAAACAATTTAGGATTACCGAATCCTTCTCTTTCCAAAATCACCAGGGGTCACAGCCCAAATTGTTTTCGCAAATAGAAAACCGACAACAATTCACAGGGCCAGAGACCAACATCACGTGTCCTCGACGGACATAAAAATCAACAAAAAATAATCGCGCACGCGCATCGCTTGGGACCGGGACGAAGCCACAAATCCCACTTGAGGCCTCGAAGGACCCTCCCGAGCTGGCTAGCGAAACAAATCACACACATCTCACGGTTGGATCAATCGCTTGTTGCATCCTGGCACATGATCGCATGCCATGTGCCACCATAGATTATCTTTGGCGCTCACGGTTGGATCAATCACTTGTTGCATCATGGCCACATGATCGCATGCCATGTGCCACCGTAGTTGTTATTAGGCTCTCACGGTTGGACAAATCACTTGTTGCATCCTGGCCACATGATCGCATGCCATGTGCCACCGTAGGCCCCGCCCACATCCATACATTCACACACATCACAATACAACACATATATTCAAACAATTCATCCAGAGGCATTAAACACTTAGCAAAACACCACGTTAAACCACAACGCACCGAAATGAAATAATATACGTCCACACGCAATACCAAGTGCAACATCAACACCAAACATATCCATAGAGTTCACATAGTCATTCTCAAACCACACCATTCACAAAACACACGCATTTTGAAAGCAAGCCTTTAACAAGGTTAAACCGGATCTTTTGAAAGTTCGATTCAAACGACCAAACAACCACATTTAGACAATCACTAATTATCGTATCCACAAAACAAGAATTGTATGGACAAGGTACTTGCCTCGAATAACCACAACGCATAGAATCGACCTAAGTAGGTTGGCACCAACCGACTACGAACCCGCCGACTCCACCGAATGCCAACTCGCGATAATAAACTACGAAGGACAATAACAACAATGAAAATGAATTCCATAGCACGACTTAAAGCCGTTGAATTCAAAGAACGAATGACGAAAGTTCAAGTGTTTCCCCCAAAATGGCCAAGAACACGATTCGTCCCGTCAAAACACGAAAACGGAATTCCAAGTCGAAATATGGATGTACAATCCATAGAATATGTTTATCAACATCATTTAACCATAATCGATCCATCAAAAACAGATGGAAAACGAGGCCGAGAACAAGTCCCCCAAAAAGTCGATTCGAAGGAAATCAAGAAATATACTTCGATTCGATGAAGAACAATGGATTAAATGATGTTAAACACAAGAATACTACCAAGATTAATCATACCCATCATGAATTAATAAACAATACCGACCGAATCGGACAAAAATGCAAAAACCCCAAAATTCAAGAAACTAGGGTTCTAAGAAGAGATTACCTTTATTCGATGGATCGAATGATGATATATGATGATCAATAAATGATATGAACTCAAGAATTTCATGGATTTGTTGTTCAACAACATGGCTTCGCCTCCTCCAAAGCTCCAGCCGTGGCTCGAAAAGAAAGGAAATGAAAAACGAGTGAAATGAGGTTGCTCTGTCATATTTATACTGGTGCAACCTAGCGCGCGCTAGGCTGACGGAATAGCGTGCGCTATCGGCCCAGGCCGCAATCCAAAACCTCACTGCCTTACTGACTTGGCCAGGTAGCATACGCAGCCTTCCGACAGTAGCGCGCGCTACCTGCCAGTCGTAGCGTGCGCAGTGCCCGACAGTAGCGTGCGCTACCTGCCGAGCCTACCCGAGTCCAGAACCCCAGGACCCCTCTGCCCAGACCCGATAGCGTATGCTGGGCCAGTCGACAGCGTGCGCTATACCTGCCGAGCTAGCGCGCGCAACCTTCCGGCTATAGCGTGTGCTACGCCGGTTCCTGCCGGTCTTGCTCGGCCAGTGCCCAGTACTTCCGACAGTGCCGCACCTGTCCGGCCACCTGCTCAGCCGCCATGACCCGACGACTCGATTTCCGAAAACACACGGAACGAACACGACGAAAAGCTCGCGGACAACATCAACGACCCTAAATGAAAACATAATGCAATAATTAATCATACGCGACCAAGAAAAGGATCGAGACAACAAATACACATACGGATACCCATAACTTTGGGTAAATTACAAAAGGGCCCAAAACGCCCGAAAATCACGATACGTGATCGAATAACCAAACCGAAGTTCACAACACGTCTAACAAAGTTAAACGGACTTACAGGAAACTCGAAACAGCAGTTTCGAATGAGATTCGCAAGAATCGAACCCAAGTGCGGAAAAGTCGCCAAAAAGCACGGAACTCAACAAAACGACACCGAAACGAACTCGGATGACAAAAACTGCTGAATTAATCATTCTCGGAATGACGAAAAGGTCATGAGCGAGTCGTCAAAATGGACTTTCGCCGAAAAAAAGAAATTACCGGAAATCGAAATTACGGGTATTACAAACTACCCTCCTTAAAAGAAGTTTCGTCCCGAAACTTAAAACAAGTAGGGATAAGCAATATCCCGCCAGGAAAAATCAACGAGATACACAAGAAAAGCGTAACTTACGCCCATCGGCGAAACGTTACAAGCAACGCAAAGGAATATACGGCGTGAAAACACGCTCCACGGCGACCAACACAACGTCGCCGTTAGGGATATAATAAAGCCAACAAATGACAAGCGTCATCAAACGGGTAATATAGTCAAGTCAATTATCCGAACAATCACAAAACACAACGAACAAAAATCAATATGATTGACCGACCCAATGGTACATCAGTGAAAATGCGAGCCAATCACTGAACAAATACGGAATTCCACCGCCCAAGGGTTGGAAGATCGAAAACGAGACCAATTTCCCGAACTTAAAGGAATTACGAAGGAGTCTGAACGTTCAACAATCATGAGACGAGATCAAGAAAAACCAAACAATCAAATGATCGACCCACAACAATCGAGACAACAAAAATCGAACAATCATGTTCGAATCACGAAGAACAATAAAATTCAAACAACAACTCCAAGGCTCACAAGAATCGAACCAAACTCGGAAAATTCACAGCGATAACCAGATCGACTCAAAACAAGATCACAGCTCATTCAAACGATGAACTCGAAATAAAGAACAAGTTTAGAAAGTTTCAACGAACACGAGCGAGTCGATAGAATTGGGAAAGAGAAAATGCATAAGTCAAAAATAATACGGGTATTATATTCGACCTCTTCTAAAAAAACTGTCATCCCCGAAAATCACAACAACGAAATCAAGGTGACAACACAACAAGCAACCGACAGAAACATCGTTCAATGGCCTCTCACAGCCGATTCTGATAACTGTGCTGAAGCGCGAAATCCGAAAGTCTCGGTAGCCCATTCGTAAAACTAGATTCGGTGTCCCTCGGGTCCGCACTTGAAACGCGTTACTGACGAGAAGGAAAATTTACACGTGCATGCCCCGGCACATCATGGTTGAAACGCCTCGGCTCGGCATATCAAAAATACAAATGCTAGATAAAATGGGGCATAACGTCGCAGAACAACATAGCAGAGATGCCAACTCAGCACAACAAAGAATCATAACACATATCATATACAACGATTACCATCATAAAGTAACATACACACAACATTACAGCAACGACGGTATCGTTCGGCGACCTCAACAGCCCGAACAATAACCAGCACATAATTACAAACATCATGAAAAAATCACACATGTACATAAACGTACAAACCCAAGCTTTAACAGCTCACACTCGTGCGACAACACGCAAATTACCACGATACGACAAATAGTAAATACGAGTTCACACCTCTCATAGAGGGCTAGTACTACAAATACGTGGCAATGCCTCAACGTTCACGCCACCAATTCGATCATATTCGGAAGTTAACATTATAACAACAAAGAAAACATCATACATACATTCCCAAACCGCAAACGGGAATTGATAGGTTTTAAAAACAAAAACCATCTTTGGAAAGAGAGAAAAAAAATGATTTTGGAAACACTAGTTGCTCTTGAGTATCACCTTTCCTAAAGTACTACAAACACCATTATCGAGACTTTGAAAACCATCTTGCGTTTGATAAAACGAGGACACTTTCCTTTTAGTGAAAACTTTCAGAAATATTCGACCCTCGGGTCTAAGTATAAGTGTTTCTAAAACATCGAAAATATCTCAAAATATTTTGATCCTCGAGGTAGAAGAATTTTGAAACATGTTGTGGCACATTGGATGTACCACGAGAAAATAATTCATTTTAAAAGTACGTCTCGAAATTTATTTTCTAAGATACTCAAGGTTTTCAAAGATAATTCAATGGGCTAGAATGCCCAAAAATTTCAGGTAATTACACGAAACATTATAGCGCCGTGGGTCCCGTGCCAGAACCCACCAGGCTAAAAACCATTTACAAAAATACCAAAAAGGCCGATGACGGTAATAGTTCAAAAACTCACAAAAGCCATTTACAAAATACTAAATACCGTCATAAGAATTTCGCCAAAACGATCAAGGCCATAATGCCAAAAACTCGGTTAAGGGAATCGGTTTTCAAAATAAAACTCAGTCGGTAAAATACCGAAAGCCATTACAAAAGAACTCACGCAGCGGATAATAGAAATACAGTCCAACATGCACAATCCAGCAACACTACTCCTCATATGAACGAAATATGAGAGTCACATAAGCACATCACGAAACCGAGAATCTACATAAATATTCCATCACTTAACACATAATCATACCAGCAACTCGTGTCACACGAGGCACAACACAAAGGAGGGAGACTTACATCCACAGGTCGCACGAAGATGATGATCGCCCCACGATACTAATCACAACCAACCAACTCAGACGACGCGTCGCGACACGACTCAGTCAGACAAAATCTGACGAGACAAAACTCAACAGACCCTACTTGACCCGACAGCCTAGGTTTCCACAACCTAAGCTCCGATACCATTTATGTAACACCCCCAATACGCTCAGGGACATTACACGCCGTAGAACCTTTCCTCAAGGATCTACCAGGCTGGTAACAACATAGAATGTCTCAAAAATGCCTTTAAGGCTAAAATAACTCAGTAGACCGATTTGGTCTTTCAATAAATACATACAACTCAAACTCATTACATGCCCACGCAGGGGTCGAATACAACACACTCCCGTACAACGGGAAAGAATACTGCAGCGGAAAAATAAACTATAACTAAACCAAAGACATCATACGGATCCTCGTGTGATTAGTATCGTTCATCTTTTATCATACTTCGTGCCGACCCTGTGTTATGCTCCCAAACCTGAATGCAAAAACATACATCCACCCCCCGAATACTCGGTGGTTAGCGAAACTCCACTATTTTGCTAGTGCAAGAATAAAGTGCAAATACGAGCCATACAATTCATATTCCACGAATAACAATAACCAGGAATCCTCAAAGATCCAAACGCAACGAAAAGTACTTCCCGATGCAAGAGTTTGGGTAAAACATTCCAAAACCGAAAGATCACAAATAAAGGGAAACAATTTGTAAAACAGTTTAAAATGCCATCGAGAGTTTTAATAGAAAACAATTTAGGATTACCGAATCCTTCTCTTTCCAAAATCAACAGGGGTCACAGCCCAAAGGTTTTGTTTTCGCAAATAGAAAACCGACAACAATTCACAGGCCCAGAGACCAACATCACGTGTCCTCGACGGACATAAAAATCAACAAAACATAATCGCGCACGCGCATCGCTTGGGACCGGGATGAAGCCACAAATCCCACTTGAGGCCTCGAAGGACCCTCCCGAGCTGGCTAGCGAAACAAATCACACACATCTCACGGTTGGATCAATCGCTTGTTGCATCCTGGCACATGATCGCATGCCATGTGCCACCGTAGATTATCTTTGGCGCTCACGGTTGGATCAATCACTTGTTGCATCATGGCCACATGATCGCAAGCCATGTGCCACCGTAGTTTTTATTAGGCTCTCACGGTTAGACAAATCGCTTGTTGCATCCTGGCCACATGATCGCATGCCATGTGCCACCGTAGGCCCCGCCCACATCCATACATTCACACACAGCACAATACAACAGATATATTCAAACAATTCACCCAGAGGCATTAAACACTTAGCAAAACACCACGTTAAACCACAACGCACCGAAATGAAATAATATACGTCCACACGCAATACCAAGTGCAACATCAACACCAAACATATCCATAGAGTTCACATAGTCATTCTCAAACCACACCATTCACAAAACACACGCATTTTGAAAGCAAGCCTTTAACAAGGTTAAACCGAATCTTTTGAAAGTTCGATTCAAACGACCAAACAACCACATTTAGACAATCACTAATTATCGTATCCACAAAACAAGAATTGTATGGACAAGGTACTTGCCTCGAATAACCACAACGCAGAGAATCGACCGAAGTAGGTTGGCACGAACCGACTACGAACCCGCCGACTCCACCGAACGCCAACTCGCGATAATAAACTACGAAGGACAATAACAACAATGAAAATGAATTCCATAGCACGACGAAAGTTCAAGTGTTTCCCCCAAAACGGTCAAGAACACGATTCGTCCCGTCAAAACACGAAAACAGAATTCCAAGTAGAAATATGGATATACAATCCATAGAATATGTTTATCAACATCATTTAACCATAATCGATCCATCAAAAACGGATGGAAAACGAGGCCGAGAACAAGTCCCCCAAAAAGTCGATTCGAAGGAAATCAAGAAATATACTTCGATTCGATGAAGAACAATGGATTAAATGATGTTAAACACAAGAATACTACCAAGATTAATCATACCCATCATGAATTAATAAACAATACAGAACGAATCGGACAAAAACGCAAAAACCCCAAAATTCAAGAAACTAGGGTTCTAAGAAGAGATTACCTTTATTCGCTGGATCGAATGATGATATATGTGATCAATCAATGATATGAACTCAAGAATTTCATGGATTTGTTGTCCAACAACATGGCTTCGCCTCCTCCGAAGCTCCAGCCATGGATCGAAAAGAAAGGAAATGAAAAACGAGTGAAAATGAGGTTGCTCTGTCATATTTATACTGGTGCAACCTAGCGCGCGCTAGGCTGACGGAATAGCGTGCGCTATCGGCCCAGGCCGCAATCCAGAACCTCACTGCCTTACTGACTTGGCCAGGTCGCGTGTGCAGCCTTTCCGACAAGAGCGCGCGCTACCGCCCGATCGTAGCGCATGAAGGTTCGACATGGCGTGCGCTACCTGCCGATCCTACCCGAGTCCAGAACCCCAGGACCCCTCTGCCCAGACCCGATAGCGTACTCTGGTCCAGTCCACAACGTGCGCTATACCTGCCGAGCTAGCGCGTGCAGCCTTCCAGCCGTAGCGTGTGCTACGCCGGTTCCTGCCGGTCTTGCTCGGCGGTGCCAAGACTTCCGACAGTGCCGCACCTGTCCGGCCACCTGCTCAGCCGCCATGACCCGACGACTCGATTTCCGAGAACACACGGAACGAACACGACGAAAAGCTCGCAGACAACATCAACGACCCGAAATTAAAACATAATGCAATAATTAATCGTACGCGACCAAGAAAAGGGTCGAGACAACAAATACACATACGGATACCCATAACTTTGGGTAAATTACAAAATGGCCTAAAACGCCCGAAAATCACGATACGTGATCGAATAACCAAACCGAAGTTCACAACACGTCTAACAAAGTTAAACGGACTTACAGGAAACTCAAATGTTAGCTTTGAATGAGATTCGCAAGAATCGAACCCAAGTGTGGAAAAGTCGCCAAAAAGCACGGAACTCAACAAAACGACACCGAAACGAACACGGATGACAAAAATTGCTGAATTAATCATTCTCGGAATGACGAAACGGTCATGAGCGAGTCGTCAAAACGGACTTTCGCAGAAAAATAGAAATTACCGGAAATCGAAATTACAGGTATTACACACTACCCTCCTTAAAAGAAGTTTCGTCCCGAAACTTAAAACAAGTAGGGATAAGCAATATCCCGCCAGGAAAAATCAACGAGATACACAAGAAGCGCGTAACTTACGCCCATCGGCGAAACGTTACAAGCAACGCAAAGGAATATACGGCGTGAAAACACGCTCCACGGCGACCAACACAACGTCGCCGTTAGGGATATAATAAAGCCAACAAATGACAAGCGTCATCAAACGGGTAATATAGTCAAGTCAATTATCCGAACAATCACAAAACACAACGAACAAAAATCAATATGATTGACCGACCCAACGGTACATCAATGAAAATGCGAGCCAATCACTGAACAAATATGGAATTCCACCGCCCAAGGGTTGGAAGATCGAAAACGAGACCAATTTCCCGAACTTAAAGGAATTACGAAGGAGTCTGAACGTTCAACAATCATGAGACGAGATCAAGAAAAACCAAACAATCAAATGATCGACCCACAACAATCGAGACAACAAAAATCGAACAATCATGTTCGAATCACGAAGAACAATAAAATTCAAACAACAACTCCAAGGCTCACAAGAATCGAACCAAACTCGGAAAATTCACAGCGATAACCAGATCGACTCAAAACAAGATCACAGCTCATTCAAACGATGAACTCGAAATACAGAACAAGTTTAGAAAGTTTCAACGAACACGAGCGAGTCGATAGAATTGGGAAAGAGAAAATGCACAAGTCAAAAATAATACGGGTATTATATTCGACCTCTTCTAAAAAAACTGTCATCCCCGAAAATCACAACAACGAAATCAAGGTGACAACACAACAAGCAACCGACAGAAACATCGTTCAATGGCCTCTCACAGCCGATTCTGATAACTGTGCTGAAGCGCGAAATCCGAAAGTCTCGGTAGCCCATTCGTAAAACTAGATTCGGTGTCCCTCGGGTCCGCACTTGAAACGCGTTACTGACGAGAAGGAAAATTTACACGTGCATGCCCCGGCACATCATGGTTGAAACGCCTCGGCTCGGCATATCAAAAATACAAATGCTAGATAAAATGGGGCATAACGTCGCAGAACAACATAGCAGAGATGCCAACTCAGCACAACAAAGAATCATAACACATATCATATACAACGATTACCATCATAAAGTAATATACACACAACATTACAGCAACGACGGTATCGTTCGGCGACCTCAACAGCCCGAACAATAACCAGCACATAATTACAAACATCATGAAAAAATCACACATGTACACAAACGTACAAACCCAAGCTTTAACAGCTCACACTCGTGCGACAACACGCAAATTACCACGATACGACAAATAGTAAATACGAGTTCACACCTCTCATAGAGGGCTAGTACTACAAATACGTGGCAATGCCTCAACGTTCACGCCACCAATTCAATCATATTCGGAAGTTAACATTATAACAACAAAGAAAACATCATACATACATTCCCAAACCGCAAACGGGAATTGATAGGTTTTAAAAACAAAAACCATCTTTGGAAAGAGAGAAAAAAAATGATTTTGGAAACACTAGTTGCTCTTGAGTATCACCTTTCCTAAAGTACTACAAACACCATTATCGAGACTTTGAAAACCATCTTGCGTTTGATAAAACGAGGACACTTTCCTTTTAGTGAAAACTTTCAGAAATATTCGACCCTCGGGTCTAAGTATAAGTGTTTCTAAAACATCGAAAATATCTCAAAACATTTTGATCCTCGAGGTAGAAGAATTTTGAAACATGTTGTGTCACATTGGATGTACCACGAGAAAATAATTCATTTTAAAAGTACGTCTCGAAATTTATTTTCTAAGATACTCAAGGTTTTCAAAGATAATTCAATGGGCTAGAATGCCCAAAAATTTCAGGTAATTACACGAAACATTATAGCGCCGTGGGTCCCGTGCCAGAACCCACCAGGCTAAAAACCATTTACAAAAATACCAAAAAGGCCGATGACGGTAATAGTTCAAAAACTCACAAAAGCCATTTACAAAATACTAAATACCGTCATAAGAATTTCGCCAAAACGATCAAGGCCATAATGCCAAAAACTCGGTTAAGGGAATCGGTTTTCAAAATAAAACTCGACGGTAAAATACCGAAAGCCATTACAAAAGAACTCACGCAGCGGATAATAGAAATACAGTCCAACATGCACAATCCAGCAACACTACTCCTCATATGAACGAAATATGAGAGTCACATAAGCACATCACGAAACCGAGAATCTACATAAATATTCCATCACTTAACACATAATCATACCAGCAACTCGTGTCACACGAGGCACAACACAAAGGAGGGAGACTTACATCCACAGGTCGCACGAAGATGATGATCGCCCCACGATACTAATCACAACCAACCAACTCAGACGACGCGTCGCGACACGACTCAGTCAGACAAAATCTGACGAGACAAAACTCAACAGACCCTACTTGACCCGACAGCCTAGGTTTCCACAACCTAAGCTCCGATACCATTTATGTAACACCCCCAATACGCTCAGGGACATTACACGCCGTAGAACCTTTCCTCAAGGATCTACCAGGCTGGTAACAACATAGAATGTCTCAAAAATGCCTTTAAGGCTAAAATAACTCAGTAGACCGATTTGGTCTTTCAATAAATACATACAACTCAAACTCATTACATGCCCACGCAGGGGTCGAATACAACACACTCCCGTACAACGGGAAAGAATACTGCAGCGGAAAAATAAACTATAACTAAACTAAAGACATCATACGGATCCTCGTCTGATTAGTATCGTTCATCTTTTATCATACTTCGTGCCGACCCTGTGTTATGCTCCCAAACCTGAATGCAAAAACATACATCCACCCCCCGAATACTCAGTGGTTAGCGAAACTCCACTATTTTGCTAGTGCAAGAATAAAGTGCAAATACGAGCCATACAATTCATATTCCACGAATAACAATAACCAGGAATCCTCAAAGATCCAAACGCAACGAAAAGTACTTCCCGAGGCAAGAGTTTGGGTAAAACATTCCAAAACCGAAAGATCACAAATAAAGGGAAACAATTTGTAAAACAGTTTAAAATGCCATCGAGAGTTTTAATAGAAAACAATTTAGGATTACCGAATCCTTCTCTTTCCAAAATCAACAGGGGTCACAGCCCAAAGGTTTTGTTTTCGCAAATAGAAAACCGACAACAATTCACAGGCCCAGAGACCAACATCACGTGTCCTCGACGGACATAAAAATCAACAAAACATAATCGCGCACGCGCATCGCTTGGGACCGGGATGAAGCCACAAATCCCACTTGAGGCCTCGAAGGACCCTCCCGAGCTGGCTAGCGAAACAAATCACACACATCTCACGGTTGGATCAATCACTTGTTGCATCCTGGCACATGATCGCATGCCATGTGCCACCGTAGATTATCTTTGGCGCTCACGGTTGGATCAATCACTTGTTGCATCATGGCAACATGATCGCAAGCCATGTGCCACCGTAGTTTTTATTAGGCTCTCACGGTTAGACAAATCGCTTGTTGCATCCTGGCCACATGATCGCATGCCATGTGCCACCGTAGGCCCCGCCCACATCCATACATTCACACACAGCACAATACAACAGATATATTCAAACAATTCACCCAGAGGCATTAAACACTTAGCAAAACACCACGTTAAACCACAACGCACCGAAATGAAATAATATACGTCCACACGCAATACCAAGTGCAACATCAACACCAAACATATCCATAGAGTTCACATAGTCATTCTCAAACCACACCATTCACAAAACACACGCATTTTGAAAGCAAGCCTTTAACAAGGTTAAACCGAATCTTTTGAAAGTTCGATTCAAACGACCAAACAACCACATTTAGACAATCACTAATTATCGTATCCACAAAACAAGAATTGTATGGACAAGGTACTTGCCTCGAATAACCACAACGCAGAGAATCGACCGAAGTAGGTTGGCACGAACCGACTACGAACCCGCCGACTCCACCGAACGCCAACTCGCGATAATAAACTACGAAGGACAATAACAACAATGAAAATGAATTCCATAGCACGACGAAAGTTCAAGTGTTTCCCCCAAAACGGTCAAGAACACGATTCGTCCCGTCAAAACACGAAAACGGAATTCCACGTAGAAATATGGATATACAATCCATAGAATATGTTTATCAACATCATTTAACCATAATCGATCCATCAAAAACGGATGGAAAACGAGGCCGAGAACAAGTCCCCCAAAAAGTCGATTCGAAGGAAATCAAGAAATATACTTCGATTCGATGAAGAACAATGGATTAAATGATGTTAAACACAAGAATACTACCAAGATTAATCATACCCATCAGGAATTAATAAACAATACAGAACGAATCGGACAAAAACGCAAAAACCCCAAAATTCAAGAAACTAGGGTTCTAAGAAGAGATTACCTTTATTCGCTGGATCGAATGATGATATATGTGATCAATCAATGATATGAACTCAAGAATTTCATGGATTTGTTGTCCAACAACATGGCTTCGCCTCCTCCGAAGCTCCAGCCATGGATCGAAAAGAAAGGAAATGAAAAACGAGTGAAAATGAGGTTGCTCTGTCATATTTATACTGGTGCAACCTAGCGCGCGCTAGGCTGACGGAATAGCGTGCGCTATCGGCCCAGGCCGCAATCCAGAACCTCACTGCCTTACTGACTTGGCCAGGTCGCGTGTGCAGCCTTCCGACAGTAGCGCGCGCTACCGCTACCCGATCGCAGCGTCTTGATGCAAGCAGCGCGTGCGCTACCTGCCGATCCTACCCGAGTCCAGAACCCCAGGACCCCTCTGCCCAGACCCAATAGCGTACTCTGGTCCAGTCCACAACGTGCGCTATACCTGCCGAGCTAGCGCGTGCAGCCTTCCAGCCGTAGCGTGTGCTACGCCGGTTCCTGCCGGTCTTGCTCGGCCAGTGCCCAGCACTTCCGACAGTGCCGCACCTGTCCGGCCACCTGCTCAGCCGCCATGACCCGACGACTCGATTTCCGAGAACACACGGAACGAACACGACGAAAAGCTCGCGGACAACATCAACGACCCGAAATTAAAACATAATGCAATAATTAATCGTACGCGACCAAGAAAAGGGTCGAGACAACAAATACACATACGGATACCCATAACTTTGGGTAAATTACAAAATGGCCTAAAACGCCCGAAAATCACGATACGTGATCGAATAACCAAACCGAAGTTCACAACACGTCTAACAAAGTTAAACGGACTTACAGGAAACTCGAAACAGCAGTTTCGAATGAGATTCGCAAGAATCGAACCCAAGTGTGGAAAAGTCGCCAAAAAGCACGGAACTCAACAAAACGACACCGAAACGAACACGGATGACAAAAATTGCTGAATTAATCATTCTCGGAATGACGAAACGGTCATGAGCGAGTCGTCAAAACGGACTTTCGCAGAAAAATAGAAATTACCGGAAATCGAAATTATAGGTATTACACACTACCCTCCTTAAAAGAAGTTTCGTCCCGAAACTTAAAACAAGTAGGGATAAGCAATATCCCGCCAGGAAAAATCAACGAGATACACAAGAAGCGCGTAACTTACGCCCATCGGCGAAACGTTACAAGCAACGCAAAGGAATATACAGCGTGAAAACACGCTCCACGGCGACCAACACAACGTCGCCGTTAGGGATATAATAAAGCCAACAAATGACAAGCGTCATCAAACGGGTAATATAGTCAAGTCAATTATCCGAACAATCACAAAACACAACGAACGAAAATCAATATGATTGACTGAACCAACGGTACATCAATGAAAATGCGAGCCAATCACTGAACAAATACGGAATTCCACCACCCAAGGGTTGGAAGATCGAAAACGAGACCAATTTCCCGAACTTAAAGGAATTACGAAGGAGTCTGAACGTTCAACAGTCATGAGACGAGATCAAGAAAAACCAAACAATCAAATGATCGAGCCACAACAATCGAGACAACAAAAATCGAACAATCATGTTCGAATCACGAAGAACAATAAAATTCAAACAACAACTCCAAGGTTCACAAGAATCGAACCAAACTCGGAAAAGTCACAGCGATAACCAGATCGACTCCAAACAAGATCACAGCTCGTTCAAACAGTGAACCCGAAATACAAAACAAGTTCAGAAAGTTTCAACGAACACGAGCGTGTCGATAGAATTAGGAAAGAGAAAATGCATAAGCAAAAAATAATACGGGTATTATATTCGACCTCTTCTAAAAGAAGTGTCGTCCTTGAAACTCACAACAACGAAATCAAGGTGACAACACAACAAGCAACCGACAGAAACATCCTTCAAAGGCCTCTCACAGCCGATTCTGATAACTGTGCTGAAGCGCGAACTCCGAAAGTCTCGGTAGCCCATTCGTAAAACTGGATTCGGTGTCCCTCGAGTCCGCACTTGAAATGCGTTACTGACGAGAACGAAAATTTACACGTGCATGCCCCGGCACATCACGGTTGAAATGCCTCCGCTCGGCATATCGAAAATACAAATGCTAGATACAATGGGGCATAACGTCGCAGAACAACATAGCAGAGATACCAACTCAGCACAAGAAAGAATCATAACACACATCATATACAACGATTACCATCGTAAAGTAATACACACACAACATTACAGCAACAACGGTATCGTTCGGTGACCTCAACGGCCCGAACAATAACCAGCACATAATTACAAACATCATGAAACAATCACACATGTACACAAACGTACAAACCTAAGCTTTAACAGCTCACACTCGTGCGACAACACGCAAATCACCACGAGACGACAAATAGTAAATATCAGTTCACATCTCTCATAGAGGGCTAATACTACAAATACGTGGCAACGCCTCAACGTTCACGCCACCAATTCGATCATATTCGGAAGTTAACATTATAACAACAAAGCGAACATCATATATACATTCCCAAACCGCAAATGGGAATTGATAGGTTTTAAAAACAACAACCACCTTTGGAAAGAGCGAAAAAAATGATTTTGGAAAAGTTGCTCTTGAGTATCACCTTTCATAAAGTAGTACAAACACCATTATCGAGACTTTTAAAACCATCTTGCGTTTGATAAAACGAGGACACTTTCTATTTAGTGAAAACTTTCAGAAATATTCAACCCTCGGGTCTAAGTATAAGTGTTTCTATAACATCGAAAATATCTCAAAACATTTTGGTCCTCGAGGTAGAAGAATTTTGAAACATGTTGTGGCACCTTAGATGTACCACGAGAAAATAATTCATTTTAATAGTACATCTCGAAATTTATTTTCTAAGATACTCGAGTTTTCAAAGATAATTCAATGGGCTAGAATGCCCAAAAATTTCAGGTAATTACATTAAACATTATAGCGTCGTGGGTCCCGTGCCAGAACCCACCAGTCTGAAAACCATTTACAAAAATGCCAAAAAGGTCGATGATGGCAATATTTCAAAAACTCACAAAATCCATTTACAAAATATTAAATACCGTCATAAGAATTTCGCCAAAATGATCAAGGCCATAATGCCAAAAACTCGGTTAAGGGAATCGGTTTTCGTAATAAAACTCAGTCGGTAAAATACTGAAGCCATTACAAAAGAACTCATGCAGCGGATAATAGAAATATAGTCCAACATGCACAATCCAGCAACACTACTCCTCATATGAACGAAATATGAGAGTCACATAAACACATCACGAAACCGAGAATCTACATAAAGATTCCATCACTTAACACATAATCATACCAGCAACTCGGGTCACACGAGGCACAACACAAAGGAGGGAGACTTACATCCACAGGTCGCACGAAGATGATGATCGCCCCCACAATACTAATCACGACCAACCAACTCAGACGACGCGTCACGACACGACTCAGTCAGACAAAATCTGACGAGACAAAACTCAGCAGACCCTACTTGACCCGACAACCAAGGTTTCCACAACCTAAGCTCCGATACCATTTATGTAACACCACAATCCGCTCAGGGACATTACACGCCGTAGAACCTTTCCTCAAGGATCTACCAGGCTGGTAACAACATAGAACGTCTCAACAATGCATTTAAGGCTAAAATGACTCGGTAGACCGATTTGGTCTTTCAATAAATACATACAACTAAAACTTATTACATGCCCACACAGGGGTCGAATACAACACACTCCCATACAACGGGAAAGAATACTGCAACGGAAAAAGAAACTATAACTAAACCAAAGACATCATACAAATCCTCGTGTGATTAGTATCGTTCATCGTTCATCATCCTTCGTGCCGACCCTGCGTTATGCTCCTAAACTTGAATGCAAAAACAGACATCCACCCCCCAAATACTCGGGGGTTAGCAAAACTCCACTGTTTTGCTAGTGCAAGAACAAAGTGAAAATACGAGCCATACAATTCATATTCCACGAATAACAATAACCAGGAATCCTCAAAGATCCAAACGTAACGAAAAGTACTTCCCGAGGCAAGAGTTTGGGTAAAACATTCCAAAACCGAAAGATCACAAATAAAGGGAAACAATTTGTAAAACAGTTTAAAATGCCATCGAGAGTTTTAATAGAAAACAATTTAGGATTACCGAATCCTTCTCTTTCCAAAATCAACAGGGGTCACAGCCCAAAGGTTTTGTTTTCGCAAATCGAGAACCGACAACAATTCACAGGGCCAGAGCCCAACATCACGTTTCCTCGATGGACATAAAAATCAACAAAACATAATCGCGCACGTGCATCGCCTAGGACCAGGATGAAGCCACAAATCCCACTCGAGGCCTCGAAGGAACCTCCGGAGCTGGCTAGCGAAACAAATCACACACATCTCACGGTTGGATCAATCGCTTGTTGCATCCTGGCCACATGATCGCATGCCATGTGCCACCGTAGATTATCTTTGGCGCTCACGGTTGGATCAATCACTTGTTGCATCCTGGCCACATGATCGCATGCCATGTGCCACCGTAGTTTTTATTAGGCTCTCACGGTTGGACCAATCGCTTATTGCATCCTGGCCACATGATCGCATGTCATGTGCCACCGTAGGACCCATCCACATCCATATATTCACACACAGCACAATACAACACATATATTCAAAAAATTCACCCAGAGGCATCAAACACTTAGCAAAACACCACGTCAAACCACAACGTACCGAAATGAAATAATATACGTCCACACGTAATACCAAGTGCAACATCAACACCAAACATATCCATAGAGTTCACATAGTCATTCTCAAACCACACTATTCACAAAACACACGCATTTTGAAAGCAAGCCTTTAACAAGGCTAAACCGAATCTTTTGAAAGTTCGATTCAAACGACCAAACCACATTTAGACGATCACTAATTATCGTATTCACAAAACAAGAATTGTATGGACAAGGTACTTCCCTCGAATAACCACAACGCGGAGAATCGACCGAAGTAGGTTGGCACGAACCGACTACGAACCCGCCGACTCCACCGAACGCCAACTCGCGATAATAAACTACGAATGACAATAACAACAATGAAAATAAATTCCATAGCACGACCTAAAGCCGTTGAATTCAAAGAACGAATGACGAAAGTTCAAGTGTTTCCCCCAAAACGGCCAAGAACACGATTCGTCCCGTCAAAACACGAAAACAGAATTCCAAGTCGAAATATGGATATACAATCCATAGAATATGTTTAACAACATCATTTAACCACAATAGATCCATCAAAAACGGATGGAAAACGAGACCGAGAACAAATCCCCCAAAAAGTCGATTCGAAGGAAATCAAGAAATATACTTCGATTCGACGAAGAACAATGGATTAAATGATGTAAAACACAAGAAATCTACCAAGATTAATCATACCCATCGTGAATTAATCAACAATACGGAACAAATCGGACAAAAATGCAAAAACCCCAAAATTCAAGAAACTAGGGTTCTAAGAAGAGATTACCTTGATTCGTTGGATCGAAGGATGATATAGGATGATCATTCAATGATATAAACTCAAGAACTTCATGGATTTGTTGTTCAACAACATGGCATCGCCTCCTCCGAAGCTGCAGCCTCGGATCTAAAAGAAAGGAAATGAAAAATGAGTGAAAATGAGACTGCTCTGTCATATTTATACTGGTGCAGCCTAGCGCGCGCTAGGCTGACGGAATAGCGTGTGCTATCGGCCCAGGCCGCAATCCAGAACCTCACTGCCCTACTGACTTGTCCAGGTAGCGTGCGCAGCCTTCCGGCGATGGCGCGCTATCTGCCCGGTCATAGCGTCTTGATGCCGACAATGGCGTCGCTACTGCCCGAGCCTACCCGAGTCCAGAACCCCAGGACCCCTCTGCCCAGAGCCGATAGCGTACGCTGGGCCGGTCGACAGCGTGCGCTATACCTGCCGAGCTAGCGCGCGCAGCCTTCCGGCCGTAGCGTGCGCTATGCCGGTTCCTGCCGGTCCTGTCCGTCCAACTGCTCAGCCGCTATGACCCGACGACTCGATTTCCGAAAACATACAGAACGAACATGACGAAAAGCTCGCGGACAACATCAACGACCCGAAATGAAAACATAATGCAATAATTAATCATACGCGACCAAGAAAAGGGTCGAGACAACAAATACAGATACAGATACCCATAACCTTGAGTAAATTACAAAATGGCCCAAAACGCCCGAAAATCACGATACGTGATCGAATAACCAAATCGAAGTTCACAACACGTCTAACAAAGTTAAACGGACTTACGGGAAACTCGAAACAGCAGTTTCGAACGAGATTCGCAAGAATCGAACCCAAGTGCGGAAAAGTCGCCAAAAAGCATGGAACTCAACAAAATGACACCGAAACGAACTCGGATGACAAAAAATGCTGAATTAATCATTCTCGGAATGACGAAACGGTCATGAGCGAGTCGTCAAAATGGACATTCGCCGAAAAAAAGAAATTACCGAAAATCGAAATTACGGGTATTACACGATTGGACACAGTTAAAGCATCTGAACCCACGAGTGGGGGCACTGGCAGCACCTCGGAAGCCCCCAGAAAAACATGCCGAACTTCCCGCAGGAACGTTAGCAGACTGAGACTTCTGCTGAACTCCGACCTTGTGAACCGAAAAGTTACCGATGAATTTCTATTTCTTACTTTCTCAAGCCGCCTGATTGGCCATCAAGGACATATCATAAGCAAGAAATCAACTCTGATAGTCCTTTAGGGTGGGGCAGGTGAGTCCAGACATGTAATCACGAATCCTCAGTTTCATCCCGCCAGGAAAACTCAACGAGATACACAAGAAACGCATAACTTACGCCCATCGGCGAAACGTTACAAGAAAAGCAAAGGAATATACGGCGTGAAAACACGCTCCACGGTGACCAACACAACGTCGCCGTTAGGGATATAATAAAGCCAACAAATGACAAGCGTCATCAAACGGATAATATAGTCAAGTCAATTATCCGAACAATCACAAAACACAACAAATGAAAATTAATATGATTGACCGACCCAATGGTACATCAATCAAAACGCGAGCCAATCGCTGAACAAATACGGAATCCCACCGCCCAAGGGTTGGAAGATCGAAAACGAGACCAATTTCCAGAACTTAAGGGAATTACGAAGGAGTCTGAACGTTCAACAATCATGAGACGAGATCAAGAAAAACCGAACAATCAAGTGATCGAGCCACAACAATAGAGACAACAAAAATCGAACAATCATGTTCGAATCACGAACAATAAAATCCAAACAACAACTCCAAGGCTCACAGGAATCGAACCGAACTCGGAAAAGTCACAGCGATAACCAGATCGACTCAAAACAAGATCACAGCTCATTCAAACGATGAACTCTAAATACAGAACAAGTTTAGAAAGTTTCAACGAACACGAGCGAGTGGATAGAATTGGGAAAGAGAAAATGCATAAGTCAAAAATAATACGGGTATTATATTCGACCTCTTCTAGAAAAAGTGTCGTCCCCGAAAATCACAACAACGGAATCAAGGTGACAACACAACAAGCAACCGACAGAAACATCCTTCAACGGCCTCTCACAGCCGATTCTGATAACTGTGCTGAAGCGCGAAATCCGAAAGTCTCGGTAGCCCATTCGTAAAACTGGATTCGGTGTCCCTCGAGTCCGCACTTGAAACGCGTTACTGACGAGAAGGAAAATTTACACGTGCATGCCCCGGCACATCACGGTTGAAACGCCTCGGCTCGGCATATCAAAAATACAAATGCTAGATACAATGGGGCATAACGTCGCAGAACAACATAGCAGAAATGCCAACTCAGCACAACAAAGAATCATAACACATATCATATACAACGATTACCATCATAAAGTAATACACACACAACATTACAGCAACGACGGTATCGTTCGGCGACCTCAACGACCCGAACAATAACCAGCACATAATTACAAACATCATCAAAAAATCACACATGTACACAAACGTACAAACCCAAGCTTTAACAGCTCACACTCGTGCGACAACACGCAAATTACCACGAGACGACAAATAGTAAATACCAGTTCACACCTCTCATAGAGGGCTAGTACTACAAATACGTGGCAACGCCTCAACGTTCACGCCACCAATTCGATCATATTCGGAAGTTAACATTATAACAACAAAGAAAACATCATACATACATTCCCAAACCGCAAACGGGAATTGATAGGTTTTAAAAACAAAAACCATCTTTGGAAAGAGAGAAAACAAATGATTTTGGAAACACTAGTTGCTCTTGAGTATCACCTTTCCTAAAGTACTACAAACACCATTAACGAGACATTGAAAACCATCTTGCGTTTGATAAAACGAGGACACTTTCCTTTTAGTGAAAACTTTCAGAAATATTCGACCCTCGGGTCTAAGTATAAGTGTTTCTAAAACATCGAAAATATCTCAAAACATTTTGGTCCTCGAGGTAGAAGAATTTTGAAACATGTTGTGGCACCTTGGATGTACCACGAGAAAATAATTCATTTTAAAAGTACGTCTCGAAATTTATTTTCTAAGATACTCAAGGTTTTCAAAGATAATTCAATGGGCTAGAATGCCCAAAAATTTCAGGTAATTACACGAAACATTATAGCGCCGTGGGTCCCGAGCCAGAACCCACCAGGCTAAAAACCATTTACAAAAATACCAAAAAGGCTGATGACGATAATAGTTCAAAAACTCACAAAAGCCATTTACATAATACTAAATACCGTCATAAGAATTTCGCCAAAACGATCAAGGCCATAATGCCAAAAACTCGGTTAAGGGAATCGGTTTTCAAAATAAAACTCAGTCGGTAAAATACCGAAAGCCATTACAAAAGAACTCACGCAGCGGATAATAGAAATACAGTCCAACATGCACAATCCAGCAACACTACTCCTCATATGAACGAAATATGAGAGTCACATAAGCACATCACGAAACCGAGAATCTACATAAATATTCCATCACTTAACATATAATCATACCAGCAACTCGTGTCACACGAGGCACAACACAAAGGAGGGAGACTTACATCCACAGGTCACACGAAGATGATGATCGCCCCACGATACTAATCACGACCAACCAACTCAGACGACGCGTCGCGACACGACTCAGTCAGACAAAATCTGACGAAACAAAACTCAACAGACCCTACTTGACCCGACAGCCTAGGTTTCCACAACCTACGCTCCGATACCATTTATGTAACACCCCCAATACGCTCAGGGACATTACACGCCGTAGAACCTTTCCTCAAGGATCTACCATGCTGGTAACAACATAGAATGTCTCAACAATGCCTTTAAGGCTAAAATGACTCAGTAGACCGATTTGGTCTGTCAATAAATACATACAACTCAAACTCATTACATGCCCACGCAGGGGTCGAATACAACACACTCCCGTACAACGGAAAAGAATACTGCAGCGGAAAAATAAACTATAACTAAACCAAAGACATCATACGGATCCTCGTGTCATTAGTATCGTTCATCTTTCATCATCCTTCGTGCCGACCCTGTGTTATGCTCCCAAACCTGAATGCAAAAACAGCCATCCACCCCCCGAATACTCGGTGGTTAGCGAAACTCCACTATTTTGCTAGTGCAAGAATAAAGTACAAATACGAGCCATACAATTCATATTACACGAATAACAATAACCAGGAATCCTCAAAGATCCAAACGTAACGAAAAGTACTTCCCAAGGCAAGAGTTTGGGTAAAACATTCCAAAACCGAAAGATCACAAATAAAGGGAAACAATTTGTAAAACAGTTTAAAATGCCATCGAGAGTTTTAATAGAAAACAATTTAGGATTACCGAATCCTTCTCTTTCCAAAATCAACAGGGGTCACAGCCCAAAGGTTTTGTTTTCGCAAATAGAAAACCGACAACAATTCACAGGGCCAGAGCCCAACATCACGTGTCCTCGACGGACATAAAAATCAACAAAACATAATCGCGCACGCGCATCGCTTGGGACCGGGACGAAGCCACAAATCCCACTTGAGGCCTCGAAGGACCCTCCCGAGCTGGCTAGCGAAACAAATCACACACATCTCACGGTTAAGTCAATCGTTTGTTGCATCCTGGCACATGATCGCATGCCATGTGCCACCGTAGATTATCTTTGGCGCTCACGGTTGGATCAATCACTTGTTGCATCATGGCCACATGATCGCATGCCATGTGCCACCATAGTTTTAATTAGGCTCTCACGGTTGGACAAATCGCTTGATGCATCCTGGCCACACGATCGCATGCCATGTGCCACCGTAGGCCCCGCCCACATCCATACATTCACACACAGCACAATACAACACATATATTCAAACAATTCACCCAGAGGCATTAAACACTTAGCAAAACACCACGTTAAACCACAACGCACCGAAATGAAATAATATATGTCCACACGCAATACCAAGTGCAACATCAACACCAAACATATCCATAGAGTTCACATAGTCATTCTCAAACCACACCATTCACAAAACACACGCATTTTGAAAGCAAGCCTTTAACAAGGTTAAACCGAATCTTTTGAAAGTTCGATTCAAACGACCAAACAACCACATTTAGACAATCACTAATTATTGTATCCAAAAAACAAGAATTGTATGGACAAGGTACTTGCCTCGAATAACCACAACACAGAGAATCGGCCGAAGTAGGTTGGCATGAACCGACTACGAACCCGCCGACTCCACCGAACGCCAACTCGCGATAATAAACTACGAAGGACAATAACAACAATGAAAATGAATTCCATAGCACGACTTAAAGCCGTTGAATTCAAAGAACGAATGACGGAAGTTCAAGTGTTTCCCCCAAAACGGCCAAGAACACGATTCGTCCCGTCAAAACACGAAAACGGAATTCCAACTCGAAATATGGATATACAATCCATAGAATATGTTTATCAACATCATTTAACCATAATCGATCCATCAAAAACGGATGGAAAACGAGGCCGAGAACAAGTCCCCCAAAAAGTCGATTCGAAGGAAATCAAGAAATATACTTCGATTCGATGAAGAACAATGGATTAAATGATGTTAAACACAAGAATACTACCAAGATTAACCATACCCATCATGAATTAATAAACAATACGGAACGAATCGGACAAAAACGCAAAACCCCCAAAATTCAAGAAACTAGGGTTCTAAGAAGAGATTAGCTTTATTCGCTGGATTGAATGATGATATAGGATGATCAATCAATGATATGAACTCAAGAATTTCATGGATTTGTTGTTCAACAACATGGCTTCGCCTCATCCGAAGCTCCAGCCGTGGATCGAAAAGAAAGGAAATGAAAAACGAGTGAAAATGGGGTTGCTCTGTCATATATTTATACTGGTGCAACCTAGCGCGCGCTAGGCTGGCGGAATAGCGTGCACTATCGGCCCAGGCCGCAATCTAGAACCTCACTGCCTTACTGACTTGGCCAGGTAGCGTGCGCAGCCTTCCGACAGTAGCGCGCGCTACCTGCCGTAGGGCGCAGCGTCTTGATGCCGAAAGAGCGTGCGATACTGCCGAGCCTACCCGAGTCCGAACCCCAGGACCCTCTCGCCTGCACCCGAGCACAGACGCCGGGGCCGACAGCGTGCGCTATACCTGCCGAGCTAGCGCGCGCAGCCTTCCGGCTATAGCGTGTGCTACGCCGGTTCCTTCCGGTCTTGCTCGGCCAGTGCCCAGCACTTCCGACAGTGCCGCACCTGTCCGGCCACCTGCTCAGCCGCCATGACCCGATGACTCGATTTCTGAAAACACACGGAACGAACACGACGAAAAGCTCACGGACAACATCAACGACCCGAAATGAAAACATAATGCAATAATTAATCATACGTGACCAAGAAAAGGGTCGAGACAACAAATACAGATACGGATACCCATAAC
This sequence comes from Orobanche coerulescens, assembly GCA_033398695.1. NCBI lineage: Eukaryota > Viridiplantae > Streptophyta > Magnoliopsida > Lamiales > Orobanchaceae > Orobanche > Orobanche coerulescens. The sequence goes on along the minus strand of CM065816.1, from coordinate 49,238,914 downwards.
TTTGGGTAAATTACAAAATGGCCCAAAACGCCCGAAAATCACGATACGTGATCGAATAACCAAACCGAAGTTCACAACACGTCTAACAAAGTTAAACGGACTTACAGGAAACTCAAAACAGCAGTTTCGAATGACATTCGCAAGAATCGAACCCAAGTGCGGAAAAGTCGCCAAAAAGCACGGAACTCAACAAAACGACACCGAAACGAACTCGGATGACAAAAACTGCTGAATTAATCATTCTCATAATGACGAAACGGTCATGAGCGAGTCGTCAAAACATAATTTCGCCGAAAAAAAGAAATTACCGGAAATTGAAATTACGGGTATTACACACTACCCTCCTTAAAAGAAGTTTCGTCCCGAAACTTAAAACAAGTAGGGATAAGCAATATCCCGCCAGGAAAAATCAACGAGATACACAAGAAACGCGTAACTTACGCCCATCGGCGAAACGTTACAAGCAATGCAAAGGAATATACGGCGTGAAAACACGCTCCACGGCGACCAACACAACATCGCCGTTAGGGATAAAATAAAGCCAAAAAATGACAAGCGTCATCAAACGGGTAATATAGTCAAGTCAATTATCCGAACAATCACAAAACACAACGAACGAAAATCAATATGATTGACCGACCCAACGGTACATCAATGAAAATGCGAGCCAATCACTGAATAAATACGGAATTCCACCACCCAAGGGTTGGAAGATCGAAAACGAGACCAATTTCCCGAACTTAAAAGGAATTACGAAGGAGTCTGAACGTTCAAAAATCATGAGACGAGATCAAGAAAAACCAAACAATCAAATGATCGAGCCACAACAATCGAGACAACAAAAATCGAACAATCATGTTCGAATCACGAAGAACAATAAAATTCAAACAACAACTCCAAGGCTCACAAGAATCGAACCAAACTCGGAAAAGTCATAGCGATAACCAGATCGACTCAAAACAAGATCACAGCTCATTCAAACAATGAACCCGAAATACAAAACAAGTTCACCACGAGAAGACAAATAGTAAATATCAGTTCACATCTCTCATAGAGGGCTAGTACTACAAATACGTGGCAACGCCTCAACGTTCACGCCACCAATTCGATCATATTCGGAAGTTAACATTATAACAACAAAGCAAACATCATACATACATTCCCAAACCGCAAATGGGAATTGATAGGTTTTAAAAACAACAACCATCTTTGGAAAGAGAGAAAAAAATGATTTTGGAAACACTAGTTGCTCTTGAGTATCACCTTTCATAAAGTAGTACAAACACCATTATCGAGACTTTGAAAACCATCTTGCGTTTGATAAAACGAGGACACTTTCCATTTAGTGAAAACTTTCAAAAATATTCAACCCTCGGGTCTAAGTATAAGTGTTTCTATAACATCGAAAATATCTCAAAACATTTTGGTCCTCGAGGTAGAAGAATTTTGAAACATGTTGTGGCACCTTGGATGTACCACGAGAAAATAATTCATTTTAAAAGTACATCTCGAAATTTATTTTCTAAGATACTCGAGGTTTTCAAAGATAATTCAATGGGCTAGAATGCCCAAAAATTCAGGTAATTACACTAAACATTATAGCGCCGTGGGTCCCGCGCCAGAACCCACCAGTCTGAAAACCATTTACAAAAATGCCAAAAAGGCCGATGATGGCAATATTTCAAAAACTCACAAAAGCCATTTACAAAATATTAAATACCGTCATAAGAATTTCGCCAAAATGATCAAGGCCATAATGCCAAAACCTCGGTTAAGGGAATCGGTTTTCGTAATAAAACTCAGTCGGTAAAAAACCGAAGCCATTAGAAAAGAACTCATGCAGCGGATAATAGAGATATAGTCCAACATGCACAATCCAGCAACACTACTCCTCATATGAACGAAATATGAGAGTCACATAAACACATCACGAAACTGAGAATCTACATAAAGATTCCATCACTTAACACATAATCATACCAGCAACTCGTGTCACACGAGGCACAACACAAAGGAGGGAGACTTACATCCACAGGTCGCACGAAGATGATGATCGCCCCCACGATACTAATCACGACCAACCAACTCAGACGACGCATCACGACACGACTCAGTCAGACAAAATCTGACAAGACAAAACTCAACCGACCCTACTTGACCCGACAACCAAGGTTTCCACAACCTAAGCTCCGATACCATTTATGTAACACAACAATCCGCTCAGGGACATTACACGCCGTAGAACCTTTCCTCAAGGATCTACCAGGCTGGTAACAACATAGAACGTCTCAACAATGCATTTAAGGCTAAAATGACTCGGTAGACCGATTTGGTCTTTCAATAAATACATACAACTCAAACTTATTACATGCCCACACAGGGGTCGAATACAACACACTCCCATACAACGGGAAAGAATACTGCAACGGAAAAATAAACTATAACTAAACCAAAGACATCATACAGATCCTCGTGTGATTAGTATCGTTCATCGTTCATCATCCTTCGTGCCGACCCTGCGTTATGCTCCTAAACTTGAATGCAAAAACAGACATCCACCCCCCAAATACTCGGGGGTTAGCAAAACTCCACTGTTTTGCTAGTGCAAGAACAAAGTGAAGATACGAGCCATACAATTCATATTCCACGAATAACAATAACCAGGAATCCTCAAAGATCCAAACATAACGAAAAGTACTTCCCGAGGCAAGAGTTTGGGTAAAACATTCCAAAACCGAAAGATCACAAATAAAGGGAAACAATTTGTAAAACAGTTTAAAATGCCATCGAGAGTTTTAATAGAAAACAATTTTGGATTACCGAATCCTTCTCTTTCCAAAATCAACAGGGGTCACAGCCCAAAGGTTTTGTTTTCGCAAATAGAGAACCGACAACAATTCACAGGGCCAGAGCCCAACATCACGTGTCCTCGATGGACATAAAAATCAACAAAACATAATCGCGCACGTGCATCGCCTAGGACCGGGATGAAGCCACAAATCCCACTCGAGGCCTCGAAGGACCCTCCCGAGCTGGCTAGCGAAACAAATCACACACATCTCACGGTTGGATCAATCGCTTGTTGCATCCTGGCCACATGATCGCATGCCATGTGCCACCGTAGATTATCTTTGGCGCTCACGGTTGGATCAATCACTTGTTGCATCCTGGCCACATGATCGCATGCCATGTGCCACCATAGTTTTTATTAGGCTCTCACGGTTGGACCAATCTCTTATTGCATCCTGGCCACATGATCGCATGCCATGTGCCACCGTAGGACCCGCCCACATCCATACATTCACACACAGCACAATACAACACATATATTCAAACAATTCACCCAGAGGCATCAAACACTTAGCAAAACACCACGTCAAACCACAACGTACCGAAATGAAATAATATACGTCCACACGTAATACCAAGTGCAACATCAACACCAAACATATCCATAGAGTCACATAGTCATTCTCAAACCACACTATTCACAAAATACACGCATTTTGAAAGCAAGCCTTTAACAAGGCTAAACCGAATCTTTTGAATGTTCGATTCAAACGACCAAACAACCACATTTATACGATCACTAATTATCGTATTCACAAAACAAGAATTGTATGGACAAGGTACTTCCCTCGAATAACCACAACGCGGAGAATCGACCGAAGTAGGTTGACACGAACCGACTACGAACCCGCCGACTCCACCGAACGCCAACTCGCGATAATAAACTATGAAGGACAATAACAACAATGAAAATAAATTCCATAGCACGACTTAAAGCTATTGAATTCAAAGAACGAATGACGAAAGTTCAAGTGTTTCCCCCAAAACGGCCAAGAACACGATTCGTCCCGTCAAAACACGAAAACAGAATTCCAAGTCAAAATATGGATATACAATCCATAGAATATGTTTAACAACATCATTTAACCACAATAGATCCATCAAAAATGGATGGAAAACGAGATCGAGAACAAATCCCACAAAAAGTCGATTCGAAGGAAATCAAGAAATATACTTCGATTCGACGAAGAACAATGGATTAAATGATGTAAAACACAAGAATACTACCAAGATTAATCATACCCATTGTGAATTAATCAACAATACGGAACGAATCAGACAAAAACGCAAAAACCCCAAAATTCAAGAAACTAGGGTTCTAAGAAGAGATTACCTTGATTCGCTGGATCGAAGGATGATATAGGATGATCATTCAATGATATGAACTCAAGAACTTCATGGATTTGTTGTTCAACAACATGGCATCGCCTCCTCCGAAGCTCCAGCCTCGGATCTAAAAGAAAGGAAATGAAAAACGAGTGAAAATGAGACTGCTCTGTCATATTTATACTGGTGCAGCCTAGCGCGCGCTAGGCTGACGGAATAGCGTGTGCTATCGGCCCAGGCCGCAATACCTCACTGCCCTACTGACTTGTCCAGGTAGCGTGCGCAGCCTTCCGGCAGTAGCGCACGCTATCTGCCGGTCGTAGCGTGCGCAGTGCCCGACAGTAGCGTGCGCTACCTGCTGAGCCTACCCGAGTCCAGAACCCCAGGACCCCTCTGCCCAGAGCCGATAGCGTACGCTGGGCCGGTCGACAGCGTGCGCTATACCTGCCGAGCTAGCGCGCGCAGCCTTCCGGCTGTAGCGTGCGCTATGCCGGTTCCTGCCGGTCCTGTCCGGCCAACTGCTCAGCCGCCATGACCCGACGACTCGATTTCCGAAAACATACGGAACGAACATGACGAAAAGCTCGCGGACAACATCCACGACCCGAAATGAAAACATAATGCAATAATTAATCATACGCGACCAAGAAAAGGGTCGAGACAACAAATACAGATACAGATACCCGTAACCTTGAGTAAATTACAAAATAGCCCAAAACACCCGAAAGTCACGATACGTGATCGAATAACCAAATAGAAGTTCACAACACGTCTAACAAAGTTAAACAGACTTACGGGAAACTCGAAACAGCAGTTTCGAACGAGATTCGCAAGAATCGAACCCAAGTGCGGAAAAGTCGCCAAAAAGCATGGAACTCAACAAAACGACACCGAAACGAACTCGGATGACAAAAAATGCTGAATTAATCATTCTCGGAAGGACGAAACGGTCATGAGCGAGTCGTCAAAATGGACATTCGCCGAAAAAAAGAAATTACCGGAAATCGAAATTACGGGTATTACACGATTGGACACAGTTAAAGCATCTGAACCCACGAGTGGGGGCACTGGCAGCACCTCAGAAGCCCCCAGAAAAACATGCCGGACCGCCCGCAGGAACGTTAGCAGACTGAGACTTCTGCTGAACTCCGACCTTGTGAACCGAAAAGTTACCGATGGATTTCTATTTCTAACTTTCTCAAGCCGCCTGATTGGCCATCAAGGACATATCATAAGCAAGAGATCAACTCTGATAGTCCTTTAGGGTGGGGCAGGTGAGTCCAGACATGTAATCACGAATCCTCAGTTTCATCCGCCTGGAAAAGTGGCAGATCTTGTCACTCTCCTCCTTAACCTGGGTCTTCACGAAGCCCAATTCCCGATTGAAATCTTCAATGGCCTGAGAAACCGGAATATCTCGATGCTGAGCATCATAAAATGCAAGGACCCACTCTTGTTGAACTGGACACGAATAGTACTCAGCTTCCATAATGTCTCTGAACTCGGCCCATGAAGCATCATGATCCTGAGGCTCAACAGCCTTCCACCAATCAACAGCGTCCCCAGTGAGAAAATACTGGGTGATAGGGACCTTGCGATCCTCAGGATAGTTAGTGGCAACAAAGATCTTGGACATCTCTTTGATCCAACCCTCCCAACCAATAAGGTCTGAAGCCCCAGAAAACTGAGAAGGATGCATCTTGGTGATATCATGAAGCCAACGATCTGCTCTGGCCTGAGCAGCACGAGCTGGAGTCGGGTTTTGAACCGTCTGGGCTATCGCAGCCATTTGGTTCATCATTTGTTGCATCACAGTTGCAACACCCATGTCGGTGCCATTACCAGTTGCGCCATCCTAAGTAGCAGTATGGCCCCTTATGGCCATCATTACTTCCGACTCCAGAAGAGTGTGACGTGGCTGCCCCACTGGCTGCCCCACATTCCCGGCCGCATCCACGACCACAAACTCTACCTCGACCTCTCCCAGCAAAGTATCTCGATGATAAGTACGAGATAAAAACAATCACAGTTCAAGAAACGGAAGTATGATGCGAGAAAACAAAATAATCGAGTAAGGGAAACTTACGAACACTGGAAGTACCGAGATGATGGCAGCGTGAAGAAGATGTGCAAAATAAAACACAACTAGACCCAGTTAACCAACGAGCCTAGTTATCCATAAACCTAGTGCTCTGATACCATTTTCTGTAACACCCCAAAGATATTCAGGGTATATTACAACATCGTGAACCCCTATATGGGACTCACCAAGCTAACTAATTTATGCCGCTCGTCTAACCATCTCGGTTAGCGAGAAAACACACATCACCATGACAAAAATTAAATAAAGCGCCCGGTACAATCGGTAAACCAAACATCATCAAAAATCACACATAGGATTAGTATACAATCAATCTTTCAAATTTAAAATGCCTAAGTACTCACGAGTACTATCTATCAGTTAACAGGTTTAAAAACAAACGTTTTAAAATAGACAACTGAAATAAAGGGACTGAATTGCACACGTCAACTACCCTAGCCAGCATTCTCGTACTACTCCAGTTCCTGCTCGACCGCCTGACCGCAATCTGAAATTCATAACACGAATTTCTCCAAACGGGTCCCCAAATGGGTTAGGAATTACGCTAGTACAAGTAATCAAGGTAAACCATTCGCTTACACATTTCATAGTACATGCATCAAATTGTTTCCAAATAAAATCAAGACATGTCTTTTCCCAGAAATCAAACAGTCAAATAGATTTGCCTAGGACCGGGGCTAAACCACTGGTCCCATCCAACGCCTCTATGGAATCTTCCGGACTGGCAATAGTTAAAAATCACGCACATGACTCGCCTAGGACCAGGGCTAAACCACTGGTCCCATCCGAGGCTTCTATGGACCCTCCCAGACTGGCTATCCAAAAAAGCTCGTGAATCAGGAGCGAAATCACAGATTCCTCCGAGGCCCCGTCGGACCCTTTCGGAGTGAGCAAACCACACAAATATATATTACCATTCCATGTTAAGCATAAGGGTTTCACAAGAATACTTGCCTTGAGAAATTGACGACGAAATGAACGGAACAATCAACCACGCTCTATAGGAACCGATAACCACGAACCTAATGATTCGAAGAATACAATCACAACCAATTCTACACGAGTACGAAAATGGAATACACCCGAAAACCCACCTACGATTCATGTAAATTCGTACAAAAATAACAACGAGGACGGGTCACACCCGAACCCTCTCGATTTCACAAATACCACGAAATTTACCATGAAATCATAGGGAGAACATCAATACCACTAAGATTAATCACATAAATCATGGATTAATTAACAACACCGAACAAATCTGACATAAAATCGAAAACCCCCAATTTCCCAAAAAAATAGTGTTCTAAGAGATTACCTCGGATCGGAGACGAAGAACAAGTGTTGGTGTTGTTAATATACACCAAGAAATCAAGAAAGATGATAGCCGAGATGATTGGGAGAAGAAATCGCCTCAAATCGCCTCTGGTTCGCACAAGCCGCGGGGAAGGAGATGAAATAAGAAATATTACAATCTGAGGTCAACTCTTAGATATATATAACCAGACGGTTTAGCGTGCACTAACGGCTTATGGTTAGCGTGCGCTAACCAGCCAACCCTGGTCCAGAACCTTCGGTTCTGACCCATTAGCATGCGCTACCCGATAATTAACGTGTGCTAAAAGCCCCCCATTAGCGCGCGCTATCAACTTATAGTGTGCGCTACCTGTTCGTCATCTAGAGTCCAGAAACATTCTGCCTTAACTTGAATACCGAATTGGCGCACGCTGTCACACACCTAGCGTGCGGTAAGTCTCAACTCTAGCATGCGCTAATCTACAGACTTAGCGTGCGCTAAACTGCTCGTCCAGAGAGAAGAAACAACCTATTGCCACAGCTGTACTCGAATCATTTGGGCGCGCTGCTGGCGAAGTTAACGCGCGCTGCTCAATGAAATTAGCGTGCACTACACAAAGAAATTAGCATGAGCTAATGAGTGCAGACAGTAGTACAGACAGTACTCAAAGATGGAAAACGGCGAATTCTTCCCCGGATGAAAACAATGTGCACCCCACACTAAACAACAGACTGAAGAAGACACACACACGATGAGTTCGAGTCAGAACTAAAGCACTAAAAGAAATCACGATTCCGACCACCCAAAGGTTCAGAAAACGACAATGATAGTAATTACCCCGTAACTTTTGAAAATTAGAAAACAGCCCAAAACATCTGAAATACACGATACACGGTCGAAACACCAAACAAGAGCTCACAACATACATAATAACATAATATGGATTTACGACAACCCCGAAACGGCGGTTCCGAACAACAATTACGAGAATCGAACCAAATAGCGACGGAAATGACGATAAACGCGGAAGTGAGTACAACAAGTCCGAAACAAGCTCGGATGACAAAAAGTACATTACTAAGTATTCTCAAAATATCAATACGGTTACTAGAGAGTCACTAAAAACGAAAATTACACCAAAATAAAAAAATACCGGAAAAAGGAAAAATACGGATATTACACTCTTTTCCCCATGTCCGGCTGAACTTGTTAGATTCTGGACATGGGAGTGTATTGTTTGTGATTGATTGTTAGGATTGATATTTAATTTATCATCTACTAAATTCTTTTTTCAATTAATTAGTTTTTATTTATGCACTTGATCATAATTTTTACCTGCTATTATTTTTCATAATTTGGGAAATGAGTTCGATAATGTCTCAATTAATAGACATAATCGATTAAGAGAGTGAGAGATCGGTGATTTATTGTGATGACTTTTGGTATTTTGTACTTTTGGAGTTAGATAATTTATGATAGATGGAGACAAACTATTTAATCTATGTTTTACTTGCATCTCGAGAGGAACTTTTAAAGGATTTTGCGATCGTCATAATCGGAAGAGAAGTAGAACATTAATTAACTAGAAGTCAAATTATATCGATCCTAGCAGATAATGGAAAGCTAGTCTTGGAATCCCCTTAATTATCATACAAATCCTCATCCTCTGAAACGTGTTTTTATTATTATTTTATTTAATTTGATATTTAGTAAATTAGACTCTCATCAAAACTCGATCATCTAGATTAAACTGGGGACACTACAATCTAGTACTTAATACAATAAGAATAATAAGTCTCTGTGGATACGACCATGCTTGCCACCTTCTACAACTACTTCGTACAAGGCAGTAAAACAACTATCGGGAAAGTTCTTGGCACTATTGTCGGGAAATTAATTTATTTTTATTAGTGTTGGTATTACGATAAGTGTTCTGGTCTTAATTTGGACATATATTTTCTTTTTGCATAGCTCATGTTTTACATATTTCTATCCTGTTCAGGTGGTGCATGAACACCCGCTCACCTCGAGTACCTTTAGAAACCTTTATTCCAGAAGTAGAGGCATTTGCTCGAAGACACTACCAATATCGGGGGTTTAGCCGACGACATAAAGTCGTCGGCTAAAGGTCATTGTCATCGGGTAATCCCCCCAGTCGTCGGCTAAAAAACCAACGGCCGATATTCGTCGGCCAAGGTTTAGCCGACGACTTTTTTGTTAGTCGTCGGCTAAAGTTCAAAGTTTAGCCGACCACTATGATAAGGTCGTCGGCTAAAACCTGTTGATAAAAAAACACTTTAGCCGACGACCTTTTCAAATGTCATCGGCTAAAACCTGATTATTAAAAAATAAAAAAAGAAACTTTAGCCGACGACCTTTATATATGTCGTCGGCTAAAACCTGTTTTTTAAAAAAAAAAATTTAGCCGACGACGGTTTTAAATGTCGTCGGCTAAAACTTTTTTGAAAAAAAAAATAATTTACTTTAGCCGACGACCTTTGAAAAGTCGTCGGCTCAAACCTAATATAAAAAAAAAATTAATTCAGATTTTGGGATCCCAAAACCTGTATTTTTTGCACCTGCAATTTTTATACACCAGCTCCCATTATCAACAACAATCGACGCGCAACACATTCAACTAATACCATCAATAATATGCCCAACATTATATGCAACACAATGCACAACACATTCAAGAACATTAATTTCATCAACATACTAGTAGCGTCAACAAAATCACTTACACAATTGTAACACAAATATAAATATGCAAGAGTACTACAACAACACAACTACAATCCACTACCAAAATCATCTAAATGTCGAAATGTAGTAGTAGAAGGATTACCACCATCCCCTAGATCCTCGTCACGAGGCTGTAAAGATGGGGTTTGTCCGAAGAGAGAAGGCGGTGGAGCAGGTGCCTGCAGTCCAGCCTGAGTAATGGTCTGAGTCAGCGTCATCATATAGTCCATCATGGCCTGCTGCTGTCTCTGGAAACTCTCTAACCGCGACTCAGTCCTCTGCTCGCTCTCATGTAACCGCGTCTGAGTCCTCCTTTCATTCTCAGCTCGGAGCTCCCTCTCCGCCCTCAACTGCTCCTCGAGATAGGCAGTCCGTGCATCCCGTCCGCGAGGGCGCTGGAAGCCGGGGGTATCTTTCAATACATGGTGACCCTCGGCTCCCATCATCTTAGTGCGGTACCGACTACCTCTAGGAGGGTAGACGGTACCCCACACCCTAGCGCGAACATAAGGATCAGCCTGATCGATCTGTCCAATGGCAGAATCGAGGTCGGTCTCCGCTAAGTCCGGATACTGCTCCCGAGCAATCTCAGCAAGCATCCTCTGAGACTTCTCCCGCACACACTCCTAAATTAATATGAAAATAAATATTTCAATATACAAAGGCATTTATTTTATTACCAAAATAAAATAAAAAAAGACTTACATGCTCCTTGGGACGATTCAGATATGCTTTCTGAGTCACGTAGGCAAATGTGTCCAACGAATCAGAAGAAATGGCTTCGTGCACAACTCTGGCTAACGACCGAACCAGATCGTGATGGTCACTGCATCAAAGACAATTGGTTGTGTTGGTCAAGCTAGTCGCCTTCAAAAAAATATTATTTAGAATCGAGTTTATATTTAGAATTCAAAAAAAAAATCTGAAATATTATTATTTTTTATTAAATACTAGCAGTTTTTTTAATAAATAAAATACAATATTCATATTTTCTTTTTTTTATGGAAAATAATATTCTAGTTTTTATTTTTATTAAAACAATTTATAAATAATATCCAGAATTTACAAATATTTTGATTTTCACTTTTGAATAAAAATTGCGATTTTTTAATATTAATAATATTCCACAATTTAAAAAAAATACCTGAAGTTCCGATTTTTTCTAATTTAGAAAAATCGGAACTTCAAGTATTTTTTAAATTCTGAAACATTAATTTTAAAAAATCGAGTTTATATTTAGAATTCAAAAAAAATATAAACTGAAAAAGAAAGAATGAAATGAGGGTATTTTAGTCATACCATCATGAACTCCGGGTCGCGAAAATGGGCGCGTAGCCACTTCCACTCGTACTCCCGGTACTTGAATTCTTCTGGGGTAGCCTCTCGGGTATCACCCCAGGCTGTCCAGAACATGTGCATCTCATTTTTCCAAGATTTGTACCTACAACACACGTTGCACAACATATATTATTCGTAAGAAAAAAAATTACGCAAATAATGTAGATACAAAATAAATTAAAATGACTTACTTGGTAGACTGCACCTCGTCACACCAAGTACGTAGTAGAGAGTCGGCAATGACAAACCACACCTATGAACAGCATAAATACGCAATAATTTAAACACATCACATATTGCATTTTGAAGAACTACGTGTTGATTGAAAAAAACTTATTAAATATTTATTAACTTACCGACATAGCGTTGTTCAAAGCATCCTTCACGCACTGCGGCACGTCCCCCTAATCGGGCCACAAAACGGGGACTCTGTCCCGAATGACAAAGCCAACATTATGGCTATATGACGCCGTAGCGTCAGAAGACATCACCGGCCGGCCGTGTCTGGCTAGAGGAATCTCATAACGGCCATGCTTACTTATGTATGAGTCGAGCGCCAGACCCTTTGCTGGTCCACGAGTCTTCTTCTTTTTCTTCTCCTCCTAGACTACATTTTTCCCCTTCTCCTTCTCCCTCTCTATCTCCTCATACAATTTCGTCTTCGAAACCCGACAACTCCGCCAACACATGTTGTCTGGCCAAGACTCGTAGACGTACGCCTCATCAGGGCTAATCAATCGAATGGGAACTCGGACTCCCATCTCATCGACCTCTGGAATAGTCAGAACCATCGGAGGCATGAATAGAGTCGGCGGCGGACCGTGGGGCACCACAGATGAGGAACTCCGTACATCTCCTGATGTGTGAGGGCTAGACGTGGGTCGGTGGATGGTAGGCATACGAGTCTCCGTCTGCGAGGGGGTCGGCCGTGGTGTCTGAAAGGATAAACGCCGCGCTAGTGCAGCGGGCTCATCTGTCGCCCTAAAAAAATCATCAGCGTTCATGCCAGTAGCTTCTAGTATCTGGCGGGCACGAAGGCTACTCTGAGATATGTATAGTATAGCGTGATCCGCCTTACTAGAGGCTGCCGAACTCCCCCCCCCCCCCACCCCCCGAATCGGGAGTGCTCCACTTTGTCGACTTCTTCCCCAACGCTTTCTTTATTCTATCCATAATCTAAACAAATAAATAAAATTCACAACTCAACAAAACAGTAATTATCAATGCCATACCACGTTAATCTTTCGATTAACGTCGGCTATACAATTTCGTCCTCCTCAAACAAATTCATCAAATATTTCATCAAAACTCATTAAACAATTTACCTAATTCATCAAATAATCTAAACAAATTCATCAAATTCACAACTCAACACAACAGTAATTATCAATGCCATACCACGTTAATCTTTCGATTAACGCCGGCTATACAATCCCTTCCTCCTCAAACAAATTCATCAAATTCACAACTCATTAAACACAAAATATTGAAAATACTAAATTCATCAAATATTGCATCACAATTCATCAAACAATTTACCTAATTCATCACATAATCTAAACAAATTCATCAAACAAATACAATAAATTCATCAAACAAAAAAAAAAAGGAAAAGGGTTACCTGTCGGGAGGTGGTCGGACGGCAAGCGGGCGGGCGGGCGACGGGACAGGGGCTGTCGTACGGGCGACGGGACGGGGGCTGTCGTACGGGCGACGGGACGGCGGCCGGGCATGCGGCGGGACTGGGGCTGTCGTACAGGCGGCGGGACGGCGTCCGGGCAAGCGACGGTTGGGTGACGGAGGTTGGGGGCTGGGTGATGGGCGGCGGGACGGGGGCTAGGTGATGGGCGGATGTCGGACGAGCGGTTGGGGCTGGGGGCGATTGGGCTGGGTGAGGGAGAAGGAGAAAATAATACAAGAAAGAAGGAGGAAATGTATAAAATGTAAGGGGTTTAGCCGACGACAAGATCTACGTCGTCGGCTTAAGTGTTTTAAAAAAAATATTAAACTTTAGCCGACGACATTCCAATAGTTGTCGGCTAAATCCCAAGTATGACACGGTCCGTGTAGTCTAACATGGTCGGGTCAGGATACAGTCTGTTTTCACTTTTTGGGCAGGTGCGACACGGGCCGTGTCATTTGACACGGTCGATTAAAGTATAATATTTTTTTAAAAAAAAAACTTAAGCCGAAGACTTATATAATGTCGTCAGCTAAACCCCCAACCGTGTCAAATGACATGGGCCGTGTCGCACCTGCCTAGAAAGTGAAAACATACTGTATGCCTGACTCGACCATGTTAGATTACACGGCCCATGTCATACTTGGGGTTTAGCCGACGACTATTGAAAAGTCGTCGGCTAAAGTTTAATATTTTTTTTAAAACACTTTAGCCAACGACGTAGATCTTGTCGTCGGCTAAAGTATAATATTTTTTTTTAAAACACTTTAGCCGACGACGTAGATCTTGTCGTAGGCTAAACCCCCGTTTTTTTTAATAATATTATTAATATTATATTCATGTTTTGATTATTATTAGTACTATTTTTTTAATTATATTTAACATATGTAAATGTACATCTAATAAATTTATGGCTCATAGTTTGAGTCATCACTACAGTCTGTCTCATTATCTGAGTTGATATCAAGTAATATATGCCTCAAGTCGTCCACATTATCGTTATCAGAATTTTCAAGTAATTCGTTTGTATCAACGTCAACGTACCCGCGAGCATCACCACGGAGTCGGACGACTCGTCCTTCAGGAACATTATTCACTGTAATTGTCGTTGATGGTGGAATATTTTCTGTATTTGGGTCTTGATAAGCATCATCGTCATCAGTACCTGTTGTTTCTCCCAGTGTAGCAGCACTATAAATATTCCTCATTGTCACAACATTCACTATCTTCCATGTGCCTTTCTTCACCAAGTCGTCCAAATAATCCGACTTTGCTGATGTAGCAAATACAAAAGGATCACTTTCTTACCATGAAGTGGAAGTGTCAACAGATAACAGCCCATAGTCGTCTTGCATATCGGTTCCAAGACTCGTGCGTACCATCGACACTTAAACAAGTAAATTGTCATGTTTTCCCCATAAATTAGTTCTACCACTTCCAAAAGAACACCGTAATATCCACCATCTATCATAACCCCAGAATTTTGACATCTTCTTTTTTGGTCTCTCTCAAGGCATACGAATGTGACACCGTTGACTTTGGCCATCGAATAAATTCTTGACATAACCGTCTTCATAGAAAGAAGCATAAGTTCACGCGACCAGTTAGTGTGTCCGTCATCTTGTATGTGTTTCATCTGTCGTAAATAAAGTTTTTATGTAAAAAAATATCTTAAGTCCATAATCAATAGCAACTGAATGTATACGTACCCATTCTCCAAAATAGTCGGCAAAAGTGTCATTGTGGAATCTAGTGTCACCTCGCACCATATCGCATGACAAGTGGATGTCTTTCTGGTACTGAACTTCTGTACAATTGAGCAATATCTACCAATGTGTAATTCGTGACTCGTACGGGTCTAATTGTCTTCTTGGCAACCTCCCATAGACGTCAACCTCAGTGGATATGACAGAAAGATGGAATTGTATTTTATCTGCTGGAATAGAGAGGGAAGGGGGCTCGAAGGTGCCCAAATGCAACTTGATATGCATAATACACTCCGACGCAAGGTAAGATTCTGCAATGCATCCTTCCGGTGCAGACTTATTGGCCACAGCGTCTTTGTAATCACCGAGTTTCCTGTAATATTGTCATTGTGTTAGAAATCATACTTATGTTAGCTTTCAACCGGGTACATCCAC
Source organism: Orobanche coerulescens (assembly GCA_033398695.1). NCBI lineage: Eukaryota > Viridiplantae > Streptophyta > Magnoliopsida > Lamiales > Orobanchaceae > Orobanche > Orobanche coerulescens. The sequence goes on along the minus strand of CM065816.1, from coordinate 49,223,435 downwards.
GTGTAGTGCACTGGACCAATGACCAATAACTGCCGAGGAAGGTGGATCATGAGGTGAGACATGAGGTCAAAAAAGTTTGGAGGAAATATTCGCTCAAACTTGCACAAGATATAGATGATCCCATCTTGCATTTTACGCAAATCAGATCTCTTCACTTCTCGTGTACATAATTTCTGGAAAAATTTTGACAATGCACCACACGGGTCAACAACCTGTTTTGGTAAGTACGGTCGAATAAATACCGGAAATAGGCGTTGGAGTAGGATATGACAATCATGACTCTTCAAACCAGTTAACTTGTTCTCCCTGAAATTAATGCATCTTCCTATATTTCCAAAGATACAGTAGGATACCTAGCGTCTTTATCCACCAAAATATCTCGCCTTCGCTTCAGTGATGGTGTAAGCTGCCTTAGGCATTTTTTGTTTTCCCTTGACAGTTTTCAACCACAAATGTTTTATTATGCTCATTTCTTCCAAACCTTTGCGTGCTTTTATCCCGTCTTTGGTCCTTCCATCCCAACATAAGGTTGTCCCAACCACACTTCGCAAACATTCTTTTCAATGTGCATGACATCCAAGAAGTTCCTTATCAGTAACTTGGACCAGTAAGGCAATTCCCAGAATATACTTTTGTGTGACCAATACTTATACCTGTCGGGCCTTTCAGGGGTTGCTGCAATCACATCAGGATGGTTGCTAAGCTGACCAAAATCGTACTCATTAAGAATCGATAGTATTTCATCACCTGTCCACTGTCGTGGTGGCTCGCCCATTTCTACACTGCCATCAAATGCTGCAGCATCCATATGCCACTCATGTTTGTAACACCCCCGATATATTCAGGAATATTACAGAGCCGTAAATCCTTTACATAAGGATTTACAAGGCTGAAGAATTGAACAGACTTTAAAAGGTATTAACGAATGGAAATAACGGAATTAAGATACAGCAGTTCTGACAAACTGAGAGTACAATTGTTCGACAGGAACTTAATAATACATTACCAAATTCAAATTCAACATAAATGACTTCGTACTCGAGTACTTATTGAAATAACAAATAAACAACAGACAAATAAACCCGGCCGAAACATCACTCTGCACCCTCGTCGTCATGCAGCTCCAGTGGTTGTTTTCCCGCTCTCTTGGATCCTGAACATAAACAAAATGTTCACCCCCGAAGGGGTTAGCACAACGATGCTAGTACAAGTACCACAACATATTATTCATATCTCACGAATAATAATAACGTAAACGACAAAATACCAATGAGTCTTCTCCTACGAGAAACTCATAAATGACACACACAACTGATAATCACAACATGATATCATAACATACACATGGTAATTCCGTCGATCCAGCGTTTACTGCCTAGAACCCACGATGATCCCGTCAGACCAACCCGTGGTGGAAAAACCCGTCCGATGATCCAGCGCACGCTAGCATAGTCCCCCGATGATCCCGTCGGACCAACACGAGGTGGACATACATAACGACATACATGCACGACAATATGTATAACAACAATTCATAAAACAATTAAGGTACTTGCCTCGATTTGAAGACAAGAATAACACTTCCACGAAAATGAACACTCAAAGGTCGTCCTCCCCAATCAATCACGTAACGAGACCAAACCTTAACAAAAGAAATGATATAGGATTTATCTCACGTCGTACGGATGTTTAACAATTCGATTTACGGACAAAAGTTCATAAAATGAAATCTGTCTGAACTGCTTAGCGCACGCTAAGTGCTCTGTGTAGCGTGCGTTAAGTCTGCTCGATAGCGCACGCAAACAACAAAGCCTAGCGTACGCTAACTATGCATGGTCAGTACTTCACTGACCAGCCGACTGACTCGTCTGATGGTCTAGCGTACGTTACGTACCAAGCGTAGCATATGCTAACTCGTGCTCGATAGCGCACGTTAATATTCATAGCATAGCGTGCGCTATCTGTGCATGGCAGTTTACTGCTGGGCAGTAAACTGTTCTCGCCATGATCGAAACAATGAAATCTTCCGTGATAATTCATGTTACTTCCATGAATACCATGTTCGTACCCTTATGAATGATTTTACGGATAATGACAACTTCAGATTCAAGGATATGCATACCAATATAAAACCATATTCCATTTCGACTACAAATCTTCATACGACAATTCGAAAGGCTTAACGGTTGATATCAACACCTTTATATCAATCAATATTATCATGCTGAAGTTGTTCAACGTTCCATCTATACTAGATAAATCTTTCCATGATCAATCCTTTAGATTTATCTAACAATAATGATGTTAAAGTCAAGTCCAAGATTGCTATGAAGTCACCTACTAGATTCGGATTACCAATGATAGAAGCTTCACTTACATATTCAATGTAATAAGATTCGAATGATGAAGAGCATAATCCAGGTACTTAAGGCTTATTCATCTCAATATTCCAAACATGATGTACTTTAGATAACTCACTTATGAAAATCAATATCTCATTACTATGATCATTCAAATCGTTAGAATCCAACTCTAAGTCTGGAGATAGATTGAACATACCTTAATATGATGAAAATCACTGAACCGTAAGGTAGAATCCGACTCCGGTTGGTTGTATGCCACTCCAAGGTGCTATTCCACTTCAATGAATACTCCCAAGTGATAACCAATATACAAACACCAACAAGATGTGTTCTAAGTCTGTAGGAGGATTATTTCAGCTCTCTGAACTCTCAAGGATGAAGAATAGGCGAAACAAATGAAAGCCAAAATGGTTGTTGTCGCATTTATAATATTCTGCATTTTAACAAGTTAGCGCACGCTACTAAGCTTTCCTTAGCGTGCGCTAATAATGGTTGACTTCAGAATTGTCCGGGTGTGTCCGCGGGAATCTTATCCGGACCCATGTCCCGGCTGGCGCATGTGCTAGCCGTCCCGCTCAATAATTGATTTCTTAGCGCACGCAACCCCTATCTGCATAGCGTGCGCCAATAGTAGCCCGATAGCGCGTGTTAAGATACAATCTTAGCGTGCGCTAACACGAGTTTGCATGAGAAATTTTGCATGTTCTATACTTATGCACAATGATATCAATGCAAGAAATATCATACTCCAATAATCAAAACCACCAATCCGAATAATACAGGGTTTGAATACAGATGAAATACACCGTAATAAATCCGGATATTACATACTCTCCTACTAAAAAGGAGTTTCGTCCCGAAACTCAAGACGAAAATAACTCGGGATATCTAGACTTCATATCAGCTTCCGTTTCCCAAGTGGCTTCTTCCATTCCGTGACGTGACCATTGAACTTTGACCAAAACGATTGGTTTGTTCCTCAGCTGCTTAACTCGACTCTCGAGTATCTTGACCGGTCTTTCTTCTAACATCCCATCCTGCGCAACTTCGATCTCGCCGAAATCAATGATATGACTGGGATCTGGTATATACCTCCGTAACTGGGATACGTGGAACAGGTTATGAACATGGCACAATGACGGCGGCAATGCCAATCTGTATGCCAACTCCCCAACTCTCTCGAGGATCTCAAATGGTCCGACATATCTCGGACTCAGCTTTCCTTTCCTTCCGAAACGAAAGATTCCCCGAGTAGGAGAAACCTTCAAAAGTACATGGTCTCCAGTATTGAACTCCAATGGGTGTCGGCGTACGTCTGCGTACGATTTCTGGCGACTCTGAGCGGTCAACAGCCTTTCACGAATCAAGGCTATCTTCTCTCGAGTTTGCACGATCAACTCTGGTTCTGTTCCGATCAAGTCTGACGAATCGTCCCAGCATAGGGGCGATCTGCATCTCCTTCCGTATAATGCCTCAAACGGTGCCATGTTAATGGAAGCATGCCAACTATTGTTGTAGGTAAATTCAATCAACGGTAGATGAACTTCGCAATCGTTTGACCAATCTAAGGCACAGGCCCTCAGCATGTCTTCCACCATTTGTATAGTTCTCTCAGATTGTCCGTCACCTGGGTGATAAGTCAGATCAAGTTCAATTCGGTCCCCAAGGCCTTATGAACTGCTTTCCAAAAGTGAGACACAAAACGGCTGTCTCGATCAGAAACAATGGTCTTCGGCGTACCATGCAATCGAACTATCTCCGAAATAAATACTCGTGCCAACCTCTCTGGTCCCCACGTATCCTTAATGCCTAGAAAATGAGCTGATTTGGTTAAACGATCAACTATCACCCAAATCATGTTCATTCCTATCCTGGTTCTCGGCATATTAGTGATAAAGTCCATCGATATGTCCTCCCACTTCCATTCAGGAATCGGGAGTGGCTTCAACATTCTGGCAGGCCGTTGATGCTCGATCTTAACCTGCTGACAAGTCAAGCATTTAGAAACATAGTCCGCTACCTCTTTCTTCATGTTGCCCCACCATAAATTCTGCTTCAAGTCCTTATACATTTTACTGGTACCCGGGTGGATAGAATAGGGCGAACTGTGAGCTTCCTTCATAATCGTTTGTTTCAAAATATCATCATCGGGAACACAGAGTCGGTTCTGAAATCTCAAAACTCCATCATCATGAATTATGAATCCGGGGGCCTTTCCTTTGATCACTTCATCACGTAACCGAATCATCAAAGGGTCATCTGCCTGTCTAGATTTGATTCCTTCGGTTAATGATGAAGTTATTTCCATCACGCACAGTTGTCCTTGGACTCTTTGTAACCACACTTCAATTCCTTCTCGAATCATCTCTCGTTGAAGGCTAAGTTGGGAGGTCAGCGTCTCCAGCATCTGAATAGAAACAGGCTTGCGGCTAAGTGCATCTGCCACTACATTCGTTTTGCCTGGATGATACAAAATCTCCAAGTCATAGTCCTTAATCAGTTCTAACCATCTTCTTTGCCGCATGTTTAATTCTTTCTGACTGAATATGTACTTGAGACTCTCATGATCCGTAAAGATCTGACAGTGAGTCCCGTACAGATAATGCCTCCAGATCTTTAAAGCAAAAACCACTGCTGCTAGCTCCAAATCATGTGTTCGGTAATTTACTTCATAAGGTTTCAGCTGTCGTGACGCATAAGCGATCACCTTATCATTCTGCATCAATACGCACCCGAGTCCTTGGTTCGAAGCATCACTGTAAACTATAAATCCTCCAGTTCCCTGTGGAAGTGATAGAATTGGTGCCGTCGTCAATCTCTTCTTTAATTCATTAAAGCTAATCTGACACAACTCATTCCACTCAAACTTTTGAGTTTTCTGCAGGAGTCGAGTAAGTGGGCGGGAGATTTTAGAAAATCCTTCCACGAATCGTCGGTAATATCCAGCAAGTCCTAAGAAGCTTCGGACTTCTTTCACGTTCTTTGGAGGCTTCCAATCCATAATTGCTTCGATCTTCTGAGGATCTACTCGGACTCCTTTAGCTGACACCACATGGCCGAGGAACATTACTTCCTTTAGCCTGAATTCACACTTAGAAAGTTTGGCGTACAATTGCTCGTTTCTCAAAAGTTCCAATACAATCCGTAAATGCTGCGCATGTTCTTCCGGACTCTTAGAATATACCAGAATCTCATCAATGAACACGACCACAAATTTATCCAAAAATTCAATGAACACTCTGTTCATAAATTGCATAAATACAGCAGGTGCATTAGTGAGACCAAACAGCATCACTACAAACTCATAATGTCCGTAGCAAGTTCTGAACGCTGATTTCGGAACATCAGATTCCTTAATCCTCAGCTGATGATATCCTGATCTCAGATCGATTTTAGAAAATACTGTTGCCCCTTGCAACTGGTCAAACATATCATCAATCTGTGGCAACGGATACTTGTTCTTAATCGTCATCTTGTTCAGATCTCGATAGTCAATACACAGTCGAAGCGATCCATCCTTCTTTCGGACAAAAAGAACTGGCGCTCCCTAGGGTGAAACCCTTGGCTGAATATAGCCCTTGTCCAGTAACTCCTCCAGTTGTTTCTTCAGTTCGTACATCTCAGTAGGTGCCATACGATACGGCGCCTTAGAAATTGGTGTAGCTCCGGGTTCCAGCTCGATGGTAAATTCTACATCCCTTCGTGGAGGTAGTCCAGGTAACTCGTCAGGAAATACATCTGGAAATTCGTTCACAACAGGAATGGATGAAAGTTCCACAATTTCGTCTTCTTTCTTCATTGCATAACACCATTGCAGATGCATACTGTTTCAACAATTTGACAGCTTTCATCGCCTTGATCAATTTTCCTGAGCTTCCCGGTTTCCACCCTTCGAACAATATTTCGGAACCATCGTCAGCGATCAGGGAGATATTCCTCCTTCGGTAGTTCACAATTGCTCCATATCGATTAAGCCAATCGTCTCCGAGTATCAGGTCGTATCCTTGCATTTCTATCACGATCAGATTTGAGAGCCACTCTCTGCCTCCAAATGATACAGGGAAATTTCTAGTTTCTAAGTTTCCGACAATCCTCTCTCCACTTGGTAAACCAACAACATAAGGTTCACAAGTATGAAAACCGGAAATATTCAAATGATTTACACAAGACAAAGATATAAAAGAATGCGTAGCTCCTGTATCGAATAAAACGCTAACTGGCTGGGAAAGGATCTGGACAGTACCTGATGCGACAGCAGCATCCTAATCGTCTGTCCTCCTCATCTCGTACAGACGTGGGGGAGCATATCCGGCAGTCGATGTCCCCTTTCGGTCCCATTGTCCTCTGCCTCGTCCACGGCCAAAATTCTGAGGCATCTGAACACTTTGGTGCGTCTGTTGGATACTGGCTTCCTTCTGGACTGGCTGTGGCATACGGGCTCTAAAAGACTTTGCAGCCTCTTCACAAAACACTGCCCGATGTCCCTCTCGTCCACAATCAAAACAAGTCACGGTAGGAAGGGGGCAATTCCGTCGATAGTGCCCCGTCTGGGCGCAGTTAAAGCATTTCCTGGTAACATCAGTAATAGTTGATGTCGCTCCGAAGTTCTTTCCGCTCCTAACTGGGTGCGGAGGTTTCTTGAAAGTGTGAAAGGATGACTGGGCCTTACGGGCCCCGCCGTTCTTGTGCTCTGTAAAAGTACCAGAGACTTTCTGTTTCTTGGATTCCGAAAATTTCTCCATGGCTGCTTCCTTGATCTCATATGCCAACGCTTATCCTGGTATTGACGAAGTGTGGTACATTCAAATCCGGACATGTACCTCTGGATTTCTGGTTTCATTCTCATATCGAAATGGATCATCATTTCTGCATCTGTTCTGACCAGATGTCGAACAAATGCCAGCTGTTGGTTAAACGTCTTAATCGCCTGGGATACTGGCACATCAGAAGGCTGAGCGGAGAAAAACTCCCGAACTTTGGCTTCCCTCACAGACGAGGGCACATCGAGCTTCCATCATCAATCTAAACTCTGTCCAATCGGCATCATGGTCTACAGGCCGGATGGCTTCCCACCATTCGGATGCTTCCCCTATCAGAAAATATTGAGCGATAGAGGCTCTCCGGTCGTCTGGGCAGTTAATTCCGGCAAATATTTTCTCCAGTTCCTTCAACCAATGGTACCAGGTGGGAGTCTCAGAAATACCGTCGAATTTGGGTGGTTGCATCTTCGCCACCTCTTGCATCCACCGGTTGCCTCGATTTCCCATGTCTGGGATCCCTTGTTGTCTCTCTCCCTGCTGTAGTCCCACCGCCACTTGCATTCGATCCACGACCTGGGTGAACTGAGACATCTGGTTCACCACTTGACGAAGGATCTCTGGTACAGCAGGATCTGGTTCGTTATTAATAGATTGTTGCGGCTCGCCTAAGCTATGACTGGCCTGATTAGAAGGCGATGCTTCCCTTTCAGCATTTCTTCGTCCGCGTCCACGACCGCGACCACGTCCACGTCCGCCTCTCAACATACTGTAAGCATAAATACTCAATATACAGGAAACAACATCGTTCTAATATTCGAGTATAAAGAGACACAACATGTAAAGAACGAGATAGAGTTTAGGAACTTACAACCACCGTTCGCATGAAGACGTAGGCAGTGCAGTGATGTCATTCACGGCCGGTTACCTCAAAAGACATAAATAACCCCTATTTTAACCCAACGGCCAATATATCCATAATCTTAGCTCTGATACCATATTCTGTAACACCCCCGATATATTCAGAAATATTACAGCGCCATAAATCCTTTACATAAGGATTTACAAGGCTGAAGAATTGAACAGACTTTAAAAGGTATTAACGAATGAAAATAACGGAATTAAGATACAGCAGTTCTGACCAACTGAGAGTACAATTGTTCGACAGGAACTTAATAATACATTACCAAATTAAAATTCAACATAAATGACTTCGTACTCGAGTACTTATTGAAATAACAAATAAACAACAGACAAATAAACCCGGCCGAAACATCACTCTGCACCCTCGTCGTCATGCAGCTCCAGTGGTTGTTTTCCCACTCTCCTGGATCCTGAACATAAACAAAATGTTCACCCCCGAAGGGGTTAGCACAACGATGCTAGAACAAGTACCACAACATATTATTCATATCTCACGAATAATAATAACATAAACGACAAAATACCAACGAGTCTTCTCCTACGAGAAACTCATAAATGACACACACAACTGATAATCACAACATGATATCATAACGTACACATGGTAATTCCGTCGATCCAGCGTTCACTGCCTAGAACCCACGATGATCCCGTCAGACCAACCCGTGGTGGAAAAACCCGTCCGATGATCCAGCGCACGCTAGCATAGATCCCCCGATGATCCCGTCGGACCAACATGAGGTGGACATATAATAACGACATACATGCACGACAATATGTATAACAACAATTCATAAAACAATTAAGGTGCTTGCCTCGATTTGAAGACAAGAATAACACTTCCACGAAAATGAACACTCGAAGGTCGTCCTCCCCAATCAATCACGTAACGAGACCAAACCTTAACAAAAGAAATGATATAGGATTTATCTCACGTCGTACGGATGTTTAACAATTCGATTTACGGCCAAAAGTTCATAAAATGAAATATGCCTGAACTGCTTAGCGCACGCTAAGTGCTCTGTGTAGCGTGCGTTAAGTCTGCTCGATAGTGCACGCAAACAACAAAGCCTAGCGTACGCTAACTATGCATGGTCAGTACTTCACTGACCAGCCGACTGACTCGTCTGATGGTCTAGCGTACGTTACGTACCAAACGTAGCGTACGCTAACTCGCGCTCGATAGCGCACGTTAATATTCATAGCATAGCGTGCGCTATCTTTGCATGGCAGTTTACTGCTGGGCAGTAAACTGTTCTCGCCATGATCGAAACAATGAAATCTTTCGTGATAATTCATGTTACTTCCATGAATACCATGTTCATACCCTTATGAATGATTTTACGGATAATGACAACTTCGGATTCAAGGATATGCATACCAATATAAAACCATATTCCATTTCGACTACAAATCTTCATACGACAATTCGAAAGGCTTAACGGTTGATATCAACACCTTTATATCAATCAATATTATCATGCTGAAGTTGTTCAACGTTCCATCTATACTAGATAAATCTTTCCATGATCAATCCTTTAGATTTATCTAACAATAATGATGTTATAGTCAAGTCCAAGATTGCTATGAAGTCATCTACTAGATTCGGATTACCAATGATAGAAGCTTCACTTACATATTCAATGTAATAAGATTCGAATCATGAAGAGCATAATCCACGTACTTAAGGCTTATTCATCTCAATATTCCAAACATGATGTACTTTAGATAACTCACTTATGAAAATCAATATCTCATTACTATGATCATTCAAATCGTTAGAATCCAACTCTAAGTCTGGAGATAGATTGAACATACCTTAATATGATGAAAATCACTGAACCGTAAGGTAAAATCCGACTCCGGTTGGTTGTATGCCACTCCAAGGTGCTATTCCACTTCAATGAATACTCCCAAGTGATAACCAATATACAAACACCAACAAGATGTGTTCTAAGTGTGTAGGAGGATTATTTCAGCTCTCTGAACTCTCAAGGATGAAGAATAGGCGAAAGAAATGAAAGCCAAAATGGTTGTTGTCCCATTTATAATATTCTGCATTTTAACAAGTTAGCGCACGCTACTAAGCTTTCCGTAGCGTGCGCTAATAATGGTTGACTTCAGAATTGTCCGGGTGCGTCCGCGGGAATCTTATCCGGACCCATGTCCCGGCTGGCGCATGTGCTAGCCGTCGTGCTCAATAATTGATTTCTTAGCGCACGCAACCCCTATCTGCATAGCGTGCGCCAATAGTAGCCCGATAGCGCGCGTTAAGATACATTCTTAGCGTGCGCTAACACGAGTTTGCATGAGAAATTTTGCATGTTCTATACTTATGCACATTGATATCAATGCAAGAAATATCATACTCCAATAATCAAAACCACCAATCCGAATAATACAGGGTTTGAATACAGATGAAATACACCGTAATAAATCCGGATATTACAATGTTCCCTCTCAAGCCATATCCGATGACGCATGCGGATAACTTTCCTACAGTGGTACCTAGCACAATATGCATTCAAACACACTGGATAACCTCTATATCCGCTAATAACAGATCCAGACAGCATTCCATGTGTAGGAAAATCACTAATAGTGCCGATACTGATGGCATGCAAGTAGAATGTCTCGGACGAGTAACTGTCGTACGTGGGATGACCTTGATCCCACAACAATTTCAGCTCCTCTATCAAAGGTCTCATATACACATCGATACACTTTCCCGGATATTCCGGACCCGGGACTAACAAGGTCAACATATTATACTCCTTCCGCATACACATCCACGGAGGAAGATTGTAAGGAATCACTACAACAGGCCATATGGTATATGAAAGACTCATGTTACCAAAACGGTTGAAACCATCAGATGCAATCCCGAGCCTCACATTTCGGATATCTGAAGAAAAATTTGGATACTCCCTATCTATATGCTTCCACGCCTCTCCATCCGAAAGGTGTATCATAGTATCCCTGTCATTAGTGCGTGGGTTGGCATGCCATCTCATTGCGTTTGCCATGTGAGGAGACAGAAAAAGCCGTTCCAACCTGTCCTTCAGTGGAAAATACCAAAGTACCTTCACCGGTTTCTCTTTTCCAGAAGGAGTGATCCTATATCTCTCTGTATCACATACAGGACATCTCGTGAGGTCTTCATTTGGATGCCCCCAGAATAGAACACAATCATACATGCAGGCGTGGATCTTAATGTAGGAAAGACCAAGATCTTTCAAAATTCGTCTCATGTTTGTATATGTATTAGGAAGATGATGAGCCTGTGGAAGCATATTACTCGTAAGCTCTAAGTAATCATCCACAGACTTGATGGATGATCTGTTTTCCACCTTTAATCTCATCATTTCCATGACACAATCAAGAACAGACATGTTACACCCTAGGTATAAAGGGGTCTGTTGGAGTTGAATTAGCTTGTTGTACCTGTCAAGCCCAGCAGTATTGCAAGGCAATGGTCTACGGGGTCGTGGGATTGGCTCAGTTGGTAGAAACGTCTCGGAAAAACCAAACACATCATCAATCAATCTCCTCTTCGGATCGGTGAACCCGTCGTTACCACTAAATTGTCCGTGATCATACGGAATAACAGAATTCGGTGCTTCACCGTGGTATATCCAACATGTATATTTACTCCAAAAACCATTCTTCTTTAGGTGTTCCCAGACCTCATCAAATGGAAAACGATACATATCACTGCGACATCTACATTTATTACAGTGAGAGTAGTGCAACGTATTACCACTGTCGTGCTCTTTTGAAAATCTCATAAACTGCTTCATCCCATCCATTATACTTAGATCCCATTTTCGTAACCCAATCCAACTCTTGTCCATCCTGAATATGTATAAATTTTTCAATATTAATCCAACTAACTAATATTGTTCAAATTATAAATGAAATCACAACAAACAATTAATCATAATGATTGTCATCATAAAACTTAATCATTATACATAAAAGCTTTCGAATGTACAACATGAATAATACAAAGTTTCGAAATCACAATAAAAAATACAATAAAATACGTACCTTAATCGAAATGGTGATTATAACAACCGGTAGAAACCTTCGTCACTACAGCTAGCACAACTCAAAGTAGCAACACAAACTAAAAAAATACACAAAGGGATTTCTAAGAACCGGGTTGATCTTTTTCGCAAGGTCGCAATACTCAAAGTAGCTACTCACAAGATTTTTTCGGGAATAACTGACAGGGTCGGGAATAGAAAGGTGCTCTCTAGCGGGGAGAGCGGCAAGATTGGATTGGTGTTCCGTGAACTATATATAATTTTCACTTGGAGGTTTAGCCGACGACTTGATCTAGGTCGTCGGCTAAACCCCATTTTTTTTCGAAAGGGTTTAGCCGACGCCCTAGATCTTGCCGTCGGCTAAAACTTTATTTTTTTTGGGAAAAGGTTTAGTCGACGACCCAGATCAAGTCGTCGGCTAAAACGCCTTTTTTTTCGTCGGATAAACAATCTCAAGAGTTGTCGGCTAAACCTCTTTACTATAGCCGACGACTATGTTGCACTATAGCCGACGACCTAGATCAAGCCGTCGGCTAAAACTGTTTAGCCAATGGCAACACGAGTCGTCGGCTAAAGTGCAAAGTTTAGCCGACGACACTTTAAAGTCGTCACCGTTTTTTCGGTCGTCACAAAGTCCTTTTTTTGGTAGTGAGAACAAGTGTTACCGCAGGGAAATTATGAAGGGACTTTTTTGCCAGGAACAGAAAATAGATCGCCAATACGAGAAACAAAAATGTAGCAGCCTAGAACAATAGGGGCGTGCGGGTTGAGCAGCCAGCAGTTCGGGTGTAGTCCATTCGGGATGGATTTCGGCCAAGGCTTGACCAAAATTATGGGGAATCACTCATGTTACAATCAATACCTTAAATTTCGAATTGAAGTCGACTCTGCTTTTAATTGTTCATTAGCATCAATTCGGTGGATTTTCCATGGAAGATCCGCATGCTCATATCGCGCATTTCATGCTAATATATGACACTATCAAAATAAATGGGGTTCCAAAGATGCAATACATTAGAGACTATTTCTGTTCTCATTGAGAGAAAATACACGGAGTTGGCTTGAGCCCCTTGCTCCAGGTAGTACAAGCAGGTGGGATGAATTAAGTGAAAAGTTCTTATTCAAGTTTTTACCGCCTAACACGACTGTGAAGTTGAAAAGTGACATTACTCAATTTCAGCAGTTAGACTCTGAACCATTATATGAGGCATGGTAACATCATAAGGGTTTTCTAAGACGATGCCCTCAGCACGGCTTTTCAGAAGACCAACAGACATGTTTCTTCTACAATGGTCTAATTAGAGAGACGGGAACTTTCACTAATGCATCCGCAAAAGGGGCGTTGCTAGCTAGAAGTGATTATGAAGCTTATGGTCTGATAGAAGAGATGGCCTTGAAGAGTTATGAATGGCTGACTGAGAGAACAAATATTCGAATGGTGGCTACCGTGCAAATGGCTATGTTAACAAATCAAATTGGGGGTCCTGACAAAGGGAGTAGATGCAAAAATAACTCCTCAAAGAAGTGCATTAATATCCGACCAACTAGAGGATGCTCATTACATTAATAACCGTAATTTCAACAATGTCCAAAACAATATACCTCTGTGGTTCTATCATCCCTCCAATGGAAATCATGAAAATTTCAGCTACGCTAATAAAAAACTCTCTACAACTGCCTGCTGGGTTCAAAGTATCAAGTGGGGAAATAACTGAGGAACCAAAGCCTAATTCTAATCTACAAAATATCCTTGCCACTTTTATGATGGAAACTAAGAGTCGGTTCAGTGGGGATGAGGACAAATTAGATAAAACTGAGGGCCATGTTATTCCATTGGCTACAACCAAGCTCAAATTAGAAACCTTAAAACACAAATTGGGCAATTGGCTAAGGTCGTGGGGAGCTAACATCAAATGGGACAATTTTCGAGCAATAACGAAGTAAATCCCAAAGAATCATGTAAATCTATGACCTTGAGAAGCGGAAAGAATTATGAAGGTCTGAAGATCCCGACTGAGCAACAAATGGAGGAAATCGTAGAGGACCAAGCCGAGCTTATAGATGAAGAAGTGAACCATGAAGCATCTAAAGGGGATGAGAAGCTTAAATTATCTTCCAACTCTACTTCAACTTTCAATGTTCCTCTCCTTTCTCAACGTTAAGAAAAGAAAAATTTAGATTAACATAAAAAGAAAAAGTTAGGATATCTTCAAGAAAATTAACATAAACATCCCTTTTGCAGATGCTTTGCAACAAATGCCTAATTATGTAAAATTCTTGAAGGATGTTCTGTCGAGAAAGAGAAAGATGGGAGAGCATAAGACAGTTAAATTAACAGAAGAATGCAGCGCTATTCTCCACCATAAACTACATCAAAAGCTCAAGGATCCTGGGAGCTTTACTATCCCCTACACCATTGGAAAAGTTTTCTTTGATAAGGCTTTAGGTGATACCGGTGCTTTAATTAAGCTTATGCCTTTGTCTACTTTCAAAAAATTAGGAGTTGAAGAAGTGAAAGCAACAATGTTGATTGTGCAATTGGCGGATTGTTCAGTCACATACCCAAAGGGTATTGTTTAGGATGTACTCGTAAAGGTAGACAAGTTCATATTTCCAGTGGATTTTGTCGTGCTTGACATGGAGGAAGATGGAGATCTACCCCTTATCCTTGGGTGTGTATTCTTAGCAATGGGAAAAATGCTTATTAATGTTGAAAAGGGAGAACTTACACTATGTGTCAATGATGAGAATGTTCTATTTTCTATATATAGGGCTATGAAATTTCATGATAAGATCGAACATTGCAATGTTATTGATAGTGTGGAGTTGTATACGAAAAATAGAGTTTCCCACTCATTATCTTCCCATCCGATAGAGTCTTGCAGTTGTGAATTTATAATTTTCTAGTGAGTCGACTTTAGAGTTTGATGACTTTGACCTGTTTGATTACGTTTGGGAATTAAATTCCATACAGGCAGGACCAAAAGATCGATAAATTTGATGAATTAATGAAAGAAACGGAATAGAAAAAGCACATTGTTGAAGCCAGATATGTGCCGTGTCGAACGACTCGACCGTGTCGCACTGCTGTGCGAACACTTAAATGAGGTTTGGAGGACGACACAATTGGTGACTCAGCCGTGTCAAATGGCACGGTCCATACTGTTCAATAGGCCTCGTGTCAGTCTGATGCACAGAAACTTAGTATCGACCTCAAACCTAGGCTGTAATGATACCAATCCGGCAATTGTATCCTCTTATCTTACCTCTATTCAGCTAGATAAATGGTTTGTTTTTTAAGAGCGCATAAATCGTTGATGATCTATCTCTGATTTGAAGGGAATTAGCCCCTCGATATGTATACATATGATTTTAGTTGAAGAAAATTATAAACCTAAAGTGCAAAATAAAAGAGTCTTAATCCCATAATGCAAGAGCTAGTTAAGAAAGAAGTACTTAAGCAGTTGGATGCTAGAATGATTTACCCAATTTCGGATAATGAGTGGTTGAGTCATATGCATGTAGTTTCTAAGAAAGGAGGGATGACCGTGACTAAAGACGTGAAATATGAATTAATTGCAATGAGGGTAGTTAAGGGCTGGCGAGTCTGCAAAGATTATAGGGCTTTAAATGTGGCAACTCGCAAGGATTATTTTCCACTCCTCTTTATTAATCAAATGTTAGATAGCTTTACGGGTATTCATTTTACTGTTTTATTGATGGATATTTGGGATATAATCAAATTTATATAGCTTCAGAGGATAAAGACAAAATGTCTTTTATGTGTCCTAATGGGATCTATGCTTATCATAGAATGCCTTTTGGCTTATTTAGTGCCTTAGCTACTTTTCAGCATTGCATGATGGCTAGTTTTCATGGTCTATTGAAATATAATGGAGGTTTTTATGGATGACCTTTCTGTGTTTGATAATTCGTTTGATCTTGCTTGCATAATCTCACCTTAGTTTTGCAGGTGTGATGATACTAATCTTGTGCTTAATTGGGAAAAGTGTCTTTTTATGGTGCAAGAAGGCATCATATTAGGCCCATACACTATGCAAGTAAGAAGTTGGATGCCCCCTAGCAAAACTACAGTACCACAAAAAAAAGGGATGCTGCCACCGTATATGCATTTGATAAATCTCAATCCTACTTAATTGGGATCAAAACGATTGTGTACACAGACCATGCGGCCATCAAGTACTTATTTGAAAAGAAGGATTCCAAGCACCAATTGATATATTAGATCCTTCTTTCACATGAATTTGGTGTAGAGATTGGAGATTTCCAGGGATGTGAGAACGTGGTGGCTGATCATTTATCCCGATTTAAGTATAAGAAGGAAGAGGCCCCAGACATTGAATAGATTAAGGAAGAGTTTCTGGATGAAATATTACTAATGCACTACGCCATAAGTGCTCATAGGCAATGCCTGTTTATTGTTGCAGAAGACACAAAAAGTGTTGCCTTAGGCCGAATGCAACACCAAACTCTTGTTGCCAATACGGAAAAGTTAGGGGGTTATAAGGGGGGATCTGACGGTCCTGATGAAGGGGAGATTAATTGTAATATCCGCAATTTTCGATTTCCGGTAATTCTTTTTTTTTCGGTCAGAGTCCGTTTTGACGACTCGCTCATGACCGTTTCGTCATTCTGAGAATGATTAATTCTACACTTTTTGACATCCGAGTTCGTTTCGGTATCGTTTCGTTGAGTTCTGTGCTTTTTAGCGACTTTTCCGCACTTGAGTTCGATTCTTGCGAATCTCGTCCGAAACTGTTGTTTCGAGTTTCCCGCAAGTCCGTTTAACTTTGTTAGACGTGTTGTGAGCTTTGGTTTGATTATTCGTTGTCGTATGGTGATTTTCGGGCAGTTGGGCCATTTTCGTAATTTCCCAAAGTTTGGGGTAATTACCTTCCGTTGTCGAATTTCGAGCCTTCGGGTGGTCGATATCGTGTGTTCTACTAGCTCTTAGATTCGTCTTTGTGAGTACCTCGTAACCGTATCTTCGGTTCGTATTCGAACTCGGGTTTCGGTGTCGTTTTGTTGAATTCGGGATTACTAAACGACTTTTCTAAGTATGAGTTCGTCTTTGTTAGATCATCATTAATTTTTGGTAACTCCAAAAATTATAAATCTTGCAATATTATAGAACATCGAGTTAGCTTTCCAATGGTTCAAGCGGTGAGTCAATCGAGTCCGGACGAGAGAGTTATGGTCGTTTTAGTGAAAGATCACATTTGTCGGGCACCTTCCAGAGCCTTTCGGCCGATAGGGGGTCGATAGACCCTACTGCCGGCATTTCGTATGGCTATCGGTTGGGCCTATCGGCCGATAGGCCGGCCGATAGGGTCTCTTGTGTTACACTATAAATGTGTCGTTTTGAGCGAACTCATTTCCTTCCCCATTTTGCACGGCGTCGCGAGAGAGATATAGAGGAGAGAGAATTCTTCATCCAGGGTCGATTTTCATCATTTCTTTTCGGTTGTGAGGCTCGGATAATCAATCTAACGCGTGTTCTACGGATCTTAACACTTGAATCACTCAAGGTAATGTCTCTTGAAACCCTACCTTTTTGGATAATTGGGGATTTTGGGGTTTTGTCCGATTCTTTCCGTTTTGTTGATGGATTGATGATTATTTAGATGTATTATATCATTTCCCTTGTTATTCCATGGTTGGATCGTATCGATTCGTTGTTTGAGTTGAGTTCTTGACCGACGCCTTGAAGGTGTCGGTAAAATGCCTTAGAGGGGTTTTCGGGCGTTCTACGATTATTCTTCCTCGTATGGTCGATGATTTATTGATTGTATGATGTTAGGGTCGTGTTTCTTGCGAAGAAACCGCGTTGAACCCTTTCGTTCGTCGTCGTCTTCCGTTTCGATAGCATTGGGCGTTTCGAAGCTTTCCGGTTGAGCCGTGTTCGTCGGAATACTTGCGTATCGATTTTGAGGCAAGTATCTTGTCCATACATTTCATGTTTCGTAGGCATAATTATTGATAAATGATTTTATGCGAAATCGATGTTTAATGAACGTAAAGGGACCGGTATGTTCTCGATAAATGTTGTCTTTCAACAATAATTCTTGTAATTCGTGAATATATGTGTTCTCGGAATATATGTGTTGGTTTTGTATGTTGAAAGATGCTACGATCACTTTGAGTGAGTTTAATAGACCGTAATCCTTTTAGGGATTACGTAATGTTATGTGTACTTGTTCGGTAAGAACGTAATGTGTGCGATATTGGTTGTTATTCCTTCGTGAGGAGATTGTGACACTTGGTGTTGTTTGGTATTGGTATTTGCTTGTGGTTGTGTGACATTAGTTGTGAGTGTACGTCGACTATAGTGGCCATTCTAGCGAAGTACCTAACATTTGTATGCATATTCTAGTATTCGAATTATGGCTTCCCGTGGCGTTGTGGATGATATGTGTATGTTCACCTAGGGACGGTCGGCGAGGCCTCTAGGGATACGTTGCCGTGAGTTTCGTATCGCGAACTATGGTTAACCACCCGGGGATGTCCGACGGGGCTCTGCGAGTACGGTGGCCGTGAGTCTCGTACCAAGGTTAACTTTGAAGTGTTTTGTTGGAGAAGCTGTGATCTTTGGCGCATATTTCGTCGATTAGAATGGCGGTTCAAATGGTATCGTACTTGG
The DNA here is from genome assembly GCA_033398695.1 of Orobanche coerulescens. Lineage (NCBI taxonomy): Eukaryota > Viridiplantae > Streptophyta > Magnoliopsida > Lamiales > Orobanchaceae > Orobanche > Orobanche coerulescens. The sequence goes on along the minus strand of CM065816.1, from coordinate 49,204,681 downwards.
TGGAATGGCACTAATAAATGTGTTGTGAATGAATTGTCTCTTGGTTGTGATAATTTGGTATGGGTACGTGAGTCATGTGGTTGCTCTGTGCATTGTAGCTCGTGGTATGATGAGTGAGACTGTTGTCATGGTAATGTTGGATACGGTGTAATTTCCACCGGGTATTCTTGCGAGTATGTGATGTGGATGATTTGGGTCGTGGACCCTGTGTTGTGATTGGAATGTTATAATTGGGTCGTGGGCCTGTTATACGCTATCGGACTTGTATTTTGAAATAAGCGATTGTTGGGCTATGTCCTAAGCATTTGAAAGGCTTGAAAATTCTTAAATCCCAAACGTTTTCAAAAACTCCCGAGATCGTAAAATGTTTTGTAAGTTGTAAAATGGTTTTATTCTTATCTTTCGTAATCTAAATTGTTTTGATCAAGTGAATTATCTCGGGAAGTATATTCATGATTTCTATGTTCTTGGAGTATGATTTGTATGGCCTGTCTTTGTATTTATACTTGCACTAGCAAAACAGTGGGGTTTTGCTAACCCCCGAGTATTCGGGGGGTGGATGTCTGTATTGAGTCCAGGTATTTGCAGGTTGCTGGGGAGCAATTCACAGGATCGTTACGAAGGATGATGGAAGACGGCGATACTAATCACATGAAGACCGGTGTTGAATATTTGGTGATGTTTTGTTTTGTCTTTCCGTTGTGTTTACTTTCCCCTATGCGGGATTGTTGATTTATGTTAACCCCTGCGTGGGTATGAGTTACGAGAAAGAGTAATGTATGTTCGATGTGTATGTTGTGGTAAAAGACCAAATCGGTCTAATGGTTCGTTTGTTAGCCATGTCGGCATGTATAGTGTTAATGTGTTTTCTGTATTTAGCCTGGTAGATCCTCACGGAGGGGGTCTGCGGCGCTGTAATATTCCCGAAGGGTTTGGGGGTGTTACATTAATAATCTCAATCGAACGGCTCCCACTAAAAAGAGCTGCTATGGGCTTTGACCCGGGTTCGGGCTTTAACATAATATAACCACACCAGTAAAATATAGTTAGCAATCAATCAAATAGGGAAAAAATTTGGAAACCCTTGAGCAATCATTCAGATTTAAACAAAAAAAGAATTTAATCCTTCAAATCAAATCCAAAATAAAAAGTTTAAAATACCTTTTTAATTGACGGATCGAGAATTAAAGAAATATTACTTAAAATATGGAACCTACCACATCGTTTTCAAAAAACTCTATGTAAGTGTAATGGCGCTTCCAAATTAAACGCTATATAATTATTTTTAAAAAGGATTGTATTATTTTTTATAAATTAAATTTTTGAAATTTTATTATTAAAATTTATAAAATGTATTTATATTAAATAATTTAAATATATATATATATAAGTTATAATTTATATTATATTATATATCAAACTTAGAAAATAAAACATATATCGTAATTTAAATTTCAGTATAGATATTGATAATATATTAAACTTTAAAATTATAATAAATATTTATAACTCTTAATTACAATATTAAAAATATAATAAGTATTTATATTAAATATAAATAATTTAAATCAAATTTATCATATGTTATATATCAAACTTTAAGAGTAAAAAATTATCAAAATTTAAATTTTGTTTCATTATGCTTGTTTTTTACAATAACTTGAAAAAATTATTAAAAAAATAGATATAATGCAACACCATCACAGGTGTTTTACGTCGCGCAACACCATTTTTATCTTGCAACACCAAATGTATATCTAGTGCAATACTATTTCAGTAGTGTTGCGAAAGATAAAAAATCAGTAATCTATTGAAACGCTTTGGTGGCAACACTAGCTAACAGCATTGCCTATGAGCACTTATGGCGTAGTGATGGTAGAGACAAAGTTTCCATGTTATGCTGACGTTGTGAATATCTTGGTTGCAGGTGTCTTATCTCCAGACTTCTCATATTAACAAAAGAAAAAGTTCCTTCATAATGCTAAGTTCTAAATGTGGGACAATTAAGAGATGTGGGGACATGATAATTCGGAGGTGTGTTCCACAATAGGAGTGGGAGGAAATTCTTCAACAGTGCCACTCAACGCCTACTGGAGGATATATTGGTGCCACACGGACCACCACAATTTTTTTTCAAAGTGGATTCCATTAGACCACTTTACATAATCAATGCTACTTTTATATCCAGCAATGTGATCGATGCCAATGAGTGGGTAATATTTCAAGGCGTCATGAGATGTCTATGACAAATGTAACAGAGGTGGAGCTCTTTGATGTGTGGGGTGTAGATTTTATGGGCCTATTTTCCTCATCATTCGGAAATAAGTACATCCTTTATTGTCGTTAAGTGTGTGTCCAAATGGGTCAAAGCGACACCTTTTTGAACCAATGACACCAATGTGGTCATGAAATTCCTTCAAAAGAACATATTCAGTCGATTCGGGACTACGAGAGCCTTGATTAGTGACAAAGCTCGCACTTCGTGAACAAATTGATAGACAAGATTTTGGCTAAATATGGGGTTCTAAGTCACTATCATATCATCCTCAAGTAAATGGGCAAGCCGAAGCAGCAAACAAAGAAATTAAGCCAATCTTCGAGAAGACCGTAGGCACATCAAGGAATGATTGGTCTTCGAAATTAGATGATGCACTTTGGCCTATCACACTACTTATAATACATCTGTATTCTCATATCCGTACTGACTTGTCTTTGTAAAAGCGTGTCATTTGGCCAGAGAGTTGGAACATAGAGCAATATGGGAGGTGAAGAAAACTAATTTTGATTTTAATCGGCTGGGGAAAAAAGGATATTGGAATTCAATGCATTGGAAGAATTTTGGGGTCAGTGCTATGAAAATTCTCGTATTCACAAGGAGAACACAAACAGATGGCACGACAAGATGATTGAATGGAGTGAGTTTTTACCGGGACAACAAGAATTGGTCTATAATTCTCGATAAGGTTATTATATGAAAAACTAAAGTCAAGATGGTTGGGGCCGTTCTCAATAAAAAAGGTGCTTCCACCAGAAGTAGTAGAAATGTTGGGAAAAGATGGGATACTATTTAGAGTAGATGGAAAACAAATTAAATATTATTTCCATCCTACGAAAAGAAGAGGAGGTGCCCGTGATGACTCTAGTTGTGATACCCGAGCATGACACTACTTATTTGGGTTAATTATGTGCTAGTTATGTTAACTTTGACATTTCAATGTTTATTTCATCTTAAAACTGCATTTAAGTGCTTTCAATGATATAAAACATGTAAATTTAATTCTGAAAACTTTAACATGTAGAGAATATTAACTTTATATAAGGATAAAATACATGTTAATATAGTACATAACTCTAAGTTCACCTAATAAACCTAGAAGTACTAATTGTGCGTCTGAGGCATCTGCTTTATGTGAACTGATTTATCTAGGAGTCTTAGTTGGCGTATAAGCTAAGTAAATCTAGATTATATTAAAAAAAACTAATTTAATCTAATAACAAATTTCAAACATCATTATCCTTATCAACACAACTAATGGTGTCACCCTGTAACCTTGTTTATTAGTTCGATTTGTCGATGCCTGATTTGTCCCAATTAAAGTCGAATACTCTTAAACTTATCTTTAACCTTATTGCTTAAACCATATCATATTGATAAATGAGTCCTTGAATTATTATCTATATTGTTCTATGCAAGTTACTAGAGGATTTGGCAAGAAACTCCTCTGCTAGCATTTTTACCTTGTCCGTGCGAGTAACCAACTTTAAATAGTTGAAACACATATTATACATCTACAAAAACCTTGGACTGGTCCATAGGATCATAAATATGGTCATTATGAGCTAATACTGGTCCAAGTCTACACAATTGAAGATGGTTTTTAGAGGTCAGTAAGGGTTAGTTTTATAATTTCACCCTTTATAACCGTATCTCTCTCATAGTTAAGTAATAAAACCAACCCTACACCCTCGTATACCCTCTGATCTTGATCAAAAACATTCATTCTTCGAAAATACACCAAAAATTCAAGGAGAAATCATCAAAACAACAACATCTCAATATCTTCGATAATCAAGACAAGTCTTCTTGATTCTCTTGTTGTTTTTGTTATGTTTCTTGTTTTTCTTTTAAGTTGGTAAAGATTTTTAAGTTTCTTAAACATATTATAAAGGAATTCAGAATTCATCCATGGCATAAGCTATGGTTCATAATTGATCTACATAGCTTAAAATTCAATAGGACAATAAAAGATTCCATTCTGCTACCTTTTCAAACATATATACATTGTATGAAGTTTGTGGGTTTCATGGGCATGAGAGTTGATATATTTATTGTTAAGTACATTGGGGGATGTTTTGTCGAGATTTCATGCACATAAAATCTATATCCAAATAGCTACAAGCAAATCAAAACCCGATTAGTACAAGGATTTGGTAAGTCATTTTATACATACATGTTGCTATAAAATCTAAGAGACTTTTATTATGGTGTCCCAAAGGGCATTAAAACAAAATATTTTAATATACTAAAAGGTCATAAATGCTAGGTCAGTAGGCTGTTATGCATAGGAAGACGGATATAAAACCATAAAACGTTAACAAGCCATCTTGATAGAAATCGGTAAAACCCTTCAGATAGAAAGTGTGCTGAATTTTATGAATACCATTGCTCCGATTTAAGCACACTACTTGAAACAGGATATCAGGTTTTATCATCACAATGATCTCATATTGATATAAGAGTAAGGGAATCATCCGAACAAGGTCAGTGGAAATCCATCTCCAACTACAATGCATAAACATAATATTATTTGTATAACTATTTGTTGAACTCAATAATATCTTCAGAGTGCTCCATTGTATTTGATGCTTGATCTGAATGATACTTAAAGTGTCCGGTTGCACCTTACATGTACATGACATCTGTTAGTATCTCTACATGCATGCATTGTAACACCCCCAGAATACGACCGGGAATGTCACACGCCGTAGACCCTTATCACAAGGATCTACCAGGCTAAGCTCCAAAAGACTACTCAATGACTGACCGACCGGGGTCAAAATTAAATGCAAAGCAGACCGACAAGGTCATTAACCAATTCAGAAAATAACGACATTCACATTACAATGACAATAATAAACTTGAACACCAAAAAGAATGACAACTCAATTTAATAAATGAAAACTGCACCCATGCAAGGGTGAATACTCGAACGACAGAGAAATACCGACCAACTGAAACAAAGGAAAAGACTCTGACTCTGGCGTGATTAGTATCATTGTCCTCCATCTCCTTCCAAGCCAATCCTGTGACTGCTCCCGAGCTGCCAAAACCTGAGCGCATAACAGGCACCCACCCCCCGAAAACTCGGGGGTTAGCAAACTGGAATTTTGCTAGTGCAAGTACATAATGTTCAAGATATACGAATAATAACAACACAAAACTCAACAGCCGCGAAGCCTTAACACAAATCATACATTCCCACAGTCAGCACAGAATAACACTCGTATACACGAGGTGAAAGGTAATCACATAGTCATATTCTCCTTACGGAAAATAACATTCATGAAACTTTAAACGAGCCCAAGGAGTCAGGAAGATCCCTCTTGTAAAAGGGAAAATATTTTAATAAGATAGTTTGCAATCATTATTGTTGACTCGGGTCGTTCCGGGGTTTTTAAAATCGAATGGGAATACTTTTGGAAATAATTTCAAAAACACTCGGGTCCTTGACCCAACGTATGGAAAACGATTACACAAAAACCAAGTCAACTTATTTGGGGTTCTCGACCCAGTTTATAGAACACCGTCACAAACGAAATCATTATAACATCTCACAGGGTCCTCAACCCATTCCAAATAACGTCATCGTGAAATCAATCATCTCAACATTCCACAGGGTCCTCGACCCAATACACAGAATAGCACCACAATACAATCAAAGGCACAAAACTCTCATTCGACATATCCTGCTCAAGACCCCCGATTAATTAACCCTCGGAGATTTCGTCAAACCTCCGTGGTTAACTAACCCTGATACCAACGCTTTAAAAACAATTTGAAACAAGCTTTCAAAAACATGAATTGCGATGCAGTATCGAGACAAATATTAAAAAGTGAGTTGAAAGAATTGAGATACGAACATCGTTCGATAGCAGGTCTTAGCTATCACTCAAATACCCGTAACCAATAAGCACGCGGGCGCCTCCCTTGCACTGTGTGCGGCGTTCACTCCACTATGTTGGCCGCCCCTTGAACATGTCACCGCGCCGGCGATCACTCCTGACAGAGCCGCCCCTTGCACGCGCATTAGGTAACACCGGTGTTCACCAAACATATGGAGCCGCACATTGCAGCATACACCAGGCCGGAGTGCACGCCCCGCCCTCAGAGGTTCCCGGATACGACGTTTCTCACAACAAGTATTCACATTATTACAAACATCAAGTACACAATCAATCAATTCAACAATTATCAAATCACTACACCAATTCACACAATTTATCCGACAGTCCATAACCACACAATAAACAATAACACGTACATTATCAATCAAGATCCAACACAATAAGCCTTCGGCACAACCAACCAACGCTACACATATATCCTTGTATTGCGACTCAACCGGATATATATATATATATAGATATATAGATGTATATATGTATATATACATATAACCTTACTATATTATATGAATAACTATAGTTCATCCATCAATCCAAGTTGAATACGCCAACTAGTGTTAGCATTCACCACTCGTCGTTCACCGACATAGGCATATATATCAATATACGTATATACGTACATATATTTAACATATAAATATATATAAATCTATATATATATATATACACACACATATATATATATATATACACACACGTATATATATATATATATATACATATCCGTATAAATTCATACACTTCGACAACAATGATTTCACGCAGTTACAATTCGTATATCGAAGTACTTGCCTTGGTAATGTCTGACGAAGGAGGCAGCGAAGGAATAGGTTCGGTCGAACAATCCCCTCAAATCCGACCCTAACACAATAGTGATATAAAACCAATTTCAACACCATGAATACGAAGAAATTCATCCTAGTTCTACCGTTGGGACAATTCGCCGGACACCACGCGTGCATAAGGAAAAGAAATCGGTCAACGGTGGAATAACGGGATTTCATCCCAACCAATAACAAGAAAACCAAGGGTTACGAGTATATTATCAAAATCTAACAACAACATCGGTAAATTCGAATTAAAACACAAGATCACCACCAAACCCTCCCCAAAATCATACTAGGATTGAAGGAGTTCTTACCTCTTGAAGATTCAATCCCTATAATCCGAAGAACACGTGCTAAATCCACAATCCGAGCTAACCGATTGAAGGAGGATGAAGAAAATAAAACACTCAAATGATGTGTGAGGTAAAAACCCTCCCTCCGGCTCTCTCTCTCGGTTGCGGGTGAAGAAACGGGGAAAAATGAGTGAAATGCCGAGAAAACGAATTTATAGGGCGGGACAGGACTCGGCCGTGTCCGACATGACACGGTCGTGGCGCGCAATCGGCAGCGGGGACTCGGCCGTGTCTGCATGACACGGTCGTGTCGCGAAGGCGCTCGGCATCGACTCGGCCGTGTCACTGGAACACGGTCGAGCCTGCAGCGGTGGCTGGCTTATCCGGACGAGTGCACGGCCGTGCCAGCGACACGGTCGGGTCTGAGCGATCGCTTCCGGCTTATCCGGACGAGTACGACACGGGCCGTGTCGGACGACACGGCCGAGTCAGCGATGATCGGCGAATGAGCGGGTGAGCTAAAGCGACCATAACTCTCTCGTCCGGACTCGATTGACTCACCGTTTGAACCATTGGAAAGCTAATTCGATGCTCTATAATATTGCAAGGATTTGGAATTTTTGGAGTTACCAAAAATTAATGGTGATCTAACAAAGTCGAACTCGTGCGGAAAAGTCGCTAAAGAACACGGAACTCAACAAAAGCGACACGAAACAAGCTCGGACATCAAAAGTGCAGAATAAAACATTCCCGAGAATGGCCGAAAGCGGTCTTAAGCGAGTTGTCGAAACGGACCTCCGGCGAAAAATGAAAATTACTGGGAATCGAAATTGCCGGTATTACATTCTACCCTCCTTAAAAGAAGTTTCGTCCCGAAACTTAAAATAGAGAGCGGCGGAACAATCAAGGAAATAACTACTTGCCCAGCCCCAAATCATCACGAGCAAGGCGCGAATGCGGGGTTCTAAAATGTAAGTGAACACGATAAGTCGAGGTGGAGGAGTATGAATTTGGATACCAAAGCTCCCGGAGTTAAGAAAATCACAAAATAGTTCAGACGTCCTGAAAATCATGTTTCGAGCTCGACCAACCGCATCCAAGTTCAAAACATATTCGGAAGTGCTAATTACACGCGTGGGAATAATAGTTCCGAACAAAATTTGCAAGAATTAGGTTCAGATATGGAAAGACCACAATAATTCACGGGTTATAGCTCCGAAATTCGTTCGGAGGACGGCAGGCTAAGTAGAACAAGATAGTTTAAAATCGTCGAGAGGATTATAATTGAGTTACCAACAATGAAAAATCATACAATGCCGAAAATACCAAAGAAAGTACGGGTAATACGCATCCGCATACTAAAAGGTATTTCGATCCCAAACTTAGAACAACAAGAGTTGGAAGTATAGAGCAATGAAATGAAGAACGATCAAAGTCACGATTGTTCAAAACAGCAACAATTAGGACATATTGCAAAATATTCATCCTCCCATGTTAGGCTCTTCAGAAGGAAACATAGGGTTTCGGGACATTCTCCAGTCACTAGCTCTGCTCTCTCTCAGGGCGGCATTCTTTGCCAATTCAGAAACTATTTCACAATGCTTCTCCCGATGACCTTCACACCCGCACCGGTAACAAGTCAAGAGTGGAAAGGGACAATTCACACGAACATGTCCACGGCGATTGCGATTGAAGCACCCTCCTTCTTACCGAGAGTCACGATGCGGCTTGGGATTCCAAGAGCTCACTCCCGATCGCGAAGGCAGCGTTCGAGCAGCGTGGGGTTTGGGAGCCTTAGACTCTTCACCGCTCAAAAACTTCCCGGATGTCCTCCGTCTCTTGGCCGCTCGAGGCTCGACCACCGAGGAGATTTCATAGGATATCGTTTGATTTAGATACTCCTTCACCGTAGCATGGATCGTGGTCGTACGAACCACCTTGCCGCTTCCATTTCCATCATCACGTCCACGTCCGTCGTGGCTCGACATACTAATACAGATAGTACCATTCAGCATTATCAAATAATCAGTCATACAGTATACCACCCTTATCAACACAAGGTTTAGTTAACATCTAAAGAATAACGGTAATATCATAAAGCATAAAGTTTTATGAAGTCAAGTTCGAGTTCCACGACGAGGACGATCATTATATGTATGCACTTAATGAAATCAAATTTTTGAAAAAGGGGCTAGTCACGTTGCGCCCAAGACTTGTAAACACTGTCTTTTATTTCGGAAGAGGAAGTTTACATAATGACTCTAAAAATTATTTTCGAGTGATGAATAAAAGAAAAAAAAAGAAATCGAAAATTAATTTGTAACTAATTTGAAATATTTTGACAATGTTGAGTCCCAAATATCAAAATTTTGAAAGTCTTTCCTCTTCTTCAAAAACGTTTATTCGAAAGGATTCTCCACCGAGATACGTGACCATTTAACATGACGATATTAAATCATGGCTTTACACAATGTTAGAAAATTTCAAAGCATTACTTTAAAATATTCGTGATACTACAGCGCCGTGGGCCGTGCGGAACCCACCGTGCTAAAAATCATTTAAAAAAATGATCAAAATGCCAAAAAGGCCGAAGTCGGTAATATTCTCAAATACTCACAAAAGTCATTTATAAAATGTCAAATACCGTCATAAGAATACTATCAAAACATGCAAGACCAAAATATCAAAACTCGGTTGCAAGATAACAAAAACCATCTTAAAATACTCATGCGGTGGAGAAAATTATCATTCGTAAATTCATTCTAATAAAGTACCAAAGCAGATAAACATGTTCGACTTCCACGTAATATCCTAAAGCGATAATATCACCAACAAGTTCCAATTCCTAGTTCACATTAAGCATATTAGCACAATGTAATCAAATACGTGTATAAGGGGACTTACGATCGGGAGGCTTACCATCACGGATTGCCGGAAGATGATGTCGGAACCACGATACTAATCACAACTCGATGCGCGCGACTTACACAAGACATGGACTTTACCCAACGGCCTAGGTTTTCGCAAACCTAAGCTCCGATACCATAAATGTAACACCCCGAATACGGCCGGGAATGTCACACGCCGTAGACCCTTATCACAAGGATCTACCGGGCTAAGCTCCAAAAGACTACTCAATGGCCAGGCCGACGGGTCAAAATTAAATGCAAAGCATCGACAAGGTCATTAACCAATTCGAGAAAATAACGACATTCACATTACAATGACAATAATAAACTTGAACACCAAAAGAATGACAACTCAATTTAATAAATGAAAAGCGCACCCATGCAAGGGTGAATACTCGAGCAGAGAAATACCGACCAATGAAACAAAGGAAAAGACTCGACTCTGGCGTGATTAGTATCATTGTCCTCCATCTCCTTCCAAGCCAATCCTTGATCGCTCCCAGTGCCAAAACTGAGCGCATAGGCACCCACCCCAGAAAACTCGGGGTTAGCAAACGGAATTTTGCTAGTGCAAGTACATAATGTTCAAGATATACGAATAATAACAACACAAAACTCAACAGCCGCGAAGCCTTAACACAAATCATACATTCCCACAGTCAGCACAGAATAACACTCGTATACACGAGGTGAAAGGTAATCACATAGTCATATTCTCCTTACGGAAAATAACATTCATGAAACTTTAAACGAGCCCAAGGAGTCAGGAAGATCCCTCTTGTAAAAGGGAAAATATTTTAATAAGATAGTTTGCAATCATTATTGTTGACTCGGGTCGTTCCGGGGTTTTTAAAATCGAATGGGAATACTTTTGGAAATAATTTCAAAAACACTCGGGTCCTTGACCCAACGTATGGAAAACGATTACACAAAAACCAAGTCAACTTATTTGGGGTTCTCGACCCAGTTTATAGAACACCGTCACAAACGAAATCATTATAACATCTCACAGGGTCCTCAACCCATTCCAAATAACATCATCGTGAAATCAATCATCTCAACATTCCACAGGGTCCTCGACCCAATACACAGAATAGCACCACAATACAATCAAAGGCACAAAACTCTCATTCGACATATCCTGCTCAAGACCCCCGATTAATTAACCCTCGGAGATTTCGTCAAACCTCCGTGGTTAACTAACCCTGATACCAACGCTTTAAAAACAATTTGAAACAAGCTTTCAAAAACATGAATTGCGGTTTGTATCGAGACAAATATTAAAAAGTGAGTTGAAAGAATTGAGATACGAACATCGTTCGGTAACGGGGTCTTAGCTATCACTCAAATACCCGTAACCAATAAGCCTGCCAGGCGCCTCCTCCCTTGTGCACGGCGTTCACTCCACTATGTTGGCCGCCCCTTGAACATGTCACCGCGCCGGCGATCACTCCTGACAGAGCCGCCCCTTGCACGCGCATTAGGTAACACCGGTGTTCACCAAACATATGGAGCCGCACATTGCAGCATACACCAGGCCGGAGTGCACGCCCCGCCCTCAGAGGTTCCCGGATACGACGTTTCTCACAACAAGTATTCACATTATTACAAACATCAAGTACACAATCAATCAATTCAACAATTATCAAATCACTACACCAATTCACACAATTTATCCGATACCCATAACCACACAATAAACAATAACACGTACATTATCAATCAAGATCCAACACAATAAGCCTTCGGCACAACCAACCAACGCTACACATATATCCTTGTATTGCGACTCAACCGGATATATATATATATAGATATATAGATGTATATATGTATATATACATATAACCTTACTATATTATATGAATAACTATAGTTCATCCATCAATCCAAGTTGAATACGCCAACTAGTGTTAGCATTCACCACTCGTCGTTCACCGACATAGGCATATATATCAATATACGTATATACATACATATATTTAACATATAAATATATATAAATCTATATATATATATATACACACATATATATATATATATACACACACGTATATATATATATATACATATCCGTATAAATTCATACACTTCGACAACAATGATTTCACGCAGTTACAATTCGTATATCGAAGTACTTGCCTTGGTAATACGACGCGAAGGAGACGACGAAGGAATAGGTTCCGGTCCGAACAATCCCCTCAAATCCGACCCTAACACAATAGTGATATAAAACCAATTTCAACACCATGAATACGAAGAAATTCATCCTAGTTCTACCCGTTGGGACAATTCATCGGACACCACGCGTGCATAAGGAAAAGAAATCGGTCAACGGTGGAATAACGGGATTTCATCCCAACCAATAACAAGAAAACCAAGGGTTACGAGTATATTATCAAAATCTAACAACAACATCGGTAAATTCGAATTAAAACACAAGATCACCACCAAACCCTCCCCAAAATCATACTAGGATTGAAGGAGTTCTTACCTCTTGAAGATTCAATCCATATAATCCGAAGAACACGTGCTAAATCCACAATCCGAGCTAAACGATTGAAGGAGGATGAAGAAAATAAAACACTCAAATGATTTGTGAGGTAAAAACCCTCCCTCGGCTCTCTCTCGGTTGCGGTGAAGAAACGGGGAAAAATGAGTGAAATGCCGAGAAAACGAATTTATAGAGGCGGACAGACTCGGCCGTGTCCGACATGACACGGTCGTGGCGCGCAATCGGCGAGGACTCGACCGTGTCTGCATGACACGGTCGTGTCGCGAAGGCGCTCGGCATCGACTCGGCCGTGTCTGGAACACGGTCGAGCCTGCAGCGTGGCTACCGGCTTATCCGGACGAGTGCAGCACGGCCGTGCCAGGCGACACGGTCGGGTCCTGAGGCGTCGCTTCCGGCTTATCCGGACGAGTACGACACGGGCCGTGTCGGACGACACGGCCGAGTCCGGTCAGCGATGTCGGCGAATGAGCGGGTGAGCTAAAACGACCATAACTCTCTCGTCCGGACTCCGATTGACTCACCGTTTGAACCATTGGAAAGCTAATTCGATGCTCTATAATATTGCAAGGATTTGGAATTTTTGGAGTTACCAAAAATTAATGGTGATCTAACAAAGTCGAACTCGTACGCGGAAAAGTCGCTAAAGAACACGGAACTCAACAAAACGACACCGAAACAAGCTCGGACATCAAAAAGTGCAGAATAAAACATTCCCAGAATGACGAAACGGTCTTAAGAGAGTTGTCGAAACGGACCTCCGGCGAAAAATGAAAATTACTGGGAATCGAAATTGCGGGTATTACATGCATAACATGAGACTCACTAGTGTCTGCATGTATGGAATGATCATGGAAAGGAAAAGTATTTTGTTGGCCCCTGCTAGAGCACCGATGCATGGTAGAGTCATGCTTTTATGAAATATTTAGCACAGTAGCTGCATGCTTATATGATGTGTGAGACATGATAGATGCATGTTCTCATGATATATTTGGTATGATAGATGCGTGCCTTATAAATCTGGCATGGAAGATGCATGCCTTATTGTAACAACCCCATCCCAGGCCAGAACTGTTACAGCGCCGTGGATCCATTTCGAGAATCCACAAGGCAAGACCTGTTTAGTACACATACACACACATAACGACCAATCAGGTCAAACATAAAACCAAAACAACAGACGTCAACCGGCAAGGTCGGCAATACAACACATCCACAACATCACGACCGGCAAGGTCGAACATGACCACAGTCACAACGAGCTCAACATACAGATAACAAATTCCAAGACAGTTCCCAAGCCCACACATGGGCATAACATCAACAATAACAGTACTCGTGAGTAAATATACAAATCAAGACCAAAACACACGAATAAAATGGCAATGACTACCCGAGTCAATATCACTGTTGCTCCTCGTCCTCGTGCCCCTCATGCGCCTGCTCGCCATGAAGATCTGTACCTAAGTACACAAGATGGTATTCACCCCGAAGGGGTCAGTAAACAGCCGTCCCAAGTACTTGATAACAGGAATACGTATAACGTACAATAAAATAAATATAGCGATGACTCATTATATTAGTATATCCAAAATAATGACATTCTCACAGAACACTAGCTTCTCAATAGAATTGTGACAATGACTTCGTCAATCCATGTCATTATTCCAGAATAATACGCACATCATATCTCATCAAATCACTGGGCATCCACGTATATACCCGGTCCGAACACATGTCCAGGATGATAATATATACCCCAGATGTAAAACTCCCAAGACGTTCAGAGCATATTACAGCGTCGTGGACCCAACCCTTTGGAATCTAACAGGCTAACTCATAAAATCGACCTCACGACTGATGGCAAACATCATCAACATACAAACGATTCCATAATCTTATGACATTCAAAACAAATAGACCGAACTCGACATTAATAAATAAAAATCTTTCCCAAACTGGGACCACAACAAATACAAGTTCAAAAGAAGAAATTACTCGAGTACTGAAACAACCAACATACTTAATAAAACTACAAGACAAGACGCCAAGCAAATGACCATTGAATAGAATCACCCTTGCCCATCATCCTCGTACTGTCCGCATGCTCGTTCGCTTCCATAAACTGTACCTAAAATACAAAAGTATTTCCCCCATTTAAGTGGTTAGCGACAACAGCTAGTGCAAGTACAATCCATTTGAACTACCATTCTAATCAGATGAAATATGCGCCAAAGTCATTTTAGAAAACATTTATATTCCGGAATATTATGGTGCACATGCACAAAACACAGTTCTCCAACAAAACATTTCAAAGGTTAATTGTTGGTACGAGACTCCCAACCACCGTACCCCGCAGAAGCCCCGTCGGACCATCCTTGGGTGGTTAACCCTAGTTCATGTTATGCATACACATGGCACTACGTATCCTAAGAGGTCCCGTCAGACCATCCCTGGGTGAACATATGCATTCACATCCACAACATACACGGGAAGCCATAATCAAAATACTAGAATATGCATACAAACGTAAAGTAGTTTCCTTTGAGACATATTCGACGAGACGGAAAACGAACAACAACTAGGAATGACCCGGAGTGGCCATGACCGTACCTAAACGAAAGGTTACCACGAATCAGTCCTAAATGACGTCAATAACAGAACGAAATACGCCCACAACCCCGATTATAACCTTAACAATATGTATACGTTCAATACAGGCGAGGGTTTTCACAAAACCTCCCCGAATCAACAATCCACAGACTAAACACGACGGAAACGGATTGGGAATCACTCAATAACAATAATTGATAGGAAATGATCAACACAAACGAACAATTCGAGTTTAAAAGGACAAATCCTGAAAATCCCCCAAAATTGACAAAGTTAGGGTTCTAAGTCAAAATACCTTGGATTCGAATGGAGAAGGATGATTAAGATGATGATAAACTTCGTTTGGAGCACAACAATCGATCTATTATGGAACTCCAAGAATTTATCTGGAAGAATCGCTCGAAAACCCTCTGAAGAACTCAAGTCCCATACAAGGAAATAAGAAGAAGAAAAATTGACACGACTGACCTATTCAGGTTTTAAATACATGACTGCTCATTACGTACGTTAACATGGTGAGGTTAACGTACGTTATGCCTCTTACGTACGTAACACACATATGCTAACGTACGTAAGTGTTAGGCAGAAACTTGGCAGAAGCTTCTGCCCAAAACGCTGAGGACAATAACATACGTTAACACTAAGGTTTAACGTACGTTATACATGCATCGATAGCGCACGCAAGAAAGCATGAATAACAAATGAATAACATACGTTATTCATGCAACAGTTAAAAACTGCTGAATGCAGTTCGCTGCTCAGGATAGTACGAAGTCGAACGCAAAACAAAGACAGAACCCAAAAACATAAATATGAAGTATTCCTGACGACGAATCTAAGTGCTAAAAGGAAACACCATTCTGACTAGCCAAAGATTCGAAATTCAACGACGGAAGTAAATTTCCTCAAACTCTTAGAAAATCACAAAACGGCCTAAACGTCCGAATCGAACATGAATACCTCAACCGTGAATAACTCAACCATACAGACTCATGGAGACAAAGAAACAACGAAATCTAAAGAGTTTTACAAGAATCGAACATACATGCGATAGAGCATAACACAAAGCGAATTACGTAAAAACACCTCTGGAACTCGTCCAAATGGAAAAACACCAAGAACAAAATAGATTCAAAACGTTGAAATGGTTACAAGCTAGTCGTTAAAAATAGACATGCGCCAAAAACAGAAACTGCTAAAAATAGAAAGTACGGATATTACATTCTCCCCCTCTAAAAAGAAGTTTCATCCCGAAACTTAAGAATCAAAAAGCTTGGGGTATCGCGCACGCATATCCTCCTCCAATTCCCATGTCGCTTCCTCCACTCCATGCCTCGACCATTGCACCTTAACCAAGGGGGTGGTTTTTTGCCTTAACTCTTTATCCCGACGTTCCAAAATTCTCACTAACCTCTCCTCAAACGTAACATCCTTCTCGATCTCCACATCCCCAAAGTCGATAACGTGAGTTGGGTGTGGAACATACTTCCTCAACTGAGAAACGTGAAATACATTATGCACATGGCTCAACGATGGGGGTAATGCCAAACGGTAAGCCAACTCGCCAACTCGCTCCAATATCTCGAAAGGTCCAATATACCTTGGACTAAGCTTACCTTTTTTCCCAAAATGAAAAACTCCCTTCGACGAAGACACTCTTAACAAGACATGATCCCCTAACTCAAACTCCAAAGGTTGACGTCTAACATCCGCATAGGACTTTTGTCGACTCTGAGCCGCCAGCATTCTCTTTCTAATCAACTCGACTTTCCTCCTAGTCTCCAACACAAGATCCGGCTCGGTGCCAACTAAATCAGATGGCTCATTCCAACATATCGGTGATTGACATCGTCGGCCATAAAGCACCTCATACGGTGCCATATTAATCGAGGCATGCCAGCTATTATTATAAGTGAACTTGATCAAGGCCAGATGTTCCTCCCAATCACTACTCTAGTCTAGCGCACACGCACGCAACATATCCTCGAACATCTGAATGGTACACTAGGACTGTCCATCGGTCTGAGGATGGAAAGATGTGCTCAAACGCAACGTGTCCCCAAAGCCTTATATACTGCCGGCCAGAAATGCGATACAAACCGACTATCTTTGTCCAAAATAATAGTCTTCGGGTACCGTGAAGTCTCACGATCTGCGAAATAAAAATATGAGCCAATTTTTCTGGACCCCAAGTGTCCCTTATGCCCATAAAATGTGCTAACTTAGTTAGTAGATCCACGATCACCCACACCATGTTCATTCCCGTATTTGTCCTCGGCAAATTCGTGACAAAATCCATAAAGACGTCCTCCCACTTCCATTTCGTAATGGGAAGTGGTTTCATCAACCCGACTGGACGCTGATGTTCGATTTTGACTTGTTGACAAGTGAAACACTTAGCCACAAACTGCACTACCTCATTCTTCGTGTCATTCCACCAAAAAATCTTCCTCAAATCCTTATACATTTTACTCGAGCCCGGATGTACTGAGCAAGGTGACGCATGAGCCTCCCGCATAATGCCCTGCCTCAATTCTATGTCGTTCAGAACACACAACCGACCTTGTAATCTCAACACACTATCTTCATGAATCACGAATCCCTGGGCTTTCCCCTTCACCACAATCTCATGGAGTTGAATAAACATCGGATCTTCTAACTATCTCGATTTAATGTTGTCGACCAAAAACGAAGAGATCTCAAGGGCACACAACTGCCCAGCATTCCCTGGTAGCACAACCTCAATACTCAACCCCATCAACTCTCGCTGGACCCCTGGCTGAGCCGTGAGTAACTCAAGTCTCTGAAGCGATACCGATTTCCGACTCAAGGCATCTGCCACAACATTTGCCTTGACCGGATGATAAAGGATTTTGAGGTCGTAATCCTTGAATAGTTCCAGCCACCACCTTTGTCTCATATTCAATTCCTTCAGGGTGAAAATATATTCCAGGCTCTTGTGATCGGTGAAAATCTGACTCAATGAGCCATACAAGTAATGACGCTAAATTTTCAACGCAAACACAACTGCAGCTAACTCAAGATCATGTGTAGGATAATTCAGCTCATACAGTTTCAACTGACGGGAAGCCTATGTAATCGTCTTCCCGTGCTGCATGAGTACACATCTAAGTCTTTGGCCCGAGGCATCACTATAAACTTAAAAGCCCTCATTACCGCACGGTAAGGCCAATACGGGACCAGTAGTCAATCTCTTCTTCAACTCTTCAAAACTCTTCTGCCTCTCGTTGGTCCATACAAACTTATCTGACTTCTGCAAAAACTGAGTAAGCGGTCGAGCGAGTTTAGAGAACCCCTCGACAAACCTTCGATAATACCCCGCCAAACCCAGAAAACTACGCACCTCTTTCACGTTCTTGGGCGGCGCCTAATCCAACACTACCTCCATCCTGTGTGGGTCTACACGAACACTCTCGGCCAAGATCACGTGGCCGAGAAACATAACGTCTCGTAACTAAAACTCGCACTTTGAGAACTTCGCATAAAGGCATTGAGTTCTCAAGATTTCCAACACGATATGCATATGACGTGCATGCTCCTCCTCGCTCCTCGAGTAAATCAGAATATCGTCAATAAAGACGACTACACACTTATCGAGACATTCGATAAAGACCTTGTTCATTAGCTGCATGAACACGGCTAGGGCGTTGGTTAGCCCGAACGGCATAACCACAAGCTCGTAATGGCCGTATCTCGTCCAAAAGGCCGTCTTCGGAATATCAGAATCCTTCACTCAGAGTTGGTAATACCCCGATCTCAAATCAATCTTCGAGAATACAGTCGCTCCATGTAATTGGTCAAACAAGTCGTCAATCCTAGGAAGCAGATACTTGTTTTTGATGGTCACCTTGTTCAACTCTCGGTAGTTGATGCATAAACACAGTGACCCATCCTTCTTCTTCACAAACAAGACTGGTGCGCCACAAGGTGAAGCGCTCGGTCGAATGTAGCCCGTGTCTAGCAACTCTCCCAACTGTTTCTCTAACTCAAGCATCTCGGCAGGCGCCATTGGGTATTGTGTTTTCTAAATTGGGGATGCACCCGGCTCTAAATCAATGGTGAACTCAACCTCATGGTCTGGTGGTAAACCCGGAAACTCATCTAGAAAAATGTCAGGATACTTATTTACTACCGGAATAGACAAGAGCTCAACTCCCCGTTCTTCCGATCACAAAGCCTAACACCAGTAACTAGTGCAACCTCCTCGAAGAAATTTCACCGCTTTCATAGCGCTGATCATGAATCTTTGATTACCCCGTTTGCGTCCCACAAAGGAGTGTTCAGTACCGTCATCGGCTAACATCGAAACAGTTCCTGCTCTATAGTTCATGATCGCTCTATGTCGATCCAGCCAGTCCTCACCAAGAATCAAATCCTCATCCTTAATGTCTACCACAATCAGATTAGAAGACCAATCCCTCCCCGCGATACTCACCGAAAAATCTCTAACCTCACGATTCCCCACAATACTATCTCCACTAGGCAGTTTAACAACAAACAGTTCACATGCAACTAGAAAATCAACATGCTGACGACGCACACAAACCAAAGAGATGAAAGAATGCGTAGCACCAGAATCGAATAGCACGGAAAAAAGATGGTCAATGATGTGAACGATACCTATAGCCACTGTCGCGTCAGGATCTCCAGCTTGTCTCATCTCATACACACGGGGCGGAACAGACCCCACACTAGAAGCTCCCGCTCTAGAAGACTGCCCACGTCATCGACCTCTGCCGAAACTCTGCTGAGGCTGATTAGCTGTCGGAGCCTGATTCACGCTCGGTTCTCTCGCATCCAGGGCTGACACCTGAGTAACTAGTGCCCGACTCGCATATCCACAATACTTAGCATGATGCCCCATACGACCGAAATTAAGATACTGTAGCAGCGGCTTGTCACACTCACTCATCATATGTCCCGGACGACTATAGTTAAAACAAGTATGGCCACGAGTAGGAACAGTCAGAGCAGACTTAGAACCATGGCCTCTACCGAATGACGGGGACTGATTCTCAAGAGTTCGCGAACCAGACTGAGTCTTCTGATGCCCGCCAGACTTACCTCCTAAAAACTGACTGGAAGTCTTCTGTTTCTTACCCTCTTCTACCACCTCTGTCGCAGAAAAAGACATCTCGTAGGCCATATCCTTGTTCTGATAGTCTTTCAAAGTTGTACACCCAAGACCTGACATGTAGTGGCGAACCCTCGGCTTCATCTGCATGTCGAAGTGACGGATCTTATCTTTCTCATCTCGAACCCGATTCCTCACATAGTGTAGCTGCTGATTGTAGTCCTTGATTGCCTGTGAGATGGGAACATCCTGGGGTTTTGCTTCAAAGAAGGCTCGAATCCTTCCCTCTTTCACCGGACACGGACAATATTCATCCTCCATCAATTCTCGGAACTCGTCCCACGTAGCTGCCCGGTCACGCGATTTAACTGCTTGCCACCACGTTGCCGCCTCCTTGGTGAGGAAGTACTGAGCAATTGGTACTTTCCTATCCTCGGAGCAGTTTGCTGCCTCGAATACTTTTGCCATCTCGAATATCCAACCATCCCAACCAGAAGGGTCGGAAGTACCATCGAACTGCGGAGGACGCATACGGATCATGTCCTGTAGTAACTTGTCGGTACCAGAATCAGTAGGCAGAACCGGATTAGCATTAGCTTGATTAACCAGGACCGCATGAGTTAGTAGCGTCATCTGATTCGCTACTTGCTGCGGAATGTTCGCTACCCTGGTGTTATCATTAGCATTACCGAAGATAGCAGACTGATCCGGCTATCCTTCGGCACTAGGCTAGACACTGTTTGACAAGGAGGGTGT
Source organism: Orobanche coerulescens (assembly GCA_033398695.1). Lineage (NCBI taxonomy): Eukaryota > Viridiplantae > Streptophyta > Magnoliopsida > Lamiales > Orobanchaceae > Orobanche > Orobanche coerulescens. Next base: position 49,183,490 of record CM065816.1, on the reverse strand, counting down.
TGCCGAACCAGCCCCAGAGCTATCGGACATGGCTGCCCCACCGGCTGCGCCACATCCCCTACCGCGTCCATGTCCTCTACCACCAGGCATTCTGAAGAAGTAACTAGTGAGTACAATACAAACGCAAAACACATCACGATATTAAAAAAGGAACAACGCAGGGGAACGCAACGAGTCAAGTTAGGAAAAACTTATAAGCACCGGCGTACTGAGATGATGGCGTAATAGTGATACTGTTCGGAAACGACACTCGACTAGACCCAAATAACCAACGGCCCAGGTATCCATAAAACCTTAGTCTCCGATACCATATTCTGTAACACCCCCAAGACGTTCAGGGCATACTACAGCGCCGTGGACCCAACCCTTTGGAATCCACCAGGCTAACTCATAAACTTGACCTCATGACTAATGAGAAACATCATCAACATACAAACGATCCCACAAGCTTATGACATGCAAAACAAATAGACCGAACTCGACAGTAATAAATAAAAATATTTCCCAAACCAGGACCACAACAAATACAAGTTCAAAAGAAGAAAGTACTCAGGTACTGAAACAACCGACATACTTAATAAAACTACAAGACAAGACGCCAAGCAAACGACCATTGAACAGAATCACCCTTGCCCATTATCCTCGTACTGTCTACATGATCGTTCACTTCCATGAACTGTACCTGAAATACAAAAGTATTTCCCCCATTTAAGGGATTAGCGACAACAGCTAGTGCAAGTACAATCTATTTGAACAACCATTCTAATCAAATCAAATATCCGCCAAAATCATTTTAGAAAACATTTATATTCCGGAATATTACGGTGCACATGCACAAAACACAGTTCTCCAATAAAATATTTCAAAGGTTAACCGTTGGTACGAGACTCCCGACCACCGTACCCCGCAGAGGCCCCGTCGGACCATCCCTGGGTGGTTAACCCCAGTTCATGATACGCACACACACGGCACTACGTATCCCCAGAGGCCCTGTCAGACCATCCCTGGGTGAACATACGCATTCACAATCACAACATACACGGGAAGTCATAATTCAAATACTAGAATATGCATACAAACGTAAAGTACTTGGCTTTGAGACATCTTCGACTAGACGGAAAATGAACAACGACTAGGAATGACCTGGAGTGACCACGACCATACCTAACTAAAGGGTTACCACGAATCAGTACTAAACGACGTCAATAACCGAACAGAATATGCCCACAACCTCGATTATAACCTTAACAATACATGTACGTTCAATACGGGCGAGGGTTTTCACAAAACCTCCCCGAATCAACAATCTACAGATTAAACACGATGGAAATGGATTGGGAATCACTCAATAACAATAATTGATAGGAAATATAGCAACATAAACGAACAATTCGAGGTTAAAAGGACAAATCCAGAAAACCCCCAAAATTGACAAAGTTAGGGTTTTAAGTCAAAATACCGTGGATTCGAATGGAGAAGGAAGATTAAGATGATGATGATAAAATTCATTTGGAGAACAACAATCAATCTATCACAAAACTCCACGGATTTATCTGGAAGAATGGCTTGAAAACCCTCTGAAGAACTCAAGTCGCAGACAAGGAAAGAAGAAGAAGAAAAAAATGACATGACTGACCTGTTCAGGTTTTAAATACCTGACTGCTCATTACGTACGTTAACATGGTGAGGTTAACGTACATTATGCCTCTTACGTACGTAACACTCATATGCTAACGTACGTAAGGGTTAGGCAGAAACTTGGAAGAAGCTTCTGCCCAAAACGCTGAGGACAATAACGTACGTTAACACTAAGGTTTAACGTACGTTGTACATGCATTGATAGCACATGCAAGAAATCATGAATAACGTACGTTATTCATGCAGCAGTTCAACACTGCTGAATGCAGTTTGCTGCTCAGGAAAGTACGAAGTCAAAATGCAAAACAAGGACTGAACACAAAAACATAAATACAAGGTATTCGCGATGACGAATCTAAGCGCTAAAAGGAAACACCATTATGAATAGCCAAAGATTCGGAATTCGACGATGGAAGTAAATTTCCTCAAACTCTTAGGAAATTACAAAATGGCCCAAACGTCCGAAAATCACGATACGACGTCGGATTATCAAACCGAAACTCACAACATGAATAACTCAACCATACGGACTCATGGAAACAAAGAAACAACAAAATCAAACGAGTTTTATGAGAATCGAACATACATGCGACAAAAATAACACAAAGCGAATTACGTAAAAACACCTCCGAAACTCATCCAAATAGAAAAGCACCAAGAACAAAATAGATTCCAAACGTCGAAATGGTTACCAGTGAGTCGTTAAAAATAGACATGCGCCAAAAATAGAAACTGCTAAAATTAGAAGTACAGATATTACACCAGAGTCCCCGTCGGGACATCCCTAGTTGGATACCCTCCGGGTGTTACATACCAAGTCAGGAATCGCCGAACTACCTGAACAATAATATATACCCCAGAGCCATCGTCCGGCAATCCCCTGGCTTTACCCGGTCCACAAGTCTCAAACATCTCAACATTGGTACATCTTCAAAAATATCATATTCCAATCATATCATTCCACATTTTACAGCACGTTGTCACATAACTTTGACGACGCAAGTCTCAAATCATTATCCAAAACTTTCAGCAACTTTGCATTTCAATCGCATTTGAAATAACATTTCGAGACATCCTCGAGAAATCATTTATAAAATGCTATCAATCTATAAAATAGTAATTAAGATCAGTCATCAAGTATTTACAGAAAATCTTTCTCAAATCATTTTCATAAATATTTTCAAAAATCCTTTCGAAAAGCAATTTATTTCAAAATCATTTCAAACACCAAAAGTCATTAATTTGATTGAAAAATCATTTTCAAATCATTTAGAATATTGATGTAGAAATGCTGAATTCATAGCATGAGCAAAATCATATGAAAATCATGGTTTATACATATTCAATTGCAATTTATACATAAACACGATCAAATACTTGCATGGCGACTTTAGGGACAAGAACGTTTCCAACAACTTGTAATTAGAATTCGAAACTCTGAAATTTTCTGACCTACAATGAGGAATTTGTGAAAATAACACCAAGTCTCTTTGAGAACTTTTATCAGACACTTCACGGACGGTATCGATTATGGTGATTCAACGAAAGATTTAATTTTCGTTCGGCTAGAATCGATAAGAACAGTCCTAGGATACATAATATATAATCATTTACGAATTCTAAATAATCATTCATCCAGAATCTAGAAAAATAAGTTTAGAGTTCAGGGTCAGATTACCTCCAATCCGGCGAAAACCGCTGAAATCGGCTGAAGAGGACTTGCTAGTTCAATTCTCGGGTGTTGATTACGCATTTAAACCCCTCAGAACCGGGCTGGAATAGAATTCCAAAGTGATGGACGAAGTCCTCTGTTCTTGCATTCTGAAATTCCATGAAAATCGCTGAACAACGAATTTATAACATAAGAAGAAGCATCTAGGTCGGTTATAAGGGCAATACAGTAATTTACCTCCTATCAGACTGAATTTTGACAATAACTTGCTCGTTCGGGCTTGTAATTGCTCTCCGTTTATTTCATTGGAAATCTAACTCAATAATCTATAATGCTGTAAAACTTTAGAATTTTTAGATTTTTCTAGAATTTATGGTGACCGATCAAAGTCAGTTCTTGCGTGTAGTGCTTTCCAGAAAGGTCAACGCTTGTTTTTATTGACACCCTTGTGGTGCCCCATTTTTATTTTGAATGGTCCAATAATATAATACTCAAAACAAGAATTGTAAATCTCGAGGCCGATCAAACAATCCAATCACAGTTCAATCGGCGAGTCTAGAACGTTCCTCGAAACGTCGAGAAACAACAAAAAGGTCATTGAGAAGTTGAAGTGAATTCTTAAGGTTTCATAATCAACTTTAAAGTATTCTAACGAGTACGATTGAACCTGACATTATTAAGATGACCCATAATAATATTGCAGTTCGGGTTCACATCAGCAGTCAGAATTAAAATAGAGCAAAATACACGAGTAAGGAAAAGTAATACATACGGGATCATGAGTTTTGCAACGAGAATAATGCCAATCAATCACTAATCTCAAGATAACATAGAGGACGTCGTATAATCAATATGTTTTGATATTCAGAATCCTGAGAATTCAACAATAGGTCAAGAATGAAGAAGGACAATAGTTACAAGTTCAACAAAACGACAATAGAATTCATAAAACGGGTCGAAAATTAGAAGTTATTTAGGGGTAAAAATATAGGGTCTCACACTTATGATATGATATGATATTGAGCTCTTTCTGGTGACTAGTATGTTGGTCAACGGGCCCAAAGTAAAGAAAATATTTTTTGAGAGAGATTCTCATTTATGATCATATGTCACATGTGCGTCAGACATAATACATGCACGATATCTACTTATTGGGCCTTAGCTCACGTAGTTTATGCATTGTATTTAACCTTGATGCTTGAGATATTTCCATCGCTGGATAAGTTGGAGTTTTACTATTGCTGAGGGTCGATGTACATGGATAACGACCTATTTGGCTAAACCGTGGGTTATCGTGTTATTGATACCTTCTATAGACTTTGTTTTATAACTATATGTTATGTCATCGAGTTAGAAAAACATTATGCCTGAGTGTGGATGATGGGGTAGTTTGACACTTTATATACTTTTGGTATGGTTATGTAGCTAATAAGTTTGTTTAAGTAGTGAACTTGTATAACACATAAATAATTGTGTGCGATGATCAGAGACTTGGTATTTACTGATGTTTTGATTATGGGGATATGACACTATATTGATTACATGAGTTTGATTCTAGATGAGACATGATGTCTTTATTTGGTGTTGATATTGATTTTGTGTTACTGTTATTACCGGTTGGTGATATAGGTACTATTTTAGGGGAAACTCTGACAAAATTCCACGACATTTTATAAGAATTAATATGATATGGGATAATTCAAGCTAGGTAGTTAATATGGGTCGTTTCAAGTGGTATCAGAGCCTGGTTTGTGCCTTATAGACAATCCATGTACATGAGCTTAGAGATTGTGGAGCACAACAATTACAGTAAGTGTTGTTTCATTTGTGTGTATTCATAATTCATGAATTATGTTGGCCATACGATAGAGGACTCACTCATAACTAGCAAATAATACCGAGAATAAGAAGTGAAGGCAGTGAAGGGGGTAGAACACAAGGACCAGAAACGACGTCCACAAATTCTGATCATGATCTGATCATTAGTTGATTGATTGAATTAGTCGAAAGGTAATCTCAACAAATCTAGCAACTCATTCATGGTAGGACAACAAAAAGATGATATGGATCAACCTACACCTCGAGTAGAACAAGTGGAATTGGATGGAGGAAGGTTCAGGAAGTTGAATCCCCCAACATTTGAGAATGCAGTGGATCCTACAGAAACAGAGGATTGGCTAAGGACTATTGAGATATGTCCCAGTATAGTAAGGTTTCTGAAGAGAATATGGTACTTTGTGCATCTTTCGTGTTACGTGGTAGTGCAGGTCATTGGTAGGATACAATAAGCGCTATTGAGAAGATGGGGACAATGACTTGCTTTAAGTTCAAGAAACTCTTCAGAAATAAGTACTTTACAGCTCATGTTCGCGCAGTGATTTACAACTCATGTTCGCGCAATGAAGATGAATGAATTTATACAGTTGGAACTATTGTTATATGGTTAGTGCGGAAAAACTAAAAGTGGATAGGATCCTTGAAGGCTTGAGAACAGAACTCTGTGGATATGTCAGCGTGGCAGGAATTCAAGTGGTGAGTTAGTCAATAGCTGCTGAGAGAGCATTAGTGGCAGAACAAGCAGAACTGTGAATTTGACAGGCACAAGAGGTTCGACGGCAATTTGCTCAACGGCTAGGCCAATGCTGGTTTAGGAATGAGAAGAAGAGGCCATCTCAATTTCAGAACCCAAGAGCTAGTTTTCCATCTAAAAGGGGGCAAGAACAAGGAGATCCAAGTAACCGTATGAAGTCTGAAGAAGACCATTTGTACCACTACCGGTATGCTCTAACTGTGGAAAACAACATAGTGAAGTTTGCTTGTTGGGTTCTAAGGTATGATTTTCATGTGGACAACCTGGACATGTGGTGAACATTTGCCTTAACAAGCCAAAACACAAAGCACAAAAAGGGTACCAGCTAGAGTTTTCACTATGACCAGAGAATATGCTGAGGCTAATCCATCTGTTATCACAAGTAAACTTCCTATCCTTGGTATTTCAACATCGATATTATTTGATCCTGGTGCTACACATTCATTTGCATCCACTGAGTATGTGAGAAGGCTAGGTAGATTACCAGAAAAAAGTTGAGATAGGTTATAATGTAGTGACCCCCTCTAGAGATTCAAAACAATCAAGTAAGATCATACGAGCCTGTAGTATTCCTATTGGAAGTAGGGAACTCTATGCTGATTTAATTGTTTTAGACATGAATGACTATGACATAATCTTGGGTATGGACTGGTTATCAAAATATCATGCTACTATTGACTGCCAAAGGAAGATCGTGACATTGTAACCACCTGGGGAAGGACCTTTTTATTTTATCGGGGTTAGTAAGAATTTTAGATCCAATAATCTCAGCAATGAAGGCACAATGTATTTAAAAAGTGGTCGTGAAGGCTATCTAATAAGTGTAATGAGTATTGAAAAGCAAGATTCTCAAGCATCAATGAAGTACCGGTGGTGAAAGAATACCCTAAAGTGTTTCTTGATGATCTACCGGACTGCCAAGATATCGTGAAATAGAGTTTGTGATTAACTTGCAGCTGGGAAGAGCACCAATATCGAAGTCATCATATATAAGAGTGGTATACCGTACCGTACCGAATTTTTTATCGATACCGTATACCATACCGAAAGTTTCGGTACAAAAAAATTCATACCGATACCGTACCAAAAGTTTCGGTATATCGAAATCCAGTATACCGAAATTTCGGTATGGCTTTCGGTCCATACCGATACCGTACCAAAATTTTGGTATACCGAATTTTATTTCGGTATCGGTGTATACCGAACTTATCGAAATACCGAATTACCAAAATATCAAAAAATCTTGATATACCGATATATACCGAAATACCGAATAAAAAAATACCGAAAATATCAATATACCGGTAAATTCGGTATTTCGACATTTCGGTATATTTTGCCAACCCCTAATCATATAGAATGGCACTAGCTGAATTAAAAGAATTAAAGACCCAGTTGCAAGACATATTAGATAAAGGCCTCATTAGGCCTAGTTATTCAGCATAGGAAGCGCCAATATTGTTTGTTCATAATAAGGATGGCTCCTTGAGAGTGTGTATAGACCATCGGGAGCTAAACAAAGCCACGATCAAGAAGGAGTATCATTGGCCTTGAACTGCTGACTTATTTGATCAACTTTAAGGTGCATATATCTTTTACAAGACTGATTTGCGATCAGGGCACCACCAACTGAAGATAAAAGAATAAGACATCCCAAAAATGGCATTCAGTACGAGGCACGGACAATATGAGTTTTTGGTGATGCCATTTGGCCTAACAAATGCCCCAGCAACATTCATGAATTTAATGAATATGGTGTTTAAAGACTTCCTGGATATGTTTTTTATTGTGTTTATTGATGATATTCTCATATATCCGAAGACCAAAGAAGACCATGCAATTGCATCTATGGAAAGTTTTAGAAGTTTTAAACGAGAAGCAGTTATATGCTAACTTTAAGAAGTGTGAATTCTGATTAGAACGAGTGGCATTATTGTGGCATGTTATATCTGGAGCAGGGATTTCAGTAGAACTAAGTAAAGTTGAAGCAATCAATAGCTTGCCACAACCCACAATTCTACAGAAATATGCAGCTTTTTTGGTCTAGATGGATATTACCATCGTTGGAGAGGCTCTAAAATTGTCTCTCAATTAAAAAAATTAACTAGAATGAATGTTTCTTTCAAGTGGACATAATAATGTGAACAGAGCTTTCAAGAACTGAGGCGGTTGACATCGGCATCGATCTTGACCATTCTAGTGGGAACTGAAGGTTTTAAGGCCTACAGTGATGCTTCATAAAATGGTCTAGGTTGCGTATTAATGCAGATTGGTAAAGTAATAGCATATGGAGGCATTACCTATATGGAGAACATTATGAAATTTATATCGATCACAAGATCCTGAAATATTTCTTCACTCAGAAAGAATTAAATATGAGACAATGGAAATGGTTAGAAACTTGTTAAAGACTATGATTATGTTATCAACTACCACCCTGATAAAGCTAATGTGGTAGCTGATGCCTTAAGCAGAAAATCAGCACAATATATTGCGGCCATGACTTTGATCCAGAAGTCAGTGTTACACGATTTGATGAATATGGATGTAGAAACTGTCCAAATTATCAACATTAACCCTTCGACCTACTTTAATTGATAGAATTCAACAGGGCAGAAAGATGATCAAGATTTAGATAAAATAAAGAAAAACATTGAATTAGGAACATCGTCAGACTTCTAATTGTCAGAAGATTGTATTATTCGATTTAGAAATCGTTTATGTGTACCTAATGTTAAAGATGTTCATAAAAAGTTACTATTAGAGGCAGACACAAAATCATATTCACTACATCCAGGAGCAACCACAATGTACAGAGACTTGAAATTACACTATTAGTGGCCAAGTATGAAAGAAGATATTGCACAGTTTGTGGAGCAATGTCTAACACGTCAACGGGTAGAAGCAGAGCATCAAAGACCAACAGGCACCTTACAACCTTAATTTATTCAAAAATGGAAGTGGGAGGGCATTACGATGGATTTTATGCCAAAAACAGTGAAAGAACATGATTCTATTTGGGTTATAGTTGATTGATTGACCAAATCTGCTCCCTTTTTTCTAGTTTGTACGACGTACTCCATAGATCGCTATCTCAACTATATATACAGGAAATAGTCATACTACATGGAGTTCCATTATCTATTGTATCAGACAGAGATTCACGATTTGTATCAGCTTTTGGAAGAGCTTGCATAAAGCATTGGGTACCCACTTATCTTTCAAAACTGTTTATCATCCACAATCGGATAAGCAATCAGAACAAACTATACAAAGTCTTGAAGATATGCTCAGATCTTGTGTTATGGGCTTTCAGGGCCAATGGAGTAAACATTTACCTCTGATTGAATTCTCCTACAATATTAGTTATCAAAGTACAATTAGAATGGCTCCTTATGAAGCTTCTATGGGCGGAAGTATCCTGATATGCTTCAAGAAATGACTGAAGCATTTTCACTGATCAGAGAAAGAATGAGAACAGCTCAAAGTAGACAAAAGAGTTATGTGGATGAGAGGAGAAGAGCACTGGAATTTGTCGTGGGTGATTGAGTATTCCTGAAAATTTCTCTAATGAAGAGAATAACGAGATTTGGTACGAAAGAAAAACTGAGACCAAGATACATTGGGCCATTTTCTATTACTAGTGATTGGTGAAGTAGCTTATAGACTAGAGTTTCCAGCATCAATGTCTTGCCAGCATCAATGTCTCAGATACATAATTATTTCGCATTTCTCTACTAAGAAAATACATTGAGAATCCATCCCACACTCTCAAGAATGAACCAGTTCAGTTAAAGGCCGATTTGAGTTATAAGGAAGTACCTGTAGAAATCTTGCTAAGAGAAATAAAGAAACTCAAAAATAAAGAAATACCACTAGTCAAGGTGTTTTGTAGAAATCAACTTGTAGAAGAATCCACTTGGAGAGAAAAGATGAAATAAGGGCTAGATACACAGTTCATTTCAGGTGAATTGAATTTTGGGGATGAAATTGTTATGAGGGGAGGATGTGATGCCCGAGCCTGACACTACTCACTTAATATGATTCATGCATTGCACTTACCAATCATGTGCTAGTTATTTTCTTTGACATTTCAATATTTATGTCTTTTGACATTTATGTGCTTTCAATGATATGAAACATGTAAATTTAATTATGGAATCTTTAACATGTAGAGAATATTAACTTTATATAAGTATAAAATTCATGTTAATATAGTACATAACTCGAAGTTCATCGGGTAAACCTAGAAGTACTAATTGTGCTTCTGAGGCGTCGGTTTTATGTTAATCGATTTATCTCGGGGGTCTTAGTTGGCGTATATGCTAAGTAAATCCTGATTATTGTAACACCCCCAAAATCATATGGGAATATTACACGCCGTAGACCCCTTTTCACGAGTATCTACCAGGCTAAACATTACAAAACGACCAAATGCTTGCCCGGCCAAGGTCAAACAATAAAATAATACAGACCGTTAAGGTCACTTACACATGAATACACAGACCGATGAGGTTACACAACTCAATCAACAGAACTGACTTTATACAACATTACCCACACAGGGGTCGAAACACAATACAACGGAAGACTGAAATCAACTCTGACAATACAACTTAACTCTACCAACTCTCAACTCTTGATTAGTATCGTATCTCGTCACTTCCTGTGCCGATCCTGTGACTGCTACCCCGAACTTGCATGTACCTGGACGCAAAACAGACATCAACCCCCCGATTACTCGGGGGTTAGTAAAACTCCACTGTTTTACTAGTGCAAGTATCAAATCATACGAAATGTAACGAGCAAACATTAACCATGGATCAAATACAATAACCAAGTACCAAAACATTCCCTAGAGGTTTTAAAAAGGGAAAAAAATAAGCTATGAAGCATTTGAAAATAAGATCATCATCTCGGGGATTTTTAGAATTTCAAAACCTTTAAGACCTCAAGTCCTGATTCAGAAAACCTTTGCGAAAACCTTAGGGTTCTATCCCAAATCCGATTCGTATTTCGGGAATTTATAGAACGAAAACATTTCCACAAATCTCGTGGGACTCGGCCCAACATTACTTTCCATGAAAACTTCATTTTCGAAACTTAATTGATCAAAACATATTCATGACTCAGTGATCTCATGCCACGAGTCTCCGTAGGTTCGACAACCAGCAAGAAAGGAAACAAACACATCAATCACAACAACTAGTCGTGACCCCATGAACCTGTGTATCGGCTGTGTCCGACACGGCGCAACACCCAGGGCAAATCTTGCGTGGGTTCTCGGCCATGTCTCGGCAAGCCTGCTAGTCCTGGCCGACCCGGCGCAAGACACGACGCTCGGCAGCGCCGTTTTCACCGCCATTTCGTACAGGTCCAGCCAGCGAAGCTCCGGTTGAAAAATGATTCCGGCACAATCCGAAAATTACGATAGGACCACAACAACGATCCAGAAGAAGACAAAAAATAATAAAACAGGTCATACGATTAGCTCGACTCACACAATGATAAGTCGTACCCGACGAATATCAGAACACGGTACATCACGCCGTACCAAGAAGTCGTCCGCAGAACAAAATGACCGATACAACCGGCAAAATTCAAATTAAACCAGAAGAGAAAAATCTCGGGTATTACAGACACTCTGCGGAGACTGCAGAGCAAATGACCCCTGGTTCACACTCGGCTCCTTAGGCACTAGAAAACAAGCCTATGCACCAAGAGTCTACTCTAAACAATTACAGGAAGAAGCCTTGTTGCCCACCTGGCCACAAGTATGACAAGTCAACGGCGGACGGGGACACTCCCGGTTCCTATGGCCCAATTTGTAACACCATCAATCCGCTCATAGACATTACACGCCGTAGAACCTTTCCTCAAGGATCTTCCAGGCTGGTAACAACATAGAATGTCTGAACAATGCCTTTAAGGCTAAAATGACTCAGTACACCGATTTGGTCTTTCAATAAATACATACAACTCAAACTCATTACATGCCCACGCAGGGGTCGAATACAACACACTCCCACACAATGGGAAAGAATACTGCAGCGGAAAAATAAACTATAACTAAACCAAAGACATCATACGGATCCTCGTGTGATTAGTATCGTTCATCTTTCATCATCCTTCGTGCCTACCCTGTGTTATGCTCCCAAACCTGAATGCAAAAACAGACATCCACCCCCCGAATACTCGGGGGTTAGCAAAACTCCACTATTTTGCTAGTGCAAGAACAAAGTGCAAATACGAGCTATACAATTCATATTCCACGAATAACAATAACCAGGAATCCTCAAAGATCCAAACGTAACGAAAAGTACTTCCCGAGGCAAGAGTTTGGGTAAAATATTCCAAAACCGAAAGATCACAAATAAAGGGAAACAATTTGTAAAACAGTTTAAAATGCCATCGAGAGTCTTAATAGAAAATAATTTAGGATTACCGAATCCTTCTCTTTCCAAAATCAACAGGGGTCACAGCCCAAAGGTTTTGTTTTCGCAAATAGAAAACCGACAACAATTCACAGGGCCAGAGCCCAACATCACGTGTCCTCGACGGACATAAAAATCAACAAAACATAATCGCGCACGTGCATTGCCTAGGACCGGGACGAAGCCACAAATCCCACTCGAGGCCTCGAAGGACCCTCCCGAGCTGGCTAGCGAAACAAATCACACACATCTCACGGTTGGATCAATCGCTTGTTGCATCCTGGCCACATGATCGCATGCCATGTGCCACCGTAGATTATCTTTAGCGCTCATGGTTGGATCAATGACTTGTTGCATCCTGGCCACATGGTCGCATGCCATGTGCCACCGTAGTTTTATTAGGCTCTCACGGTTGGACCAATCGCTTGTTGCATCCTGGCCAAATGATCGCATGCCATGTGCCATCGTAGGCCCCGCCCACACCCATACATTCACACACAGCACAATACAACACATATATTCAAACAATTTACCCAGAGGCATCAAACACTTAGCAAAACACCACGTCAAACCACAACGCACCGAAATGAAATAATATACGTCCACACGCAATACCAAGTGCAACATCAACACCAAACATATCCATAGAGTTCACATAGTCATTCTCAAACCACACCATTCACAAAACACACATGTTTTGAAAGCAAGCCTTTAACAAGGCTAAACCGAATCTTTTGAAAGTTCGATTCAAATGACCAAACAACCACATTTAGACAATCACTAATTATCGTATCCACAAAACAAGAATTGTATGGACAAGGTACTTGCCTCGAATAACCACAACGCAGAGAATCGACCGAAGTAGGTTGGCACGAACCGACTACGAACCCGCCGACTCCACCGAATGCCAACTCGCGATAATAAACTACGAAGTACAATAACAACAATGAAAATGAATTCCATAGCACGACTTAAAGCCGTTGAATTCAAAGAATGAATGAAGAAAGTTCAAGTGTTTCCCCCAAAACGGCCAAGAACATGATTCGTCCCGTCAAAACACGAAAACGGAATTCCAAGTCGAAATATGGATATACAATCCATATAATATGTTAAACAACACCATTTAACCATAATCGATCCATCAAAAATGGATGGAAAATGAGATCGAGAACAAATCCCCCAAAAAGTCAATTCGAAGGAAATCAAGAAATATACTTCGATTCGACGAAGAACAATGGATTAAATGATGTTAAACACATGAATACTACCAAGATTAATCATACCCATCATGAATTAATCAACAAAACGGAACGAATCAGACAAAAACGCAAAACCCCAAAATTCAAGAAACTAGGGTTCTAAGAAGAGATTACCTTGATTCGCTGGATCGAAGGATGATATAGGATGATCAATCAATGATATGAACTCAAGAACTTCATGGATTTTTTGTTCAACAACATGGCTTCGCCTCCTCCGAAGCTCCATCCATAAATCGAAAAGAAAGGAAATGAAAAACGAGTGAAAATGAGGCTGCTATGTCATATTTATACTGGTGCAGCCTAGCATGCGCTATCGGCCCAGGCCGCAATCCAGAACCTCACTGCCCTACTGACTTAGCCAGGTAGCAAGCGCAACCTTCCGGCAGTAGTGCGCGCTACCTGCCGGTCGTAGCGTGCGCATTGCCCGACAGTAGCGTGCGCTACCTGCCGAGCATACCCGAGTCTAGAAACCCATGACCCCTCTGCCCAGACCCGATAGCGTACGCTGGGCCGGTCGACAGCGTACGCTATACCTGACGAGCTAGCGCGCGCTACTCCGATTCCTGCCGGTCCTGCTCGGCCAGTGCCCAGCACTTCCGACAGTGCCGCACCTATCCGGCGAGCTGCTCAGCCGCCATGACCCGACGACTCGATTTCTGAAAATATACGGAACGAACACGACGAAAAGCTCACGGACAACATCAACGACCCGAAATGAAAAAATAATGCAATAATTAATCATACGCGACCAAGAAAAGGGTCGAGACAACAAATACAGATACGGATACCCATAACTTTGGGTAAATTACAAAATGGCCCAAAATGCCCGAAAATCACGATACGTGATCGAATAACCAAACCGAAGTTCACAACACGTCAAACAAAGTTAAACGGACTTATAGGAAACTCGAAACAGCAGTTTCGAACGAGATTCGCAAGAATCGAACCCAAGTGCGGAAAAGTCGCCAAAAAGCACGGAACTCAACAAAACAACTCCGAAACGAACTCGGATGACAAAAACTGCAGAATTAATCATTCTCGCAATGACGAAACGGTCATGAGCGAGTCATCAAAACAGACTTTTGCCGAAAAAAGAAATTACCAGAAATCGAAATTTCGGGTATTACACGCTACCTTCCTTAAAAGAAGTTTCGTCCCGAAACTTAAAACAAGTAGGGAGGAGCAATATTCCGCCAGGAAAACTCAACGAGATACACAAGAAACGCGTAACTTACGCCTATCGGCGAAATGTTACAAGCAACGCAAAGGAATATACGGCGTGAAAACACGCTCCACGGCGACCAACACAACGTCGCCGTTAGGGATATAATAAAGCCAACAAATGACAAGCGTCATCAAACGGATAATATAGTCAAGTAAATTATCCGAACAATCACAAAAGACAACGAACGAAAATCAATATGATTGACCGACCCAATGGTACATCAATCAAAACGCGATCCAATCGCTGAATAAATACGGAATTCCACCGCCTAAGGGTTGGAAGATCGAAAACGAGGCCAATTTCCTGAACTTAAGGGAATTACGAAGGAGTCTGAACGTTCAACAATCATGAGACGAGATCAAGAAAAACCGAACAATCAAATGATCGAGCCACAACAATCGAGACAACAAAAATCGAACAATCATGTTCGAATCACGAAGAACAATAAAATTCAAACAACAACTCCAAGGCTCACAGGAATCGAACCGAACTCGGAAAAGTCACAGCGATAAACAGATCGACTTAAAACAAGATCACAGCTCGTTCAAATGATAAACTCGAAATACAGAACAAGTTTAAAAAGTATCAACGAACACGAGTGAGTCGATAGAATTGGGAAAGAGAAAATGCATCAGCCAAAAATAATACGGGTATTATATTCGACCTCTTCTAAAAAAAGTGTCGTCCCCGAAAATCACAACAACAAAATCAAGGTGACAACATAACAAGCAACCGACATAAACATCCTTCAAAGGCCTCTCACAGCCGATTATGATAACTGTGCTGAAGTGCGAACTCCGAAAGTCTCGGTAGCCCATTCGTAAAACTGGATTCGGTGTCCCTCGAGTCCGCACTTGAAACGCGTTACTGACGAGAAGGAAAATTTACACGTGCATGCCCCGGCACATCACGGTTGAAACGCCTCGCCTCGGCATATCGAAAATACAAATGCTAGATACAATGGGGCATAACGTCGCAGAACATCATAGCAGAGATGCCAACTCAGCACAACAAAGAATCATAACACATATCATATACAACGATTACCATCGTAAAGTAATACACACACAACATTACAGCAACGACGGTATGGTTCAGTGACCTCAACGGCCCGAACAATAACCAGCACATAATTACAAACATCATGAAAAAATCACACATGTACACAAACGTACAAACCCAAGCTTTGACAGTTCACACTCGTGCGACAACACGCAAATCACCACGAGACGACAAATAGTAAATACCAGTTCACATCTCTCATAGAGGGCTAGTACTACAAATACGTGGCAACGCCTCAACGTTCACACCACCAATTCGATCATATTCGGAAGTTAACATTATAACAACAAAGCAAACATCATACATACATTCCCAAACCGCAAACGGGAATTGATAGGTTTTAAAAACAAAAACCATCTTTGGAAAGAGAGAAAAAAAATGATTTTGGAAACACTAGTTGCTCTTGAGTATCACCTTTCATAAAGTAGAACAAACACCATTATCGAGACTTTGAAAACCATCTTGCGTTTGATAAAACGAGGACACTTTCCTTTTAGTGAAAACTTTCAGAAATATTCGACTCTCGGGTCTAAGTATAAGTGTTTCAAAAACATCAAAAATATCTCAAAATATTTTGGTCCTCGAGGTAGAAGAATTTTGAAACATGTTGTGGCACCATGGATGTACCACGAGAAAATAATTCATTTTAAAAGTACGTCTCGAAATTTATTTTCTAAGATACTCAAGGTTTTCAAAGATAATTCAATGGGCTAGAATTCCCAAAAATTTCAGGTAATTACACGAGACATTATAGCCGTGGGTCCCGCGCCAGAACCCACCAGGCTAAAAACCATTTACAAAAACACCAAAAAGGCCGATGACGGTAATATTTCAAAAACTCACAAAAGCCATTTACAAAATACTAAATACCGTCATAAAAATTTCGCCAAAACGATCAAGGCCATAATGCCAAAAACTTGGTTAAGGGAATCGGTTTTCAAAATAAAACTCAGTCGGTAATATACCGAAAGCCATTACAAAAGAACTCACGCAGCGGATAATAGAAATACAGTCCAACATGCATAATCCAGCAACACTACTCCTCATATGAACGAAATATGAGAGTCACATAAACACATCACGAGACCGAAAATCTACATAAATATTCCATCACTTAACACATAATCATACCAGCAACTCGTGTCACACGAGGCACAACACAAAGGAGCGAGACTTACATCCACAGGTTGCACAAAGATGATGATCGCCCCATGATACTAATCACGACCAACCAACTCATACGACGCATCGCGACACGACTCAGTCAGACAAAATCTGACGAGACCCGACAGCCTAGGTTTCCACAACCTAAGCTCCGATACCATTTATGTAACACCCCCAATACGCTCAGGGACATTACACGCCGTAGAACCTTTCCTCAAGGATCTACCAGGCTGGTAACAACATAGAATGTCTCAAAAATGCCTTTAAGGCTAAAATGACTCAGTAGACCGATTTGGTCTTTCAATAAATACATACAACTCAAAGTCATTACATGCCCACGCAGGGGTCGAATACAACACACTCCCGTACAACGGGAAAGAATACTGCAGCGGAAACATAAACTATAACTAAACCAAAGACATCATACGGATCCTCGTGTGATTTGTATCGTTCATCTTTCATCATCCTTCGTGCCGACCCTGTGTTATGCTCCCAAACCTGAATGCAAAAACAGACATCCACCCCCCGAATACTCGGGGGTTAGCGAATAACCAGGAATCCTCAAAGATCCAAACGTAATGAAAAGTACTTCCCGAGGCAAGAGTTTGGGTAAAACATTCCACAACCGAAAGATCACAAATAAAGGGAAACAATTTGTAAAACAGTTTAAAATGCCATCGTGAGTTTTAATAGAAAACAATTTAGGATTACCGAATCCTTCTCTTTCCAAAATCAAGATGGGTCACAGCCCAAAGGTTTTGTTTTTGCAAATAGAGAACCGACAACAATTCACAGGACCAGAGCCCAACATCACGTGTCCTCGATGGACATAAAAATCAACAAAACATAATCGCGCACGCGCATCGCCTAGGACCGGGACAAAGCCACAAATCCCACTCGAGGCCTCGAAGGACCCTCCCGAGCTAGCTAGCGAAACAAATCACACACATCTCACGGTTGGATCAATCGCTTGTTGCATCCTGGCCACATGATCGCATGCCATGTGCCACCGTAGATTATCTTTGGCGCTCACGGTTGGATCAATCACTTGTTGCATCCTGGCCACATGATCGCATGCCATGTGCCACCGTAGTTTTTATTAGGCTCTCACGATTGGACCAATCGCTTGTTGCATCCTGGCCACATGATCGCATGCCATGTGCCACCGTAGGACCCGCCCACATCCATACATTCACACACAGCACAATACAACACATATATTCAAACAATTCACCCAGAGGCATCAAACACTTAGCAAAACACCATGTCAAACCACAACGTACCGAAATGAAATAATATACGTCCACACGTAATACCAAGTGCAACATCAACACCAAACATATCCGTAGAGTTCACATAGTCATTCTCAAACCACACTATTAACAAAACACACGCATTTTGAAAGCAAGCCTTTAACAAGGCTAAACCAAATCTTTTGAAAGTTCGATTCAAACGACCAAACAACCACATTTAGACGATCACTAATTATCATATTCACAAAACAAGAATTGTATGGACAAGGTACTTCCCTCGAATAACCACAACGCAGAGAATCGACCGAAGTAGGTTGGCACGAACCGACTACGAACCCGCCGACTTCACCGAACGCCAACTCGCGATAATAAACTATGAAGGACAATAACAACAATGAAAATAAATTCCATAGCATGACTTAAAGCCGTTGAATTCAAAGAACGAATGACGAAAGTTCAAGTGTTTCCCCCAAAACGGCCAAGAACACGATTCGTCCCGTCAAAACACGAAAACAGAATTCCAAGTCGAAATATAGATATACTATCCATAGAATATGTTTAACAACATCATTTAACCACAATCGATCCATAAAAAATGGATGGAAAACGAGATCGAGAACAAATCCCCCAAAAAGTCGATTCGAAGGAAATAAAAAATATACTTTGATTCGACGAAGAACAATGGATTAAATGATGTAAAACACAAGAATACTACCAAGATTAATCATACCCATCGTGAATTAATCAACAATACGGAACGAATCGTACAAAAACGCAAAACCCCCAAAATTCAAGAAACTAAGGTTCTAAGAAGAGATTACCTTGATTCGCTAGATCGAAGGATGATATAGGATGATCAATCAATGATATGAACTCAAGAACTTCGTGGATTTTTTGTTCAACAGCATGGCATCGCCTCCTCCGAAGCTCCAGCCGCAGATCGAAAAGAAAGGAAATGAAAAACGAGTGAAAATGAGACTGCTCTGTCATATTTATACTGGTGCAGCCTAGCGCGCGCTAGGCTGACGGAATAGCATGCGCTATCGGCCCAGGCCGCAATCCAGAACTTCACTGCCCTACTGACTTGGCCAGGTAGCGTGCGCAGCCTTCCGGCAGTAGCGCGCGCTACCTGCCGGTCGTAGTGTGCGCAGTGCCCGACAGTAGCGTGCGCTACCTGCCGAGCCTATCCGAGTCCAGAACCCCAGGACCCCTCTGCCCAGAGCCGATAGCGTACGCTGGGCCGGTTGACAGCGTGCGCTATACCTGCCGAGCTAGCGCGCGCAGCCTTCCGGCCATAGTGTGCGCTACGCCGGTTCCTGCCGGTCCTGCTCGGCTAGTGCCCAGCATTTCCGACCGTGCCGCACCTATCCGGCCAACTGCTCAGCCGCCATGACCCGACGACTCGATTTCCGAAAACACACGGAACGAACATGACGAAAAGCTCGAGGACAACATCAACGATCCGAAATGAAAACATAATGCAATAATTAATCATACGCGGCCAAGAAAAGGGTCGAGACAACAAATATAGATACGGATACCCATACAACAACAACAACAACATCTAAGCCTTAGTCCCAAAATAATTCGGGGTCGGCTAACATGAATCAAACTTTAAAACGGTCAATAATCGTTACATAAATAACATAAAAGGAAAAAAGAGGGAAAAAGTAGAGAAAAAAACAAATAAAAAAAAGAGAATGAATGTTAAAAAAAATGAAAAATCCTGAAAAATAAATTAAAAGATAACATGAAATAAAAGAAAATATGAATTTAAAAAAAAAAAAAAAGAATCAGACTCCATCCACCATCCGTATTCTTTCCCGCCACATTTGCCTCTCCATCGCCATACTTTCTCCAATTCCAAGAAACCGCATATCATTTTCAATCATCTTTATCCAAGTTTTCTTAGGTCTTCCTCTACCTTTCACAACATTATTAATTCCCCAACTTTCTAGCCTCCTCACTGGGGCATCAATAGGTCTTCTTCTTCTCATACGGATACCCATAACCTTGAGTAAATTACAAAATGGCCCAAAACGCCCGAAAATCACGATACATGATCGAATAACCAAACCAAAGTTCACAACACGTCTAACAAAGTTAAACGGACTTACAGGAAACTCAAAACAGCAGTTCCGAACGAGATTCGCAAGAATCGAACCCAAGTGCGGAAAAGTCGCCAAAAAGCACGGAACTCAACAAAACGACACCGAAACGAACTCGGATGACAAAAACTGTTGAATTAATCATTCTCGGAATGACGAAACGGTCATGAGCGAGTTGTCAAGATGGACTTTCGCCAAAAAAAAGAAATTACCGGAAATCGAAATTATGGGTATTACACACTACCCTCCTTAAAAGAAGTTTCGTCCCGAAACTTAAAAAAAGTAGGGAGAAGCAATATCCCGCCAGGAAAAATCAACGAGATACATAAGAAACGCGTAACTTACGCCCATCGGCAAAACGTTACAAGCAACGCAAAGGAATATACGGCGTGAAAACACGCTCCACGGCGACCAACGCAACGTCGCCGTTAGGGATATAATAAAACCAACAAATGACAAGCATCATCAAACGGATAATATAGTCAAGTCAATTATCCGAACAATCACAAAACACAATGAACAGAAAATCAATATGATTGACCGACCCAACAGTACATCAATCAAAACGCGAGCGAATCGCTGAACAAATACGGAATTCCACCGCCTAAGGGTTGGAAGATCGAAAACGAGACCAATTTCCCGAACTTAAGGGAATTACGAAGGAGTCTGAAGGTTCAACAATCATGAGACAAGATCAAGAAAAAACAAACAATCAAACGATCGAGCCACAACAATCGAGACAA
Source organism: Orobanche coerulescens (assembly GCA_033398695.1). Lineage (NCBI taxonomy): Eukaryota > Viridiplantae > Streptophyta > Magnoliopsida > Lamiales > Orobanchaceae > Orobanche > Orobanche coerulescens. Next base: position 49,162,342 of record CM065816.1, on the reverse strand, counting down.
CAAAAATCGAACAATCATGTTCGAATCACGAAGAACAATAAAATTCAAACAACAATTCCAAGGCTCATAGGAATCGAACCAAACTCGGAAAAGTCATAGCGATAACCAGATCGACTCAAAACAAGATCACAGCTCGTTCAAACAATGAACCCAAAATACAGAACAAGTTCAGAAAGTATCAACGAACACGAGCGAGTCGATAGAATTGGGAAAGAGAAAATGCAGAAGCCAAAAATAATATGGGTATTGTATTTGACCTATTCTAAAAGAAGTGTCGTCCCCGATACTCACAACAACGAAATCAAGGTGACAACACAACAAGCAACCGACATAAACATCCTTCAAAGGCCTCTCACAGCCGATTCTGATAATTGTGCTGAAGCGCGAACTCCAAAAGTCTCGGTAGCCCATTCGTAAAACTGGATTCGGTGTCCCTCGAGTCCGCACTTGAAACGCGTTACTGACGAGAATGCTAGATACACGTGCATGCCCCGGCACATCACGGTTGAAACGCCTCCGCTCGGCATATCGAAAATACAAATGCTAGATACAATGGGGCATAACGTCGCAGAACAACATAGCAGAGATGCCAACTCAGCACAACAAAGAATCATAACACACATCATATACAACGATTACCATCGTAAAGTAATACACACACAACATTACAGCAACGACGGTATCATTCGGTGACCTCAACGGCCCGAACAATAACCAGCACATAATTACAAACATCATGAAACAATCACACATGTAAACAAACGTACAAACCCAAGCTTTAACAGCTCACACTCGTGCGACCACACGCAAATCACCACGAGACGACAAATAGTAAATATCAGTTCACATCTCTCATAGAGGGCTAGTACTACAAATACGTGGCAACGCCTCAACGTTCACGCCACCAATTCGATCATATTCGGAAGTTAACATTATAACAACAAAGCAAACATCATACATACATTCGCCGTTAGCGAATGATTAATTCAGCAGTTTTTGTCATCCGAGTTCGTTTCGGTGTCGTTTTGTTGAGTTCCGTGCTTTTTGGTGACTTTTCCGCACTTGGGTTCGCCGTTAGGGACATTACACGCCGTAGAACCTTTCCTCAAGGATCTACCAGGCTGGTAACAACATAGTATGTCTCAACAATGCCTTTAAGGCTAAAATGACTCAGTAGACCGATTTGGTCTTTCAATAAATACATACAACTCAAACTCATTACATGCCCACACAGGGGTCGAATACAACACACTCCCGTACAACGGGAAAGAATACTGCAGCGGAAAAATAAACTATAACTAAACCAAAGACATCATACGGATCCTCGTGTGATTAATATCGTTCATCGTTCATCATCCTTCGTGCCGACCCTGTGTTATGCTCCTAAACCTGAATGCAAAAACAGACATCCACCCCCCGAATACTCGGGGGTTAGCAAAACTCCACTGTTTTGCTAGTGCAAGAACAAAGTGCAAATACGAGCCATACAATTCATATTCCACGAATAACAATAACCAGGAATCCTCAAAGATCCAAATGTAATGAAAAGTACTTCTCGAGGCAAGAGTTTGGGTAAAACATTCCAAAACCGAAAGATCACAAATAAAGGGAGACAATTTGTAAAACATTTTAAAATGCCATCGAATAACCAAAACGAAGTTCACAACACGTCTAACAAAGTTAAACGGACTTACGGGAAACTTGAAACAGTAGTTTCAAACGAGATTCGCAAGAATCGAACCCAGGTGCGGAAAAGTCGCCAAAAAGCACGGAACTCAACAAAACGACACCGAAACAAACTCGGATGACAAAAACTGCTGAATTAATCATTCTCGGAATGACAAAACGGTCATGAGCGAGTCGTCAAAACGGACATTCGCCGAAAAAAAGAAATTACCGGAAATCAAAATTACGGGTATTACACGATTGGACACAGTTAAAGCATCTGAACCCACGAGTGGGGGCACTGGTAGCACCTCAGAAGCCCCGAGACAAACATGCCGAACCGCTCGCAGGAACGTTAGCAGACTGAGACTTCTGCTGAACTCCGACCTTGTGAACCGAAAAGTTACCGATGGATTTCTGTTTCTTAGTTTCTCAAGCCGCCTGACTGGCCATCAAGGACATATCATAAGCAAGAGCTCAACTCTGATAGTCCTTTAGGGTGGTGAGTCCAGACATGTAATCACGAATCCTCAGTTTCATCCGCCTGGAAAAGTGGCAAATCTTGTCACTCTCCTCCTTAACCTGGGTCTTCACGAAGCCCAATTCCCGATTGAAATCTTCAATGGCCTGAGAAACCGGAATATCTCGAGGCTGAGCATCATAAAATGCATGGACCCACGCCTGTCGAACTGGACATAGATAGTACTCAGCTTCCATAAGGTCTCTGACCTCGGCCCATGAAGCATCATGATCCTGAGGCTCAACAGCCTTCCACCAATCAACAGCGTCCCCAGTGAGAAAATACTGGGCGATAGCGACCTTGCGATCCTCAGGACGGTTAGTGGCAATAAAGATCTTGGACATCTCTTTGATCCAACCCTCCCAACTAATAAGGTCTGAAGCCGAGAAAACTGAGAAGGATGCATCTTGGTGATATCATGAAGCCAACGATCCGCTCCGGCCTGAGCAGCACGAGCTGGAGTCGGGTTTTGAACCGCCTGGGCTATCACAACCATTTGGTTCATCATTTGTTGCATCATAATTGCAACACCCATGTCGGCGCCATTACCAGTTGCGCCATCCTGAGTAGCAGTATGGCCCCTGACGGCCATCATTACTGCCGACTCCAGAAGATTGTGACGTGGCTGCCCCACTGGCTGCCCCACGTTCCCAGCCGCATCCACGACCACGAAGTCTACCTCGACCTCTCCCAGCATCCATACTGAAGATAAGAGGTAGCGAAAGCATCTCGATGATAAGTACGAGATAAAAACAATCACAGTTCAAGAAACGGAAGTATGATGCGAGAAAACAAAATAATCGAGTAAGGGAAACTTACGAACACTGGAAGTACCGAGATGATGGCAGCGTGAAGAAGATGTGCAAAATAAAACACACCTAGACCCAGTTAACCAACGAGCCTAGTTATCCATAAGCCTAGTGCTCTGATACCATTTTCTGTAACAACCCAAAGATATTCAGGGTATATTACAATGTCATGAACCCCTATATGGGACTCACCAAGCTAACTAATTTATGCCGCTTGTCTACCATCTCGGTTAGCGAGAAAACACACATCACCATGACACAAATTAAATAAAATGCCCGGTACAATCGGTAAACCAAACATCATCAAAAATCACACATAAAATTTAGTATACAATCAATCTTTCAAATCTTTCAAATTTAAAACGCCTAAGTACTCACGAGTACTATCTATCAGTTAACAGGTTTAAAAACAAACTTTTTACGATAGACAATTGAAATAAAGGGACTGAATTGCACACGTCAACTACCCTAGCCAGCATTCTCATACTACTCCAGTTCCCGCTCGACCGTCTGACCGCAATCTGAAATTCATAACACGAATTTCCCCAAACGGGTCCCCAAAGGGGTTAGGAATTACGCTAGTACAAGTAATCAAGGTAAACCATTCGCTTACACATTTCATAGTACATGCATCAAATTGTTTCCAAATAAAATCAAGACATGTCTTTTGCCAAAAATCAAACAGTCAAATAGATTTGCCTAGGACCGGGGCTAACCCACTGGTCCCATCCAAGGCCTCTATGAAGTCTTCCGGACTGGCCATAGTTAAAAATCACGCACATGACTCGCCTAGGACCAGAGCTAAACCACTGGTCCCATCTGAGGCCTCTATGGACCCTCCCAGACTGGCTATACAAAAAAGCTCGTGAATCAGGAGCGAAATCACAGATTCCTCCGAGGCCCCGTCGGACCCTTCCGGAGTGAGCAAATCACACAAATATATATTACCATTCCATGTTAAGCATAAGGGTTTCACAATAATACTTGCCTTGAGAAATTGACGACGAAATGAACGGAACAATCAACCACGCTCTATAGGAACCGATAACCACGAACCTAACGATTTGAAGAATACAATCACAACCAATTCTACACGAGTACGAAAACGGAATACACCCGAAAACCCACCTACGATTCATGTAAATTCGTACAAAAATAACAATGAGGACGGGTCACACCCGAACCCTCTCGATTTCACAAATACCACGAAATTTACCATGAACTCATAGGGATAACATCAATACCACTAAGATTAATTACATACATCATGGATTAATCAACAACACCGAACAAATCTGACATAAAATCGAAAAACCCCCAATTTCCTAAAAAAATAGGGTTCTAAGAGATTACCTCGGATCGGAGACGAAGAACAAGTGTTGGTGTTGTTAATATACACCAAGAAATCAAGAAAGATGATAGCCGAGATGATTGGGAGAAGAAATCACCTCAAATCGCGTCTGGTTCGCACAAGCCGCGGGGAAGGAGATGAAATAAGAAATATTACAATCTGAGGTCAACTCTTAGATATATATATAACCAGACGGTTTAGCGTGCACTAACGGCTTATGGTTAGCGTGCGCTAACCAGCCAACCCTGGTCCAGAACTTTCGGTTCTGACCCGTTAGCATGCGCTACCCGATAATTAGCGTGTGCTAAAAGCCCCCCATTAGCACGCGCTATCAACTTATAGCGTGCGCTACCTGTTCGTCATATAGAGTCCAGAAACATTCTGCCTTAACTTGAATACCAAATTAGCGCACGATGTCACACAACTAGCGTGCGCTAAGTCTCAACTCTAGCATGCGCTAATCTACAGACTTAGCGTGCACTAAACTGCTCGTCCAGAGAGCAGAAGCAACCTATTGCCACAGCTGTACTCGAATCATTTGGGCGCGCTACTGGCGAAGTTAACGCGCGCTGCTCAATGAAATTAGCGTGCACTACACAAAGAAATTAGCATGAGCTAATGAGTGCAGACAGTAGTACAAACAGCACTCAAAGATGGAAAACGGAGAATTCTTCCCCGGATGAAAACAATGTGCACCCCACACTAAACAACAGACTGAAGAAGACACACGCACGATGAGTTCGAGTTAGAACTAAAGCACTAAAAGAAATCACGATTCCGACCACCCAAAGGTTCAGAAAACGACAACGATAGTAATTACCCCATAACTTTTGAAAATTAGAAAACAGCCCAAAACATCCGAAATACACGATACACGGTCGAAACACCAAACAAGAGCTCACAACATACATAATAACATAATATGGATTTACGAAAACCCCGAAACGGCGGTTCCGAACAACGATTACGAGAATCGAACCAAATAGCGTCGGAAATGACGATAAACGCGGAAGTGAGTACAAAAAGTCCGAAACAAGCTCGAATGACAAAAAGTACAGTACTAAATATTCTCAAAATATCAATACGGTTACTAGAGAGTCACTAAAAACGAAAATTACACCAAAATAAAAAATACCGGAAAAAGGAAAAATGCGGATATTACACTCTTTTCCCCATGTCCGGCTGAACTTGTTAGATTCTGGACATGGGAGTGTATTGTTAGTGATTTATTGTTAGGATTGATATTTAATTTATCATCTACTAAATTCTTTTTTCAATTAATTAGTTTTTATTTATGCACTTGATCATAATTTTTACCTGCTATTATTTTTCATAATTTGAGAGATGAGTTCAATAATGTCTCAATTAATAGACATAATCGATTAAGAGAGTGAGAGATCGGTGATTTATTGTGATGACTTTTGGTATTTTGTACTTTTGGAGTTAGATAATTTATGATAGATGGAGACAAACTATTTAATCTATGTTTTACTTGCATCTCGAGAGGAACTTTTAAAGGATTTTGCGATCGTCATAATCGGAAGAGAAGTAGAACATTAATTAACCAGAAGTCAAATTATATCGATCCTAGCAGATAATGGAAAGCTAGTCTTGGAATCTCCTTAATTATCATACAAATCCTCATCCTTTGAAACGTGTTTTTATTATTATTTTATTTAATTTGATATTTAGTAAATTAGACTCTCATCAAAACTCGATCATCTAGATTAAATTGGGGACACTACAATCTAGTACTTAATACAATAAGAATAATAAGTCTTTGTGGATACGACCATGCTTGCCACCTTCTACAACTACTTCGTACAAGGCAGTAAAATAACTATCGGGCAAGTTCTTGGCACTATTGTCGGGAAATTAATTTATTTTTATTAGTATTGGTATTACGATAAGTGTTCTGGTCTTAATTTGGAAATATATTTTCTTTTTGCATAGCTCATGTTTTACATATTTCTATCCTGTTCAGGTGGTGCATGAACACCCGCTCACGTCGAGTACCTTTGGAAACCTTTATTCCATAAGTAGAGCCATTTGCTCGAAGACACTACCAATATCAGGTGTTTAGCCGACGACATAAAGTCGTCGGCTAAAGGTCATTGTCGTCGGCTAATCCCCCCAGTCGTTGGCTAAAAAACCGACGGCCGATATTCGTCAGTCAAGGTTTAGCCGACGACTTTTTTGTTAGTCGACGGCTAAAGTTCAAAGTTTAGCCGACCACTACGTTAAGGTCGTCGGCTAAAACCTGTTGATAAAAAAAAACACTTTAGCCGATGACCTTTTCAAATGTCATCGGCTAAAACCTGATTATTAAAAAATAAAAAAAGAAACATTAGCCGACGACCTTTATATATGTCGGCTAAAACCTGTTTTTAAAAAAAAAAACACTTTAGCCGAATGACGGTTTTAAATGTCGTCACTAAAACTTTTGAAAAAAATAATTTACTTTAGCCGACGACCTTTGAAAAGTCGTCGGCTCAAACCTAATATAAAAAAAAAATTAATTCAGATTTTGGGATCCCAAAACCTGTATTTTTTGCACCTGCAATTTTTATACACCAGCTCCCATTATCAACAACAATCTACGCGCAACACATTCAACTAATACCATCAATAATATGCCCAACATTATATGTAACACAACACACAACACATTCAAGAACATTAATTTCATCAACATACTAGTAGCGTCAACAAAATCACTTACACAATTGTAACACAAATATAAATATACAAGAGTACTACAACAACACAACTACAATCCACTACCAAAATCGTCTAAATGTCGAAATGTAGTAGTAGAAGGATTACCACAATCCCCTAGATCCTCGTCACGAGGCTGTGAAGATGGGGTTTGTCCGAAGAGAGAAGGCGGTGGAGCAAGTGCCTGCAGTCCAGCCTGAGTAATGGTCTGAGTCAACGTCATCATATAGTCCATCATGACCTGCTGCTGTCTCTAGAAACTCTCTAACCGTGACTCAGTCCTGTGCTCGCTCTCATGTAACCGCGTCTGAGTCCTCCTTTCATTCTCAGCTCGGAGCTCCCTCTCCGCCCTCAACTGCTCCTCAAGATAGGCAGTCCGTGCATCCCGTCCGCAAGGGCGCTGGAAGCCGGGGGTATCTTTCAATACATGGTGACCCTCGGCTCCCATCATCTTAGTGCGGTACCGACTACCTCTAGGAGGGTAGACGGTACCCCACACCCTAGTGCGAACATAAGGATCGGCCTGATCGATCTGTCCAATGGCAGAATCGAGGTCGGTCTCCGCTAAGTCCGGATACTGCTCCCGAGCAATCTCAGCAAGCATCCTCTGAGACTCCTCCTGCACACACTCCTACGTTAATATGAAAATAAATATTTCAATATCAATAAAAGTATGATACAAAGGCATTTATTTTATTACCAAAATAAAATAAAAAAAGACTTACATGCTCATTGGGACGGTTCAGATATGCTTTTTGTGTCATGTAGGCAAATGCGTCCAACGAATCAGATGAAATGGCCTCGTGCGCAACTCTGGCTAACGACCGGGAACCCAGACTGTGATGGTCAGTCAGACCAGCACAATTGGTTGTGTTGGTCAAGCTAGTTGCCTTCAAAAAAATATTATTTAGAATCGAGTTTATATTTAGAATTCAAAAAAAATAAATCTGAAATATTATTAATTTTTATTAAATACTAGCAGTTTTTTTAATAAATAAAATACAATATTCAGATTTTCTATTTTTTATGGAAAATAATATTCTAGTTTTTATTTTTATTAAAACGATTTATAAATAATATCCAGAGTTTATAAATTTTTTGATTTCCACTTTTGAATAAAAATTCCGATTTTGAATATTAATAATATTCCAGAATTTAAAATACAAGTTCCGATTTTTCTAATTTAAAAAAATCGGAACTTCAAGTATTTTTTAAATTCTGAAACATTAATTTTAAAAAATCGAGTTTATATTTAGAATTCAAAAAAAGTATAAACTGAAAAAAAAAGAATGAAATGAGGGTATTTTAGTCATACCATGAACTTCGGATCACGAAAATGGGCGCGTAGCCACTTCCCCTCGTACTCCCGGAACTTGAATTCTTCCGGGGTAGCCTCTCGGGTATCACCCCAGGCTGTCCAGAACATGTGCATCTCATTTTTCCAAGATTTGTACCTACAACACACGTTGCACAACATATATTTTTCGTAAGAAAAAAAATTACGCAAATAATGTAGATACAAAATTAATTAAAATGACTTACTTGGTAGACTGCACCTCGTCACACCAAGTACGTAGTAGAGAGTCGGCAATGACAAACCACACCTATAAACAGCATAAATACGCAATAATTTAAAAACATCACATATTGTATTTTGAAGAACTACGTGTTGATTGAAAAACACTTATTAAATATTTATTAACTTACCGACATAGCGTTGTTCAAAGCATCCTTCACGCACTGCGGCACGTCCCCCCAACCGGGCCACAAAACGGGGACTCTGTCCCGAATGACAAAGCCAACATTACGGCTATATGACGCCGTAGCGTCAGAAGACATCACCGGTCGGCCGTGTCTGTCTAGAGGAACCTCATAACGGCCATGCTTACTTACGTATGAGTCGAGCGTCAGACCCTTTGCTGGGCCACGAGTCTTCTTCTTTTTCTTCTCCTCCTCGACTACATTTTTCCCCTTCTCCTTCTCTCTCTATCTCCTCATACAATTTCGTCTTCGAAACCCGACAACTCCGCCAACACATGTTGTCTGGCCAAGACTCGTAGACGTACGCCTCGTCAGGGCTAATCAATCGAATGGGAACTCAGACTCTCATCTCATCGACCTCTGGAATAGTCGGAACCATCAGAGGCATGAATAGAGTCGGCGGCAGACCGTGGGGCACCGCAGATGAGGAACTCCGTACATCTACGGATGTGTGAGGGCTATACGTGGGTCGGTGGATGGGAGGCATACGAGTCTCCGTCTGCGAGGGGGTCGGCCGTGGTGTCTGAAAGGATAAACGCCGCGCTAGTGCAGCGGGCTCATCTATCGCCCTAAAAAAATCGTCAGCGTTCATGCCGGTAGCTTCTAGTATCTGGTGGGCACGAACGCTACTCTGAGATATGTATAGTATAGCGTGATCCGCCTTACTAGAGGCTGCCGACCCCCCCCCCCCCCCCCCCCCTCCCCCGAATCGGGAGTGGTCGACATTGTCGACTTCTTCCCCAACGCTTTCTTTATTCTATCCATAATCTAAACAAATAAATCAAATTCACAACTCAACAAAACAGTAATTATCAATGCCATACCACGTTAATCTTTCGATTAACGCCGGCTATACAATTTCTTCCTCCTCAAACAAATTCATCAAATATTTCATCAAAACTCATTAAAAATTTTACTTAATTCATCAAATAATCTAAACAAATTCATCAAATTCACAACTCAACACAACAGTAATTATCAATTCCATACCACGTTAATCTTTCTATTAACGACGGCTATACAATCCCTTCCTCCTCAAACAAATTCATTAAATTCACAACTCATTAAACACAAAATATTCAAAATACTAAATTCATCAAATATTGCATCAAAATTCATCAAACAATTTACCTAATTTATCACATAATCTAAACAAATTCATCAAACAAATACAATAAATTCATCAAACAAAAAAAAAGGAAAAGGGTTACCTGTCGGGAGGCGGCTTGACGGCGGCGACGGACGGGGCCGCTGACGGCGACGGACGGTGGCCGGCGTGCGGCGGGATCGGGTTGTCGACAGTAATGGACGGCGGCGGGCGACGCAGCAGTTGGGTGACGGGGGTTGGGGGGCTGGGTGACGGGCGGCGGGACGGGGGCTAGGTGACGGGCGGATGTCGGACGAGCGGTTGGGGCTTGGGGCGATCGGGCTGGGTGAGGGAGAAGGAGAAAACAATACAAGAAAGAAGGAGGAAACGTATAAAATGTAGGGGGTTTAGCCGACGACAAGATCTACGTCGTCGGCTAAAGTGTTTTAAAAAAAATATTAAACTTTAGCCGACGACATTCCAATAGTGGTCGACTAAACCCCAAGTATAACATGGTCCGTGTAGTCTAACACGGTCGGGTCAGGATACAGTCTGTTTTCACTTTCTGGGCAGGTGCGACACGGGCCGTGTCATTTGACACGGTCGGTTAAAGTATAATACTTTTTTTAAAAAAAACTTAAGCCGAAGACTTATATAATGTCGTCAGCTAAACCCCCAACCGTGTCAAATGACACGGGCCGTGTCGCACCTGCCCAGAAAGTGAAAACATACTGTATGCCTGACCCGACCGTGTTAGATTACATAGCCCGTGTCATACTTGGGGTTTAGCCGACAGCTATTGAAAAGTCGTCGGCTAAAGTTTAATATTTTTTTTAAAACACTTTAGCCAACGACGTAGATCTTGTCGTCGGCTAAAGTATAATATTTTTTTTTAAAACACTTTAGCCGACGACGTAGATCTTGTCGTAGGCTAAACCCCCCATTTTTTTAATAATATTATTAATATTATATTCATGTTTTGATTATTATTAGTACTATTTTTTTTAATTATATTTAACATATGAAAATATACATCTAATAAATTTATGGCTCATAGTTTGAGTCATCACTACAGTCTGTCTCATTATCTGAGTTGATACCCGGCAATATATGCCTCAAGTCGTCCACATTATCGTTATCAGAATTTTTAAGTAATTCGTTTGTATCAACGTCAACGTACCCGCGAGCATCACCACGGAGTCAGGAGACTCGTCCTTCACGAACATTATTCACTGTAATTGTCGTTGATGGTGGAATATTTTCTGTATTTGGCTCTTGATAAGCATCATCGTCATCAGTACCTGTTGTTTCCCCCAGTGTAGCAGCACTATAAATATTCCTCGTTGTCACAACATTCACTATCTTCCATGTGCCTTTCTTCACCAATTCGTCCAAATAATACACCGACTTTGCTGATGTAGCAAATACAAAAGGATCACTTTCATACCATGAAGTGGAAGTGTCAACAGATAACAGCCCGTAGTCATCTTGCATATCGGTTCCAAGACTGGTGTGTACCATCGACACTTAAACAAGTAAATTGTCATGCCTTCTCCATAAATTAGTTCTACCACTTTCAAAAGAACACCGTAATATCCACCATCTATCATAACCCCAGAATTTTGACATCTTCTTTTTTGGTCTCTCTCAAGGCATACGAATGTGACACCGTTGACTTTGGCCATCGAATAAATTCTTGACATAACCGGCTTCATAGAAAGAAGCATAAGTTCACGCGACCAGTTAGGGTGTCCGTCATCTTGTATGTGTGTCATCTGTCGTAAATAAACTTTTTATGTAAAAAAATATCTTAAGTCCATAATCAATAGCAACTGAATTTATACGTACCCATTCTCCAAAATAGTCGGCAAAAGTGTCATTGTGGAATCTAGTGACACCTCGCACCATATCGCATGACAAGTGGATGTCTTTCCAGTACTGAACTTCTGGACAATTGAGCAATATCCACCAATGTGCAATTCATGACTCGTACGGGTCTAATTATCTTCCTGGCAACCTCCCATAGAGGCCAACCTCAGTGGATATGATAGAAATATTGAATTGTATTTTATCTGCTGGAATAGAGCGGGAAGGGGGCTCGAAGGTGCCCAAATACAACTTGATATGCATAATACACTCCGACGCAAGGTAAGATTCTGCAATGCATCCTTTCGGTGCAGACTTATTGGCCACAGCGTCTTTGTAATCTCCGAGTTGCCTGTAATATTGTCATTGTGTTAGAAATCATACTTAATTTGACAATATATATATATATATATATTTATGTTACCTTTCAACCGGGTACATCCACGTGTAGTGCACTGGACCAGTGACCAATAACTGTCAGGGAAGGTGGATCATGAGGTGAGACATGAGGTCAAAAAAGTTTGGAGGAAATATTCGCTCAAACTTGCACAAGATATAGATGATCTCATCTTGCATTTTACGCAAATCAGATCTCTTCACTTCTCTCGTACATAATTTCTGGAAAAATTTTGACAATGCAACACACGGCTCAACCACCTGTTTTGGTAAGTACGGTCGAATAAATATCGGAAATAGGCATTGGAGTAGGATATGACAATCATGAGTCTTCAAACCAGTTAACTTGTTCTCCCTGAAATTAATGCATCTTCCTATATTTCCAGCATACCTGGTAGGATACCTAGCAGTCTTTATCCACCAAAATATCTCAGTTCTCTGCTCGGCAGTGATGGTGTAAGCTGCCTTAGGCATTTTTTGTTTTCCGTTGACAGTTTTCAACCACAAATGTTTTCTTATGCTCATTTCTTCCAAACCTTTGCGTGCTTTTGGCCCGTCTTTGGTCTTTCCATCCCAACCTAAGGTTGTCCCAACCACACTTCGCAAACATTCTTTTCAATGTGCATGACATCCAAGAAGTTCCTTATCAGTAACTTGGACCAGTAAGGCAATTTCCAGAATATACTTTTGTGCGACCAATACTTATACCTGTCGGGCCTTTCAGGGGTTGCTGCAATCACATCAGGATGGTTGCTAAGCTGACCAAAATTGTACTCATTAAGAATCGATAGTATTTCATCACCTGTCCACTGTTGTGGTGGCTCGCCCATTTCTACAGTGCCATCAAATGCTCCAGCATCCATATGCCACTCATGTTCCCTCTCAAGCCATATCCGATGACGCGTGCGGATAACTTTCCTACAGTGGTACCTAGCACAATCTGCATTCAAACACACTGGATAACCTCTATATTCGCTAATAACAGATCGAGACATCATTCCATATGAAGGAAAATCACTAATAGTGCCGATACACATGGCGTGCAAGTAGAACGTCTCGGACGAATAACTGTCGTACGTGGGATGACCGTGCTCCCACAACAATTTCAGCTCCTCTATCAAAGGTCTCATATACACATCGATACACTTTCCCGGATATCCCGGCCCCGGGACTAACAAGGTCAACATATTATACTCCTTCCGCATACACATGCACAGAGGAAGATTGTAAGGAATCACTACAACAGGCCATATGGTATATGAAAGACTCATGTTAGCAAAATGGTTGAAACCATCAGATGCAATCCCGAGCCTCACATTTCGGATATCTAAAGAAAAATTTGGATACTCCCTATCTATATGCTTCCACGCCTCTCCATCCGAAGGGTGTATCATAGTATCCCTCTCATTAGTGCACGGCTCGGCATGCCATCTCATTGCATTTGCCATGTGAGGAGACATAAAAAGCCGTTCCAACCTGTCCTTCAGTGGAAAATACCAAAGTACCTTCACCAGTTTCTCTTTTCCAAAAGGAGTGATCCTATATCTCTCTGTATCACATACAGGACATCTCGTGAGGTCTTCATTTGGATGCCCCCAGAATAGAACACAATCATACATGCAGGCGTGGATCTTAATGTAGGAAAGACCAAGATCTTTCAAAATTCGTCTCATTTTTATATATGTATTAGGAAGATGATGACCCTGTGGAAGCATATTACTCGTAAGCTCCAAGTAAGCATCCACAGACTTGATGGATGATATGTTTTCCACCTTTAATCTCATCGTCTCCATGACACAATCAAGAACAGACATGTTCCACCCTGGGTATAGAGGGGTCTGTTGGAGTTGAATTAGCTTGTTTTACCTGTCAAGCCCAGCACTATTGCAAGGTAACGGTTTACGGGGTCGTGGGATTGGCTCAGTTGGTACAAACGTCTCGGAAAAACCAAACACATCATCAATCAACCTCCTCTTCGGATCGGTGAACCCGTCGTTACCACTAAATTGTCCGTGATCATACGGAATAACAGAATTCGGTGCTTCACCGTGGTATATCCAACATGTATATTTACTCCAAAAACCATTCTTCTTTAGGTGTTCCCAGACCTCATCAAATGGAAAACGATACATATCACTGCGACATCTACATTTATTATACGGACAGTAGTGCAACGTATTACCACTGTCGTGCTCTTTTACACATCTCATAAACTGCTTCATCCCATCCATTATACTTAGATCCCATTTTCGTAACCCAATCCAACTCTTGTCCATCCTAAAAATGTATAAATTTTCCAATATTAATCCAACTAACTAATATTGTTCAAATTATAAATGAAATCACAACAAACAATTAATCATAATGATTATCATCATAAAACTTAATCGTTATACATAAAAGCTTTCGAATGTACAACATGAATAATACAAAGTTTCGAAATCACAATAAAAAATACAATAAAATACGTACCTTAATCGAAATGGTGATTATAACGACCGGTAGAAACCTTCGTCACTACAGCTAGCACAACTCAAAGTAGCAACACAAACTCAAAAAATACACAAAGGGATTTCCAAGAACCGGGTTGATCTTTTTCGCAAGGTCGCAATACTCAAAGTAGCAACTCACAAGCTTTTTTCGGGAATAACTGACAGGGTCGGGAATAGAAAGGTGCTCTTTAGCGGGGAGAGGGGCAAGATTGGGTTGGTGTTCCGTGAACTATATATAATTTTCACTTGGAGGTTTAGCCGACGACTTGATCTAGGTCGTCGGCTAAACCCCATTTTTTTCGAAAGGGTTTAGCCGACGACCTAGATCTTGTCGTCGGCTAAAACTTGATTTTTTTTGGGAAAGGGTTTAGCCGACGACCCAGATCAAGTCGACGGCTAAAAATTTTTTTTTTTTGGAAAAGGTTTACCCGACTACCCAGATCAAGTCGTCGGCTAAAACGTCTTTTTTTTTCCGTCGGATAAACAATCTCAAGAGTTGTCGGCTAAACCTATTTACTATAGCCGACGACTATGTTGCACTATAGCCGATGACCTAGATCAAGTCATCGGCTAAAACTGTTTAGCCGACGGCAGCACGAGTCGTCGGCTAAAGTGCAAAGTTTAGCCGACGACACTTTAAAGTCGTCGGCCATTTTTTTTCGGGTCGTCGGCTAAAGTCCTTTTTTGGTAGTGAGAACAAGTGTTACCGCAGGGAAATTATGAAGGGACTTTTTTGCCGGGAACAGAAAATAGATCGCCAATATGAGAAACAAAAATGCAGCCCCCTAGAACAATAGGGGCGTGCGGGTTGAGCAGCCAGCAGTTCGGGTGTAGTCCATTCGGGATGGATTTCGGCCAAGGCTTGACCAAAATTATGGGGAATCACTCATGTTACAATCAATACCTTAAATTTCGAATTGAAGTCGACTCTGCTTTTAATGGTTCATTAGTATCAATTCGGTGGATTTGCCATGGAAGATCCGCATGCTCATATCGCGCATTTCATGCAAATATGTGACACTATCAAAATAAATGGGGTTCCAAAGATGCAATACATTAGAGACTATTTCTGTTCTCATTGAGGGAAAATACACGGAGTTGGATTGAGACCCTTGCTCTAGGTAGTACAAGCACGTGGGATGAATTAAGTGAAAAGTTCTTATTCAAGTTTTTCCCGCCTAACACGACTGTGAAGTTGAAAAGTGACATTACTCAATTTCAGCAGTTAGACTCTGAACCATTATATGAGGCATGGTAACATCATAAGGATTTGCTAAGACGATGCCCTCAGCACGGCTTTTCAGAAGACCAACAGACGTGTTTCTTCTACAATGGTCTAATTAGAGAGACGGGAAATTTCATTAATGCATCCGCAAAAGGGGCGTTGCTAGCTAGAAGCGATTATGAAGCTTATGGTCTGATAAAAGAGATGACCTTGAAGAGTTATGAATGGCTGACCGAGAGAACAAATATTCGAATGGTGGCTATCGTGCAAATGGCTATGTTAACAAATCAAATTAGGGGTCCTAACAAAGGGAGTAGATGCAAAAATAACTCCTCGAAGAAGTGCATTAATATCCGACCCACTAGAGGATGCTCATTACATTAATAACCGTAATTTCAACAATGTCCAAAACAATATACCTCTGTGGTTCTATCATCCCTCCAATGGAAATCATGAAAATTTCATCTACGCTAATAAAAAACTCTCTACAACTGCCTGCTGGGTTCAAAGTATCAAGCGGGGAAATAACTGAGGAACCAAAGCCTAATTCTAATATACAAAATATCCTTGCCACTTTTATGATGGAAACTAACAGTCGGTTCAGTGGGGATGAGGACAAATTAGATAAAACTGAGGGCCACCTTATTCCATTGGCTACAACCAAGCTCAAATTAGAAACCTTAAAACACAAATTGGGCAATTGGCTAAGGTCGTGGGGAGCTAACATCAAATGGGACA